>OX376245.1:9493767-11893767 GCA_947364205.1 Agrochola lota | reverse complement strand
ATCACCACGCTTGCTCAAGACGGGTTGGTGATTTCAGACTTATATTAAGTATAAGTCCAGGTTTCCTCACGATGTTTTTCCTTCACCGATGTCAGAAATGTCCAAGATAAACTCAGAAAGTATATATGAATTGAAAAGTCACATTGGTACTTGCCCGGATTTGAACCCACAACCTCGTACATGAGAGGCGAAGCCTTAACCACTCGGCCATCACGACACGATTACCTAAACTAACCCAAAATAACCTTATTATTGTATTTTTATTTTTAGATTTATGATTTTTTCCCAATATATTCGTAAGCCCTGAACCCACCCTATTTTTTTTCTGTAGGCCTTGGGTATACGTTCCATACTTAGTTGCCCAATGACCTTTTCATAAAAAATTTGAAATTTGCAGTTCAGTATCAGGTTTTTATCTTGATTAAAATATGATTCGCGACCGTAACAAATATGGCTTTACAGAATTATAATCATTACAATCAGCAATACAACTCCATAAGTTAGAATAATCCTAAAATTAAATTATTTCATGAAATAGTCATTCGATAAGATTATATGAACTTAGAGAGTTGTATTGAAGAAATATATAATCATATGATTATAATTCTATAAAAAATCATTGATGCGGCCGCGAATCATATTTAGATCAACATACAACCTGACACTGACGTGCAAATTGCAAAAAACGTAAGAAAATTTGAATTTCGCGGGCTGCGTTGACGATTTCGCCTTAAGTACTCTAACAAAAATATGGATATATATGGTGTCTGAATTAAATAATAATTATATTTTTAACCCTTATTCTTCGTAACCACTTAACTTGCCAAGCGTGCTGATTGTGGCGATTGCCTTGACTTCTATGCTCTTAGAAAATTGTGTTTTTGATTGCCTTGAATGACATCTAATGGATAAATATTTCTACTGCGCTGAATGCTTACCAAGTTGGGGATTAGGTATGAACAAAAGTTAGCTCTTGGTACAGGTCTACAGAGCACCTATCCAGATTGAAATAACCTGTTGATGCTATAACATACCCAACAAATGCGCAGGTATGGGACCGTCCGACCGCACGCTGGTCTCCCCGTACCTCTGCACCAGCTTCCTCCTCACGTACGTGAACAGCTGCTTGTAGAGCGGCTGTATTTGGTTGTACATCTCTTCGACACTGGCTCTGAAGGACTGGTCCTCGTATGCTGCACGCATTTGGTCGCCGGCGTCTCGGTATCCTGAGGAATGGAAGGTTGCGTGGTTATATCACGTCGGGGTCACCAATTTAGAGGCATGAGGAACAAGTTCACTCATCCTCTATAGAACAGGCAGTATCCTCCGACCAGACGGGTGTCGTGTCTGGCGGGCAACTACCCAACGAATGATATCGGAAAGCTTTATTTATTTATTTTATTTGGGACAAAAAACAGTTATACATTACAGCATTTACAAAAAGTAGTTAAAATAAAGTCGAAAAAACGTATAACCCACACTATTGTCCACGAAGTGACATCAGAGTATGAAAACGAACGCATGCTAAACGAAAACAAAAACAGAAAAAAAAAGTAGATATTTAGAAGAAAAAAAAAAAAAACACCATATTATACCGACGAATCGAAGGAAGCGGATGACAAGAGCATCCGTCCTATAGGCGACTTGCAAGAGATTGAGCAACCATACTTTTAAATTTAGATTGCGACAGCGCGAAAATATCAAACTCAATAAATTGTGAGTTATAGGTTTCTAAAAGTCGGCGGAGAGGGGCACGCACCCCAGCCTTCGTTCTACAACGCGCAGTGTAGAATAGTTGAGGTGCGCGCACCTCCCGCCGAATAACAGTTCTAGGTACTACGTAACACAATCCATTCGAGAGCTCAGTACAATTAAATTTGTTATTGCATATACCGTACAGCATCACAACCATGATCTGTGAACGTCTGGAATCCAAGCTCAATATCTTGTAATGTTTTAGCAAATCTGCATAGGGAATCCTTGTACGGAAGCACTTATAGTGCGTAGCACGAAGAAATTTTTTCTGAACCCTTTCTAATGCTTGCTTATATTTATCATAATATGGGCACCAGGTGGGTACCGCGTATTCCAACTGTGAACGGACCAGTTTATATATGTCAATTAACTCTGTTAGCGCGATGCAGGATTTGTGTGACGTCAGGATTTTGTGTGACGTCAGGTCTTTGATGCGTTGTTCGCATGTGGCGATGTAGATGCCACTACAAACCTATTTACTAAACACAACAAAAAGTTTTAGTGTTACTGTTAAGAGATGTGTATTAAATCAATGAGAACACTTTCAATTTAAAAGATGCACGTCGGTCTTTTTCCAAATTATCATAATGAAGAAAGTCAGCTAAATATAGAGCTAGAATAAAAAAATCGGCCCTCTTTCTCCTTCCACATGGGTACCACAAAAGGTCAGCTGGTGGTCTGCAGGAGAATACTCCTGCAGACCACCAGCTGACCTATAGATATATATATATATATATATATGATATATATGCTCCTGCAGATAGGACAATAGTCCTATCTGCTAAATAAGAATTAAACTGCCTACTTCAATTGCCAAGCGAAAATAAACGTAACACGGAGTGAGTAAATCAGCGGTCGGCAACCTTTTAGTAGGCAAGGGTGACATGGTGGCAAAATGAGGTAGAGGCGGCCACTTGTTCATAATTTTGGTAATAGTTCTATATAATTATATCTATCTATCTAGTTGCTTTCATGTTAGCTGTTCAAATTCTTAGAATGGCTCTTAAATGCTATCTGTGAGACGAGAGGCGTGTTATTTTTTATGTAATTGAGAATTCAAAACGTTTGTTCGCATAAGTACTGCCAAAAAAAAAAGTTTTTACTTCGTCAAAATTAGATGGCAAGCTGCCATAAGGCCATAAAACTTAATAAGATCATTGATTACACAGAAAGAATATTTGAGAGTGTCATTAGATTGAAGAGCAATCACATTCATTTGTAAATGACTCGGTACATCCTCAATATCACATGTAAAAGAGTTCGCCAGAAATTAGCTTGCTTGAAACCTTTTCGAAGTCACAAAATCTGTCGTTGAATTGATTTTTTAGCTGTATGTCTTTGATTATTATTAATGACTTTGATTTTATTGATGCTCGTTCGCTTAAGCATTGCGCCCGCATAGCGTAATTATTTACTTAGGTATACATAAGAACAAGACTTTTATTTACAAAACTGTCGCGGGCCGCTAGGACGAGTGCTGCGGGCCGCGTGTTGCCGACCGCTGGAGTAAATAAACAAAATGGCGTTCCTCTTCCGTATCGGAAAAAGCCTGTAATACGACAGTTACAGATTGATAAACAACATGTAAAAGAAAACCCTGTCCGACCCGTGAGGGGTATAAGTATCGTACTGAGAGTCTATTTATGTGGTAATTTTCAGCAAAAAGAAAAAAAAATTGCCATTTTTTTGTCAATGGGGAATTTTACCGGGTTATATGGGGTGCGGACGGTTGTCGTTTAGTGTCTACAAATCATGAGTTAATGAATGTTTAAATCTTTTACGTCGTTTAGCTCATGATTTGTAGACACCCGTCTACAAATCATGAGTCGAAAAATTACACATTTTTAATGAATTTTGGTAATTTTGGTACATAAAAAAAATTGTTATAACTTTTTTTATTTTCAATAATAATTTAAGATTTTTTTTATTACTTTTTAGGGTTCCGTACCAAAATGGTAAAAGAACCCTTATACTGCCATTCAATCTGTCTGTCCGTCTGTCTGTCACAGCTGGATATCTCAAGAACTAGTAATTCTATCAACTTGAAATTTGGTATAGTTTTAGATGACGTTTGCCCAACATTTTTTTTTGCAACAGGTATTGAACGGGGGCGTCTTAAAAAATCGAAGTGGGTCTACTAGGGCATATGGGGTATATGAACGCTATATGCACATTCTCAAACAATTTTTAGGGCTCCGTACCTCAAAAGGAAAAAACGGAACCCTTATAGGATCACTCGTGTGTCTGTCTGTCTGTCTGTCCGTCTTTCACAGCCAATTTGCTCCGAATCCAATGGACCAATTTAGTTGAAATTTTGTATACTTATGTATTTCTATAACCTAAACACGAACGTGTAAAGTGAGTAAATTAATTTTGGAGATCACTTTTGGGGGTCAAATAAGAAAATTTAAAATGAAAGTTTTGCGTTCTGTACCGTGTGACATATCAAATGAAAGGGCTTATTGCAAGGACCACATTTTTTTTTTTTTATAATTTGAAAATAAATACTTTTAAAGATATTTAAGAAAGTAGATAATAATTTACCATTCCCCCCCTTATCTCCGAAACTACTGAACATAAAATTTTGAAAAAAAGCAGAGGATAGTTCTATGCTTACAGATTACAGGAAAATCTATAAGAAGTCTATGGTCTTAAAAAAACATGCTAAATCACTCAATATTGTGCGTATAAACTTAAATTTGCAGTTAATCTTTTACTTAATGCGAACAAAACTGAATCTCTTAAATTCGCATTACCAAAATGTACCCTCAAGTATGTCCTTATTTAAAACTCGATGGCAAGAAAATAGATTCTATTACGGAAACTGTATTTCTAAGAATTACTTTAGATTCGAGATTGCAATGGGGCGCCCACATTAGAGCTCTTTCAGGTAGATTAAGTTCAGCTGCATATGCAATAAGACAAATAAGGCAGTTGACTGATGTAGCCACAGCTAGGTTAGTATACTTTGCTTATTTCCTCAGGATTATGTCTTATGGCGTTCTATTGTGAGAATCGGCAGCTGACGTAGATTCAATTTTCATTTGATAAAAGATGGCAATTTGCGCAATCTATAAAATGGGTCCTCGTGAGTCGCATACAAATAAATTCAAAGAAATTGATATGTTAACTTAGCGTTCTCTTAATATTTTAGTCAGTATTTTGTATGTTCGCAAAAACTTAGGGCTTTTCAAAATAAGAAGTGATTTCCATAATATAAACACACGTAGTAAACATGAAATTGTGATACCCAAATTTAGATAAACTAAAACTAAACTAATAACTCATTTCTTATAAACAGTATTCGCGTTTATAACAAGTTGCCAAAATCGGTTGCAGAACTTAGCGATGGAAAGTTCAAAATCCACATCAAACGTGTCCTTATCAAAAAAGCTTAATATAAGATTAAAGACGACGTTAAAGACAAGGAAGTTTGGCAATAATTCGTTCTGCACATGTGGCTTCCCTGGTACCTCATTAACGGCATAACTATGTAAATGTATATTAACTGCTCCCACGTTACGATGATAATTTTATTTTACCTTTTTTTTTACATACTTCCTCGACATAATCTTTTCATTATTTGACATTACATACCTACAATATTCTATATTTTTTATTAAATTAGATTTGTTACAGCTGTAGTGGCAGTCATAGCATTTGGTTTAAATAGGTCTTTATTTTTATTATTTTATTTATCTTTTCTTTTGGATTTTGTGAATGTGAGAACGTTGTGTGGTTTAACAGACTTTAGATCTGTGGACCATTTTATATTTTGCTAAGTACCTGGTACTTGTTGATACAGCCCTCTCATACCTTTTAAAACACTGTAATTTAAATACATTGTAAAAACCATTTACTTTTAAAAGAGTAACCGTGGAGTTTCTTGCCGACTCTTCTTCATAGGAAACGACCAATTGGAACCGTGCACCTAGCTTCTGGCGTTTCATAAATGCCCTTGTAGGTTTATGTGAAATAAAACCTTTTGAATTTGAAACAAAGTTGGAATATATGGGGGAACATGTTATTCAACTAGAATGTTAAGTTTGTTCTTGCGATAAATTAATCCTAACTACGGAACCCTTCATTGTGCGTGGTCCGACACGCACTTGGCCGGTTTTTTTCTTTTTTTTTCGACTTTGGAGGAAAAATGAAAAAGAAAAAAAATACCGTTCGGGCTTATCACCGAAGTTTATGTACCTAAAGATTACAGGAAAAATAAAACAATGTCTTTAAATAGCACACTTTTTAAGAAATCAAAAACATAAATTACGTTAGTTCAACTATCGGTCAAGAGATGGCGCTGATCTAAAACGGCAATATTCTACACCGCAATGTTAAAATTCTCTAACGAATATAGGCCTCGCGGATGTGAATTTTAAAACATTTAGCGTTTCACAACCAAAATGTCCTCCTTCCTACCTACTCGCAGGTTGCTTTGGGTGAAGCACAGTTGTAGTTTTTTCTGGGCACAGAACTTTGTTTTTGGGATGAATTCATCCCAACTACGGAAGCATTCGGTGTGCGTGGTCTGACATGCTCTTGGCTGGTTTTGGTGTTATTGCGGCCTAAATGCCTCTTTCAGATTGAACAGGTTTTTTTTTACATATTTTATAAAATTACTTACCAGTAGCCACAGCCGCCTGATTAGCCAACTGCACATATCTCATGAACCGATTCCTCAATTTCGGCCCCGTTTGATCCCGAAAACTCTTCCAAACATACAGCAATTCACTCTCAATCCTCGAATGTGCTAAAATCCTGGATATCTCAGGATCCAGCTGCATATCACAGTAGTTAGATTCCGTTGATTCAGTATAAGGTTGGTAGTGCTGGTATGGTTGGTTTGCCAGTTGGTAGCCTTGGTTCATGTCCTGGTATTCGTTGCTGTAGGGAATTCTTGGTATGTGAGGGTCGTAGGGCTTTTGGCCGTAGGGACAGATTTTTGCCGAGTTATAGATTTCTTTCATTTCGGAGATTAGTTGCTGGAGCTGGAAGAGAGTTTTTTAAATATAGTGGCAGTTTTTATAAAAAGCTGTGGCAACTTGAACATTCATTCTTGTAATAGAGAGGCAGGGCAGATATAATATAACACCTACAGTTAAAAATTTTACACGCAGCTCTGATTTTGCGGATTCATGTGCGTATTGTATTCATCACTTGCTTCAAAAATGGTGAAGGAAAACATGGTGTGGAAACCGAGATGTCTGAGAGATATTTCTCGACGGTATGTGAAGCCAAGTCAGAGGCGTGAGCGGCATAAAACTCAGTACCCTAATTACGTAAGACTTTTTCCTAAATGATTATGACTAATCTGTTTCATTTTGACAGTTCAACAACATACATTGCGTTATTTACGTGGTTGAGCAGATTTTTTTTTCAAACTTGTGTAGCAATGGATTAGCAACATCCTTTAAAATCAATCACTAATCACACGAAAAATCTATATTAGGCTGATGATATGAAATTAATGTTAACTAAACTGTTTTAAGGCTCGCAAACGCGACAGCGCCACGCGACTTATAAAACAATTTCTATGAAAACTTCACGGTAGATCAATTACCGGAGTCGCGTCGCGCCTATATAATATGGATAATTCTAAAGTAAACGATCGCGTTTAGAAATGAACTAAGTACTGAGTTTTGGCTTCTATCTCGGAATACGTAAATTGTTTGTTAACATAATTGGGCTAGTCATTGGTCTACACAGCAGTTACCATACAGGGTGTCAGGGACATCAACGCGAAAACATTTACCATGAATTCAGTACGTGTTCTGAACCCCCACAATTGAATTTTTTCGGTGATAATAATAAATAACACTTCTGTTTCATAGAAAAGTGCAATACCTACGCGGTCAAAATGTATGGAACAGCAGATTGTTTTTTAAATAACTGACCAAAAATTTCAGCACAGGGGCGTTCAGAATCACGTTCTGAATCGAGCAGTTCGAGAATTGAGTATTCAGTTTTTTTTAGATAAAAACAGACTTTTTAAGGCTCGTGCAGACTGGCGCAACTAGTCCCGCGACGCGACACCGGTAATCCGGGCCCACCGGTATCCACCGGTGTTCTACCGTGAAGTTTTCTAAGATATTGTTTTATTAGAGTCGCGTCGCCCCTATTTGTGGGAGCCCTTAGTTTTTATAACACTTTGCAGGTACAGAATACAGGTATGGAAACCTTACCTCTGTGATCTTACCTCAGAATACTTATCATCAGGCAAGGCCGCCCTGCTAGCTTGCACAATCTTCAACAGCTGCCGTCTGCCCTGAGGATCGGAGAGCCTGGAGGAGTCATAAGCAGCCGCTTTCCTCCAGGAAAGCCTCTCGAACTTTGAGCTGAGAGCCAGCTCCTCCAGCATACGGCGACGATTGTACTCCGTGATGTTGGTCACGAACTTCCATTGGGACATTGTTACTCTGGAATAGGATTGTGGAACTTTGAGTAATTTAAAATGAGGGAGAGAATTTATTTTAAGTTGTTTTAGAGGAAAACCTTTGTGAAAGACGGATAGACGCACGATTCCCGGACGCCTGCGTTCCAGAGGAACAGGGTGTTAAGTTCACTTATCCTCTACAGAAAAGGAAGGATCCTCCGAGCAGACGGGTGTCGTGTCTGGCGGGCAATTGCCCAACGATTGATGTCGGGGAAGTTATATATATAGCTGTTCGCGCGGTAAACTCTAATTGCGCGATGCAGGATTTGTGTGGCGTCAGGATTTGTGTGACGTTAGAATTTGTGTGACGTCAGGTCTTTGATGCGTAGTTCCCATGTGGCGCTGAAGATGCCGCCACAACGCTTTTGAATTGTTCCTGTTTACCAAGCTAAAAGTTCCTAGACGCTTACGTCTCTGCAGCATTGCAGGAAATATTTTTGGCCCACTCATTGAAAACTTGCTGGTAACCATGGTATAATAATATACTTCGCCAGGTATGGCATTCCGAAACACAGTGGTCACGTGGACGACACAAGTCTACGTCATCACATCTGTGTTACCAGAAGTTTGTAATAATAACTCCCCAACCACCTTTATTACCTGTGCGAATCCGATAAAACAATGAGGTTTTAATTAACAATTACGTTGGTTTATTTTTAAATTGAATTGTTTCGCTTGATTAGACACACGAAAAGACAACTTTAAAAGCTTTGATTTCAGAAAATCTTTCCATAATCGTGTTTTGTTGCAATAGAGTGGCAACTGGATAGTGACGTAAGCATGTGTTAGTCCCGGAATGCCAGACCTTGTTTTATTAGACCATGCTGGTAACGATGCGGTCTTGCTCCCAATTGATCTGTGTCGAAATTCCGTCCGTCCGATGTCCGTGTTTTTCTGTTAATGCTGATACGATGCAAGTCGCTTAATAGTACTTGATGGAAATGGTGCATAAGCAAGTGTCGAATTATCGATATAGTAACAACATGGTAAGTCACTTTATGGTGGAACCGTACTTCATACCACCCAATTTTTTAAGGGTGTGAAGATGTTAAAGAATGTTACCTGTAGCACATTCCAGAAGCTTCTCTGTCATACTCCCGAAGAAACTGTGATGCCTCTGCTGTATTTGTATTGGCACCCTGAAAATTAGGATTAAGTTTAATTAGATGATTGCCTGGGTTCATGATTAAATATCTATAGTTTTAATGATCGTGTTTTTATTTTTTTATGTATGATTTCTAACACAATGTGAATTGTTCATGAATAAATTGAATTAAATTGGAATTGAAATTTATTCCCAGTCTAGGTAAACCGTTATTAAAATGTAAACTGCAAAAATTTCTCAGTAGCAGCCCGTAGATTTAGGCCAGGATCATAGCAAAAGGCTCGCCCTCCACTTACTACATGGGATATACTGGGATTAACTGCCCCGTTGGTCTCGTGGTCGCAAGCGCAACTGCTGGTCCTGGGTTCGATTCCCGGGTCGGGCAAAATGTTATTGGTTTTTCCATTAGGAATTTCTTAGTAACTGCCCGGAGTTTGGAAGTTGGCGGTGTGATACCCCCGTGCCTCGGAAACCACGTTAAGCTTTTTGCCCTGCGCCTGATCTATCTCCGGTCGGGTCGGATTGCCTTCCCATCGGACTATGAGAGTGAGGGAAGAGAGAGTGCACCTGTGTCTGCGCCCACACTTCTGCACTGTAATATCTCCCGCGCCGAAGGCTAGTCTGTGTTGAGATTTGCCGCCATGGCCGAAATACGGTCTGGAGGACTATTATATAATTATATATACATGGGATATAAATATGGAAAATTTAAGATATGTGGGAGTAGGTACAACACCTCTGCTTACGCGAAATACAGACTGGTAGTGTATACGTATCTTCACGAAACAAATGACTGTCTACTGTTCAAAATAAAAGAACAAAATTGTTGTTTATGATATAAATATGGCCGCTAAATGCACGCACAATGACAGTACAATGACGTGGTGCGAGTGTAAGAAAAGAAAGAAAGAAAAATAACTTTATTTGTCACAGAAACACGTCCATAAAAAGAGATAATAAACTTGAGTAAAACAAGAAAATAAAACACAATAGATTTAAATATAATGAGCTTAAAACAGAAATAGTCGGCAGCTGCTGGCACGTCATGACTGTGACAAGAAGGCTTCCGCTCAGCATGATGCTGTGAGCTCAAAACAGAAATAGTCGGCAGCTGCTGGCACGTCATGACTGTGACAAGAAGGCTTCCGCTCAGCATGATGCTGTGCTATGGGGACCCACAGCACAGCGCTGATTTTCAGTGGTCACCCGGTAAGACGTAGCTGTCACCCACACCAGCATAATTAGTTCTTTTGGACAAGACGCGACAAGAGATCTAACATACTCGTATATATAATCAAAGCTACCCACTTAAAAATATGCTATGACAGTTGAATCTTTCTGGTTCACCCTCCAGACCTTCGGAAAACCCTGACAGTTACACACTTTGTTATCTTACTCAGAAAAAGGCCATAATGCACAAGATGATTGTTACAAAATCGGCGGAAATCCTTACGTTATTAAATGAGTTGCTAGCGTTACAGTAATCGTGACTGAAGGTGACCTTGAGTTGGTCATACAATGTCTTTGTGTAACTTAGGTAGAATAATGCCTATGATAGCTGTGTCCTATGGCCTTGTGTGGAAATACATTTTCTCTTACGACGTGCAAGGCCGTGGATTTTTTTTTTTGTAAGCAGGTTTGCTATCCGTCCGGGTTTTCCCGCATTTGTCCTAGTTTAGAGGGCATCCGGGGAGCGTACGGGCGGGGCTGGATTTGTAGTCCGGATTTAAAAATTTATACTCTTGGGCCGCCCGCGACCCACGCACTGTGCCCGCACGCCGCGATCAACCAACTAAATAATTATAGCAAATAAATAATTCTAACTGGTTATTAAAACAATTTGTAACAAACTGTAATAAGATTCAGTTTTGTTACGTACATTTAAAATTATGATAAAAGATGACCTTGACTAAATTTTAGGCCAGAAAATAAATAAAAAGGTGATTTATGACATTTTCAACTGTTTTTATTACACTGGTTTTTTTAAACGTAATGTTTTAAAAAACTGTTGATATGTCCGGGTTCTGGGCTCTACAATCCGGGGTCTTCTCGCATCTTGTCCTGGTTGCCAAATTTTAGAAATGGCAACCCTATTTGTAAGTCAGCAAGGTTGACAGCGGTGTCGACTGATCATTTTCTTTTACGATTGCCCGATGGATGGCTGTGATGGGTTGGGGACTTTGGGATTCAAATCCGGGCAAGTACCCATGTGATTTTTTTAATTTGTACCTATATACTTTCTGAGTTTATCATGGACATTACTGACATCGGTGAAGGAAAACATCGTGAGGGAATATGGACTTTATAGTTAATAACTAGCTGCACCCCGCAGTTTCACCCGCATAACTCTCGATCCCGTGAGAATATCGGGATAAAAAGTATCCAATGTCCCTAGGTCGCCTACCCTTGTGCCAAATTTCATCCAAATCCATTCAGCCGTTTTAGCGTGAAAGCGTAACAAACATACAAACTCACTTTCGCATTTATAATATTAGTTACATGTTAGGACATGAGTTCATCATCCGTCGGGCTCTTGTCACCGCCGGAGTGCCAGCTGTTTTAGAACCCAATGGCTTGGCATGTGACGATGGGAAGAGGCCAGACGGTATGACCATAATGCCTTAGAAGTGGGATGCAACCTGTGTCGACACCCTCGCAACATCCCATCTTCCTAGCACGGTGGGCTGTCCTGGGGCGTCTGCTGCAGGTGGAGAAAACCTCAAGCCGCGCAAATATAACAACCTTATTGGGAGCTATATATGTATATTTGATCCATTTGGGGTTTAAACACTAGGGCCTTGGGGTCCGAGTGCTTATCGAGTATTTCGGGACATCGCCAAGCGGTTGGTCGACTCTTCACGTGATCAAAGGGGTGGCCTATTTTTAGCTCAAAGAATCAGCATCTGCCATCCAACATGGCAATGGTGTCAGCCTTTTGGGCACTTTTCCCACTAACAACGATGCGGACGAATTTCTTGATGACCAATTAGCTCAGGTCTAGTTGAAAACCAGCGTCATGCACTAGTTATCTGGCATTTTTGCTGAACTAGACCTATTTGGCGCAGCCGCGAGGTACACATTCCTGCTAGTATCTTACAACGCACTTAACACTTTTTTTTTTTTACTTGTTTTGTGTTGTGTGCCTTTTAGTCATTGCTAAATAAATGTATTTTCTTTCTTTCTTTATTTTCTTTCTCTTCCCCTATTTTTGTATTATATTATACGTGTACATAATTTATATATATTTAAGTTTTAGCTTGTATATTTTAATTAAGATATACAAGTCTGAAATCGCCAACCCGTCTTGAGCAAGCGTGGTGATCAATTCTCTGTACGAGCCCTATGCTCTGCAGAGGAACAATGTCATGCTCACTCAAATGTCTCGCTCATGGGTGCGGGTGTGTTGGATCATTAAGTTCCTTTCAAAATGTTGAGCTGAATAGTGCTGATCCAGGCGTCATGTTCATGAACGGGCGCCGTAAGTAGGGACTGGTCATCTCTTAACTGCCACTTATTAATTAATTTAAATTTTTGAATTGTTTTTGTTTTTATCTTTTTATTACGGACGCTTTAAAGGTGCACGGCTTTCTACATTGTTCTCACATGTATAATTTCAACATGAATGATGTAACCAATTTGATTTAAAAGAATGTTCGTGGAGTTTCTTGCCCGTTCTTCTCCATAGGAACCTAGTACGCTTTGGAATGGGCAACTAGCTTCATCTTTCTGACTGACCGACCCTTTGACAATTCGAAAGTGCTTGTAACTGGTTTATTTGAAATAAATGCTTTGAGTTTGAGTTTGAAAGGCCCGCCAAAATCGGTCCAGCCGTTTCGGAGATTAGCCGGAACAAGCAGACAGTCTGACAATTAAAAATTGATTTTTTGAGTACCTTATTTTAACAAATAAGCTGTTATTTTGACATTAAAAGCAGACCCTTCAATTTTATTTATTTGTCTAGATACGTCTTTCATTTAATTTCTTATTATTGATACTCCCGGTATAGCCCTGTAGTACTCGTATCTAGTAAAGAGTATTGATAATACCCATAAAACGTCAATAAAGATACTAGTGAGGCTGACGTATCATCATCCGTGGAAATACGTCTTTGCAAACTTGAGGGCACCCCAAGTTTACAAATTCAGTTTTCGAAATCACGAAAGAATCCTCAGTATAGCCAAATTCAAGAAATCAGAGTAAGTAGTAAAGCGTTAATAAAAGAAGCGAAACTGTCCCTCCATTGTCAGTAGGTCTGTACATCCGTTTGTCTATCACAATTCGGAAACAATGGCTCAATGAAAGTGGTCAGTCAAACCACATGGCTTATTAGTAATACCGTTCCGTTCGGAGGTCAATTTATTAACGGAAATTATATTGTTGGAAATTTGTTGGTAATTTTGTTTTTGATTGGATTTATGAATAAAAGTTGAAATTGGAAATGACTTCAAATACTAATGAGGGATTCTGGTGAAGTCTATTAAAGTAAACGCAATGGAATTAGGTTTTTAATAAAAAAATACCTTTAAGTTGCGTGCGATATTAAAGCTGCATAAGTCAAGTGTCGCCTAGCAACCAACAACTTCAAAAATAACCCTCGAAGTGCTTTCCATAATAAAGTCAAGTTAATTATGAAAAGATTTCGTCCGCACACAGAAATTATGTTTATACAGATATTGATGGTTTTATTCGCCAGTTCTAAACAAAGTTTCTATGCCTACCACAAACGGGAAAATTATGTTTCTGTGATAGCAGTATGTAATACATAAAATGGTCAGGAGCTCAGCAGTTGGTGCGTATTTGATTGTAGACTAGTTTTAGCAAAAAAACTACTAAGTGTGTTAGTATTATTCTGTTATGGCAGCACGCTATTAACTGTCAAATGTCAAAAAAGTCTTTAAAACTTTCTTTTATTTCAGTAACGCGTTTCTGGTTTCATCAAAAATGTTTAAATAAGTACAATGTGATTAACGTTCGGTAAAATTGATACAATAGCACGCTATAGTGTCCTTTAAGAATCACACAATTACAATCTGTAGTTTAATTTGGGTTGCAACATTATCTCTATAATTTTCTACCATGTATTTTTTGCTAATTTGCAAACCTACCAAAATCTGAAGACTGTTTAAAAACGGACATCCAAAGTAAACAATGAAATAACCACCTTTTTTAAGCACAGGATCACAGGGCATGACGGAAAACTAATTTTAAGCGCTTTAAAACACACTTTTTTAAGGTTAATCTAAAAAGCAATTGTCCAAAATGACTTTTCTTGCATCTTCCGACCAATTTGTCATTTCGGTCATGCCTTGTGCGGACCACGAAGGTTGTAAGACAAAAAATGTCACATATAATGGCATGGGTACATACTTGTACATGTAAGTATGGTCATAAGCGTGACTAAATACAATAAGACTATCTGGGTCATGTTTGCGGCGGGGTTTTGTTGGATATACAGATGTTCAGGTGTTTTGGATATTGTGGTAATTAAAGGATTATATTTATAAATTGTGGTTTTCAGTAAGTTGTCAGAAAGGCAGGTTCTTTTTTATTGTAGCTAGCCAACAAATTCTTTTTATCTTTTTCTGTCTTCTTTTATTTCTTCTTGTTCTTTTCACCTACTAGCTGACCCGACAGACGTTGTTCTGTCAAAATTTCAATAATTCATTCAAAAATCCCATAGTTTATGGACGCTCTGTACGCGTAGCATGACGCTTTCTATTTCTACGAAGAATAGACACAGCTCTTTCTATACAAAGTGACATTCGTTTCTCCATTTTTGACATCGCACCGTAGAAATCTTTCTACAATCTGTAATTTTGTCTTACGTTTCGAACAATCTTTGTCTAGGTCCTTTTATACGTAGACTATTTCAGAAGAAAGTTTTCTATCCCAAACTTCAAAATCACACTGAGAACTGGCAGTTGTCTAAAGTAGTGTGAAGAAAATTTGATTTTGGAATCGCCATGCTTAAAGTCAGTAGAAAACTTTCTACTCGACGGCCGCAAAGTACGTATAAGGTTATCTACAAAATCTTAAAATCATGATTTTACAGAAGAACGTTTTGGATGCAAAATTGTGTTAATTAATAGAAGAACAAATCTACCTTCTCCTATTTTACATCATTTAGTTAATAGGGCATTAGCAAGGAAATGGTTAAGGCCAATATTACTGTAATATTTTTGTTCCAAAACACGGAACTTCGTCATTTTAAGAATAATTGTTGTAGTTGTCTTTATATAAGTAAAAATAGAGAATCAAACTGAAAAAGTCCTATGACATAACAAAGAATTCTGAGTCGAATTATGTCAGAGTGAATTTCGTAAAAAGTGCAGTTGAGTCTTTCTACTTTGCTGCCGTCGCACTGTCTACACGGAACGTCATTTTTGTCTACTCTTCCGTCGACAAAACGGTGCTCATGATACGCGTGCAGTTCCAGAATTTGAAAAAAAAATCGGGAATCTTTTTCAATTTTTCTACCATTACAAACATTTTAAGACCTAAAAATAACCAAATCGGTCTAGCCGTTCTCAAGTTATAATATTATGCGGTTACAAAGATTGTGGATTATTGCTGTATATGTATTTCTTTGGTAAACCTTTATCAATAAGTAAAGAGGAAATATTCAGCAATCCAGTCCATTGTTCATCAGTCATCAACATCGTCTGTATACATTTTTGCCAATTTCTTATTAAATGACATAACATCACACCCGTGTCTTCAAAAGGTTAGGTTAGCCTGTAGCTAAATAATATACCCACATTTTGCCTGTTGTGTTTAAGTTCTAGTACCTGGGCGACCGAGCTGTGCTCTGGTGAAATTAGAGAATGCTCATCTAATACTATAGGAAAGTTCATACTTATTCCATGCTGCCATGATATTACATACTAATTTCATGCTGCCATGATAGTAGGTACTTACTAATTCTATAATGCCATGATATTAGATATTTACTAATTCCATGCTGCATGTCATTATTCTAATATAGCCATCTTGTTGTAAACTTTGGGTGACCGAGCTCTGCTCGGGTGAAAATACAGAAAAAACGAATTTTCCCAGATATGAGACTTAGCTAGATCGATTTTCCACCTCAGTAAACCTGATATTTTACAACTTTCATCGAAATCGTTAGCCGTTTTCCAGAACGTGATAACAAATATATATTTTCATAATTTTTTCTCGGGAAAATGATAAGCAGGTCCACCGTCTGGTGCCCGCTTATCCTTGAATTTTGGGACACGTTGTATATATACAAATCTCAGCTCATTTAATGGTATAGGATGTAACAGGGGGCGATTATATTACCATCAACTGGGCACAAATGTAGACTTCGGGCTGCTACAGAGAAATCACTGATGGCAAAACCCAATCCAAATCCAACCGCCAGAACCTCCGAATCAGAATCCTCCTCAGAATTTCCTATTTGTGGTGAGATTTAAGTCTTACCGAATATGGAATTGGAAACATAATCAGTCACTCTCTTAAGATCTGACTGCACGAAACTAATCTTGACCTAACAGATTCGCTGAGCTGCATTGTCGTTTCTAGGTCATCCTCATTCTGCGGCCCTTATCGCAATTTATTTGAGGTCGGCAAAACATGTCTATTTCTTCAACACTTCTCTATTAGTCGCCCTCGTGGTACTCACTCCCTTTCTAGCAATATTTATTTATTCAAACTTCACGCACAAGTAAAAAATACTGTACAAAGGTGGACTTAATGCCTGACGCATTTTCTACCAGTCAAACTTAGGGTGATGCAGAGACAAAACATGGCAGGTGCAACATAAGGGATAGATAACTTGAAAATTAAAACATACTAATACATAGATACATATATACATACATATAAACCGAATAAACTTTATCAGGAGAAATAACGATAGGTACAGGAGAAAACAAATCCAGAAAATCTATGCTGCAATGATTATGCCAACTGTTTACGAATATGTTCACGTGCTTTCACTTTAAAAGATAAACGACTGGTCCTGATGTTCAGAGGGAGCGCATTCCAAAGAAAAACCGCCTGGACAAAGAAAGAAGAGTGAATAAAACCAGAACGGTGAGAAGGACATCGTAGAAGACGATTGTTGGTAGAACGAAGATTTTTACTATGGGCAGAGCATAGGTATTGAACATGGGAAGTCAGGTAAGAAGGAAAAGTGGGATTGTCCAATAAAGAATACAACATAGACATAGCCCTCAACTCTCTGCGCTGACGTATATCATCTTTCACACAATCTATCCATCGTTATTTTGGTCTTCCCCTACTTGTATATTATCCACATTCATGCTTAAAACGGGTGCTGCTTGTGGTAAGACTGGTCGTCTTGGTTTTGTTATTATTATTAGTAAGTAACTGTTTATTTTATTTTACCTCGATGGTCCTAGTTTATCATTTATAACTTCCAGTTACAGCTATATGTAGCCATATATGGCACGCCCTTTATGAGGCTTTTATTTAGACATTAAGTTCTGTTTACATTTTATTTTTATTTATTTTCTGCCTGAGTATAGTTCTCGATGTTTTTGGTTGGTATATTGGCGTGTGCTAGCCGACGTATGAATAATTTAAATTATGTTTTGAGTTGCGTAATGTAAATTATTTTGCATACTATACGAGTATATGGAATCATTTTTTTTATAACTAAACAGACAGCTGTCTGGGGTTTGTTGATTTACAGCTTTACTGCCAGGCAAGTGTTGACAATATATCCGATGCGATTGAGGAGCTGAATCGATTTAGGTGTGGTGAAAAACTGGTCTGATCGTTTTGGGTTGGCGGTTAATCCTTCCAAGTGTCTGGCTATCATTGTAGGGAGCACCCACAGTATGAGGAAGCTGAATGGCTTAACTGTGCCACCTGTAGTGCTTGACAACTCCGTCATCCCGTTTAGCTCCGATGTTAAGGATCTTGGTCTGCATGTTGACACATGTCTTGACTGGCGAAAACAGGTCACGAATGTAAGTAAAAAAGGTCACCGGAACGTTGCGGTCGCTCTATCGGTTGAAAAACCTTCTCCCATCACACATAAAGGCAATGCTTGTACAGTCCTTAATCTTTCCCATATTAGATTATGGTGATGTGTGTTACTAAGACCTGAATGCAGATCTCCTCAATAAACTTGACCGCCTTCTAAATAACTGCATTCGATTCGTTTTCAATCTTCGTAAGTATGATCATGTGTCTGCGCACCGATTGCTTTTAAAATGGTTACCCATACGTCAGCGCAGAGACTTTAGGGCTATGTCTATGTTGTATTCTATACTGGACAATCCCACCTCTTCTTCTTACCTGACTTCCCATGTTCAATACCTATGCTCTGCCCATAGTAAAAATCTTCGTTCTACCAACAATCGTCTTCTACGATGTCCTTCTCACCGTTCTGGTTTTATTCACTCTTCTTTCTTTGTCCGGGCGGTTTTTCTTTGGAATGCGCTCCCTCTGAACATCAGGATGGCAACCAGTCGGTTATCTTTCAAAGTGAAGGCACGTGAACATATTCGTAAAAAGTTGGCGGAATCATTGCAGCGCTGATTTGTTGGATTTGTTTTCTCCTCTACCTATCGTTATTTCTCCTGACAAAGTTTATTCGGTTTATATGTATGTATGTATCTATGTATTAGTGTGTATTAATTTTCAAGTTATCTATCCCTTATGTTGCACCTGCTATGTTTTGTCTCTGCATCACCCTAAGGTTGACTGGTAGAAAATGCCTCAGGCATAAAGTCCGCCTTTGTACAGTTTTTTACTTGTGCATGAAGTTTTAATAAATAAAATAAAAACATTGAATTTGATGTTGTACCCATTTTAGGTGTAAAAAACGCATTTGGAAAGTTTCCAAATAGTTTTTTTTAACACCTAAAACTAGCAGTGTTACGATATTAATTATTGCATATCATAATCAATATTCTAGTTCGCTAGTTAGCCACATTTTTTATTTCCACACAGTAATATTGCCAATTTAATCAAAACAGTGAAATATTTGACATCTATTTGCGACGTTGCCCACCTTTAGAATAAACGCTCTTAATGACTTTTTCCTTATTTTTGTTCCTAGGTATACGCACACTATTTGAATATGCAGGGAAAATTACTGTGTATACAAATCCATGCGATTCTAAGTATCGTTCGTCACGCGTCTATGATTCTATCGGTAAAGGTGTCTGACTGTTTACAATTATACCATCATGCACTATTCTGCATTGACTATGTCATACGTAATTGTGTAGAGAGTGCACGTCTTTTGAACGTGGTCCTTTGTTTAAGGACCAGCCACGTTTAAAAGACGTGCAATGGATACTAGTTTTTTTTATTGTATTTTACAAAAAAGGTATGTTGACAAAATTTTTTTTAGACCGTCTTTGAGTTTATTAAAAGATATTGGACACGTATTTTTTCTTTTTTTACGTATTCAAAAGATTACGGCAATACATTGAGTTAAAATGTAGTATGACTTCACTCTCCGGTAGATTTTATACCGACTTGTGACGAGCGATCCCCCACTCCCCAACTTTCATGCATTTTATCTAAATCATTTTTTATTAATATGATAAAGCAAAAAATACGTGTCTAATATTTTTTTATTAACTGACTGACGGACTAAATAATTTTTTTTTTCAAGCAACATCCCTATTATTGATGGTAGTACCTAAGCCTTTTGGCTTACAACAAAAGCAAATTGTTAATAGTTCATTATGATATTTTAAGCTTTGGAAGAGCAAGTTGATCTCCACGATTACTGACAAATGCGTGCACTGACTGGATAGTTTCACTCAATCTGTGTGGTTTGTCTGTAACTTCTAAAATAAGAGAATGATAAAACTAAAAAAAATATATGATGTACATTACCATGTAAACTTCCACCCAAAATTGGTTTGAACGAGATCTAGTAAGTAGTTTTTTTTTTAATACGTCATAAATCGTAAACCGCAATTTACCTTTCATTCAATCAACTCAAATATAAAAAAAACAAAGTTACAACGAACTAGAACTTTTATTTTACGTATGTTACTTGTTGCTACGGAACCCTTCATGGGCGAGTCCGACTCGCACTTGGCCGCTTTAAAAAAAAAAATGATTGACGTGTAAAAGTGTTTGTACAAACTTACTTACAGAAATAAAATCATTTATCATTTTTATCTGTACAAGTATTTTTATACTTGTGAAAGGAAGAGTATATATTTTTTGTATTTGTCTTGGTTTCCCGAAATTCACCATACACTATTAAATGGTGCAATTAGCCCTTTGTGTAGATATCAAATGGGTAAAGGTGGCTCTGGGGTGGCCATTGGTCATAATAAGTCCAGCAGTCCTGAGATGATAAATAAACACAGGAGTTGCGTACAAACGTATACTTCAAAGCATCTGACGTACATAGCTAATGAATGCAGTTTTGGGATGCGTGAAGCAGAAACTTCATTTCTAAAAGATATAGAACAGAGATAGCTTGGCACAGCATAGGGGACAATAGTGTGATCGTATTCTTAATTTTCAGATCCAACTAAGATTCTTCCAGATTGACAATGCAGTTTTCCTTCAGAGCGTTTATGTTTATATATAAAGTGAGCAACGTCGCAAGATGCTGCCAAATATTTCACTGTTTTGATTAATTTGACGATACTACTGTATGGAATAATTAATTGCAATTATAACACTGAATTTGATGTTGTAACCGCTTTAGTTGTAAAAAAAAGCATTTGGAAACTTTCCAAATACTTTTTTATATCTAAAATTCGGTGTTACGATATTAATTATTGCATTTCATGTAGCCATATTTCATAATTCCATAAATTAATAAAAACAGGTAATTATTTGACAGCTTCAGTCGGCAGCTGGCATTTCTATTTGGTAGTAAAAACTTTGTAAGATCTTATAACAACACAATAGAATATACATAATTTTTCTTTTGCAAGTTTTGCTGTCTTGCACACAATGTTACATAAGCACACGTTTCTGCATCACAATGCACTCGAACGAAGATTTTGCGAGATAAAAACTGTATAAAATTTACATAAACGAAGTCATTAATCAGTGGAAATTCAAATTGATAATGAATTTAATTGGTACACTTACCATTCTAAAGTACTCCTGAGATAGCGCATACCGTGTGAAGAAAGCAACAAATACTAGACGCACTGCCGCGCCTTTGCTAGCGTCCATCTTAAAAAATATAACTCCCAACTGTCTGTTACAACATCAATTCAAACACTTATATATCAAAACCACTGTTTTTTAAGTTTTAATTAACTTGTAAACTTATTATGTGATTAACGTAAGACATCTTCATGAATATTCATTTTGTTATCAACTTAGAAATTAAAAAATAATTTGATTTGCATAAATATTTTGGCGGTAATTTTTGACAGGTTATGTTTTTAAATTATTCTACTAGTAGGCAATGGTAAGCAAGCACACAACCGAGGTTTTATTTGAATTATTTAAGGATTAAGTGTTTTGTATAGAAAACTGTCCTCTGGGCTTTCTTGTCGTCGACTGGAGTAATATTTCCGTTGCTTTTGTTTTCTGCATGCTTTGATGAACACGGCGCGACTTGCGAGGGAGCGGCACGAGCCAAGATTAATTTATTTATCTTGAGATTGTTTTACTTTTATTATGAAAGCATTAAGGCGAAATGGGTTCCAAAGCAGGTGTTTCGACTTCACGCAAAATCAATATTTCTCTTAAAAAACAACGAATTTGCATTTTTTTATGATTACGAAAATTTAAGAGTGTCCTTAGTGAAGTATGAGGCCCGAAATACGATTGACAAAACTTTCCTCGATAGAAAAAAAAAGCAAAGTTACCTTAAAATCTGCTTTTTTTGTTACAACCACTAAGAGAAAAACCAATCCCATTCGATTGTTATCAAAGCAATTGTATTAAATGTTGTCTACGTGTTCACTATTAAATACTTTATGGAATTATGGACTTATTTTTCTAAATCAACACAAGTTAATTTAATATTTGTAAACATAGTGCAATCGAATTGCGCGCGGGCCGGGTCATACCGCTGCTCCCGGGACGCTACCACGATACCATTTCGCCTTAACAACCAAGAAGGTTGCAACGCAAAGCCTGCACATCTTCACAATGACTGCAGAAACCTTATTTAGGTAGGCACAAGATCCTTTTTGGTGCGACAGCATAGTTAATTTCATTGTTGATGATAATAATAATAGGTGGTGGTAGTGGTGGTGTGCCTGATGATTATGTTTTTATCTTATATATAAAATTCTCGTGTCACAATGTTCGTTCCCGTACTCCTCCGAAACGGCTTGACCGATTCTCATGAAATTTTGTGAGCATATTGAGTAGGTCTGAGAATCGGCCAACATCTATTTTTCATACCCCTAAGGTAGGTAGGTAGGTAGGTAGGGTAGGTAGGGTAGGTAGGGTAGGTAGGGTAGGTAGGGTAGGTAGGGTAGGTAGGGTAGGTAGGGTAGGTAGGGTAGGTAGGGTAGGTAGGGTAGGTAGGGTAGGTAGGGTAGGTAGGGTAGGTAGGGTAGGTAGGGTAGGTAGGGTAGGTAGGGTAGGTAGGGTAGGTAGGGTAGGTAGGTATGTAGTTGCACCGTAGATAAGTACACAGTGCTACCCGTGCGAAGCCGGGGCGGGCAGCTAGTAGTTATTTATATTATCACCATGTTATCGGTTCATCCCATTCTGCAAGCTTTAACTGAAATGATACATGCATTCATCGGTACAAATAACTATCTTTTTCTTAATTTTGTGTTACAGTAGGTACCAATCTAAAAAAGTCTACAATATATACTGAATTGGAAAAAAGCTGGCCATTTTATTACATGAAAAACTAGCAAAGAAACCGTTTTAAAGTATTTTTAACCGACTTCCAAAAAGGAGGAGGTTATATGTTCGTCGCGTATGTATGTTTTTTGTTTTTTATGTATGTCCGCCAATTTTTCGATTTTGAAAATTATTTTTTTGTATGAAAGGGTATGTTCCCGAATCGGTTCCATATAAATTTTATTAACTTTGCTTGGATAGTTTTTAAGTAAGCTTCAATAGTACGTATTTTTCCCACTTAGTATACGTGGATGATATGATGATAACTTCCTGTCACTGTTATTTACATAGCAGGTAGTGGTATTAATAATAATAATAATAAATAGTTTATTTTCTCCACAATATTACTCTTAATTGCTAGCCTTATTTCTACGGTAACATATTATAGGGGTATTATATTGTGGGAGACTGGTGCCTAAACTAGGCTCAAGGCCTGTATTTCAGGTCACCAGGACTACTTCATTTAAGTTTAACAAATTATGTTATGTACTCGTACAAATGGTATGCAATTAGGGAAACGTTAACATTTTTTTTTAAAAGCTTTCTAATTATAGTTGCGATTTATTTGTTAGTATGGTTAGTATCAGGGTGGAAGTGAGGTTGAGTGTGTACTGCGTGTATCTATAGTTTGTGTAGTTGGGGATGTGTGTGTATTCGAATTAGTGTGGGGTAGGTACCACAACTAAAAAGTGAAAAATAAAAACTTTTTACAAAAAAAAACACCCAACAGTGTTCCCACCACTGTTGGCTGGTTATGCTACATAAATTATATGTAAAAATAAAACAACCGAAGTAGGTTGTTTTATTTTTACATATAATTTACACACTTACACTGAACACTGCTGGGACACAGGCCTCCTCTTAGTAAGAGGGACTGAGGGACCGTAATCTACCACGCGGGCCCAGTGCGGGTTGTAAGATGTCACATGTCTTCGAATTTTTGGACATACTGGTTTCCTCACGATGTTTTGCTCCACAGTTTAACAAAGTGAGGCTCCTGTCTATGTAGGTCGTAGGACCTACATAGACAGGCGCCAAAGGCAAAGTGAGGCGCCTGTCTATATAGGTCCTACGACCTACAACTTGTAAGTAGCGGCCGTTACCACTGGGCGGGCATTGCTCTTATTTTTTATGTCATGAAGACAATTTTTTTGAGAACATTCCACCAACTTTTTTAATAGTCCACCAAGAAGTCTCCTGTATTTTTTTTACCTCTAACTCGAAAGTTAATGCTAGGGATGTGGTTTTTAATCGACTTCAAAGAGAAGGAGGTACTCGACGTTGTTTTTTTTTTGTGTCTTTGTTACGCGATTACTCCGCATATTATGAATTGATTTTGAATATTTTTTTATGTTTTGTAGCTCATACTTCAGAGGTGATCCCATATAAATTTTATTAACTTTGCTTGGGTAGTTTTTGAGTTAGCTTCAATAATACGTATTTTGCCACTTAGTCTATGTGGATGATATGATGATAACTTCCTGTCACGGGTTTTGACATAGCAGTGAGAGGTATTCGAATCGAGTTTGTGTAACATTATTATAATACCTATTGTGGCTAAAAGAGGTTAATTATAATACATAAGTGGTAACTGCCTTAAATTCAATTAGAGAGGTCCTGAGAAGACTTCAGTCGCCCGTAGTGCTATGATTAATGTTTGAAAATTCCTAATCTATCCCACGAATCTGCTCTTCCTTCCTGAATTTAATCTTACAGGTAAGCAAGACATATCTTCAGACAACCCATCAGATATATCCCAAGCTAGTTACCTCGTCTGCGGCTGCGCATGCGACGCGCCATCGCGTGCGTTACTGCGACATACTTGGCCAAGACTAATAAGTTGTAGACAAGACATTGGTACGTGCCTTTATTGTACAGTTAGAAAAATACTATATATTTTATATATATGACGACACGGTTGGCGCAGTGGCTGAGCGATCGACTGCTACGCAACGTGTCGCGGGTTCGATCCCCGCACGGAACAAATATTTGTATGATCTGCAAGTAGTTGTTCCGGGTCTGGGTGTTAGTGTATGTGAGTTTCTATGTTTGTAAACGCACCCACGATACAAGAAGAAATTCTTAGTGTGGGGCAACGTTTAAAAAAAAAAAAATTAAAGACACAACATGAAATCCTAAAATTAAAAAAACTAAGAAAATTTAAATCTCGCGGGCTGCCTTTGTGCCCTTAAGAAGTCTTTTGTCTTTTAATGCGCCCAAAATTAGGCAGGTCTTCTTCTTTTCGTGTGGTTAATGACTAACCTGGTGTCAGAGTTTTAAAGCCGCCCATGGGCCTCTGATTTGGCTTCACATACCGTCGAGAAATATCTCACAGGCATGCCGGTTTCCTCACGATGTTTTCCTTCAAATTATTAGGTAACAATAAGGTAGGTTAATGAGAAAGAAACAAATACAGAAAGAAAGAAAAATAAGTTTATTTGTCACAGAAACACGCGCATATAAAAAAGATAATATTATAAACTCGAGTAGAACAAGAAATTAAAACAATAGATTTAAATATGAGGGCGCGGGAAGGTTTTCGATGCCAAACTTACGGACGTGATTTTAGAACGATTATGACAGCCGTCAACTTGACGTAACCCCGAGTACTAGGAAGGCGGCCCCCTGTCAGAAGGAAAGATTGCGAAGTTGGATCGAAGTCGGCATTGATCCCGGAGGACACGGTGGAGCATACGGTGGAGGTCTGCCCGGCTTGGGCGGAGCACCGCCGTGTCCTCACGGAGGCGATCGGCGGCGGCGATCTCTCGCGTCCGGCCCTGGTTCAGGCCATGGTTCGGAGCGAGAGTGCATGGGAGGCCGTCACCTCCTTCTGCGAAGCAGTTATGTTCGCGAAGGAGGAGGCGGAGCGCGCGAGGGAGATGCAAGCTGCACGCCCTCGCGGCCCTAGTCGCCGCAGGAGACGACCCGGGCGTCGGGAGTCAAGAGCCGACTTCCGGCCACCGTAGGCGCGGGCTTGCGGACGGTGAGCAATGGGCAGCTCGCCGTTCGATAAGGACCAGGCCCGTGTCGACGGCGCGTTGTGTTCCACGCGCGCCTCAAAGAGATGTCAGCACCAACCGACGGGGTCGAAAGACCAATGCCTGCTGGGGTTGCGGGTTTGTTGTCCGAAAGGGATATCGCGGCCCCGGCACACAGGCAACGGAAGGAACACGGGAGGGTTTTAGTTAGTAAAAGTCTGGCACACCCTCTCGCTCTGCCCAAGCGGGAGAAGTCATTTGATAATTTCCCATCCTGAAAAAAAAAAAAAAAAAAAAGTCGGCATTGATTAATAATGACTGTGATGTGGCGACTGGGATAATGGTAATCATGGTAATTGGTGACTAGACTACCCTTGCAGTGCAGTGAGTTGATTGAAGTGCGCTCGCGTCTTACGTACTCGGGGGAATGACGTTTATATTATTGTTCATTCCCTAATGTGATCAGAGATATGTGTTCGTTCAGAACATTATTGTGTTTCATTTATTTACATCTCCTAGCCCGAAAAACCACGCATAACAGACAATAAGACCTATTCTGATAAATACGATGTATTGCCTATATATATAACTAGCTGACCCGGCGAACTTTGTTCCGCAATCAATCAAATGTAAAAAAAACCCTACCTACCCTACCTACCCTACCTACCCTACCTACCCTACCTACCCTACCTACCCTACCTACCCTACCTACCCTACCTACCCTACCTACCCTACCTACCCTACCTACCCTACCTACCCTACCTACCCTACCTACCCTACCTACCCTACCTACCCTACCTACCCTACCTACCCTACCTACCCTACCTACCCTACCTACCCTACCTACCCTACCTACCCTACCTACCCTACCTACCCTACCTACCCTACCTACCCTACCTACCCTACCTACCCTACCTACCCTACCTACCCTACCTACCCTACCTACCCTACCTACCCTACCTACCCTACCTACCCTACCTACCCTACCTACCCTACCTACCCTACCTACCCTACCTACCCTACCTACCCTACCTACCTATCTATCTGAAAATTTTCATCCAAATCCAGTCATCAGTTTTTAATTTCCCATACAAATTTTCACCCCCCTTTTCACCCCTTTAGAGGGTGGTTTCTGGGATAAAAAGTATTCTATGTCTGACTCCTGGTTCTAAGCTACCTCCCCACCAATTTTCAGCTAAATCGGTTCAGCCGTTCTTGAGTTATAAATAGTGTAACTAACACGACTTTCTTTTATATATATAGAAGATCACGAGCTCAAAACAGAAATAGTTGGCAGATAATATTATAATGTCCTGTCTACAAAATAATCTTTGCATATATTTATGTAGGTCCGTCACAAGATGGAGAGAGCTTAATGATTTGATATATCGCTAATAACAGTAAGAGAGGAGATGTTTGGTTAAATTATCTGATACACGCGATGTTGCAAGTCGATCTGCTGGCAATGACTCCTGTATGTCATGACATGACAAGACATGCAATTAAAAGTAGTCACGATGATGAAGTATTAACAAAAAAAAAAACCAACCGAATTTGAAAAACAAAACACTACAAAGTGAAAAATAACTTTAATTACAATAACTGCTATGTAAATAACAGTGACAGGAAGTTATCATCATATCATCCACATATACTAAGTGGAAAAAATAAGTATTATTGAAACATACTCAAAAACTATCCAAGCAAAGTTAATAAAATTTACATGGGACCAATTTGAGAGCATACACTTTCATAAAAAAAAAGAATTTTCAGAATCGGTCTACAATTGACGGAGAAATCGGCGGAAAAACATTAAAAAAAAATTTAAAAAAATATTCGCGACGATTATAACCTCCTTCTTTTTGGAAGTCGATTAATAAACTAGTAGAAATTACATAACAAAAGGAATTTACAAGGCAGATGTGAGAGGAAACGCTGGGAGACGCCCTGCGAGGACATAATTATAGTGACCTTATTGGTGATGTTGTTCAGAAAGGTCAGGTGCATGGTACTCGCAGCCGGCGTGCGTGTATGACCCGTATCCTAATTACGTAAGGTGTCCCCGAACCGAGTAATAGGGATGATGACAAAAAATGTTTTTTTGTCGGTCTCTGATAGTATAAAAAAATATTGGACACGTATTTTTTTTTTTACGTAATCTAAAGATTACGGCGATACGTTGTGATAAAATGTACCATGACGTCACGAGTATGTAGATTTTATACATACGAGTACTAGTGACGTAGCGACCCCCACTACAACTTAAAATGCGTTTTATCCAAGTATTTTTTTATTAATATAATAAAACAAAAAATACGTGTCTAATATTTTTTTATTATCTGACTGACGGACTAATTAGAATTCCATTTTTTTACCCAGGCATCATCCCTATTAGGGATGATGCCAAATGCAAAAAAAAAAAAAAAAACGGAAATGTGATTGATTAATTGCCATTAATTTCTATTGCAGTAATATTGTCAATCGCTTTAATTAATTAAACTCAAACTCTTTATTGCATTCATGTGTACATTTAGGTGTTACACATTTATGTTAGTAAGTTCCAACATGAACCCCGGTCAGGGCACGGCAACATAATATACGTAGGTATTTAATAAATTGGACAAAACAAGCACCCAGTGCAAGTTTGTTTAACAAATATAGTTATTATCGATAATATTACTAGTATTAAGTTTATGTAGTTATTTTTAATATCATGAGGTATTAAATTATTTTATTTATGTATATTACTTATAATATTTTATTAATTTGTATTTATTATTTTATTTTATTAATTTGTATTAATTATTATATTTTATTAATTTGTACTAGCTATTATTATTCATATTAGCTGTTGTATTTAATTAATTTATATTTTTTCATTATTTTTTTCTAAGTATTCTGCGACCGAGTAAAAGCATTTTTGTGTAAAATATTCTTTTAATTTTCTGTTACATATTACATTTGGTTGACGATCAATTTGCGCATCAATCACGTAAAAAAATTAAATGGGGACTGACCCACACTTTCAATAACAATCCGAATGATTTTGAAGGATGTTGCTAATCCATTGCTTCATATGTTC
Organism: Agrochola lota; assembly: GCA_947364205.1. Classification (NCBI taxonomy): domain Eukaryota; kingdom Metazoa; phylum Arthropoda; class Insecta; order Lepidoptera; family Noctuidae; genus Agrochola; species Agrochola lota. Next base: position 11,864,611 of record OX376245.1, on the reverse strand, counting down.
GAAATAATTCTCTGTTCAACAACGTAACCGAATAACGCAATGAATGGTGTTGAACTGTCAAAATGAATGCCACATGCTACTGTGAGTGGGTTACGGAATTGATTGGTAAAAAAAAAAAAAAAAAAATATTTATATGGTTATATTATTATATAAGTTTTTTTTTTTTTTTTTCTCATGTATGAAAGTCAACGAAGCAACATACTCCATAGTATGCTACGAACATAGTATGTAAGGATAGTAGTAAGCAGCTGGCGTTCAGTAGTTTTCACCTACCCCCTTACGCAGAGAAGAGTACGGCGTGATTATATGTATCTATAAATGAGTCAAAAATCTTGCCTCCTAATCAAAGTAGGTATCTAATGGTGGCTCGGAGATAGAATCCGTGCAGGAATGCACATTACTGAAGATATTGATAATATAATTTAAATATTTCATTACGACTACTCTCAAAACGGTGAAGAAAAACATCTTAAGGAAACCGGCATGTCCTAGAACCAAAAATCCGAAGACATGTGAGAACCACCAACCTGAACAGTTCTGATCTGACCGGCAGCAACAGACTACTTATATGTCTATCGAACAGTTAATAAAAACGTGGGTGTGCTGGTGTGTCAAATGGAGACTTGGAATTTTGTATGCAACTGAATTAAACTGACCTTCGACATAGTTGTATACTACTTAGATATCATAAGGCACCTGCCCTTCCTTCACTGACGAGGAAGCGACTAACTACCAACGATATTAACGCTCAAAACAAAACATACAAAAGATTGTAAGTGCTGTTTAAGTAAAAGATATGCCTACATAATATAGTTGTAAGTACTGTAGTATTTGATTGCTGACTGTTCACAACTCTAGCGAGCATTCGTTTGTCACAGCGGCAAGAGCTATCAAAGAGAGTTCTCATTCAGCGACACTTGCTTGGCGAGCAGAACACTCGCTGAGAAACCCACGCTTGATACGTAAATCTACGCTTATGTACCAGCGAGTAAACGCTCGTCGCCGTCGCGCACTCGCTGCTCGTTGCTCGCCAACTCGTTTTTAGTTGCTGGCTTTACTCGCTACTCGTTAATTGCCGATGTGGGACAGGTACCGTAATCAGTACCTATAAGACCTCAATAACAATGGGTAGATAATTTGATAGTACCAGATAGATGATTACGTAACACATTTTCGTAGACGATTACGACTAATCTGTTTCATTTTGACAATTCAACAACATTCATTGCGTTATTTAAGTTGTTGAGCATATTTTTTTTTTAATAGAGAAAACGAATTTCCCCAGATAGGAGACCTAGCTAGATTGATTTTTCGCCCCCGTAAACCCCTATATTGCAACTTTCATCGAAATCGTTAGAGCCGTTTTCGAGAACGTGATTACAATTATGTTACAAATATTACTCATTTAATAGTATAGGATATGTGTATATATTTATGATTTCTGAGGTGTTTTTGGAGTTTACTCTATATGAATCGATTTTCATTAAAGTAAGTCCCCCGGTATGGAAATTTTATGAGGAGTGAAATCTATGCAATACAAACGTAACACTTGTTTTATTCTTAAACAACACGGATTTAAGTGTAGAAAGAAGCATTCTACATAATATGTCGCCCTTCCATCTAGATATGTCGGCCGTTTTATTTTTTGTTCTTGCAATCTTTGCAAAAAAAAAACAATCGATTTCCAAAAAAACCCTTCAAAGTGAAAAATTACTTTAATTTCGAAAGTCGTTGGTAAGCAACGAAAATTCGAAACCAAACAAATAACATTCCAAACATTGAACGGCTGCCGCGCAGGGGTTCGCCGACTGGCACGCGCAAAATAATTTAGGAAAAATTCGTCACTAATTGTGTCTGGATGTATTTCTGCGGACGTATTAAAGGCTAGGCATATGTGTCATTGACTCTGGCAGGGCCATCATCAGGGATTATAATTTTGATTACACAAAAAAATTGTCGCTAATTAGTCGAAATTTGTCGCCAAAATCAGAATTTGTCGGTCACTAGAATAATTTGTCGATTCAAAAGATATGAAGGTTTATAGGTGGCCGATCTGGAGAGGCTCCCCAGCAGGGCCACATTTATATCTCAAAAACTAGGGCACTTAGCGAAGTTCTGTTTTCTCCCATATTTTGTCGTTAATTAGTCGAAATTTGTCGCCTTCGTCGAATTAATTAGCGACAAATTTTTTGTGTAATCAAAATTAAAATCCCTGATGGTGGCTCTGCCTGATCCCTGCCAGAGTCAATGACACTAGGCATATTGATATTGCCGACTGAAGTGCGCGACGTGTCTCGGATGTGCCGCGCAAACATTCGTCGGTTTGGTCCTAAAGTCGTCCCAACTAGAGCGCGGCAGAAAGGTGTCCTGCAAACGCCGCGTGTTGCTACCGCGCTCTTGCCGCTCAATGTTTGGACACACGTTAAAGCTGGGAACAAATTATCGGACGCGTCCGTAAGCCGCGGCTCAGAGTCGCGGCTTATTTGTATCTGGATAGTACATTTAGCACTACACTGTGCAAACTATCGGTCGTAAGTCGCGGACGTGCCCTTGAGCGTTCGGACGTCTGTTGGTCGCGACTGTTAGTCGCGGCTTACGGACGCGTCCGATAATTTGTTCCAAGCTTTAGGCTCGCCCGTTTTGTTTTTTTTTTAAGAGGGTTTATTTAACATTTTTGCCTATTGCATATTTAAAGACAATCGTAATAAGGAGTAAACTCCAGTCGTGCGTCGGAGCTGACACACACACTTTGTTTTTAAATCAAGATGGGTTAAATACCCACCATTTTCCCTCAAAAACCATCACCGCCAGAATGCCCGACAAGCCCCGGCAAACGGTCAGCAAAACAAAAGAGTAGCCACACGACGTGACGCCCGCGCCGACGCCAGATCAACAATGCAAGTTTGCAGACCGTAGCAGCGTGTCACGTTTCTTACTATTGTAGGTACCTACTCATAGATTTATTAGAGCGAAAATGACCTAAAATTACGGATGTATTTTTAGTAGGTGGGCAAATATGTACGTATATACGTATGTACTCGTAGTATACTGTATGGTTCTGTACTGGCGACCGCGTACCGGAAGACGTAACGTTGGAAGGGTGGACCGATGACCTGGTGAAGGTCGCAGGAATCAGCTGGATCATAAGGCGGGAGGAAACGCCCGGGTGTCACCACTGTGTGGATCGCCCGGAGGACACGGTGGAGCATACGGTGGAGGTCTGCCCTGCTTGGGCGGAGCACCGCCGTGTCCTCACGGAGGCGATAGGCGGCGACGATCTCTCGCGTCCGGCCCAGGGGGCCTACTCCCTAAGCGAAAACCGTTCGTTCGGCCGTCGTTACGGGCGCTTCGTTCTGCATCTCACTTACGGACATACCGTAAGTTAGACAGAGAGTGAAGCGCCCGCAACGATGGACGAACGAACGGATTTCGCTTAGGGAGTAGGCCCCCTGGTTCAGGCCATGGTCCGGAGCGAGAGTGCATGGGAGGCCGTCACTTCCTTCTGCGAAGCAGTAATGCTCGCGAAGGAGGAGGTGGAGCGCGCGAGGGAGAGGCAAGATTCGCGCCCTCGCTCCCCTAGTCGCCGCAGGAGATGCCCCGGGCGTCGGGAGTCGCGAGCCGACTTCCGGCCACCGTAGGCGCGGGTTTGCGAACGGTGAGCAATGGGTAGCTCGCCGTCCGATTAGGACCAGGCCCGGGTCGACGGCGCGTTGTGTTCCACGCGCGCCTCAAAGAGATGTCAGCACCAACTGACGGGGTCCAAAAGGGCCAATGCCTGCCAGTGTTGCGAGTTTGTCCGAAAGGGATATCGCGGCCCCGGCACACAGGCAACGGAAGGAACACGGGTGAGTTTTAGTCAGTAAAAGTCTGACACACCCTCCGCTCCGCCCAGAGCGGGAGAAGTTATTTGATAATCTCCAAGCCAAAAAAAAAAAGAAAGGAATCTGCTGGATGCGAGAAGCACAGAACTAGTCGAAGTGACGGTGCTTGGGGCCCATGGGCGTACCTAGCTTTTGACCCAGGGCGGGCAAATCAGAAATTTCTTAAAGTGGATACGCAAAGGTAGCCCGCGAAATTCAAAGGTCATTGGGCAACTAAGTATAGAACCTATATCCACGACTTACAGAAAAAAAATAGGGTAGGATGTTTAGATAAACGTCTCTAGTTTACGAATATATATGTTAGTTTATGAATATATAAATTTGCGCATTAACGCAGATAATAAGAAAAAATCAGAAAAATAAAAATAATAAGGTTAATTATAACAAGGATTAGCACATTTGTATTGGTTTCTTGATAGTAAACATGATTTAAAAAATAAAATAAGTAAAAATAAAACAAGTAGAAGAGTTTTTAAGTTTTATTCGACGTGATTAATGTATACAGGAATAATTGTATCGTCTAAAAACGCCGCAGGCGCATCTATTTACTCTTGATATCGGGCCCAAGACAAAAAATATACTATGCTGGCTATAAGCACACGTTTAATTTGTTTATTTAACAGAATGCTTCACTGAAATTGTTTTATCTTTACATTTATTACCTATTTTTAATTCATCTTTAACATTTTATTCCCATAGTTTCAAAACAAAAACAACTTCCTATCTAAAATTAAGTGTAGGTTAATACTTTTTTTTTGGCTGAGAAATTATCAAATAACTTTTCCCGCTCTGGGCGGAGCGGGAGGGCGTGTCAGACTTTTACGGACTAAAACCCACCCGTGTTCCTTCCGTTGCCTGTGTGCCGGGGCCGTGATATCCCTTTCGGACAAACTCGCAACCCTGACAGGAGGTTAATTTTTAACAATTTAAAACTAATTTGGTTTTTGTAGGAAAACTCTGGGTCAGATTTTGCCCAATGACCTTTTCTTACGTTTTTTGCAATTTGCAGGTCAGTGTCAAATTGTATCTTCTTAAAATATGATTCGCCACCATAACAAATATGTAATTAAAGAGTCAGTAATAGTACGAGTATTCATACATCTCTCTAAGTTAGATTTGTTCTGAAATGTTAAGATTTCATGTAAAGTCATTCAATGGAACATATCTAGCTCAGAGAGATGTATTAAGATTCTAATGATTTCAATTCTGTAAATACAGATTTGTTATGACCGAGAATCATATTTTGATCAAGATACAACATAACACTGACCGTGACCAAAGACTCACAGAAGTTAAGCCCATTTAACCTGTCTTGGACCATTGTTGATCTCAGCCATGTTTTTACGCGTCTGAGTGTACTGAAGGACCATTCAATTGTAGCCGTAGAATAACGCATTGCTAATAAAACTTACAACACCGCGCAGCGCGGTTTTTTCTAAAATTAATGCATTATATATTGTTATTGCAGTCTTAACGTGACTCTAACATAACTTTTATCGACAATAGTAGGTACTTAGGCATACAAAATCCAGGGGGGGGGGCAGCCGCCCTCCCCTACTCCCCCCTGTGTACGCCCATGGGGAGGCATATGTCCAGTGGTGGACGTCTTTCTGATGATGATACCCACAATTCGCTGGTTATTTTTAAGTCTTGTAAAATAAATGGGTGGCGAGACTATTGACATCAATCGTGCACGAATTCAAGTTCCAGGCTGCTACAGAGCGGACGGTGAGCAATGGGTAGCTCGACGTCCGATAAGGACTAGGCCCGGGTCGACGGCGCGTTGTGTTCCACGCGCGCCTTAAAGAGATGTCACTGCACAACAGAAGCGGTCTGCTAGGACCGATGCCTGCCGGGGTCGCGGAAAAGTTCGAAAGGGATACTGTGGCCCCTGACAACGTACAGGCAACTGAAGGAACACGGGTGGGTTTTGGTCAGTAAGTCCCACTCCGTCCAGAGCGGGAGAAGTTATTTGATAATTTCCCACAATAAAAAAAAAACCGGCCAAGTGCGTGTCAGACCACGCACAATTCCGTAGTTGGGATGAATTTATCCCAAGAACAAACTTAACGTTGTAGTTGAAAAACGTGTTCTCCCATACGGAATGTATGGGAGATCGTATTTTTCAAACTGCAAATTTAAGTTGGTTGATTATTTCTCGTTAACCTGTACAGCCTACTTAGCTCTAATAGTTTTCCTTTTTTCTTTATTTCGTTATATAAACTACTGCTGTTTACAACGGAACCCTAAAAAAGGCCGCTAAGTACAGAGAAATTAAAAATGGAAAAGCCCAATAACACTTTGCTCGAACTAGGAATCAAACTCCACGCTCAAAGCCCCTCACGCTTAGCAGTCGCCTTTCGACGAACACCAACGAGGCTTATAAAAGAGATTATAAATGTCTCAATTTTTTTTTCAAGGTTAAATAAGAACAACCAGAATGAATAATAAAATATTGCTTTATTTACTTAGGTACATACACAATAACTGTATACCTAAGATTAAGTATGATAATAATTATTGAATAATATGTACAGTAAGGGTGCGAACACATTAACAAACAAAAATTTTTTTTTAAAATAGTTTTCACGAAAACTAAAAAATGCAGCAAGGATAGCAAAGGTTCATGCACACACGTCAGTCACGTCAACGTCATGTCGCCGATGACATCACGTCAATAAATATAGTTACGTACATGATATAATATACTTCGCCAGGTATAGCATTCAGACACAGTGGTCACGTGGGTAACACAAGTCTACGTCATCACATCTGTGCTACTTAACTTTGTAATAATAACTCCCCAACCACCTTTATTACCTATGCGAATCGGATAAAACAATGAGGTTTTAATTAACAATTACGTTGGTTTATGTTTCAATTGAATTGTTTCGTTTGATTAGACACACGAAACGAAAATTGAAATGCTTTGTACATATTTTTTAACAGAATGGTGGCTGAAAATCTTTCCTTAATCGTGTTTTGTTGCAATAAAGTGGCAACTGGATAGTGACGTAAGCATGTGTTAGTCCCGGAATGCAGGCCTTGTTTTATTAGATCATGGTTACGTAGAAGTTGTAAGACGTTGGCTACACATCAGCCATGACACTACTGGCGCGTCTCACTTAAGCTTCGTGCAGACCAGCTCGACGCGACACCTGTTATTGTTATACCGTAAGTTTTCTTAGAAATTGTATTATTCGAGTCGCGTCGCGGGATACAGGCGCTGCCTAGTTTGGTGACCACTGTTTTAATACTATGTTAAATATTCTAGTTACAGTAAGCATACAAATGATGGTTATTTTCTGAAATTTATTTTGTGACAAAGGACCAATAAATTATTCTTATTCTTAAATTGACAAAGACAATTTGTAACCGAGGCGTTTGGTGACTGACTGACTACCTGTTCTGTTCTCACACGTCCTTGAAATTGACGTGACTGATGGATGACTGATCAGCGACATGACGTTGACGTGACTGACGTGTGTGCATGAACAGCGTAGTCGATTGTGGAGGTCAGATAGGCAGTCGCTCCATGTAAAATATTGGTATTCAGCTGCATCCGGTTATACTTGAAGCCGACCCCAACATAGTTGGAAAACAGTGAGGCAGATGATGGAGGTAAAACATTTATCTTCAAGCTGATCTTCAAGGAATGAATAGAAGTAAATAAATAGGTAATAGGGTTCGTTTTGGAACCTTCGGGTACGGAACCCTAAAAAACTGTAGATTTCAACAAATATTTAACAATTTTTTTTTCTTTTTTATGGTAATTTAATTTTGCTACGGCGACATTTGGAAGAAAGAATCCACATTTAGCCCACGTTCGCACGGATGTAAAAATATCGCGGCGGGATTTTATCGCGCACTGGATTTTCAACTCTCAGTGTTGAGCCAAGCGTTGAAAATCCAGTGCACGAAACAATATCGCCGCGGGTTAAACCTGAGCTTAGGGTGCGTATCCATTGAAGCGAAGACGAGCGGAGCTGAGTGGAGACGGGCAGGAATCGTCCAATCACAGACGAGACGAGGGACGCGATGAGGATTTCAACCATTGTGATTGGTCGATTCTCGCAGGTCTCAGCTTCAGTGGAAACGCCCTTATACTCAATCAATCCTCCCCACATCACATGCCCATACCATGACAACCGATTTCCACACTACATTTCAGTCACCGTTGTGTTGAACACTTTCAGACTTTCTCTTAATAATTACTTATTTCTTATTCTCCCAGTCGCGTAACGCCTCACACATACTTATATCCCTCTTTGCTTTCTTATCTCCAGCTGTATGCAATTTTCCAGCCATTCATTCATCCATTTTGAGGCCCAACATTCTGATCCATATCATCCTTCAAAGTAGTAATCTACATTATTGTGTTCATTCTTGCGCATCGATTTGGAGGGGAACTTAACACACCCAATGGACAACACAAAAGACATACCACACAGAATGTTTATTTATTTCAACCACAAATAGTTCAGTTGTAATTCATTCTAATATTATAAACGCCAAAGTATTTGTCTGTCAACCACTGAACCCATTGTTATGAGAGACTAGCTTCTGCGCACGACTTCCGTCTGCGACCCTATCCTATATAACCTTCCACAAGAATTGGATTATCCAATGCATAAAGGATTTTTCAAATCCGACTGGTAGTTCCGCAGATTACCCCTACATACAAACTTACAAACAAACAAAACACAAACAAATTTTACCTTTTTATAATATTAGTATAGAAGAAGCCACGCGGGCGTTGTAATTACAATTAGCCCACGTTCGCACGGATGTTATAAAATCGCAGCGATTTTTTTTCGTGCACTGGAAATTCAAAGCTCTATTTAGCGCCGAAAGTTGAAAATCCAACACTGTGTTTTTCAACGCGCTGGGATGAGAGTGCGTCCCAGCGCGTTGGATTCTCAACGCTCGGCTCAACACCGAGAGTTGAAAATCCAGTGCGCGATAAAATCCATTGCAATTTTTATGATTTTTCTTTTACCACTTTGTCAAATTACAGCTTTCTAGTATAGAATAGAATAGAATAGAATAGAATCATTTATTTGCCAATAATGTAGGTATACAGATATGATGGTATTTTGTTAAGTGTCCCGATACATTTTGCCTTACGGCATGCAAAAATTATTTAACATAAAAAACATTAATTAAACATACAAGAAATTTAAACAAACATAAAAAGCGTTCCATTCGGTTAGTAACATTCATTAGAAAAATTCTCATCCTCAATTAAATACCCACACTAACAATGTCAATAAATTAAGTTATAAAATGTCAAAAAGAAATTAAATTACAAATGTTAACAAATTAAGAAATAAAGCAAAGTGTCAATAAAATAAAATAAAATAAAGAAAAAAAAAAAAACGAATAAATCGAAATGTCATTAAGTTAATTTTAAGTATAATTAAACACAAAGATCTCAATAAAACAAGCTAACAATGTCAACAAATTAGATTTAACAATTACAGAAAATTCAATTTTAAATGTCAACAAATTGGGTTTAATAAAGCAGCATAAGCATCGTTAACCGAAAGTGTCATTAATGAAGTCTTTAATTGTGTAGTAACACTTGTCTAGTAGCAGTCTTGTCAACTTTTTTTTAAAAACGTTGGTGGGTAAATCTTTTAAATGTAGTGGTAGTTTATTATATATTATGGGACCCATGATTAAAATATTGTTTTTTAGTAAGGAAGTTTGGTAACCACCTGTGTAAAGTTGGTTTTTGTATTGTGACCTTAGTGGTCCTGAGCGTTGGCGTTTATCCGCTACTGACGTAAACAGGTGCTTGTTCGTTTTGACAAACATGGCAACTTCCAGAACATACAACGAAGGCAATGTCAGAATCTTTAGCGATTTAAAAACTGGTTGACAGCTTACTGTCGTTTTGAGACCTGTCATTGATCGCATACAGCGTTTTTGGGCTCTAAATATCCTTTCCCTTTCACTGCAGTTTCCCCAAAATATGACACCGAATCTTAGTGTGGAAGCCACTAGACCGTGATATGCTGTCACTAATGTATTCAAATTAACTTTTTTTGATAGGATATAGAGTGCATATGCCGTTGTACTTAATTTATTGCATACGTATTCAGCATGATGCTTCCATGTCAGTTTATTATCTATGTGAACTCCTAAGAATTTTGTTACTGTAGTAGTATCAACGTTGTGGTCATTATATTGAATAATCATATTATCAGGCTCTAGTCGTTGATAGAAGTGCATGACTTGTGTTTTTTTGAGATTTATTACTAAATTATTCCTGTTAAGCCAATCAATTATAGTTTTAAGGGTGTTATTTATATCTTTTTCGTACGTCGTTTTATCTGTGCATGCAATTAAAGCTGTGCTGTCATCTGCAAATAATGTCATTGGATGATGGATTTTAGTCGGTAGATCGTTAATGTAGAGCAGGAATAACAATGGCCCCAGTACACTACCTTGCGGAACCCCAAACATAGTTATCCTACCAGAGGATAAATATTTGAGTTCACGCTTAGTTTTAGTGCATATTCTTGATATTTCTGTGTACTGTTTTCGATCAGTGAGGTAAGACTTTATCAGGTTTAGAACGTTGCCTCTTATGCCATAATCTTCGAGTTTATTCAACAAGGTGTCATGTTCTACAAAATCGAACGCCTTTGTCATGTCAGTGAAAATTGCACATACAGGGTTTTTTTTATCCACATTATTCATGATTACTTTTAAAAGATCAAATATCGCCATGTTAATATTTTTATTTTTTTGAAAGCCCTTTTGCTCTTCGCATAGAATATTATTCTTGATTACGAATGTGTAAATAGATTCATATAGAATTTTCTCGAAAATCTTTGAAAATACTGAAATCAAAGCAATTGGTCTGTAGTTTGACATATCTTCCTTATTGTTTCTTTTATGTAATGGTTTTATGACCACAGTTTTCAACTGATCTGAAAATATGCCTGAGCTTATGCATTCATTTATTATATGGCTCAACGGTTTAGCTATAATATCAGAAACATATTTTACTGCCGCGGTAGAAACTTCGTCGTAACCAAAACTTTTTTTATTTTTTAAATGTTTTATTACGCGTATAATATCTTGAGGAACTACTGGGGGCATGAAAAGCGAATTCCTAATATTAGTATTGCTACTTGTTTTACCCAAACGCTTCCTAGTCTGCACCTGATCAACGAAGAAATTGTTAAATGACTCCGCAATTTGCTTAGGGTTTTTCACTGGCTTATTATCTTTATTTATTTGTAAAATAGGTTCATTTAATCGATTGTGATCATTAATTATCTGCCAAGACACCTTTGATTTATTTTGAGAACAATTAATAAGGTAATTATTCTGAGCTTTTTGAGTGAGATTTATTATACGTTTAAGTTTCCGTGAATAATTTTTAAATATATTTTTATTTTCACTGGAAGGTGCTTTTCTATATTTCCAAAGTAAGTTTCTTTGTTTCCTGCTAGAAATCTTTATTCCCCGCGAAATCCATTTTACTTTTTTTTCAGATTTTATATTAATTAACTGTTTTGGAAAGCACAAATCATAAAACAAACGAAATATATCAATAAACTTATCGTATGCCTCATTAGGGTTTTCTGTTTCGAATACTTCTGAAAAAGACAGACATTGAAGGTGTTTTTTAAATAAATCTAAATTTTCTTTACTTAGGTTACGTTTATGAATATGCCAAGACTTTAGTATGCATGTTTTGTTCACTTGTATTTTTAAAATCTGAGCGGAGTGGTCTGATAATGCAAAATCTATTACTTCACTCACACATTTTTGTCTCGAATTATGAGCAAAATTATCTAGACAAGTGCCACTTTTAGGTCTAGTCGGTTCCCTGAATTCTAATTTAAGATTATAGGTAAGTAATAAATTTTCAAAGTCCAATACTATGTTATTTCTCTTTAGTGTGTTAATGTTAAAGTCCCCGCACAGAACAATTTTTTTACTGGACTTAGTACACAATTGCCTTAGTAAGATATTTAAATTATCCATAAAAGAATTTATACATGTCATATTCGGAGGTCTATATATGCATACAACAATTAATCCCTGTTGAGATAGTTCTATTGCACAATATTCAAATACACCTATGATAGACTTGTTAGGGAGTTCCTTATATTCGTATCTATTTCTGATAAGGATACACGCTCCCCCACGCTTCTGATGGGATCTTGAAAAACACGCTGCAAGCTTGAAATTAGGAACTTTAATTAACGATTCTTGTCCGGACGTTATAAAGTGTTCAGTAATGCACAATACATCGATGTCAATGTTTTTTTCAGTGCTTAACTCTTGGATATGCAGTGTCAACATATCAGATTTATTCAGGAGTCCTGCGATGTTTTGGTGCATTATATTCAAATGTTTATAATAGAAAAAACTGATCACTCGTTGACTTAATATTCTCCTGCTCAATCGGAATCTCAGTAGTGCTAGTCTTGGCAGGGTAATTGTTATTATGAGTCACGATTTTTGTCATTGGCGAAACTTCTCGAAGACCGAATAATCTGTAGTCAAACCTTATCCTATTCATAATCTGGTTAAATATGTTTCTCCATCCGTATTGATTTATTTTCCCAGTATTGTAAGAAAACATTTCGTGCGATAGGGTAGCATTGCTATCGAAAAAATATGCGTATTCATTATTTTTTATGTCTGACAAAAGGAGGTTATTGAACAACTCCACTTTAAAATTATGTATTAATGCACCTTTTACGTAAATCGGAGTGCAGATAACAATATTAGTGTGGGTTACATTTTTCAGCGAGCAGTTTAAGTTGTGAAGTATATTTACATAATCACCATTTTGAAGATCATTTTCTCCGATGAAGAGTAGGCAGTAGTCATTCATTGAGTAGTCTTTTAATTTGTGTTGAATGGTCTCTAAGAAATCTGTTGAGGTGACGTTAGGTACTAAATAATGACAATACTGAAAGTGACGAGAGAATACTTCTTCGATTAAAGGTAAAGTCCCTCTCGTGCACTTGCTGCTGATAATGGATAGTCTATTTTTAAGTGTTGCGCCTGCCAAATTTTTGTATGCAAAATTACTCACTTGCGCCGCAGTTTCACAATTATGCAGGTTCATAGTTTCACAGGAGTTAATACGCTCGGTTAGTAATGCGATCTCCTGTTCTGCAATCTGTAATTTCTTTTGAATTACTAATAATTCCTGTTCCAGGCGAAGTATATATTCACTGGTCTCTACTTTCAATGAGGGCGAAGGTGGTAAGGAACTCAAATTGTTATGCTGTAGCCGGGATTGCTTCTTTTTCTTTGTAATTGAACCTGGATTTCGAAAAATGGCAGAGGATTGGCACAGGGACTTTAAGGTGTTGATTTCCGTTGATAATTTGTTTATCTGTTTATGTAGATCGGCGTTTTCTAACAATACATTTTCTAATTCATTTTCCGTACTTTCCAGTTTCAGGGTGAGTTGAGCAATTGTATCTCTCATATCTGAGGTAGTTATTAAATCATTTGCAGTAGTTCGGTCAACACTCTTAGATAATCTATTGGGAGTTATAAAGGACTCATCAGATGATTCATTGTCAGTGTTAATGTGGGAGTCAGATAACATTGTGCTATTTGGTACTTGTTCCTTAGGTGATGGAGTCTTCAAAACAGTTTGTTTCTTTCGTAAGGTAATGCCAGATAAAATGTCGGTTTTAGCATATTTTTTGGTTCTGATACATATCTTGCATCTCCATTTCTGTTTTGCTTCTGCGTCCTTGAGACGATATGTGTGTTCTGGATACCCATCACAATCGAGTTCATATCTGTTGTCACAGGCAGCGCACAGTGCTGTACTTTTGATATCTACCTTCTTCTTACATTTGTGACACGTTACAAGTGTTATTTTACGGTCGCTACTACCGCTGCTTGATGTACTGATCGAAGACATAGTTTAGGTAATTTTAAATTAAATTACAAATTAGAATTTTTGATCTTCCCAAAAGTGGATGTAGTAACTGAGGTTAGAACTCGCGACCACTTGAATGGCGCAAGTAAAGTGACAAAAGGAGAAGGCCTATGCCACTAGGCCAGCTGTGCAGTAACAATCGCGATGAATTTTGTTAATGGTTGCGGCAGATTTTATTTGCCGAAATACGGGGTGTAAGGTTCAAAATCGCGTATCTTTTTTGCCGATGTTTGGTCGGTTGAAGTTCAAACACGAATGAATCACTTTTTCACTGTCTTTGTTGTTACTGTTTTTTCGGATTGCACTTATTGTTAGGGTCACAAAGTGTTTTATATGCACTAATAATATGAAAACTAGTTGTTTTATTTTAAATTGTCACTTGTTATTGTGTTTTGTTGGTGGATATTGGGACTGATTCTGATGTATTGATTTGAACATAACTTCACAGTTTATGTATAAAACTTGTTGAAAACACTGTCAGTAAGTTATTGCTTTTAGTTTTATTGGTACACTTATTTTTATAAACTTTTGTACACTAATAATATTTTTAAAGTATTTTTAAAAACAGAGCGTTTATCGTAACGTCACCGCGAGTCGCACGTCTTACGGACTTTCTTAGTACAATGAGTCTCTTGCTAAGCCGCAGACAGAGAGACGGACGGACAGACAGACATACATGGCGCAACTATAAAGGTTCCTTGTTTACTAAAAACCCTAAAAAGGGCCTTTTCTCAGCATATTTAAAGAGTATTGTTAAGTGTCCATGGAGTTTCTTGCCCGTTCTTCTCCATAGGAACCTACTACACTTTGGAATGGGCAACTAGCTTCATCTTTCTGACTGACCGACCCCTTGACAATTCAAATGTGGCTGTAATTGGTTGAATTGAAATATATGCTTACAGTTTGAGCACAATGATCCACTTTTACTAAGGGAACAAACCAGAAAACGAGAAAAAAAGTTTGCTGCTCAATACATTTATTATTATGTTCATTAAGATTAAATTACTAGATCCACAAAATATATGGGAAACCTGTTTTTTTTCGCTCAGTTGTTTCAGTGTTGGTTCCATGCTAAAAGTGTAAAACAATAACATAATAAGACAATGATAATAAATTATCTAAAGAAATTCTTATTTCTGTTCATTCCACATTAAAAAACAAGCTTGAAGATAAAATTACAGTTCAACTTTACCGAAAACAGTATCTACGTTTGATTTGTCTCAACATCACTGCGTTCTAAACTCGGTTCATTCTCAACAACATTTGTAGTATACCGCTTTCTTGACGTATCAATATTATGTCTTCGCTTCATATGCTTCTTAAAATTAGACCCATTTGTGAAGTCCCGTTGACAATACACACATTTATATGGCTTAGCACCCGTATGTTGTCTTACGTGTAAGTTCAAACGGGTTTTAAACCTGAAAGTTTTATTACAATACTCACATACGTAAGGCATTAAGTCTGTATGCACTATTGAATGAGATTTTAAGTGTCTTTTAACACGGAAGCTTTTACCGCACTGCTCGCAAACAAATGGTTTGGTTCCGGAATGGAGGCTGAAGTGCGATTGAAGATTCCCTCGAGCCCGGAAGGCCATCGGACAGAACTCACATTTGAAAGGCTTTGTGTCATCATGCGTCATCATGTGAGTACTTAAAGTTCCTTTAGTGAAGAACATTTTTCCGCATATATGACAAGAGAAGTCTCGACTACGCTCTGTGTGTATAAGTTTGTGTTGCTGTAAGTTACTACGCGATTTAAATTCCTTTTGGCAATGTTCACATTTAAGTTCGAATTCTATTGTTTCACATTTCATTCGTTTTCTGTAGTTTTTAGTGTAAACTATGATATGATCTTGTAGTTGTTCTTCATTTTCAAACATTGAACCGCAGTTTTGACACATAGTTCTGTATGCGTTGATGTGACAAGTGTTTTTATGCTTTTTCAAAACTGATGTCATTGTAAAACGCTTATTGCAAAACTCGCAGCAGTATCTAAGCCATTTCTTGTGTGAACGTACATGGTTGACGAATGATTTGTAGTTATTGAGAACTTTGCCACAGTCTGAGCACTTGAATATGCAGCAACGGGTGTGTATTTGTAATGCGTGTAACCGTAGGGACATGACATTTTTGCATTGGGCATCACAGTCTGCACAACGGCACATATACTCATCCCAAGTCCATTTTTCTGACCCTTTTTCGTTACTCTCAGCATCTAAATCAGAATTGTACTTCAGTTTCTTTTTTTTTTTGAGCTTCTTCTTCTTAACAGCCATGTACAGAGGTGCATCACTATCTGTGGTGTTAAAACCATCGGAATTTTGAAGGATTTCGTCAACACTCAGTCGTTCAATCTTCACTGCAGCCGCAGCTAAGTCTATCAATGAATTAGGGTCTACAGTCACTATTTGCAGTTCTTCATTGATAATTTCCGGTTTTACTTCTCGTTTCGTATCTTCAAAGTCTTCCCAATCGATATTTACCGGTTTTCCATCGTTACTTGGATCTATTTTGACATCAGAACGCGAATTCTCCTTGTCATCTTTTTTCAAGAATATCTCGTTCAATTTTGTTTGTGCACTCCTTACATTGTGTAAAAAGGACCATGTACGTTCTAGTAAGTCGAAACATGAGAAGCAAATGCTTTTTGGAAGAGCTTCAGAGGTATGAACATCGATATTTATCCACAACAATTTCGTAGCTATTTTGGAGTTGATTCCTGCATCTTCGTCTGGCGATATTAGAGTTTCTTTTGTCGTTGGTTCGGCGCACAGGCGACAGTAGGCTTCGTCTTCGTCACACATTGTTAGTTATCAACTGAATTTACGTAACATTTGACTGGAAAATGTTTATTTTTCGGAAAATTACTATCAATGATAAACAACCATTTTGACAATAGACGCGACGGTATTGCCACTTCTAAAACAAAAAAATATCTACTATTCATAAATATGAAAATATAATATATATTTACTAATTCCATGACTTAATGACAGTAAATCGCGTGCCGTTTTCTTTTTTTATATTTTTTTAGTAATAAATAAATATTTTAAAACAAATTATAGTATTTTTTTTAAATAATCTTTTATTTAATATAGTGTACACTGTATACTGTTTGAAAGCGACAAGGTAGCCCGCGAAATTCAAATTTTCTTACGTTTTTTGCAATTTGCAGGTCAGTATCAAGTTGTATGTTGATCTAAATATGATTTGTGGCCGTATCAAAAGTTTATTTAAAGAATTATAATCATAAAAATTATCAATAAAACTCTCTAAGTTCATATAATCGCATTGAATGACTGTTTCATGAAATCATGACATTTGACGTTTGCACAAACACAAACTTGCAACATACCTCTACAATAATTACAGAGCGTTGAGTGAGTCGGGTTGGCGCCGCGAAATTCTATGATGCGTTTCAATTCGTTATTTGGACATATTTTTAAGTTATTTATTTTTTATTTATTAAAACTTTATGCACAAGTAAAAATAAAATACCGTACAAAGGCGGACTTAATGCCTGAGGCATTTTCTACCAGTCAACCTTAGGGTGATGCAGAGACAAAACGTGGCAGGTGCAACATTAGGGATTGAAAACACGAAATTAACTATAAAATACAAGAATAAATACATACTTATATTATCCTTATCCTTGGGTGCACTTACATAGTGCATACAGGGATAATCCTCGATTGGTTCTTTATTCCTTTTAAAATTGTCTAAGAGGCCTCTGCGAGTTGGCTTCGGCCCCTCGTACGCCTTCCGGGTAATTGTAGTTTTGTGCCAGATTGTTTAATTTCAGAGTCAACCGATACTAGCTACACCCGTGGCATTTTCTTCCCCATTGAAATCACACCTTCATAGATTCTTCACAAATGACGCACGTGTCTACGCGCGTAAGTTTGAATGCATGTATTGTTAAGGTTATCTGAGTTCGTTACGCGGCATGCCTATATAAACCTAGAATACCGCGTGTAACTTGAGTGCAGCTCACTCGAGGCGTCAATTCGGTGCGATAGGGTCATCGTCCGCTATCAGGTCGCGGGGGGCGCGCCGCGGCATTGGGGTGCATCAGCGTCGCCTACCTTTGCCGACGCGGCGCGCCGCACGCCGCCGCCAACACCAACACCATCTTCAGGAATTAGTCATGTTAATTTACCTCCTAACATTGATGACAAAGGACGGATGTTTACAAGCAATGATTTCGTGAGTTGGGCCACCGGGTTGTGTGTCAGGTTGCATTTTATTACCCCAGAAATGCACCAGTCAAACGGCCAATTAGAGCGGTACTGCCGTACCGGTTTTAACATGATACGAATCACAAATGTGAATCTTTGTCAGAGGTACTTTGGAAGTTACAATTAGTAATAAACGTAACAAAACAAAAAACCACTCAAAATTCGGCTCTTTGGTACAGAGTCTACCACTCCAGTTATACAAGCTCTTAACTATACAGGGCGATAATCCAAATCGTAAAGCATGGCACGAGTTACATAAACAGCGTACTAAGACCTTTCTAGTAGAAAAGCAGTCTGCTCAAGATGCGCGTGTAAAAAAAATCGTTCAACGCCAAAAATATTCGCAGTGGATGGCTTGGTTTAATGTAATTAAAAGATCACAATCGATTGGCAACTAGACAGCGATATGCACGGACCGTATCGTATCACTAAGGGTCACGTAAGATCCAGAAAGTACCCGTGTCTGTATGACATTCGGGGCGTTACTGGTAAACTACTGTGTAAAGCCTGTTTTTTAATTTTCTTTTATGTAGGGCATCTCGCAGTTGACCTCTGAGCAGGTCGTAGCTGCTTAACCGGACTTTCTTGTGGCTGCCTTAAACTTCTACACTTAAAGACTTCAGCCAGGGGCATAAACTATTCTAATTAAAAGTAGGCGAACGCTCGCTAAGGGCACCCCCTGTGGGGTACGGACTTCGGCTTAGGGTGTCGCTGGGGAGAGGACAGCAAGATGGGACAGGCTGGATCAAACACAGATTATTATTATTCGGGGAATTTAAAAATACGGGCTCAGCTTCGACGCAGGCTGGCGCATCGTCGAGCAAGGGTCGGGGGGAGTATCACTTACGCGCCTTACGCCGCAGAGGTCGGAACGTTTGTCGGTGTGTATGTTTCTTTACTGTACTAGTGGCCCTATTGCTCTCCTGGAGGAGAGTTATGGGGTCATCTGGGTCGGTGAAAACATGCCTTGGACGGCGGACTTTGCAAATTCTAGAGGGGATATAACTGGCGGCCTTCACAACCAGAGGGTTGCGATGTTTGGCGGCTGTATCAAAATAACGCGTTGCATTGCGTTTTAGAAATTGGTCTATTGTGGGGATTTTAAGGTCGAGATGGAGGATCTCGTTCGTAACATACCAGGGGGAAGCCGTCGCCATTCGAAGGAAACGGTTTTGGAGGGTCTGCATCGGAGGTGATAGGGTTTGGCTTGTCCCTATGCGGCACACGCATAGGTCATAATGGGTCTAATGCACGCCGTGTAGGTACGCAATTTGCACTTGAGTGACAATTTGCTTCGTGCATTGAGAACGGAGTGGAGCCTACCGAGAGCGAAAGCGGCTCGCGAGCGTGCCTGCTTTATGTGCTCAGAGAATAAGAGTTTAAAGTCGAAGACCACACCTAGATATTTGGCTCGCTTCTCCCAGGGGATCAGCTTGTCAAAAATGGTGATTGGTCGGGGGAGCGTGTTATTAAGTTTCAGTCTCGGTTTCTTGAAGAGAACCGCTTGACTCTTATCGGGATTGACCTCGATTCTCCACTTTCTGAACCATGTGCCGAGCTTGTCGACTGCGGTTTGGAGAGTGAGAGCTATCGCGTCGGGGCTTTTGCCTGAATAGTAAATGGCCGTGTCGTCTGCGAACAGAGCCAACTGCGCCTTTTTACTTTTAGGGATATCGCTGGTGAACAGCGTAAAAATGAGAGGAGATAGCACGGAGCCCTGTGGGACTCCCGCGTGTATGGGACGGGGGGAGGAGAGCGCTCCTTCGATGCGATAGCGGAAGGACACCGAGTTTGTAAAGCTTATATAATAAGCCGTTGTACCAGACTTCGTCGAAAGCTTTCGCTATGTCGAAGAAGATAATGCTAAGGCTGTCCATTCTAAGGTTGCCTGGAAGAGATCGCGGAAAGGGATAAGGCCGCCCATTGTATATTTTGTAGTATTTGATTAGTATTTTTTTTGTTATGTATTTTTGTGGTGTACAATAAAGTATATATAAATAAATAAGATAGCACCCGTCATCAAGCCGCGCTGGGAACCAGCTCTTATATCCTCGATGATGCGGTGGACCTGATGCACGCTAGAGTGCTGAGTTCTATAGCCGAACTGCTCGTTGGGAATGAGGCCCTTGGTCTCGGCATATTCTCTGAGACGCTTATAAATAAGTCTTTTTGATTCTCAGGGTCTCTACGGGAGGGAGGGAGGCTCTACGTTCGACTTCCGCGTCTACCTGTGCGAGGTGGGTTGGATCTACTGGTAGGGAGCTGGGTGAACACTGAGCTTCTAGGCTGTCAGCTAGGCACTCGGCCTTGTCGACGTCGTCGAATGCAATGGTCTTATCGGGGCGTACTAATGGGGGCATGGAAGTGACTTGCGGGGACTTGAGTTTCCTCTGGAGGTCCCAGAAGGCTTGGTGGGTAGGGTCTAACTCGCTTAGCATCTCTTCCCAGCCCGCGTTACGCAGCTCCGCTATACGTTTCCTTACAGATCTCTGTAAGTAGTGCATATGGGCTTTGTTCTCTTCGCAGGGAAAGTTAGTGTAAGCACGGATATACGCGTTCTTCTCAGTCAACAGATCACGTACATCGTCAGGTAGCTTCCAGCGACGGTCTTCCGTCACTGTGACTTCCCTTGAACAATTGTTCACGACAGATTGTATGTGATCCGTGAATGAGTCGATCGCGGCCATCGTGTCCGAGATGGAGTCAAACTGATTGAGGATGTTATCTAATTGGGGGGACGTGTTGGATTTCAGCTGGGTGCTTACTTTCTTCCAGTCCGGTACCTTTTTAGTGACGGGAGGTTGATTGGGGTCGGAGAGACGTATGCGCGGGGCCAGTCTTATGACTATGGGACGGTGGTCAGAGTTAAGCTCTTGACCGTCTCTATTGAGTCTAAACGTAGATTGACGTTCTTAAGGACCGCCAAGTCTAGGACATCGGGGGTATGGGAAGGGTTATGAGGGTAGTGAGTCTGGGTCATTGGAGCGATGATGTCAAGGATCATAGTGGCAGAGAGGTCAAACAGGTGTTGCCCTCTGGTGGAGGTTCTGGTACTATTCCATTATATACTATTGGATGTTTGGCGTTGAGATGGCCCGCTATGATAACGGAGTCACTCTGGCCAAATAAGATAGAGAGATCATTTGCAAAATGGTGATCGCGGTGGAATTCCGCGATCTCATCGCGTTGACTATCAATGCCGTTTGCATTGAAGATGCCTAACATAAGATATCGGGGTTTGAACCTAGCTAAGATGGTGTTAGATATTGTGGGTTCTATGGGTGGTGTGGGATGTCAGGGCTCGCGTAATGTCTGGCTACGCGTTATAAATAGCTTGGATCTTTATGAGATCACCGGCATCTTGGGCGGCCGCGAGTTGGTTGGCCATTTGGAAAGCGCGAGGGGAGAGGAATGTCATCGCGGAGGAAAAGACGTTTTGAGGCATGCTAGAGGGGGCTACGGGAGTGTTCGCGTTGCTGGAGGAGCAGGTGTGGGCCTGACTCCCTAGTCAGGCCCACACCTGCTCCTACAGCAACGCTTGCCCGCATAGCACGAAGCTAGGTAAAAAAAGCTAGACAAAGTAAACGGTTTTTAGGGTGGGTGCACTCAGTAGTGCCATGCGCGCCCAGGCACTTTACGCACCTGGGTGTCGCGTGGCAAAACTTTTGCGAGTGGTCGTAAAGTTGGCAACTGTAACATTGCCCTACTATGCTATTCTTTCTGGGTTTCTCGATCTCGAGACCCGTGAGGTGGCAGATAGACTTGACTTTAAATATAGAGTGATAACCCTGAACTGGGGGACAGATGACAAGTACCATGTCATATTGCTCTCCGCCTCTAGCGCGGTGCATACAGTGGACTTCGTCCACAGGAATATTTTGCGACTGAAGGTCGGCTAAAATATCTGCGGCTAATATTTCGCGCGGCATCCTAGTGATGGCTACGCGAGTCTGTTTTTCCTCTGGGAGAGAGAATGTATGGAATGACACATTTCTCTGTCTCAGAAGACTAGTGAGGTCCCTATAATCGCGGGACGTAGGGACATTTACTCTAATACCCTGTTGGGTATTTCGAGCGTTGGTGTATGCGATCTTTAGGTCGCAACACCATTTTGATATGTCCGTCCACTTGCCTTTGTCCTGAATGAACACGGGTGGTGGCAGAGAGACCTTCTTAGGGCCAGAATTTGGTGGGATGAGAGTATCCTGCGAAGAGCATGACGCGATCGGGTGGGGGTCGGGGGAGGGGGTAACCTGCGAAGAGGATGACGCGGTCGGGCGGAGGGCGGGGGAGCGGGAAGCTACGGTAGTGCAAGTAGCGGGTGGGGCTGGGGATAGCGAGGAAAGTGGGAATGAGTCACGATCCTCAAACGCTACTATTTTGCTGGCCTGGGTGGAAAATTGTTTATTATTCTTCCGCTTTTTCCCTTTTCCGTTGACGGGGATGAACCATCGTCTTCAGTATGAGATGAAGCGGAACAAGAAGAGAATCTAGCCTCAGGTTCCGAGCTGTACGGGTAAGGGGTCGTGACGCGTTTCGATGAAACGACTGGTTCGTCAGTGTCCATGGACATCAACGGGCTAAGAGGGCTGTCTAGCTGGGGAGAGCATGACCTGACATCGCTGCTTTCAGCGATGATTGAGTCGGAGGGAATAGTTTGAGTAGGCCGTCGTAGTGCAATGATTTCCGGGCCTAACACATTTTTCTGGGAGGGCGAGACGGTAATTATCCTTTTAAGGATGCTAGTGAGGGCTGCATTCTCGCTTCTAAGCGACTTAATGTCGTCTAGAAGAGACTTCAATAATGCCTCCATTATAATGGCTTTAATATTAAGTAATTATGAGAGAAATGGTTCCTATTACTCCTAGCAATTTCTAACTCTATCTCCCCGGGCGGATTGGCCGGGGATGTGTAAACCCTCCCTGTCGGGTAGAGACAGGGGGGTTGTGTACTTAGTGGTGAGCCCTAAGCTTGCTTTGGCCCGTTGCCTATCTATTGTGCAACGGGGTCCTACCAGGTCTAGTACACCGGGTGTAGACACACCCAACCGACACTAGGTGTGTGGCTGTGAAAGCAAAACTGTCACCAATGTCGACTAGGAGATCCCCCAAGGCCGAACACTGGGACACGTCCAACTGACTGCCTAGCCCTGAAGGGGTTCGGCGGATGTGATTGGGTCAACACCCTCTCGGTTTCGTTGGCACCGTATGGTTTCCACCGAGAACCATGAAACAGTGGATTTACCCAGAAGGGGCCAAAAACGCGACGATTACGTTTTTAGAGATACTCTGATAAAGAAATATTTATTAATTGTGTCTTGAAAAAGACAAACAATTAATAGGTCGATGATAGTCAACAGAATATAGAAGAAATCGTCGCAGGGCGCGACGATAGACGATTCTGGAACCACTGCAGGAACCACAGTAGGAACCACTGAGCCGGAAACAGGCATCTCGAACACACTGCGCAGCACGTCCGTCCGCGAGCGATGTCGAGCTTAGAGTGTGTAAAGCCTGAGGACAAACTTTGCCATTTATACCATGTAAGCCCATTGCAGCAGCATAAGGTTTTGGTTGCTTTGGTAACAGTCGTGACCCAGAAAGTACCCGTGTCTGTATTAAATTCGGGGCGTGACTGGTAAAGTACTGTGTAAAGCCTGAGGACAAGCCCATTGCAGCAGCATAAGGTTTTGGTTGGTGTTATGGCAAGTGAGCTCATTGATGGCCTTACTGAGTTTTTGAGTTCGTATGGCATATGTGTTACATACAGCGGGAAGGTGTTCGTTATCAAGGTGTTTTTGTTTGAACTTACAGTAATTCACGTTTGAATAGCATTTGATCGAGTAAAAAGTAAACTCATTTGTAAAGGAGATAGCTCATGAACAAAAATATTAGTTATCTGCTGTCATATCTAACATTTAGATGCTCACTCTGATTTTGACCTGCAGGTTCTGATGATACGAACATGAAGTGGATCCACAGCTGAGCACCTCGTCGGCAACACCCAGAAATGACGAGCGGGAGGTAGCTCCCGCGGAAGAGGCCCCGGTGGTTGCCGAGGTCTGGGAGAACGCTGGCACGTCACAAGAGGCCATGTTCTCTGCATCTCCAACCTACATCCCTCCGGCCAGCCCGGAACATGTGATCAAGTCCTTATAAGACCGTGCACACCATGACCACGGAATCATTCCCAAACCCAGCGGCGCGCACTTTCCTATTCCCTATCGGTTCTTGATTGTAACTTGTTTGATTAAAAAGTCTTTCTTTGTTAACTTTAGATTAGTTTTTAATGAAATTCCTAAAAATATAATATATATGCCGCGTATCGACGCGAAAACTGATACCATGAATTCAATAGGTAATATGAAGCGGTCAGCGGAACGTAATATGAAGATTGCGATACGGCTACCAGCAGATACACCCCCCAGGAAATAGAAGAGGAACTCCGGACGTTAAGCGTCATTGAACTAAATGTCTAGCTTTGTTTTTCTGTGCCTTACTTTCTTTTCCTACAAACCATATTCGTACTGTCACTCAAAGTTCGCTATTTGGATAATATCTATGTATGTTAACAACTATAGTTTTTACTGCCTCTTGCAACGCGCACATGAGCTCCGCTGGTGTTATTAATTAGTCGTAACGAACACCATTTTAATTCGCCTCCCAATTACTTTACAAAGTAATAAAATATTGCCTGATAATGTAACTCTCCGATTAGAATCAGTTCAGCAGAATGAACTACTTGTACATAGACATGTGGGCCAACCCGTTCATTTTCTTTTTTGTTTTCCATTATGTTGGTTTTGCAAATTGCGGTAATCCACCGGTAAGCACCTTCATTCCATTTATTAGGGTTCAAAGACAAAGACAAAGACATTTTGTTCGTCGGATAAAACTCAATGCATTTATTTCAACTAAACTGTTTACAGGCACTTTTGAATTGTCAAACAGTCGGTCAGTTAGTCAGAAAGTTGAAGCTAGTTGCCCATTCCAAAACGTAGATCTTTATGGAGAAGAACGGACCAGCAACTCCAAGGACACTCTTTTTAAATATGGATATTACAAAATCCTGGGTATATTATTCTTCTATATGTGACAACAAAGTAAAAAATAAAAAAACAAACACGATTAAAAAAATAAGATTAAAAATAAGCCCTGGCAGAAAAACCAGTCCAACTGACGGCATCCGTTCACGAACATGACGCGTGGATCAGCACCATCCAGCTCAACCATTTTGTAGGGAACCGAATGATCCAACACACGCGCCACCATCAGCGAGACATTTAAGTGACCATGACATATTCCTAACTGCCATGCTCTTTCAAGTCGACATACAAAATAATAACTTAATAAACGGCTCCATGGTACTCACATTTACAAAAAACTAAATTATACAAAACTATAGTTTGCAATGTATTTCAGAGATTAATAGAATTTTACTGCCAAAAATCTGTCCACCATAAAGTCTACCACAAAGAAGGCATGTTTTTAGATTTTTTTTGACGTGAAAACGTCTTTATGCTAGGGTAAGTTCAATATTTCCGACTGTCAAAAACATGTAAGATTTTAATCGCTAATAACTACAAGACTTTTAATGCTACAGTAATGGTTGAACACGGTAACAATTTTGAGGCCGGATATAATTTGCCTATGTCTATTTTTCACTAATATGTCGAAATTCCAGTTACTATAGTGCAAAAACGTATTCAGCTAGAACGGTGATTCTGGTGTCGTTCCCAAGAGTTGACAAAGGACTATCAGGACCTAAAGAGATTGTATAACAAAAATATTTCGTAAAATAGGGGTAAAAATGTACAATATATGAAGTTGACAATATCAAAATAATTTCATTTATAGACTCATATCGGCGGTAAATCTGCTACTAAAACGAACATCAAACAATGTGTTCGTTCATGCGTACACGCCTTATGGAATGCATAGAGCGTAAAAAAAAAACATCTGTAATGTTTTGTTAATTTCCGGTATTATAACTGACACGTCATCTGTAAATAGTACGCACTTATGGATTATTATATTTAGTCTTTAATGTATTAAAAAAAGGAAGAGGAGAGGTCCAAGGATGTACCCTTGAGGTACTCCAGACCCATTGTGTCTAAACAAAGATTTGTATAACATTACAACAAGTGAGGAGGTCGTGGCTAAGTAATAACAGCCGCACGGGTCGATCGTGTTACCCAGTAACTGGGTTGTGGAAGTGAGATAGGCAGTCGCTCCATGTAAAATACTAATACTCAGCTGCATCCGGTTAGACTGGAAGCCGACCCCAACATAGTTGGGAAAAGGCTAGGCAGATTGATACCATTGCAACAAGTTTATCATGATTACAGGATACTTCAACTTTTACTGCTGGGATAATTAACTTTTCAGCCATTCTAACGCTAGACCTCTGATGCCGTTAACGTGATTGTGGTTAACGAGATCAAAAGCCTTGCTCATAGCTAGGAAGATGACTGAAACAGCGGTTTTTATCTAGATTATCTGTTATGGACATGACTAGGGAGAATACAGCCAGAGTTGTTGACTAACCTTTTTGAAACCCATTTTGTTCTTCATGAATAATTTTAGGTTTATTTATAACCGTTCCGTACCTCAAAAATAAAAACGGAATCCTTATAGGATCACTCGTGTGGCTGGCTGTCCGTTTGTCACACCCAATTTGCTCCGAATCTTCTGGGACCAAATTAATTGAAATTTGGTACACATATGAATTTCTGTGACCCAAATAAGGACGTGTAAATAAATAAATGAATTTTGAATATGGGGGTCACTTTTCGGAGCCAAATTGGAAAAAAAAAAAGTTTTGCAAACTGTACCGTGTGACTTATCAGGATCTCAAATATACAGGTTGGCAGGGTCATCGACGCGAAAAATGTTACCATGGATTCCGTCCATGATTCTGAACCCCGTTGCACTGAAATTTTTCGTCGGTATTTTTTTTTTAATCACCTGTTTCATGGACAAGTGTTAAAATGTATTGAACAGCAGATTTTTTTTACATAACATAAAAAATTTCAACGCATGGGGGTTTAGATTCACGTACTGAATCCATGGCCATGGTTTTCGGTCAGTTTTCGCGTCAATGTCCCTGCCACTCTGCATATTTTTATAATTTAAAATAAATACTTTTATAGATATTTAAGAAAACATATGAAAATTGACCATTCCCCCCTTAACTCCCAAACTACTGAGCCTACAATTTTGAAAAAATAACAGAATGGTGTTTCACTCATAGATTACAGGAAAACCTACGTATAAGAAGTCTATGGTCTTAAAATAACATGGTAAATGTCTCAATATTGTGCGTACAAACTTACATTTGCCATTGCAATGTATGGGCATGCTGAACAACTACAATGTTAAGTTTGTTCTTAAATTTATCCCAACTACGGTACCCTTCATTGTCCGTGGTCCGACATGCACTTGTTTTTAGTAATAGTCCTCCTGACCGAATTTCGGCCCTGGCGGCCATTCTCAGCAGAGTTAAGACATCGAAGCAAGAGATCCTATGTACTATACTACTAATATTATAAATGTGAAAGTTTGTATGTTTGAATATTAGTTACTTAATCACGCAAAAATGGCCTTCTTAGCTAGATTAACACATGAGATACTTTTTATCCCGGTTAATCAATCGAAGCGGGCAAAGCCGCTGGCTGGTAGTGTTAAATATAACTATTAGAAAGATGAACGGCTAAATGTTGAACTGACGGCATTTTAGTGTTTCCAACTGAGTACGATGACATGAAATAGATACTTAGGTACGTACTAGTGATACCTACTACAAGACTTATGTATTCAAAATACGCTCGAAAAACATAACAAAACTTATTTCAAAGTCAGAGTAAACCCGTTTATTTCAAATAGGCACATAAAAGGCACTTTTGAACGTCAAAAATTAACCAGAAAATAGAATTGATTCTAGTCGCCCCTTCCAAAAAGTAGTATTGTATGGAGAAGAATGGGCAAGATACTCCACCTATACTCTTTTAAAATGTTTTACTATATTTTGTATACATTCTTTATATGTATGATGAAGTCGAGAATAAAATAAATATTTAACAATAAGTAAAAACAATGAAACATAGAACAATGACAGATAACTTAATTAAGTGATAGAAACATGGTGCTCACAACAACCATTGTAAAAGTTGACGATTTTCCAAAAAAATATACAAGTTAACAGAATATATCAGAATAACCCCCTGTTCACAATAGACGGGCGAGGAAGTGCAGCCGGGCAGCGTGCTGCTGCCGTCGTCCAGACGCGGCCGGTACCTCGCCAACATCGCCAGGAGACAGGCAGTCGTAAGTATTCGTTGACAGCTATCATAAAATAAGCAAAACTAAACATTTTGAATAAACCCACGATGGATGTAAATATTGTAATCGAAAAAAGATTAAATAAAATTTTCTGAAAACCTCCGAATATAAGGAAGTAAGTAACGAAAGATAAAAATAAAAAATCCGTTGGGGCTGCTATTCTGACTGACAGACTGTCCATTGTTGTAACAGCTTTATATTATTAATGTGACGATAACCGCATTTTAATGATTTTATACTGAAGATCACGTCTAAATATCAATAATCTAATAATAACTATTAAAAATTTAATTAATATTTTAGATTATTTTATAATACATAGTGAAATTAAGTTGTAAAGTTATGTCTAACGCGGATAAAAAACGGAGAATCACGCAATATCTATCAAGCATATTTTTCTGAAACCTTTACCATTTTAAAGATAATTTAGTTATACGAGTAGATCTTTTAGTTAACGTGTTTTATTAAAATACTTTTTGTTTTATGTATAATAAATTTAAAATGCGTCATATTTGGGACTCACCCATGAAGGAGCGGTTCCTTGACGGCGAGTCCTATTGCTGGCTGGACGTACGACGCGACGCGTTGCGTGAGCTCAATACAGACCACGCAAGCTAACCACTCCAGCTATCTAATAACGCAACACATTTTCGATTTGCAATTGAGTCAAATTGGTTTCGTTTGACTAGAATTGCTTTCAATTTACAACTTTTGAAAGCAATTCTAGTCAAACGAAACCAATTTGACTCAATTGCAAATCGAAAATGTATTGCGTAATTAGACAGCAGGTCACTGGCATATATTATCTGCATCTTAAATCATATCCCGCTTTCATATCAGCATGTCGATTCTGTAAAAATATCACCGTGAAAACTTGCGTGGAGTGAGCTGTCAGTGAAAACTCACTGATGCTAGGGATTGACCAAGCATTACATTTACAATCGTAATCGTGATTTAAATTATATTTTTTATGCTAATTCTATTGATCATTTTATATTAAGTATTCTAAAGCTAGTATTTAAATGTCTAAACATTACTATATAGGGGGGGTTTTAATAAAATAGTAAAACAGATATCCAATCAGAAACTCAATTTTATTTTATTCTATTTTGTTTCTAGACTAGTCCCTTAATATATATTATAGCCTGAGGCGCGACGCGTTACGCACGTAGGTACCTACCAACAATAAATAAAATAGAACGTACCTACATAGGTACTTACACGTTGCTGCTACTTAAGTACTAAAGAAAATGCTCATCGACATAGTTTGTTATTATGAACCCATTGCTAACTTATATTATAAACGCAATCGAGTGTTAATAGTGTGTAATTTAACCCCACACAAACTATGTGGGAACCTACCTAAACGATGTAAGTAGTCATATAGATAAAAAGATGTATGATCACTTCATCCGATTCTTTAAGAATCGGGTGAAGTGATCACGCGGGTGGTCACCGTGGTAAGGCGTGTTATTTCCTCGGCGACAACACTTCGGTGATGTGATGTGCGCGCGCTACAAGTGTCAGTTTTACTTGGGTTATATATAATGATGATGAATAAAACATTGTATCTAGGTACTTATTGGACGTTGGTATTTAGTACGCAAGTACGTGACGCGTTACAAGTTGAATAAGTATGTAGGTACGTAGTAAGTAAAAAAAAACCTCAATGTGATAGTGTCTACCTAGCGCGCAAGCGCAATTCTTACCGCTTCAACGTGGTGAAGTGATTCGGTGTGCGCGCGCTGCAAGAGTGTCAGCTGTTGAACTTAAGAAGGATTTGATGAATATGATTTTATTCAACGCGTAGGTAGGTTATCTCCAATAAAATATTCGGTAGGTAGGTACAAATAATATACACATCTTTTTATCTATATGACTACTTACATCGTTTAGGTAGGTTCCCACATAGTTTGTGTGGGGTTAAATTACACACTATTAACACTCGATTGCGTTTATAATATAAGTTAACAATGGGTTCATAATAACAAACTATGTCGATGAGCATTTTCTTTAGTATGTAAGTAGCAGCAACGTTTAGATACCTATGTAGGTACGTTCTATTTTATTTATTGTTGTTGGTAGGTACCTACGTACGTAACGCGTCGCGCCTCAGGCTATTTATATTAAGGGACTAGTCTAGGAACAAAAAAGAATAAAAGAAATAGGGTTTCTGATTGGATATCTGTTTTGCTATTTTATTAAAACCCCCCCTATATAATAATGTTTAGACATTTAAATACTAGCTTTAGAATACTTAATATAAAATTATCAATAGAATTAACATAAAAAATATAATTTAAATCTCGATTACGTTTGTAAATGTAATGCTTGGTCATCCCTAGTATCGGATGGGGTGACACTGACAGCTCACTGCACGAACACTTCCCCTAAGTTTTCACGGTGGGATGGTTACAGAATAGCACAGCTGGTAGGTATCTAAGAATCTTAGCAGGTGACGCTCTGTAGTTTCTGCCCACCCCTGAGTTTTCCTGGGAGATCCGTATGATATCTGTATCTGATTCATTTTTTTGGGTTTTCATAAGAAACTCAGTAGGTGCCCAGAGACTGGATCTTAGGTGCTCCTTTGGCAAAAGTCTTGCTCCCTGGGACTAAAACAAATCTGGTGAAAGGTCGATTTACTATAATATACCCCGCGCTCCTCCTCTTTCCGGAACACAGGTATGAATTTTTAAGGTGTGATGCAAAAATTGTTGTGTCATTCGCCTTTCTTCCCTTTGCCTTCTTAATTTCTCTCAAATCTCTAAAAGCATAACTCAAACACTTTCATTTATCAATTTAATAACTGACCTTTTCGCCGTTCATAAACGACAAGCTTTGCTTTGTGCCTGTAGTCCCTGTAGAGATACATCTTGTAATCAGAGCAACTGCAATCTGACCTCCACATTATAAACAAATTAATGGAGCATAACCACATAGGTCTTTTGAAAGCAGCGGCACGAGAACCGAAGATGTCAATACTGTTATTGTCTTTTGAAATTTCATTGTAAAGTCGACGCATTCTAACGATAGAGTTGTAATATGAGGTGTTATTTGTAAAGACCAGACCTATGTAAAACATGAGCGGGGCCGGCTTAAGAAATTTCTGGTTTGCCCCCCCATGGCCAAAAGCAGGGTACTCCCATGAAGGTTTTATTCACAAGTCACGCTTAAACTTTTGACATGCCAACTGAACGTGAATGCGACGAACCGATTATCAGAAGGTTGTACTTTTTAAAAGAGCTGTCGTATTCAACTAAGAGCGCGCCTTAATAATACGAGTATGTGCGTAGCAAGACGGGGGGGCCGTGCAGTCCACTGATTCGTCAGTGCCAGCTAACATTTATGGCTCATAATTTAAATTATGTTTTGTGTTGCGTAATGTAAATTATTTTGAATACTATTATATAGAATCTTTTTTTTTGTTCTTCTAACTGAACAGACAGCTGGGGAGTTTGTTGCGCCACTTCTTCTTCCCAGCTAACGCACTAGGAAGTGGTGAAGGGTGGGCGTTGTGAGGGACTGTCTTATGTAATTTTGACGGTCGAAAAGTGCTGATTCTCAGCCTAGTTTGAATAAATGACTTTTGAATTTTGAATTTTGAGTGCTCACGGCGACCCGCCGATCATTCATCGTTGCTGCCTAGATGCGCTTCTGGACTGCACAGCACGAAACTGTTGGGGACATCATGCAATATAGCTCATCCCCGGAGGATGTAGGCAATGTATACATGCCTCCACATAGTTTCCGACAATTTTCTTGTGATCTATTATTTATCAGACTCTAAGCAGATGCATACAGGGTGGCAGGGACATCGACGCGAAAACTGTTAGTATGGATTCAGTACATGATTCTGAACCCCCTCCGTTGCAATTTTTTGTCGGTTATTAAAAAAAAACTGCTTTTTCATAGAAAAGTGCCATACCTACGCGGTCAAAATGTATGGAACAGCACATTTTTTTTAAATAACTGACAAAAATTTCAACGCAGAATCATGTACAGCCACGAGCACTAATTTATATTCACTTATCAACTTTAAAAAGTGATTTTCTCGTACTGAGTTGATTGTAATTTTATGTTGTTACGATCATAGTATTTTGGAACCAACACTTGGGTGAATTTCCCAAACGACTTTTTTTTTGTCTTCATTGAAATTAGTATTTGAAAAAAGGAATATTGTTCTGTACTATTTTTTTTGTATTCATTAGGTATTTATTGGGTTGTGGCATAAAATATTATTTGTCTAAGTCTATTTACAAAGGTAGAAATAAATACATAAACCTCTATTTTTGTCACATCGGTGCTGTCCCTCTACTTTTTTTACAAGCAAAAACGCTTATATCGTTATAAAAATAAGTAACTTAAGAATATAACTTATTCTATTTCATAGAATATTAGTTTTATTATTAATATGTAGCATATTTTATTACGTAATTCATAATATTTATTACTGAGAGGCATAAATGTACTTGTCTCGCAAAATTTTGTCATATCGCTGCACAAAAGTAATTTAAACCTAACTTTGCATCGATGAGTCCGACAGTGTCCCCACCCCAATTTTATTTCCCTCGTTAGTGTGTGCTAGTGCGCAGTCAGGACGGACGTGTGTCAAATCGCTGCATATTCCCGCCAATTACGTAAGTACGACATTTCAGTTACTTCCAAGCAATTATTTTATATTATCGGTGGTTGCATTTTTCTAGTGTAATGTGAAGTTTTATTACGATTGTTTGGTTCTAACAGACATAGTAAGTAAATTAGCATCATTATAGGTACTTGAATTTAGCCTAAATATTATACATTTTTCATAATTTTCAAAAAAGTCGATAATTTCTCACGTCGCTGTTCTCATATCGCTGTAATCGGTGGTCTTTTTTACCACCGATGTGATAATTTACACCGATGTGATAAGAAAAATCAATCGGTGTCTTAAATATCATATCGGTGTTTTGATTCATGATCGACGCATAGTTTTGTCACATCGGTGGATTGTTTTATCACATCGGTAGATCATATTATCACCTCGGTGTAATTTTATCATATTGGTAGACATAGTGTCATTTCATTAAAGTAAACAAAAAAACAATGGAGCATACCTACAACCATACATTATATACATACATATACACATATTATATTTTTTAACTTTCATAAATATTAACTTGTGTGCAGCTCGTGCCGCACACAATTCGTTCGAGTAATTTTGTTTAAGATTAATTTTGTTTAAGAATGCTGAAATCAAAACTAAACGAGGAGGAGAAAAAAGAGAGAAAGAGGTTGATGGAAAGAATAAGAAAAGCTAAAATCAAAAGTGATCCTGTGTTAAGAGAGCAGCATTTAAGAAAAGACAGAGAACGCTTAGCTAAAAGAAAGGCAGCTGGACTTATCCTAACCCGAAGCCAAATGACTGCACATGCACGTCGCAATGCACAAAAGAAAAACCGAATCAGTGCCCGTGCATATTATCAGCGGAAAAAAAATAAGGCAAATGGTGCCCGCAACAACCCAACAAGTGTTTCAGAGACCAATGACGCAGAATCGCTACCGAAAAATCAAGATAATGAGCCCGGTATTTCTCAAGAACTAATAGGACCTCATAGCCCACGGCTATTGCGACAGAATGTTCGATGTAATAGTCCTAATTTGCGTATTGACTACTACTACTACAACTACTCGCTACTATGGCAATAGTAGCGAGTAGTTCCCACTATTTACGTACAAGCAGTCCCCTAGATTTATCAATAGCATCTCCTTTACGAACGCCAAGTATTAGTTCTATAAATTCAGAAGAATCAACATTACGCCCAAATAGTCCTAACTTAGACACATCCTTTAATACTGTTAAATTCAAACAAGACATTAAAATGAAATTTCGTAAATATCAAAACGTTAAAACTCAGCAAATACACGATTTAAGAAAACAATTGGCAAAGGCTAATAAAGAGAAACTAATGTACAAAAAGAGATACATGAGACTACATCAAGAATTTAAGAAATTAAAACAGAGTAATTTAGAAGTGAGACGAATCCCAACGAAGCCAAAAAATATAGACCTGCAAAAACGTATCCGTAAGATTGTTGTTCAGTTTTTTGAGGATGATGAAAATTCAAATCTTTGCCCAGGTAAAAAGGATACTGTCACACAAAATGGAGTAAAAAAACAGAAAAGGCTGATGAAAGACACAATTAAAAATTTACACAAAAAGTATTTGACTTCGGGCTACCCTCCAATCAGTTACGTCACTTTTACAAGAATGAGGCCGTTTTGGGTCACGCAGCCAAAATTAAACTTGAGAAATACATGCCTATGTGAGAAACATGAGAACATGGATCTTGTTATATCATCTTTAAAAAGAAATCGTATCATAAAAGAAAACACCACGACTGAAATTCTAAGTAGTATTTGCTGTGATATTTTTAAGGTAGAATGCCTGCAAAGAACATGTCCTGTCTGTAAGAATCGTCATTTAAATTATCAAGAATTTGATAACTCCAAAGATGTTATTTATTGGAATTGGAAGAAGATAAAAAAGAATTACAAAAAAAATGGAGTCGATAAAATAGCCGTTAATGTAGAAAAAGTAAAAATAACCGTTAAACCATTACAACTAATCAAAATATTTGAAAACAATCTGAAACCGTTCTTAACACATTGTAGTAATATACGAAATCAAAGTCAAGCTTTTAAGCACTACAAACAAAACATGACTGAAAAGGATTGTGTCGTTCACATTGACTTTAGTGAGAACTATAGCTCCAAGTACGGGTCCGAAATACAATCTATGCACTTTGGTGGCAGTCGTCAACAATTCACATTACACACTGCTGTAATTTACTATAAAAATAAGGAAGAGAATATAACAACTCAATGTTTCTGCACTATTAGTTCTTCACTGCGCCATGATGCTGCCGCCGTTTGGGCTCACCTTGTTCCAATATTAGAAGAAATTAAACAGGAAGCTCCAATTGTTCAGAATCTTATTATTATTTCTGATTCTCCATCAGGCCAGTATCGGAATAAGAAAATTTTTTATATTATGTCCCAACTCAGTATTTACTGCTCTTCTCTGACTAACATAATATGGAACTATAGTGAATGTGGTCATGGAAAAGGTGCGCCAGATGGAGTAGGTGGGCTACTGAAGCGAACGGCGGATCGATTTGTTGCACACGATGGTGATATGAATAATATAGACTCTTTTGTAAACTATTTAAAATCTGCTGTCCAAGGCGTGAAAATTAGTACTGTAGAAGAATATGAAGTTGAAGAAAAGCACTGGCTTCTCCCTACAAATTTGAACACATTTCGTGGAACATTGCAAGTCAAACAAGTCATTTGGACTAAAGAAGCTAAAAATCGTATAGTTTTACGTCGACTTTCTTGTATAGAAGATGAATGTATGAAATATGTTGTTAAATGTCCACATGGCAAACATCTAGACTTCCACAATTTGTCAACCGAACACGAAATTAAGTCTAAACCTCAACTTTCTACTTCGAGTAATAAAAAATCCAGAACTAAAT
The DNA here is from genome assembly GCA_947364205.1 of Agrochola lota. Classification (NCBI taxonomy): domain Eukaryota; kingdom Metazoa; phylum Arthropoda; class Insecta; order Lepidoptera; family Noctuidae; genus Agrochola; species Agrochola lota. The sequence goes on along the minus strand of OX376245.1, from coordinate 11,828,686 downwards.
CCAAAATAGATATCACTAAAATGCGACCAGTAAAGTTAACTGACAAATTAATTTTGTTCCCACAGCCATCACATTCAAAGTATTTTACACCATCAAATACATTAAAAATCTCGGAAAATGCGGCACCCAGATCATCCTCTTCGACAAAAATGTCTGAAAAGTTGCTATTGAACTATGTAGATCTTGATCAAAGTACTCCTGCCTGTTCATTTTTAGAGAAAATTGACACGAACATTTTAGTTGGTTTAGAGGAATCAACTCAATTCGTAAATAAAGAGGATACGGTAAAAGCATCTAATAGATTTTCAAGTCCTACCGTGGAAGACAGTGACACCGATGAGGAAATATTTAGAATAAAATCTAAAATTAACTTTAAAAAAGAAAAAAATGAGCCACGTAAACCAACTCCTGACATCAAACAGAGATTTAATTATATATTTGGTTGCAGTGACACTGATGATGACTTATTTTGATCTGGGCTGATTTGTTTTTAAAATTTTTATTTTTATTGTTTTTAGTTTTAATTGAAAAAAAAAAGGTTTTTGTTGTAACAGATAATAATTATAAAAGTACGTAATTAAGTGCTGTGATTAACTATAGGTATACTACATAGTCTTCTATGACTTAAAAGTCTAATTATGGTGCAATTTAATAAAAGTGGAGTACGAAGACGGTTCAAGTTCTGTAGTGATTTATGTTGAACTTAAAGGCTGATTAACATAATAACCAAATTATACTGACAGATTTAATTTAAGTTTTTTTTTTAAGGGTAAAGATTATTTGCTAGATGTAAGATATAAGCGATCTCTATGTAATCTATGATACTTACGCACTGAGAACAAAGATTTTAAAAATATTAAATTAAGTGATAATTAAAGCTGTGATTATTGTAGTGTTGTTATGATTAAGGTTAAACTTAAAAGGCTGATTAATTAGGTATATAAAGTTTTCTTATATAAAGTTTCTATTCTTAGTATTGTTGAACCTAGAACGCCACAATGTTTTAAGTGTACACATGGCAAAACAATTAGCTTGATTGCCACATTAATAAATGTGTATTGTACAATAACGTACAAGAAATTTTTGTTTTTTATACTTCTTTTAAATAAACACAATGATAATAAAAAAAAACATTATTTTTTATTCTAAGAAAATAATACCCTTAGTTCAGGTATTCAGTTCTTAGTCACTCCTTCAAAAATGTATAAGCCTAATTTCTTTTTTGATGTTCAAAGGTGGATAGATTATCATATCGCTGTATATGTATATCACATCGGTGAATAAATTTATCATATCGGTGTACAGAAAAGATAATCGGTGCCGGATTGTCACATCGGTGGAAACCAGAATTCAAACTGAATTTTCTCCATAGTCTTAAAAGATACGTTGATGGTTACCAATAAGGGAGTATTTAGTATCCTAAATATTACATTAAACATGAAAAAAATAAAAAATATATATAAATGAAAAAGTTCACCGATATGATAAGAAAAATGGCATTTGTTGAAATTCACCCACTTACATGAAATAGGTCTTATCTCAAAGTTGTAGTCGTTATTCCATGAGAAAATCGCTTTTGAATTTTGCTAAGTGGATACATATTTAGCGCTCTTGACTGTACTGAATCCATAGTAACAATTTTCGCGTCGATGTCCCTGCCACCCTGTATACAGAAGAAATAAGAAAGATCTTTATTACAGCGCCCTCTCGCGAGTTAACACCATAACAGAAAACCGTATCTAAATCGGTCAAACCGTTTTGGAAATAAATGGGAACATTTCTTTTTTAGGGCTCCGTACCTCAAAAGGAAAAAAACGGTCTCACGGATCAGTTCGTTGTCTGTCCGTCAGTGTGTGAAAACCGTTTTTCTCAAGACCGCGTTGAGGTATCAAGTTAAAATTAATATCAAATACGTAGGTCTGTGCTCTCTTGGAGCTCCCGCAAATAGATAGAAAATAAAGCTTCTAAGTCAACGCAATAAAAAAAAATCCATACTTGCAAATAAATCAAAACCTATAAACAAATTTGGTAGGAAGCACAAGTAAAGGAAAAAGTCCGAAAATCGTTAATAAGTAGTATTATCACATATTTTTTTACGATTACAAACTTCTATTTGCAGTTGGAGAATTGATTGTGATGTATATGGGAGAACATGTTTTTCAACAACAAAGTTAAGTTTGTTTTTGTCATAAATTCATCTCAACTACGGAACCCTTGTGCGTGGTCCGACACGCCCTTGGCCGATTTTTTCACTCAACCCTAAACGCATACCTCTCCGTTCCGTTATGGGTAGAAAAAAACAACACTTTTTAAACCCATTAAGTGATCAATAAAAAAAAAGTCTTTCTAATTGAAAAAAAAAAAAGAAAGAAAAATTGTTTATTCTGCACAAACAAAACGCACATATAAAGACAAAAAGACATAAAATACACACATACAAAAGTAGCCAAAGGCCTCGTATTCAACAAATAAATAAAAAAATAAAAAAACAATGCTCGCCTTCGTTTTATAAGGATCTCAAAAAAAGGTCGGTACAAAATACCTTGGTATAACATAAATTAGGAAATAACTACTACACGATCGATACAAACTAAAAATAATTTAGACGCAAACAATTACTTTTCCATATGGAAGCTTTCACCTACAAATTTTTAATGCTTAAGGGTACGCTAATCGGTCATGCATCCATACAAACGTAGTCGTTGATTAATCGTCTGTTTGACGGTGTACGTTCAAAACTAAAAATTATATCAATTTGTCTTATCATTATCTAGCCCTGTATGAAAGTGGAATTGGATAAAAATATTGGTTTGGAAGTTATGAGCGTCGAAAATTCCATATTTCAACACTAATTTTAAGTCGTGTTTGGGCCTAAATAAATAACTTATGTAGTAAATGGCAAAATAGAAACCATACAGGAATAGATGATATTTTTTTATTTTTATTGTTTTATTTTGCGTAGGTAAATACATCCAGTAGTTTATTTTATAATATCTTTACGCCCAAAGATCTGTTCATGAAATTTTACGAATTCGTTTTCGTTAATCATCGTCTATTTCACTAAATAAATAAATTAATAAATTCAATAAACTAGATAAATAAATGTCTACAAAAAAAATAAAACGAAATAAATAAATAATTAGACTAATAAAATTAGTATGCATATTAGTCACGCCCACCAACGAGTTAGAGCCGTCGACTAGTGCACGCTTAAGCCGAGAACTACTGGTATTGAATATATCCATATCATGTTCATTAGACAATTTATTAAAACTTCTGCTCTCTTGTGCTTCATGCTTCTTGCCACATTTCAGACACTAATCTACATGGTCCTCACATGGCTTGACCAAGATTATGTCTGGACTTTAAAAAAGACTGCGACCTCTGAGTTTGTTTCGGCCTTTCTTCTCAGAGTAGTCAGATAGGAAACACCGACGTCATCTAGCTTATTTTTTAAACATTTTTTATATGACGTGTAAAAGTGATTACGATATCCTATTTACAGAATAAACAATTTCATTTCATTTCATTTCACACTGGTTAAGTCTGCAGTCTGCTTTGTCTGTCAATGAGTGAATTCAAGATTATTATTATTAGGCAATGCCTCGGTGGTCTACTTAGCAAGCATGATTTCGGTCGATCTTCGGGTACGGCAATGTGTTTCCCATAGGAAATTATTATTAAGAAGCTTTTTTTTTTGGTTGGGAAATTATCAAATAACTTCTCCCGCTCTGGACGGAGGGGGTGACAGATTTCTACTGACTTAAACCAACCCGTGTTCCTTCCGTTGCCTGTGTGCCGGGGCCGCGATATCCCTTTCAGACAAACTCGCAACCCAGGCAGGCATTGGCCCTAACGGACCCCGTCAGTTGGTGCTGACATCTCTTTTAGGCGCGCGTGTAGGTGGATTACAACGCGCCGTCGACCCGGGCCTAGTCCTTATCGGACGGCGGGCTACCCATCGCTCACCGTCCGCAAGCCCACGCCTACGGTGCCCGGAAATTGGTTTGCGACTCCCGACGCCCGGGGCGTCTCCTGCGGCGACTAGGGGTAGGGGCGCGAGGGCGCGAATCATGCCTCTCCCTCACGCGTTCCGCCTCCTTCTTCACGAGCATTACTGCTTCGCAGAAGGAAGTGACGGCCTCCCATGCACTCTCGCTCCGAACCATGGCCTGAAGCATGATTTCGGTCGATCTCCGGGTACGGCAAAGTGTTTTACATAGGAAATTATTATTAAGAGGCTGGAGTCTTGATTCATGATCAGTTAAGACTGGTCTCCTATTATGTAGGAAGGATATACAATGCCACCCATGGGCATGTGACCGCCCGTATTTTTCTGAATATTCATGAAAAATTAAAAGGCGATAACAAGTATGTGGTTTCATTTATTGCATACTAGGTGTGTCCCGCGGTTTCACCCGTATAAGTCTCGATCCCGTGAGATTATCGGGATAAAAAGTATCCTATGTGTTAATCCAGGTTATAAACAATATGTGTGCCAAATTTCATCCAAATCCGTTCTGTAGTTTTTGCGTGAAAGAGTAACAAACATCCATCCATCCTCACAAACTTTCGCATTTTTATTATTATATTTTATTATTAGTAGGATCATATTAGTAGGATAATATTAGTAGGATAATAATATGTGGTTTCTATACTGTATACACATACTTATACAAAAATTCATACCTTCTATAGTATTTGTTAGGGTTCCGTACCTCAAATGTAAAAAAACAGAACCCATATAGGATCACTCGTGTGTCTGTCTGGCCTTCTGTCACAGCCAACTTGCTCCGAATCTAATGGACCGATTAAGTTGAAATTTGGTACACATATGTATTTATGTGACCCACGGACGTGTAACGTAAATAAATGAATATTGTATACGGCGGTCACTTCTGGGGGGCAAATAAGAAAATTAAAAAAAAAAATTGGCGAGCTGTACCCTGTGACATATCAAATGAAAGGGCCTGTTGCGAGGATCTATATATTTTTTTTAAATATTTTTTTAATATAAATATTTAAAGATATTTAAGAAAATAAATGATAATGGACCATTACCCTACCTTCTCTCGGAAACAATTAAGCCTAAAATTTTAAAAAAAATCTGCGTATGGTTCTTTACTCATAGATTACAGGAAAATATAAGAAGTCTAGTAGGTCTTAAAATAACATATTAAATCTCTCCATATTCGACGACACGGTTGGCGCAGTGGCTGAGCGATCGACTGCTGCGCAACGTGTCGCGGGTTCGATCCCCGCACGGAACAAATATTTGTATGATCTGCAAGTAGTTGTTCCGGGTCTGGGTGTTAGTGTATGTGAGTGTCTATGTTTGTAAACGCACCCACGATACAAGAAGAAATTCTTAGCGTGGGGCAAAGTTTAAAAAAAAATAAAAAATTGTCTGTGCTAACTTACATTTGCAGTTGGAATGTATAGGAGAACATGTTTTTCAACTACAATGTTAAGTTTGTATTTGGGCTAAATTCGTCCCAACTACGGAACCCTTCATTGTCCGTGGTCCACACACGCACTTGGGCGGTTTTTTTTTAGGTAACCTGTTTGTGTTGTGTTAACAAAGCTTTGCTTAACATTTCAGGACGGCACGGGTATCAAATTCAACCAGGACGCTGATCGGGTAAGCATACAATTATAGCCAAGTATTGCTCGTGACTTCCATACGACGTACCTAATCTCTATTACCCTGTTAAGGTGCTTCTAAACGGGTCACACACGTAATAGAGGGTGCAATGAATTATTACAAGTTATAGAGGCATGAGGAACAAAGTATTAAGTTCACTCATCCTCCATAGAAATGTGATCCTCCGACAAGACGGATGTTGTGTCTGGTGGGTAACTGCTCAACGATTGATGTCGGGACGTTGTATATATCCTAGTCGCGCGGTGAACTCTGCTTGCGCGATGTAGCATTTTGCGTGACGTCAGTGTGATGCGTAGTTCGAATATGGTGTTGTAGATGCCGCCACACCACGTTATTAATTTACTAGTTTTTTCAATTAAATTGTTGGCATTCGAAACGTTAACAAATTTTGTAAAATAAAACCAAAAAAAATAATTCATACAACATACGTAATTTAATCATTTAATTCAAGCAACAAGACTAGTGTTAGTAACAAAAAAACTTACAAAATATGTTGAATGAATGAATGAATGAATGAAATGCACCGATCCCAGCGTGGTTTAACCAGACTCGATAAATCGAATGAACCCCAAGATTTGCACTAGCCCATGAAGCCTCATGTTTCATGGGACTACAAAGGCCATTGCATATCTAGGAGTAGACCGGGGGGCGCGGGTAATGGTAAGGAAGACGTGCCCTTAGGATAAGGAAGGATTTGAGAGCCATACCGGATATGCATCCTAGAGTAAGCATAGGAATAGTGGAGAGACGGGTGTTAATTATCTATGGATGGGCATCTTTTGCGACGTCTTCGTTATGTTGGTTCGAGTCGATCTTCACCGGTGTATTTTGAGAACGGGGATACGCTGCTTTCTCAGCTTTTTCTATACTGCTGCTGTGCTGTGTTCGATTTTGCTGTGTCTAAGTCTTCGTCAGAGGCGTCGCTGCTATCCGTTTCAGGTTTCTTGTACATCTCGCTGGCGGCCTTCATGATCTTGGATCTGTCTGTAGCCTTATCCATCCAAAAGTCTAATTCCTTGTCGAAATAAGTCGAGTCCTGCTTAAGATTGTCGTTCCATGTGTAAATAGGACGGCCTACTTTCTTATATTTGGCCTTATACTCCATTGCTGCGTGTAAAAGGTGTGGTTTGCCACGCCTGTGGACGTGTGCGAGATAGCACATTCTGTGGTTCTTGATGCGTTTGGTTACAGTTTTTCCATCTAAGATTTCGTGCATCTTCTTTTGTGTTGGTTTATTTCTGGCGTGGTTAATCAAGTCTCTCATGATGACTCTATCATATCTTCTCGGTCTTGACCTTATTAGCTTTGGTGATTGCCGATACTTTCAATCCGTATATCATGCAAGGTACTATAACCATTCGATACATGAGTCTGGCTAGTTTCCAGTCCATCTTTGAGTTTATTATGAATGGTAATAGTGACTTTGCGTTTCTAGTGGCCTGTTCACACCGTTTTCTAACTGTGCTTCTCCTGCTTAATGCAGATGTTATGTATGTACCTAGATATTTAATTTCGTCGACAGTATGTAGTTTTAATCCGTTCATTGACACGTAAGTCGCTTTCTGTTTAGTTAATGGGTCTCTAATTAGAATTTTTGTTAGGTGCCATTCGTAATGGGTGGAGTTGTACGTTCCTAAGTTCATCCCTGTTTCTTGTAGGCAGGCTATGTGAATGCCCCTATTTGAAAGTTCCGCGTCTATTTTATCTTTTTTGGCCGGTTTCGAGGCCCCACGAACGTTCCAAGTTGCAATGCGCAGGTCTGAGCAAGTGTACTTAGTCGCGGCAGAAGGCAAATTTCTAAGTATTGTGTATCCGGTGTCGTCCGCGAGTTCAGCCGATAACGGTGTACATAATGTTGATGTTAATTGTTCATCCGGTGTTAATGAGCAAGCTAGTTGGGGGCTGCTCAGAATTCGGGGTTTAGTAGGCTGCCCTTGTTCGTCTCTTTTGTTGTATTTATTGCCTACCGTTTCGGCATGTTGTGGTGTATCTTTGTTAGTTGTTTTATGCGTTAGACTTTGCAGCTTATTGTTGTACTGTTCTTCGGCGCTTATGACCCAGCTATCATAATGTTGATCTTTGTAAATGATATGTATGTTTCCGTGTACTGGTTCGCCGGCAGGTGAGTAGACCAGTGTGTTCCCGTAGTTATTATGCACATGCACATTTACGAGATAGAATTCGGCCGCGGCGATTAGGATGTCTTCCCCTCCCCAGAACGTCTCGTTAAACTGCGCGGTTATGTAGTTTGTTATCATTTGTTCCTGAGAGAGCTTGCTGTTAGGAATAGAGTCTTGAATGTTATTCCTAAGTGCTAAGCAAATTCTGGCTTCGTCGCGGTTATCCGAAACATACGTAGCTAGGTCTCGGCGTATTGACATATGGCCAAATGTTAACCCCATTAAAAGATTTAGTTGATGGGCGATCGCACTAAACAGACAATTGCCATCCTTTTGCATGGCCGCTATTATTACCATTGTAACACTATTGTTTGGGACTCTGGACCCCACGTGTTGAGACACAGAGCTACAAAAGTTTGACAGGGTCATGCGTTGATTGAGATTTATTAGATACCCTCTGTTTTTCTATTGAAATATAACTTGTTATGCAGTTTTTGTTTTTGTTGAGTGGGCTTTAGGCTCATCACACGTGTGCCTTTCTTCACAAAAACTCGGGTAAATTGTTCGACCGAAACACGACAAAAAAGAAGTTGCTTTAGACGCGACTTTTTGGAAGGCAATGGAAATTGCCAGAATGTTACGCAATCTAAATCGACACTGTTATTTTTGTTAGAGTATATATTATAATTTTTATCTTGATGTTCTCGTTTTACTATATACTAAATATGTAGCTTAAAAGTAAGCGTTGGTTCAGTGCGAAGCATCAAACCTTTAAACTTCGCCAGTCACTACGCAACCGTAGATATGCGCTAACGATGTTGACGCTTAATCTAACAAATAATCTACCGAACTTTGTCGCTGAATTTTGGCCTCGTAATCGAAATAAAGCCGGGAATTTAATTCAGTTCTCGTGATCGATACACTTACTAGAAACAATTTAAGGTGTAAGTCTTTTTGGTATCTGGATCTACCGTTGGACTTAGCATTAAGCATGCGTTTGAACTATGGGAGTTTGATTTATTAACTGAGTGATTAGCAGAACGCCCTGACATAAAAGGAATGATCTCACCGGGTTTTTCTTATTACGACGTTTCTGGTTCCCTGGAAACCTTGGGCAGACGATAAGGCCTTCGGATGCCCTGGATCGCTCGCTCTGGGTCATGAACGTACGTAGGCTTAGCACACCTCACTTTTGCACTTAATGTAATTATTTGTAGACGCTTGAGTCATAGCCACATTGAATAAACAAAACACTCGATGTTATTTTTATTTTGACCGGCAAAAAACACGTTGGATCTTGTTTCGGACCCAAGCCCGTACGTACACGTGTGCGATAAAAGACGCGGAGCGCTCGAGACGTCCTTCCGCAACGGCGTCCAGATGAACTCCCCCAACAAAAAAACTTACAAAATATGTTAGTAAAATATTAACACAGAAACAATTTGTGACATCACTGCTGCAAGGTGACAGGGCCAGCCGATACCTTGCAGCAGTGGCTCACAAACGCACAATCTAGCCTGCTTGCTACCATAGACAGGATGCTGCTAGTGCTGCCCCGGACCCTGCTAAGCAGGGATGCGCACCGCTTCCGCACCGCAGTGTAGAAGCTGTCAACGCGAGCTTCAGCAAATATCCCTGATGCGCTGCAGTATCGAGGCAACCCCACCAGCACCCTGAAAGCGCTATTGTATTGAACGCGAAGGGCGCCGTATGATTTCATAGTATAATGAGCCCACAGACTGTAAGAGCAAAAAGACGTGCAGTAAGCACACAGTATAGTGCGCCTGACCTCCTTAGAGACACGCCTGAATCTGCCTTACTTTAAGTAAGCACTTCTGCGTTTAAGCCAAGCGCACATAACAGCCAATCTGCTTGAACCGAAATTAATACTACATCATTGATGTTGTATGCCTTATAATCAGTGCAAAATAAATGTAGGTATTTTCTTCCTTTATACAATGTAATCGAAGAAGTTCATATCTAATCACCACCGTAAGGACTATTCTTGCTTGCAGTGCTCGGCAGCTATAGAACCGGGCCGGTAACAGATGTGGTCATCGTGTTCACGGGATTGTGTTTTGAAACTGGTTAGATATGAACTTCTTTGATGGTATGTATGGTACGTAACACGTTGCCCTTCTGCCGCAGATGATGATGACGACGAAGCGAAGAAGAAGGGAAGTCTTGTCAGAGGAGTCCCTCAGCATGTAGTCGATTAGTTTATAAGTTTTATGCCCCGACTGGAGGCCTTAACTTATTAGCGAATATACCGTTTAAGCAGCCGGAGGACGACCTCCAAGGTTGACCTGTGAGATGCCATTCCAAAATACTTTGTCGCAGATCAACGCCGAAGCGAAGAAGAAGGTGGACGTCCTGTCGGAGGAGCTGCTGCCGTACATCATCGCGGAGCAGGAGCGGCGTATCACGCTGTACCAGCGCGTCATGACGGCCATACAGAACGGCGAGAAGGGCGTCACCATCGCAGAGATACGCAACAAGCCACCCACCTTCATACGGAAGGGTACGAGTGTTGTAACTGTTTGTTCTTAACATGCTTAAGGCCCTGTTCTCAGCCTCGGGCGACGCTGCTTGCGATACGATTTGCGTCAAGCAACGCGCGTGCTTCACCCGTTTGATTCTGTCAGACCCTCCGATAATTCTTAGTTTTTGGTCAAAAATCTGTCTTTCTGTTGCTTGATTCGCTGTATGATTAAAATAATTTTAAAACGTGTCCATTCGTTGTCACAGGCATGATGTACCGCTGCCCCACCAACCGCGCGCCGCGGGAGCCCGACAGCTCTGGGGCCATCATGTGCGAAGACAACGTAGACCCCACGCCCATTATGTTCGAATCCTGCCTCTCCGCAGAGGATAGGGAGCTCTATGTGGCAGACAATAAGTACTTCTTTTGCAACCGTAAGTTTATATTTAACTGTATTTTGTTTTATTTTTTTACGTGCTATCTTTGTCTTTCTGCTTTAAAGTCAACTTAGAATCAGTGTCCATATGGATTGAGGAGCAATGTCTCATATTTAAATGCGGGTACTACCAATATTTAGTAGTAAATTTGCCGATTTAGTAAAACCCTTAGGCCCGAGTTCACCAACTACAACGTAATCATTGGTTACGTAACCGTTCTGTTAGAATTAAACAGTTGTTTAAACAAACCGCGTTTTTTTCGTGTTCACCATTTATTTCTAACCAACGGTTAAATAACCAAGCGTCCAAGAGTCGAAAATGACCGAATGATCGAATGGTTTATCAATATTTTGTGAATGTAGAATGTCAACGTCAATCAATTTTCATTGCCTAACTCACAGAGGACATTTTTAAATAGGTTATAGGCGTCACTCGAGTCATTTTGCGGGATGTAGGTATGGCGTATGGCGCCATCTGGTGCTTTGTGCAAAGTACTTTGGCACTAGCCCTTTATTCATTTATCCATTTTCATTTTTTTAATGTTGCGCTTAAAAATTGAATAAAACGAAGTAGTTATTACAAAGATCTGTTTTTATTTTTTAAATCTTTTCGTACAGTATCTATGTGCTAATTAAATGTTTAAATTTCATCATTGCGCCGTGTTTTGAATATACGGGGAGTGCGCAAAATTCTTTCTGTACCTTCAAAATCAGCGCCTTGCATTTCTTTTTTTGTAACTAAACACAAATATTTTTTATTTAGGGTAGGTTGGGTACAGATGTTGTAATTATTGAAGAACGCTATGTCTAGCCGAAATCGGCGTACAAATATTATTTTGGTACAAACATGCTGATTATAATAAATTATCACTCATTATTAAACAATTCTAATTAAAATTTTCGACACAATAAAAACATTCCAATAAAATATAATAATAATACATTCTAGTATGAATTGTCAAATCAATAAATTATAATAATAAAAAAAGGTTAATGTGTCAGTAAGGTATTTGTTTATCTAAAAAAGTGATGCACAATGCAAAACTTCACATCTGGAAGCATAAACCAATGGTTAAATCGAGTCGGCTACCTCGTTTAAGATAACCGTCCGATTACCGTACTTAATCAATTGTTAGTGCTTGGTGAACAGTAAAATATTGTTAAACAGCCGTTTATGGTTAAAACAGATGTTTAAAATTTAAGCATCTGTTGGTGAACTCGGGTCTTAAAAAGTTACAGGACGTTTAAGGTGGCTCCTCAATCAGACATCTGAATTGAGGAGCCGACGGATATTTTCGAAAATTTGGTAGGCATTAGTAGTACTTATGCGTAGTCTGTACAAAAAAAATGGGTTTTGTAGGGCTGAATTTGAGATAGCTACAATGCTTTGATTTTTCATAAAAATCCATAAATTTCACCGCACTGGTTCTTGAAAAATAATCAACCAATTATAGTATAATTTAGTAGTAAATGTGTTCTAATTTGTACTATAAAAATAAAATGGAAAAGCTATATAATTTTGCTAATACTGACGGTCTATAGAAAATATAGGTATGTACGTAGCTACTAAAGTAGTTGATCAAATCGGATAACAATAGCACCAATATTTGTAGAAATGTCTACTAAATATTGGCGTAATCCAACATCCTGCACATTCAGTATTTCAAAAACGAACGTGGCTCGTGCTCGTGGAACGTGGGCTCTCGTACCACACTAAATTGTTAAGTGTTAATTAATATCTTTAGAAATACTGAATGTGCAAGATGTTGGATTACGCCAATATTTAGTAGAAAACTACTAAATATTGGTAGTATCCGCGTTTAAATATGAGACATGGCTCCTCAATCCATACGGACACTAGAATCAAATCCTATTACAAGCTTCGCCACAACAACCCGAGGTCATGCGCTGTTCGCATCCACCGGATTCCCACGACCGTCACCAATTCCGCAGTCCACATTGTGGGGGCCAACCCGCAACGCACCATAAGGTGTCCAAACACTGATATAATGATTGCTTTAAGTTGTAAGTGTAAGACCAAATGTATGTACCTGTGTTTAACAAATAAATAATCATTCATTCATTCATTCATTCATTGTATTAACCGTTGTTCAGGGCACAAGACCGAGGGTCCTGACCTACCACGGAATGGCACCAGCGTGGTCGGCTGCGCGCCAAGTGAGCGCACTTCGCTGAACTACACCAGCCAGAAGTGCGCAATCGAGGACACGGCCGACGTGGTGGTGCACTACCGGTATTATCCCGACAGAGTGAGTACCTATCATTGTGTAGAAAAGATGTCATACGAAACTCGTAAAAAATTAGCACAAAATAATTTGAGCGGTTGGTGTCTTGAGTCCAGCTTCAAATATCTTACTGCACGAATAAATGTTCCACAGGCACTGTTTGTCCTACTGTTTGTTTGTTCTGGGGAATAGGGCACTAAATCATGGAACACAATATTTTTGCAATAAGTTTTGATGAAACGTGTGTGCATGTGTCGGTGACTCGAGAATAGATTAGTTCCTTCTGTCACTGTGGAGTCACTCAACCAGTCATGCCTGGATAAGATAAAATAAGGTTAAGTAAGGAAAAATACGTATTATTGAAGCTTACTCAAAAACTATCCAAGCAAAGTCAATAAAATGTATATGGGACTAATTCGGGAGCATATTCTTTCATACAAAAAAATAATTTTCAAAATCGGTCCAAAATTGACGGAGAAATCTGCGGACATAGGATAAAAAAAAAATACATACGCGACGAACATATATAACCTCCTCCTTTTTGGAAGTCGTTTAAAAAGAACTAAACCACATCAAAATTTTGGGATCCCTTCTTTTTGCATAATGTTTTTTTTCCTAATGTACTTTGGCATAACAATTATTAATTTTTTGGTATAATAATACGTTGCCGTAATTGTTTTAGGCATATAGTTTTTGCAGAAAATACAAAATTTTAACGATGTCTCGGAAAGACTTTTCAAAATTAATATTCATTCGGCCTTCACACTCATTCGATACTGTTGCTTTAGACCAAAATTCACGTATAGCCTTCGTTCCTCCCATCTGTGGATGCATCCACAACTTTTAGAAAAAGTGGACCAAATTATTAGAAATACATTAACCTCAATCCTAAATGTGGCCCTGGACGACCGAGCGTGGCAGCAAGCCACAGTTCCCATCCGCCTGGGTGGTCTTGGTGTCCGCAAAATTTCAAGTATAAGTTTACCGGCCTTCCTCTCCTCGGTCCACAGTACCGATAAATTAACCAGGAACATTTTATCTTTCTCACTGGTCGATTTTGAGGTACCGTGTTTGACCGATGCGTTGAACGCTTGGAAAATGGCTTGTCCCAATACGGATTTGCCTGATAACCCGTCCTCCCAGAAACGGTGGGACCTGCCGCTCTGCAGTATTATACGGAAATCCCTGGTAAACACGTCACCTAATACTGTTGAGCGTGCCCGTCTGCTAGCCGTGGGAGAATGGGAGTCAGGTTTGTGGCTTCAAGGGCTCCCGTCATCCACCATAGGCACCATGATCTACCGCACCTTGTGTTGCACCGCATCGGTGTCTCTACGGTGAAGCTGTAGACAGTCTCGGGCACCATGGCCTGTCCTGTTACAGGAGCGCAGGTCGCATTGCACGGCACGCCAGCATCAACGATATTATTCGTCGAGCCCTTGTTACCGCCGGCGTACCAGCGGTATTAGAACCAAACGGCTTGGTACGTGACGATGGGAAGAGACCAGACGGCATGACGTTGTTGCCTTTGAAGGTGGGTAGGCCTCTGGTGTGGGACGCAACCTGTGTCGACACCCTTACACCATCTCATGTCCCTAGCACGGCGGGCTGTGCTGGCGCCGCTGCAGCGGCTGCTGAGACCCTCAAGCGGCGCAAATACTGTAACCTTATGGATAACTACAGTTTTGAGCCGTTTGGGGTCGAAACGCTCGGGTCACGGGGTCCGAGTGCGCGTGTTCTTTTTAAGGAAATTTCTCGCCGACTGGTCGACACTTCACGCGACCAGAGGGCTAGCTTGTTCTTTGGCCAAAGAATTAGCATTGCCATTCAACGTGGCAATGCTGCCAGTCTTCTGGGCACGTTTCCGGATGACAGCGATGCGGACGAATACTTCGACGCCTAAGTGTCCTTTTGTTTTTTGTATCTATTTGTGTAGTTAGTTATTGTATTTAGTACCTGGTGTAAATAGTTTGTAAATAAATATTTTTACTGTTTTTGTTGACATAGTTATCTTGTTGGCCGATTTGTTTTGGTACTTATAGTTTTAATTCGAATAATTTTACTAGACGTAATGAGTATTGGTTGTGAGTTGTCCGAAAGAGATATCGTGGCCCCGGCACACAGGCAACGGAAGGAACACGGGTGGATTTTAGTCAGTAATAAATAATAATAATAAAGTTTATTCAAAAAATAATGTAGTACAGTAAAAACATTTTTCGTAATTCTATGTAATAGTTCACAAGTGTTACATGCCTGAACTAGGACATCCTGTGTTTCAGGCGAGAAAAGGTAAAACATTATATCTAAATAATCACAGTAATCACATCATATACAAAAGGTAAATTAGTCAACTAATAGGTATGTAAAAGAGGTGTAAACAGTATAAAAATCTTACCTGCTAAAATCTTAGTATATTAATTTAAGCTAACTAATCATAATAAAAAGTGCAATTAATATTTATTTAAGTACAACTAATAACTTCTCTGTATCTTCATAGGACAAATTTTGTAATGTTTCCTTCAGAGTTTTCTTGCAATTTACAAAATTTTGGGAATAAATTTTTGCTTTTGCATTAAGTCTGTTATAGAGTAGTGGTCCCAGAAAAACAAAAAATTTGGCTGTAAAAGCATGTTTTGTGCTTTTTGTGGGACAAACTATATCTTTCCGTCTCTTTTTAATAAGTTCAGTGCTGAAGCGGAGGGCTGCGTGTTGTTTTAGTACAATGCTCATTATGAATAACTGCCTGACTGTTAGTACTTCACAATTTTTATAGAGCTGGTTAGTGGGAAAAAGGAAAGGGCGGCACGTAGACACCTTGAGAATCGCTCTTTGAGCTCTTTCGACTTGTATTAATAAAGTTTTACCTGCTCCACCCCATGAGGTAATGCAGTATGTCAAAATTGACTGACATAGAGCAAAGTAAACTTGCTTAATTATTTTTGGATCCGCAATATGTCGCAGCTGCTTAAATACAAATATGAGCTTACGAACTCTATTATTTAAGACTTCTATATGTTGTTTGAAAGTAAGGGTCTCGTCTAATATAACACCTAGGTATTTTATTTGGTTAGTCTTATTAATATTAGGACACTTTAACGGGCATTCTGCGGGGACTGTGCAACAATGAGCATATAGCGTCGAGGAGTAGTCGGAAGTTGGTTTGCGCATGGAAAACTTTATATAGTTTGTTTTATCCGTATTTAGGGTTAATGTGTTATGTTGAAGCCATTTATTTACAATATTGAAGCCGTTTTGCGCAAGCTTGTGAACTTCATGTTCCGATTCAGCCGCAAAAAGAAGAGCAGTGTCATCAGCGTAAGATATTACTGTACCGTGCTGTAGTTTAAGATTACAAAGGTCGTTTATGTATATCAAAAACATAGTGGGTCCTAATACACTTCCTTGGGGAACACCAAAAGACGTGTTTTTTTGGTCTGCGCTGAGGACATTGCCAATCTTAACGCATTGAGTACGGTCTTCTAGGTAACTTTTGAAAAGTTTGAGCTGGATACCTCTTATACCTACTGTCTCAAGCTTGCGCAATAGAGTAGGGATACATACTGTGTCAAAAGCTTTGGCAAGGTCCAGGAAAATACCTACTGTATGGTTACCCTTGTCAAGTTTTTGTGCTAGAAAATCAGTTAGATGATGTACGGCATCGGCAGTTGAAATTTTAGGTCTAAAACCAAACTGTCGATCCGATAAAATTGATTTGTCCTCTAGGTATTTGAACAACCTTTTATTTATAATTTTTTCCAATATTTTGGACATACAAGGCAATAGAGAAATAGGTCTATAATTTGTTACTTGTTCTTTACTGCCTGATTTATGAACAGGGATGATAACTGCTTTTTTGAGACACTCAGGGAAAATGCCCAAGGATAAACACATACGAAAAATGTAAGTCAGTGAAGGTACTAAAATATTTCTGAAATGTTTAATAATTTTATTTGATATTTCATCCCAACCAACTGCGCATTCATCTCTCAATGACATGATTATATTTTCTACTTCTGTCTCATCAGTATCTAGTAAGGCAAAAGATGATAGAGTGGAGTTACCCGTGGTAGAAAAGTTCACTAAATAAGGAGATTGATCCCGGTTATTTTTTTCCGCCAGACACTTACCAACATTAACAAAGAAATTATTTGCTATGTTAGCAGACGTCAGCTGTGACGAGTGCGCTCGTAATAAACTTGAAGATGACTCATTTTGTTTTGAGGAAAAAGTTACATGTTTAATATATTTCCAGATCTTTTTACTATTTGTTCCAGCCTTATCCAGTGCAGTTTTATCGTAGTTGATTTTAACCTTTTTGAGAAGACTATTACAAAAATTACGATATCTTTTGTATGACAGTTGTAGGACTGTATTCTCTGGATGAGATTTACATTTCATGTGCAGTTTATCTCGGTGTTTCATACAGCGAATAAGACCTGGTGTGATCCAGGGTTTTATGTTGCAATTTTTGTTGCTCAACTGCGATACGACCGTATTTTTCTGAATTGCATGACGTACATTTTCTATAACATACATCATACAATACTGTGGGTCAGCAGAATTATAGACTGGATCGAAGTTGATGACGCGTAAATCTTCATCAAGTTTATTTATATTCAATTTCGAAACTACACGAGTGTTATGTTTAGGTAAATTACAATTTAGTGTTAGTAGGACAGCATTATGATCTGTTATTGTAGAGTTAATAACAAGTGCAAGTGAAGGGAAATTGGTTTTAAGTATGATATGGTCCAAGCAAGAGCCACTATGATGTGTAGGAAAACAATGTGCTGGGAGCAAGCCATGATATGCGCATAAGTTGAGGTAGTCCTGAGCAGATGCGTCAGTACTTCCTGGAAGAATATTAATATTAATATCTCCAATTACTACCGTGTTTTTAAAAGGTGATAGGTTTTGCAAGACATCATTCAGAGTGTCAGTAAAATTTTTAGTATTTTTGAAAGAGGGGGGCCGATATAAAGCTACTATCGCAAAATCTGATCCAATTTTCACTACCAAACTGTTACAGTCTTGCATATTTGGTTCCTCAACAGAGACTTTCAGGTGATCTCTTACATAAACTATCACCCCATCATTTTGATTGTAATTCCTATCACTTTTGTACATCTTATACCCTGTGATCAGTGGTATATTATATTTCTTGGTAAGCCAGCATTCCGTTAAAACAATAATGTCACAGTTAATGTTTAGCCGTTGTTGAAAAACGCTGAAGCTGTCAAAATTCTTAAAAATACTGCGAATGTTTTGTGTTAGTATGGTTAATGGTGTTTTGTAGCCGGAAAGATATTGTTTGCAGCTTTCAACTTCACAAAGTCTAGACTCAGATACAGAAAAATTATCTAAATCATTAATTAAATTGTTTATCATAATAACAAAAAAAAGAAATAAAACTTTACTATATAAACTAAGAAGATCTAAAATAAATAACTTATTGACGGCGCTCTTAGGCACCTTCATAATCTATTGAGTTTATGTACCTTTTTTCGGCCAACATTTTCGCCGGGCAGTCAGCTGCACCTGTGATGTGTTTGTCTGGCTTTTTGAAATGCAAGCAAGTAGCGCATTTTGGTTCATCTGACCTCTTTGGACATTCTTTGATTGAATGGCCTTGCTCACCACAGTGACCACAGGTGTAGGACGTCTGTCGACATGATTTGGCAGCGTGGCCATATTGCTGACACTTATAGCATCGTGTGACCAAAGTAAAATCTCTTACAGGGCATGATGACCAATTTATAAACACTCGTTCTTTTGATATTAGGGCTTTTCGTATGACTGGCGATACTTCTACAACATAGTTGCAATAGTCAGAGTCTCTCTTACCCGACTTATGACTTAACTTGATTGAGGTCAAAAACGTCTCAAGGCTGCAGTCCTGAAGCTTCTCGGCGAGATTTTGGTGGTACAAACATGTGAAAACCTCGTTTTCTGACATGGACGTCGGAACTCCTATTACTACAACCCTAGGCTTCCTTTTGTAAGGCTCGTCGACTGTTAGACCCGATTTTTTTAGCTGCTCCAATTGTCTCACCTTTTCGATGTCGTCTTTCGTCTCAGTGCTGATGATAACACCCCCGTTTTTGGTCTTGCGCAGGCCTCTTACATGCAGCTTCATCTGTCCGGGGCAAATGATTTTTTGGACGAGGGATTTCGTTTCGTCGCTGGATTTTAATTTATCTACTGGATAAATGGCCACAGAACTTACGTTTGTCTGCTGGATGTAATTGTTGGCTCCTTTTTTGACCATGTCAGCAAATGACGCGCCCAGGGCAGTTTTCGTTTTTTCTTCGACACTCAACTTGAGTTCCTTTAGTTGCTGTGAGAGGTCGAGTTGGGTTTCAAGAGCTTTGGCAATATTGTGGGATTCCAATCCTTTCGCTTTCATGTACTGGTACTGTACCGCCATTTGCGATGTGCTATGGCCGATCTTCCGGCATAGGGCATTGATGCGCATTTTGTGGTCCATATTCAGCTTGCCTTCCGCTGCGATAGTGCACACCTCCTGCAAGTTCTGGTCGATGGTCGTCATCCAGCTCTGAATTTCCGGTGTCGTCATAGCTTCAAGAGCTTCATTCGTTTGCTGCGGCGCTTGAGGGGGACGAGCGGGGCCGGTTACACCGCCAGGTGTAGGCGGCGGGGAACGGGCACACCTACTTCTAGGGCTGAAGGGACTATCCTCCATCGTAAAGTAGATTATTTACCTATGTATTAATCACTGATCATTTTTATAGGAAAACACATCAAATCTAATGTATGAGTCACTTTATTAACAGCAAATTTAATAAAAACTAGGTCACGATTTCGCAAGTAATTATTTGTTTATACTAATATTGTTCGATACGTCTGTTCACTACGACCGTTTCAATTAGTAAAAGTCTGACAGAAGTTATTTGATAATTTCCCACTCCCAAACAAAAAAAGGTTTAATGAGTATTATCATAGTAGTGTTAAGGCATAAAAAATTATAGGAATAATGGAATAGTACATTATGACACAAGTGTGTTGTGATGGTCGATAATTTTGCCGAGTGGGTAATGATCAATGCACACGCGTTTCATACTACGGTTTTCAACAAACTTGCGAGGAAAAAAACAGACTTGTTGGAAGAACTTATGCTAGAATAACGTAACTATAGAGATGATAAATTAAGATTTATAAAGTTCAACTGACCTTTGTTGCCAGGTACTGTCAATCCGGAGCTTCTTTTAAAAACTTTTGTACATCGGTTGGTGACAATACTTTAGATTTTCGTATTTTTTATAACAACAAAACAAAAACGATAACAAATATTTACGGAAAATGGCGCGCTGGTTTTATTTTTTCCGCTAGCGATGCGCGCGCAGTAAATAAAGGCATAGGCAAAACCGCTGAACAGCCTATATAAAAATCTAATAAACACAAAATAATAATTTGAATACGCAAATTAAGATTAATATGTAGTGAAAAATATATAATTTGATGAAATATTATGTTAATGTATTATTTTTTTATTTATTTACACAGTAGGCATAAAGGCAAGAAGTACACACGCACAATGGTCCACCTTAAGGACTCAGTGTGGAAACCAAACCCCATAACATAGATCATAGAAGGAAAGAAGCATAGATATAAGAAAGAAGGAGATATGCCCGGTAGTTGAAAATGTATCGAAACCCAATGTCTTTAATTTATCCCTACTTCCTAGCCACAACTACACATGCAGATCAGTAAACTCAATAAATACGAGGTCCCGCTCACACGTGCAATTTATAAATCAGAACGTACTACACAATCAATTATAAACCTTATCCCATCAAACACAGCGTGCATTTACCATAAACCGTACAACTCACTCACACGAAAACATCGATCGCTATCGTTGTGATGTGCAAAAGCCATTTATTTTACATATACGCTAGTGATTGACTAAATCGGAAAGTTATCGATTCTCCCATTTATTATTGTATTAAAATTTTTGGAAGTTCCTGAGTAAATTATAAATAAAAAACGATATGACATATAATAAGATGATATAAATAAACAATACATAGCTAAAAAGAAATATATATTAAGCAAATCAAAATAATTCAACAGTAAGAGAAAATTTAAATGAGTATAAAACATGATTTCACATCGGTCTTCTAACCAGGCTATAACTGTTGACAAATTGTTTTTTTTTTTTAATAGTAATATAAATTCATACGACAATCGACATTGTTGTCGATAGCCTACGTTAGTGGCACACAACCACATCACTAACTCCTCGCAAGTCACAGCGGCCGTACTCCGCAATGCAACCGCTTAAAGAACGTATCGTTTTGTGATTTTTACATTGCTTGTCCAGTTACTTAGCGACATACTTTGTTAGTGGTAAAGAAGCAATGTATTAACTACAATAATAGTACAGTCGCTGTGATATATGAAAACAAAAATATCGTAGTAAAGGCAAGAAATATTTTACGATTTGTTGTTTTTCATGATTTTCAACACAAATATAGTAAAATACTTGTGCTGATTTATGAAAAGTGGTTCTATGATTTATAAAGTTTCTAGTTTGGCTTCGATTTTTACAAGAAACCACTGAACAACACGGTATTCTTAAATGTTATCACGGTCGCGTTCGAAAGCGCACTAGTTAGCGAAGACGGCCATTTGCCTGAGGCATAGTTTCATGTATTCAAAGTCAATTTCTTTATTCAAATTCCATGCTGCCATTCGTACGTACGTACTAATTCCATACTGGCATGTCGCATTTAAAAATTTGCCAAACAACAATGGCCGCTAGAAATTGTCTGTGGTAGTATGATCTTTAAGTTTTGGTACTTTCGATGTTACTATTTTTTTTGTAGGTAGTGTTTCATCAGAATTTTTTATATTGAGTAACTTTCACATAAAAAAACAAATCCATTGAAATATGTTCCTATGTTAAACCGTCAAAACGAACAAGATATTCATATCTTTATTTGCATTCCATTATAACTACATAATGTAGGTATACAGGTGTTATAATGGATTAGAGCTAAGGTTACGGACCCTGTAGGCTGTAGGGCACAGCAAAAAGTATAAAATAAATTCTTAAAAATAAAATTATTATGAAATTAATATTATTAATTATTAGATTGCACGGGTACTTTCGTACGTTTGGTATGTCAAAGATTTAAAAAAAAATGTTTATGCTAACCAAATACCTACCTGACAAATAATACGAGACGAGCTTACAGATGGTGTACCTCAGGAGGCACCAAATGGCGGACTGCGGTCCGGATGCGGACCGCCGATCTATTCTGTACGGGCTTTAAGTAAACAAAAACCTAATCATTTTTTTTTGAGTTATTGAATTAAGCCTACGCTTTGTATTTTGTACCTTCAACACGACGATGGATAACGCGAGATGCAAGCCACATAAAGCTGCAAATGTTTTCGGGAATAATAGAGCTAGATGGGTGAGGTACTATACAAATAGAAGTGATCGATTTCTAAAAAACACAAATATACGCAAGGTCCTTGAACATCTTTTAATCTTGGTTCGTAGTAGACAACGTCTTACAAACGGACCGCGAGTCTTATAATTTTTTTATATGGACCCAAAATAAAACTAATCGGTGATCCCTGGTGTAGCTCATGTTCTCTGCTCGTACTTCCGTAAAGACAAAAACTTTTAATAATACTCGTATTTCGAAAAGTAACGATGTATTCGTCTAGTTAGCTCGGGGGATTTAAGATCACTTGAAGGGGATATGATTTGAGTTTCAATTTCCAGAAGCAATCTTCCTTTTGACATTCGGTATTGAATGGCGGGCAATACGTCGCCAGCCCGTGCTCTTTTTGAAGGTATTCGTAACAAATTCAGTGTTAAAGCAGTATAATATTCTAAAACTTGAGGCGTCCCAAAATTACATATAGACCTACGACATTATTTAATAAGGAAATATGACCGCATCTTTAAACGCGGGCTAGCTCCAACAGCATCTTGAAAATCCTAGCTGAAAAACACGATTGTTTATTTTTACAATAAAGGTGTAATAAAATACTCCTTGAACAAATAGTTGATATTTATTATGTCAATCACTAGTATTTCAATGACAAGATACATTTAAACGAGATGAAAAGGATGTCAGTTGCCTATGGTCGGTTGTTTAACGTTTGTAAAAATTCAAAATTTATTCCAGTTTTCGCTTTTATTGATAATTAAAATAGTTTAATTAAAAGATAAGAAACACACATATTATGTTAAAGTGGGTGTGATAATACGTGCCATCCTATTTAGTGCATATTTAATCAGTGACACGTAGATATCGCCTTCAATTCCCAGGCAAGTCCAATGTTATTGTGTTTAGCGAGTCGCAACCAAATCCTGATTAGTTATCTGTGGCATTACAGACCTAGTCCGATAATATAAAGTAAAAAGCATGCGTTTTTAATACACTGCATTATGAATCTAAAAACGGTTCAATAAGAGCTACTTTACGAGCAAGTGGATCGGAGTGGATCGGTGGTCGGATTTAATATTGCATCATTTTTTTTTCTATTGACGGTTATCTGAATCTGAGAAATAAAAAGAAATACCTATAACCAATATTATTTGTGTAGTGTAGTCTATCAATAGTTAATTTTCTAAGAACTTTCAGTGTCACCCTCGTATAAACAAATATTGCTCGTTTAATAGTAGGATATAACAAAATAAAACTTACCTTTTCTCTAAGTGCAGTATGGTAGATGCTTGTGATTTTGCATTGATGATATTTCATGTTGTTGGTCGTCGTTCAGTTTGGTAGTAAGTCGAGAGTTACTTAGAAAAATTAAAAAATATTTTTTTCTACGTACTATGTAAAGTTCCTACAAATTTCATTAGAGCAATATTTAAAAAAATGTGTATTGGTGTCAACATTTTAGGAGTATTACGTGTATCTGTGAAGCCTAAAAAAAACCTTTTTACAAAAAAAAATACATACGCTACGAACATATCCCTTTTTGGAAGTCGGTTAAAAATTATGTTTTAATATCATTATGGGTAAATAAATTTGTGCTTTAGAAAGTTATGCTTGAACATTATTATGAGTAGTGAAATTATGCGTAAGCTTCTAAGCGTTAATAATGTTATGCGTAAATATAATAAGGATAAACAATTGTATGTTATGTTATATTATGTCTTATAATTTTATGCAAATGGATAGGGAACCCTAAATTTTTTCTCATTTCTAGTTTAGGTAATTATAGAGATTTCAGATAGTTAATTTACAAACTATTCTACGCATATTCAGGTTCGGATGCATATCGAACTATTTCTGCTGGATTGTAATACGCCACATTTGGAGTCTTGGATTAGTTTGAAATTATTGAATTATCGAGAGATTGTAGTGTAAACAAAACACTCTTTTCTTGGTAATACTTTGAATCAGCACAACTGTACTGTTTCATAATCAAACGACGTCTGACTCTGCACTACATTTAACCATCTGAAAAGTGACTTTTGACCCAACCAGAAATAACGATATCATCATAACCATTATTTTTGAGTTTTGCCAAAAAATTTAATAATACATTCAGTTGCCATAATGAAAATACATTTAAAAGTTTGTTACTTATATGAATAATTTGTACTTCTTCAGGTCTAGTTGAAAACCAGCGGCAGGCACTAGTTGTTGTTTGTCTGCTGGGGTTGCGGGTTTGTCCGAAAGGGATATCGCGGCCCCGGCACACGGCCAACGGAAGGAACACGGGTGGGTTTTAGTCAGTAAAAGTCTGACACGCCCTCTCGCTCCGCCCAGAGCGGGAGAATTCATTTGATGATTTCCCATTCTCAAAAAAAAAAAAAAAAGAAAAAAAAAAAAAAAACACTATTTGTCTGGCATTTTTGCTGAACTAGGCCTATTTGGCGCAGCCGCAAAGCACACTTTCCTGCTAATATGACGCACTTTACACTTTTTATTTGTTTTCTAGTACAATAATTATGTTGTGTTGTGCCTTTTAGTCTGTGCTAAATAAATGTATTTTCTTTCTTTTGCTTTGACAGTTTTGCCACAGTAAATATTATAATTCGATATTCCCCTCCGGGTGCCGCTGGGACTTATTTATTTGTTTATTTAACACTTTAAGCACACAAATTTACAGAGGCGGACTCTTTGCCATAGGCATTTTCTACCAGTCAACCTTTGGGTGATGCAGAGATAAACAGTGGTAGGTGCAATATAGAAAATTGTGGAATAAATATTTATTTAAATATAAGGATATACATATACCTATTAACCTATATATATAATACAATATAAATAAATACAAGAACAGATAAATACACATAAATACACGAATATACTAACACAAATAAGACAAACAATGGGAAAACATTACCGTTGTGATGACTTGACCGGAGTAATACATTTTTTAAAAATTAAATCAAAGATCTCACGACTGTAGGTTGAACCCTTTTGACAGAACTAAGCTCAATTAATTGTTCTAATGACGAATGTAAGCCAGTCTGACCGGTACTCCCCAAAAGTTGTCTGTTACAACAGTTATCATATTTGCTTTTCGGTTACTTTGGTGGTTTTTACACCTGCAGGAATATTCTGTAAAAATCACAGCTCACTTCACCGAGTTTTCATGGCGAGTTTTCTACAGAATCGACCGACAGTAATGCATAACGTTCCCTTTCCCCGCAGTCATACAAGTTTGTGTCGGATCTGGACCCGGACCGCGAGGTGTGCGAGCACTGGAACCCCTGCCAGGTGGGCACCATCTTCAGCCTGCCCGGCCCCGACCAGGCCTCACCGGCTATCGAACTGTGGCGTAAGTCTGTCTCATACCTAGCAGTACAACTCCTCGTGAAGGATCATCGTCTATCTCGCTTTTTCCCAACTATATTAGGGTCGGTTTTTAGTTTAACCAAATGCAGCTGAATACTAGAATTTGACATGGAGCGATTGCCTATCTGACCTCCACAACCCAGTTACTGGGTAACACGATACCCCTTGGCAAGACTGGTTGACAGACATTTGGGCTTCGGACTACCCGTAACGACTGTCAAAGATCTACAAATATCAGCCAGAACCAACGGCTTAACGTGCTTTCCGAGGCACGGAGGAGTCTCGGTATGTAATGGATGGAAGACTTACTGTACTTCCGTACCAATTACTGCCGATAAAGGTTGCTGTGTTCCCGTTTAAAGGGTCTAAGATGGCATCGGATCTGCAACGCCTCTTGTATTGCAGATGTGAGATATTCCTTGATAGGCGACTAGAAACAATCAAGTGGGAAATTGCCTTATAAACCTTTAAACTAAAAGGGGTTTGCCCTTTTAGTTTTATTTGACTGTGAAGTATTCTCATTTTAATGGATTTTCATATTATTATTTCAGATGACTACGGTAAGTTGTTGACAATCTTTTTCTTTACTTTACCTCTAAAATAAAGTCATCATTAATTAATGCGATTTGAACCACCCCTTTCGTTCCAGTGAAATGAAGTGCGAATAAAAAAATAGTTATTTATGCTATAAGTGCGGAAGGTAGGTGATTTCGAAATCATCTTACGCACGTATATCATACAACGTTTTACTATGCATTGTGCGAGGAAAAAAAAAAAAACGAGCGAGCCTTACGGCAGTCGCCTGCGATGTGTAACATCTAACATACGTCGACGTATATAAGTGATAAAAACAAAATTCATGACTTTGACTTTGACTTCGACTTCTACTTCGACAACGACTTCGACTTCGACTTCGACTTTTTGATTTTGACCATCGTCATAATCATCGCCATCGTCATCATCATCATCTGATTTGTAAATACAAATTTGTGAAAAAAAAATCTCAAATAATAAAATCTCTGAGACGAGACGGGCTGACGACGGCCTCAAAAATTAAAAAAAAAACAGAAAAGTAAAAAGCACTAGTGAAAAAAGTGACACTTTCCGCACAAATTGACTGCTTGGAAAACGCTCTTTTCGAGCAAATGCATTGTAAAAAATATTTAGATAACAGTGTTTAAAACAAGAATCGAAAATAACCGATATTTTCTATTTTCAGCTGGAGGCAAGTATCATATTCAATATTTCAGCCTATAGGGATCTCGCGCACTAGACGGCCATGACCACGACCAGGTGAACTATAGAATCCGATACGAATCGCGCACTTAGTCGCAACGGCCAACTAGCCGCAGACCATACAATACCACTAGACGGCCACGACTGGCCGGAGTCGAGGCCGTCTAGTGTGCGAGATAGAAGAATTTATATTATTAATAAATAATTGATTAATAAAATATATATTTAAAATATAAAATAAATGTTGGAATATTACAAAAACCCCAGTGTTAACAGATTAAAATAATTACACGATTCAATCACTCGATTATCACAATCGATCTTCCACTCATTCGATCATTCGTTAATGTCGGTCTTTCAAATGTTTTCTACAATATAATAAATCGAAAAGTCAAACACATCTTTTCTTTCCTCCTGCGACCTATTTCCCACACTAAAGAACATATAATTCTAATTGTTTTATTTTATCATTAATAATTTGATTATTAATTCAATAGTATTTTAATTTAATTAAATTAAATTTAGGTTTTTTTTTTACACCTACTTGATGAAAAATTATGATGATGTTTCGACATGTTTTGATGTCCACGCAGAGAGGGTGGTGGGCACAGCTATAAATAAGTACCTAATTATGTTTTAAATTTGTTTATTTTATTTTTCAGACGTTTGTTGTGGTAAAATAAAAAAGAATACCTTACATTTTGTTTATTTTTATTTTTATTATCAATAATAATTTGTTTTTTTCTTCATTCGTTTCCGGACAGAAATTTCAAGTAAGTAGTTTGTTTCGTCGAGTTAAAAAAAAACTTTTCTAAACATTTTGAATTCATTTTTAAGGTTTCGTACCCCAAGGGTCTATGGTCTATGGTCCTCGGAACGCGCCACTGTCGGGTTCCCAGATTACGGCGGGAGGGGTTCACATCGGTGTCGAGTCGACGATGAAGTACCTGGGACTCGTCCTCGACAGCCGGTGGAACTTCGTGGAGCACTTCCGACGTTTGGCTCCCAAACTGGATAGGGCTGGGGCTGCTTTGAAGCGGCTCCTGCCCAACCTGGGGGGTCCAAACGCCTCCTGCCGGAGGCTTTACGCGGGGGTCGTGCGGTCCATGGCCCTTTACGGGGCACCGGTGTGGGCGCGTTCATTAAGGCTGCGACCGGCCCGGCGGTTGAACGCGTCCCAAAGGGTCATGGCCATCAGGCTGGTCCGGGGATACCACACGGTCTCCCGTGAGGCGGCGAGCCTCCTTGCCGGACTACCGCCATGGGATCTGGAGGCGAAAGTCCTCGCGCACATGTGGGAGTTGCGCGAGGAGGCGAAACGCCGGGGTGTAACTCCGCTGCCGCGAGAAATCACGGCACAGCGGACAGAGCTCCGGCGGGATCTCATGGCGGCATGGAGTGTGCGATTGTCGCAACCCAGCGCTGGGCACGCCACAACTGCGGCGATAAGTCCCCTCTTTGAGGAGTGGCTTGAGAGGCGCCATGGCGTCCTCACCTTCCGCCTGACGCAGGTCCTCACCGGACACGGTTGTTTCGGGAGGTTCCTGTTCCGCGTAAGGCGGGAGGAAACGCCCGGGTGTCACCACTGTGTGGATCGCCCGGAGGACACGGTGGAGCATACGGTGGAGGTCTGCCCGGCTTGGGCGGAGCACCGCCGTGTCCTCACGGAGGCGATCGGCGGCGGCGATCTCTCGCGTCCGGCCCTGGTTCAGGCCATGGTTCGGAGCGAGAGTGCATGGGAGGCCGTCACCTCCTTCTGCGAAGTAGTTATGCTCGCGAAGGAGGAGGCGGAGCGCGCGAGGGAGATGCAAGCTGCACGCCCTCGCGGCCCTAGTCGCCGCAGGAGACGCCCCGGGCGTCGGGAGTCGAGAGCCGACTTCCGGCCACCGTAGGCGCGGGCTTGCGGACGGTGAGCAATGGGCAGCTCGCCGTCCGATAAGGACCAGGCCCGTGTCGACGGCGCGTTGTGTTCCACGCGCGCCTCAAAGAGATGTCAGCACCAACCGACGGGGTCGAAAGACCAATGCCTGCTGGGGTTGCGGGTTTGTCCGAAAGGGATAACGCGGCCCCGGCACACAGGCAACGGAAGGAACACGGGTGGGTTTTAGTCAGTAAAAGTCTGACACACCCTCTCGCTCTGCCCAGAGCGGGAGAAGTCATTTGATGATTTCCCATCCAAAAAAAAAAAAAAAAAAAAAAGGGTACCAAACAGAACCTTATTATATGCCTCCGCTGTCCGTCCGTCTGTCTGTCTGTCAGCGGGCTGTATCTCATGAACCGTAATGAGTACACAGTTGAAATTTTCACAAATTATGTATTTCTATTGCTGCTTTATCAACAAATAATAAAAATAAAATTTAATGGGGGTCCCCATAACATAAAACATTTATATTTGAAAAAAAAAATACCCTTTTGTGGGGCATCACTGTCTAGAACTCACTGAGTAGAGTATAAATAAAAGTAATAATTTTTCTTTATCTTTAAAAATGAAGAAGTACAGGGCTCTAAAAGTGGTCAGTTTTAGACCATTTTTGTACGAGCTCTATCGCAACTAATAAACAAATTAGGAATTTTAATCTCCTGTATATCATGTACTGATACTTTACTTACTGTATTTATAATAAACAAATATTAAACACGCCAATTTTAAGTTATTTTATTTAATTATGGGCGATTTTCTGCAAGTGCAAAAATACCTTTGTAATTCACAGTTTAATTGTGAAATAAAATGTTTGCGATTTCTAAAATATGATGAAAAGTATACTCCGTTTAGTAAGTATTTCATTTAACTGAACTAAAAAACAGGACAAATACGAGTCGGACTCGCACACGAAGGGTAACACCGTACTATACAGGGTGGCAGGGATGTCGACATGAAAACTGATAATGAGGGATCAGTACATGATTCTGAACAAATGTCAACGCAGGGGGCGTTGACATTTTTCGTCAGTTATAAAAAAAAAAACTGCTATTTCATAGAAAAAAATTCAACGCAGAGGAGTTCAGAATCATGTACTGAATCCATGGTATCAGTTTTCACGTCGATGTCCCTGCCAGTCTGTATTTAACACTACATATTTTCAGAGTTCCCAAGATACAAGAAACAAGTTTTTTTTCGGCGTTTTTTCTAAGTACTGTACAGTGGTACGCAATCCCTCGTGTGTGACTAGCACTTGCCCGGTTTTATTTATTAGTTTTTTACGAGAATATTAATACTATTGTGGTTTTGTCGTCTTAGGGGAAGGTAAGATTAATAATATAATTATACTAGCGAACCTGACATACGTTGTCCTGTCCGAAAAATGCCACCTACCGGGTCCAATTGAGAATCTAAACTATCCAAGGACCCACTCAAACACACACAAAAAAGTTTATCAGAATCCGTCCGACCATTTAAGAGGAGTTCAGTGACATACACGCACGTACAGAAGAATCCATATCTAATAGATATTATAAAGAGAAAAGATTTGTTTTTTTTTTATATTAGTTGGTATTGTTTTTACACTAAAACGTCTGAACGGATTTGGATGAAAGGCCATACGGATAGGCCATGCTTTGGGTTGGGAAATAGGACACTTTTATCCCAGTAATACGTTCCCATGGGATGATATTCGATATGCACGCGGGCGAAGCCGCGGGCAAAAGCTAGTTATATACAGGGTGGCAGGGACATCGACGCAAAAACTGTTACCATGGATTCAGTACATGATTCTGAACCCGTTGAGTTGAAATTTTCGTCTGTTATTAATCGGATGTCGCATTGATGACGCTAGGGTCAACAACATCAACTACGCTGACGATATGGTGCTAGTGAGCCCTACGGTTAGAGCGCTGAAAGAGCTGCTTAATTGTTATGAGAGCTATGCTCGAGAGCATGGCCTTGTCTATAATGTCAAGAAAAGCGAGTTCTTGGTCTTTAAGGCTGACGGTGCTAAATGTCCTGAGTACGTGCCCCCGATTAAATTTGGATTTTGAGAGGGAACGTAGGGCGTTGGCAGTCCGATGTAACATGTTGGCTCGCCGGTTTGTACGCTGTAGCAGGATAGTCAAGATAACGCTTTTTCAAGCTTATTGCTAAGTATTTTAAACGTGCAGCCTGTGGACCAACTATACTCAACGGGCTATCAGCACCCATAATAACGGGTTCAAGATGTTGATGGGGCTGCTCCGTTTCTGCAATGCATCAGGTATGTTTGCACAAGCACGAGTCGATGGCATCCAAGCTATCGTTAAACAGAAATCCGCCTCTTTGCTCTGCAGAGTGCGGGAAAGCTCCAACTCCACCCTGAAGACCACAGCGGGGAGGTACGATTCTCCTTTGTTAGGTGATATTGTTCGAAGATGTATTATGAACAACAGCCTTGTTTCCAAATAAATAATAAGTTTACTAACATAGACATAAGTTATCTTTTTGTTTACTTACCCTCACATAACCTATGGATGTTATTTATCCGAAATAAAGATTATTTTATTTTATCTTATTTTATTTTAAAAAAATCAGCTGTTTCATAGAAATTGGCAATACCTGCGCGATCAAACTGTATCTGTATCTGAACAGCAGATTTTTTTTTTAAATAACACGAAAAATCTTAACGTAGGGGGGTTCAGATTCATGTACTAAATCCATGATAACAGTTTTCGCGTCGATGTCCCCCTGCCACACTGCATATAAAGTTGTTTTCCTGCTCAAATAGCTTTTCTATTACAAGAAATGTAGATAACTGCCTCGTTTGTGTAGTGGTTGCAAGCGCTACTGCTGAGCATGAGGTCCTGGTTTCAATTCCCAGGTCGGGCGAAGTGTCATAAGGTTTTTCTATTTGGAGTTTCTCATAAGCAGCCTGGAGTCTTGGTTTGCGCTCAATTGATGACAATATGCTCGCTATTACATGGAACTTAATAAACATAACCGTTGAAATGTGGGTGTACCATGCCCAATCCTTCGGGGAAACAAGGAGTGATGTTATGTAATGGAAATAGCTTTCATACCTGTTACGGTAACTTTTGAAATAGATTAATCATTGATTCTTTATCATTTACAGAAATCGTAGCCCGTAAGTATTTTATAACATTGTAACTCTTTTGTGTTTGTTGAATTCATTTGCAGTGTTTACTGATTAGTTCCTGGGCGACCGAGCTCTTCTCTGGTGAAAATAGAGAATGCTCATTTCAATAGTATATGACAGTTCATACTAATTCCAAGTATAGTACATACTAATTCTATGCTGCCATGATAATAGGTACTTACTAATTCCATGCTGCCATGACAGTGGGTACAACCTTAGTACAGTATCAAGGTCTTATAAGTATAAGAACTTCATACTGTACTCATGTTTTACAAAATAAATATTATCTTATCTTATCTTACTTACTTATTCCATCTAATAATATATCTTGTTCTAAACTTTGGACGACCGAGCTCTGCTCGAGTCAAATTACGGAGAAAACAAATTTTCGAAAATTCGTTTTCTCCATCGATTCTAGATCGATTTTTCGCCCCCGTAAACCCCTATATTGCAAATTTGATCGAAATCGTTACAGCCGTTTTCGAGAACGTGATTACAATTTTATTTGATCTGAGGTATAAATATTACGTATATACAAATATTGTTCATTGAATAGTATAGGATTGTTATATTTTAGCTGTTCCCGGTACGTACTTTTCTTTATATTATTTAATTACTTAACAAAACTTCACTGAACAACAAAAGTTCAAACTCAAGATTTGCCAACGGGCAATGGAGTGTCCATATGGATTGAGGACCCATGTCTCTTATTTAAACGCAGGTACTCCCAATATTTTGTAGTAAATTAGCTGATTTTATAGGCCCGGTCCTGGAATTTGTAGTAAAACCCTTAAAAAGTTACAGGACGTTTAAGGTTCACCTTAGAACTCGGAAACTAGGAGGCAATTTTTTTTTAATTTGGTATAATTTTGTAGTACTTATGCGTAGTCTGTACAAAAAAAGATGGGTTTTGTAGGGCTGAATTTATAAAAATCCATAAATTTCACTGCGGTGTTTCTCACAAAGTAATCAACCAATTACAACAGATATATGTATAATTTAGTAGTAAATGTGTTCTAATTTGTATTATAAATATAAAATAGAAAAACTATATAATTTCGCTAATACAACACATTTTATGTGGCTCCTCAATCCTGACGGTCTATAGGAAATATTTTATGTACCTACTAAAGTAGTTGATCAAATCGGATAACAACAGCACCAATATTTAGATGAAATTTCCACTAAATATTGGCGTAATCCAATATCCTGCATATTCAGTATTTCAAAAGATATTAATAAAATAAACATTCCTTAACAATTTAGTGTGGTACGAGAGCCCTCTACCAAAATCCCCAGCCAAAATCAGGCCAAAACCATATAAAATCGTCAGTTTACATGACTCTCAACCTGACTCGGTGGGAAGTACCGGTCAGAAACGTACCAGTTTTACGGGAGCCCATTTCTGCTATGTAAAAAAAAATTGCCAGACGGTTTCGTCACAATAAGTCGGATTTAAAAAATGTACATAGGTTTCGTAATTTTATTACGAAAAGGTTTGTTTTCAGACATTTTACGTGTCACATGTGGAATGAGCGCATTTTCAATAATGTCAAAAATATAACCGATCTGTCTTATAGCAAACTGGTTCAAGATTTTTTTATTGTATAGTTACCGGAGTGACCGAAAACCTGCAAAATAATTGTTTTTTTTTAAATGTCCCCGTTAACCAAAATAACGTTTCGGAGTCGCCCGGCAAACGCGCGGTGCCTGTTACGCTCCTATTCCTTGAAAATTATGAATTTTATTTCAGTTAACAGTTATTTTGAAACTTTACTACGTATGAAAAAAAAACCTTTAAAAACCTATAATTTAATTTCAATTCGAAACTCTTTATTAATCGCGCGTAAACACGCCGCAATACGATTTATTAAAAATTTCTGACTATCGAAAAGTTCTCTGATTAGTAACGTCAGACACTAAATTTGTCTGATATTTTCTTATTCTACATCTAGGCAACCGTTTTCATCATGTCCAACAGTTTTCAGACAGCATGCTATGTTACCGATCGGTAATTTTTTTTAAATTTTGTTATAATGCACTTTTATTTTATCTTTCTTTTTTATTATCTATGTTTAATATAATTATAGTATTATGTACTGATTGATGATGATTATTCATGTGTAAATAAAACTCTGTTTACGATCATAGTTTAAATTATTTATGGTATCCCTTTACACTAAACTGTTAACGCTCAGTCCACATGTGACATGCAAAATGTCTGAAAACCAACTTTTTCGTATCTAATAAAATTACGAAACCTATATAATATCAGATTTATTGTGATGAAACCGTCTGCCTATTTTTTTGACATAGCAGATATGGGCTCCCCTAAAACTGGGACGTTTGGGTATTTTTATAGTAAAAATTCGAACACACTACTACAAAATTATACTAAAAATCTATTGTAATTGGTTGATTACTTTCCGAGAAACATCGTGGAGAAATTAATGGATTTATATGAAAAATCAAAACATTAGCTATCTTAAATTCGGCCCTACAAAACCCATCTTTTTTTGTACAGATTACGCATAAGTACCGACTATTAAATCCTACCAAATTTTCAAAACTATCCGTCGGCTTGTTTTCGTGTTCTAAGGTAATTCCTCAATTCAGACATCTAAAACGGCATGTAACTTTTTAAGGGTTTTACTACAAATTCCAGGACCGAGCCTACAAAATCGGTTAATTTACTACTAAATATTGGTAGTACCCGCGTTTAAATATGAGACATAGCTCCTGAATCCATACGGACACGCAATGGAGCGTAGCATACCTACTAGGTGGCAAGCGAGCCGATCGTGTTAGAAACACTATCCTGCGCTCCATTAGCTCCATAGCACAAGTAGCGGATGTTCGAGAGAAAAACGGCCAGGCTAAAGTGTTGGACATGTCACACGAATGCGACTGAGAGATGGGCAAAGATCGTCACTCACTGGACGCCTGGATGACATCGCCGTCGAGTTAGAGCGCGGCGAAGATGGTGTGACGATCTGATAAAGTTTACAGGGCCAACATGGCTAGAGGTCGCACAAGACATGAGGTTTGGAAGGAAAAGTGAGTGACCTTTTCCCAGTATTATGACACAACAAGGGGAAAAAAAAAATGGAGCGTTCAAGAGCTTTGTAAGCAGGCTTTGGGGTTAGAATTGTTTCAATTTTTTTTACTTAAGTAAAAAAAGATATAAGTAAGTACTGTACATTTTCTACTTTTAAAATAGACATAAGAAGGTACCGTACATTTTCTAGTACATAAATCTTACGTAACTGGGAAGCCGCAAATCTTTGCCGAAAAGTGGGTCAGTGGACCCAATGCGTTTCATAGAATTCACGATAAGTCAAGATTTTCTGTCGGCAAAAATTATGAACGTCAGTAGGTTTCGTCCCATATTTAGCCCCTTTAGGGGATGATTTTTTAATAATCCTTCCTAAATGCTCTCCTTCGTTATGTAAGCAAATGTCGTGCTTCTAGACCCAGTGGCTAGGCTGTAGGTTGTCTGTCAGTGAATACATAAATTTAAGATTTTTATTAAGTATAAGTAGGATACTAATATTGAAACAAACAACATTTTCAGACGATAAGATTGAGACGATATTCTTGGGACAAAACCACGTGACGAGCACGCGCCGAGTTCTGATACCCAAGGGCTTCGAGTACCACGGGGTCGGCAAGTACCTGCCCAACGGACAGCAGGTGAGCTTAACTACCGAAGTAGTACTACGGCGATGCTTCTCTCAAAGCGGCACCAACCGAATGAAAGAAAGAAAGAGAAGCTGCTGAGAATTATGATAAATAATATTAATATTACGATTATTTCAACCAACAAAGGATCTTAGTAGGCACAATCAAAAACATGGTCCGAGAGCTCGTCTCCTTTTTAAGAAAATTTCTCGCCAAGTGGTCGACACTTCACGTGACCAGAGGGCAGAGGGCTAGGTCGTTCTTTGGCCAAAGAATTAGCATTGGTGTCCTTTTGGTTTTATATTTATTTGTATACTTAGTTACTCATATAGTTTAGTACCTAGTGTAAACAGTTAGTTGTGTTAAATATTACATATAAACATATACTTACTTACATAAACTACTTACTTCACATAAACAAATTACAAACTTCGGTTACTCAGTACGTGAACTAACCAAGCAATGGTTCAGATACTGACATCGAACATCTAAAATTATATTCATTTCTGAACATTGATTAAAAAAACACCTTTACACGACAAAAATAAATTGTGATTTAAAACTATATGAGTTCGGTTTTTTGTATCCCGTCCAACCACTCCCAGAAGAAAGATGAAAACAAACTCAGAGGCCACAGTCAGTTTTAAAGTCCAGACATAATCTTCGTCAGATCATGACTGCAAGCGATGCAGATTAAAAAAAACTCAAAGGTCATAGTCTGTTTTAAAGTTCAGACATAATCTTGGTCCGATCATGACTGTGACGACCAAGCAGATTACGTGCGGCAGATTAAACAAACGCAAAGGTCATAGTCTGTTTTAAAGTACAGACATAATCTTGGTTAGTTGAGTACCTAGTCAAATTTTTCAATCTAGTATTGGAAACAGAACAAGTATCAACACAATAGTGCCAATCCAACTTCATTTTACTCTACAACAAAGGAACCCCTCTGGACATCAGCAATTACAGGCCAATAAGCTGACTGTCATCAATTTACAAATATTTCTCAATAATACTGAGTAGTTTAGCACCAGAAATTGACAAAAACTAACCTATCGAACAAGCAGGCTTCAGGCCACATTACTCAACAATAGACCACATTAGTATGTCATAGAACAAGTCATGGAAAAGTTTTGAGAATTCTGCAGACCACTTTCATAGCATTCGTGGATTACTCCAAAACGTTTGACAGCCTAACACATTCAGCCATATGAAATGCCCTAAAAAACAACAAGATAAGCAAAAAGTATATTAACATCATAAAGAACATCTACACGAAGAGCGTAAGTTGGGTGAACATAGAGATAAGGGTGTTTGGAAGAGGAGTTAAAATTCAAAAGTAATTTATTCAAACTAGGCTGAGAATCAGCACTTTTCGAACGTCAAAATTACATAAGACAGTCCCTCAAAACGCCCACCCTTCACCACTTCCTAGTGCTTAAGCGGGGAAGAAGAAGTGGCGCAACAAACTCCTCAGCAGCACAGCTGTCTGTTTAGTTGGAAAAACTTGATTCTATATAATAATGCAAAAACAATTCACATAACCACAAATTGCAATACAACTCATAAAAGAAAAACATTTTACTGAGTAGATTATGTCAACAATAAATGAAAACAAAATTTAAATAAATTGACTTACAGTCAAATAAAATCATCATGCAAACTCATATAGTATCATGTAGTCTTTGATTCTAAAATACTTGTTTAGACAGGAGGAACCCCTCTCCAAAGCTCACCCCTCTCAAAAACGTACAATGGTAAAACGAAGGCATATGGATATCAAATAGAATATTGTCACATTTAAGATTTCCTGACGATTTCGCGTTATTCAGTGATACAGGCCAAGACCAGGAAACAATGCTACGAAACCTAAACGTAGAAAGTCAAAGAGTTGGTCTATACATGAAAGCATCCAAAACAAAATGTATGACGAACAGTCACAAAAAAGACATAACAATAGAATGAAAGAAGATAGAATAATATGTGGATAACTACCTGTAGCTGGACAAAATGGTGTCTTTGGATAGTAATAACAACGAAAATGAAGTGGACAGAAGAACAAAAATAGCTTTGCAAAAATACTGGTCGAATAAAGAAATACTGAAGGCAAACTATGACCCAAAAACTAAAAAGTTAGTAATGGATTCCTGCATTCACCCCTAACCTATGGCAACCAAACATGGTACACAGAAAAGGTTAAAAACAAAATCTTGTCCTGCCAACACGCAATGGTCTTGGTCAGATCATGACTGTGAGTACCATGCAGATGATGTCAGGTCTCCTTTCTACTTATACCGCGATATTTGAGGATAAAGACTTCAACCAGTGCGTCGTGACTCCTGCCCTTTTGAAAACATTTACCCTGTTACTCCATTATTTGATGCTAGGGCATCAGAGAGGGCTGTGCTTGGAGTTTCCATAGGTACGTGATCGAATCAGAATTGAGGAGATTCGTAGGGGAACTAAAGTACTGACACAGTCCGAATAATTGCCAAACTGGAGTGGTAGTGCGCAGAAGGCTGATGCGGCCGAAAGATTCTGGATTGGCGAACGCGTACTGGAAGACGTCGCGTTGGAAGGCATCCCACAAGGTGGACCGATGACCTTGTGAAGGCTGCAGTAATCCGCTGTGTGCGAGAGGTACAAAATCGGCTGAAATAGCAGCTGCTGCTATTTTTTGTCCATCGAAAATTATAAAAAGAAGTATTTGGGTCCATGAAATTGACCTAAGTTTGCTGACTCGACTCCCGAATTGTTCGCGGACAATTCGGATAGAAATCTGGCTGGCTGGTTTCAGCCACGGACGTCTGCAGACAGTGTGAAAGGTGTTCGGGACGCGTCTGGGGATTATTCTGGAGTCGAGTTACCAAACTTAGGTAGTTTTACATTAATTTCATGGACCCAAATGCTTTTTTTTGTTATTTTCGGTAGACAACAAATAGCTGCAGCTGCCAGTAATTAAATTTATTCGTCTTCACTATCGCTACTCTACATGGTACCTCGTTGACAATTTTGGAATGAAAGGGAAATATATCCGGAGAGCCTAAAGCGTCCGTATACCGTGCACACTCATCGGTCGCGACTGCCAGACACGGCTTACGGACGCGTCCGATAAGGTGTTCTCAGCTTAAGTGTTTCATTACCTACTTAAGGGCCGTTATAGGTTAGGATCTGTACTAATGGTTTACACATAAGTTCGTTCGGCGCTTGGTGTGGCAACACGACGTCTCCGGGTTCGCAACAAATCAATCGTCATCCTGAGGATGCCTCGTTGAGAGATGAAACACGTGGCGATTTCTTACAGGGTTCTTTATGACTCTGTAAGAACAGTTAAGTGGATTAGGTTTCTAAATATATACGTCTTCTATTGTGTTTTATAATGGATTTCTGCAAAGTCACGCCCAAGTCAATTAACTACACAGGTTTCCTCATGATGTTTTCCGCCACCGATGTCAGTGATGGCCAAGATAAACTTAGACAATACATGTGAATTGAAAAAGTATTTTGGTACTTGCCTGGATTGGAATTCACTACCTCGCACATGAGAGGCAGTGCCAGCACGACATTGATATTAGGAAGAAGTACACGAAAGTTTGTATCCTCTAATGGAATTATCGTGTTTCTTTTCAAGCCTATATTTGCTTTATCTCTCGCTGGGTATAAAAAAACAAACAAGATTTCAGTGTACAGCGGAAATATTAATATTTTTTAATGTCCAAGTCATATTCGTTCTCGGCTTCGTTTTCAGCCGAAAATAAGACTAAAGCCGAAGCTTCTTATTCGTTTCCATTTTCGGTCTAAAACTAGACTGAGAATACATGACCTTCACCTCATATACATAGTACCTATAGTAATTATTAATTAAGTATAATAATATGCTTTACACTTTATGTTACAGGCTTTGGACGTAAGTATTTTTAAAGCATTTTTTACTCGTAGTAGTCTATTATTAAATTAAACAAGACTTGTATACAGGCTTCCACTTCGACAGTATATAAGGCAAGTTAACGAACACCAAGACGTTGTCATGGAACCGGATTACACAAATTATAGGTTTTACAATATATTAGTCTCTGAGTCGTGCCGCCAATAGTCTCCATAGAAAAATTCCGAAACGACGCGCTTCGACGTGTCAGTGTATATCAGTATGCAACAATATCGAGTGTGCAGCGGTCACGCACGGATGCAGAAGGTTTATCTACCGAGCGGCCGTAGGTAATTATTTCAAGGTCGAGATATGATACTGTTACTTTATTATACTGTGGTCTAGTGTCGCACGCGTTACGCTGAGCAGTGTCGCCACTCGATGCCGCGGGGTTCTCATACGTAACGTCGCTTGAAAGGAAATCTCATGTTACTGTCAAATTATAAAATAAGCAGTTCGACAGCTTTGCTTTATCAAGAAGAGGAAGATACATATTTATCAATACATACATACATTTATTCAAATGAAATTAATAATTTATAAAATCAAAAACCTGACTGCAAAATCACATTACCGAAAAGTGAAAAACAAGCATTATAATCTATAGAATTTTATGATATTGCAGGCGGGGGACCAATAACCAATAACCTGTCACGTTTTGTATGTCCCCCGCCAAACCCGAATGTACCGATACCTTACCTGTCGAAATCCATCTGGATGGATTTCGACCGTTTGGAAGATACGAGGGAATAAAGAAATTTACAAATATACATACAAGATACGCGAAAAACAAAACCCTTTCTTGGCAGTCGGGTAAAAAAGACAACTTTTTGGTTCAAAGCAGGTGTTAGTAGCCCTTTCTTCTTTCTGTACGTGTGGTTAGTAACTAGCCTGATATCAGAGTTTTATGCCGACCATGGGCCTCTGACTTGGCTTCACATGCCGTCGAGAAATATCTCTCAGGCGTGCCGGTTTCCTCACAATGTTTTCCTTCACCCTTTCTTAAGCACGTGATAATTATACAAATCCGGAAAGTCAGAGGTGCATGCTTTTGTAGTACAGCGTATCAAATCAAATCATTATAAATAAGTGTGACGCCTGAGTGCCTTTTAAGGGTTTCGTAGTAAACAAGGAACCCTTATAGTTTCGCCATTCCCGTCTGTCTGTCCGCGGCTTAGCTCAGAGACGGTGAGTACTAGAAAGTTGTAATTTGGCATGGGTATAGATATTAATCACGCCGCCAAAGTGGTAAAATCAAATCAAGAATACATTTTTTTGGGGTACCTCCCCTAGTGTGGATGTTTTTTTTTCTCGTCTATCCCATTGTGTGGGGATTCAGGAATCCGTTCGCGAAATATTAAGCTTTAAAGTGTAAATTTTTGTTAGAGTCAATTGTCCCACCCCCCCCCCCCCCTGCTAGCTAAATGGTTGGTTTTGGATAAGTGAAAAATTCACGGCAGTAGTATATACACGGTTAATTTTAGCTCTTTCTGGAACCAAAAGCCATAAACTCGATCATCGAACTCGAAACGATTGGGACTATTATTTTCAATAAATTACAATTTAAAAAAAAACACGAAAAATTTAATTTATTGTTTTTTTTTTGTGAAATAATGAGAACTCGAAGTAACTGCGATCAATGCATATGTGTGTAAAACGTATCGACGAACGGCAACACTTGCGAACGGTACCCATTGAAAAATCCATTCATCGATCAGACAGCATAAACACACTTACGCAATAGATAAATAGGTGCACAAATAAAAATACGAAAAGCGAATTCAGACTTTATTTCTAAACCGTAAACGGTAACAAATAGAAATTTCACCAAACTAGGTACAAGGTAAGTAGGTAAGCAGTTTACTAAAAAAAATCTGAGAAGTGTCCGACCGGACTTCACAAGGATGCACAACCGAATTCCGCGGTTAAGTGTATAAAAATACGGTCTTAATTCGGTCCAATATTTTCATAGAAAAGAGCCACCACCAACTTATAATGAACTCTATTCGACAGATGAAACGATTATTTTTTTTCTGTTTACGAGTACATTGCCTACCTTTGTACAAGCCGCCGCGCCGCGGCCGCAAGCAAGCATTGTCGCATAAAAATTAGTTTAGGCAGTATTCTTTCTATTTATCATAAATATGGTAGGTAAATCAAATCAAATCAAATAATTTATTTGCATAATTCATGTTAAAAAGGTGTTACAGGTATAAAAGGTACATTGTATTATAACCTAATAAGGTGTGCAAATTAATATCTTAGGTACTAATCGCAACATTAATTAAACAGAATAAATTTTAAATTAAGATACATTAAATAATTAGATACATTAAATAAAGAAATGTCAAATCAAAATTTCAATACTTAATCATTATACTTGTGGTGCCATTACAGATAAAATCAGTCATTTTAGGTAGGTATGCTTATTAAGTACCTATTAGCTCGATTGGTCGACACTCGATTCAAGGCCTTAAATACAACTCCAAAGCGTACTCGTCGTGTCAAGTTGAAAAGGTACGAGTAAGTACTAGTGATTTCGTGATGCGAGAGTGGTGAATGAAATTTCAATTAGTTTTTCTCGTTTACGAGGAGATGTGATAGTGGTAAACACCGTGCCGTGATTCCGACACAAACGAGAGATAACGGAGGTAAATGAACTTACACCAACCTAAATCGTACCAGAAATAAAATACCTACTTGCAGGTAAGTACTTACTTGCAGCCGGTTATTCGTCCAAACGTCCGTTGACCCACCGCGAGCGCGCTGTCAACTGACTCGCACACGCACAGCTGTGCCGCGCTACGTCATCACCGAGCGGATCGCGTACGATCTTGCGTTTATGAATGGAATAGTGGAAGTGCTACTAAGATTTAACTCGAATGACAGAATAAAAGTGGTAAATTCCTAACTTCTATATTAGATGTCTTAAAAAAACAATAACAATGCTAATAGTAACTAT
Organism: Agrochola lota; assembly: GCA_947364205.1. Classification (NCBI taxonomy): domain Eukaryota; kingdom Metazoa; phylum Arthropoda; class Insecta; order Lepidoptera; family Noctuidae; genus Agrochola; species Agrochola lota. The sequence goes on along the minus strand of OX376245.1, from coordinate 11,786,067 downwards.
TAATCGTCTGGAGTCACTGTGTTTCGGCTCCAGAACGATGTAAAATTAATCGTGTATAACGAAATTAAAAGGAAAGCTATCACAGCTAAGTAGGCTGTACGAGTTAACGAGAAATAATCGACCAACTTAGATTTGCGGATGCAAAATAATGTTCTCCCATACATAATGTATGGGAGAACATGTTTTTCAGCTACAAAGTTAAGTTTGTTCTTGCGATAAATTCATCCCAACTACGGAACCCTTCATTGTGCGTGGTCCGACATGCGCTTGTTTGTATTTATCTGTATACGAGGAGTTAGTTAGCACGTCACTGGAAGTAATACTTAGTGTAAATAATTAGTTTTATAATAATTGTATGTAAGCATTACTTACCTAAATGAAAATTTTGAATCAAAAGTCATTTATTAAAACTAGACTAAGAATCAGCATTTTCTGAACATCAAAATTACATAAGACAGTCTTCCATAAACTCCCGCCCTTCACCACTTCCTAGTGCGTTAGCTGGGAAGAAGAAGTGGCGCAACAAACTCCCCAGCAGCAAGCTATCTGTTCAGTTAGAAGAACTTGATTCTGTATAATATATGCAAACTAATTAACATTACTCGTACATAAAACAAAACATACATTTACATTATTTACAATGCATTTGCCCGAAAAGAGCGTTTTCCAAGCAGTTAATTTGTGCGGAAAGTGTCACTTTTTTTCACTAGTGCTTTTTCCTTTTCTGTTTTTTTTTGTATTTTTCAAGCCGTCGTCAGCCCGTCCCAGAGATTTTATTATTTGAGTAAAGTTTTACAAATCAGATGATGATGATAACGATGGCGATGGCGATGGCGATGGCAATGACGATGGCGATGGCGATGACGATGGCGATGACGATGGCGATGACGATGGCGATGGCAATGGCGATGATTATGACGATGGTCAAATCAAAAATTCGAAGTCAAAAGTCGAAGGCAAAGTCAAAGTCGAAGTCAAAGTCAAAGTCGAAGTCGAAGTAAAGTCGAAGTCAAAGTCAAAGTCAAAGTCAAAGTCAAAGTCAAAGTCAAAGTCGAAGTCGAAGTAAAGTCGAAGTCAAAGTCAAAGTCAAAGTCAAAGTCAAAGTCAAAGTCAAAGTCAAAGTCAAAGTCAAAGTCAAAGTCGAAGTCGAAGTCGAAGTCGAAGTCGAAGTCGAAGGCGAAGTCGAAGTCGAAGTCGAAGTCGAAGTCGAAGTCGAAACTCAAAGTCATGAATGTTGTTTTTATCATTTATATACGTCGTTATGACGATTGACGTTATGTTAGATGTTACACATCATAGGCGACTACCGTCAGGCTCGCTCGCTGTTTTTTTTTCTCGCACATTGCGTAGTAAAACGTATGATACACGTGCGTCAGATGATTTCCGACTCGTGTTGACTTATACACTCGCTCACTTCGCTCGCTCGTGAATAAAAATGCCACTCGTCGGAAATCACCTACCTTCCGCACTTATAGCATAAATAACTATTGCGATATTATGTTAGCCAGCACGCGCCAATATACCAACAGAATTTGTTTATTTCAGAACTTCGACAATATAGAGGTGATAAGCGAAGTATTCGACATCTATGTCAAAATCAGTATGATCTTCCGCCCAATACGAGCAGACGACGCCATGATGTACTACGTGCGGTTTGAAAAGATCGCGAGGACGGAGAACTTCGTCGACATACCTCTGGTCACCCTCCGTAAGTAGTAAAGAAAAAAAAACATTTATTTGTGAAAAAAGACGCAAAAAATGAACACAAGCGCAAAAAATAACAAGTTGGGGTAGAATATGCGACACATCCACGCAAAACGGCCATCGCTCAGCATAATGCTGCGACCCTATGCCAGACACGATTGCGATAATTATTTTTATTGACATTTTTATTTAATTTAATATTATATACGAGATTGTGACTTAACACCTATTTTTTTATGTGCCTTTTTATTTTCTTAATTTATAGTTTTTTTTTTTTCATATTCGCATATATTAAGTATATTACCAGTGATAGGAATAGATAGTGTCTATTTGCCTAAACTTCGAAGAACAGAGACGAGAGTTCCTTAGGACTAAATTTTTTCCGCGACATCTGTCCCGAAATTAGGGACAACACTTTTAAATACATTAAAAAAATATGTTATTTGGAATAAGTAATTCGTCTATATTTACCTAAAGTTTGCGACTAGACATAACATTTATAATTTATAACTCCATAAAATAACTTATCCTCTATGGGCTCTAAAGGAAAAATAAAACACATAGAATATTGTTGTAACAAATATATGTATATTTATATTATTTTTTAAATATGACGTAATTGGAAAGCATGAAACAAAATGTACAGACGGAAAAAACTTAAGTTACAAATTTATGTTTATCTATCTATGTCATATTTACTTTACTGACGTTGAGTGATGCAATTTTAACTCAACTCAAAGTACAAATTAACCTTTGAAGTATAACATTTAGGACAATCAGTTTTAATAGTGAACTACTAACTGTTCGGTTTTGATACAGATCTTGACGCATTAAAACTTGCTAAGAATTTGAAAATCTTTATTTGTGTTACAAATACCATAAAAAATAAAGAACGATTTTAATTTAATCATCTTGATTCGATTCGTCAAGTTCAGTATCAGAACTGAAATTTTCTTTGTCAGATGAGTTATCTAAGTTAAACTACACAATCATAATTTTTTCTATATTTTCAACTGTCAGGCGATTTCATTTTATGTTAAGAATCCATTTATAAGTTGAAAACGACCTTTCAACATCGACTGAGGTTAAAGGCGCGTACATATAGTATGATCGCTCATCCCTTCCTGCTGTTATCGCGTCACATATGTCTCTAATTTTATCTAGATTGGGATTTCTGTCCATGACATTTACGAGTTTATTTTTTATAGGCTCAGACGAACACAAGCTAAGCAGAGTTCTCACGTGATCAAATATTTAAATTTATTCCGTTTGAGTTAAATTCGATTTTTGTAATTTCTTTAACCCAATTTGTATATCTTTAAAATATTCCTCTATGTAGTCCAAGTCCGATTTCAAGTTTTCCTTTTGAAGAACATTTTTGGCACACCTAATAGAAAGCGCGTCAGAACTTCTTAAAAGATTTACAATCGTTTTAATTTGATCGTAATATTTTGCATAATATGACACTGCCTCCAACCAAGTACCCCATCTTGTAATAACGGGTTCTGAAGGAAGTGGCATGTGGGGAAAGGTGTTTTTTAACAAGCGCACTCTAATAGGTGTAATAGGTGTGTGGTGGTGTAATAGGTGTGTGTAGTCTCGTCTCTGTTCTTCGAAGTTTAGGCAAATAGGCACTACATATTCCTATCACTGATGATATCACATTTATGTTGTAGGTAGGTGTGTAGGTAGGTATGTAAGTAGGTAGGTAGGTGTAGGTAGGGTAGGTATATGTTATTAGGTAGGCATGTAGGTAGATGTGTATATAGGTAGGTAGGGTATGTAGGTAGAATAAGTAGGTAGATTAGGTAGGTAGGTCTATCTATACTTATCTACGGTGCACCAGGTAGGTGCGCCGTAGATAAGTACTTAGTGCTACTAAAGTTAGTGAGATATAAATAAGACAGAGAGAGAGAGAGAGATAGCATTTAGCTATAATGTGCATTGAACAGTCAAACAAGATGAGCCGTCGTTTTGCCTTTGTTACCAAATTGTTATTATTTACTACCAATTTCTTCTCGTGATTCTTGCGAAGCATGTTACCTCTCCAAGTGTCTATCGCTACTTTCTGTCTAGTTTTGTTAGGGTTCCGTAGCCAACTGGCAAAAACGGAACCCTTATAATTTCGTCATGTCCATCGGTCCGTCCGTCCGGACTACTCGGAGACTATTGGCACTACATCGATGAAAATTGGAAAGAAGGTGTGCAAGATTCTGTGCACTGCTAAACAACGGCGTAGTAGTAACAATAACAATTAGGGGTGGCTCTCCCCATGGTACATGTAATTGAGGGATGAAAAAATGACATAATATAACATATCATACAATTGTTTATCCTCATTATATTTACGCATAACATTATTAACGTTTAGAAGCTTACGCATAATTTCACTACTCATAATAATGTTCAACCATGACATTCTAAAGCATACATTTATTTACACATAATGTTCTTTAGAATAAAAATTATAAACCCTAATATAACTCATATAAAAATATGATACAGACGAGTCAAGAGAAGTAGCTACTTATGGCAAACCGCCACCAGAAAAAGTAATTTCAACCGACCCGAACAAATGTGTTGAACTTTTAACTCAATTTCAAGTGGCAGTTGGATCAAAGGTTCACAAGTGATACTGAGAAGAAATGTTTCGGTGTCTGACGGCTTGGTCAATGGCAGCATGGGTGTTGTGAAAGGATTCCGATGGCCTGCACTAAGGCGTGATCAACAAGAAAGAAGGAGAGTTGCCTGATGCAGTGCTAATTCTATTCGATGACGCTTCAATCAGTGAGAAATCAAAAGATGCAGATTATTTTATATTTAAAACACTGATTCATATGGTATTTTAAATACTTTAATTAATATAATCTAACGATTTAAATACTTAAAAAAAAAAAATTGTTTATGTAGAAATTTTCATTTATTTTGCATCGCATCGTTTCTTGATACTGACGAACATTGCAGGCAAGGGACTAACGCCGTTCACATCGGAGGTGGTGTGTTGGCAGCCGCCGCAGCAGCCCAACGCCATCAGCATTAACTTCACGTGCGCACACTGCCTGCTGCGCGACATCATGCTGCGCGTCAACAACGGCTCCATGAGCAAAGTGGACGAGGACAAGTACCACCTGCACAAGTTCAACGACGAGTACGTTATACACACGAGCAATTTGCACGAGATTGTTATACCCGCACTTGCGCTTTGCATGAGTATTTATACTCGCACTTGCGCTTTGCATGAGTATTTATACTCGCACATGCGCTTTGCATGAGTATTTATACTCGCACTTGCGCTTTCCACGACTATTATACACTTGCGTCCGCGACGATAAAACAAATATAATACTCAATAGTATTTTTTTTCTTTTACAGTAAAGGAGTAGAGTTGAGTATTGCATATTACTCATTTTTATTAAAAGTTAGTTGCCATTATCCTACCATAAAAATATACAAGTGTAAGGCGATCGCGTCCACAATATATACGTCTGTCGAGCGGCGTTCTACACTACAACACTAACAGGTTATTTTGGCGCATGGGTAAAAACGGAACTTACGACGCCATCTTGTTTAGTCAATACAATTTCACAAACGTTTACCAACAACGCCCCCTTGTCAATGTCACTTAGGCTCCAAAAGAATAGATACTTAGATTCTTGCAGGTACTGAGAGTTTTTGTAGATGATAAACTATTGTTACGTCATAAAATAATAATTACAATATCTATAAATAATGACTGGACATTGAGAGTCAGGCTGGTCCACAACAAATTTTATCTTTGGGCCACAAAATCAAGGTCACTCAGCTGGCTATGGTGTGGAGTTTGTTTTAATGATAAAATTAGAATTGAAGACAAATATAACGGAAAAGAACCGGAGTTACCGACATAGCTTGCAGAGTAAGCAAGCTGTTGTGGCCGTTGGCTGGACATGTTTATCGAAGGACTGATGGCCAGTGGAGCAGACAAGTCCTGGAGTGGAGACCGTGTATCGGCAAGCGTAGTGTGGGGCGCCCCCCAGCTATATGGACTGACGACCTTAAAAAGGTGGCTGGGACAGACTGGATGCGGAAGGCAGAGGACAGGGCATTGTGGTGCAGCCTGGGAGAGGCCTATGTCTAGCAGTGGACTGCAATAGGCTGAGTTGATCGAAGTAATGACTAATACATCTGTTTAGGCATTCGATTATCGATCTGGACACCAAGCTGATAACTCAGCTCGACTTCGGCGACTATTTCCTCATGATAAATAATGATGACTGCGGCGAGGAGCAGGTTAAAGCACTCACTCTTAAAGGTAAATCAAAATAGTCCAACCCTCAATCTTACAATAATTCCGTTAATTTATAATTAATCAACGTTAATTATTAAAAAAACTATTTTTACAAAAAAAAACAACCGCCTTCAAAAACACTACATAGTAAAGTAAAACAACTTTAATTTTGGAAGTCAGTGTCTTTGTATATTTAATGAAGCGACTAGAATAACAGCAACTTTAGCTTCGTGCAGTGCCCGCACAATGACCTAATTGTAAGATAAAAGGCTCGTCCTTAATTAGTGGCATCAGGTCTGTCCGGATACTGTCAAACTTGTGTCATTTGACTTAAGTAAAAAGTTGCACTCAGATAAAACCATTGAATGAAGAATGTTCTTAGCAAGCTTTCAACTGCTAGTTTTGATTCACAAGACCCCCTATAAACTACGGTACATTATTTTCTACAGTATGCCAGGAATTTATTTATTTATTTTATTTATTAATAGGTTGGCCTACAACTGTTTACACATAATATTTAATTTAAAAGTACACGATATACATTGATAAGTGCAACAATTATTTACAGTGTAACACCACATGCACTATATATTTAATTTTACATTTTTTTATTAAGCTAAACTAATCTAGTCTAGTCTAGCAATATAACACCAATCAAAATTCTCATTAAATTAATTTAAAAAAAACAACAAAAAAAAAGTGCTTCAAATAAAATAAAAAATATCACATAAATTGGTAATAGAGTAGCAAATTAATAATAAATTAAATTAAAATTAAATATTTGGTTTACTAATTAAAAATTAAATTAAATATCGTTGAATTAGTAAAATTAATAAATTTCCAATTCATGGCTTGGTTGTGCGAGTAGTATTTAATCATTAATTTACAAAATCTCCCTATGTTATCGTGGTGTGCATCAATCAGGTCACTACAGCTGTTTAGGATTTTGCACATTCGCGGAACAGGTGAGTTAGCACCTAGGACAGTTTTACGCAAGGGCGGGTGGAGCGGAGTGATGGGTTTTCGAGGAAAGCGGGTTAGAGCATGAAACTTGATGAGACTTAGTAACTGTGGACAGTCTATTTGCTTTCTGAGGAGTTTGAACAGAAACACGGCATCCATAACCTCTCTTCGAGTCGATAACCAGAGCATTTTGAAAGTTTGCAGACGGGATACATAGGAGGGCAGCTGCTTGCTTTTCCCTCTCGAAAAGGCAAGGTGCCACATAAATCGTTTCTGAACCCTTTCTAAGAGAAGCTTATGAGTGGCGTAATGTGGTCTCCATACAACGCTACAGTATTCCAGTATGCTCTGTACTAGGCTATTATATAGCAATATTTTAGTGCTGACCTGTTTAAAACCCTTGGCATTGCGTAAAATTCTACAATTAAATTCAATAAAGCATGTCCTGTAAAAAAGTAACAATCAATAATAAACAAAAAAAAAAACAATAGACTACTGGGCCTGGCACTAGAAAAAGCAGAGATATTTTATATAATATATACTACGAGAAATCTTGGACTATTAATGGCCCTTCATAATTATGTCAAAAACGATTCTAAAAAGAGTGCGCTCAAGCTAAATTTTAACTAATAAGTAACAAAATTTGTGTTTCTAATAATAAAATATAAGCTGTGTGGCAGGTAATCAACAAAGAAACCGAAAACACAAAGCAGCGAGATCTGAATGAATGAATGAATGTCTTTAAAAAATGATAATGACACCATTTCAGATAAGTTAAAAGTAGCTGATGAGACTTATAAAAATGTATTTACCAAAATCCCAATAGAGGTTACGAAATCTCTCCCCTCGTCGTCTATATTAGCTGAATCTCTTCTAAAAGAAAACTTCAGTGAGGATATTCCAAGTTTTGAATTCAAGTCCATTTCTATTGTCACAATTCAAAAAGCATTCAAAAGTCTTAACATAAAAACACTGAAGACTTATGGGGGATTTCCGTTACAATCGCCACTGTCCTTTTTTTTTTTTTTTTTTTCAGGATGGGATATCATCAAATGACTTCTCCCGCTCTGGGCAGAGCGAGAGGGTGTGTCAGACTTTTACTGACTAAAACCCACCCGTGTTCCTTCCGTTGCCTGTGTGCCGGGGCCGCGTTATCCCTTTCGGACAAACCCGCAACCCCAGCAGGCATTGGTCTTTCGACCCCGTCGGTTGGTGCTGACATCTCTTTGAGGCGCGCGTGGAACACAACGCGCCGTCGACACGGGCCTGGTTCTTATCGGACGGCGAGCTGCCCATTGCTCACCGTCCGAATTGCCCCTGTCCTGACAGGCATATTTAATCAATGTTTAGACAGCGGTACGTTTCCTGATTTAATTAAACATAGTAAAGTAGTACCAATTTTCAAATCGGGTAGTAAGAGTGATCCCTCGAAATATAGACCTATATCTGTGCTACCAGCATTGAGTAAAATTTATGAATAAATCATGCTAGACCGGATATTGTCATCATTTTAATTTCAAATAGGATTTTACATTGTCACCAGTTTGGTTTCACGAAAAGACGACTGACGCAGGAGTTAAACTCATCAGTCATATTTTGAAATTCTGGGAGAAAACCCAGGATGCAATTGGCATCTTCGGTGACCTCTCAAAAGCCTTTGGCTGCGTTGACCACAATACACTGATCTGTAAATTACGCCACTACGGAATTCGTCGACAAGCTGCTGATCTTGTTATTTCCTATGTATCAAACAGGCAGTAAAAAGTAAACGTTAACAGAGCGACATCCGCGGGGTCTCTTGGGGGTTTATATTAATGACCTTCTTTACATGATGGCTAACTTATCGGATATTATTCTATTCGCTGATGATACTTCTCTTATTTTTTAAATACAATAGTAAAGTTACAGATGTCTTACATGTCAACAATACCTCAATTGAATGAAACGAAATTTAAATCTTATATTAATAGCACACTACGCAAACAAGCATTATTATAAGTTCCCCCAACTTATATTATGCGTGACTGCATAGTGTGCTTTATTTATTTACCGTAAACCAATCTTGGACTTGAAGAATAGAGCTGTTAACGTCGTCAAGATTTTGTGATCGTCGGTTTATTTTAAAGATCAATCATGCGTCATCTGCAAATAACACCATCTTCGGTTGATTTTGAAGTAATTGAGGTAAATCATTAATATAAACTAAAAAGAGGAATGGACCCAATATCGAACCTTAAGGAACGCCCATTGCCATTTCAGACCCCAATGGGTTTACGCCATTTACATGAACTTGAACTTTTCTATCTTTCAGGTATGATCTTAGTAAATCAAGAGCTGTATTCCTAATCCCATTGTGCTCTAGTTTCAGCAGAAGTGTCTCATGGTCTACGCAATCGAATGCCTTTGAGAGGTCGCAGACATTCCCCATAGATCGTCTGTTGATTTAATTTTAAGATCTTTAAAAGCTTTTATAACAGCCTGGGGGTTTATATGCTGAAACCGCAACTCCAAAGAGCATGTCTTTACATTTTTTCTAAGTAAGGCAGAAGAAAGCGCGGGTGAGGAATTTAAAGTTTCAGTCGTTTTAAGGGGAATATTAGTAAAAAAAACAAATACCTGAGCTATTTCTACATCTGAGTTGATAGGGCTAGGTCCAGTCTCTAAGTTAAATTCAGTATTACGCTGTTTTTGCCTACCGGTATCATTATTTATTATTTGCGAGGTAGTTTTTATTTTATCATCAGCTGATTTTATTTTATTACTAATATAAAGAGCTTAAGCCATTTTGCACACACTTTTAAAAGTTTTTGAATATTGTGCAACATACGTACTGATAAAAGTTTGTATTATTTATATGTTGCTTTAGGCCATAAAGTTCAAAAACATTTTCCTTGCTTTTACGAATACTGCTTGACAGCCACCAACGAAGTCTGCTTATCCCCGGTCGATCGTTATGTTGTAGACTCTGTCGAGCGCCGCTAGGCGCTGGCGCCCCGATTAGTCGAATCAATGACGTATTTCCGATATAATATATCCGATATAATAATCGCGGGGTGCAGCTAGTCTTCTATATTATAGAAGACTAGCTGCACCCCGCGATTTCACGTACGACTCGATTCCGTGAGAATATCGGTATAAAAATATTCTATGTCCTAATCCAGGTCATGGTCTACCCACGTGCCAAATTTCATCCAAATCTGTTCAGCCGTTTTAGCGTGAAAGCGTAACAAACATTCAAACAAACTCACTATCGCATTTATAATATTAGTTAGGATTAGTTGATTAGCCAAATGACAACTTGTATGTAATAAAAACTAGCCAATTTTTATCGGTGTCTTAGTTACGTATTTTTTACTAGGTGACCCGAAAGACGTCTTGTCCAAATTTCAATAATTAATACAAAAAAGACGATCATTTTTTCCCGAATTGAAAAAGTTTCCCGAGTTTTCCGGAAAACTTTTCCAATTTGTCTTTCCACCGCTTGAGCTTGAGCCCCAGCGTCGCCGATCGGCCGATGCAAACTATATTCTCGTCGACTAAATCATTCACATACAAAAATATTAATGGACAACACTAAAAATGTTAAAACTGACAGTTCGCGCACGTCAAACGCGAGTCAACTAAGCTGGACGTCAGTGCGTGGTCCGCATGTTTTTCGTTATTTTAAATAGTTTTCTTGTGTAAATCGACGGGAAGTGGTGTTTTTTTGGATTAATAAGTAGTTTTTACATCGTGGTTGATAATTATTTGCACTAAATAACATCGTATTATAACTATTTTGAACCAACCAAAAAACGTAAACAATGGGTCATAGCGAAAAGTGAATTTTGTGTTATTTTGTGTTTTGTGTGTGATGTGTGTGTGTAATCGCTGGTAAGTGCATTTAATTTTAATAACAAATAGTTAGAATATGGTTTTAGACGATATTCTAACTAAAATATTTCGTTTTAAAATATTTATGACGAAAAATATTTTACGTAAACAAACGGTTAAAATGTCGTAATTTTTTTGTGTTTTTATTTTCTGTGTTTGTCTGTAAAAAAACCCTGTTCTTAGATAACTTATCCATTCATAAAGTACCCTACAAAATCTCGTGTAAATTGGAACAGTAGTTTTATCAGAAATCGTCTTATCACCAACTGGCGCAACGGTCGATAAAAATCTTTATTTATCAATTCTAACAAACGCACACGTCAGTTCTAATCATTACAAAGAATCCTTTGTCTAAACACGAACCCAAATCAACTATCGATAACACCGTAGCGCGTAGACGAAAACAAACAGCTCGAGTGTTTTGTTTATTTATGTGCGGTCGTAAATCTGTCACCGCGGTTGGTCGTTCGGTACTCAGCGGGTATGGCACGCGCCGCGCCGGGGCCTCAGGCGGTTAAGATCCTTATTCGGGCTATTATGAACATTTTAAAATAAAAACTAGTCGAATTGGACCAGCTGTTCTCAAGTGCTGCGCTTACCAACAAACAGCATACATATTTATTATATAAAAGATTGTTTCGCATCGTTTCTTGATATTGTCAAACGTTGCAGGCATGGGACACACACGGCTCGTAACGCAGGCGGTATGTTGGCTACCACCGCAGCAGCCCAACGCCATCAGTATTAATTTCACGTGCCCATACGGCGTGCTGGGGGGCATCATGCTGCACGTCTACGACGGCTCCATGCGCAAAGTGGACAAAGACAAGTACCACCTGCGCAAGTTTATCGACGAGTACGTTATACCCACGCGAGCGCTTTGCACGAGTATGTTATACCCGCACAAGCGATCTGCACGAGTATGTTATACCCGCACGAGCACTCTGCACGAGTATGTTATACCCACACGAGCGCTCTGCACGAGTATATTATACCCGCACGAGCGCTCTGCACGAGTATGTTATACGCACTAGCGCGTTGCTCGAGTAGGTATGTTATATTCCCGCACTAGCTGTTTGCGGAGTATAATATACCCGCACTAGCGCTTTGCATGTTTATGTTATACCCGCGTCTCGCGTCCGCGATGATAAAACAAATATTATACTTAAGTTTTTTTTTCTTTTACAGTAAAGGAGTAGAGTTGAGTATTATAGCATATTACAAATTTTAATTAAACGTTCGCTGTCGTTGTCCTACCATAAAAATAGACGATTGTAAGGCGCTCGCGTCCATAATGTGTACGTCTGTCGGGCGGAGTTCTACATTACAACGCTAACAGGTTATTTTGGCGCGTGGGTAAAATCGGAACTAACGCCGCCATCTTGTTTTGTCAATATCTGTGACAATTTGACAAATGTTTACCAACAACGCCTCCCTGTCTATGTCATTCAGGCGCAAAAAGATTATTGTACTAGCACTCTTAATACAAGACAAGTAATGACTGGACACTGTCAGTCGAGCTAGTCCACAAATTCATGGTCCCTCAGCCAGCTATGGGGTGGGCTATGCTCGGAGTTAGTTTTAACGATAAAATCCGAAATGAAGTTACACGAAAAATAACCTGAGTTACCGACATAGCTTGCAGACTGGCGGCCTTAAAAAGATGACTGGGACAGACTGAGTGCGGAAGGCAGAGGACAAGGTATTGTGATGCAGCCTGGGAGAGGTCTTTGACCAGACCAGTGGACTATGGACAGTGGATAGGCTGAGTTGATTGAAGTAATGACTAAAACATCTGTTTAGGCAATCGATTATCAATCTGGACACCAAGCTGATAACTCTGCGCGACTTCGGCGAATACTTCCTCATGATACAGGATGATGACTGCGGCGAGGAGCAGATCAAAGCACTCACTCTCAAAGGTAAATCAATAATGTATTGTAAATCAATTAACTTTTTATATGTATATTGGGTCTCTTAGCTCGGGAAGTCGTCCGGGAGTCTAGTGTTTTTGGCACTGTTGAATTGCTTATGAAGTGCGTCGCTGAGTTTACTAAGTTCAGCGTTTTAACAGGGGTTTCTCAAGCTTTTGGCTTCTGGCCTCGGTTAGGTATTCTGGTGCTTTGTAGAGAATAAATACGTTGATAGTACCTTTCCTCTGGAGTTCGGTGCGACGCTGCCCCAGAGCGGGTGGTGGGCGTTCGAGTTGGTGCAGATGATCAGGTCTAATTTGGCACGTTCGCAGTGCTGTAACAGGTTAGCCATCTGTTTTGGCGGGCAGTCTGTGTCATCGCCTGGCATGTATACCGAGGCCAGTACAACATCTGGAACGCTACCTTCGGTCTGGAGCCTGACAGCTGTCAGGTCTCTGAAACACAATGTATTTACTAATTGTAAAATAAAAGTTCGGACCATAGTGGTCAAATTGTATCATTTGACTAAGATAAAAAGTTGCACTTAGATAAAACCATAATTGAAAATGTTAATGTTAATAATATTGTTCTTAGCAATCTATGAACTGCTAGTTTTGATTCTCAAAACCCAGATATAAACTACAGTAATTATTTTCTACAGTATTCCAAGAATTCAATAAAGCGTGTCCTGTAAAAAACGCAGATATATTTTATATGATTTGTACCACGAGAAATACTATGCCAGCATTGAGTAAAATATATGAAAAAATCATAGTAGACCAGATGTTGTCACATTTTAATTCAAATGGGATTTTACAGTCAGTTTAGTTTTACGAAAGGTAGGTCGACGACTGAGCAGGAGTAAAACTCATCAGTCACATTTGGGAATCCTGGGAGAAGTCCCAGGATGCAATTAGCATTTTTTGAGCATTACACCACTACGGAATTCCTGGATAAGCGTTTTTTTTTTATATTAAAAACTGCGGGTTCCTATTACGGTTCATGAAATACAGTCCGCTGACAGACAAACGGACAGACGGACAGCGGAGGCTTGGCCAAATGATAACTTGTATGTCAAATATCGTTTAAGTGATTATGATGTTTTTAGGGGACACGGGGGGAGGGGGGAAAAAGAAACAGCGTTCAGTTTTTCCCGAATTTGAAGATTTTCCGGGCAACTGTTACAATTTTTCTTTCCATGTTTTTGTTTTCTCCAAATGTTTGTAATAGCCCGACTACGGATCTTGTCGGGCTATTACAAACATTTCAAAATAAAAAACCGGTCAAGTGCGTGTCGGACCGCGCACAATGAAGGGTTTCGTAGTTGGGATGAATTTATCCCAAGAACAAACTTAAAATTGTAGTCGAAAAACATGGTCTCCGATACGGAATGTATGGGAGATCATGTTTTTCAAACCGCAAATTTAAGTTGGTCGATTATTACTCGTTAACCTGTACAGCCTACTTAGCTCTCATAGTTTTCCTTTTAATTTCGTTATATATACTACTGCCGTGAATTTTTTCACAAGTCCAAGTACAACCATTTAGCTAGAAGGGGGGACACTTGACTCTAACAAAAAAATTTAGTTAAAAGCTTAATATTTCGCAAACGGATCCCTGAATCCAAAAATGGTTTGACATTGACAAACTCACAATATTTTTGAAAGACCTTTCTAACGATACCCCACAACATGGGGTAGATGAGCAAAAAAAAACATCCCCACTTTACGTGTAGGTACCCTAAAAAAAATATTTTTCTTGATTTTATTTTACCACTTTATCGGCATCATTAATATGTATACATATGCCAAATTACAGCTTTCTAGTACTAACCGTCGCTGAGCTAAGCCGCGGACAGACAGACGGATAGACAGACAGACAGATGGACATGGCGAAACTATAAGGGTTCCTTGTTTACTACGGAACCCTAAAAATAGCCGAATTAGTCCAGCCGTTCTCAAGACGGTAAAAGTGAGTCACAATAACCTCGCCCATAAGTGTTTCTAAAATGCCTGTCTCGTTCACACCTATTAGCTACACGAGCGAACCTCGACAAGAAGATTCGGCAATGGCGGCCAAATCCGAACGTGACTGAGACGCAAGCGCACCAAGCGCGAGCGAGACGCAACGATTAACCAATCCAGTGAATATCGGGTGGTCCAAGCAAAAAACGCTAGCGTAAATTGTCGTTGCTGACAGTGAATGGAAAAAAGAAAAATGTCTGAAGAATGGCAAACTGCTCAACGAAAAAGATCGAGAAATCGCCTGCAGGGATACAAGGGCAAAGCTATAACACAGCTCGATGTTAAGTTTAGAGCAGCCGAAATGTAAGTTCCGCTTTTCATAAATAATGTAAACACAGCGACCAGCCCAACCGAAATTATTGAGTACATACAACAGAAGACGAATGTATCTGTGACTCTAAAGAACTCGAAGACTCTTAATATGGTTAAACAAAAACGCTATGATGCTTACAAGATTTATGTACCACACGCGAAACTGTCAATGTTTCTTGATGATAGTTTATGGCCGGAGGACATTCAATTTCGGAAATTTATTTATGATAATAAAAAAAAATATGACAAGAATAAAGAAAATAGGATAATATGCAATGACAAGAAATCAACGACGAAGATGGATAGAAATATCAACAGAAGCAACATGACCAATAACAACATA
This sequence comes from Agrochola lota, assembly GCA_947364205.1. NCBI lineage: Eukaryota > Metazoa > Arthropoda > Insecta > Lepidoptera > Noctuidae > Agrochola > Agrochola lota. The sequence continues at coordinate 11,770,668 of OX376245.1, read as the reverse complement.
AAACTTGTGAGTTTCAACTGTAGGTCGATCACTCGTTCAGTCGAATGCGTGAGAGATTTATGCAGATCAGCTGACATCGCAGCTTTACAAGAGACTTGGTTGCTACCGCAAGATATCCCTTTCCTGGGCACTATTGACGCAGATTTCGAGTTTACGGGAATATCAGCGATAGATACCGGCGTCGGTGTGTTGCGTGGAAGACCATACGGTGGTATCGCCTTACTTTGGCGTAGAACTATATTTTAAGCGGTATCTGTCACACAGTGTACAAGTGCGCGTATATCTGCGATAAAATTGACGTTATGTGAAAGTACCGTATCAGTGTTCTCAGTTTACATGCCGACGGACTCGGCCGAAAATTGTATTGTTGAGGAATATAGTGTAGACTCTGTGTTTATATTAAGTGAGTATAATGTGCAGCCTAGGTTTGGAGTTGAACTTCTGGACTTTTGTGTTGAGCAGCAATGGCGTTGTGCCGATATTGAAATATTATCTTCGGACACATATACGTACGTGAGTGACATTTATGGTTCTCAGAGTTGGTTAGGCCACTGTGTAGTATCTGAAGCAGCGTGGCGTTCTGTGGTCGATGCAAAGACATTACACAACGTTTATTGGTCTGACCATATACCATTAGAAATAACGTGTAACTTAAATGTACTTAGAATGGAGTCCAAAAGCGTTATTATTAAACGCAATAAGGTCTCGTGGGGTGAAAAAGACTTGCAACAAACTGACTTATATAATAATTTATATACGACGAGACTAAAGACTGGTTGATTTTCCATCCGAATTTAGAAAATGCAGTGATAATCCAAAACTAGAACATAGATCCAATATTGATAGAATGTACTACGAAATTGTTGATTTTAGCAAGTTTTGGAAGCACGCCAACAAACTGAGCGGCAAGCCGAGCCTACCTGCGAGTGTGGAGGGTGTTAGTGAGTCTGCCTCCATAGCCAATCTCTTTAAAAATCACTTTGTAATGAAGGCCCCGTAGTTAATGGGAGAGTCATTGTCCACGTTTAGGGAGTCAACAAGTAAGGGTTACGGCTAAATAAATAACTGCAGTGTTGAAAAACATGAACCGCGGTAAATCACCTGGGCACGATTCTCTCAACATAGAGCATTTACAAAATGCAGGGGTTCATATGCCCAGAGTGCTGGCAATGCTTTTTTAACCTCTGCTTCTCACATACGTGTTTGCCTGAAGAGCTTATGAAAACCTTAGTTGTGCCGGTTATAAAAAATCGAACTGGAGACGCGTCGGACATAAATAACTATACGCCCATATTGTTGGCTACGATTATTGCCAAGGTTTTGGACAGTGAGCTTGACAAGCAGTTAAATAAACATCTGTCGCTTCACGCTGTGTCCCAAGCACACTGTCAGATACTATACTACAGGAAGACCCCGTGTACGCGTGTTTTCTTGATCTTTCAAAAGCCTTCGATCTGGTGTCCTATGGTGTTTTATGGAACAAGCTGTATAAGGATACAACACTTCCGGGTGCGATGATTGAGTTGTATAGATATTGGTACGGCCATCAGACTAATATGGTGAAATGGGCAGGCTCGCTATCCGATCCGTACGGGCTGGAGTGCGGGGTCAGACAGGGAGGTCTGACTTCGCCGAAGCTCTTCTGTTTGTACGTGGATCGGCTGATTCGTGAGCTCAGCAGCACTATGGTAGGCTGTTCCATTGACGGAACACTAATCAATAACATAAGTTACGCCGATGACATGGTGCTGTTGGACCATAGATATAAGAAAGAAGGAGATATGCCCGGTAGTTGAAAATGTATCGAAACCCAATGTCTTCAATTTATCCCTACTCCCTAGCCTACAACTACACATGCGATCAGTAAACCCAATAAATACGAGGTCCCGCTCACACTTGTAATTTACAAATCAGAACGTATTACACAATCAATTATAAACCTTATCCCATCAAACACAGCGTGCATTTACCATGCATCGTATAACTCACTCACACGAAAACATCGATCGCTATCGTTGTGCTGTGCAAAAGCCATTTATTTTACATATACGCTAGTGATTGACTAAATCGGAAAGTTATCGATTCTCCCTTTTACTATTTTATTAAAAATTTTGGGAGTTCCTGAAAATATAACAAATAAAAAACGATATACATATAATAAGATGATATAAATAAACAATAAGTAAGTAAAAAAAAGCAATATTAAATAAATCAAAAAAATTCAACATTATGAGGTGGGACTGCGTTAGAGTGGGTAAAATCTTTTAAATATCTGGGGCTTTGGGTCACCGCACCGCAAACGGGTAATGTTGATATGGAGAGGGAGCGTAGGGCGCTATCAGTCAGGAGCAATATGTTGATCCGTAGGTTTGCAAAGTGCTCGAAGGGTGTAAAAAGTACTCTATTTAGGGCATATTGCCAATCTTTCTACACCTGCAGTCTATGGGCCGACTACACGCAGAGGGCTTACAGCGCTTTACGTATCCAGTATAACAACGCATACTGGGCGCTGTTGGGGTTTCCACGACACTGTAGCGGTTCAGGGCTGTTCGCAGAGGCACGTATGACGACTTTTACGCAATCATGCGAAAGCATGTCGCCTCCCTGATGCGACGGGTGCGGGGCAGCGCGGGGTCACTGTGGCTGATAGGATGCAAGGTATAACACTCAGGCACTGGACCAGCACACAGGTATTACCTGCAAATCGTACCTTGTAGTAATGTCTTATTAGTGATTTTGACATTATTGATGATGATTTTGATATTATTATTATTGATGGTTTTGACAATGCTAATAATTATGACCAAAATTTTCTAAATATTATTATGTACTAACACTAGTGTTTAAGATGTGCATGTAACTAACGAATTGGATTGTATGATCTGTAAATAAAATAATTTGATTGATTGATTTATTGATTGAAAAGCATTCATTTTTATTATATAGATTATTTCGCATAATTTCTTGATGTTGACGAACGTTGCAGGCATGGGACAAACGCAGCTTACAGCGCAGGTGGTGTGTTGGCAGCCGACGCAGCAGCCCAACACCATCAGCATTAACTTCACGTGCCCATACGGCATCCTGAGCAGCATCAAGCTGCACGTCTACGACGGTTCCATGCGCAAAGTGGACGAGGACAAGTACCACCTGCGCAAGTTCAAGGACGAGTACGTTATACCCACACGAGCGCTCTGCACGAGTATGTTATACCTACACGAGCGCTCTGCACGAGTATGTTATACCCGCACTAGCGCTTTGCATGACTATGTTTTACCCGCACTGGCGCTTTGCACGACTTTTATACTCGCGTCCGCGACGATATGACAATATTACTTAATAGTTTTTTTTTCTTTTTGCAGTAAAGGAGTAGAGTTGAGTATTGCACATTACTCACATTTATTAAAAGTTCGTTATCATTGTCCTACCATAAAAATAGACAAATGTGTGGCGATCGCACAAATGTATTTGGCGCGGGTGAAATCGGAACTAACGCCGCCATTTTGTTTTATCAATACATTTTCTGTGGCAATTTCACAACTGTTTACAAACAACGCCCCCCTGTCAATGTCATTCAGGCGCCAACAGACTCCTGTATGTAGTGACACTCTTTGTAGATGAGTAGCTATTGTTACCTCGTAAGAATAATGGTTAACGATTAAACAGGACAAGCAATGACTGGACACTGACCGTCCGGCTACACAGCTGGCTATGAAGTGGGCTATGCTCGGAGTTAGTTTTAAGCATAAACTCAAAAATGAAGTTATACGGCATAGAACCGGAATTACCGACATAGCTTGCAGAGTAACCAAGCTGAAGTGGCATGTTGGCTGGCCATGTTTATGAAGGACCGATGGCTGGTGGAGCAGATGAGTCCTAGAGCAGACACCGCGTATCGGCAAGCGTAGTGTTGGACGCCCCCCAACTATATGGACTGAAGATCTTAAAAAGGTGGCTGGTACAGACTAGATGTGGAAGGCAGAGGAGAGGGTATTGTGGTGCAGCCTGGGAGAGGCCTATGTCCAGCAGTGGACTGCTATAGGCTGAGTTGATTGAAGTAATGACTAATACATATATTTAGGCAATCGATTATCAATCTGGACACCAAGCTGATAACTCTGCGCGACTTCGGCGACTACTTCCTCATGATTCAGGATGATGATTGCGGCGAGGAGGAGATTAAAGCACTCACTCTCAAAGGTAAATCAATCATGTGCTTTGTTCTCCCAAAACTGTCCAACCCGCAATCTTACAATAATTCCGTTAATTTATAATTAATCAGCGTTAATTAACCAAAACAAAAACATTTTACAAAAAATCAAAATCTATTAACCATTTTTGGATTCAGGGATCCGTTTGCGAAATATTAAGCTTTTAACTGAATTTTTTTGTTAGACTCAAGTGTGTGTGTGTCCCCCCCCACTTCTAGCTAAATGCTTGTACTTGGACTTGTGAAAAAATTCACAGCAGTAGTATATATGTACAACGAAATTAAAAGGAAAACTATCAGAGCTAAGTAGGCTGTACAGGTTAACGAGTAATAATCGACCAACTTAAATTTGCGGTTTGAAAAACATGACCCAACACATTCCGTATGGGAGAACATGTTTTTCAACTACAATTTTAAGTTTGTTCTTGGGATAAATTCATCCCAACTACGGAACCCTTCATTGTGCGTGGTCCGACACGCACTTGACTGGTTTTTATTATATAGATTATTTCGCATCGTTTCTTGATGTTGACGAACGTTGCAGGCATGGGACAAACGCAGATTACAGCGCAGGTGGTGTGTTGGCAGCCGCCGCAGCAGCCCAACACCATCAGCATTAACTTCACGTGCCCATACGGCGTCATGCGCGGCATCATGCTGCACTTTAACGACGGATCCATGCGCAAAGTAGACGAGGACAAGTACCACCTGCGCAAGTTCAAGGACGAGTACGTTATACCCACAAGAGCGTTTTGCACGATAATGTTATTCTCGCACGAGCGCTTTGCATGAATAGGTATGTTATACCCGCACCAGCGAATTGGAGGAGTATGTTAGACCTGCACTAGCGCTTTGCACGACCATTATACTCGCGTCCGCGACTATTAAATAAACATAATACTTAATAGTTTTTTTTCTTTTACAGTAAAGGAGTAGAGTTGAGTATTACGCATTTAATTTTTTTATTAAAAGTTCGTTGTTATTGTCCTATCATACAAATAGACAAGGCGATCGCGATCGCGTCCATAGTATGTAGGTCTGTCGGGTGGAGTTCTACTTATCAACGCTAACAGGTTATTTTGGCACGTGGGTAAAATCGGAACTAACGCCGCCATCTTGTTTTATCAATGTCAATGTCATTCAGGCACCAAAATATTCTTGTACCGACATCTTTTAGGTAGCTGGGAAACTATTGTAACTTCGTAAGATGGTTTATGGTTAATACAAGACAGGTAATGACTGGACATTGACAGTCGGGGGTCGGGCTAGTCCACAAATTCAAAGTCGCTCTGCTGACTATGGAGTGGGCTATGCTGAGTTTGTTTTAAGGATAAAATTTGAAATGAAGTTATACGGAAAAGAACCGGAGTTACCGACATAGCTTGCAGAGTAAGCAGGCTGAAGTGGCAGTGGGCTGGCCATGTTTAATTATCGAAGGACCGATAGCTGGGGGAGCAGACGACTCCTGGAGAGGAGACCGCGTATCGGCAAGCGTAGTGTGGGACGCCCCCAGCTATATGGACTGAAGACCTTAAAAAGGTGACTGGGACAGACTGGATGCAGAAGGCAGAGGAGAGGGTATTGTGGTGCAGCCTGGGAGAGGCCTATGTCCAGCAGTGGACTGCGATAGGCTGAGTTGATTGAAGTAATGACTAATATATCTGTTTAGACAATCGATTATCGATCTGGACACCAAGCTGATAACTCCGCTCGATTTCGGCAACTACTTCCTCATGATACAGGATGATGACTGCGGCGAGGAGCAGATCAAACTACTCACTCTCAAAGGTAAATCAAGAATGACCCACAATCTTAGAATAATTCCGTTAATTTATAATTAATCAGCGTTAACTAACCAAAATAAAAACATTGTACAAAACAAAAACCCCAATATAAACTACAGTACATTATTTTCTACAGTATGCCAAGAATTTAATAAAGCGTGTCCTGTAAAAAAAGTAACAATCAATACTAAACCAAAAAAATTAAGGGCCACTCCTTTTTTTTTGTGGATTGGGAATTTGTCAAATGACTTCTGCCGCTTTGGAGGAGCGGGAGGGCGTGTCAGACTTTTACTGAATAAAATCCACCCGTGTTCCTTCCGTTGCCTGTGTGCCGGGGCCGCGATATCCCTTTCGGACAAACTCGCAACCCTGGCAGGCATTGGCCCTTACGGACCCCGTCAGTTGGTGCTGACATCTCTTTGAGGTGCGCGTGGAACACAACGCGCCGTTGACCAGGGGCGCGGATCTTGCCTCTTCCTCACGCGTTCCGCCTCTTCCTTCGCGGGCATTACTGCTTCGCAGAAGGAAGTGACGGCACCCATGCACTCTCGCTCCGATCCATGGCCTGAACCAGGGCCGGACGCGAGAGATCGCCGCCGCCGATCGCCTCCGTGAGAACACGGCGGTGCTCCGCCCAAGCCGGGCAGACCTCCACCGTATGCTCCACTGTGCCCTCCGGGCGATCCACACAGTGATGACACGGTGGGCGTTTCCTTCCGCCTTATACGGATCAGGAACCTTCCGAAACAACCGTGTCCGGTAAGGACCTCCGTCACGCGGAAGGTGAGGACTACTCTAGCCACTCCTCAAAGAGGGGACTTATCGCCACAATTGTGGCGTGCCCAGCGCTGGGTTGCGACAATCGCACTCTCCATGCCGCCATGAGATCCCGCCGGAGCTCTGTCCGCTGTCCCGTGATGTCTTTGCCAGTCCTGGCATTAGAAAAAACAGTGATATTTTCTATAGTTTGTACCACGAGAAATCATTGACTTCTGATCAAGCCCTTCATAAATACGAGTATGTCAAAAACGATTCTAATAAAAAGAGTGCGCTCAAGCTGAATCCAAACAAAATCGCCCCGTTTGGTTCTTTCCTGTAAGGAAGCCTAAAAACAGTAACTTACGTATAACATAAAGATAAGTTGATTGGCCAAATGAAAACCTGTATGTCAAATCATCATTTAAGCGATTATTGTGTTTTTAGGGGACTTATTTTTTTTTTATTAACTGATCCGACAGACGTTATCTAGTCCAAATTTCAAATTTTCTACGAAAATAAAAACATCGTCCATTTTTTCCCGAAATTGAAGACGTTCCGGGAAACTTTTCCAATCTTTCTTTCCTTAAGATCCTTATTCGGGCTATTACTAACATTTCAAAATAAGAGGAAACCGAATTGGACCAGCCGTTCTCAAGTGTTGCGCTTACCAACGAAAAGCATCATTTTTTATTATATAGATTATTTCGCATCGTTTCTTAATGTTGACGAACGTAGCAGGCATAGGACAAACGCAGCTCACAGCGCCGGTGGTGTTTTGGCTGCCGCCGCAGGTGCTTAAAGCTACCAGCTTTAACTTCCCGTGTGTAAACTGCGTGCTGCGCGCCATCATGCTGCGAGTCTACGACGGCTCCATGCGCAACGTGGACGTGGAGAAGTACCAGCTGCGCAAGTTGAACGACGAGTACGTTATACACACACGAGCGTTTTGCAGGAGTATGTTATACCCGCACGAGCACTCTGCACAAGTATGTTATAGCCACACTAGCGCTCTGCAGGATTATGTTATACCCGCACTTGCACTTTGCACCAGTATGTTATACCCGCACTAGCGCTTTACACGAGAATGTTATACCCGCACTAGCGCTTTGCACGACTAACATGCGTTCGCGACGATACAACGAATATAATACTTAATAGTTTATATTTCTATAGTAAAGGAGTAGAGTTGAGTATTGCACGTTACAACGTTACCGAGTTCTACATTACAACGCTAACAGGTTAATTTAGCACGTGGCTGAAATCGGAACTAACGCCACCATCTTGGTTTGTCAATACAATTTTTGTGACAATTTCAGAGTTTACCAACAACGCCCTGTCAATGTCAAAACATTGCTCGAAGCTCGAAGTACGTCAAAAAACATAAAAACTTACTTACATGAACCCAGGTGAACTTTATGTGATTTCTAAAAATAAAATTATAAAGAACAGTGTAAACAATTTTAAAAAAAAACAAAAAAAAAACGGCGCACTACACAACGCTTCTCGACACGATTAAAAGCTACAAGAAAGCAATGTGTCGAAATAAACCAATTAAATGATCAACTTGTGTCTATTCAGGTCTACTTTTAAAACAAATAAGGAAGGTGTTCTCCAAGGAAGTGTACTGGGCCCTCTTCTCTTCCTTAAATATAAATAACTAGTTGTGCCCGTGTAGTGGGTTATTCTATAATAATACTATTTAGTGTCATAGACTAATTGATAATGTCTACAGAATAAACCAGTCATTTCCAACATGTCGTTTAATTCAAACCTCTTCTTGAGTATTAATGTTCTGTGATTCAAACACGTACTACTATATGGTGCCAGGTGTATTTACATTGTAGTGGAAATAGTACTCAAATGAGCTTAAAAAGTGAATAGGATAGAGCAATAATGGAGGAAAAAGAATTGAACAATGTTTACGCGGTGATACAACAGCCAGCGCCGTTACAAGAAGAAGGCAATGTCGTACAAAAATGGAGTGAACATATTATTAGAAAATATGGAAGAGAATTGTTTAATGAGTTAGATATTTGCGAATCAGATAAAAGTAATTTCACAGTCATCCCTCAAAAGTTTGCAGAATAATGTCAATTTTGAGAGGCATACGCAGATGGTTCTTTGAAACTTAACAAAATGAAAACAACTACTATTGTGAGTTTGCTTTTTTGAAAAGCAGCCTGATTTTGACGCAATTGATCAGGGGACTAAAAAATAATTATTTAAGGGAGCGACTGCGATCTAAAACGAAGCTCACGCTCAGGAAGCAAGATGCGCCTGATGTCTATACTTCTAACTTTGTCCATTAGTTTAAACCTAGCATGCGCCTTTCCATACCTCTCTGACATCTTGCTAGTTTGTCTCTATGACGTTTCGTCAAAGCCCAGGTTTCACAACCGTATGTGATGAAGGGTAGGATACAGGTGTCAAAAGTCTTCTTCTTCATCATAATGCCCAGTTCCTTGCTTTTCATGATTTCTTTCAAGGCCCATTATTTTTTTCACCCAGCCGCAATCCTTTTGTCTATTTCTTTGGACATTTGGTAATTGGGCGATATTATCTGGCCTAGATACGAATATACATAATCCTTTACATTTTCGAGTTTCTGTCCATTGAAGGTTATGTCTATAGGTCTTGAATTGGTCATGATTTTAGTCTTGTTCGAGTTCATATCTAGACCCACTTCTCTACTTCTGTCTGCTACAGTTTGCATTATGGATTCCAGTAGTAATGGGTCCTCTTCTAATAGAATAAGGTCATCTGCAAATCTTAGATGATCCAATTGCGATCCGTTTATGTTTTGCCCCAAATAGGCCCATTCTAGTTTTCTGAACATTTGTTCTAGAACTGCTGTAAACAGCTTTGGTGAGAGTGGGTCACCTTGCCTGACAGCTCTTTTGATTGGACAAGCATCTTCCATAGATTCCAACCTGATACTAGCTTTGCTTTCGCTGTAAATATTTTTGAAAATGTTTACATAAGCGTTTTGGACCCCCCCCCCTGCTCTTTTAGACTTTGCCATACGTATTCGTGTTTGAGGCTATAGAAAGCCTTGGAGTAAGATTACTCCAAGGCTTTCGATTTTCGTTGAGCCTGATTGATATTCTGTCCAGAATTATTTAAGCGAAAACTTTGTATACATTTGAGATAAGAGATACGGGTATGTAATTTCCTATGTCATCCTTTGAACCTTTCTTGTAAAGAAGTATTATGTGTGATTCTGCCAATTGGCTGGGGATGCTGCCGATGATAGAATCTCATTGAAGACCTTTGTTAATATTGGGCTTAGTTCTATGATTGTCCCTCACATAAGTTCGTTTGCGATTCTATCAAGACCTTTTCCATCTTTTGACTTTGTATAGCTTTTTCTACTTCCAATACAAATATTTCTGGTATATCTTCAGTCTTCTTCTTTTCGTGTAGTTAGTAACTAACCTGGTGTCAGAGTTTTAAAGCCGCCCATGGACCTCTGACTTGGCTTCACATGCCGTCAAGAAATATCTCTCAGGCATGCCGTTTCCTCACGATGTTTCCTTTCAGCGTTTTTGAAGCAAGTGATAATTATACAATACGTACATAAATCCGAAAAGTCAGAGGTGCGTGCCTTGGGTTCGAACTCGAGACCCATGACTTGGCAGTCCGACGGTCACACCACTAGGCTATCACTGCTACCATATGATTTTCAGTACCTCAGATCATATATTGTTTATGTTCTCTAACGAGCGACTGTATTTTTGGCTGATTTGAATATGGTAAGCGATAATTGTTTGTTGCAATATTTTAGATTTTACTGCGAGAAATGATTGGCAATTCTACGAGTATGTGTCTTAATTTTGGTATCCATACTTTTCCCTTTTCTCGGAGTTCCTTGAGCGCCGTTCTTGTTAATGCCCTTTTTGTTAATGTCATCAAGGGTTTTGATTCTTCTATTTTTCCTATCTTTCCTCATATTTTCGCGAATCTGTTTGCTAGGGTTAGAGTTTTAGCTATAGTTTTTCACTTATATAGGATTCTTAAGTCTTGTTTTTTTGTATTCTTGCTTGTTCTTTGAGCTTGTGTTCTACTCTTTTGTATGTTTCATTTAGGTTCATACAGTCAAAGTCAAACAATTTATTTCAATTAGGGACATAAAAGGTACGTATGAACGTCAATTTTACAAAAAATAGAATTGATTCTAGTCACCCCTTCCAAAAGGTAGTTTTCGTATGGAGAAGAATGGGCAAGAAACACCACCGTTACTCTTTTAAAATGTTTTTACAATATTTTGTATACATTCATTATATAATTATATGTGAAGACGATGCATCTAGAATAAGATTACTATACCGCGATAGGTAAAAAAGAATGAAAAATGAAGCAATTACAGATAAATTAATTATGTGATAGATACATGGTGCTCACATATTTACAAACATTGTAAAATTATACGATATTCCTAACATTTTAACAACTAATACTAATAAGTCAGTGTGTGAGTTCAAGAAATCACAGAATGTAAAATCAGTGTTATAAAAAATAACAAAACTATAAAATTAAATTAGCAACCAGTTTAATTTTGTCTAGACTCTAAATTGTCCTATGGAGCAGGACCAGCATGTTTCCAAGCATTCTTATCTTGGATATAATCCTCTAATTTGTAATATGCTTGTTTACAGAGTGTACTTTTAATATGAGTTTTAAATTTTCTTTCATTTAATTGTAATACATATCTGAATTGACCACTTCCATCAGGTCTTCTATGGTGTCGTTTTTAGGGTTCCGTAGTAAACAAGGAACCCTTATAGTTTCGCCATGTCCGTCTGTCTGTCTGTCTGTCTGTCTATCTTTCTGTCTGTCTGTCTGTCCGCGGCTTAGCTCCGAGACGATTAGTACTAGAAAGCTGTAATTTGGCATATGTATACATATTAATCATGCCGACAAAGTGGTAAAATAAAATCAAGTTTTTTTTATTTTTTTTATGGTACCTCTACACGTAAAGTGGGGATGTTTTCTTTTTTCCTCATCGATCCCATGTTGTGAGGTATCGTTAGAAAGGTCTGCGACATCCTGGATGCGGAAGGCAGAGGACAGGGTATTGTAGTGCAGCCTGCGAGAGGTCCATTGACCTCTCGCAGACTGGACATTTCCAGCAGTGGCCTGCTATAGGCTGTTTTGATTGAAGTAACGACTAATACATATGTTTAGGCAATCGATTATCGATCTAAACACCAAGCTGATAACTCCGCACGACTTCGGCGACTACTACCTCATGATACCGGATGATGACTGCGGCGAGGATCAGATCAAAGCACTCACTCTCAAAGGTAAATCAAGAATGAGCTTTGTTCTCCCAAAAACAGTCCAACCCACAAATCTTACAATAATTCAGTTAATTTATAATCATTCTATCTAAATAAAGTAATATCAAATAGAACATCATTACCTGCAACTTCATTTTGATTTTTTTTCTGCAATTTTGATGTGACTAATCTCCTTTTTATACTTAAAAATGCGATCGCTTTCCATCGTGTATTTCATTAGATTTTCGCATACTTTGGGAGAACATGTTTTTCAACTACAATGTTAAGTATGTTCTTGGGATAAATTCATCCCAACTACGGAACCCTTCATTGAGCGTGGTCTGACACGCACTTGGCCGGTTTTTTTAAATTCGTTTGAAAACTTCAGGATGAAATTACTGAAAGTATTGCAGTGGTCGTGGTCTTAAAGACTGCATAACAGAATGGGGGTTAAAAAGTTGTATAGGCACATCCGAATTGGCCACCATATAATTATAAATATGGTCATAAAGATTCTTGAGGACGACAGCTGCAGAAAAGAGTACTGATTTATTTATTTATTTATTTTAGTACCTGGTAAGTCAGATTGATGTACTGACCGTTCACTATAACTTGTGTCTTGCCGTCATGTTGACACCATTGCTTTTCCAGAGTAGATTCAATATATATATATAGAGTTCAAAATGGCTTGACAAACAATGGTGCCAACATGATGGCAAGGGACAAGTTATAGTGTAAGGTCTGTACCTACAATAGCGTACAATAGCCGCAGTATCCTGATATAACTTTAGTAATACCTAGTTGTGTACATTCGTAGTATATCGTAAAGATTCATTCAAAACTCACGAATTCTTTCCATGTGGGAAGGGAGAAACTACAGAAAACCACCTGCTCGATCCTTACTCCTTTTGCCTCGTTTACCTGAACGACTGAACTCTACTGTGGTGAACATAGAGAATGCTCACTTACTAGTATAAGAAAGTTCATACAAATTCCATGCTGCTATGGTAGTAGGTTCTTACAAATTCCATGCTGTAGCCATCTTGTTCTAAACTTTGGGCGACCGAGCTCTGCTCGGGTTAAAATACGGAGAAAACGATTTTTCGCAGATATGAGACCTAGCTAGATCAATACTTTCATCGAAATCGTTAGAGCCGATTTCGAGAACGTAATTAGAAATATATATACAAATATTGCTCATTTAATAGTATAGGTTAGGATAGGATACATCTGGTCTGGTAAGTACTACGCACTTGACCCTTCTAAAGAACATTAAGTTTTTATAAGGTCGCCATAAATATCCTCCTAGGGCGCCCCTCCCGGCGTTTCCACTCTTGTCTTGTAAATATCTTTCGTTAGTCGCCTTTCATTCATCCTCTGAACATGATCAAACTATCTAAGCATACTTTGTAGTAAAATAATAAGTCTGTTTCTGATCACTGTGGGCAGAAGATTATTATCCCAGACCAAAACAACAAAGTGGCTAAAAAGGATATCACTGTTAACCCCAAAACTGCAAGTCGCTTGGAAGCTTTTAACGTTAAACTAGTTAATAAATTACCACTTTTGTCAATTCATGCTGATCCAAATCATCTTTACGATGATTTTTTTTTAATTTACTGTAAACAATTTTATTCCACCTTTATTCCCAAGATCATCTCGGTTAATAGTAACGGATCTTTCAGTGATTGGGCTACCATTGGTATTCATAAAAGTAGAACACGGCTTTATGACCTGTACAATGAAAGGACTTATGTAAACACGGCTGAATTTAATTTATATGTTAGAATTTTTTCAAAATGATTTAAAAAAGTTTGTTGTATGGCCAAGTCGCGTTATTTGAGTTCGAAGATTAAAAACAGTAGTAATGTAATTAAAACGACTTGGAATATTATTAATAGTGAAACGGGAAGGTCTGGTAACCGAAATATTGATTACTGCCTATCTATTAATGATAACATCATAAAATCAGATTCACAAGTCGTAGTGGCCTTTGAAAATTTATTTTCGGATATTCCCATTTCAACTACAAAATCTCTAAACTTATCACTTTCTGTGGCTGAGTCTTTACTAAAGGAAAATGTTGATGTTTGCGATTCGGAATTTCTTTTTGAAAATATCACCTGTAGAGACATCATTAAAACCTTTCACACTTTAAATTTAAAAAAGACTGCAGATTTGTGGGGTAATTCTGTAGAAGTTGCTAAGTCTATTATTGATATTGTAGCACCTAGTTGAGTTTCTTATCTTTAATAATTGTATCGACTGTCGGGAGTTTCCTGACCTTATGAAAAATAGTTAAATAATACCTTTATTTAAATCAGGTAGAACATCAGACCCCACAAATTATAGACCTATTTCAGTACTACCTACCTTTAGTAAAATATTTGAGAAATTAATTTTAGAGCAATTGCAAATATTTTTTATTAAACATAAATTATTATATAGCAAACAGTTTGGTTTTACAAGGGGTCGTTCTACTACTGATGCCGTTGTTGAACTTTTAGGACATATCTATAATGCATGGGCAGATAAATGCGATGCCTTGGGCATCTTTTGTGATTTTTCCAAGGCATTTGATTGCGTTCTTCATGAAACGTTAATCAGGAAACTCCACCACTACGGGATCCGGAACACCGCTCTGGATCTTCTTACTTCATATTTGAGTAATATGATTCAGAGCATTGATCTTAATGGTGAAAGATCTCCTGGATCTATAGTAACAATGGGAGTCCCACAGGGCTCGATTCTTGGTCCTTTCTTGTTTATATTAATGACTTGCCTTACCTCATAAAGGATAACCATGATATAGTGTTATTTGCGGATGATACTTCACTTTTGTTTAAACTTAAACGGCAGCAGCTAGTTACTGACGACGTAAATAGCACGATCTCAAAAGTAGTTCACTAGTTCAATGTTAACAATTTACTTCTTAATGAAAAAAAAAACAAATGTATTAAGTTTACCCTACCACACGTTAGGCAGGTGAAAATTAAAGTGTTGATAAGGGGCGAAGAATTGAATCCTGAAGATAGCACAGTACTCTTAGGTTTAACTTTGGATGCTAAGCTTCAGTGGGGCCCACATATAGATAAATTGTCAAAAAAGCTAAGCTCCGCAGCATATGCTGTTAGAAAAATTCATCATTTAACTGACATAGAGACAGCCCGTTTAGTGTACTTTAGCTATTTTCATAGTGTAATGTCGTACGGTATTCTGTTGTGGGGAAATGTCGCCGACATTCAAACTATTTTTGTTTTGCAGAAAAGAGCCGTTCGATCAATTTATAAATTAAGCCCGAGACACTCTCTCAGGGAGAAATTTAAGGAAATTAATGTAATGACTGTGCCTTCTCAGTATATTTTTGAAAATCTTTTATATACCCATAAAAATATAAAATTGTATAAAAATACAGTGATATCCATAACACAAACACTAGGAACAAGCACAAATGTGTAGTACCTACAACAAGGCTCAAGAAAATAGGTAGCTCGTTCAGATGTCAATGTATACGCTTTTATAATAAAAAAAATCTAAATAAATTCAAATCATTCATTACACGTAAGTTGTGCCAGAAAGCGTTTTACACCATTAACGATTACGTTGAGGACAAAAAGGCCGGATTAAGCTGCTTCAATATATATTTTTTTTACAGTCAGAATTTCTGTTTTTTTTTTTTAACCATATGTCGATACGAATATTTACTTTGTGAAGTATAATATATATACGAATATATTTTTTATTTAAATATTATTGTCAACGTGAGGACTATGTGGGTCATTTTATGTTTTTCTCAGTTACTTTTAATGATAATCTGGCAGTTTGAGTTCTTTATGCGGCCTACCCAAATGTCCTTTCTTTGGTATTGTTCGTCGAGTTGTTGAACTCCTTAAGTTCTGAGTTTAGCTACACGATTACTGACAAATGCGTGCACTGACGGGACAGGTCCACTCAAATCTGTATGGTTCTTTCCTCAAAAGGCTATTTCAGATACAAATCTACATGGTCCTCAAATGATCTGACCAAGACTATTCCAGGGTTTTATATACACATTGACATGAATTAATTTTGTATATACAATGACACGGATGCTTACTTTTTAAAGTATTATATTGTTTTAATAATTGTGAATGTGAAGACTATGTGGGTCATTGCTTTTTTTTTTCTTATTAGTTTTTATCATGGTCTAGCAGCTTGAGTAATTTATACGGCCTACCCAAATGTCCTTTCTTTGGTATTGTTCGTCGAATCGTTGAGCTACTTAAACTCTGAGTTAAGCTGTACGGTCACTGACAAATGCGTACACTGACTGGACAGGTCCTCTCAATCTGTGTGGTTCTTTCCTCAAAAGACCATCTCAGACACCAATCTACATGATCTTCACATGATCTGACCAAGATTATGTCTGGACTTTTAAAAGAGACTGTGACCTCTGAGTTTGTTTCGGCCTTTTTTCTCGGAGTAGTCAGATAGGAAACGCCGACCTCATCTAGTTTAAAAAAATATGATTGACGTGCAAAAGTATTTTGTCCAAACCCACTTACAGAAATAAAATCATTTATCATACTTTTTTTAATGTTTGTCACTACATCTTCTTTTAAACCACACCGTTGCCTTATCACATCATTTCTCAGCCTATCATTCAGTGTCACACCACACATATGCTAAGGAACGCATTTCCACAGCATTTATTCTCCTTTCATGCTTGTTTTGCCACACCCAACATTCACTTCCATACTTAAGCACACCCATCTCTTGTAAACAGACTCCCCGGACATACAAACTCACTTGCTCCACACTCTTATTATTTGTTTTCACATCACACCGGAACATCAACTTCTACGTCAAACATGACCTTCGTCATGCTCACAATCATTTAATAATATTACAAATTTAAAGAAATGGAGAAACACAACATCAACGCAAAACACAACTAATAGAACTACGTTTATATTACAGATATCGGTAATGTCGATTTATTAATTAAATGAATTGAGTATTTATAATAATATTCAAACAAATTCAATTTGGATATATTCAGGTTTAAGTACTCAGAAATGAAAAAAAACTAAATATATCGTTTTTCTTTGTAGGTACTAGTAAGTATTGAAAATTTATAACTTATACCGCTTTTTAGGATTCCGTACCCATAGGGTGTCTACTCTTGAAACAGTGGACCTTGGTGCTCAATAAAACGAAGAGAACGTTCTGAACAACAGTTTTAATCCAGATAAATTAGCATTATGCTTCATTCGATTTTAATTATAACTAGCTTTTGCTCGCGGCTTCACCCGCGTGGAGGCCGGAAATTATCAAATGGAAATGTAGGTACTATATACCGTAAAGGCGTGTACGCACGAAAAAACAAAACATGGTGAACATGAACATCGAACATTTTGTCCGAATGTGCCGCTAACGAACATCAAACACTGTGTTCGTCAAAAACGATCGTGGCGATCGAATTTCGTTGTTCTGTTTGGACGGTGAAATTTGATGCAACATTGCGAACATTGGCAAATCCAGGGATACCAAAGAGAGCGGGCAGTTGAACATGATCACAAGTCGAACTGTGTTCGTATGGTGTTCGTGTTCGCTTTGTGAATTTACGTGTACACGTAGGAACCAAATGTTTCGTGTTCGATGTTCGCGTTTACTATGTTTTATTCGTTCGTGCGTATACGCCTTTACGCCAGTAAAGCTCCCAGTCGGCCAATTTACACAAAACCTTCATTAATTATAACACCTAAACCTTCCTCATGAATCACTGCGTCGGTTTTAAAGTTTTTTGCAATAACGGTTCAGGCAAAAATGTAACAAAGTTCAATTTAGTTTAACTTTTATTTATAGGCTCTTTCCGACCTAATTACAAGAATATTAAACACATTAAAGCAAAATGTTATATACCTATCCATTAAAAAAAATTGCTTTAAATTGTACATTTTTGCCTGAACCGTTATTGCAAAAAACTTTATTTTTTTTTTTAAATGGATTGGTATATAAAATGTTGCTTTAATTTGTTTAATTTTCTTGTAATTAAGTGAGATAGAGTCTTTATATAAAAGTTAAACTAAATTTAACTCTATTACATTTTTGCCTGAACCGTTATTGTAAAACAACTTTTATTAATATCTTGCGATTGTACAATATGTTTAATTTTGTTTAATAGCGTATTAAAATATTTAATTTAGTAATTTAATGCAAAAAAACTGCTGTTAATATTTTTGCTTGAAGTACAATAAAAAAAAAACGTAATTTTATTTTTATGGAAATTACCGTGGACGAATTTCTTGTGATACCTAATCTCTTTGACAAACATTCCATACAAACATATCTGTTAATATTTTTTTGTAACACGTAAATTTTAAATTAGATGTTTTCTTTAAAAAAACGTACACGCGGGGGTGAACTTTTCGCGGTATACACTTTAATATACTCCCTTGACCATACCTTTATTTTAAAAGAGACTGTGACCTCTGAGTTTGTTTCTATATTTAACGTGTAGCGTTAAATGAAAAAAATCACTGTTTTAAATTAATGCAAAGTTAGCCTAAAATTCGGCGTAACTTCTCCGGGCTATGTCTCGCCAAATAGTTTTGATGTTCACATATTTCTGCTGCCAGTGCTGCCACTTCTGCCTTCCAAAAATTATGACATATATATGACGTCATAATTATATTAATGGATGAATTATGAAATTAGATGATATTGCCGAGCTGTTCATAGTAATATATTTAATGCTCGTGACTGCACTTATAATACGGAACAATCAATAATGCATATTCTTTATATGTGGACCGTTGAAATTGTCACAGAACTCCGTGTTACTGGGGCCTCCACTGTGGCAAATAATATCTGAACTTACATTTATATAGGTAGAATTTGTTTTTAGGGGGGGGTACCTAGGTAATCTCCGGAACTGCCAGTCGGATTCGGATTCGAAACATAGTTTTGCATTGGATAACAAATTCTTGAAGAAGGTTATAGGCTATATGTTAGATCACGCTACGCCCTTAGGAGCTAAGCAAAAAGAAAAACTACACTAACTAGAACAGCAGATTCTTTTTTCGTAAATACAAATCAGCTATTTCCTACATTTTGACGAGTCATGCGAACATAATGTATTGAGCAGGTGATCTTTTTTTCGCGATTTCAGGGTTGGTCCAATAGTGATAGTTTTTCATAATGATGAGTACAATGACCCCTTAAGAGGATTCAAACGAATTGAATTTCACATTGTATTAGACTAGTTTGGGTGCTCCCGGCTTTTTCTCCCCACTCAGTGTTCTTATATTATATGTTTATTGGGATGTTGAGTATCAAGCTCCAGGTGTGCTGCTGGTGGTCTTGAATAAAACTACTTGATTTCGATATAACAAGTACTGTATTTCTTTTGCTGAATACAATTAGATGAGACGACCGATATGTGTGCGCACGCTCAAGGTGTCGGCGAGCGAGTGAAAAGGTGGGGAGAAGCCCGCGATCACGTTGTGGTGTGTGGTCCGATGTGACGTCAGGAACAAGGAACATTACTGATTAGAAGAGACGCGATTGTGTAATTTACTGAACTTGGACGTATTATTGTCTTAAATCCTCTCGCTTCACCACAACCGATTAAAACAACATCTGTCATTTAGTTTATTTTCGTCAAAAACCACTCAAAAAAACACCAGAGTGACGCGGCAGGTGTAAATACACCAGAGTGACGCGGTGTGTGTAAATACACCAGAGTGACGCGGTGTGTGTAAATACACCAGAGTGACGCGGCAGGTGTAAATACACCAGAGTGACGCAGTGTGTGTAAATACACCAGAGTGACGCGGCAGGTGTAAATACACCAGAGTGACGCAGTGTGTGTAAATACACCAGAGTGACGCGGCAGGTGTAAATACACCAGAGTGACGCAGTGTGTGTAAATACACCAGAGTGACGCGGCAGGTGTAAATACACCAGAGTGACGCGGTGTGTGTAAATACACCAGAGTGACGCGGCAGGTGTAAATACACCAGAGTGACGCAGCAGGTGTAAATACACCAGAGTGACGCAGCAGGTGTAAATACACCAGAGTGACGCGGTGTGTGTAAATAGACCAGAGTGACGCGGCAGGTGTAAATACACCAGAGTGACGCAGTGTGTGTAAATACACCAGAGTGACGCGGCAGGTGTAAATATACCAGAGTGACGCGGCAGGTGTAAATACACCAGAGTGACGCGGTGTGTGTAAATACACCAGAGTGACGCAGTGTGTGTAAATACACCAGAGTGACGCGGCAGGTGTAAATACACCAGAGTGACGCGGTGTGTGTAAATACACCAGAGTGACGCGGCAGGTGTAAATACACCAGAGTGACGCAGTGTGTGTAAATACACCAGATTGACGCGGCAGGTGTAAATACACCAGAGTGACGCAGTGTGTGTAAATACACCAGAGTGACGCGGCAGGTGTAAATACACCAGAGTGACGCGGCAGGTGTAAATACACCAGAGTGACGCGGTGTGTGTAAATACACCAGAGTGACGCGGCAGGTGTAAATACACCAGAGTGACGCAGCAGGTGTAAATACACCAGAGTGACGCAGCAGGTGTAAATACACCAGAGTGACGCGGTGTGTGTAAATACACCAGAGTGACGCGGCAGGTGTAAATACACCAGAGTAACGCAGCAGGTGTAAATACACCAGAGTGACGCGGTGTGTGTAAATACACCAGAGTGACGCGGCAGGTGTAAATATACCAGAGTGACGCGGCAGGTGTAAATACACCAGAGTGACGCGGTGTGTGTAAATACACCAGAGTGACGCGGCAGGTGTAAATACACCAGAGTGACGCAGTGTGTGTAAATACACCAGAGTGACGCGGCAGGTGTAAATACACCAGAGTGACGCGGCAGGTGTAAATACACCAGAGTGACGCGGCAGGTGTAAATACACCAGAGTGACGCGGCAGGTGTAAATACACCAGAGTGACGCAGTGTGTGTAAATACACCAGAGTGACGCGGTGTGTGTAAATACACCAGAGTGACGCAGTGTGTGTAAATACACCAGAGTGACGCGGCAGGTGTAAATACACCAGAGTGACGCAGTGTGTGTAAATACACCAGAGTGACGCGGCAGGTGTAAATACACCAGAGTGACGCGGTGTGTATAAATACACCAGAGTGACGCAGTGTGTGTAAATACACCAGAGTGACGCGGCAGGTGTAAATACACCAGAGTGACGCGGTGTGTGTAAATACACCAGAGTGACGCAGTGTGTGTAAATACACCAGAGTGACGCGGCAGGTGTAAATACACCAGAGTGACGCAGCAGGTGTAAATACACCAGAGTGACGCAGCAGGTGTAAATACACCAGAGTGACGCGGTGTGTGTAAATACACCAGAGTGACGCGGCAGGTGTAAATACACCAGAGTGACGCGGCAGGTGTAAATACACCAGAGTGACGCGGCAGGTGTAAATACACCAGAGTGACGTGGCAGGTGTAAATACACCAGAGTGACGCAGTGTGTGTAAATACACCAGAGTGACGCGGTGTGTGTAAATACACCAGAGTGACGCAGTGTGTGTAAATACACCAGAGTGACGCGGCAGGTGTAAATACACCAGAGTGACGCAGTGTGTGTAAATACACCAGAGTGACGCGGCAGGTGTAAATACACCAGAGTGACGCGGTGTGTATAAATACACCAGAGTGACGCAGTGTGTGTAAATACACCAGAGTGACGCGGCAGGTGTAAATACACCAGAGTGACGCGGCAGGTGTAAATACACCAGAGTGACGCGGCAGGTGTAAATACACCAGAGTGACGCGGCAGGTGTAAATACACCAGAGTGACGCAGTGTGTGTAAATACACCAGAGTGACGCGGTGTGTGTAAATACACCAGAGTGACGCAGTGTGTGTAAATACACCAGAGTGACGCGGCAGGTGTAAATACACCAGAGTGACGCAGTGTGTGTAAATACACCAGAGTGACGCGGCAGGTGTAAATACACCAGAGTGACGCGGTGTGTATAAATACACCAGAGTGACGCAGTGTGTGTAAATACACCAGAGTGACGCGGCAGGTGTAAATACACCAGAGTGACGCGGTGTGTGTAAATACACCAGAGTGACGCAGTGTGTGTAAATACACCAGAGTGACGCGGCAGGTGTAAATACACCAGAGTGACGCAGCAGGTGTAAATACACCAGAGTGACGCAGCAGGTGTAAATACACCAGAGTGACGCGGTGTGTGTAAATACACCAGAGTGACGCGGCAGGTGTAAATACACCAGAGTAACGCGGCAGGTGTAAATACACCAGAGTGACGCGGTGTGTGTAAATACACCAGAGTGACGCGGCAGGTGTAAATACACCAGAATGACGCAGTGTGTGTAAATACACCAGAGTGACGCGGCAGGTGTAAATACACCAGAGTGACGCAGCAGGTGTAAATACACCAGAGTGACGCGGTGTGTGTAAATACACCAGAGTGACGCGGCAGGTGTAAATACACCAGAGTGACGCAGTGTGTGTAAATACACCAGAGTGACGCAGTGTGTGTAAATACACCAGAGTGACGCGGCAGGTGTAAATACACCAGAGTGACGCGGTGTGTGTAAATACACCAGAGTGACGCGGCAGGTGTAAATACACCAGAGTGACGCAGTGTGTGTAAATACACCAGAGTGACGCGGCAGGTGTAAATACACCAGAGTGACGCGGTGTGTATAAATACAACAGAGTGACGCAGTGTGTGTAAATACACCAGAGTGACGCGGCAGGTGTAAATACACCAGAGTGACGCGGTGTGTGTAAATACACCAGAGTGACGCAGTGTGTGTAAATACACCAGAGTGACGCAGTGTGTGTAAATACACCAGAGTGACGCGGCAGGTGTAAATACACCAAAGTGACGCAGTGTGTGTAAATACACCAGAGTGACGCGGCAGGTGTAAATACACCAGAGTGACGCGGTGTGTATAAATACACCAGAGTGACGCAGTGTGTGTAAATACACCAGAGTGACGCGGCAGGTGTAAATACACCAGAGTGACGCGGTGTGTGTAAATACACCAGAGTGACGCAGTGTGTGTAAATACACCAGAGTGACGCGGCAGGTGTAAATACACCAGAGTGACGCAGCAGGTGTAAATACACCAGAGTGACGCAGCAGGTGTAAATACACTAGAGTGACGCAGCAGGTGTAAATACACCAGAGTGACGCGGTGTGTGTAAATACACCAAAGTGACGCGGCAGGTGTAAATACACCAGAGTAACGCGGCAGGTGTAAATACACCAGAGTGACGCGGTGTGTGTAAATACACCAGAGTGACGCGGCAGGTGTAAATACACCAGAGTGACGCGGTGTGTATAGATACACCAGAGTGACGCAGTGTGTGTAAATACACCAGAGTGACGCGGCAGGTGTAAATACACCAGAGTGACGCAGTGTGTGTAAATACACCAGAGTGACGCGGCAGGTGTAAATACACCAGAGTGACGCGGTGTGTGTAAATACACCAGAGTGACGCGGCAGGTGTAAATACACCAGAGTGACGCGGCAGGTGTAAATACACCAGAGTGACGCGGTGTGTGTAAATACACCAGAGTGACGCGGCAGGTGTAAATACACCAGAGTGACGCGGCAAGTGTAAATACACCAGAGTGACGCGGCAGGTGTAAATACACCAGAGTGACGTGGTGTGTGTAAATACACCAGAGTGACGCGGCAGGTGTAAATACACCAGAGTGACGCAGTGTGTGTAAATGCACCAGAGTGACGCGGCAGGTGTAAATACACCAGAGTGACGCGGCTGGTGTAAATACACCAGAGTGACGCAGTGTGTGTAAATACACCAGAGTGACGCAGTGTGTGTAAATACAGTGACGCGGCAGGTGTAAATACACCAGAGTGACGCGGTGTGTGTAAATACACCAGAGTGACGCAGTGTGTGTAAATACACCAGAGTGACGCGGCAGGTGTAAATACACCAGAGTGACGCAGCAGGTGTAAATGCACCAGAGTGACGCGGCAGGTGTAAATACACCAGAGTGACGCGGCAGGTGTAAATACACCAGAGTGACGCAGTGTGTGTAAATACACCAGAGTGACGCGGCAGGTGTAAATACACCAGAGTGACGCGGCAGGTGTAAATACACCAGAGTGACGCGGCAGGTGTAAATACACCATAGTGACGCAGTGTGTGTAAATACACCAGAGTGACGCGGCAGGTGTAAATACACCAGAGTGACGCGGTGTGTATAAATACACCAGAGTGACGCAGTGTGTGTAAATACACCAGAGTGACGCAGCAGGTGTAAATACACCAGAGTGACGCGGTGTGTGTAAATACACCAAAGTGAGGCGGCAGGTGTAAATACACCAGAGTAACGCGGCAGGTGTAAATACACCAGAGTGACGCGGTGTGTGTAAATACACCAGAGTGACGCGGCAGGTGTAAATACACCAGAGTGACGCAGTGTGTGTAAATACACCAGAGTGACGCGGCAGGTGTAAATACACCAGAGTGACGCGGTGTGTGTAAATACACCAGAGTGACGCGGCAGGTGTAAATACACCAGAGTGACGCGGCAGGTGTAAATACACCAGAGTGACGCGGTGTGTGTAAATACACCAGAGTGACGCGGCAAGTGTAAATACACCAGAGTGACGCGGCAGGTGTAAATACACCAGAGTGACGCGGCAGGTGTAAATACACCAGAGTGACGCGGCAGGTGTAAATACACCATAGTGACGCAGTGTGTGTAAATACACCAGAGTGACGCGGCAGGTGTAAATACACCAGAGTGACGCGGTGTGTATAAATACACCAGAGTGACGCAGTGTGTGTAAATACACCAGAGTGACGCGGCAGGTGTAAATACACCAGAGTGACGCAGCAGGTGTAAATGCACCAGAGTGACGCGGCAGGTGTAAATACACCAGAGTGACGCGGCAGGTGTAAATACACCAGAGTGACGCAGTGTGTGTAAATACACCAGAGTGACGCGGCAGGTGTAAATACACCAGAGTGACGCGGCAGGTGTAAATACACCAGAGTGACGCGGCAGGTGTAAATACACCATAGTGACGCAGTGTGTGTAAATACACCAGAGTGACGCGGCAGGTGTAAATACACCAGAGTGACGCGGTGTGTGTAAATACACCAGAGTGACGCGGTGTGTGTAAATACACCAGAGTGACGCAGCAGGTGTAAATACACCAGAGTGACGCGGTGTGTGTAAATACACCAAAGTGACGCGGCAGGTGTAAATACACCAGAGTAACGCGGCAGGTGTAAATACACCAGAGTGACGCGGTGTGTGTAAATACACCAGAGTGACGCGGCAGGTGTAAATACACCAGAGTAACGCGGCAGGTGTAAATACACCAGAGTGACGCGGTGTGTGTAAATACACCAGAGTGACGCGGCAGGTGTAAATACACCAGAGTGACGCAGTGTGTGTAAATACACCAGAGTGACGCGGCAGGTGTAAATACACCAGAGTGATGCGGCAGGTGTAAATACACCAGAGTGACGCAGTGTGTGTAAATGCACCAGAGTGACGCGGCAGGTGTAAATACACCAGAGTGACGCGGCAGGTGTAAATACACCAGAGTGACGCGGTGTGTGTAAATACACCAGAGTGACGCGGCAGGTGTAAATACACCAGAGTGACGCGGTGTGTGTAAATACACCAGAGTGACGCGGCAGGTGTAAATACACCAGAGTGACGCGGCAGGTGTAAATACACCAGAGTGACGCGGCAGGTGTAAATACACCAGAGTGACGCGGCAGGTGTAAATACACCAGAGTGACGCAGTGTGTGTAAATACACCAGAGTGACGCGGCAGGTGTAAATACACCAGAGTGACGCGGTGTGTATAAATACACCAGAGTGACGCAGTGTGTGTAAATACACCAGAGTGACGCGGCAGGTGTAAATACACCAGAGTGACGCAGTGTGTGTAAATACACCAGAGTGACGCGGCAGGTGTAAATACACCAGAGTGACGCGGCAGGTGTAAATACACCAGAGTGACGCAGTGTGTGTAAATACACCAGAGTGACGCGGCAGGTGTAAATACACCAGAGTGACGCAGTGTGTGTAAATACACCAGAGTGACGCGGCAGGTGTAAATACACCAGAGTGACGCGGCAGGTGTAAATACACCAGAGTGACGCGGCAGGTGTAAATACACCAGAGTGACATTGATCATTCTGAAATTGAAGTCCTGTCTTTAGAAAACAGTAACTTGAAGAGCGAGAACGAAAGTCTTATGAAAAAAAATGATATTTACAAGAAAGTTGCCAGTACTCCAGTTAAACTTAAGTCAACATCAACACCAAGTAAGAACTTAAGCAATAGTAAAAAACATAATAAACAGACTCAAACGGAAAAGCGGGAAACCAAAAATATGATAGAAACGAATGGAAAGCCAACAACTCAAAATAAGACCAAGCTACAAGAAAACTATAATGTGGAAGGCAATAAAATTTGCATTTTAAGTACTGATAATAAGAATAACATTCTATACATTGCAAAAAACGCTTTAGCTGAGTCCGATATTTGCCATTACATCACACCACACGGTAACATGCAAGCTCAACTAAACGGAATAAAACAGAAACTCTCAAACTACACATTAAACGATTACTGTATTATATTGCTGGGAGTGGAGGACTTCACACTTACTAACAGATACTTAGACTGTGTCGTCCAAATTAGACAAGTGTTACAAGACATAACGAACACAAACGTTATTATCTGCACCCCAACGTACAAGTTTTTTAATAATAACTACCTTTACAATTCAAGAGTTGAAACTTTCAACAACTTACTATACCTTGACATACTCACTCACGAACACGCATATTTCTTGGACAGCAATAGAAATTTAAGTTACGACGACACAATGTTTGATAGACGTTCCGGAAGGATAAATAAATTTGGACTTCAATCTATATTTAATGACATACAAAATATGATTAGGTTCATAGCAGCAAATTCTGCAAAATATATTAAAGAGTGTAAAGTAAATTCTACTTCTTGCATAAATGAACGTATGGAAAAGGATCAAGCAAGCAAGCTAGCAAACAACTTGGAGCTTTTTCTTTGATAACTACATGCACATCATGCACCAAAACATTGCTGGTCTTCTAAATAAATCTGACCAACTAACAGTACATATTCAGGAATTATTGCAAAATCAAATCAACATAGAAATAATATGCTTAACAGAACATTTTGTAATTTCTGGCCAAGAAACACTGATTAAATTATCTAACTTTAAACTGGCGTCATGCTACTCTAGAAGGGAGCAAAGACGAGGAGGTTCATGTATTTTGGTAAAGACTTATCTCGAATGCAAGGAATTAAGCGATTTAATGAGCTTTTCTATCACCGGTGTTTTTGAATGTTGTGCGATAGAACTGCCAAAACATAAATTAATAGTAGTGTGTATTTATAGGCCTCCCTACATGTCTAACATTAATCGTTTTTTCGAAACTTTAGATACCTTATTAAAAAAGTTGTGCAATAAGACTAATGTAAAGGTGGTATTATGCGGAGACTTCAACATAGACATTTTAAAACGTAACAGATGCACTTTGGACTTTGAATATTTGCTCCTAAATTACAACCTTAAATTGAAAATAAGGCAGGCCACAAGACCAAGCAGTCTTACTTGTCTAGATAATTTTGCTGTTGATGCGAACCTAAAATGCACTAGTGATATTATTGATTTTGCTACCTTTTGGAAGGGGCGACTAGAATCAATTCTATTTTTTGTAAACTTGACGTTCATAAGTGCCTTTTAAGTGCCTAATTGAAATAAATTGTTTGACTTTGACTTTGACTTTTGCGATATCGGATCACTCAGCTCAAATCCTCAAAATTCGAGTTAGTAGAATTTGCAAATTAAAGTATTGGCGCACTCAAAAAAGGGATTATTCTAAAGACAATTTGGTTAAGTTTAAAAAAAATTTGAAGAGTTTGTCGTTTTCAAATGTATACGGTGAGAGTAACCCTAATGACGCATATAACAAATTTATAGAAATCTTTCAACTCCTTTATGATCAGTGTTTTCCAATTAAGTGGATTAGAATTCAAGCGGAACACAAAATTAAATGGGTTTCTAAGGGCATTAAACTTTGTAGCAAGAAGCAAAGAAGCCTATTATGGAAATGCAGGTTGAATCCATCAAGCGAAAATAAAAATAAATTTAAGTCATACTCACAAAGGTTTAAAAAAGTCATCAGACTCACTCAAAGGGCACAAAATAACAACTTTATAAATACGGCTTATAATAAATCAAAGGCTTCATGGCAAATAATTAACAATAATAACTATATAAAAGAACCTGTATCAAAGATTACTAACCAAAATAGGACAATTGACGATCCTAAAGAGATAGCAACATCATTTAACGACTTTTTTATTGACCAAGTACAAAGTGTAAGTAACAAAACAAACGTTAAAACTATTGACCTGAATTACAACTCGAATTCAATGTTTATGACCCCAACTGTCTCAAACGACTTAGTAAGGGTGATCAAAAGCCTGAAAAATACACAAAGTCATGGTTATGACGGTATAACTACCAAGGTTGTGAAGTTTGTCAGTGATATTGTAGGTGCACCTTTAAGTCACATAGTGAACACTTGTATTACTTCTGGTATTTTCCCTAATAGCCTGAAAACAGTTGTAATTAAACCAATACATAAAAAAAATAGCAAAGAAGATATGTCCAACTATAGACCAGTAGCATTGATCCCTATATTCTCCAAGATACTTGAAAAGATTATTTATGAAGCACTTGACAATTATTTGACTAAATATAATATATTGTGCAAAGAACAAATGGGATTTAGAAAAAACAAAAACATTAATATGGCAATATTTAATCTTCTATTTCCCGTTATGAATAATGTTGACAAGAAAGTACCGGTATGTGCCATATTAACTGATATGACTAAGGCGTTCGATTACGTTAGCCATGACGTCCTTTTATATAAACTACACCGCTATGGCATTAGGGGTAATGTCCTGGACCTTATAACCTCATACCTCAGTGGTCGATATCAGGTAACAGAAATATCTAGAACATCTCTTGAAACGAAACGCGAGCTTAAATATGCATCAGACGGTAGAGTAGTCAAATATGGTGTTCCACAGGGTAGCGTTCTTGGGCCACCTCTATTTCTGCTCTATATCAATGATTTGCCACGTCAAATCCAACATCCTATGGTGCTATTTGCGGATGATAGTACTGTGATAGTAAAATGTAATGACATTAAAGATTATGAAGATGATATCAATACAGCATTGGAAAACATTATTGACTGGCTTGACATAAATAACTTAGTCATCAATCTTAAAAAAACAAAAATTATGCATTTTTACCAAAGGACTTGCCCTCTTAATGTTAACATTGGTCATAATGGACAAAAAGTTGAAACAACAAATATTGCTAAATTCCTAGGTATCTTAATTGACAGCAATCTTACTTGGAAACCTCATGCTGAAGACGTTTGTTGTAAACTTAGCAAGTCAGCCTATGTGCTGCATAATCTATCGCATAAAGTAAGCAATAATATACTCGTAGTAGCTTACCACGGTCTAGTGGCGCCAATTTTAAGATTCGGAGTAATATTCTGGGGCAATTGCAGTGAGAGGGAACAGATTTTTAGAGCCCAAAAACGTTGCATAAGATCTATGTTAAATCTGAAAACTACAGACAGCTGTGTACCTGTGTTTAAGTCGCTGAAAGTACTGACCTTCCCATCACTGTACATTTTAGAGGTCGCAATTTTTGTTAGAACGAATTTAGATTTATTTCCATCACTAGCCGATATTAGAATGCGGTCAGGTCCAAGGAGACTACAATATAAAAACTTATTACATACAGGCAATTACAGAACAGCACTACTAAGGAAAAATATTATGTCGATGGGACCTATCATATACAATAAAATTCCGCACAGTTTCAAAGAGCACCCTATTCGAACATTTAAATCTAAGCTCACTGCATTATTATTGGATAAATGTTATTATTGTATCAATGACTTTTTAAATGATAAAGAAATTTGACAATAAAATTTGTAAATAACATTATGTTTGTAAAATAATATTTCGCTTAATTATAATTCCTAGATAATGAAATTCATTTTATTGACAAGATTTATTTATGTGCAATTGACTATTTGATGATTATTATTATTTCCTTTTTTTATGTTTGTTAGTGTTAATTAGAATGACATGTTAGTTGTTAATTTATAATAATATTGTATGTAATCAATTAGTTTCTATGAATTTGCATGCCGTAAGGTAGAATGTAGCGGTAACCTTCAGCTATTTGTATCATCTTAAACTTGTACCTACATTGATGGCAAATAAATAAATCTGAATCTGAATCTGAATCTGACGCGGCAGGTGTAAATACACCAGAATGACGCAGTGTGTGTAAATACACCAGAGTGACGCGGTGTGTGTAAATACACCAGAGTGACGCAGTGTGTGTAAATACACCAGAGTGACGCGGCAGGTGTAAATACACCAGAGTGACGCAGTGTGTGTAAATACACCAGAGTGACGCGGCAGGTGTAAATACACCAGAGGGACGCGGTGTGTATAAATACACCAGAGTGACGCAGTGTGTGTAAATACACCAGAGTGACGCGGCAGGTGTAAATACACCAGAGTGACGCGGCAGGTGTAAATACACCAGAGTGACGCGGTGTGTGTAAATACACCAGAGTGACGCGGTGTGTGTAAGTAAATACACCAGAGTGACGCGGTGTGTGTAAATACACCAAAGTGACGCGGCAGGTGTAAATACACCAGAGTAACGCGGCAGGTGTAAATACACCAGAGTGACGCGGTGTGTGTAAATACACCAGAGTGACGCGGCAGGTGTAAATACACCAGAGTGACGCAGTGTGTGTAAATACACCAGAGTGACGCGGCAGGTGTAAATACACCAGAGTGACGCAGTGTGTGTAAATACACCAGAGTGACGCGGTGTGTGTAAATACACCAGAGTGACGCGGCAGGTGTAAATACACCAGAGTGACGCGGTGTGTGTAAATACACCAGAGTGACGCGGCAGGTGTAAATACACCAGAGTGACGCGGCAGGTGTAAATACACCAGAGTGACGCAGTGTGTGTAAATACACCAGAGTGACGCGGCAGGTGTAAATACACCAGAGTGACGCGGCAGGTGTAAATACACCAGAGTGACGCAGTGTGTGTAAATACACCAGAGTGACGCGGCAGGTGTAAATACACCAGAGTGACGCAGTGTGTGTAAATACACCAGAGTGACGCGGCAGGTGTAAATACACCAGAGTGACGCGGCAGGTGTAAATACACCAGAGTGACGCGGCAGGTGTAAATACACCAGAGTGACGCGGCAGGTGTAAATACACCAGAGTGACGCAGTGTGTGTAAATACACCAGAGTGACGCGGTGTGTGTAAATACACCAGAGTGACGCAGTGTGTGTAAATACACCAGAGTGACGCGGCAGGTGTAAATACACAAGAGTGACGCAGTGTGTGTAAATACACCAGAGTGACGCGGCAGGTGTAAATACACCAGAGTGACGCGGCAGGTGTAAATACACCAGAGTGACGCGGCAGGTGTAAATACACCAGAGTGACGCGGCAGGTGTAAATACACCAGAGTGACGCGGTGTGTGTAAATACACCAGAGTGACGCGGCAGGTGTAAATACACCAGAGTGACGCGGCAGGTGTAAATACACCAGAGTGACGCAGTGTGTGTAAATACACCAGAGTGACGCGGCAGGTGTAAATACACCAGAGTGACGCGGCAGGTGTAAATACACCAGAGTGACGCAGTGTGTGTAAATACACCAGAGTGACGCGGCAGGTGTAAATACACCAGAGTGACGCGGCAGGTGTAAATACACCAGAGTGACGCGGCAGGTGTAAATACACCAGAGTGACGCGGCAGGTGTAAATACACCAGAGTGACGCAGTGTGTGTAAATACACCAGAGTGACGCGGTGTGTGTAAATACACCAGAGTGACGCAGTGTGTGTAAATACACCAGAGTGACGCGGCAGGTGTAAATACACCAGAGTGACGCAGTGTGTGTAAATACACCAGAGTGACGCGGCAGGTGTAAATACACCAGAGTGACGCAGTGTGTGTAAATACACCAGAGTGACGCGGCAGGTGTAAATACACCAGAGTGACGCGGCAGGTGTAAATACACCAGAGTGACGCGGTGTGTGTAAATACACCAGAGTGACGCGGTGTGTGTAAGTAAATACACCAGAGTGACGCAGTGAGAGACGAGAGGAGTTTTAAAAGCCTCATCTATCCGAATATTTATTTTGCGGTTCCCAATTTAGGTTTTGCGGTTTTTGCCGGTCCTTAATGACCACATCAAATTTTAATTTACTACCTAAGTACAAACTGTGGAATGCAATAAGTGATTGAGTATTGAGAGGATGATAAAGCAATTACGAGGTTGGCTATACGTGTAAGTCCTAACCCTCTGTTACTCCACAGTGATCCAGGTGCAGCGATTGCTTGCGAATATGACTTTTACCGAACAGTACGAGAATGTAACGTACACGTGCGCCGACTGCAAAATCACCGACGTGCTGTGCCGAGGCGTAAGTCAGCTCGGTAGTGGCCTCTTCAAGATCGATCCCGCCTCCAAGACCATCGTCATCTACATGTATACGTGAGCACTATTTATCTCCTTTAGAAACCTCACACCCAAAGGATATGAACGATTGAGGTCTATAAGATAGCATGCATTGGCATTAATCGCTTTTGTAGCGCTTCGGGTATGTTTGTGGCTCGGGTTGATGGCTTCCATGATATAATGCGCAAGCGAACCGGCTCCCAATTAAGCTGAGTGCGGGGCAGCACTAACAGTATCCTTCAAGTAATTGCTGAGAAGTATGACTCGGCAATCATGAAGGCTTTCGTTCGGATTCTGGTCAGATAGCGTAGCAATCTATCCTGAACTCGAGCGAGAGGTTTCATGACTATTCACTTTTTATGTACCTACCCTAATTGCGTAACACATGATCAATCATAATCTGAATCATTTTAAAAGAGATTACTAATCCATTGCTCGAAATTTGTCAGCTCAACAACGTTAATAACGCTAATGTTGTTGAACTGTCAAAATAATGAACGTTACGCAATAAGGGAGCAGATTCACGGCTGTTAAACCTACTGAGAATTTCCTAATGGGAAGAGTAAAAATAACGCTTAGCCAACCTAAATTGATAAAATATTTAATTTCACAGCACTGCTTGCGTCTACATCGGGATATTCAAGATTGGCGACACTCCTTACAGAAGAATAGTAGCCATTCTTACTAGTAAGTTTTAATCAAGATATAAGTTTTTGGTTCAAAATGTAGATTGCATACTGCTGGAGATCAATTCTCGCGTTTCCACTCATACTTGTTGATGCCGTCTCCCTATGACGCTTACATAATGGTGATATTATCCAGATTCTTGTATTCTCACTATAAGTCGTTCGTACATCACGAGTTGAAGGAAACAAATGTTGCCATTATACGTCGCGCGAAGCAGTCCATTCTACATAACGAAGCTACTTTTTAAACGCAACCTTAGATGTAATATTCTTAAGGCTAGGTTTTCCGGGCCGGTGGGCCTATCAAACGCTACCTCCGCCTCCCCCAATTGCAGAGCGATGTATTTATTTACGATGCACTGCCGACCATTTCGCGGAAAATCCATGCCACAGCATAAAATATTTGCAGTTGATCAACTGAACTAGTTTTTCTTAGGTTCGATTAGGTTTCATTTTATGGGTTTCTACGGCGTAGTGAACTAAAATGATTACTTAAAATGTCCTGTGTACATGATGGGCGTTTTCACATTAATAACAGATAACGACACCAACCCGATACCGATATGTCGGCAGCGATACTGACATCGATTCGATACCGATATTATTACTATCGGCCCGATGATATTGGTGAATATCTATAACCATCGCGGCGCACAAACACCTACCTACTAAGTATCGACGTTTCGAAGTCGGTGCAAAAAAGTGTGTTCAAGTGAAAGAATGCCGCTACTGTCACCGCACTGTGTCTTCGCCGGTAGATATCGTGCTGATACCGGTCAGTCGCTGTTTGCGACAATATAGGTGACAATAACAACATAATGTCGTTATCGGCTAATGTGCTGTGTTGTAACAATCAATTCATTTTATTAATTAAAGAAACAAAATTTTTACATTTTGATATAATGTTATGGGATAGTTCGTACAACGTACAAAGAAAAACATAAAGCTTAGGCTTCTTCTGTCATTCTTTAATAAAAATAAATATCTATGGATAAATCCAGTGTTCAAACTGTACACGGGATTTTTTTAGTGATAGCCGGGGTAGTCGGGAATAATCTGTAAGACTCAGTTAGTGTATCAAGCCACGAACCAGTGGCTTTGCGGTAGTAAGGTGAAATTTTAAAATTGCAATGGTTCTACTGGGTATCTCAAAAGTCACGGAAAACGTAATTTTGATGAATTTTATCAAATAAGTGAATTTAAAACAAAAATTGCGAAATTCCATAAAAACTTTCATCCCCGCCACTAAGGTTAAACAACTGTTGTCGCCACTGAGGTTAAAAAGTTGCTGTTGCTAAAAAGCTGTTAGAAGTAGTGAATGTCATATTGTACTGAATAGGGAGGCACTAGAATTCGTCGAAAAAACGGTTTTCCTGGGGATCACGCTTGACTCAAAACTACAGTGGGGTCCTCACTTAACATCACTTGCAGGGCGGCTAAGTTCAGCCGCTTACGCTGTTTGGAAAATCCGCCAACTAACAGACGTGGATACCGCGAGACTGGTCTATTTTAGTTACTTTCATAGCATCATGTCTTAGGGTATTTTGTTGTGGGGACAGGCTGCAGATATTAATTCTATCTTTATTCTGCAAAAGAGGGCTGTCAGAGCCATATATAACCTCCGTAGACGCGATTTTCTAAGGGAACTGTTTAAGAAAATTAACATCATGACGGTACCATGTCAGTATATATATGAAAACATTATGTATGTTCGGAATAATCTACATCTTTTTAGTAAGATAAGTGACAGGCATAATTTTAACACCAGTAATAGGAACAAATTAAATCAACCACGTTTCAGATCGTCTAAAGTGCACACTTCTTTTATGGGGTACTGTCTAAAATGTTATAATAAAATACCACTCGGTATTCTTCAACTGAATGAGAAGAAATTTAAAACATGCATTAAACACACTATGTAGACAAGCATATTATACTCGTAAGTTGGATGATTATATCATAGATAAAAATGCTTAGTTTAATGCTAGTCCTGCTCCACAGCCACTTGGGCTCACTAGTTAAAAATTTTAATTTTTGGAAGAGTTGCTACCCCTTTTTATTTTTATTAATGTTTATTTTTTATTTAAACAAATTTTAACTGTTGAATACTCCAATGGATAATGATTTTCTTTCTTTTTGGTAGTAACATTCTATTAATCTCTCAAATATATTGCAAATTAGTTTTGTATAATTTAGAAGCATTTTTTCAATTTTTATAAATGTGAGTACCATGCCAATGGAGCCGTTTTTCATTTTATTAAGATGTATGTTGACTTGAAAGAGCATGGCAGTTGAGAGTATGTTATGCTCACTTAAATGTCTCGCTAATGGTGGCGAGTGTGTTTGATCATTCGGTTCCCTACAAAATGGTTGAGCTGGATGGTGCTAATCCACACGTCATGTTCGTGAACGGGCGCCATCAGTTGTGACTGGTCATCTCTTATCTGCCATGGCTTATTTTTAATCTTATATTTTGAATTGTTTTGATTATTTTTTGTACATTGTTCTCACATATAGAAGCAACAAGAATAATGTAGT
This sequence comes from Agrochola lota, assembly GCA_947364205.1. Lineage (NCBI taxonomy): Eukaryota > Metazoa > Arthropoda > Insecta > Lepidoptera > Noctuidae > Agrochola > Agrochola lota. The sequence goes on along the minus strand of OX376245.1, from coordinate 11,734,745 downwards.
CAGGATTATGTAATTTTCTATAATTAAAATAGTGTCCTTGGAGTTTCTTACCCGTTCTTCTCCATAAAGATCCACGTTTTGGAATCGGCAACTAGCTTCAACTTTCTGACTAACTGACGCGACTATTTGACAATTCAAAAGTGCCTGTAAATGGTTTAATTGAAATAAATGCTTTGAGTTTAAGTTTGAGTTTGACTGTTGATATTTTCATGAGCTGCTGAAAAAACTGCTGCATAACCTTTATTATCATTATTCTTTTATTTAACTGTGTACATATAAAATATATTTTTAAATATTAGAATAAAAGAAAAACATATATAAAAACATTTAAAAATATAAAAAATAGTAGCCCACCGGTATCGGGAACAGGGTCCAAGCTACCGGCGGTCAGGGCTCCAGAGAGAGGAACCTCCTGACAATGTGAGCCGAGTCCAGGAGTACCGCTTTCTGGATCAAGCCCTTGATCCAGCTGCCCAACGAGAGCCTCCTCAGGTGTTGGTCGAGGCTCTTGGCTATTATGCCATTGGCCGTCACGACTATCGGCACAATGACTGCTGTATCCACACCCCCATTATTCCTTTTATTCTTACAGAACTTACTAATGTGCCCATACTTATTGCAGTTGTAGCAACGGGGGCCTGCTGGCTTATTATGCTGATTATTTTTAGAATTCTGTTGGAGAGTAGATTTGTGCTTTGTGTAAAGAACTGAGACATTTGACTCTTTAACCTCTTGCAATAGTTTAGTTTTTATTGAGTCTGTACTTATCTTCACACCAGAGCTTTCCAGTCCCATGATCATTGGTTTGTATTGTTCCGGCAAACCTGCCAACATCAACGAACCCAACCATTCATCGTCAACATTGAATCCTACATTTCTCAATTTGTGGGCGGTGGTTACAGTTTTATTAACATATGCTGCTATATTTGAACATCCGTCTAATGTGGTATTAACCAAATCTCGGAGTAACCCATCTTTTCTTGTTAAACCAGAATCTTAGACCACAACCAGAAGGCGTTTTGTAAATTTTGCCATACCTCCTTAGAAGTCTGCGCATCTTGAACGTTTATATACTCGTAGTTCACCGGGTCCACAAGCAGAATGATTTTAGATTTTGCTTTCAGTTCTAGCTTCGGATTTACCGTTGCGCCGTCGGTAGGTTCAACGCAGTCCCACAACTCTTCGTGTTATAAAAATGTCTGTACTGCGAATTTCCATGTTCAGTAATTCTCTCTTCCCTTTAATTTTTCTATTTGAACGTTGTTCATAGCTATTTTACGTGGGACCAAATTCAAAAATTGCTTTGTAATGGTAGCTAAAGGGTAGCTACCTAAAAATCAGAGAAATCACTTCGCGAAACTAGATAACTTTTTACTAGCGGTGTTTTACTATTTATGACTATTAACGGGTCATATCATAACCTAATGTAATAAAACAGAAAGATATAAAGTATGAAATAGTTTAATAAATCGTTTACAACAGCCAACAGCAGAAATAGTATCAGAGTGACTACAGTCCTACCAACTTATCTGTGAACTGAAAGAGGACGGCACCGTCGCTTCAGTGTTGCTAATTATTATAAGAATTGAGTAAGTTTTCAAGAAGGAAATTTCACATTAGACATAATCGTTTAATAAGAATTACAGTTTATACAAATTAAAAACAATGATACCTATATAAAAATAATAAAATAAATAAAAAGATTTTGATAATTTACAGTTACGTAGGTACGGTAACAGTTTAGTCTCTCAGCAGTAAACAATGGCTTTATCTAAAAAGTAATCCAATGAAGTGGAAATTCAGCAGATAAAATGTTCCACGGGGGGATACAACTTTCATTTAATGCGAAGTTAAGTAGGTACCTACCCTGCAAGAGGTACCTGGATGTCTAGCACTGCTATGACCGTACCTAACCCCTAACACCAGATTTGACTAATTATAATCAGCAGAGGTACCTAGTGGTAGTGTAGTGTAATAAAAAAAAACAAATTGCTTTACAATAATTTATTGAAAACCAGTTTTACAGTAATTGTGACCTTTAGATGAACCTGCATACACAACTTCATCCTGGTTGTGAGGCCATACTCCGCTTATTTCCGTACCACTATCATCATTATCACTATTGCTTTTGGTTTCAGTGTCACTTACCACTTCTATAATAAAAGGTTTATCAAAATACAAATCATGTTTTAAGTATTCTCCTTCTAACCTGCGAACGAGTTTACAACGCTGTGTCCACTCATGAACTGTAATAGCGTCAAAAGCTTCTCTAACTAGGCGGGAAATTTCAGCATTTTTGTGCCCAATATTTACATCAGCAACTTTTCTTTTCACTGTGCTCCATATGCGTTCAATGGGATTGAGATCACAGTGATAAGGTGGTAAATATAAGCATTTGTGTCTATTGTCTTCTAAAATGTTTTCAATCTCATATACAGGTTCAGGCTTGTTTCTCTTAATTATTTCTAAAAGCTGAGGTTTAGTCAAATTCTCTCCGTAGTCAATTTTATTTTGGGTCAACCATAATTGCATATCTTTTTTTAAGCAATTCGTATTTGGAACTTTATTCACACAAATACGGTGATAAGGAGCATTATCCATCACTATTATGGATGGCTCTCGTAAATTAGGCACAAGTTTTTCAATAACCCACTTTTTAAAGTTGGTACTATTCATCTCGTCATGATAATCACCACTTTTTGTGTTTCATTTAAACACAAATAGTGCATTTGTAACAAATCCAGTATCTCCTCCCGCATGAACAATAATATATCTTTGCCCTTTTGATACAGGCTCCAATCCTCCGTCTTCATCCTCTCCTTGCCAACATTTACCCAATGTATGCGAAGAGTGAATATAGGTCTCATCTAAATAAATTATGGGCCGGGGCTGGGGAGATTTATTGTTTTTATCCACTGCATACAAGTAATTAGCTCTCCAAGCTGATATTCCATTACGCTCCATAAGAACCTTCCGATTGGATTGAGATTTTTTTAAACGAAATCCCACCTCGTGAAGCAGCTTTCGCAGACTCTCTCGCTGTCCTGTGTAATTTATCTGTCTTTAAGACCTCTAGAAGCTTTTTAACAGTAGGGACCTCTTTTTTAGCAGAATAAAATTCATGTACTTTCCTCCGTATAACTCCCATGTCAAAATCATCAACATGCACAAATCCACTTTTACGTTTTCTCTCCTTGCCTGGTGTCCGAATTTTTGTACCAGTTTCTTCTGCTGCGTGCCCTTCCTTAACTATTTTTGAAATTAGTCCTTGACTCACACCTGAAATATAAGATAATAAAATAAATGTTAGTAGAAATTTGAAATCTGGCAGGTTCGTTGGCTCACTCACTTAGCAGGTTACCTAATAGATGTACGTTACCGTTTCGCTAATTCATTATTAATATTCTAGTGCGCTAGTTAGCCACATTTCTTATTTCCAAACAGTAATATTGCCAAATTAATCAAAACAGGTAAATTTTTGATAGCTATTTGCGACGTTGCCAACTTTTTAACCGACTTCCAAAAAGGAGGAGGTTATATGTTCGTCGCGTATGTATGCTTTTTTTTATGTAGGTCCGCCGATTTCTCCGTCAATTGTGGACCGATTTTGAAAATTATTTTTTTGTATGAAAGGGTATACTCCCGAATTGGTCCCATGCAAATTTTATTAACTATGCTTGGATAGTTTTTGAGTAAGCTTCAATAAGACGTATTTCTCCCACTTAGTATAAATGGATGATATGATGATAACTGCCTATCACTGTTATTTACATAGCAGGTAGTGGTATTCGAATTTTTGTGGGATACCACAACTAAAAAGTGAAAAATAAAAACTTTTTACAAAACAAAAATAACCGACTTCCAAAAAAAAACACTACAAAGTGAAAAATAACTTTAATTTCGGAAGTCGGTGTTTTTGGTTTTGAATTTTCGTGTTTTGCCACCGACTTCCGAAATTAAAGTAATTTTTCACTTTGTAGTGTTTTTTTTTGGAAGTCGGTTGGGTTTTAGAATAAACGCTCTTAATACTCGAATTCATTTTAAATTCCAGATCCAGGTAAGTTTTATTTTAAAATTGCAAAGGCACTTTTGTTTCATCAGGGGACGAACTTTAATTACTAGGCTTACCGCCGTGTCCTTGTGGAGGCGATCGGCGGCAGTGATCTCTCGCGTCCAGCACTGGTCCAGGCCATGATACAGAGCGAGAGGACGCGGGAAGCCATCATCTCCTTCTGCGAAGCAGTAATGCTCGCGAAGGAGGAAGCGGAACTCGTGAGGGAGAGGCAATTTTCGCGCCCTCACGCCCCTAGCGGCCGCAGGAGATGCCCTGGGCGTCGGGAATCGCAGGCCAATTCCCGGCCACCATAGGCGCGGGTTTGCGGACAATGAGCAATGGGTAGCTCGCCGTCCAATAAGGACCAGGCCCAGGTCAACGGTACGTTGTGTTCCACGCGAGCCTCAAAGAAATGTCAGCACAACGGAAGGGGTCTGCTAGGACCGATGCCACTGGGGTCGCGGGAAAGTCCGAAAGTGATACCGTGGCCCCTGGCAAAGTACAGGCAACTGAAAGCACACGAGTGGGTTTTAGTCAGTAAGAGTCTGACACGCCCTCCCGCTCCGCCCAGATCGGGAGAAGTTATTTGATAATTTCCAACCCTAAAAAAAATAAGGCTTACTCACTGCGTGACGGCTTAGTCTGGCCCTTGTTGGCATTTAGGCTTCGGATTCTCCCATACAAATTTCCAAAGTTCGGCATCCCATTCAAACCCTGTGGTGTTTTATGTTCAAGTCCCTTAAGAGTTCAAGCTCACTTCAGGTACCAACAGGCCCCAAATCCTGCCGGTCTGTACGCGCATCACTAGACACCCGTCGGCCATCCCTTTAGTGACGTGATTAGACATTTTATACTCGACATAAATACTGTTGTGAAGCCACAAGTTTACAGCGAGTAACCGGTAAATTAATTTTATTATTTATTTTTACAGCAAAAGGTACATGAGTATGTTTTTATTCGTTATCGCAAGCTATCTAGCTGTCACATAGGTCTCAATTAATCTAACTGTCACGTAGGTGTCAAACTATCTAGCTGTCACATAGGTCTCAAACTATCTAGCTGTCACATAGGTCTCAAGCTATCTAGCTGTCATATAGGTCTCAAACTATCTAGCTGTCACATAGGTCTCAAACTATCTAGCTGGCACATAGGTCTCAATATGGCTATAATTTTTGTGTAAAAGTATTTTATTTATCCAAATTTTTATGTAAAACGACAAAGATTAGTCCAATAACGAAGTGTGAGTGTTATCTTTGAAAACAACTAAAGAATCATTGAAAAAAGCAAAACCTAAGCTTAAACAGTTAAAAATGTCAACAAGAATAATTATAAAGTCAAGTGTATGTGAGCAGTAAGAGCAGTGAACTAAATCAATTGCATAGTGGTGGTGACAAAAATAAATTCTCGTCTTAATAAAAGTTGGTGCAAAAATAAAAAATAAGTGAAGAAAAATATCATTTCTCATGAGTCATGATTTAACGGCTTTGTTTATTTAAAAAACAGTACATGAGAAACCGCTGCCTAATTTCGAACTAATTTCTAACACTTCAAATGGTCGAGTGGCGCTACTGTGTATCTCAAAACGTGAGGCCTCGAGTTCGCGCCTGGGAACGAGCGAACGTTTATGTATCTTAAAAAATCTGTTTATTAATCTCGACTACGACTTAACTCCGTCCACAGTTCAATAACGGTAATTACATACAATGGGGAATGAGCAAACTGATAATATCACATTCAGAAAACCAAAACGTTCCAGTTTGCTTTTTGACTTGTCAGCAAATCAATCCCTCTTTGACGCACAATGTTAAGTTTACCAAATACATCAATGAACAAATCTCAAAACAATACAGAGCTTCACGATAAATTTAATAAATTGCAAGAAGAATTACTAATTGCGAACCAAGAAGTAACTAACCTAAACTTAGAAAACACTACATTAACGCTAGAATTAGAAAAATGTAAACAAGTAATAGATAACTATAAAAAAGTGTACAGCCGAAACAACTATTCGCACACCAAAACCAAAATCAGCCAAAAAGAAATGTGTTTCAAGGACTCCGAAGTCGTGCAATACACCTCCAATAATACTGCCTGTGAACAGTGAACATCCATTGGAGAAACAGGTATACTCATCATATGAAATGGTAAATCAAGGAGACCCCTACCTTGTCTTAAACACTAACAAACCAAAACCAAAATGCACACCTAAACGTAAGATATATTTACTCAGTACCAATAATAAAAACGACGTATTGACAATAGCTGAAAGTACGTTCCCAAACAACTGTAATCTATGTCATTATTTTAAACCACACGGAGATACAAAACAGCTTCTAAGCGGTCTGGAGACAAAGTTAATAAATTACACCATGAACGACTTCTGCATTATATTCCTTGGGGAAGAAGACTTCAAGAGGACTAATGATTATTATGACACTATTTTCCCTATACGAGAGGTACTTCAAGCTGTGCAACAGACTAACATAGTTATTTGTATGCCAACCTATAAGTATCCATTTGACATTAGTTTATTCAACTGTCGTGTGGAGACATTTAATAATCTCATATACTTAGATATACTGACGCATGGACACGCATTCCTTTTGGACAGTAATCTGAATCAGGAATATGACTGCAGTATGTTTAATAAATACTCTGGCAAAATAAATAAACTTGGGCTGCGTACTATATTTAAGGATTTACTGGACTTAGTTACTGACATTATGCAAAACGTTGACATACATCACAATGTGAATGACATTGATAAAACGGAAGACCATTTTTTTCTTGACTAAACATCTATACATCATGCACCAAAAAATTGCAGGCCTGCTAGCTAAATATGATTCTCTTGCAGTCTGTCTCAATGAATTAATTGATAGAAACATAGGCGTGGATGTCTTATGCATTATGGAGCACTTTATGATGGAAACTTATGAAAAACACCTGAATTAAAAAAAATTACTGCTTAGCGGCCTGTTTCAGTCGGAAAGAAACCAAAAAAGGTGGGGCATGCATATTAGTAAGGTCCGGTCATCAGTGGAGAGAGCTGCCAAAAATAGCAAAAATATCTTCAAGTGGTGTCTTTGAATATTGCGCTATTGAACTAATGACCCACAAAATCGTATGTGTTTGTATTTATAGAGTACCAAATACCAATAATTTCAATGAATGTATTACTAAATTAGAACGGATATTACACATTTTGCTAAAAAATAATTGTAAAAATATTGTTTTAACGGGAGATTTCAATATAGATGTACTTAAAAGAAATAATCAATCAATAGAATTCGAGAATATGTTATTAAGCTTTAATTTGAATTTAGTGATTTATCAACCGACTCGTCTTCAGAGCAAAACATGCATTGACAATTTTGCGCATAATTTTAACAGATTCTGCAAGGCTTCAGTATTAGAGTTAGCGTTGTCAGATCACACAGCCCAGTTACTGAAATGCCCAATTAGCACAGTATGAACTTTTAATCGGTGGAGTAGGATAAGACGTGACTATCATAACGATAATACTATTAAATTTAAGGCCTATCTGCGGAGTCTGACGTTTTCAGAAGTGTATGCAACACATGACCCAAATGTAGCATTTAACGCGTTTTCAGATTTTTTTTCATTACTTTACAGACAGTGCTTCCCCGATACTATCGTTTCGGTAAATGTTAATAACAAACAAGAATGGGTATTACGTGGTATCAAAAAGTGCAGTGCGAAGAAACGGCAACTACTGTGGCAATTACGATTGTAACCTACTCATCAGAATAAAACGCGATTTAAAAATTACACAAAACTGTTTAAAACGATTATTAATTTAACTCAGCAAGCTCAAAATAAAGACATCAAAAAATTAATCCAAAACAACGTGGCAAATTATAAATCCAACAAAGTTAAATATTCCAAAGAATAACATTAATAAAATTAGAATTAATAATAATGAAGTTGTCTCGGATCCAAAATGTATTTCTAATGTATTTAATAATTATTTTATTGATAAGATTCAGCCCAGTATTAATTTGGGAGACAGTGACACAAAACATATTTTAAACAGAAAGGATTCTATGTTGATGGCTCCAAGTTTGCCAAATGATGTATTGAAATTACTTTAGCCCTTAACAATACGAATAGTGTAGGTTGAATTTTTTTGCCCTTTAAGTCATATTATAAATTTTTGTATAGGCGAAGGTATTTTTCCAGATGCCCTTAAAAAATCTGTGATAAAGCCATTGTTCAAAAAACAAGATAGAGAGTTAATGGAATACTACAGTCCGATTTCATTGATACCAATATTCTCTAAAATTATTGAAAACTATATTTATAAACAACTCAATTCATATTTAGAAGCAAATAATATTCTTTGCAATGAACAAAAAGGATTTAGGAAAAACAAGACAATAAACATAGCTATTTACGACTTTTTACATACGGTTATGACAAATATGGATAAAAAAAATCCAGTGTGTGCCATTTTTTGTGACATGACCCAGACATTTGATTATATGCAACATAATATTTAACTAAAAAAACTACGGTGTAAGAGGAAATGTCCTTGACCTCTTAAAATCATACTTACAGGATAGAAAACAAATAACGGAAATAAACAGAATGAATATAAGCACCAAAAGAGAAGAAATCTTTCTATCGGAGGAACGTAAAGTTATCTACGGAGTTCCACAAGGAAGTATACTAGGACCACCGCTTTTTACAATTTACATTTATGACTTTCCAAAGGCAATCAAACACCCTATGAAACTGTTCGAGGATGACAGTACAATAACTATACCTAGTAATCAAAGGGTTTTTTATAAAGAGGACATAAATAAGACATTAAAAGAGACTATAGAATGGTTAGACAATAATAATTTAAAAATTAATTTTAATAAGACTGTAATTATGCATTTTAGCCAGCGCGCATTGACTCTTTCCAATCTTGACATAACATACAATGACATTACAATTGACACAGTTAATACAACGAAGTTTCTAGGACTAACAATAGATCGCAATTTAAGTTGGAAGGCGCATGTAGAGACCCTGACTAAAAGAATAAGCAGTAGTGCGTACGCCTTGTACATTTTGTTACGCACTGTTAACATAGATGCGTTGCTAACTGCTTACTACGGGCTAACGGAATCTGTTCTCAGATACGGTGTTATTTTTTGGGGTAACTCAACTAACAAAGAAGTTGCATTTAAAGCACAAAAGGATGCCTAATGGCCATGTTTAAGTTAAAAACGACCGATAGTTGTAAGCCCTATTTCATACGTTATAAAATTTTGACATTTTGACACTTTATATTCTGGAATCAGTAATGTTTTTTAGAAATAATAGTAATTTATTTTCGCGAATGGCAGATACATTTCCCAGAAACAGGCGTGATCGAAATCAGCTCTGTCTGCATAGTAGTAGGACTGCACTTATGCGCAAGAGTGTTTTTTGCATGGCTCCCATTATTTATAATAAGTTACCGAAAAGTTGGAGGGAGCTTAATAATATACAATTGAAGAAACAACTAAAGTCATTTCTAACTGACAAAGCATATTATAATATTAAGGAATTTCTGACAGAACCATTTATTTTGACATAGATTTTTAGGAATTATTTTTTGTTTACTGTTGACATTTATAATTTATTAATGTTTCCTAAATTCAAGGTAATTTAATGATATTGACTTGACTACCTTCATTATTAACAATCACAATTATCATCACTAATTTAGTGTGCACGTAGAAGGTTCGACGCCTTACACAAAATTTTACTATTATGCCGAATCTTTAGATGTCTTCGCGAGTACTGAACTGAGATTCCTGAACACTGCTACTCGATACCTGGAGTATCTCTCTGCCAATCCCAGTACAATCTCCTTGGATTAAATAAATCTAAATTTATTGTTTACAATAATTTATTCAAATTTTGTCGGTTTATCTATTATTATGGACTTTAAAACCCAATTTTATTACTTTATGTTGATCGATAACTTGGGTAAATATGGTGCAGACTTCAAATATAAGTTGGTTATCTATACCTAATCTATCCTTATATTATGAAAAGGTAGAGTTTGTTAGTTTGTATGTAGGAGATAATCTTCGAAACTACTCATCCGATTTCAAAAATTCTTTAGAAAGCTTCGCTATTGCCGTGCGCCACAGGATATGTTTATGTTAAAACACGCGGACGAAGTCATAGGCAGATCTTAGTTAATAAAATAAATAAATAATGGCTTATGTTTCAGAGGTTAACGTCACCGGCGGCGGGGACTTAATTTTGCCGCCACCCGCGGAGGGCATGCCCTTCGTGCAAAAACTCGATTTCGATTGCAGGGAACCGTGCATCCTCAGATCGGTACAGTCATCTTACCCAGTGGCCACGAGCTACACACTCAACCGACACGCGTCGTGAGAGTCAAAATGGCGGGTGTATCTTATATCTTAACTAATAAAAATAAAAAAAATAAAATGTACTATTTAGTACCTAGGGTTAATAAAATCGTACCTCTTCAGAACGAAATTGTATCAAAATTTAGGTACACCCGCCATATTGACGTCAGAATGGCGGGTGTATTTTTATGAAGCCAAGATTATTGAGAATTTGGATATAAAACATACATGGATATTTAGTAACTAATTGGTACCTCTCTAAACATACCTAAAGCCAGTGAAACCTCATCGGAATTCGACAGAAACTGAAAAATTCGTCAACAGTCATTCCTTGATACAGGTTGTCAAAATATGTTGATTGTTTGACACAAGTAGAGGAAACCGGGGATACTTGACTATAGGTATATTTAGCATCTCAGGTGGAATGACAGCTCACTTCACCTACATTTTCACGGTGAGTTTTTTATTGATAATTTGAATGATTTTGTAACGAAACCATTTCAGATAAGTTAAATGTTGCTGAGACACTAGAAAATTTATTTACCAACATCCCAATAGATGTTACGAAATCTCTCCCCTCATCATCTATACTAGCTGAATCTCTTCTAAAAGAAAACTTCAGTAGGGACATTCCAAGTTTTGAATTCAAGCCCATCTCTATTGTCACAATTAAAAAAGCATTAAAAAGTCTTAACATGAAAAACACTGAAGACTTATGGGGGATTTCCGTTAAGGTTCTTGGAGAAATCATTGACAGAATTGCCCCTGTTCCAACAGGCATATTTAATCAATGTTTAGATAGCGGTACGTTTCCTGATTTAATTAAACACAGTAAAGTATGTAGTACCAATTTACAAATCGTGTAGTAAGAGTGATCCCTCTAATTATATACCTATATCTGTGCTACCAGCATTGAGTAAAATGTATGTAAAAATCATGTTAGACCAAATGTTGTCACATTTTAATTCAAATGGGGTTTTACATAGTCACACAGTCATAGTCAGTTTTACAGAGTAAAACTCATCAGTCACATTTTGGAATCTTGGGAGAAGTCCCAGGATGCAATTGGCATTTTCTGTGACCTCTCAAAAGCTTTTGAATTCGTTGACCACTATACACTGATCTGTAAATTAAACCGCTACGGAATTCGTGGACAAACTGCTGATCATGTTCTTTCCTATCTATCAAACAGGCAGCAAAAAATAACATTAAAGGGGTGACGACCTCGGGGTCTCTAGTTAAAATGGGCGTGCCTCAAGGTCCAATTCTTGGCCATTTCTTATTTCTTGTTTATATAAATGATCTTCCTTACATGATGGCTAACTTATCGGATATAGTTCTATTTGCTGACGACGTTTCTCTTATTTTTTTAATAAATAGAAAAGATACAGATGTCTTTCTCTGGCTGTTCTTTCGAAATGGTTCGCAGCTAATAATCTTTTACTTAATGCGAACAAAACTAAATGTATTAGGTTCTCATTACCAAATGTACCTCAAGTGGGTCTAAATCTAAAACTTGATGGCAAAAAACTAGATGCAATAACGGAAACTATATTTTTAGGAATTACTTTAGATTCGAAATTGCAATGGGGCGCCCACATTAGAACCCTTTCAGGTAGATTAAGCTCAGCTGTATATGCAGTAAGAGAAATAAGGCAGTTGACTGATGTAGCCACAGCTAAGTTAGTATACTTTGCTTATTTTCACAGTATTATGTCTTATGGCGTTCTGCTGTGGGGATCGGCAGCTGATGTAGATTCAATTTTCATTTTACAAAAGAGGGCAATCCGCGTTATCTACAAAATGGGTCCTCGCAAGTCCCTTAGAAACAACTTTAAAGAAATTGATATACTGACTCTGCTTTCTCTTTATATCTTAGAAAGTATTATGTATATTCGCAAAAACTTAGGACTCTTCAAAATAAGAAGCGATTTACACAATATAAATACACGTAGTCGATATGAAATTGTGATACCCAAAATTAGATTAACTAAAACAAGCAAGTCATATCTTATAAACAGTATCCGCTTTTATAACAAATTGCCAAAGTCAGTTACAGAACTTAGCGATGGGGAGTTCAAAACCCACATCAAACGTGTCCTTATCAAGACAGCTTATTATAAAATTAAAGACTAAGTTGAAGACAAGGAAGTTTGGCAATAACACCTTCTGCACATGTGGCTTCCCTGGTACATCATTAACTGCATATTATGAAGAGTCTATTAACTGCTCCCAAATTACCATAATATGTCATACTTCCTTGACATAATCATCCTAATATTTGACATTATATACCTACAATTTAATTTCAACACTTTATTAGTGGCTTTTGTGTACATGATAATTATTAAGATTTGTTACAGTTGTAATAGCAATCATGTCATTTCGTTTAGAATTGATTTTTATTTTTATTAATTTATTCATATTTTATAGAGACTCTTTTCTATTTTGTGAATGTGAGAACGCTGTAGGCTTAGTGGACTATAGATTTATTTACCATCTTCTATTTTCTTAAGTACCTGGTACTTTTTGAAAGACCTACACTGTCCTCCCATACCTATTAATACTGTTATTTGAAAATATTGTAAAGGCCAATTATTTTTAAAATTGTAACCGTGGAGTTTCTTGCCGGCTCTTCTCCATAGGAAACGACCAATTGGAACTGTGCACCTAGCTTCTGACGTTTCATAAGAGCCCATGTAGGTTTATGTGAATTAAATATTTTGAATTGAATTGTTTTTTTAACTTCGTCAGGTTTTATTTAAACATTATTATAATATACATCTAACAGTAAAATATATAAATTATGTACAAGTATACAGAGGAAAAAAATTAAAAAATAAAGGAAGAGCTCATTGGGCAACAAAAAATTCGCCCGCATCGCTGTCAGTGGGAAAACTGCCCAAAAGGCTGGCAGCGTTGCCACGTTGGATGGCAATGCTAATTCTTTGACCTAAAAATTGACCAGTCCTCTGGTCACGTGAAGAGTCGACCAACCGCTTGGCGATGTCCCGAAATACTCGATGAGCACTCAGACCCCACGGCCCCAGTGTTTCGACCCCAAACGGTTCAAAAATATAGCTTCCAATAAGGGTGTTATATTTGCGCCGTTTGAGGTTTTCTGCACCTGCAGCAGCCGCCCCAGCACAGCTGTGCTAGGAAGATGGGATGGCGCAAGGGTGTCGACACAGGTTGCATCCCACACCAAAGGCCTACCCAACTTCCAAGGCATTATGGTAATTCCGTCTGGCCTCTTCCCATCGTCACGTGTCAAGCCATTGGGTTCTAAAACAGCTGGCACCCCGGCGGTGATAAGAGCCCGATGGATGATGTCATTAATGCTTGCGTGCCGTGCCAGACGACCAGCGCTCTTGCTGCAGGAAAGGCCATGGTGACCGATGCGGTCGACTGCTTCACCGCACTGACAATGATGGGGAGCCCCGCAAGGAGCGCCCAATCGCAAATTTGTAGCGAGCCGGAAATTGAATTGAATTGAACGAAAACTCTGAAGATACAAATTGTTAATTGCATTATTAAAAGTTATTTATTCAATCTGCCTAGCTTTTTCCCAATATATTGGGGTCGGCTTCCAGTCTAACCGGATGCAGCTGAATACTAGTATTTTACATGGAGCGACTGCCTATCTGACCTCCACAACCCCGTTGGCAGACTTTCGGGCTTCTGACGAACCGACTGTCAAAGATCCATGAATGACGGCCGGGACCAACGGCTTAACGTGCTTTCCGAGACACGGAGGAGTTTCGGTATGTATAGATAGTCACCCATCCACAGACCAACCCCAGCAAGCGTAGCTTAACCTGATGGATCGACCCGTGCGGCAGTAATTATTTAGCCACGAGCTCCTCATTAAAAGTTATTCATTATTACACAATAAATAAATAAGTTATTGTATGCTAATAAAATAAGATTTGTAATATAAAGATTATCAGTAACATATAAATAAATATGTATCTGAAATCTAGATCTAAAATCTAGATCTAAAATCTAGATCTAAAATCTAGATCTAAAATCTAGATCTAAAATCTAGATCTAAAATCTAGATCTAAAATCTAGATCTAAAATCTAGATCTAAAATCTAGATCTAAAATCTAGATCTAAAATCTAGATCTAAAATAAAATCTATCTAAAAATAATTCATTACGAAACATAGTTGTTTTATTTCTCAGGAGCTAATCAACTGATCAAGTGTTTAAAAAATATATATTTAGAGTACATTTTAGGTATTTTTTTCGATATAATTATATTTAATGAGTAATGGATAAATATTTATATATTTAAAAAATCACCCACCATTCTGACGTCATTATGGCGGGTGTGCTTAAACTTTGTTACAATTTCGTTCTGAAGAATGTACAATTTTTTTGGTATATTGGATAATTCGATTTCTTAAGATACACCCGCCATTTTGACTATAGAAATCTTCATCGAATTCTTGTCTCTTTCTTTTATTCACGTAGGTGACCAGTCATTTTACCTGAATGATGCTAAGTATCCCTATAGTCAAGTATTCCCGGCTTCCTCTACAGGTACAAGAGCCCATGGGCAAATTTTTTACCTCATCGTTTTACGACGATTTGGTTATTCTGAATCAAAAACCCATATATTTTTCATTTTCAGCGTCACATCTGATCTGACCGCAATTTTAAATATGTCATTGTGTTTTGTGTTGCGTAATGTAAATTATTTTGCATAGTATTATATAGAATTAATTATTTCTAACTGAACATACAGCTATGTGGCTGAGGAGTTTGTTGCGCCACTTCTTCTTCCCAGCACTAGGAAGTGGTGAAGGGTGGGCGTTTTTGGAGGACTGTCTTGTGTAATTATGACGTTCGAAAAGTGCTGATTCTCAGCCTAGTTTGAATAAATGTTTTTGTTTGTTTCTCAATAGATAATACCAAACTGTTTCATAGCAATCTGCCTAATGTTATGGATGTAGTTGAACGATAAATTTTAGATACCGAAAACACAATTTTCAGACACCAGTAGCGTCATACGTACCCAGGAGCCATTTGAGAAAATTAAAAATGAGGCATAAACCCATAGCAAACAGTCTGAAAATCTAAATTATTTTCAACTGAACATTGACCAATGTGGTGATGCGAATAAAGATTTTTTCTGAAGAAAGTGTGAGCAACATCTGTGTTGAATCCATTTTGAACGAGTTAATAATTATTCGATCGGTAAAATAGCATTCTGTCTGAAAACTGTAGTGCATTATGAAATAAGTTGCACAGATGTAGGAAAAAATGATATCAGACAAATTTTGTGTATCACGTTACTAATCAGACAACTATTCAATAATCAGAAATTATAAAATAATTGCGGCGTATTTACGTACGATTAATAAAGAGCTTACCCGAAACCATCGAACTGATATTGAAGGACTTTTTGTCGTGAGGCAGAGGAGCGTAACAAGCACCGCGCATTTGCCGGGCGACTCCGTAACGTCTTTTTCATTTTTGGAATTATAGGTGACATTGAAAATTTCTAAAAACAGGTTTTTGGTAAACCAAGCCAGACACAAAAAAAAATGTATATAGTACCAGATTGATAGGAGACAGGTCGGTAATTTTTTTTGACATTGAAACTGCGCTTAGGCCACATGTGACGCGCAAAATGTCTAAACACAATTTTTTATCCTAATAAAATGACGAAACCAATGTACATTTTTAATATCAGACATGTTGTGATAAAACCGTCTGCCATAGCAGAAATGGGCCCCCATAAAACTGCGACGTTTCTGACTAGTACTGCAAACCGAGTCGGGTTCAGAACGGTCTGTTTAGAGAGGTACCAATTTATTAGGTACTAAATATCCATGCATGTTTGATATCTAACTTCTCAAAAATCTTGGCTACACAAAAATACACCCACCATTCTGACGTCAATATGGCGGGTTTACGTAAAGATTTCGTTCAGAACGAGGTACATTTTTTTTAAACCTGGGTACTAAATAGTATATTTCAGTACTTGCCCGTGGTCCCCCAATCTAGTTCCCCTTGGGGTACCACGAGCAAATATTTTTGCCCGTGGAACCCCTAAGGGGGACAAAGGGGTACCATGGGCAAATTACTTGGCCCGTAGTACCCCCCCCCCCCGTTAAAGCAAATGCAAATACAATCTCTGCTTAATGCATTAAGTGTCGGAAGACGTACGAATAACTAAATGAAAAATACATTTGTGATAACGAGAGATGTTGTTTCCTGATAAGAAATGGTGATTGCATCCAGTCCTTGCCCCCTTAATATGTTTATTTTGAATTTCATGAATTGAAATTCAAATGGATGAAAACAAAAATATGAATAGGAAAAGTACAGCAACAAAGGAAGGTATTGTAAACAAGGAAGTTATTGTTGAACATGCTTTGGAGAAATTTGCCAATATTTTATCTGATTATTATTAATATAACAATTCGCCATGTACTAATTTTGTTGTTTTTAAGACATGAGATACTTGACTATAATTTCGAACTATAAATAAAGGCAACTTATAAGAGTAATAAAACCGTTTACTCAAAAACATTTTTTTATTCATGCTTTCTTTATTTCATTCTCGGAATTAATACAATTAATACCAAACTCTCTCTTACTTTTTGTAAATTCTTCTAGTGCCAACATTATGTTTTTTATTGAAAATCTCTGAAGTGGGAAACCAATTTATTTGTATTTTTTATTTGTCAAAAAAAAAAAAATATGTTTATGGCAAATTGCATTGTTTGAGATGGGGTAACACGGGCAATAAAAATATACTTCATAAGAAGATTGTTATTCAGGGGGTTCCACGGGCAAAAATATTTGCTCGTGATACCACAAGGGGAACTAGATTGGGGCACCACGGGCAAGTACCGGTATATTTTAATATTTTTTATATATATATATATGGGATAATTGGTTTAGTTAAGATACATCCGCCATTTTGACTCTCACCACGCCACAGCGACTGCGGAGAAAATAAATGAAAGAAGTTGTTTAGAGCGCGCCACGAGTTACTGCGACGTGACTTGCGGAGTGACGGACTTGGCTAAGTGTATGCTGAGACGCAAGTCCTTGCCGAGCCGGGCAGAGCAGATTTTATAATGCATGAACGTACTGAGAGCTGCGTACGCTGCCTCTCAGGCACGTGCGACGCAGACATGTGTCTGTCCTGCTCTGCGTCTCGATGTAGTACCGGTGCAGGTTTCTGCGCGACGCGTGCAAGTCGGCACTTATTTTTTTACCACTAATTCATAATTGTGTGCCATGACAGAACATTTAATGATATGTTTTGTATGATAGTAATCAAAATCATCCAAACTATTAAAAAAAGACATCAACGTCTATTGTTTATAGTAACTAGGATGCTAATGTGTCTGCGTATGTAGCTGTGTTGCAGCATGCACTCGCGGCCTATGTCTGCCTCACCTGAACCACCCTGCAAAATCTGTACTGTGCTGTGCTGCATCACCTGCGTCTCACCATACGCTTAGCCCAATAAACATATGACGCACGCGTGTGTTACTTGACGTAAATCGCATCGCTCGAGGCCGTGAACCGGGCCTCATACCTTAAGGTGACAATTACGAGGTCGAATATACATACCTAATGTATTCTTGTTCCTAGGTCACCGTCAACGGCATTCCTCTGGATTTCGCCACACAAGAGTCGAGTGCTAGCTTAGGGGCCTACTTCTCGGTACGTACAACGCTGCAAGGTTCTTTAGGCGAGTGGCTAAAAACTGAACTTATGCCGCCATCTTGGTTTGCCAATACAATTTCTGTGAAAATTTTACAAATGTTTACCAACCACGGCCCCCTGACAATGTTATTTAGGCGTCAAAATATCCTTGTAGCACTCTAGCACTTACGAGATGATATTCACTTTACTTAGGGTTTATTTATTTATTATTAGGCTCTTCAATAATACGTACCTACACTATTACTGCATAATTTTAACATTGCAAACTTAAATTATAGATTGGAGACTTAAGTCTAAGCTCTTCCTTACTTATACTTTTGTATAAGTAAGGATGCGCTTAGACTTAACTTTTCACTCGCTTAGACGTAAGCACTACATTATGCGCAAATACAGATAGTGCCATCCACGAAGACGCGCCCAATCGCTTATTGCACAAAGTGTGCAACATACCGCTAGTGTTTTAGTTTTGTCGTGTTTACTAATTACGCACTCATAGGTAATTAGACTGACTCGGCTGGGCAGCGTTCGGTAAGCTACGCAATATCTTCTCGTCCCACACGCCGCAGTGTCTCAAGACGAAAGTCATTGTCCAGTGCGTTTTGCCAGTGATATGGCACTGAAACGTGGTCGCTCCTAATGGTCCTTATTAGAAGGCTCAAAGTCACCCAAAGGCAATGCAGAAGGCTATGCTTGGAGTTTCCCTACGTGATCGAATCAGAAATGAAGAGATCCGCAGTAGAACCAGGGTAACTGATGACAGTTACCGTGGCTCTAGTGCGGATCTCTTCATTTCTGATTCAATATGCTCTGCTCATTGCCAAACATAAGTGGCAATGGGCAGAGCACATTGTTCGCAGAACAGATGGCTGATGGAGCCGAAAAGTTCTGGAGTGGCGAACGCGTACCGGAAGACGTAACGTTTGAAAGGTCCCACAAGGTGGACCGATTATCTTGTGAAGGCTTGGGGAGGCCTATGTCAAGCAGTGGACGTCTTCCGGCTGAAATGATGATGATGATGATGAGGTAACTAGTGTGTATTGACAATACAAAAACACTAGCGGAATGCTGCACTCTTGTACTTTAAGCGCTTAGGAAGAAGAGTGGGGTGAGTGTTCGTGGATGGCACTATCTGTAGTAACACAATTTAATTCATTCAAACAAGTAATACATAATTTAGTTTAAAGAAAAATTGATAGAATAGGTAAATTACATTGTAGGCAACTCACTCGCCTCATGTAAATAAAAATGTTAGTTTTAAGTTTCGAATTACGCGCCAAGAGAAACGCCATCCTCGCGTCGTCGATCATGCTTGCCTTGCACGCATGCGTGGGGCCGCCTTTTTGTTCGCGCGCTCGCTAGCCGACGGGTTAGGACGCCGCGCACCCCTCGTCGCCCCGCCGTGTAGCCGAGGAAGTGCCGTCGGATGACTCAGTGCGCGCGGATGTATGCCTAATCGCTCGGGCGTTCCCGCCAAAATCGGTTTAGTCATTTTAAATTCCTTTAGTTGCGCTAGTTGTTTATAGTTACTGTGAACTGTCCTATGTGCGAGTTCATGTAAACCTGTGCGAAAAATAATATACGTACTCTATTACTGGTAACTTTGTGTTTGTTTTGTGATGAAATCCCGCCCTATCAAGAACATACATAGATTAAATTACATAAGATTTAATTTATAATTATTTTTTATATAAGATTAGGTTAATATTTGATTTTATACTAGAGACACCCTAAAGGCATGCGCGGCTTTTTTTAGAGCAGGTAATGATGAATGAAAGAGATCAATGTACACTTTGTGATCTTTGTATGCAGCATATTATACACGCTGATAATGGTTGTTTTCCCGTGGCAGAACGATTTGCCCTAAGTAGTAGCCCTATTGAATCATATAGTTAAAAAAAATAAAAAAATGTTAAAGTTTTCAAATAATTTTAAAAAATATGCATAAACTCGAAAGCGTGAGCAACAATAGTAGTCGTTTAGAAATAACGTAGATAACTACATTATCAAACGAACCGCCATGCGCGACTGCGCGCTGCCGACAAAGCGAACAGCAATTCGTAAAAGTGCAGACCAAAATAATCTGTCGCGCCTAGTAATACGGCATAATCTACTCTGCTAGTCTGCACGCACACAGCGGGGGCGAGCACCTTCACACGCACCACTGTCCCGCGCCGCCGGCGCCGGTTCTCTCAGTTGACCCGCGATCGCCGATTTGCAAAAATGGATCGAAATTACAGTTATTCCAATTTGGAGTACGTCAGTATACTAACTGGTATGTGGTGGTATGTGGTATGTTGCCGGTAACCTGAGGGCTAGTGATAACTTTACGCGGAGCCGCACCCCCGGACCGTCGCGTTCGAATGGGATCCTCATCGAAGTACGCGTATGGCTGCGGCTAAGTTTAACGAAAGCCGTAAATACCTCCGAAAAGTACTCAACTGTGAAGTGTGTATTGTGCATGCCTATTCCCTATCATTTTCGTAGACTTCAAGCACCGCGCCGCCGCCGCCGCCGCCACGCCGGCCAGAATTGCTTTTTGTCAGTGGTTGATAGAAAATTGATCCCGGGAACTAGGTGTAAGTACTTATTCGTACATTTGTAAATAGCAAACAGTTAAAAGTAGGTTTGTTATTAAAATCATTGTAGGTTGATTACAATTTTTGAAATACGCCTTAAATACTTACTTCATTATTTAATTTTGAAAATAATTTTATGTAAGTTAATGAACTTGTTTTTCAGTTTCGTGTTTAGTAAGTTGCAGGTAAAAAAGTATTTATGACGGTCCTATGCCTGTAAATGTATGAAGGGAAAATTGGAATTACTTTTAGGTAGTATTGTGTTTCGTAAACTCAGGAGTACATAGGTACTTATCAGCTGTAGCGCGAGTATCAACGACCGCTCGTCGCTCGCGCCAGCCGCGTGCAGTCGCGCGGCTACTACTATTGGTTCTAAGTCGCTTTCCAGTTTTGTTTTTCACAATTCTAAATCTGCCATTTATGAATCCTTTATTTTTAATTTTTTTATAAATCTATTGTACTATCAGGACAAAATCATTTCGCTGCGGAAAAACAACCATTAAAATTTCAGCGATATACACGCTGAAATTTTAATGGTTGTTTGTGGACAGTGTTGCCTCAAGTTACATAGTCAATTAAGAAATCAATCTAAAGTTAATGGCAACACGTACCTATAAATATTGACCACCTATTTGATGGAACTTATAAACAGGGTGCATCGTTTATTAATTTCACAGCTTTTATATACATTTTCGATAAATAAATAAATAATTTTCTTTCAGCTCGGAAACAGAACGGTGACGATCAGCATCCCTGAGTACATCTCGTTATGGGAGGGCATGTACCAAGGCCAGTTCCTTGTCAACGGGTCTCAGTACACTAAAGATTTAATGGAAATAGGGTATGTTGTATGTAACAGAGGCGGATTGACTACGTAGAAGGTGTAGCAGATGCTACAAGCCTCCCGCTTTGTGGAGCCCCGCGCTTTGACGTTAACGAGAGCAGTGGTTGCCCAGTGGTAACGGACCCGACTTACAACTTGTAGGCCGTGGGTTCGAACCCAAGTAGACGCTTTACTTTATGTAATTTATATCATCACCACTGCTCCCAAAACGATTAAAGGAAACATTGCGTGGAAAACGACATGTCCTAGAACCGAAAATTTGAAGACATATGACATCAATGGGGTGTAAGGGCCCCCTTACCATCTCAGTGTCCCAAATCAACCTCACCTGCTCATGGTGCACCGTGCTGAACTACAAACGATGCTCTGACAACCGACAAATGGCGGTATAACCATTCTAAATAAATACTTCGCAACTAAATGTTGCAGACTAGAGACGAGCAGTAGCGTAACTAGTGCGAGAAGCTGGGATCTGCGATCGCCAACCCTCATGCCCAGCGTGGCGATTATGGGCCAACCCCCCAAGCAAAGCTAGAATCAACTTAGGCCCCCATTTCCAGGCCTTCTTGATTTTGGTGGCGGTCACGGTAACGACAAGGATAGGGGGTGCGAAGAGTTCCCGGGTTACGAATGGCTGCCAAACCCAATTAACCTTGGCAACGTATAACGGACGCTCACTGCGGGTCGACGAATACACAGCTACAAGAAGAGCTCGGAAAAACAAGGTGGCAATTTTGGGGGTTGAACGGAGTCTAAAGAGAGGGAGAGGACACAATAACCCTTGAATCGGGTCACCTTTTAAATTTCCGAGAGCGAGTCCAGCTATCTCAAGGCGGAGTTGGGTTCCTGGTAAATAAATCCCTGTGTGACAACGTTGTGGAAGTCTCCAGAGTCTCGAATAGGGGAGCCTCGTAATGAAGTTAACCGAAAGGTATAGCCTCAAGGTTTCAGGTTTACGCAACACAACACCGACACTTTTCCGGGGCTCTCTGAATGTCAACTTCAAGCTCGAGTGAACTCTTGAGCTCTGGAGCTTATGACGGAACGACGTGAAAACCCACCTATCACTTCGTCGGAACAACGGGTGCTCAACAAAAATATATGGACACTGGTACGATGCGACCTCCGACGTGCAAAACCGGGAGTTGAAACTGTTCCTCCAGTCACATAGGAGGAGCCACCTGACAAAGTTGACCAAATCCAGTAGAGATATCATCGTTTCGAAGCCGGAGATCCTTCAGAATCCTTTCAGAAGTCGAAAACGTCCACGGCCAATTATATGATTACGCATCTCGACCTGATCCCGAAAAAGAGGATTCCTGAGCCACCTTAACCCGCCATTACACGGAAGATCTGCCAGAATTCAACCAAGACAAAATCGAGGCAGCTTTTAAACGAAGACGGGGTTACGATCGAGCTCTGGCATGGCATTGGCTTTCGTTGCGATCAAACGAAAGCCAATGATGGCATCACCGTGCGACAAAGCCCCGAAAACACACCACTTTCAAAGGCACTACAGCATAATACTCACAGAAAAACAGTGTGACTACTCAGGCTCGAAAGAGATGAGAGTATACACCGACGGATCGAAGACCGACTCCGGTACCGGAGTCAGAGTCTTCTCACACGATCTGAACATAAATATATCCAGACCGCTGGGAATGTTAAACACCGTCTATCTGGCGGAGTGTGTGGGCATCACAGAAGCGGTCCACGCCCTAGAAGCCAGGAGGGTTACGGACACCCACATACGTATACTCCCCGACAGCACCTCTCCAATCCCTACGGAAAAAATATATAACCTCGAAGCTAACACTAGAATGTCACAGTGCACTAGAACAAGTAACGGTATCTAGGCGCAACACGGTGACACTGCAATGGATAAAAGGACACAGCAGATCGCTAGGTAACGACGCAGCTGAGGAGCTTGCTAGACGAGGGTCCAGCGTGCCCATCCCCTTCAACTAAATATGCAGGAGGCTACAGGAGTTCACCCACACACAAGCGGGGATCTGGTGGACCTCGACACCGGGCTGCAGGCAGTCCAGGGAAGCTATGCCATCCTTGGATAACGGGCTTTTTTTTTTGGGTGGGAAATTATCAAATAACTTCTCCCGCTCTGGGCGGAGCGGGAGGGTCTGTCAGACTTTTACTGACTAGAACCCACCCGTGTTCCTTCCGTTGCCTGTGTGCCGGGGTCACGATATCCCTTTCGGACAAACTCGCAACCCTGGCAGGCATTGGCCCTTACGGACCCCGTCAGTTGGTGCTGACATCTTTGTGGCGCAAGTGGAAGACAACGCGCCGTCGATTCGGGCCTGGTCCTTATCGGACGGCGAGCTACCCGTCCGCAAGCCCACGCCTACGGTGGCCGGAAGTCGGCTCGCGAGCCCCGACGCCCAGGGCGTCTCCTGCGGCGACACGAGGCGCGAGGGCGCGAATCTTGCCTCTCCCTCGCGCGCTCCGCCTCCTCCTTCGAGAGCATTACTGCTTCGCAGAAGGAAGTTTGACGGCCTCCCATGCACTCTCGCTCCGGACCATGGCCTGAACCAGGGCCGGATGCGAGAGATTGCCGCCGCCGATCGCCTCCGTGAGGACACGGCGGTGCTCCGCCCCAGCCGGGCAGACCTCCACCGTATGCTCCACCGTGTCCTCCGGGCGATCCACACAGTGGTGACACCCGGGCGTTTCCTCCCACCTTATGTGGAACAGGAACCTCCCGAAACAACAGTGTCCGGTGAGGATCAGCGTCAGGCGGAAGGTGAGGACCACCTGGCGCCTCTCTAGCCACTCCTCAAAGAGGGGACTTATCGCCACAATTGTGGCGTGCCCATGGATAGTGGGCTGATCAGGCGTTTATTACGCCTGGACAGGAACGGCCTGCGCCTGGTGACGGGGACCATCACGGGACACTGCTCGCTAAACAAACACTTCCACACAATAGGCATAATGGACAATCCTCTGTGTAGGAGGATTGTAGGAGTGCATGAAGGCTGAGGAAACCGTCGCGCACGTGTTCTTTGAATGCACAGGTGTCACCCAGAGTAGAACAGAAACCCTCGGGTCACCCAGATCTTTCGCAGATGTTCTACACAGACTAGGAGCTTTAATTAACTTCTGGTAGGCTGGTCGGAATAACCACCAAACGGCCGCCATGACCCACGCACAATGGTCCACCTGACGGACAAAGTGGGGAAACCAAACCCTATAACATAGAACATAGACGAGCGATCGAGCTCCTGAAAGCGGGAGGAAATCCTGTACTGGAAGAGATTCGGGAGCTCTTCAATTTTATCCTGTTTTCTGGGAGAACTCTAGAAGCATGGCAAAGGAGCGTGGTCGTTCTCTTCTGTAAAAAAGGTAATAAAACCCTTTTAAGAATTACATACGTATTTCGCTCCTTAGCCACGTATATCAGTTGTTTTCAAGAGTCATTACGAATTATCTAGCGCGAAGACTCGACGAGTTTCAGGCATCGGAGCTGGCCGGGTTTCCAGAAGGATACAGCACCACATCCACACAGTGCGGCAAATTATATAGAAGTTCGAAGGGCATATTCGGCCTCTATGTATTGCGTTTGTGGACTATGAGAAGGCTTTTAACTCCACCGAGACCTGGTCTCTTTTGGAGTATTTGCAGTCAGATGCCAAGTCAACTGGTGACATCCAAGTGCTGAGATGTCTTTATTTAAATGCGACAATGCCTAGAGAACTGAACGTATCCCCCTGCGTCGAGGGGCGAAACAAGGGGACGTAATTTATTTATTTATTATTAGGCTCTTCAACAATGAGTACACTATTACTTTATAATTAGTATAATTACATTTCTCCGAAATTGTTCTGTAACGCATTGGAGGATGTGTTTAAACGCTGAGCTGGGAAGGGCGCGGCATTATCATCAACGGCGAGTCCATCTCACGCCTCAGATTTGCAGATGACATCCTTATACTGGCTGAATCGCTGACTGGAAATCAGGGAGGGTTACTGACAATGGCGATGCTCTAGTAGAAAGGTTATTCCAGAATATGTTTACCTTGAGAAAGTCTAAAGTCTCTACAGTTTGGTAAGAACAACTTTGAGATGGGAGGCTAACAGAAGAATTCGGCTGGGCTGGGCAGCGTTTGGGATGCTTCGTCAAGTCTTCTCGTCGCGTATTCCACAGAGCCTAAAGACTAAGATCTTCAATCAGTAGGACGCACTGATTGAAGACCTTCCTTGACCTTATCCTGTAGACTTACGAAGCCGAAACGTGGACACTCACGGTACACTGGTTTATAAATGCAAGGTCGCTCAGCGAGCTATAAAACGAGCTATACTTGGAGTCTCTCTGAGGGATCGAGCCCAGAACGAGGTAATCCGGCAGAGAGCCAAAGTTGTCGACATAACTCACCGAATAAGCAAGCTGAAGTGGCAATAGGCCGGCCTTATTAGTCGTAGAACCGATGACCGTTGGGGTAAACGTGTTCTTGAGTGGAGACCGCGAATCAGGAAACATAAGGTAGGACGCCCTCAGGCTAGGTGGAGCGACGCTTCGTAGGCGGCTGGTAGCAGCTGGATGATAGTTTCTAAGAATCAAGCTAAATGGCGTGCAATTGGAGAGGCCTATGTGCAGCAGTGTACATACTGCTTAGGCTGATGATGATGTGACATCCAGCAACCCACGGTTTGTCAACCCACACTGGGCCCGCGTGGTGGATTATGGCCCATTCCCTGTCATAGAGAGGAGGCCTGCGTCCCAAAAGTGGGACCGTTATAGGCTGAATATGCGCTTCGACGTTAATATGCATTAATCATCTTTTTGCAAAAGTAGGTAATGTTTTATTAACGACTTCATTTTTTTTTTTATACACGAAATTAAACAACAAAACGAAATCAAAGGTCGAAGTCGGAAATTATCCCATGGAAACGTACTACCAGAATAAAAAGTATCCTATATGTTAATCTAGGTTATAAGCTGTCTGCCTCAACCAAATCCTATTAGTAGCATAACATAATGATATTGTTTATTGTAGGCCCCTAATTTGTTTCGTACCTACTTTTGATTTCGTTTTGTTGGTTAAATTTCGTGTATACGTATATATAAAAATATGATTTCATAATTCCCCCTTCCTTTCGGACCGCGAAAGCGAGTAGACGTGCCTCCCGTACAACTCATTTTTAATTTATTTAATTTAAATAGTATATTCTTGATAATAAACGCTAAATAATATCCATATAAGTACTAGGCGCGCATAAATACGAAATAGCGAACGCAACGAGCGCGCAGCGCGAGTGACAAGGAGGGCAACTCAGGAGTACGCAATAGAACGGGCGGAGTCAAGCAGCGCACACGCACGTAACTACGCGACCACGCGACGCACACAGCCAAACCAACAGACGCTGGGTCATTATCGTCGCTTGCCATAATTTATGCGCCACAGCGATTAGCGGGCAACTATTTTGTGTGGTACAAAATAATATTCTGTAAACAAATTTTGTGTGTTGCTCAGACTATGTTTAAATCACCACCAAAAACTCCTCCAAATCAATACCCGTCCCGGTCAGAATCTGACATTCAAAATTTATATTATGCGGACACCAGCATAGAAGGAAATATAACACAGCGAGCCAAACGCAGGTGCCTATCAGATGTGGACACTGGAGAAGAATTGGCTTCATTTAAAACCGAGATCAAGAGGATGCTTGAAGAAATGATCAGTGCCCAGAATTCCCGGCTAGATAAATTAGAGAACCATTTCATTGAGATAAAAAATCACTACACTGATATAAAGGCAACCAATAATGAACTCGAGAAAACAATGACACTTATTTCAGACCAATTGCAGTCGGTCGAGGTTAAAATATCGAGTCTTGAAAAAGAGCGTAGCTATACGGCGATCAAGCTATCTACGTTAGAGGAAAAGATAGAATCTCTAGATCGTAACCTCGTTAAAACGTCCATAGAAATACGCAATGTTCCCAAAAGAAATCATGAGACAAAGATAATGCTGTCCGAGACTATGATCCACTTGTCTAAACACTTAGAAGCTGACATGCTGCTAACCAGTATTCGTGATATAACCAGAAAACCGTCTAAAAAGGAAGCCATGACATCAAATATATCAGTTGAGTTTTCAAATACACTCGAAAAAACTAAGTTCCTTACTGCCGTCAAAAATTATAACAAAGCGAATACCAGTAATAAAGTAAACTCCACCCATCTTAACTTCAACGCCGGACAAAAAATACCTATCTACATTGCCGAGCAGCTAACCTCACTATCTAAACGGCTGTTTTACTTAACTAGAATTTACGCCAAGTCACATCAATACACCTATTGCTGGACATCGAACGGACGTGTGTTTCTCAAGAAGGATTCGGATAGCCAATCCATAGTGGTTAAAAATGAAGAACAACTGAAGCAGCTGCCCTTAACCAACAATGCATGACTACGTAACTATAAGATCATTTACTATTATTATTGTTCAGTCTCTCTATTTTTAAATTCCGTTTTTGTACCTTTGTTTTTTAAATTACATATTACTATCGCATGTTTAACTTATATACAAATATTTAACACACGAACACACCATTACATCATCTTCACAAGTCATTCACAATACTTTACACACCTTAAATTCACACAATCACTAAATCATTTCTATAATTGGTTCAATCAACCACTCATTGGCCATACATGGTATTTATTTACTTGCTTGGCTTACCGAAATAATATACAGAATTATATTTTAATGCAGTCACAATTAAACTTATCACTTGATGGAATACTAATTACTCTCAATGTCACCACAGTTTTGCCCGTATTTAACACATCTCAATGGCTGGTGACATTAACCAAGTAATTGACAATATCGACCAGCTCTCTGTGTCAACCACTCATACATGTATACCCGAAGATACTCATTCGATTCTATTGCATCCGCACAAATACATAAAAATGTTGTCACAAAATATTCGATCTATTACTCGTAACTTTTTAAGTCTTCAAACGCTCTTACACCGCATTTCTTTTGACTCCGATTTGATCGTATTGACCGAATGCTGGCTACCTTGTGCTAGTAACTATAATATTCCAATCATGCAAAACTATAATATATTTAAGACTTCTAAACATAAAAACCAAAGTGATGGTGTTGTGGTATATCTCAAGTCAAACTTGTTAGCTACCTGTGAAGAACCAGACTTCGACCTGTCAGCCTCTGGTCTTCTTATAAAGATTGGTTCTGAGGTAGCAATTTTATGCATATATCGCTCACCATCGGCTGACAGTATACGCAGTTTTATAGCCGCCCTCAATAATATTCTCTCTCTGCTACACGCATTCAAATCTGTAATAATAACTGGTGATTTAAACTTAGATATAAAATCAAACACATCTGACTTGCGTTCTCACGAATACTTGGACTGTCTTGCTTTTCATGGTTATCTTCCAGCCCATGTTCTTCCAACCAGAGGTGAAAATTGTCTTGATCATACGATACTAAGAACAAAGTGTCCCACACATACATTCGTCTATAGTTCCACAATTACCGATCATTTCTCCACTTTGTTATGCATCCAAATCAAAGACTTGCCAATAGCAGCTTGCTCTACAAGTACGAAGATTGACTATGAGGGGCTTGATGAAAGTATAAGGCAATTAGATCTTAAGCCTCTTTACGACGAAAGAGACGCTAATATTGTTACTGATAAATTCATAAAACTTATTAGTTGTGCCATTTCGGATAATACGAGTATCAAAAAAGTTCCTTCTAAAAAAAGGATTTTAAAACCGTGGATTACACCTGGCTTATTGCGGTGTATTAGGAATAGGGATGCGCTTCATAAAAAAGTAAAAAAATCTCCAGAGAACGAAATAATTAAAATTACTTATACGAGATACAGAAATTTTTGTATTAGGATCCTAAAAAAAGCAAAAAGACTGTATGATACTCAAGAATTAGCTAAGGCAGGTAATAACCCAAAATCCTTATGGGATACCATCAAACGAGTAACCAATACGACAAAAACTAAAACCACAGCTACACAATTACTTTCATTGTCACCCTCACCTACACAATCATGTAATCACGTTAATTCATATTTTGTTAATATCGGCGAAAAACTTGCTAATGACATTATAAAAGATACAGGCAATCAAGCTTTGGCTCCGCCACAAGATATACACAATACCTCATCGGCTTCTTCTTTTGTTCTTGACCGTACAGATCCCGAGGAAATTATTACTGTCATTCAATCGTTACGGTCTAATGCTGCTTCTGGTTGGGATGGCATTTCGCCTTACTTTCTAAAAAAATACGCAAACACCCTGGCACCTATCCTAAGCCATATTTTTAATCTGTGTTTCGATACTGGTATCTTTCCTACATGCCTTAAAAGGGCTATAATTCACCCAGTTTTTAAGGGAGGAGACGGGAGGGAGCCCAGTAATTATCGCCCAATAGCAGTTCTGAGTGCCATCTCAAAGGTACTCGAACGTCTCATCAATAAAAGACTAGTTAATTACCTTGAACATTATCACCTAATATCTTCGCAGCAATTTGGCTTTCGCAAAGGTAAATCCACCACAGACGCAGTTCATGATTTGCTTAACAATATAGTACATAACATAGACAAAAATAAAAGGGTGCTAACTATGTTTATAGATCTTGCGAAAGCCTTTGACACCGTTCCAATTTCTATGCTCTTACTAAAACTGGAAAGGATTGGTGTCAGGGGCTTGCAATTGGATCTCTTCAGAAACTATCTTTCAGATCGCGCTCAAATGGTTAATATAGATACCCACAAAAGCGAAGAGCTTCCCATCTATTACGGAGTACCCCAAGGAAGCATCTTGGGTCCGACGCTTTTTCTAGTCTTTATAAACGACCTATGTAACCTTAACATTAAAAATGCTAAGATAGTAACTTTTGCAGATGATACTGCTATAACCTTTGTTGCTGATACCTGGTCAGAACTTGAGTGCCTTGCACAGTCTGGTTTCAACAAAATCCTAAAATGGCTCTACTCTCACTCACTAACACTCAACACCTTCAAAACTAATTTAATTACCTATTCAATTAGTCCCGCCAGCCAGCCAATATTTCCTGTATCTATTAAAGCCCACAAATACAGGTGTCTACAAGGAAATGCCTCTTGCCTCTGCCCAACCCTAAATGTAGTCGATCATATCAAATACTTAGGAGTATATATAGACAAAAACCTTAATTTTAAAACTCAAATTATCCAACTTACCAGTAGAGTCCGCAAGTTAATTTATATATTTAAAACCCTCCGAAGTATCGCGAATCCTAATATTATACGTGTAGTCTATTTTTCCCTGTGCTTATCTATTGTTACTTATTGTATCACATGCTGGGGTGGTGCTGGGAAAACTATACTAAAACCACTCGAGATCGCTCACAGAGCGGTACTGAAAGTGGCTACTTCAAGACCTTTCATGTTCCCTACTCATCTATTGTATAGTAGTTGTAATGTTCTTAACGTTCGACAACACTTCTTCCTGCAAACAGTTCTTTTAGAGCACCGTAAAACCCCTTATAAAATAATAACAAAGCGTAGGAAAGACATAGTTTGTACTATTCCACAAGTACGCACATCATTTGCGAGTAGATTTTGTAACTACCTAGGTCCGACTCTTTATAATAAATTTAACAAAATATGCTTGATCTACGGATTATCTAACTTTAAGTGTAAAAAGATTCTACGTTCATTTCTTCAGAATAAAAGCTATGATGAAACAGAAAATTATCTCAGTAAGTGACAGATCAAATATTACCTCACACGACTTCAATGAAAACAAACACACACTCTCTTTCACTCTATCACACACACAGGCATATACACACCACCAACACAATACAATCACTCACACACGAACACTCACACACACACGCACATATTCAATTATTTAAACTTTGTTGTAGTATTATAAAATAAAAAATACATAATTGTACTAGTTTATTGTATCTTTTTGTAAGGGATAGGGACTGCTATTCCTTAATACAGGTTATTCTATAACCTAGCTAGGAAAGCAGAACTTCACCCACCAGATTGTGTTTGACATGGTACAAACTTATATGTATACCTAACTATGTAAACTTCATGTACTACAATCTCCCTTTTTATGAAATAAATTTATTATTATTATTTTGGGGAGTGTTTTTTTTTCTCAGCTCTTAGGCTGGTTTTAGCTACATTTACGGGCCAAAGCCAAGTAAATGCAGCGTGTGGTGTGATTAAGATGAGGGTGTGTTTTCTTATTATTATTATTATTATTATTATAATTTTGAGTTAATTTCTATCGAACTCGTTTTTTTTTTTTTTTTCACTTTTTTATTTTATCTCGTTAACTTAAGAACCTTAGTATAATGTGTTACTGGCCCCACGCTGGCTTTACCCGGCACTAGTTGTATACAAGGTGTACTTGAAATAACGCAAAGCCAGAAAATCTTTTACTTTATTAAGTTAAGTGAACATACATGACTAGAACAGCTGATTTGCATCACTAGTGAAATGTGACTACACCTCTGCCTCCTCCTTTGAGGAACAGGCGTGTGTGTCATGAACTTGTTACTTATTGCAGAGCCAAGGAGAATCAGATCCATCAATTCATGAATGCTTACGTTAACGTGGATCCAGACGGGATGGAAGAGACAATGCCGACACCCCAATACCTTAGAAATGTGGACCCTAAGCCGGTCGCGAAACCACCGGACGACGACGGACGCAGAGATGCGGACGCTCCTGGAAAAAAAATGGAACAATGTAATAGATTAACGAGAATTTAATACTATATTATTTCATGAAAGGGAATAGTTTGTCTTGACATAAGTATGTGATGAGGAGGGATGAAACAAATGAAACTAAAAAGTGATGAATGTAAATGATGATGAATGGAGAGGGAGAGGAAAACGGATACGGAGATGGATGGATTGTGTGTGTAAGGGATGATATGAAAGAAAGAGTGGAAGAGAAGGCTGACAAGCGAGAATCCAAGAAACAAACGTGTAACGCCGACACCAAGTATCACTGAAACCAAAGCCATAAAAATAAAAATAATGAAATGAGTATAAACAATTTCGGAACCAAGATAAGGATTTAAGAAAAAAAAATTGTCGCGGACTTCCTAAGCGGTTTATTTACATAATTCATTGTTTTCTTGTTCTTGAAGTCGGTGCACAGTTTATTTAATTGTTAAAAGTACCGGATCACTTTAGATTGTCTTGCGAAACTTCATATACCTTAATTTAACTCTATATTTTATACGTGAAGGATTTCCGCAAAGTAATGCATGACTTATCACATAACTTTGCGCAATTATTTATTTTATCACCACTGCTCTCAAAACAGTGACTTGAAGGAAAACGTCATGAGGAAACCAAGATGTTCAAGAACTAAATATTCGAAGACATGTGACATTCACCAACCCGCACTGAGCCCGCGGGCTTTGTTATGGCCCACGCCCCATCACAGTGAGGAGGCCTGTGTCCCAGCAGTCGGAACGATACATTTTGATTATGCTTATGCTTAATGCCTGATTTCCTAATATCGTTTGTACTTGCCAGCTTGTACGGTGCACATACTCCGGGACTCTGTGCAACCGGGGCACGCATACAAACAGAAGATAGTCGAGTATGCTTGCCCGGGCGGCCAGCTCGTCGCTGTCAGCTGTCGCGGACAAAACGTCACCACAGGACTCGGTATAACGACCAACAACACCGTCAACATTGATTTTGATCAGTGAGTGCCTAATAAAGTGCTATAGTTTCACCGAGACCGCTGTACCACGCCTTAGGTATGTGCGCGGCGAGACGGGAGGCACTGCAGGCCGCTCATTCGTCAAGCCTCACGGCATCCCGCCGCTTATTTGTCAACGCCTCCCCCCCGCCTCGCCGCGTATTCCTAAGTCGCGGTACCAGTGGTCTCGGTCAAACTATACAAGGATATTCTGGCGCCTAAATAACATTGACAGGGGGTGTTGCTGGTAAACATTTGTAAAATTGTGTCACAAAATTTGTATCGACATAACAAGATGACGAAGTTAGTTCCGATTTTGGACACACGCCTAAAAAACCTTGTCTTGTACTTGAGTATACTTTTATAACTATGACGAAGGTTGTTGAATCTGGCGGGATCTGCCTATCAGTGTTATTGGGCTTTTTATATGTGTAACAAGGTGGAAAGTTCTTCCATTGAAAAGACAGGATACTCCGACCAGACGGTACCGCGATGCAGGAGTTTGTGACGACAATTAACATAATCTTAATAACTATTTTTTTCACAGCTTTGAGGATACAAATGCTTGCGTTTATAAGGGAATCTTCAAAATCAACCAAACTGAACATAGAAAAACATTAGCAGTACTTGAAAGTAAGTTTGAAGAAAAAAAAAGTGTTCTTGTGACTACACTAAAGATTTTTCAAGTGAAAACTTCTTTAGGAGCGTTGAGCGATTTTTGATTGGGATAAACTTATGGATTCACGTCACCGACGTGCTCGCGCCGTAGTGCTGTACTATAGAACATAGATGGCGCTTATACCAGTCCCCGTGACTGCTTATATTTTTAATCCTTATTACAGCCAGTGTCGTTCACTCGCGTTATCAAGTTACTGATATCTTATTTCTTAAAATCCCTCAAGCTCTCTAGGCTACAGATATTACCAAACAAATTAATTACTCATACACACTCAAAAAACAGCGTATTTTAGCCGCCATTATGTGTAACCTAAACCTGCACCCTAATGAAACACAAGATCAATCACAATCTAATTTATTGCTTAGTATTATGTTCGAAAAAATTGTCTGCTTACCATTGTAAATAACGCAATGAAAGTTGTTGAACTACGTTTACCACAGCCGGAGGATCGGGAAGAAAACCGAAATGATTCTTAAAACAACTTTTAATTAATAAAGTTAACTACAACTAATTATCCTAAGAGGATTCGTCCAACTCGAAGTGGGAATTGGGAACGAAATCCAGTTAACTATAATACGAGGATTCCTTACTACTCGAAGTAGGAATATAGAATAAGTCTTCTTACAAAAATCATCATTATATAACTAGTTCGCACTATCGGTTGATCGATTGACGATTTCAGGCCCTAGTGTGAGTTTCTTTTTACCATCTCGACTTTACGCATCGTCCGCGTTCGGCGCTCCGATTGGCAATTGGCGATTGGTTAAAAGAAACTCACACTAGGCCCTCTGATGTTGTCAAAGTCCAGTATTGGCATTGGCGTAATTTGCAACGTGTCGGGGGCTTCCTGTAGCAGCGTCACGTAATTCCTACGTCGCGGCTTCCTATACATACACAGTTGCATAATGTAACTAACTGTCAAAATGAAACAGATTGAGATTGATTGTGTGTTACGCAATTAGGGTGTTTTGTGTTTCATTTCATATAAATTAATTTTCTTTTTATGTTTTATTTCAGATAGCTGTAAGTTTGTTTTTATATCTATTCCAAATGCATTTTATCGTGCAGTGAAGGATTTTTATTAGCGCTCTCGCTCAGTGAGTGCCTTACAAAAAATTCATGTGCAAACCCAATGAACACGGAACCCTTTTAATAATTACAATGATAGTTTAGATGCGTTTTGTGATTTGTGAGCTATGTTACGGGCGCTTCACACGTCGAGTTTTAAATTTAAATGTATTGATTTTTCAGCACCATGTAAGTTCCATAATTTACTTTTATTTAATTTGTTTTAGCTGGAACTCTGCTCTGATTGGTTACTTTATGTTTGTGTTATCTTCCAGTGATTAACGTGACCGTGAGTGTTGTAGCGCCGCCTCCTGCCTCGGAAGAGTTCAAGCACAAAGTTGTCTACACCTGCAACGTTGCCAAGTGTGACCCTGCTATGGTAAGATGAAAAACTGAGAATAGGAATGACCTTGCGCCATATTGTGACGTTTTAGCAAAACAGCGCCTCGTTTACTCTTTTTGAAGCAGTCAGTGAGATATAACAAAAATAAATTACACAATAAACAGAAAACAACAAAGGACAACGGGTATCAGTGGTACGAGCCTTGTATAAAAATAAAAAAAACTGTTTCTTTATGAACTGTCATCTGTTATGCCGCCAGTGTGAAGAAATCAAATAGATTTTTTTTTAAACCGGCCACGGGCGTGACGGTCCACGCACATTGAAGAATTATGTAGTTTATCCCAAAAAGAAACTAAACATTGTAGTTGAAAAATGTCCTCTCCTGTCTCTCGACTAGCTCCCGCAGACATACAATTGTAAGTTGGCTAATTGTAGTAAATTACTAAGATACAGATACATATTTCGTTGGAAAAGATGTGCGGGGTATGTCACTATTCCTATTGGTATACTCTGCGATTTAGTTGAACAACTTACAATTCTATGTCTGCGGAGCTATTACGTCACGATCAGATTTTTCTTTTATGTGACTAGTACAATAAAATTAACGATTTTCGAACATTTTCTTTTACTTGTGCTGTGAGACCTTGCTTTTTGTCAAATTTTATGATTCTAGGTCAACGGGGGTTTTGATTTATTTGCGAGTATCAAAATATATCGCATAAATGGATGTATTTTTTTATTGCGTTGACTTAGAAGATTGATTTTTATAGGTCTCCAAGGGACCGTAGACCAACGAATGTGATATTAATTTCAACTTGATACCTCCACGCTTTCCTGAGAAAAAGTGTCTTGACAGACTGACGAACAGACAGAAGGACGGACAACGAAGTGATCCTATACCTAAGGGTTTCGTTTTTTTCTTTTGAAACCTAAAAAGGGAAATATTTAACTTATCCTCTAAAAACTTATTGACATTCTAATCGAAGATTAATAAACTACGTACTTCTTATGGGTAAGAAAGACCGAGACAGTTCATAATGCTAGGTACCATTAATTTTGTATCTGGGTGAAGAAAATTTATTGCTATCCGATTTTGTTATTTCTGATGGCCTGTGCTTCAGGGCCGAAACCCATAGATACCGATCTATGGGTATCGGCCCATTCTACTACTTATTTAAAAATAAAAGTGTTCTTTTCCTCTATTTAGTATGATGTCAGAAACCCTAATTTTTTTAAACTTAAGTATTTAATAATTGTGTTTCTTAATCCTATTTCGTAGATTTACATTAACGATAAAACTCTGAAAAGTGATGACAAAAATAGCTTATACTCTTACAAGTCAGAGGTACGTAATCGTTGATCTTTCCTATATTTAGGGTTCTGAGGTCAAGCATAGAAGATAATTATAAAATGTGGCCTGTAACAGATGGTACCTACTCCAAACATGAAAGCGATGGATATGTCGCAGGCAGATTGTATGATTCATCATTTTACAAACAGCGCCGTCCGTTTACAAACGCTCGCGGTTATGCAAAATGTCTAAGGTAAATTGGCAACTCATACAATTGTTATAATTCCGATATTGATGATTGATTGATTGATTAGATGACTATCATAAAACAGAGGTTGAACAAATCAGCTTTTATTCGAGCAATCAAGGGACCTGAGGCGGCATCTACATCGCCACACCCGAACTCAAATCAAAAGACCTGACGTCACACAAAAATCCTGACGTTAAACAAAAATCCTGCATCGCGTAATTAGAGGTCGACGCGATCGACAGAAATCGACCCGACTTTAACTGTGAGTGTTCTAGGTCTCACACTATGTGCACTGGATTGGAGGGCACTATTACGTTGTTCGTTGAATAAAACTCTCGGTGACTTGACGTATATCATTTACTTGTTCAATATAAGATCTGGATACAAACTGAATACTGAATATTATTTGAGGTATATTGAGTCGCGCACTAAAATACACTAGGGTTTTACATTTTGGTTTGAGCTTAAGTAGTATTCTACTATGGTACAAGTAGCGAGTGGTTCTAGTATTAAAAATAAATGATTTACAATTCTTAACCAATGATAGGTAGGTGAGGCCTGGATATTTTAGTCAAGCATGAACTTGATTCTCGACACGTTGTAACCTGCTCCCTGAATGATACCTTTTTACGTAGTTTATTTTCGACAAGTTGCAACTTGTTCTTGGGCGATGCCATCTGGCTAGTTTCTCGTCGACAAGTTGCGACTTGTTCGTGAGTGATGCTAATATTCTGTTTATGTGTGTTCAGGTGACTGTTAGTGATTTACTTGTGTTCTTGTCAAGTTAGGACCTGCTTGGTGGGTAGTACAATTATCGCTTGTTTGAATATTATTATTTACAACATTGATCTATGTGATTTACGTTACATAATCAAACCGTACTATTGTTTGAGTGGGCGTCCTGCACATTCCTCCCGCCGTGCGTCGTCCGTCGCTGACGTCGCAGTCGTAGAAGCCGGTGCAGTGTCGCCGTGGTCTATTGATAGTACCACTATCTTTTTCACTGGACGTCACAGGATACCTCCCTTCTTAGACACGTCCACTGTGCGGACGACTCCATCTGGGCCAGGGAATGTAGCGCAGATGCGTCCTCTGATCCACATGTTTCTTGGGAGGTTAACATCTACGATGAACACTAGATCGCCTACCCTGGGGATCACGCCTCTAGTGTGTGGTTCTCTACGGTTCCGTAGTTCTGGGAGATATTCTTTCAGCCATCTGGCCCAGAATATATCGGCAAGCCTCTGAGCTGCACGCCAACTGGCTTGTAAGCGTAAATCGCTGTCGTTGAATTCTCCTGGTGCTGCGATGCGACCTGTGAGTATTTGGTCGTTTAGAGAGACCCCTCGGGTCTTAGCTGCAGCGTCACAGACAATTCTCAATTTGTCCGGTTTCATCGGGTTGTAAACTGCGAAGTGAGGCAAGTACCAGGTTCTATGTTTTGAGGTGGTCGTTGGAGCTGGTTCAGCGTATCCCTTTGATACTAGTGCTTCCATTTGTTCAGAGTACCTTTTCTTTAGCTCTGGATCTTTATCAATTTTCTTTTCCACACTGATGAGTCTGTTCAAAGCGCTGTCGTAGTTGTCTGGCATTTTTATATTTTCATCTCGCCATAATAGAGCGGTTTGATACCGTCCTTTCGCAGTTCTCTTCGTGTGCTGCTGCAGGATACGAAGTGCCTTTTCATCAGGATCATTGATGGGTTTCTTTGGATTGACTTGCATATTGTCTATTGTGATGTATTCTTTCACCAGTTCATGAAGGTCGTCATCTGTGTTAGCATGTCTGATGAAGTTCACTCTGTGGCCTAGTGCTCGTGTGTGGCTGCCGTGCAGGACCCAACCGAGTGGCGTTAGTGATGCCACTGGTTGGTTCTTCTTTCCTGTTTTGATTTCTATTGTAATGAGGAGATCCCAGTTGTCTTGGCCGATCAGGAGTCTAGGTCTCGCATCTTCAGTTACTATGTCTTTGGCTATGTCTCGAAGATGTTCACAGTCCCTGATTGCATCTCCAGGTATCCTCTGTGCAGCCAACTCTAGCTGCCTGACTGTTCTCGCTTGTAACTTCCGTTCAGGTGTGTGAAGTCCTCTGATGAAGAAGTTCACTCGTCGAGATGTCATGTCAATCGTAGGTTCACTGTCGAAGGCAGCTATACGTAGTGGTTCACAGGATCCTTCTGCTCCGATTTGATTGGCTAGGCTCTCGTCGATTATGGTTACCGTAGAGCCGTCATCTAGGAGTGCGTAGGTATCTACAGCTCCCGCCGGTCCAGAAAGGTGCACAGGTATTATTTTCAAAAACGATACCTTAGGTGTCCATGCTGAATGAACCTTCTCTTGTTCTTCTTTGGAGCATTCGGGTTCTTCTTTCTTCTTGTTCGCTGCCCTGTTGACGTGTAACATCTTGTGATGTAAATGTACACAGTCGTTTATTTCGCATTTCTTTGGTTTACAGCTGTGTTGCTTTGTTCTGTATTTGAGGCAACGAAAACACAAGCGATGCTTCTTGGCTATATCCCATCTAGCATCAGTAGTTGCTTTCTTGAATTGTTCACATTCCATGATGCTGTGCCCCTGACGTTCACATAAACTACACTTTGGTTTGTTCGTTTCTTGCGTGGTATGTACTCGTTGCTGGCGTCGCTGCGTGTTTTGGGAGTTTTGTGTTGTTGCAGCGATATTTTCAGGCAATGCATACGGACTGCATATTTCAGCTTCAATCTTGATGAATCGGGTGAACTTTATGAGATCAGGTTCTGTTCTGGGCTGCATTGCTGAGAACTGGTACCACTGTCTCTTCAAGGTTGGCGTGAGCTTCTCAACGATAGCTTTCGTTACTTCTGGATTGAAGAGATAATGTCCACAGTTGAGTGCTTGCAGAGTCCCAACTATGCTTTCTACTTTGGTGGCGAATGTACAAACTTCACGCGGAGATTCAGTGAGGCGCGGCAGAGTTCGTAGACGCTCTATTTCGGCCATTGCGATTGAGTCTGGGCGTCCGAAGCGTAGCTCGAGTGATTTCATAACTTCATTCGGGTCGGCGTTCACTATTAATAGACCCAGTACAGCTTCCTTGGCTAGACCTCGAAGGCTTCTCCTAAGTCTAGACATGTTCTCCACTGCTGATAGTCGGTGTGCCGTCTCACAGTAGGCGGCGCGAAACGTGAGCCAATCTTGATGAGCTCCGTTGAAGCAGGGTAGTTCAGTATGTCTTGTTGGCTGCTGGTAATGCGTGGCTTGCACAGCGTGTGTGATCGCAGCAGCAAGTTCTTTCATGTCCGCCCTTGGTTCTTGGACGGCTAATGTTGTAGGCTGTTGCTCGACGTGCGCTGATGGCATAGACTGCGGCACCCGGGACTCGGCGGCATACCTCGGATTGTAGCTGTGATGTGGTGCCGTAGTGAAGATCGGTTGCCACGATGTGTTCGTTGTCGCGTATGTCGAGTTCTGTGGCCAGGGTGCGACGGGTTCTGTCGGCACTGGCATTGGTTGCGGCTGAGTAGGCACGTATTTCTGTTGCCAGTACGTGGATGTGATCACTGGCTGCTCGTTCGGGTATGGCTGCGAGGGCGCAGAGTTCTGTTGCCAGGCAGCGATTACTGGCGGCGGGTTCAGGTGCGGCTGTTCAGGCGCGAAGTTCGGCTGCCAGGAGGCGGCGGTGCTCACAGGCGGCATGTTCGGGTGCGACTGTACAGTCGCAAAGTTCGGGTGCGACTGTTCAGTCGCGAGGTTCGGCTGCCAGGAGGCGGCGGTGCTCACTGGCGGCATGTTCAGGTGCGACTGTTCAGTCGCAATGTTCGGGTGCGATTGTTCAATCGCGAAGTTCGGCTGCCAGGAGGCGGCGGTGCTCACTGGCAGCATGTTCGGGTGCGACTGTACAGTCGCAAAGTTCAGGTGCGATTGTTCAGTCACAAAGTTCGGCTGCCAGGAGGCGGCGGTGCTCACTGGCGACATGTTCGGGTGCGACTGTACAGTCGCAAAGTTCGGGTGCGATTGTTCAGTCGCGAAGTTCGGCTGCCAGGAGGCGGCGGTGCTCACTGGCGGCATGTTCGGGTGCGACTGTACAGGCGCGAAGTTCGGCTGCCAGGAGGCGGCGGTGCTCACTGGCGGCATGTTCGGGTGCGACTGTTCAGTCGCGAGGTTCGGCTGCCAGGAGGCGGCGGTGCTCACTGGCGGCATGTTCAGGTGCGACTGTTCAGTCGCAATGTTCGGGTGCGATTGTTCAATCGCGAAGTTCTGCTGCCAGGAGGCGGCGGTGCTCACTGGCGGCATGTTCGGGTGCGACTGTACAGTCGCAAAGTTCGGGTGCGATTGTTCAGTCGCGAAGTTCGGCTGCCAGGAGGCGGCGGTGCTCACTGGCGGCATGTTCGGGTGCGACTGTACAGTCGCAAAGTTCGGTTGCCAGGAGGCGGCAGTGCTCGCTGGCAGCGTGTTCTTAGGTTCGGTGTTCAGGTTTTCAGGCGGTGGGTGCATGGTGTTGACTCCCGCCGGTAAGGTCGCCGGGATGTACCAGGACACGGCGGCGGTCACTGGAACTGCAGGTTCGGTCGGCGACTTTACTTCGGATTGATGTGGTCGGTCGGCGATAGCGAGTACTTGAGTTGATTGTAGCCAAGTAGTCACTCGTTGATCATTTCCAGTTTCCGAGGCCATTGCGGATGAGTGTTCATCCGTAGATTCAGTTTCGACTTCGGCGAGACGCGCGGTTGCTAATTCCACTAACCTTTGTGCTAGCTCCGCTTTGGCCTTGGCTATGCGACGCGCTTTAGACACTTTTTCACTCTTTTGCGACGTAGGTTTGCTGCGGCGACCACTTTCTTTATTTTCAGGTTCAGTTTCTTGTTGTGTGGCGGCGACTTTGATTGTAGATTCGGTCGCGGTGGGTGCTTCTGACGTATCAGCGGTCGTTCTCGTAGCCTCCGTACTGACTGTCTCAGTCGTAGTTTCTGTAGCGGTTTCAGTAGCGGTTTCAGTCGCGGTTTCAGTCGCGGTTTACGCTTGTCGGCCTCTTCTACCTGTAGACCTCGTAACTGGCATTGTTCTTGATAAATTCTTCTACTCGTAAATAATATTCTTCAAGAAGTTCGGGAGAGTCTTCTCAATAGTGTTTTCCTCAGATCCGGCTAACGAAGGACCAGACAATGTGAGTGTTCTAGGTCTCACACTATGTGCACTGGATTGGAGGGCACTATTACGTTGTTCGTTGAATAAAACTCTCGGTGACTTGACGTATATCATTTACTTGTTCAATATAAGATCTGGATACAAACTGAATACTGAATATTATTTGAGGTATATTGAGTCGCGCACTAAAATACACTAGGGTTTTACATTTTGGTTTGAGCTTAAGTAGTATTCTACTATGGTACAAGTAGCGAGTGGTTCTAGTATTAAAAATAAATGATTTACAATTCTTAACCAATGATAGGTAGGTGAGGCCTGGATATTTTAGTCAAGCATGAACTTGATTCTCGACACGTTGTAACCTGCTCCCTGAATGATACCTTTTTACGTAGTTTATTTTCGACAAGTTGCAACTTGTTCTTGGGCGATGCCATCTGGCTAG
This sequence comes from Agrochola lota, assembly GCA_947364205.1. NCBI lineage: Eukaryota > Metazoa > Arthropoda > Insecta > Lepidoptera > Noctuidae > Agrochola > Agrochola lota. Next base: position 11,692,257 of record OX376245.1, on the reverse strand, counting down.
TTTCTCGTCGACAAGTTGCGACTTGTTCGTGAGTGATGCTAATATTCTGTTTATGTGTGTTCAGGTGACTGTTAGTGATTTACCTGTGTTCTTGTCAAGTTAGGACCTGCTTGGTGGGTAGTACAATTATCGCTTGTTTGAATATTATTATTTACAACATTGATCTATGTGATTTACGTTACATAATCAAACCGTACTATTGTTTGAGTGGGCGTCCTGCACATTAACCGTTGGGCCAGACACGACACCCGTCTGGTCGGAGGATCCTCCCTTTACTAGTGAGGATGAGTAAACTTTACTCCCTGTTCCTCATACCTCTAAATACCTATGAAAATTTAAAATAAGAGTAAATTATAACAGTTATTTGTGTGGAAGGTCCTTTGCACACGCAGAATTTGCACTGTTTTCAATATTTTTCTTTGTCACAAAGATACTACTCGACGCCATTCTTCTTGTTTTGATTAGCAGCAACCCACGTGGTAACAAATAGAACTAAATTCTTAAATTTGCCGCAACATGTTTAAGCGGCGTTTGAATTATCCACCAAATGTCGCTGCCTACAGTGACTAGGAATTTTACATTTTACCTTAGGAATTTTGCATAACCGAGCATTTGTAAACGGACAGCACCGTTTGTAAAATGACGAATCATACAATCTGCCTGCGTCATAAATATTATAATTATATACGTCGCAGTAATATGGTTATAGCCGTAATATTGTGATATCCATAAGGATATAGGTATATACCGTAGTATAGCTAGTTATACCAAAAAAAAAAGGTGTTTTTTCTAAATCAATTTTTTTTGGCGATTCAATTAAAAAATCAAATAATAAAAAAACCACTTGGAAAATTATTAACAATGAAACGGGTAAGTCGGTTAGACAAGAAAAACAACTTGAGATTATGGTCGGCGATAAATTACTTAATAAAGCAGCTGACGTAGCTGAGGCTTTTAATGAGTTTTTTGCAACATACCTATAACTACGACTCGCTCCTCAAATTCGTCCCCGTCTAAAGCTGAAAACCTTTTGCATAGTAGTGTGCCTAAATGTAGTAGCTTATTTAACTTCGAACATGTAACACCTTTTGATGTAGTCAATGTTTTTAACACACTTAAATCTAAAAACACTGGTGATTTCTGGGGCATCTCCATTAACAACAACAACAACAATAGACATCGTAGCCTGGATTTTGGAACTTTTCCCGACCTCATGAAAAGTAGTAAAGTCATACCATTATTTACATCAGGTAATAAAAATTACATATAGAACGCATGGGCGAACTCGCAAAATGCTATTGGAGTTTTCTGTGATCTCTCCAAAGCCTTTGATTGCGTGCACCATGACACACTTTTGCGTAAACTACGTCATTTCAGTGTGCAAAACGAAGGTCTCAAAGTATTAAGTTCTTATTTGCATAATAGTCCAAAATAAGTTCACAAGACACTTATATTTCAAGCTGTATGGGGTATATCCATTTTACCCATTGATGTACCCTACACTGTTTGTACTGGGTATGGTAGGGTACAATGCGTTAAAGGTGCGACGGGACTTTGCACTCGCAGCGTATGTAGTGAAACTACTGCGAGGCGGGGCGCATAACCCGGGAGTGCTGCGGCACCTGGAACTTTGCGTGCCAGACCGGTACGTGTGGAGGCGGCGACGCCCGGCCCTGCTTGCGGTGCCTGCAGCCAGAACCAACCTACTGGCGAGCACTCCTCTCACTAAAGCCATGCGGGTGGTGAACGAGGTTCACGAGAGGGTTGATGTATTGTGGTGCAACTTGAGTGAATTCGCAAAAGTTACATTATTTATAATATGTTATTTAGATATAGGTTAGGATTAAGGATATAATATGTAATTTTATAGGATGTAGATTAAGGATATAAAATGTACTTAAAAAGGCCACTCTATCGCATTGGATCGCAGATCTGTAATGGTAGTTGTAGGTAAGATTTGCGTAAATAAATAAATAAATAAATAAATAGGTTCCAATGTGTAGATGTTAATGGTGTGAAATCTTCCGGGCTACTAGTTCACCTCAAGGCTCAATACTGGGTCCATTCTTATTTTTAGTGTATATTAATGACTTACCATTTTATTTAGAGGATATCTGTGATGTTGTACTGTTTGCAGATGATACCTCTCTTATTTTTAAAGTAGTCAGGAATAGACAAGATTTTGACGACGTAAACAGTGCACTCTCAATGATTACAGATTGATTTAAAATAAATAACTTAGTTCTCAATTCCAAGAAAACGAAATTTATAAAGTTCGCCTTCCAGAATGTTAGAAATCTAGGACCCAACATCGTCTTAGATAAAGAGGTGCTTGAAACTGTAGTCTCTGCAGTTTTCCTGGGCATAACAGTAGATGCCGAACTTCAGTGGGGCCCACAAATAGCAGGAAGGTTCAGTTCGGCCGCCTATGCTGTCAGGATAATAAGACAATACACTGACGTTGATACAGCTCGGTTAGTCTATTTTAGTTATTTCTATAGCGTTATGTCCTATGGTATTCTGCTGTGGGGCAAAGCCGCTGACATTCAAAATATATTTGTTCTTCAAAAACGAGCTGTTCGAGCAATTTACCAGCTAGGTGCCAGAGTTTCTCTAAGAGTTTTTTTTTTAAAGATATGTATTCTCACGGTGGCATCACAATTCATCTTCGCCAACATCTTATATATAAGGCAAAATAAACACAAAAAACAGAAAATATTCACAATATTAACACCAGAAATAAGGACAAATTACGAGCTCCATTTCACCGGCTTCCTAAGGTTCATAACTCATTTGTTAGGCTTGGTATAAACTTTTATAAGAACCTACCCTTTTCTTTGCTAGGTTTGCCTTTTAATGCGTTTAAAGCTGAAGTAAAATCCAACCTTTGTTCTTGCATACTATTCTATCAACGACTACTTAAACGATAAGAATAGTTGGTCGCTGTGATTAAATTCAAGATAATGTTTATGTTCTTTCTCCAGAATTAGCTAACCTACTGACAGGTTTTATGAGTTATATAATTGTTTATTGTATTTGACTGTATAAGTCAATTTATTTTTATTTTATTTTCAGTTATTATTGACATAATCTATAATATCTACTCATCACAATGTTTTTTTATGAGTTGTATTGCATTATGTAGTTCGCTAGCGACCTCGACAATTGATAATGTAGTATTCTAGCCTGTTTCTTTATTTTTACTTCGATGGTCCTAGTTTATCATATGTGACTTCGAGTTACACCTTTATTATCTATATGTAAGCGGCCCTTTATGTCTGGAGGCTTGCATTCCGGTATTAAGTTCTGTTTATGTTTTGAGTTTTTATTTTCGCTTGAGTGTAGATTTCGATTGTTTTGTTGTTATATTGGCGTGTGCTACCTGTCATTATGGCAAATAATTTTATTTACTGTTTTGTGTTGAGTAATGTAAATTATATTGCATACTATTGTATAGAATCAAGTTTTTTTTCTAACTGAACAGACAGCTTTGCTGCTGGGGACTTTGTTGCGCCACTTCTTCTTCCCAGCTAATGCACTAGGAAGTGGTGAAGGGTGGGCGTTTTGGGGGACTGTCTTATGTAATTTTGACGTTCGAAAAGTGCTGATTCTCAGCTTCGTTTGAATAAATGACTTTTGAATTTGAATTTGTATACGAAAGCGATTCATAACTGTCTTACTAGGAATATAACTATGATACGACCATGATCTAGTAATATAACTATTAGAGCACTCCGACGAAATAGATTAGGTTAGGTTAGAACTGTGACCAACTACGCGCTACGTTGAAATTGGCCGCAGTAACAAAATTTATGCACTCCGACAGTTTTGAACTGCGTTCATATAACTGTATTACAGTATTTAGCTATATCCCTAGGGATATAGGTATATAATATATATATATATATATATAACTATATCACGGCTTCAACCATCTTACTGCGACATATACATTCACATCTACAACTGTGCAAGGATCTTTTGGCACGCGGCAAAAATCTGAATTATTGAAGCCATCTTGTTTTTTTAACGCAATTTTAAACAAAACAATTTTACAAAATTTTTACCAACAATGTCATTCAAGTGTCGAAACATCCTTGTCGCAAAAGCAAAACTCTGATATTTTCAAGCATGTTTTTACTTTTTTGTGTAGATGGTGAAAGGGAATGATAAAGAAATCATGACGGTTACTATCAACTTCTCAATCAAACCGTTTACCAAAGAGTACGAGGGTGTTTATCAACTCGTCGTGACGAACGGCACCGAGAGGGTCACTAAGAATATCATGGAGATAGGGTACGTATAGCCTTGTCTAGGGTTAGGTACAGAGACGAAACTTACGCTTCTAGTATTTTGATACTAGGCCGTTTTACATTGGCCGATAACGACACGATATCGTCGGGCTGGTAGTTACATACGATTACTACTAAATGCTTACACACTGTGTCGGTGCAGTCAACAGTATCGTCGCCGACATTGATGGTCGTGCCGATATCGTCCGTTTTCACACTCGACACTGACATATTGGCCCCACCTCGTCGGACAATATCGGCCCGATATCGTCGAACAATATCGGCCCGACATAATCGGAAGAAATCGGTATGTGACAACATGTAACTAACAGCTTATTATCATAAGATATGCCACAGCAGCCTCGAATAGTTTCGTTGCGCCAGCAAAAGCTTACATCGCCGCGCGATTCCAAAAGTGTAATAGTGTATTCGGTAATAATGGCAGCAGTCAACAAGCGCACCGTGTCGTCTGCCGATATCAGCACGGCAATCGATGACGGGGACGATACCGGCACTACACCGAAACATTGTGAAAGCGTTTAGTAGTAACTGTCCGACGTTATCGTGTCGTTATCGTCCAATGTGAAAGCGCCCATATTTTTTGTGCACTGATAAGTACTCATGGAATTAGTAAGTACCATTAGGTACTTACTAATTCACTTAATTACATACTAAAATTCACTGACAAGATATATATAAGAAGATAAGCGCAAGTATCGTGTCAGTGAATTTTGACGGATCAAGACGAAATTTTACACGTCTTGTTTGGGAACTTTCACTCTTCCACAAAATTTTATTTCCTTCTCGCAAAACCGTAAGAAATGTTGAATTCGTGGGATATAGTGTACAGTTTGACAAGTTCTCAATTTCAATATCTCAATTCGAAAACCCTAGGTTACCTACCTACTTAAGCTGTGGTCAACTTTCCTCCGGGAAAGTACCTACTACCGCCTCACTTATTTCTGCCTGTGTGCGCACGCTGAAGGGCACTGGAAACATTACATTGTTGTCTGTGCCTCTAAATCCGATACGTTACACATTCGTTAGTCTATCTAACTGTCGTTTCGCCCTGGGTTCGATGACTCAGTCGGGCAGTAAATCACACAGTAAATATTCTATGTACACCTCTGCGGCTCTGCCTCCTCCTTCGCGGAATACATGAATGTGTCATATTGTTTTGTCTGTTTCAGAGCGCTGGTTTAATCAAGAGATCCTGATGCCATCTTCTTACATGATCTATAAGTACATTTTAAAAAGAGAGATGAAGATGACACATTGTATTTATATATAATATAACTTATTTTAACATTTGTCTTTTTCTTTTATCATATCCAGACTCAGAACACTGATTAAAATAAAATATAAGTACAGTAAACGTTCAAAAGTGCATGGGCGCGTTAAGAGTCGTTTTGCTGTGCGCGGTGCCGCGGCACAGTCCGTTCATCTACATTACGTATATGTACAACGCGGTATGCACACACCACAGAGATCGCGTGAGTTTGCTCTTCAGAGTTTTGCTCTTCACACACTGTCGTATCGCCTCGCACTACACGAAACAAAAATATATCTCCGTCACTTTTGTTAGACACGGTAACACACACATGACATGACAACCACTCCAGATCTACGCTCCAGAGCGGGTCGTAAGGTCCTCTCCAGAAGATAGACTATATATATATGATTTGACTCCTAGGTATAGCAGGAAATGTTTATCAAGTGATTCTAAAGAGATACCTGTGAAGCTGAAGCTAGTTTCGGTAGGATTGACTGCGGATGATCTGCTGAAAATCATCTCGGCGATTCGACAAGGCACAAGTAAGAATGTTCCAACCACTAATGTAGTCTTGGATTTTAACCCTGATATTAGATCCCAAGATATTTAGCGATGGCTAAGAAAGATAAACTAACACTCCAATATTTATAATTGGAATGAAAAACAAACAGTTCACTATACCCAATCGTTAGGAATTGACAAATCCTCTGGTCGGAATCTGATTCGTCCCACTTTAATCATTATAATTTAGAATCGGACAAATAACTGTAAACACGAATTGCTATTCATGTATTTAGGAAACATTTACATATTAACATTAGTTTTAACCCCGTTTGTCTTGTGCTCGCAAGCGCGGCTGCTGAGCTGGGGTCCTGGGTTCGATTCCCAGGTCGGCTAGGGTGTCGTTTGATTTTTCTATCAGAAGTTTTTCAGTAGCAGCTAGATTGGAAGTTTGAGGTGTGACACCCCGTGCCTCGGAAACACGTGAAGCCGTTGGTTCTGCGGCTGATCTCTAACCTATATAAATAAATATTACCTACATGTTGAGTTTTAAGGGGTTTATAGGTTACATAAAGGGGGTCGAAATTTTCATTATTTTGGCGATAGGACGCACCATCTCCAAGATATAAGCAAAAGAAATAATAAATACAGTACTGTTTTTGCACGTGAAGTCGAGATATTGTTTTTAAACGATATTAAAAATTGACAGGTTTAGTCTGGTTTGGTTTTTTACAATCAAAATTTTAGGTGTAAAACGTCAAATTCACAATAGCAAAATTGCCATTTGGACTAAATTAAAAACTCAGTACCATCTTAGTGCTGCCAAACTAAAATATAGTTAAGTTGTGTCATGTAGGTCTATTTCAGAATGGGAAATCGTCGTTTGACAGGAATAAATTTTAGTCTAGTTTAGAGGCATTTGTGACAAGACAATCGGTACCATTGACAGACAGAATAGCTATCTACTTTTAAAACATTTTTGCAATCCTTTTTAGGGTTCCGTACCTCAAAAGGAAAAAACGGAACCCTTATAGGTTCACTCGTGTGTCTGTCTGTCTGTCCGCAGACGGACACTGACAGACGGCTGTGACAGATCACAGCCAATTTGCTCCGAATCTAATGGACCGATTTAGTTGATTTGTATTTATTGACCCAAACACGGACGTGTAACGTAACTAAATAAATTTTGAATTTTGGGGTTACATTTGGGGGGCAAATAAGAAAATAAAAAATAAAAAGTTTGGCTAACTGAACCGTGTGACAAATGAAAGGACTTTTTGCGACGATCTCAAATATATATTTTTTAACAATTTTAAACTAAATACAATTTAAAGATATTTTGGTTCTTTACACATAGATTACAGGAAAACCTATAAGAAGTCTATGGTCTTAAATTAACATAGTAAATCTCTCAATATTGTTGTTGTTGTGTTAAGTTTGCTCTTGGGATTAATGCATTTTAACTACGGAACTCTTCATTGTGCTTGGTCCGACACGCACTTGGTCTGTTTTTTTTAATAGAAAGCTTAGTAGATCAGAAAAATGAAAAAAAAACATGTAAGTAGGTACTTGCCAAAAACATTGATAGATTTTTTTTAATTCTATGTAATGTAGGTACTAGATAAAAAAAACGTTTGATTTTCCTACTAAACGTGATGACAAATTGAGTAAAACGCCATCTATTGCGAAGAGCTCTACACAAAATGATTCACAGATGGCGGCTACTTTATCATTCTATGGGTTGGAATTTAAGTAAAAGGTTTCATTTATCTTTTTTGTTGAAAATGCGAGATTTATGAGTTTGAATAGATAAATCAGCATTAAACAAGGAAGTTTTGATTTTTTCTAATCTTACTTCAACCAAAATCTGCCGTTTATCGCTTTTTAGTGATTGTTATGATTGTTATTTCATAATTGTTACCTATGCTGCCATCTATGATTCTTTTTTAATACTAATTATAATTTGTTCTAGTTGGGACCCTATGCCTTAGGGGAGACAACGCGTGATGTTATAAGTGTGTGTAATTTATTAAATTTCTTATTTATTTTCATACTTACCTGATATAAACAGGAATTTAGTTTGAAGTTTATTCAAAGTCAAAGTCAAAAACGTTTAGTGCGAACTAAGTGTACAATATTGGTGTTATGCTATGTTAGTACTTACGACTTAGCAGTCTTTTACAAGCATTGCAATTATCATTCGCCTGCCGTTATCATCCTAAATTAGCATGCATTAAACATTATTAGTACTTAATTATTTTCTTTTATATTAGTACAATTAAATTGAGAAATTATAGTTATGTCAAAATTAAATGTCAATAATAATGAATAACAATTATTCAGCAATATGAACGTCATCCTTTTTAATTAGTACAAAATATAATTATAGTTTTATATGAAGCTAAATAGGATAGACTAAATCTTATTGTTTGTATAGGGCAGATCGGCATTTTTGTACATGAGAGAAAATCTTTATTTTGAGCTAGATTCTAAACAACACCAAACACTAACAGACACTGACTAAAACGGGGAGATTAATTAATCGCAACTAATATTATAAACGCGAAAGTGTGTTTGTTTGTTTGTTACGCTTTCACGCCAGAACGGCTGAACGGATTTTCATTAAATTTGGCACACGGGTAGACCATAACCTGGATTAGGATATAGAATACTTAATATTCCAGTAGTACTATTATATTACCATTAGATACCTATCAGATAAAACTCTAAATTAATGACTGAGCATCATTCTAACTGAGTACGGCTTAATGTGTTGTTCAATTAGTCTTAAATTATCTAATAAGTAAAACTGCATTTATAATCAAAGAGGAGTCAAATTTGGTATCCAAATTATGCAGTGCATTCAGACAGATTGGAACGAATACAACGGAAATTCACGAGATACTTAGGCTACAAATTCAAAATCCATCATCTGAGTTACAATGCACGATGCGCTCGATTCCACTTACTTCCACTTGTAGCTCAGAGAAACATATCTGACTTACGGTTCCTAGTGAAAATAGCACAATCAAGGATTGAATGTCCTGAACTTCTTTCTAAGCTGTCTCTGAATGTTCCACCTCGTCATTCTCGTTTGAGAAATCTCCTTCATGCTCCTTACGCTCGCACAGTTTACCGTACTAATTCTTATATAATTCGCTCAGTCAAAGTATTTAACGAAATTGTTAAGAATAAACACCCCTCAATCGATTTGTTTGCAAGCAGCTTAGCATACATTTCTACTGTTTTATCTAAACACTATATTACTGTTGCTGATATATTGTAATAGCGGTTGCGCATGCATCTTTGCCTATCCAGGTACTTACTTACTTAATTTAAAAATATTTATTTATAGTTTATGAATTGTTATTCAATTTGAAAATTTGTACAACAATAGTCTATTGCTAACTGTGGAGGCTTGTAAATGGCTTGTCGTCAATTACCTCACTGTTACTTCTGTATTGATAGCTGTAAGCCACCCAAAAACAATAAAATAAAATAAATAAATAAATAATTTATAAAGGTATTTATTGAAATAAAAATTTACCAAATAACAGACGGACTTTGATTTTTTCTTAAAATATTAAATTTACAAAATATTTTAGACACAATAAGAGTCACTAGAATCCAATATTATTATAAAAAACTACAAAATTAAAATACCAAACATCAACTTTTGTATAAAATATAAATTTTTGAGCTCTGTATAATCACAATTATACACATGAAAATGAATTGGTGATTGTATTCTAGGTCAAATATACAAAGTAAAAGTGTTATTATTGTATAGTGTTATTAATTAATAGGATTTACGACACTACAAGTGCCTTTTCTTTCAGTAGACAAATCTTGCAGTCCGTTTCATAAAACAGTACCTACTTATAAATAAAAATCATTAAAAGTAGGTAGTTTAGAGAAAATTGCAGACATGCATACATACGGGTGGAAGATAGAACCTATTTTTTTTAAGTCATTTAAAAGAAGCACAGTTAATATAAATTATACGGTAAAAAAACATTGTAAGACCATCGCCTAAAACTGTGTTTAATAAAAACACAACAAAAAGAATCTCTCCGGCGGGGAATCGAACCCCGGTCTCCCGCGTGACAGGCGGGGATACTTACCACTATACTACCGAAGATGTGAGCAATGTGGCGAAATAACGTACCCTATGATATTGTTGCTGGCAATATAGTAGATTATTCACTAAGGGGATAAAACATGTAATAATGAGAATGATATAAATGATATGAATGTATTCATGGAATGATGAATAATGTGATAATATATGTATATATATATAATATAGGTATATATTATAGTAAATATGTATGTATGTGTATGTAGTTTGTACTGTTGTACCTATTTTAGTTATAATGAATTAGAATACTTTTTTTTAATTTATCCTTATTCCTCTCATATAGAGCACCTGCCATCTAATCTCTTCACCACCCTTGGTTGACTGGTAGAGAATGCCTAAGGTATTAAGTCCGCCTTTGTACTTTTTTGAGTGAGAAAAGTTTAAATAAATAAATAAATAAAACAGTGCCTTATTAGTCACGAGTGGTATTATGAATCCCGAACGAAAAAAAGGATTCCAGGGCTCCAGAGCGAAGCGAGTGAGTTAAGACTAGAATCCTGAGTGCAGCGAGGTATTCAAGCGCACCCAACACGATGAAACCCTAATCCCCGAAGAGAATACTCTTATGTATGGAAGTCAAAGGTTGGAAGTGGCAATAGAAGCATGAAATTAGAATAAATGGAAATGCGTTCCTTGCGAAGCATGTGTGGCGTGGCTATGAATGATAGGCTGAGAAATGATCCTGCCAGGGTAGCGAGTCCTACCAGGGTTGCGAGTTTGTCCGAAAGGGATATCGCGGCCCCGGCACACAGGTAACGGAAGGAACACGGGTGGATGTTAGTAAAGTCTGACACGCCCTCCCGCTCCACCCAGAGCGGGAGAAGTTATTTGATAATTCCACCGTCAAAAAAATAAAAAAGCTGAGGAATGATGTGATAAGACAACGGTGTGATTTAAAAGATGTACCTAGTGATAAAAAATTTAAAGGGTATGTTTAGATGGTTTGGTTATGTTGAGCAGATCAATGAAAGACGACTAACAAAATGTATTTACAAGGCAGATGTGAGAGGAAACGCCGGGAGGGGACGTCGTAAGAGGACATTTATACTGACCTTATTGGTGATGTTCATCAGAAAGGTCAGGTGCGTAGTACTCTGAAACGGCGTGCGTGTATGACCAGATGTATGGACGTACACGAGGATAAAGGAGTATGTGAGGATTGTATCAGATGGCGTTCTGTAGTATCTGCCTACCCCCATTGTTTCATTTCGTATATTTGTATTTAGTCTGTAATAGAAAGAGTACTCTACTTTTCGCACCTACTGCGAGGTAATACTTAAGTAAGGTAGGTAAGTTTACTTGGAAACCCATGATAGAGGAACTTTGTAAACGCCTGAGTAAATCTGCTTATGCACTCTTCAGTTATCCAAAAAGGTAAATGAAGATACGATAATGGTAGCAAACCATGGACTTGTAGCTTCTGTGTTTTTTGTAATTTTTTGGGGGCAGTCGACTGACTGTGAACTTATTTTTAGGATGCAAAAAAGATGTGTTAGAGCAATGTGTAATACAAAAACAGAGGATAGCTGTAGACCCTATTTTAAGTCTTTAAAACTACTAACCCTTCCAGCATTATACATTTTTGAAACTGCGTTGTTTGTTAAAAGAAACACACAATTATTTGAAAAATTAACTTCCGCCAGAAAAACTCCTTTGTGTGCCCAATACGTAAATAAACTATGTCATCAAAAATGTAAGACAGCATTAATGCGAAAAAGTTTTTTTGTTATGGCACCTAAATTGTTTAATAAAATTCCTGATGACAGAAAAACATGACACTGCGTATATATAAGTTCAAAAAAGCTCTCACTAAATTATTAATTGACAAATGTTATTATACTGTAGACGAATTTTTGAACGATCAATTATTATAATAATGCATTTTGATATATGACTATTTATTGATTTAATTGTACGTATGTGATGTTTTTTTCTTTTCTGGACATTTAATTAATTGATTCAAAATATTGTTTTTTTTTCTAAGTCACATAATCTAATGACACCTAATGTGTCACTCATAAATTTGTATGTCTTAATTATGACAAAACATAGCGCACCCAATATTTATGTAAACACCTATGTTTCACAAATAAACTGATTGATTGATTGATTGAATAAAACCAATTCGATTCTCAAACTACACGTTTATGGAAATGTTAAATAACCGAGGAATACCTAAGATCTATATAATAACCTTATTTCCAATTGATGTTATTTCCACTTCAACTTTATGCGAGTGTAAATAAATTTGATTTTAAACTGACTAGTACTGTTGAAAAAGTCATAAAAAATATGAAATTGTAGCGCAAACTGAACCTTATCTTTAGATATTACGGTTGTTTCTTCTAAAACTCGTGTTTGTTTACATGTTTGGCATATAAATTGCGAACGCAGTATTAGTTATGTGCAATTTAATTATTTCACACACTATTTTATCTTAACTCATGGAATTTCAACAAACACACAATATTATGATAGGTGGCATGAGTATGATCGTTACATAGTTTGATCACAATAACACCGACACAATAATAGCTATATAATAAAATAACAAAGCAATGAAAAGTTACGGCAGCTCAAGGGACACAATGCTGATATTGTCGCAGCTGTGCTCGGGTGACGCATGTTGCATGAGCACTGGGCAGCGACTACGCATGTGTCATCGTTGTGCGCAAGTGTGACGTGTGCCAACTATGTTCAGCTGAAAACGTTCTAGTGTTTGTTACTTAAACATGGGCCTACTAAACGCAACAGTAGATATATTTAAATTAATACTCACCTTAAGACTCAGACCAAATAAAAAACCAAGACGCTCGCACGCACATATTTACAACCATGTTCAATCAAACTACACCTCACTAAGTGCACACATGTTTACGAAACCGGCCTCACGTCACTGTTGATAGCTCTATTTCTTAGTTATTTATTTGGTCTGAGCTTTAAGAGCGTTTATTCTGAAAGTGGGCAACGTCGCAAATAGATGTCAAATATTTCGCTGTTTTGATTAATTTGGTAATATTACTGAATGGAAATATTTTATGTGGCTAACTAACGAACTACAATATTAATAATGAATTGCAATCATCGGCTCGGTTGCCAAAAAGAAACAAAAATCGCGAATTGATGACATTTCTACTGTCAAAGATGACTGTCACATATTTTTGCAGAGTGGCACAGATTGCGCTAAGAAAACTTCACAAAATTCTGTCAGATTTTTATGCTGCCAAAGTAATGTCAGATATTTTCGTTCACAACGCAGAATCATATTGTAAAATACTGGTATGCAGCTGCATCCGGTTAGACTGGAAGCCAACCCCAACGTAGTTGGGAAAAGGCTAGGCAGATATGAACGCGGAATCACATTCTTATGAATTTAACTGAGTAGGCAAATATTTATGAAGACACGTCCGTTAATAGTGCATTGCAAATATATTTTAAAGTCGATGCAGCATCCTATATTTTGGCGTCGCTTGTCTCGCCAGATTCTTTTGGCGTTCTTACTGTGTGTTTGCACTGGCGAAACATTCATGACAAAACATGTTGGAATCTCTATTTTCTGTCAATGTTCCATACAATTTTTGACAGGACCTAGAGATTTCAACATGTTCTGTTGCGATGTTTATCCAGTGCAAACGCACAGTTAAACCATATTAGATGACTCGGTATTAATATTTTCTATACACGAAAGGAACTTCCTTCCAACCGTCCAGCGAAACCTCCCGACTTTTTTTGCTACATATCTAAGCATAAAAGAGAAAACGAAGTTGCGAATAAAAGTTGACCTACACAACAATCTGTTATACAGTATCTATCTCCATAGATCTTTCTATCCATACCTACAGGATGGATTTTTGAGATGGGGCAGTAAGGGCAGCTACCTTAACCGTTGTAGCTACAGAAGAACGGTGTTACGAGGGACTTTTTGAGACATTTTGATCTGCATTTACGGATATTGAAAAAATTACAGTCAGCAAGAAAATGTCGAAAAAAACTTATCCCATACATTTCGTAGGAAATAAGGTTCCAACCTACTTTATACGACGGATAGACTTTACAAAATTAACATAAAACATTAACAAAAAAGTTAAACTTCGAACGAATACGCGTTATAATTTTATTTGCTTTGAGAACAAGATAGTTTGTTGCTTGTGATTTCCGCCGTTCTTAGAAAAATATGGTCTCAAATAATTTTGAACTTTCAGATTTGTATGGGAAACGGTAAAAAAGACTGTCCTCACCAAAAGTCAGAAAAGACAAAAATCTAGTAAGGAAACAGTTTCTTTGAAAAGCAACAAATTTTGTTGTCACATCAAATAAAATTATAACACGTATTCGTTCGAAATTACCATTTTTTTCTTTATTTTCGGCCAGTCTATCCATCGTAAAAAGTAGGTTGGTATCTCATTTAATTTCTACGAAATGTATGGGAAAGTATTTGCAATTTTTGACTTTTCTAGTATTCAAACCTCAGTTGGTTTGATGAAAGTTTTTTGATCCATAAAAGAAACAGGAAAAATAAAAAAGCATCAAAATAAGTTTTGGTGAAAACTGCCCATTATCTTGCTGACCGTTATTTTTTTTCAAAATCTGTGAATGCAGATCAAAATGTCTGAAAAAGTTAAGGACAGTCTCTTAAGACCGATTTCCTGTAGCTACAACGGTTCAAGTAGCTGTTCTACTGCATCTCAAATATCCACCCTATATATTATGTATTATTGAACGCTGGCGACTAAGGGACTCACTAGAGAATGGGCAGCAGCGTTCTCTATGTATTTTAACACCATACTGCGATCGCCAACCCGCCTGCAAGCATGGCGATTCTTGCAAACCCCCCATTTGGGGGAGGCCTATGTCCAGCAGTGGACGTATTTTAAGCTCAAATGATGATATTATGTATTTAAAAATCAATTGCTGTGCGTTAGTACCACAAAAACTCGAAAATCGCTAGACCAATTGTGATGAAACTTTGATAAGTTATTGTATGCGCTCCGGAGAAGGTTCAAAACAAAATAGTTAAAAAACAAAGCAACATAATTCAAAAAACTAAAAAACCAGTTTGTTTTTGCGTTCAGTATTTTAGTTTTGTATATATTTTTTTAGTTGTTTATCATTTCATAAAACAAATTACATTTAAACATATAATTTAAACTTATATATTTTTGCCTAATAAACCTCTTTATTTTGATACCACACTCGATAGAGTAGAAAGTTTAATTTTTTATTCATACATTTTGCGCCAAAAATCGACTTTTACCTTTTTCATAATTTTAATATACCCTGTAACACTCGCGCAATAAAGACGAATCTAACGACATATCATTATCAAAATCAGTTCGGCCGTTTAGTTATTACGAGAGAACATAGATAGAGACGGACATACATAGATACATGTCAAACACATAACCCACTTTTTTTGGCTTCGCCGTAGTCGGGTAAACAATTAAAACGCTTTGCAACGCACGCGGGCATTAGCTAGTCATTAATAACAGTATAATAGGCTATAGTTTGCTCAAATGTTCCTATTAAGTTATTTTTTTTTTGTAAACACAAGTTGTTTAACACAGGCTGAATTAAAAACGGTCGTTGGAGGCAAAGTCAGGTTCTGGAAGTTGCAGGTGGCTGTGCATGATGGGCCGGAGAGGAGATGAGCCATTCCTGAGAGGGAGCTCCACACTGACCTTGTGTTTGGGAAGGGTGAATGATATCAGATTATTTCTACTGAGGCCAACGTGGCCCCACAATCGCTTAAAAGATTTCCAGATTGGCCACTACAGGTTCGTGTCCAGAGCCAGATGTTCTGCTAGAGTAGCCAGATTGATGAAGTCAAGCAAAAACACTAACTGGTCATTTAATTTAATTTTATATGTTTCCACCCTGTGTATTTATTGACGCATACATATATGCAACAATTGATATGTAGATAGGTACCTACCACGGCTGCATCAGTACAAATGTAACTAGTATTATAAAAAGTCGTGATAATTATCTATGGCATTCGCCTGCCATGACGAGCCCAGTAACGGTATGTGTTATTTTGATTACAAGTTTGTGCCCTTCTAAAACGGAGGAACGGGGGAGCCGAAGTTACGGAGTCACAGATCTACAACACAGAATGAGCGAGCTAGTAACCTACGATGTGTCGAGACGAGTCCCCTATTTCTCATGTGTTTAGAAGACGTGTATTGTGTGCGTTTCGTGTGTTCATAGTTTTATCGGCAAGGTATATAATCAATTTTATTCAATGGGTATTCAATTAGCATTATGATGTCAACAGGTATTCGTAGTGTTATTACTGGCACACCTGACGTGCGTCGCAGCCTTGCCGTCGGGACACCCAGCTGCCTCATGGGTAAAGCCTTCTGCTAGGGCTCACGGGCTTTCTAAGAACCGAGCTCCTGCATACAAGGGTGAACCCGGCTCCGAGGCACAAGCAGTGGCAAAAGATGAAAAATATTTGGCTGAGAGCACTCCCGACAACGACGAAGAATCTTCGGCCAGTGACTTAGCCTCCAGGTTTGAGGAACTAGATGGATCCAACGAAAAGGGGCCGAAAAGTGAAGTCACATTGGGATCAGAAGGAAAAAAAGATCCCAAAGTAGACAAACCTGAAGATCTCAAAGTAGAAAAACCAGAAGATCCCAAAGTAGACAAACCTGAAGATCCCAAAGTAGACAAACCTGAAGATCCCAAAGTAGAAAAACCTGAAGATCCCAAAAAAGACAAACCTAAAGATCCCAAAGTAGATAAACCTGAAGATCTCACGGTAGACAAACCTGAAGATCCTAAAGTAGACAAACCTGAAGATCCCAAAGTAGACAAACCTGAAGATCCAATAGTAGAAAAACCTAAAGATCCCAAAGTAGACAAACCTGAAGATCCCAAAGTAGACAAACCTGATGATTCCACTGTAGACAAACCTGAAGATCCCAAAGTAGACAAACCTGAAGATCCCAAAGTAGACAAACCTGATGATCCCAAAGTAGACAAACCTGAAGATCCCATAGTAGACAAACCTAAAGATCCCAAAGTAGATAAACCTGAAGATCACACGGTAGACAAACCTGAAGATCCTAAAGTAGACAAACCTGAAGATCCCAAAGTAGACATACCTGAAGATCCAATAGTAGACAAACCTAAAGTTCCCAAAGTAGACAAACCTGAAGATCACAAAGTAGACAAACCTGAAGATCCCAAAGTAGACAAACCTGAAGATCCCAAAGTAGACAAACGTGAAGATACTTCGGCAAACAAACCTGAAAATCCGATAGTAGACAAACCTGAAGATCCCAAAGTAGACAAACCTGAAGGTCCCAAAGTAGACAAACCTAAAGATCCCATAGTAGACAAACCTGATTATCCAATAGTAGACAAACCTAAAGATCCCAAAGTAGACAAACCTGAAGGTCCCAAAGTAGACAAAACTGATGATCCCAAAGTAGACAAACCTGAAGATATCTCAGCAGACAAACCTAAAGATCCGAAAGTAGATAAACCTAAAGATCACACGGTAGACAAACCTGAAGATCCTAAAGTAGACAAACCTGAAGATCCCAAAGTAGACAAACCTGAAGATCCAATAGTAGACAAACCTAAAGTTCCCAAAGTAGACAAACCTGAAGATCACAAAGTAGACAAACCTGAAGATCCCAAAGTAGACAAACCTGAAGATCCCAAAGTAGACAAACGTGAAGATACCTCGGCAAACAAACCTGAAAATCCCATAGTAGACAAACCTGAAGATCCCAAAGTAGACAAACGTGAAGATACCTCGGCAAACAAACCTGAAAATCCGATAGTAGACAAAACTGAAGATCCCAAAGTAGACAAACCTGAAGATTCCAAAGTAGACAAACCTGAAGATCCGAAAGTAGATAAACCTGAAGATCCCAAAGTAGACAAACCTGAAGATACCAAAGTTGACAAATCTGAAGATCCCAAAGTAGACAAACCTGAAGATCCCAAAGTAGACAAACCTGAAGATCCCAAAGTAGACAAACCTGAAGATACCTCAGCAGACAAACCTGAAGATCCAATAATAGACAAACCTAAAGATCCCATAGTAGACAAACCTGATGATCCAATAGTAGACAAACCTAAAGATCCCAAAGTAGACAAACCTGAAGGTCCCAAAGTAGACAAACCTAAAGATCCCATAGTAGACAAACCTAAAGATCCCAAAGTAGATAAACCTGAAGATCACACGGTAGACAAACCTGAAGATCCCAAAGTAGACAAACCTGAAGATACCTCAGCAGACAAACCTGAAGATCCAATAATAGACAAACCTAAAGATCCCATAGTAGACAAACCTGATGATCCAATAGTAGACAAACCTAAAGATCCCAAAGTAGACAAACCTGAAGGTCCCAAAGTAGACAAACCTAAAGATCCCAAAGTAGACAAACCTGAAGATCCAATAGTAGACAAACCTAAAGTTCCCAAAGTAGACAAACCTGAAGATCACAAAGTAGACAAACCTGAAGATCCCAAAGTAGACAAACCTGAAGATCCCAAAGTAGACAAACGTGAAGATACCTCGGCAAACAAACCTGAAAATCCCATAGTAGACAAACCTGAAGATCCCAAAGTAGACAAACGTGAAGATACCTCGGCAAACAAACCTGAAAATCCGATAGTAGACAAAACTGAAGATCCCAAAGTAGACAAACCTGAAGATTCCAAAGTAGACAAACCTGAAGATCCGAAAGTAGATAAACCTGAAGATCCCAAAGTAGACAAACCTGAAGATACCAAAGTTGACAAATCTGAAGATCCCAAAGTAGACAAACCTGAAGATCCCAAAGTAGACAAACCTGAAGATCCCAAAGTAGACAAACCTGAAGATACCTCAGCAGACAAACCTGAAGATCCAATAATAGACAAACCTAAAGATCCCATAGTAGACAAACCTGATGATCCAATAGTAGACAAACCTAAAGATCCCAAAGTAGACAAACCTGAAGGTCCCAAAGTAGACAAACCTAAAGATCCCATAGTAGACAAACCTAAAGATCCCAAAGTAGATAAACCTGAAGATCACACGGTAGACAAACCTGAAGATCCCAAAGTAGACAAACCTGAAGATACCTCAGCAGACAAACCTGAAGATCCAATAATAGACAAACCTAAAGATCCCATAGTAGACAAACCTGATGATCCAATAGTAGACAAACCTAAAGATCCCAAAGTAGACAAACCTGAAGGTCCCAAAGTAGACAAACCTGAAGGTCCCAAAGTAGACAAACCTGATGATCCCAAAGTAGACAAACCTGAAGATCCCATAGTAGACAAACCTAAAGATCCCAAAGTAGATAAACCTGAAGATCACACGGTAGACAAACCTGAAGATCCTAAAGTAGACAAACCTGAAGATCCCAAAGTAGACAAACCTGAAGATCCAATAGTAGACAAACCTAAAGTTCCCAAAGTAGACAAACCTGAAGATCACAAAGTAGACAAACCTGAAGATCTCAAAGTAGACAAACCTGAAGATACCTCAGCAGACAAACCTGAAGATCCAATAATAGACAAACCTAAAGATCCCATAGTAGAAAAACCTAATGATCCAATAGTAGACAAACCTAAAGATCCCAAAGTAGACAAACCTGAAGGTCCCAAAGTAGACAAACCTAAAGATCCCATAGTAGACAAACCTGATGATCCAATAGTAGACAAACCTGAAGATCACAAAGTAGACAAACCTGAAGATCCAATAATAGACAAACCTAAAGATCCCATAGTAGATAAACCTGAAGATCTCATGGTAGACAAACCTGAAGATCCTAAAGTAGACAAACCTGAAGATCCCATAGTAGACAAACCTGAAGATCCAATAGTAGACAATCCTAAAGATCCCAAAGTAGACAAACCTGAAGATCACAAAGTAGACAAACCTGAAGATCCCAAAGTAGAAAAACCTGAAGATCCCAAAGTAGACAAACCTAAAGATCTCAAATTAAACAAACCTGAAGATCCCAAAGTAGACAAACCTGAAGATCCCAAAGTAGACAAACCTGAAGATCCCATAGTAGACAAACCTGAAGATCCCAAAGTAGACCAACCTGAAGATCCCCAAGTAGATAAACCTGAAGATCCCAAAGTAAACAAACCTGAAGATACCAAAGTAGACAAACCTGAAGATCCCAAAGTAGACAAACCTAAAGATCCCAAAGTAGACAAACCTGAACATCCCAAAGTAAACAAACCTGAAGATACCTCAGCAGACAAACCTGAACATCCCAAAGTAAACAAACCTGAAGATACCTCAGCAGACAAACCTGAAGATCCAATAATAGACAAACCTAAAGATCCCATAGTAGACAAACCTGATGATCCAATAGTAGACTTACCTAAAGTTCCCAAAGTAGACAAACCTGAAGGTCCCAAAGTAGACAAACCTGAAGATCGAATAATAGACAAACCTAAAGATCCCATAGTAGACAAACCTGATGATCAAATAGTAGACGAACCTAAAGATCCCAAAGTAGACAAACCTGAAGGTCCCAAAGTAGAAAAACCTGAAGGTCCCAAAGTAGACAAACCTGAAGATCCCAAAGTAGACAAATCTAAAGATCCCAAAGTAGATAAACCTGAAGATCCCAAAGTGGAAAAACCTGAAGATCCCAAAATAGACAAACCTAAAGATCCCAAAGTAGATAAACCTGAAGATCTCACGGTAGACAAACCTGAAGATCCTAAAGTAGACAAACCTGAAGATCCCAAAGTAGACAAACCTGAAGATCCAATAGTAGACAAACCTAAAGTTCCCAAAGTAGACAAACCTGAAGATCCCAAAGTAGACAAACCTGATGATCCCAAAGTAGACAAACCTGAAGATCTCAAATTAAACAAACCTGAAGATCCCAAAGTAGACAAACCTGAAGATCCCAAAGTAGACAAACCTGAAGATCCCATAGTAGACAAACCTGAAGATTCCAAAGTAGACAAACCTGAAGATCCCCAAGTAGATAAACCTGAAGATCCCAAAGTAAACAAACCTGAAGATACCAAAGTAGACAAACCTGAAGATCCCAAAGTAGACAAACCTAAAGATCCCAAAGTAGACAAACCTGAACATCCCAAAGTAAACAAACCTGAAGATACCTCAGCAGACAAACCTGAAGATCCAATAATAGACAAACCTAAAGATCCCATAGTAGACAAACCTGATGATCCAATAGTAGACAAACCTAAAGTTCCCAAAGTAGACAAACCTGAAGATCCCAAAGTAGACAAATCTAAAGATCCCAAAGTAGATAAACCTGAAGATCCCAAAGTAGAAAAACCTGAAGATCCCAAAATAGACAAACCTAAAGATCCCAAAGTAGATAAACCTGAAGATCTCACGGTAGACAAACCTGAAGATCCTAAAGTAGTCGAACCTAAAGATCCCAAAGTAGACAAACCTGAAGGTCCCAAAGTAGAAAAACCTGAAGGTCCCAAAGTAGACAAACCTGAAGATCCCAAAGTAGACAAATCTAAAGATCCCAAAGTAGATAAACCTGAAGATCCCAAAGTAGAAAAACCTGAAGATCCCAAAATAGACAAACCTAAAGATCCCAAAGTAGATAAACCTGAAGATCTCACGGTAGACAAACCTGAAGATCCTAAAGTAGACAAACCTGAAGATCCCAAAGTAGACAAACCTGAAGATCCAATAGTAGACAAACCTAAAGATCCCAAAGTAGACAAACCTGAAGATCCCAAAGTAGACAAACCTGATGATCCCAAAGTAGACAAACCTGAAGATCCCATAGTAGACAAACCTAAAGATCCCAAAGTAGACAAACCTGAAGATCCCAAAGTAGACAAACCTGATGATCCCAAAGTAGACAAACCTGAAGATCCCATAGTAGACAAACCTAAAGATCCCAAAGTAGATAAACCTGAAGATCACACGGTAGACAAACCTGAAGATCCAAAAGTAGCCAAACCTGAAGATTCCACTGTAGACAAACCTGAAGATTCCAAAGTAGACAAACCTGAAGATCCCAAAGTAGACAAACCTGAAGATCCCAAAGTAGATAAACCTGATGATCCCAAAGTAGACAAACCTGAAGATCCCATAGTAGACAAACCTAAAGATCCCAAAGTAGATAAACCTGAAGATCCCAAAGTAGACAAACCTGATGATCCCAAAGTAGACAAACCTGAAGATCCCATAGTAGACAAACCTAAGGATCCCAAAGTAGATAAACCTGAAGATCACACGGTAGACAAACCTGAAGATCCAAAAGTAGCCAAACCTGAAGATTCCACTGTAGACAAACCTGAAGATCCCAAAGTAGACAAACCTGAAGATCCCAAAGTAGACAAACCTGAAGATCCCAAAGTAGACAAACCTGAAGATACCTCAGCAGACAAACCTGAAGATCCAATAGTAGACAAACCCAAAAGAAAAAAAGCTTTTAAAAAGAAGTGCCGTAAATCTCCCAGAAAACAATGTAAACAAATCCCCTAGTAGACAAACTCAAACACTGCCCTGCTGATCCCCGAGTAGACAAACGTAAAGATTCCCCGAGTAGACCAACCCAAAGACTGCCTTGTTGATTCCCCAGTAAAAAAACCTTTGGTTCCACTGCTGATTCCCCAGCAGACAAACCCAAACACTACCCTGCAAATCCCCCAGCAGACAAACCCAAACACTGCCCTGCAGATCCCTCAGTAGACAAATCTAAACATTTACCTATTCTACCGTATCTATGTAAAATTTGATTTTTAATTCGCTAGACCAAATTGACAGCTGCCATCGAACTTTGTTTTTTAAATAACACAATAAATAAATAATATTACAGAGACAAAACGACAACAGTGAAAGTCATCCTGCAGAGAATGATTCAGTGGCCCTTGGTAAGTCAATCGGTAACTACTCGTATATTTATTTACCAGGTTATTTTCATGTCGACACTAAATGTCATTTTAGTCTAGCAAATAAAAAATCTGATTTAAAGATCTTAAATAGTTAATATATTGAATAGTTTCTATAGCTTGTAGATATAGATAGTGCCGTCTACGAAGACGCGCCCCACTCTCTTCCTAAACACGATTACTGTACGGTAAGGGATTAGGAATAAGAGTGAGTCGCGTCTTCGTGGATGGCACTATATGTACCAACAGCGCCCCTCTGTCATAATGTAACACTGTAAATTAATATTAAGAAGAAAAATCAATCAATCTGCCAAGCCATTTCCCATCTATATTGGGGTCGGCTTCCTGCCTAACCGGTTACAGCTGAATGCCAGTATTTTACATGGAGCGACTGCCTATCTGACCTCCACAACCCAGTAACTGGGTAATAAGATATCCCTTTGTAAGACTGGTTGTCAGACTTTCGGGCTTTTGACGACCCGTAACGACTGTCAAAGATCCACGAATGACAGCCGGGACCAACGGCGTAACGTGCATTCCGAAGCACGGAGAAGTCTCGGTATGTAAAGCTGGTCACCCATCCACAGACCAACCCAAGTTTAGCTTAACCAGATGGATCGACCCGTGCGGTAGTTATTACTTAGCCACGAACTCCTCTAATATTAAGAAGAAAGATAAAAACCATAATGTAAGCATTATTTATTATTCTTCGATTTATTTACTATCTACATATGTCTTTAGGATTATGATCATTGTTACCTTAATTTGTTTTACATTACATTTGTATTTTTATTGCAATTTTTTTTAAACAGTTTGGTACTTAACATACCTGTATGTTATTAACTGTAGTTTTTATAATTCTACATATATTATAAGCTGTAACTTGTACACATATTACTGTCTAAGCAATATTTGTAAGCCTCGCAGGGCAGCATATAGCGATACGATATTTTCATTTATAACACTATGTACCACGACTTTAGGCATTTGTGTTACGAATAAATAAATTTGAATTTGAACATGTGTTTAAATAATAACATCATAAACACAAACAAGTAGTTTGTAACACAGAATAAACAATTTTACGCATACAAAATACAATTTTGCGCTGAGACAATGATAATATAAGTTTACATCATCAATGAATAAATATCTGGCCACTTCGTCACAGTTGCACATTTTGTATTTATTATTTTATACTACACTAGCGACCGGCCCCGGCTTCGCACGGGTATATATGATACATATAAACCTTCCTCTTGAATCACTCTATCTATTGCTGAAAACTGCATTAAAATCCGTTGATTAGTTTAAAAGATCTCAGCGAACAGACAGCGGAAGCGACTTCATTTTATACTATGTAAAGATTATAATCAAGTATATATATTAGTGATATTTATTTAAGAACTATGTAAGTTTATTCTCATATTGTATGTTTATAGTTAAATTAGTGAATAATTAAGTGTTTTTATTTTATGTATTTTGTTTTCTCTTCTACTCTTACACACGTTGTCTACATCTCTTTAACTACTTTCCTATCGCAGGTATGCTGGAAGAGATTTCTTTAGAAATAAGCATCACCTTTGTACGTTTTTTTCTGTTCCTTTCTTCTTGTCTGTTTATATGTACATAAACTGTTAAATAATAAAATAAATAAATGAATTAATCATTGTGAGAGATGACGAGGTCTACTGTCATGACTCTACCAACGGGTCCAGCTGGTCTAGTGGGTCGAAGCGCACGGCGATAGCGCTATCAAAGTATAATGTCCATACACTTTGACATTTGATAATTATTATTTAAACAATGACATTATTTTAATTATTGCGAAGGTGATCAGTTAATTTTAATGACAATCTGGCAGTTTGAGTACTCTATGCAGATACCCAAATGTCCTTTCTTTGGTATTATTGTTCGTCGAGTCGTTGAGCTCCTTAAGTTCTAAGTTGAGCTCCACGATTAATGTGTGTGATGCTCTTTTGGGGAAAGAACCATACAGATTTAACGCTAGTAGCACACCTCCGCTGCGAAACCGCAGTAGTTCAATTCAACTGACTCGCGTCATGTTCCGGTACCAGCTTTCCGGGACCAGCTATGGTAAGTAAAGTAATTAACTCTGCAATTTGCATTTTGTTTTTGTTATGTTTTTATTGTCATTTGCCAATGTCGCAAGAATGCCAAGAGTAATTACGTAATATAGTCTTTGGTCCGTGGCGTTAACATCAATCAATGAACAACATTGTTTTATTTTTTTATTTGTTGAATACAAGGCCTTTGGTTACTTTTGTATGGTATGTGTGTATTTTATGTCTTTTTGCCTTTATAAGTGCGTTTTGTTTGTGCAGAATAAACAATTTTTCTTTCTTTTCTTTCTTTCTTTCTATCAAATTACGTAACATATTTTCGTAAACGATTACGACTAATCTGTTTCATTTTGACAGTTCAACAACATTCATTGCGTAACACATGATCAATCATAATCTGAATCATTTTGAAAGAGATTACCATTGCTTCATATGTTCGAAAAATTTGTCAGTTCAACGTAAATAACGAAATGAATGTTGTTGAACTGTCATAATGAAACAGATTGTGATTGATCGTATGTTACGCAATTAAGGTGCTGTCCAGTCAGTGCAAGCATTTGTCAGTAATCGTGGAGCTCAACTCAGAACATAAGGAGCTCAAATCGACGAACAATACCAAAGAAAGGACATTTGGGTAAGCCGCATAAACTACTCACACTGCCAGACCATCATTAAAACTAACTGAGAAAGGAAAAAAAAGGGGAGTTATGAAAAAAAAGAATTTAAAAAAATATCCACCTAGTCCTCACATTCACAATAGGTAATTAAAATAATATTATACTTTACAAAGTAATCATGTCATTTTGTTTTAATGTTTAAATAAAACTGATATATTTTAATGATTTTACTAAATAATTCTAATGTCAAGTTTTATGGTTTTATCACAAGGTTTAGCAGAGCGAGCAGTTCAATCCCAAGCTTTTTTATCTTCTAAATAATCTGTAATTTTATAGTACCCTTTTTTACCAAGTTTGGTTTTAATACCAAGGACAAACCCGGTTCTGGGCCTAACCGTTACACGAATCAGATATGCACCAAAAATATTGTTTATTTTGCTTAATTAATCTATTTAAATCTTAGCCTTAATAACAATGGCCAAGTGTAGAAAATAAGTAGATTTCTATTTATTTTTTTAAACAACCTTTGTAAACCGTTATAACACTTATTTCATTATACATCTCTAACTTCACAAACGCTGGCATTATATCAATAGAGCGTACCCAAACAATGTGCTCGATTTAATGGAAATCGGTACTGTCACAAATAATAATTAAATACGTTTTTTGTATATTGTTTAAATATAATTGTTGTTTTAGGTACTAAGATAAACGAAAAATAAAAAAATCTGGAATCTAATTGATTTTTAACGTAACCACCATTAAAAAAATCATTAAAAGATATAAATAATCGTTATAATCGATTGAACCATGGAATGCACTAGTAAACGGCAAATGTCAATGTCAACGTCTGTCAATAGTCACGTCATGTCATTGTTGATGTTGTCTTGTCATTCGCTTGTCGTATTTTTGCTTAGTCGATTATTGTTTTTCCGTATTTCTCCGGACTTAATTATTTGACCTCTGCCCCTGAATACTGGACTCCGAAATTGTTTTCCTTCTGACTGAGGGCAGTCAGAAGGAAAAACTTCTTGAACATTGGACACCGTACCCTGCCAATTCTGCTGACCTTTGCTGGAAAACTGGATCTGTATAATGCTCTTTTGACGACTGGATATAACGATATCATGAGCCTGTGCGCATTAATTGCGGAATAGCAATGGATACAATAACCAGACCCGCTCCCGCACCAGACCGCTGCAATACAATAGGAAGGCGAAGATTGGAAGATGAAATGATTCTTTCAATTGTACAGGAATGGGTCGCGCCTCAAACGGTTAGTATCCGATATTTCTGTATTGTAACATTTTTGTACTATGTAATGACCAAAATGTGCAACAAATTCATATTTGAAGACATGTGACATCACCAATCCGGACTGAAATTGCATTGTTAATTACAGCCTATTACGATCAGTGGGTCGTCTTCCCTCTCTCAGAGAGGAGGCCTGCAGTGGAAATGTAATAAGGCTTATGTTTACCCAAATGTGCAACTCCGATGTTTATTGCTAAATGCTAGTGCTAGACCTAATAGTCAAATGATAAATGTTTGTTTCAGGTACTTAAATGAAAAAGACTTTACCTGCCAAGCTTGCTGAAATCATGCCAATGCTGTATTTCTTCATGATAATAGACTAGAAGAGAGTGAACAGACGCCTATAGGACACTAACGAATAGAAGTGTGTAGACAGGTGGACGGTGACCACCAGAACCACCTACAGCAACAGCTGTCAACATTGGACTCAACCTGGATGTTGAGAGGACGAATAAAATCCAGGCATATAAGTAATAGTTTATATATTAGTCGACAGCTCTCTAAGTGGAATGATGCTATACTCCAATATTATTAAACCTGTATCGTTGGCAAAAGAATGTTTGTTTGCTGTGCCCACACCATGAGCATAATTATGGTATCGTGGTTGGGCATGGCACCAGGGTGGTCAATTACCTCCTGCACAATTTCTGGATACTGCATTAGTTATATTATGATAATCCAAAAATAGAAGGTGATTAATAAAAACATTTATCACTATTATGTGTTTTTTAATTTTAATTTATTTATCTTTGCAATCTCAGATGACTGTAATCTGAGATTGCACCTAATCCCCTAGTAGATACAATATTAACAAATGCAAGCCAGTAGTGTTATAACCAACACTAACAACACTACTGGCTTGCATTTGTTAAGTACACATCGTTTTCAGCCGAGGTTTTCAGTAAGATCAATCGGATACTAAATCAGAAGTCACCCTCTAAGCGTTTTTTATGTACTTGGCTATACTTTCCAGCTTAAGCTGACCTCGTATTGTACGGAAATCAAATCATGCGAGATCAGCTTAGACTGAAAAACTATAGCTGGATGTGTAGTTGTGTGTATCTACCTAAAACCTCATCGTGATAGGCTGCAGGCACTGTAGCAAGTACAGCGCACATGCGTTCCCGATTTACGTAGCAAACAAAGCCTAAAAGTACCACTTTTTATTGAAATAACTCAAATAATAAAACAACCCAAACAGTAAACATTGTCTGATTTTACCAATTTGGCCGTTGCTGGGAGACGTGAAAATTGGTGTCGTGAATTCTTCGTAAATGCTCTAGTTTATGGCCAAATTCCAGCCCTGTAACGCCAGGCCCAAGTTTCTATGGAGTTTGGGTTTCTCCTTTTAAATCGTTTTAATGGGTAAGTTTCGAATGTCAATGAGAAGTTTGTTGTAAAAGCGTATACATTGACCCATGAACGAGTTGCCTACTCTGTGGAGAAGAGTGCGATGTACAGCAAGGTCGTGTTTATTCCTGGTATTTAAACTATAAATATCAGTTTTTTTTTTTTTAATTTGATATATTTTTGTGTACATACATTAGGTTTTCAAAAATATATTGTGAGGCTAGAGTCAGAATATTTTACTCCTCGGAATATTTACTTCTCGGACCTAGGTTGTAAATGGCTCGAAAAGCCCTTTTCTATAGAACAAAGATAGTATTAATGTCCGCACAGGTTCCCCAGAGAAAAATCCCATATGACATAAGAAATGAAAATAACTAAAATAAACAATTCTGGCTGTATCTACGTCAGTTATCTGTCTAATTTTTTTAACAGCATAGGCGGCTGAACTAAGCCTTCCTGACAATTTTTCTATGTGTGGGCTCCATTGTAATTTACTGTCAAAAGTGATTAAAAGAAAAACTGCCGACTCAACAGGGTCCAGCTTTGACTTGCATTAACTTGAACATTGGTAGTTAGCTGCCTGACATTTGGCGTTGAAAATTTAATGAGTTTAGACTTTTTTCGTTCAGAAGAAGATTATTTACATTAAACCAATGCACAACATTAGAGAGTGCATCGTTAACTTGTTCAAAGTTAACGAACTGACGTTTGATTAAAAAAATAAGGGAAGTGTCATCTGCGAATAATACGATCTTGTGATTATCCCTTATGTGGTAAGGTAAGTCATTTACATAAATTAAAAATAAGAAAGGACATAGAATTGAACCCCGCGGCACGCCCATGGTGACTGCAGATCCTGCAGATCTCTTGCCATTAACATCGACCCTCTGAATTCTGTTGTTCAGATAAACCTACAAATATATAAGAATGTCTATAATATATAAATGTCTTTATTTCAATTTAATTTGATTGTAGTATGAGTAATTAAGACTATCTATCTACCTATATACGTATATTATGTACAGCTTGGTAGGTATTTATTAAACTTTGGTTGGTGGATGGGTTGATGGTAGCTTGGTTGGTGGGTAGGTAGGTGGGTATGTAGGTTGGTTGGTGGGTAAGTTGGTTGGATGGTTGGTTGGTGGGTTGGTTGGTAGGTGGGTAGGTCGGTGGGTACCAACCTATCCACCAACCAACCTACCCACCAACCAACCTATCCACCAACCAACCAATCCACCAACCAACCTATCCACCAACCAACCTATCCACCAACCAACCTACCCACCAACCAACCTACCCACCAACCAACCTACCCACCAACCTACCCACCAACCAACCTACCCACCAACCAACCTACCCACCAACCAACCTATCCACCAACCAACCTACCCACCAACCAACCTATCCACCAAACAACATATCCACCAACCTACCCATCAACGAACCTACCCACCAACCTACCTACCCACCAACCAACCTATACATTAACCTACCCACCGACCAACCTACCACCAACCTACACACCAACAAACCTACCCACCAACCTACCCACCAACCAACCTATCCACCAACCTACCCACCAACCAACCTATCCACCAACCAACCTACCCACCAACCAACCTACCCACCAACCAACCTACCCACCAACCAACCTATCCACCAACCAACCTATACACCAACCAACCTACCCACCAACCAACCTATCCACCAACCTACCACCAACCTACCCATCAACCTACCCACCAACCTACCACCAACCTACCCACCAACGAAACTACCCACCAACCAACCTACCCACCAACCAACCTATCCACCAACCTACCACCAACCTACCCATCAACCTACCCACCAACCTACCACCAACCTACACACCAACAAACCTACCCACCAACCTACCCACCAACCAACCTATCCACCGACCTACCCACCAACCAACCTACCACCAACCTACCCACCAACCTACCCACCAACCAACCTATCCACCAACCAACCTACCCACCAACCAACCTATCCACCAACCTACCCACCAACCAACCTACCACCAACCTACCCACCAACCTACCCACCAACCAACCTATCCACCAACCAACCTACCCACCAACCAACCTATGCACCAGCCTACCCACCAACCAACCTATCCACCAACCTACCCACCAACCAACCTACCACCAACCTACCCACCAACCTACCCACCAACCAACCTATCCACCAACCAACCTACCCACCAACCAACCTATCCACCAACCTACCCACCAACCAACCTATCCACCAACCTACCCACCAACCAACCTACCACCAACCTACCCACCAACCAACCTATCCACCAACCTACCCACCAACCAACCTATGCACCAGCCTACCTACCAACCAACCTATCCACCAACCTACCCACCAACCAACCTACCCACCAACCAACCTACCCACCAACCAACCTATCCACCAACCAACCTATCCACCGACCAACCTATCCACCAACCAACCTATCCACCAACCAACCTACCCACCAACCAACCTACCCACCAACCTACCCACCAACCAACCTACCCACCAACGAACCTACCCACCAACCAACCTATCCACCAACCTACCCACCAACCAACCTACCCACCAACGAACCTACCTACCCACCAACCAACCTACCCACCAATCAACCTACCCACCAATCTACCCACCAACCAACCTATACATTAACCTACCCACCGACCAACCTACCACCAACCTACACACCAACAAACCTACCCACCAACCTACCCATCAACCAACCTATCCACCAACCTACCCACCAACCAACCTATCCACCAACCTACCTACCAACCTATCCACCAACCAGCCTACCCACCAACCAACCTATCACCAACCTACCCACCAACCAACCTATCCACAAACCTACCCACCCAAATTCAAATTCAAACCTAGGCATTCCGCGGTAATCAGGTGAGGATTGTGGGGAGAAATGCTCACCACGTAATCCTCACCAAGACCCCTTTATATCTCTGGAATCCCTTAATGACTATTTTCGAGATTTGGCATAGCGTTATGACTATTTCTTGACTGTTTTTTGGAATTGAAACCAAGTCGGTACTCCCAGCCGTTTGCTTGCACTGTGGTGAGGATTGTGTGGAGACGTTCACCCCACAATCCTCACCAACTTATAGCTGTATCTTCGTAATCATAATGCGACAATTTTTTTAACCTTGGTGACTATTTATGACTATTTTTAGGCGTTTTCAAAATTAATGTTCATGAAGTTTTCAAAGGTGAGGATTGTGTGGTAAAGGACACAATTTTGTGCACAGACTCTTAATAAAAGGAGAAACTGACTGACATATCAACGCAGAGCCGAAACTACTGGGACTAGGAACGTGAAATTTTGCACATGGCTTCCTTTAACATAACGTAGGGGAGCTCAATGAATTAATCATTGTGAGAGATGACGAGGTCTGCTGTCATCACTGTACCAAAACGGATCCAGCGGGTCCAGCGGGTCCAGTGGGTCCAGCGGGTCGAAGCGCACGGAGATGGCGCAGTAAAAGTGTGTGTGTCCATACACTTTGACATTTGATGATTTTAAACAGTGACATGCTTACCTACATATTTACTTTTTGAAGTATAATAATCCCGGTTCAAGAGCCCGTATCAAAAGTTACGCAAAACCATGCAGATTTATTTATTTAAGGTACAATAAGGTACAAAGGCGGACTTAATGCCTTAGGCATTCTCTACCAGTCAACCAAGATTTCTTGAAAATGAGTAAGGGGCGATTTTATCCCGCGGCGATAATTTTTCAGCGCTCTGCTTAGCGCCGAGAGTTGAATATCCAATAGTGTGTTTTTTCAACGCTCTGCTAGCATATGTAGCTATGAAAAAAATGGAAGAAACTGTCACCCAGTTTTTGAAGTTTCCTGCCCGTTCTTCTCCATAGGAACCTAAGTACTACAATTTGGAATGGGCAACTAGCTTCATCTTTCTGACTGACCGACTCCTTTTACAATTCAAAAGTGCTTTAATTTATACAAAATGCCAAAGCATGTTTTACTCAAAAGTAAAACATGTCTTGTTAATGAGGAAAACATCGTGGGGAAACTGGCATACCGGAGAGATATTTTCGATGTTCGACGGCATGTGAAGCCAAGTCAGAGGCCCATGGGCGGCATAAAAACTCTGACACCAGGTTATTCACTCCCACACCAAAAATAAGAAGAACACTTTGAGTTTCATGCACAAACTGACCGCGACAAGTGTAACTTACAGGAGAATCTATTTGGCTTTTTATTTTACGTACAATGCGTTCCCTTTCGCCGCTCTTCGGCTGGCGCCGGATATTGGCGCGGCCAGTGTTAGGCCACTGACGTCACTTGTGCCATTTCCTTTGCAGAACAATTTGCAGTTAGGAACGTTTGTAGAACTATTGTGGACAGATACTTGTTAGTATTGTTACGTTTGTTTGGTCTTGAAACTTGGAACTAAAGAGAGAAATAGTCCAGCTTTTTAAAAGCTTTTATTTAACTTGCAATGTATGTATGTATGTATGTTTTTTCTGGTGGAATATTGCTACTCAATTTTAAAGCAGATATCTTCAACCTATTGAGCTGAAATTTTGTATACACGTTTAGTTTGGATGACAATACACGTTAAGCTGTGTGACGCGCTAATTCTAAATCGTAAATCCAATATGGCGGACCATCGAAGATGGCGGAATAGTTACTTTTAATGCATTTCTACAATATGGGTATCAAATGAAAGGGCTTGTTGGGAGTAACTCGAAAAATAATGTGACGTCATTCTAAATCCAATATGGCGGAACATCCAAGATGGCGGAATAGTTATTTTTTATGCACTTCTGCAATATGGGCATCAAATGAAAGGGCTTGCCGAGAATAATTAGAAAAATATTCTGACATCACTCTTAATCCAATATGGCGGACTTTTCAAGTTTTTTATGCTTTCCTATAGTATGGGTATTAAATGAAAGAGTTCGCTTTGAATAAAAATGCAGGTTAATAACTAAAAAGTAAAAAATAAATTAAAAGCAAAAATACCTTTAAAAAAAAGCTTTTGTTTTAATGCTCTAAAAAGAAGAAAATAATTTTTTCTTTTAAAATTTTAACTCGATCATAAAAGCTTGTCGCGCGATTTATAAACTAGTACCTATTTAATTGAGTAACTTAATGCGCCAAGTATTTTTTTTTTAAATTTAAGTTAAATTAAATACTCATGTAGGTTAGGTACTTACACAAACCTCGCGACAAGCTTTTATGATAATATAAATTGATATGATCATGAAAATTAAGTTGATAGTTAAAATGTGAAAATAAAATTTTATTTTCTTCTTCTTAGAGCATTGAAATAACAGCTTTTTTTTAAAGGCTTTTTTGCTTTTAATTTATTTTCTATATTTGTTCGGGTATCAAAATCGCTAACTAATATTATAAATGTGAAAGTGAGTTTGTTTATTTGTTACTCTTTCACCCTAAAACGGCTGAATGGATTTAGATGAAATTTGGCACATGGGTAGACCATGACCTAGGTTGAGACATAGGATACCTACTTTCATCCCGGTAGTAAGTTCACGTGGGATAATTTTCCACGCGGGCGAAGCCGCGGGCAAAAGCTAGTCTTCTAATATTATTGCTCCTTTTTAGATCTGGTGCGAATAATCAATCTGGCTCGCCTTTTCCCAACTATATTGGGGTTGGAGCGACTGCCTATCTGTAAGTGGGTAATACGATACCCCTTGGTAAGACTGGTTGTCAGACTTTCGGGCTTCGAACGCCCCGTAACGACTGTCAAAGACCCACGAATGACAGCCGGGACCAACGGCATAACGTGCTTTCCGAGGCACGGAGGAGTCTCGGTATGTAAACACAACCCTTCTTGTGCAAATAATATTGTTTTGAAATTCATCACTACAATACTGGTCTAAGGCTAAAGGCAACAATATTTCATCACCACTGCTCTCAAAACGATGAAGAAAAGCATCGTGAGGAAACTGACATGTCCGGCACAAAAGAATAGACAAAATGACAGTTAAACATCACAATCTGTCATTTCGTTTATTCTTCCGTCGAGAAAACCCGTTTCTATTGGGTCATACTGCGCGTGCTTGAACCAAAAATTCGAAGACATGTGACATCTACCAACCCGCACTGAGCCCGCGTGGTGATAACAGCCCACTCCCTCTCACAGAGAGGAGGCCTGTGTCCCAGTAGTGGGAACGTTATCAGCTGTTTATGATATAAATGTAGATTGATGGTATCATTCTAACTGAGTACGGCTTAATGTGTAGTTCAATTAGTCTTAAATTATCTAATAAGTAAAACTGCATTTATAATGGTAACTTTATTTATTGCAATAAAAAATATATCAAAAAACGGACGGAATTTCATATTTCCTTATCAAAATATACAATTTACAAAAAAAATACAGAATAAAGCTCATTTTGGAATGTAAATATCGAGATTCGATCCCTGTTCATATAAAAAATCCTATATACATGTCAAAAATCTCTTTTGTGAATCACTAGAATATAATTACTTATAATACAAAAATATAAAAATATATTTATCAAAATATAAAATACCCAACAACAACTTTTGTATAAAAAATACATTTTTGAGCTCTTAAAATCACACACAGTTACAGTTTTACACATAAAGCTACAATTCCGTAGCCGACCGAAGGCGGCAACGGCAGGCGACGTGTCGCCACGACGACTGATTTCTATGAATTTCTATGAAATACCTTCCGTTGCTAGCGACACGTGTCGTCGCCTTCATAGAAATACATAAAAATATATAGAAACCAGTGGTGTCGGGTCAACACGTCGCCTGCAGTTGCCGCCTTCGGTCGGCTACGGAATTGTACCTTTAGGGCTTACTTGCACCACAAATCACTAAACGTGTTTAGCGCTAAACCACAGATATAATACAGATGGTTCACTCCGCATTTTAGATATGAAGCTACAAGTAGGTACGCGGCTCGACTTGTCGAATTCAGTG
Organism: Agrochola lota; assembly: GCA_947364205.1. Taxonomy (NCBI): domain Eukaryota; kingdom Metazoa; phylum Arthropoda; class Insecta; order Lepidoptera; family Noctuidae; genus Agrochola; species Agrochola lota. Next base: position 11,656,820 of record OX376245.1, on the reverse strand, counting down.
GGCGTAACGTAGTCAGAAGATATAAGAATTTCGCAATAGAAAAAGAAGCAACTACTTGATGAATATAACTGTAGGTAGTTAGCGCTGTGCGACCTTAATTGCAATTTATTGTGTCGTAGCAAGAGTCGCTTTTTATTTAAATGATTTTGCGGAATGAACCACCTGTATTAATCTGTGGTTTAGCGTTAAGTCTACTAAACGACGGTTTCCTTGAAGAGCGGTGACCGCCACACAACGGCCGCAGTGACGGCTGTAATGAATATGATGGCAGCGGGGCTGGCTTTACGGTACGGACTTAACGGTGTCAAAAAATATCTTTAGCAAACCACACCAATTTACAGACCTGCCGTCGAGAGAATGCGTTCTTGACACCTGTCAGTTTCATACTAACAAATATGTGTTTTGGGAATTTGATCCTAATTACAACTAGAAATTGTCCAACTGACAGGTGTCAGGAACGCATTTTCTCGACGGCCGGACTGTACTCTAAAAAATACCGTTTCCGTGACGTCGTTCGTCGGTAAATTGCAGACTCTATGTGGCGGAGTTTTGTAGTGCAAGTGTGCCCTAAATGATATAAGATTCAAATTAAAGCTAAATATTGTGATGAACGATGTCGCACTTTACAATATCACAAAATAAATTAAAGTTAAAAAAATGTCAGAGTAACATGGCAGTGATAATACTTTCCTTTTTTTTTCAAAAACTTTACTTAAACTCTTATACTTATTTTAAAAAATGGTGATATTACAATCAGACTGTTCTTTTCATTTTAACCTTATTTCCTCAAAGTAAATTAATGTTGAACGGTGTATTTGTTTTTTGTTTTTTTTATTTATTAAATAGATATCAGATCAAAATCAATTTAAAATTACGTTCGTCAAGGATGTATTCGGTGTAGTAAACCTCGTAATTGCTTTACCATTATTGCAAAAAAAACTCCCAGTAAAGGCCTATTCCAACAAAAATTCAATTGAAAATTACAAATAATAATTATAAAAATTAATTTTTAAAAATCTTTGATTCCCTTTAAAAATGCATCAATGTTTAAATTTCATGCAATTAGATTAAATTAGCATCGACGGTTAAAACATAGTTTTAACCATAAATTACATATTTCGTTAGTATCAAGATTACTTAAAAGTGTTTCAACAGCCGGACAACCCCATGGAGGATTTGTGATGTTTCTGTTTATATCTTGTTTGTTTCCTTAATTAATAAACAATAAAAAAATAAAGATTCCAATATCGCTGTCGCGTTCGGTAGCGATACTGCGGTCCTAGACAAAGTGACATTCTGTGAGCTCTAACGATGACAGAAAAGTCAGAAATGTATGGGACTGACGCACAACTGACGAAAAACGCCGACGATTTTTTTTTATCAATCCTGTTGAAAGTACTTGTAGAAATTGTCTAGGCTTCTTAGTCACTTTGGACAATTACCGAGCGCGACAGCGATATTGCTTATATCAGAATAGGCCTTAAATTGAAACTTCACTGAGTGCCAATTACACATATCTAAACTGCGATCAAGAGCTGTCAGTGTCAAAATTCTTCAACAATTATGGATGACATTGACAGCTCTTGGACGCTGTTTAGGTGTGTGATCGTGTTTAGTTTCAGTGGTGAAATCCACCATGAGGTTGTAATTGTAACTGTCACATTGCTCTTTATTTGAGCAAAAATAGTTCTCGACGTTTGATGACGAGCAAGCGACGTTCAACTAACGATGATGGTAAAGCAATTACGACGTCGACTATACATAAAAAATATAACGAAGTCATGTTTATCCATCGAGTATTTCAATAAATTAATATCGGATTGTTTTTAATTAAAAATAAGCTAATATTGGCTTTGTATCGTCAAAAATTACTATTACTGTGTAAAAAAATTACTAAAATTCCTGCTTAGCGACCACATACCGCCGTGTTGGTCATGCAAATATCAAATTATTTTCATCAACCAATAATGTTAAATTTCACGTCTACAAATCATCAGTAATCTTAAAACAAACGCTCAAAAATATACACAAAGTAATCAAAATGGAGTCACTAACCAGCCCAAGTACACTACTGCTACCAAACCAGCTGTACTTGACCTTTTTCTTGGTCAACCTTCTCTTATCCACAATCAACTTTTTAGGCCAGGAATTATAATCTGTGGGCACGCTTTGACATTGACTGGGATGCCATTTTCTTGGAGTATTATTTGAATTTTTCGCTTGAATACAAACTTCATGGGTCTTTCCGTCTTGGAGAGATATTTTGAATGGCTCGTCGATAGGTATGGTTAGGGATCTTAGGGTGTATGCCACGTCTGATGAGTACTGGAGTTTGTTCGTGCTGTCTCGAATGTAAAGGATGAAGTCCCCGACGTCTTCGTTTGAGGTGATGAACCAATGGGCGTAGATTGATGGTTGAGAGCTAGAAAAAGATAGAAAATTGTCTTGAGAAAAAAAATTACGCTGTTGGGAAAAAATTGGGGATGAAGTGGATAGATTTGTTTCATTGTTTGGGTGGTGTATATGATGTAATAATGAGATAAAATTGCTAAATAAAAACTTAGAAAATGGATCGGAGGGGTAGAGTAAAATATAATAAAAGATAGTATAGCTTGTCCAAAAATCACCAAAAGTACAATACGGCGGATTTAAATTGGCAGTTCCGAACTTCGCGCAAAAGGCTGCGCAATAACACTTTTAGGAACCAAATGGTGACATGAGGCGAGTGTGAGTGAGGGGACATGCGCGAAAGTTCGAAGAGCTTATGTTCAGAACTGTCAAGTTATATCTGTCTGGTGTTCTGTGAAACAAAGTATGCAAGGGCGTCCACTGTTCCATGTTAGTTGTAATTAAATTATATACAACAAAATTGACAATATTAATCTTTTTATATTTATATGTTAATTAATGTGATTGGTGTTGTATCGTTTAAACAAGTATATTATTATACCATGGTTTTAATTAACTATAAATAAATATCGGACATACGAATGGAAGACAGACCCTCTTTTTTTAAGTATTTTAAAACTAAACATCGAGGCTTAAGCGAAAAACACCACGCAGATTTTTTTATTATTTCTTTATCGTAATTTCAACTTAATTTGACGTATTTTCATAAAAAACCGCGTGAATACTGTGTTAAAAACAAAAAGAATCTCTCCGGCGGGGAATCGAACCCCGGTCTCCCGCGTGACAGGCGGGGATACTTACCACTATACTACCGAAGATGTGACAACTCTGTCGAAATCTGTAACCTATATTGGTGCAATTTCTAAAAAAAGTCTAGGAAATTATGCCCACAGGCACAGCATACAAATTCCGATCACTAATTCAGTCTTTAAACGTCGTGAAGGTGGACTCTTCACGTGACTTGAGGGCTGGCCTATTTTGAGGTCAAAGAATCAGCAATGTGGCAATGCTGCCAGCCTTTTGGGCAGTTTTCTCGTTGACACCGATGAAGACTTTTTTTGATGCCCACTAAGCTCTTGTCCTTTTTATTTCCTTTATAGACTTGTACACAATATAAATATCTTAGTGTTAGATTCTATATTTTATTTAAAGTACCCGGGCGACCGAACTCTGCTCTGGTGAAAATAGAGAATGCTCATTTAATAGTATAGGCTAGTACATACTAATTCCATGCTGCCATCTTACTAATTCGTCTGTCAATTATTGTCAATTGTCAAATAAGTAGTCTAAGGTCTAATCTTGTTCTAAACTTTGGGCGACCGAGCTCTGCTCGAGTAAAATTATGAAAAAAACGATTTTTTTTTCCAGATATGTGACCGAGCTAAACCCCTATAATGCAACTTTAATCGAAATCGTTAGAGGCGTTTTCGAGAACGTGATTACAAATATATATATACAAATATTGCTCGTTTAATAGTATAAGATATATCCTCAACGTGGTTATTACCGCACCAACCTAATTATTACTGTCATTCCATAATGTAAATGAAAGTCGAACAATGTCAAAAAATATGTTGAGCTAATGAAATATAACCAAAAATGACTATCTCCTATCGAAATTACGATTAGAAACGTTTTAAATAATTGCCTGCTCAAATAAAAAAACACAAAAAGAATCTCTCCGGCGGGGAATCGAACCCCGGTCTCCCGCGTGACAGGCGGGGATACTTACCACTATACTACCGAAGACGTGACAAAAACGGCGAAATAACGTATGATATGATACCGGTGTTGCTAATGTCCACTTGTTTTTGCATTTATTTTTACTAGTGGTGGCCCAGAGGTGGAAATTCGACCATAATTAATTTAAATGTCATGATTCTAAGGTAGCCATCTGGTGTCAAACGCATGGTAGAGTGTGTAATGTTTTTTTATTAATTTATTTCTAATATAAATTATATAAAAATATTAGCTTTCTGCACTCCTTCTCCATATAAACTTTAACTGTGCCAAATTTCATACTCCTCCGTCCGCGTAATTATTGTAAAAAGGGGTACAAAGTTTTTGCTTCACGTATTAATAATTAATTAGTAGAGGATCCGCAGAGGAACGAACTGCATCCATACGTTAAATGGATGAAAAGTATTTTATATGAAATTTAGTTTTGCTAAAAAAAATATCTCGCGAGTGGGTTGGCTAAAAAAATACTGGCTAGACTATGATTTATAAAAAAATCAAAGAATACTTTAAAAAAAATGCACTCTTTCGTTTAACGAATAAATTTAATACCAATGCAGGTCGTGCCCAGATCGGATCTTAGGCTATAAAGTTAGTAGTAAAAATATCGTAAGGAAGCCGGCATGTACTAGAATCAAAAAATCGGAGACGTGACATCTAAATTCATCTGCCAAATATGTAAATAAACAAGAGTTTTTCACTTAGACAAACATTAACTTTATGAGAGTGTGAATAAAGTAGATTTTACAGTGACTAGTACTGTTGAAAAATTCATAAAAAATATGAAGTTGTAGCGCAAACTGCACCTTATATGTAGGCATTACAGTTGTTTTTCCTAAAACTAATGTTTGTTTTAATGTTTGGCAAATGAATTGCGAACGCAGAATACCAACCCGCACTGGACCCGCGTGGTGAATTACGGCCCACTCCCTCTCACAGAGAGGAGGCCTGTGCCCCACCAGTGGGACTATTATAGACTAATTATGAGAAAAAATAATATATAATAAAAAAAATACATAATACAATTGTATGTACTTACTATTGAATATCCCTAAAAGCCAAATCGGGTTCAGAAATAAAGTCAAACGCACTCTCTCCCTCAGTGCTGCTATGCTCCAAAATCTTCGTGTCAACTTCAGTGTTGCCAGTGCACAATAATCTGTCTTCGTCTACAGTCAGTAGATTTTCATTAAGTAATGTAACTGGTTCAGCGCAGGTAAGATTTTGGTATTTTTCGTCCATTTTTAGTAAAGATGGTCTCATGTGGTTAAGGTAATGTTTTAATGGACGCGTAAAGCAGTCACATTTTAAGCTGTTTTCTGAAAATAAAACACGGAATTTAAAAAATTGCTTCCATGACATCACGCGTGTAATCCCCGATGGGTAAGGCAGAGGTGTACCTATAGTACACCCACATTTCGCCAGTTATGTTTAAGACCCATGTAATAGGGGGCGAGCCTATTGCCATCAACCGGGCACAAATCCAGACTCGTGAGCAGCTGCTGGACCTGGGAGTCGAACCCAGGATCTCACGTTCAGTTGCAGTCGCTTGCGACCACTAGGACCAAGGAGGCAGTTTTTTTTTTTTTTAACCTGAATTAATTGTAATCAGTATAACGCCGATATATGCCAGTGGTCTTGAGTTCGAGTTTAACTGTGGATTTTAAAGTAATTTTTCCAATTACTCATATTTGTTAATTTGTTTGAAAATTGCAAACACAGTTATGCCGGCCATTTTCTTCTGGTATCGTCCATTAACCACGTGAGGCTTGAAAGGGGGGGAGGGGTTCGGAAAAAATCACGAAATATCATAAGAGGGGGGTGTATTGAGATACCACGTGTATTTTTTTTTTTGTTGAACGCTCGATTTCTTAACCGAAAAGCGACACGTGACCTTGACTCGCCATAGCCTAGCAAGGATCATACCTGTATTTAAAGATGAAATATTCGGATTTTTTTAAAGATACTTTGTATACAAAAAATACACGTGATTTGGGTAGGGGATAGTCTCAATGTGCTAATAAACTTGAGCATTCACTTGTAACAGAACATCGAGCATTACTCGTTTTTAAATTTGTCGAACTGAACAACGAACAAAGTCAAACATCGCTACGAACATTTTCACGATCATTCTAGCGAACGCTCTAGTTAGTGCTCGTCAAAAAATATTCTTGACGAAGATGGAAACGGAACATTGACAGAATGGCTCAGCTCGGCAAAAAGCTCCAAGCAAATTTACTGTCCTTTAGCTAGAACGCTCGCTAAAACGATCCCATTTATTTTTCTGAAATGTAACATTCGCTAGAATGCTCATTACAAGTTAATCCTCAAGTCTATCAGAACCATAAAACCTCATCACGTTAAAAAGTTGCAAAAAATATCACGTGATTAACGGTCGACCCCTTTACACCAGGCGAAATCTAAATGAATGCCTAAATTAAAGCGCGTACTGTTGGATTTTCAACGCTCGGCTTAGCGCAGAAAGTTGAAAATCTAACAGCGCAATTTTATATAGATTACTGTATTTTAGGCCGCGCGTACTTTGGACACGAATTCACACTGAATACGTTTTTCTCCGTCAAATAGGTAGTGTTCCGGTGATATCGCATTGAACGCACGAAAAATACCAACAAATTCGGGTTGTTTTCGGACGTCGGAACTATACGCACGACTAACTCGCACTCAGTCTGCGCGCTCCCTTAGTACTTGGGAGGTCGGGAACGTTCGTGCGTGTTCGTATGTGTTCGCACGGCCTTAACTGCGAAGTACTAACCTTGGAATAACACCGTCAGTCCCTCATTCTTGACTTTCCTAACTAACTGGGGCTCGAAGCTCGTTAGTTCATTTTGTCGTACATCTAATAACTTGAGTTGTTTAGCCGACATTATATTTGTAGTAGGTAATGTTTGGAGGGAATTGTTCTTTAGATGTAGCTCTGTTATGTTCTCAGGGAAACTGAATTTGATTTCGGCTGGAATGGTAAAAAATAAAAACAATGTGGCGCCATCTACATCGCCACATGCGAACTAGCACAAGACCTGACGTCACACAAATCCTGCATCGCGCGATTAGAGTTTACCGCGCGAACGACATATATATAAGTTCTCCGACATCAATCGTTGGGCAGTCGCCCGCCAGACACGACACCTATCTGGTCGGAGGATCCTCCCTTTTCTACAGAGGATGAGTGAACTTTACACCCTGTTCTTCATGCCTCTAAATTGGTGACCCCGACGTGATGCAAGATGTGTGTGACGTCAATATTTCGCAGTGTTGATTAATTTGGTAATATTACTGTATGGAAATAAGAAATATGGCTAACTAGTGAACTAAAATATTAATAATGAATTGAAATTATGACACTGAATTTGATGTTGTAACCGTTTTAGGTGTAAAAAAGGCATTTGGAAAGTTTCCAAATACTATTTTTACATCTAAAACTAAATATTCGGATATTAATTATCGCATTTCATAATCAATATTTCATTTCACTAGCTAGCCATATTTCATATTTCCATACAGTAATATATTAATCAAAACAGCGAAATATTTGACAGCTATTGCGATGTTTCCCACTTTCTGTTTATACGCTCTAAATAAGGGGCGAGCCTATTTAACTGGACTCAAATACCAGCTCCGAGTTGTTATTAGAACCCATTAACATTTAGCTCGACCCGGGAATCAAACCCAGGACCAGGCTTAGCAGTCACGCTTGCGACCTTTAGACCGATAAGCCCTCAAGTCACGAATAATATTGACATAGCTTACACTTTATACTTTTATTTTTATTTTATTATATCATAAATCAGAAAAATACTTACATGTTCTAGATATCATATCTTTCAGATTATTATGAGATAAATCCAAAACTTCTAACGATGTTAGATTACCGAGGACATCTGAAAATAATTAAAACATATTTTAGTCATTGATGTAAATCGATGATTTTAGTAGAATATCGAAGAAAATACCGAGGGAGGTGCTCGTGGCTAAGTAATAACAGCCGCACGGGTCGATCCATCAGGTTAAGCTACGCTTGCCGGGGTCGGTCCGTGGATGGGTGACCATCTTTACATACTGAGACTCTTCTGTGCCTTGTAAAGGACGTTAAGCCGTTGGTCCCGGCTGTCATTCGTGGATCTTTGACAGTCGTTACGAGGCGTCAGAAGCCAGGAAGTCTGACAACCAGTCTTACCAAGCGGTATCGTATTACTCAGTCACAGGGCTGTGGAGGTCAGATAGGCAGTCGCTCCATGTAAAATACTGGTATTCAGCTGCATCCGGTTAGACTGGAAGCTGACCCCAACATAATAGGGACAAGGATAAAAAAAATATATACAAAAATAACTTACTATTCCTAATATCATTAATAAAATTGCCAGCCAGGTTTAATTTTTTTACTTTCTGAGCGCCTAAGGTCAGGTCATGAGTTAGCACCGGTATCTCGTTGTAACTCAGATCAATTTCTCGGAGTCTGTAGGGAATCCAGGGGTTCGCGGGGAACATTTTCTTTGTTAGAAAGCCAAATTTATTGTGGCTTAGAATTACCTGAAAAGAAAAATAGTAGTAGGTATTATTAACACCTTTCTTAGAAATTATTAATTTAATATTCAGGGTGGATTTTTTAGACGGGGCATTAAGGGCAGCTACTTGAACCGTTGTAGCTACAGGAAAACGGTCTTACGAGACTGTCCTTAACTTTTTGAGACATTTTGATCTGCATTCACAGATTTTGAAAAAAAAACCAGCCAAGTGCGAGTCGGACTCGCGCACCGTGGGTTTCGTACTGACCTGTAGGTATATAAGTAAAAATATTTTTATTATATGATGTAACTAAAAACATCTATGCTTTAAGACGTTGCTTCTACCAAATTTCAAGATTCTGAGTTCACGGGAAGTACCCTGTAGGTTTTGATTCTCCTGCGAGTGTCGAAAATTTGCAGCATAAACGGCTGTAGCCAAATGGCAAAAAACGGAACCCTTATTGATTCGTCTGTCTGTTTGTCCGTCCGTATGTCACAGCCACTTTTTTCCGAAACTATAAGAACTATACTGTTGAAACTTGGTATTCTGTGAACAGCATTAAGATTTCCACACAAAAATTGAAAAAAAACAATAAATTTTGGGGGTTCCCCATACTAAGAACTGAAACTCATTTTTTTTTCCATCAATCCCATGCGTGTGGGGTATGGATAGGTGTTCAAAAATGATATTGAGGTTTCTAATATCATTTTTTCTAAACTGAACAGTCTGCGCGAGACGCATTTCCAAAGTGGTAAAATGTGTGTCCCCCCCCCCCCTGTAACTTCTAAAATAAGAGAATGATAATACAAAAAAAAATATGATGTACATAACCATGTAAACTTCCACCGAAAATTGGTTTGAACGAGATCTAGGAAGAAGTTTTTTTTTTTAATACGTCATATTTGCTAAATATTGTACGGTGGACGGAACCCTTCGTGTGCGAGTCCAACTCGCACTTGGCCGGTTTTTTTTTTCATTTGTTTTAATTTTTTCTAAAGCAGTGATAGCCTAGTGGTATGGCCGTCAGACTGCCAACTTCTAGGTGAATATAACTGTAGGTGATTAGCGCTGTGCGACCTTAACTGCACTTTATTATTTCGTAGCAAGAGTCGCTTTTTCAGTGATAGCCTAGTGGTGTGACCAAGGTGCCAAGTCATAGTTCTCGAGAAAGAACCTCTGACTTCTCGGATTCATGTGCGTATTGTATAGTTATCACTTGCTTCAAAATGGTGATGGAAAACATCGTGAGGAAACCGGAATGCCTTTTTTTTTTTTTTTTTTGAGGGTGGGAAGTCATCAAATGACTTCTCCCGCTCTGGGCAGAGCGAGAGGGTGTGTCAGACTTTTACTGACTAAAACCCACCCGTGTTCCTTCCGTTGCCTGTGTGCCGGGGCCGCGTTATCCCTTTCGGACAAACCCGCAACCCCAGCAGGCATTGGTCTTTCGACCCCGTCGGTTGGTGCTGACATCTCTTTGAGGCGCGCGTGGAACACAACGCGCCGTCGACACGGGCCTGGTCCTTATCGGACGGCGAGCTGCCCATTGCTCACCGTACGAATACCCGACGAATCATGCAAACCAGTATTTAAAAAACTTGGTTTGTTACCGCTACCTTGTTTATACATATACGAAATATGCATGTTTGTATGGAAACATAAAAATTTATTTAAAACAGCGAACGATATATGTCCTCGAAACAGACGAGACCCATACAGGCTCGTAGTAAGCAATGCTCCTAGGCTTGCAAAATATAACAAAAGCTGCTTAGCTATGTGTGTACGGATCTATAATGGGTTACCTGGTGATTTTAAATTGTTAAATACGAGATACGGTTTTAAGCGGAAATTGAGTGGATGGCTAAGCCAAAATAACTTTTATAGTCTGAAACAGTTTTTTGACACAAAATATTAGTTAAGTACTTGATTTTTTATTTTCGAATTTGCATGCTGAGTCTAAACCCGGCAAAACATGTTTGTACTACTTTAAACTGTAAGACCTGTTATACCATTTTTTGAGCAAATAAATATATTATTATTATTATTATTACGCAAGCCCGCGCCTACGGTGGCCGGAAGTCGGCTCTCGACTCCCGACGCCCGGGGCGTCTCCTGCGGCGACTAGGGCCGCGAGGGCGTGCAGCTTGCATCTCCCTCGCGGGCTCCGCCTCCTCCTTCGCGAACATAACTGCTTCGCAGAAGGAGGTGACGGCTTCCCATGCACTCTCGCTCCGAACCATGGCTTGAACCAGGGCCGGACGCGAGAGATCGCCGCCGCCGATCGCCTCCGTGAGGACACGGCGGTGCTCCGCCCAAGCTGGGCAGACCTCCACCGTATGCTCCACCGTGTCCTCCGGGCGATCCACACAGTGGTGACACCCGGGCGTTTCCTCCCGCCTTACGCGGAACAGGAACCTCCCGAAACAACCGTGTCCGGTGAGGACCTGCGTCAGGCGGAAGGTGAGGACGCCATGGCGCCTCTCAAGCCACTCCTCAAAGAGGGGACTTATCGCCGCAATTGTGGCGTGCCCAAACCGGCATGCCTGAGAGATATTTCTCGACGGCATGTGAAGCCAAGTCAGAGGCTCATGGGCGGCTTTAAAACTCTGACACCAGAAAGAAAGAAGAAGATTCTTATTGCTGTGTATTTTTCATAAAAAAATTACAAATGTAACAAATTATGTTGTATTGCAATTGCAATTATTATATCTTTTTAAAACATCTTTAATCAGTCCATAAAAATAATCTTAACTTTGAACGAGTGAGTTTGTATGTTTGTTTGTTACGCTTTCATGCTGAAACGGCTGAACAGAGTTGGATGAAATTTGGCACATGGGTAGACCATGACCTGGGTTAGGACATAGGAGACTTTTTATCCCGATATTCCAACGGGATCGAGACTAATGCGGATGGAACCGCGGGGTGCAGCTAGTAATAAATAATTTATTTAAATACAATTGACGACGTATATTTACTAACCTAATCCGCTTAACTGTTCTTAAAGAGTCTTAAAGAACCCTGAAAGAAATGTTTCACCTCTCAACGTGGTATCCTCAGGAAGACCCGGACCCGACGTGTTGCCACGTCAAGCGCCGAACGCAGTACAATATGGGTAAAAGAATGATCTTACCTCTTCCAAAGACAGGCAGTCATCTAACAATCCATGTGTCTTGTTATCAATCTTTTCTAAAAAGTTATGTGATAGATCCAACTTCCTGTAACATAGATAACATTTCTTATTATAAATCAGTTTTAAAGATAAAGATAATTTATTTGTCCAAACCAGGAGTATACTGCCTCGTGGTCACAAGCGCTACTGCTGAGCATGAGATCCTGGGTACGATTCTCAGGTCGAGCAGTGTTATTGGGTTTTTCTATCTGGAATTTCTCAGTAGTAGCCCGGAAACTGGATTTGTGCTCAGTTGATGGCAATCAGCCCACCTCCCGACTTTTTTTCCACTGAGCGACAGATCGAGCAACTGCAGCAGCAGTTGGACGTGTTGAGCGATAGTTGTCACTCTATTGCGCGACTGTTTTGAGATAGTTGACAGCCTAGTATGAGACACTTTTGCGACAACTACGCCGAGCGCACTTTGGACGTGTTTTTTTTATGAATTTTATTCCGAACACATACGAACACGCACGAACGATCCCAACCTTTCAAGTACTAAGGGAGTGCGCCGATTGAGTGCGACTTAGCCGTACTATCTAAGAATTTCAAATATATACACCGTAAGGACTATTTCTGCTTGCAGCGCTCGGTCGCTATAAAATCTCATCAACTTTCAAAAAAACTTTCTCATCTTTGTTTCTTTTGTTTTAATCCTACTGATTGAAAAAGGGTCAGATATCTGTGATCATTGTAACAAAGCAACACGAACAACAAAAAAACAAAAAAAAGGACAAAATATCACTATGTATTTTTGTTTCATTGGTCGATGCAAAAAGGGGCATTAAACATGCGGTCATCGTGTTCACGAGATTTTGTTTTCAAACTGCTTCGATATGAAATTCTTCGATAGGTATACAAAAATAATTCGAACTTGTTAGGATATTTCATGCGTTCAATGCAATGTCACCGGAACACTACCTATTTACCGGAGAAAAACGTATTCAGTGTGCGCACTGAATTGTTACGACTACGGTCGTTTACGTACAATACAAATTCGTGTCCAAAGTGCGCGCGGCCTTAGAGATAGTTGCGGGACTGTTTTGAGATAGTTGCCCAACTTTTATGACATAAAATGGCGACTGTAGTTGTGTTGACCTCGAACTCGCGTGATGGGTAGCGATGGATGAGGTCTATGATGGAACGAGCGTACCCAAAAGATGCCTATTCACTCTTGCTTTGAAGGCAGACGGATTATACGTGGAAGGGAACACAGACGCTGGCAGAGGGTTCCACACTTTGGCTGTGCGCATAATGAATAAGAAGGTGAAGCGCTGAGTACGACGGGTCGAGATATCGGCCCAGTGCGGATGGTACCGTGCAGTACGTCTGGTAATCCGGTAGTGGAAGGGAGATGGTTGGATCAGGTCTCAGGTCTTCGATGTACAGTCTGTAGAAATCGACAGGTAGGCAACATTACGCCGATGATTCAGGCCGTGAAGCCTAGTCACGAGCGTCTCGTTGCCTATAAACTTTTTTGCTCTGCGTTCCGCCGAGTGAACTGCAGCAAGCTAGTATTTTGCTGAGCCATCCCATAAGTGGCTCTATACTCCAAACAGGACCGGATCTGTGCTTTGTACAAACTTAAAAGCTGTCCAGATGTGAAGTATATAGGATGCCCAGCTTCTTGGCTGGAGTTTGTTTTGATATACTCGACTGACTTGAGACAGTTGCGGTACATATTTGAAACAATTGCGCTACAGTTTTGATACAGTTGCGCTACAGTTTTGAGACTGTTGTTACAGTTTTGAGACAGTTGCGCTACTGTTTTGAGACAGTTGCGCTACAGTTTTGAGATAGTTGCGCTACAGTTTTGAGATAGTTGCGCTACAGTTTTGAGATAGTTGCGCTACAGTTTTGAGATAGTTGCAATACAGTTTTGAGACAGTTGCGCTACAGTTTTGAGATAGTTGCAGTACAGTTTTGAGACAGTTGCGCTACAGTTTTGAGACAGTTGCGCTACAGTTTTGAGACTGTTGTTACAGTTTTGAGACTGTTGTTACAGTTTTGAGACAGTTGCGCTACAGTTTTGAGATAGTTGCACTACAGTTTTGAGATAGTTGCGCTACAGTTTTGAGATAGTTGCGCTACAGTTTTGAGATAGTTGCGCTACAGTTTTGAGATAGTTGCGCTACAGTTTTGAGACAGTTGCGCTACAGTTTTGAGATAGTTGCACTACAGTTTTGAGATAGTTGCGCTACAGTTTTGAGATAGTTGCGCTACAGTTTTGAGACAGTTGCGCTACAGTTTTGAGACAGTTGCGCTACAGTTTTGAGACAGTTGCGCTACAGTTTTGAGATAGTTGCGCTACAGTTTTGAGACAGTTGCGCTACAGTTTTGCCTTAACGTACCTTAAAGCCACCAATCCTTTAAAAGCCTCATTAGGTATATGCTCGAGCTTGTTTCCGCTGAGCGACAGATCCAGCAACTGTTGCAAGCCGCTGAACGTGCGAACGGCAATAGTTGTCAGTTGATTGCGCGACAGATCTACCTTGAATGTTGTTGGTAGGTTCCCGAATGCAGACCTGCTTAGTTCTGTTATGTTGTTGTCCTGGAATGAGGAAAAAGGCTTATTAAATAGTACAAAGCTCGCTATTTCATTATAGGTATTGCAGTTATTCTGTTTTTCTTGAATATGATCTAAGGCAAAAAAGCCTCACTAAGATAATATTGTGAAAAATTATTACAACTAAATACAAGAATAGAATAGATAGAGGGGGGGGGGGGGTATCATGAGTGTCATTAAATCTTTTGATTTCTTGCTGACGTATCGACTAACATTGCGACCAAGTTGAGTCGGAGCGGTATTATACTACTTCTTACTATCCTATCCTACTCCCGACTATCCTACTTCCTTCTATCCGACTTCCTACTTTCATCTATACTACTGTCCTACTTCCTACTATTCCACTTCTTACGGTAGTTGCTTCTATCCGACTTTCTACTATCCTACTTCCTTTCTATCCGACTTACTACTATCCTACTTTCTACTGTCCTACTTCCTTCTATCCGACTTCCTACTATACTACTATCCTACTTCCTACTATTCCACTTCCTACTATCCTACTCCCTTCTAGCCTATTTGGTTCTATCCTACTCTCTACTATCCCACTTTTTCTATTCGACTTCCTAATATTCTACTTCCTACTTCCTTCTATCCGATTTTCTACTGTCGATATTTCCTTCTATCCGACTTCCTACTTCGTTCCATCCGACTTTTTAATATCCTACTCCCTACTCTCCTACTCCCTACTATCCTACTCCCCACTATACTACTCCCTTCTATCCGACTACCCACTATTCTACCGACTTCCTGTCCTACTAATCCTAAACTTTAGCACACAGGCAAAGCATGACCTAGAGAAAGTAAGCCAAGTAAGTAAGTTAAGTCATAGGAGACTTTTTATCCAACTTTGTTTTATACTAATTATAAATAAATATATTTACCTGCACATACAAATACTGCAAACTAGTGAGTGTAGACAGCGCCTCCCACGGCGGTTTCGTCAAACCGTTGTCCGACAAATCCAGAGCTTGCAGCGTCAACAGGCTGGAAAAGCTATCGGACGCCAACGTGTCGCCCAACATGTTTGACGATAGGTTCAGTCGGAGGAGCGCGTTCATTGACGGCCAGGTGTTCGGTTTGATTTCTGTGAGGTTGTTGTGGGCAACGTTTAATTCTCTGTGGAGACGAAAATGGGTAAATTATTAAAATAAAAATATGTGGTTAACTTGCAGCATGGACGTTTGATGAGTTCTTGAATGAAAGAGTTCTTAATTAGTCGGACAATCGTGGTGGTTAGCGTCGTATATACAAAGTGTCCATTTTGATATCCCAAAACTCTAGGGCAGAGATGGCGAACCTCTCCACATCTACGTGCCATTTTTAACCGACTTCCAAAAAGGAGGAGGTTATATGTTCGTCGCGTATGATGTATGTCCGTCGATTCCTCCGTCAATTGTGGACCGATTTTGAAAATTCTTTTTTTGTATGAAACTTTGCTTGGATAGTTTTTGAGTATGCTTCAATAATACGTATTTTTCCCACTTAGTATATGTGGATGAGTTGAAGATGAGTACATTCAATTTAGATTATTGAGGAGAGCACATTGGCATAATTTGTTTTTCAAAAATCTTGAAATTATATATTTATAGTCCTATATCCGCCGGTTTGTATGGAGTCGATCCACTGAGCTACGTGTTGACGACTTTTAACAGACTTCCAAAAGTTCTATGTTCGACTTTATACATTTTTTTTTTAATGGAAGCTCATCGTTATTTACATCAATTGTGAACCAATTTTCAATTTTTTTTTTTTCATTTGACACAGTAGTTTGATACGTTTTAGTACGTATTTTTCCCACTTAGTATATGTGGATGATATGATGATAACTTCCTGTCACTGTTATTTACATAGCAGGTAGTGGTATTCGAATTTGGATGGGGTACCACAACTAAAAAGTGAAAAATAAAAACATTTTCCAAAAAAAAAAAAAAACGAGGACCTCGTTTTTTTTTTTTGGAAGTCGATTGTTTTTTTTTTGTAAAAAGTTTTTTTTTTCCAAATACATATTGAATGTTGCCATGACGTGCCAACAAACAATCACAGACTTGGTGACTCCTGGAAAAACTCTTATTTTTTTTACGTGCCACCAATATGTCCACAACACGCGTTCCATTGGTTCGCCACCTCTGCTCTAGGGTATTAATGAGACCATATCAAAGAATCAACTGCCATATGTAGTTCTTTAAAAAAAATTGTATATTTTTTTTTTCAAATAAAAAACAATCGGCAAATTCACGATTATATATGTAGAACAACGTTACGTGAAATATTAAAAAAAAACTTTTAATACAGACTATTTTTGTACATAAAAAAAAAAATTACAACATCGCATTTTCTTAGCTTTAAATATGAATGATTGGTTTGAATGAAAATGATTTACTCGTACTTATCAATTAAATTCACACATCGAGAGTTTAGTGTTATGGTATCTTCGAAACTATGCATTTCTGGAACACTTGTTCTAGGACTTTTTGTATTATTTAGAGTTATGGGACATCAAAAAAAACACGTTGTATAGGGGCGAACAGACTGTTCAAAGTGATCAGAACGATGAAAATTAAACTTTATCTCAATGACACAACGGGGTATTTTTTAATGGTCACAGTATACGAAAACTGTCAATCTGAAAATAATTTGTAATAAGTAAAGTTCTTCATCTTATCATTTTATTTAAACATTTTCGTTCCTTTGTTTTCGAAGGTGGTTGTACATTTGAGTTAAATCGTAAATTTTATTAAAAAGATGTGGTGTAATCCGGCAAGATAATTTAAAATTAAGAATAATATTGCATATTTACTTTAAGCACTTGTAATTTTTTTGTTTTTTTTTTGTAGGATTGATCCTTAGTACTGGATATTTAAACCAAAATCGATGATTTGGGCTATATAGACTTCTTAAAAAAAAACATAAATAAATGATATTTCACTCACCCCAAACTAATAGGTATTTGAAACAGCTTCTCCAGCTGATTAAAGCTGATATCAATAAGGCGAGCGCTCACGAGCTTAGCCAAGCTGCCTCGGGAAATATCGCGTAGTCTATTGTGTGACAGATCTAACTCTAGCACTGTGGGAATAGTGCCGAAAGTGGACGGTTTTATCACTTCTAGGGAGTTGTAGCTTAGGTTTAGGAATCTGTGAGAAGAAAAAAACATATTTAACATAACAACGGCTATACTCCCCGAGCGGTTAGGCAGAGCTGTACCTTTAGTGCACCCACATTTCGCCAGTTATGTTTAAGTCCCATGTAACAGGGGGCGAGGTTATTGGCACAAATCCAGACCCTGGGCTGCTATTGAGAAATTTCTGGTGTAAAAATCCAATAATACTTTGCCCAACCCGGGAATCGAACCCAGGACCTCATGCACAGCAGCAGCCTTTGCGACCATTAGACCGACGCGACGAGGCAGTCATATTCAAGTCAAAAACATATTTATCTAGACCTAAGTTGCCTCGGGAAATATCGCGTAGTCTGTAGGTATAACAGATCTAACTCTAACACTGTGGAAATTGCGCCGAAAGTAGCCGGTTTTATCACTTCTAGGGAAGTGTAGAGGTTGAAGAATATGTGACGATAGAAATTGTGTTTAAATCATGTTATCTGTATTTCGCAAAGATATACAGATATGCAGTGGTAAATAGTGCAGGTAAGCTGCTTCGGCAAATATCGCGTAGTCTGTTGTACGGCAGATCTAGTTCTAACACTGGCACTAGTGCCGAAAGTGGCCGGTTTTTTCACTTCCATGGAATTCTAGCTTAGGTTTAGGAATCTGTGGGAAGAGAAATAGTAATAATATGGCTAGTATCTTACTTGTTTCTTACAAAAAGAGGTGTTGTTATGTTAAGTAGTATGTAGTAACAAAAATGAAGATTCCGGGCTGTTAGAGATTTTTTTTTGGAAAACCACAGTAACATTTTCCTGACGTGGGGATCAAACACATGAGGTCACGTTGATTATTTGCGCTTGCGTCTATTAGACCAATGACGCAGTCAATACTGTTCGTAAGGTTTTTAAAAATAAATGTAGCGAAATTAGTGTGTACTGTACCTCTGAATACACCTTCGGAAAATAGAGTTAAAGTTTTGTAAAAAAAAAACACGTAACACTGAGAAGTAGTTCTTGAGTTATAATCACAATAACAGACAGACAGATTGAGAGACACTTCTTTATTAATAAATATTAAAAAAAACAAAAATAGTAGGCTTACCTTATAGAGAATAGATTCTGGAACACAGCATTGAAGATTTCACTTATATTATTATGGGATAAATCCACCGTGTTTAACTCATACAACTTAGGGAATGCTAGCCTCTGTATAGATTCTATTTTGTTGTACGATACGTTTAGGATTTGTATGCCTGACATATTTTGTATGGGTATCTGTGAGAAAAAAAGAAGGTATTTTAGAAAATATTTGCGATAGTTTGATGAGGGTAATATTGCTAAAGACAATATTGGTTAGGGTAACATCGCCAAAATCTAAATCTTTGAGTGGTAATGCCAAACGCAAAATTGATTAGGATAATATTTCGACGGGCAACATGTATTAGGGTAATACTGCTGTAGTCAATATAGGTTAAGGTAATATTGCATTAAGTTCAATAATACTTGTAGTTTTGTTTCCTAAGGTATTATTGCTACGGGTAATACATTAATAATCGATTGAGATGGTAATGGGAATATCGCCGAAAGTTGCCGAAGTCAATATATGAAACTCTATGTCTTGAATTGACATAGGTATAACATTGTCATCAATTAGTTAATGTGTTCCATAAAATCCGAATGGATGAGCTCTTATTTGTTTTTGCAGTTATTTTTATAGTAAATTAAATTAATAGCATTTTGCAGGATAAAATTACTTGCACACCAGATTTAATGGTATAATGTAAAGGGGCCATTATAGTTTTTAAACCTACATTCTTGCAAATAAATGGATTTGATTTGACTGTTTTATCTCACCTGCGAGAAGTCAGTAAACTCATTATGCGCCATCAGAAGTGTATACGCATAGCTATTCTCATCGAATGCTTGCGGACTGATCACAGACAACTTGTTATGGCTAAAGTCTAGCAAAGTCATGTTATTGCAGTTCTGGAACGCGCCCGTCTCTATGGTCGATAGAGAGTTGTGTGATATGTTCACGACGGCTTGGTAAAGGTCGGTGAATGCCTGGTTCTCTATTATTGTTATGTTGTTTTCGGCTAGGTTTATTTCCTGGAAAAAAAGGGAGTTTATATTTAGTCTAAAGGGTCAAATTAAATTAGCTAGCCAAACTCTGCAGACATGAGTATCGATATCGATAAAAACGATAAAAAAAGAAGATTTGTTGTTTTTTTTTTTGGGTGTCCACGACAGCCGATGGTGTTATTTCTTGAAGAATGCGTTGATAAATCTGTTTTCTTTTGTTTTATCATGTTTTGATATCGATATCCATCACGTCTATGAAGTGACAAAAAAACAGTTTTTTGTTCAAGTGACTACACTAACTTCGGTCGATCATCATCTGCCTAGCCTTTCCCCAACTATGTTGGGGTCCGCTTCCAGTCCCGGACCCAGAACCGGATGCAGCTGAATACCAGTATTTTACATGGAGTAACTGCCTATCTTACCTCCACAACCCAGTTACTGGGTAGTACGATACCCCTTAGTACGACTAGTTGTCAGACTTTCGGACTTCTGACGACCCATAACGTCTGTCAAAGATCCACGAATTAATAAAAAACTTAATGTGGCACGGAGGGGCCACGGTTTGTAAAGATTGTCACCCATCCACGGAACAACTGCGGCAAGCGTAGCTGAAATTGATCGATCGACCCGTGCGGCTGTAACTGCGGTCAACGATCCCTCAAAAAATCATCAAATTATTTTCTCATGTATTAATTCCATTTGAAATAAGATTAGACATTTAAAAAAACTTTTTTACAGTTCGTTCAAACGATTTTGTCTTCTATTGCGTTAGTGCCATGATAAATGGCAGCTGCAGTAAACTGTTGGTACTATAACGACTTTTTTGCTTTGAATGCCATCCTAATGCCTACGGCATAGAAGTATTGATCGGTTGAACGGACTGTAAAAAAGGTTTGTTAAAATGTCGAATCTTATTTCAAATGGAGTGTAGATATCGATACCCATCATCAGTCACCGAGGCAGCTCTAAGAAACCCTGGCACGACGACCTAGTGTCGCTCTTGACTGATCGCCCGGAAAAGGCAGCTGACAAAGATTAATGTAAAAGTATGGTGGAGACCTTTTCCTAGCAGTGGGACAGTATAGGTTAATAAAAAAAGAGTGAGAAGGGCTAGTGGTTAAGTAACAACAGCCGCACGGGTCGATCAAAGTTAAGCTACACTTGCCGAGGTTGGATCGTCGATTGATGGTCATCGATTACCTACATAACGATATTCCTCCGTGAATTAGAAAGCCCGTTAAGTCGTTGGTCCCTGTTGTCACAGTTAAGCAGCCGCTCTATGTGAAAACCGGATGCAGCTGAATACTGGTATTCAGCTGCATCCGGTTAGACTGGAAGCCGAACCAAACATAGAAGAGACTAAGCACATTCGAACTCATCTAGCAATTTTTTTTATATTTTCTTAATATGACGTCTAAAAGTAATTCCAATATCCTATTTACATAATAAATTTTATTTTATTTACATTTACAGAATAAATTTGATTTCATTTCACATGATGATGAAAGAAAGATATAAAGTATAAAAATAAAATGACACTTACTTCAGCATACTTAACCGCCTGGAACATCTGGAAGTCTACTTTACTGATCTTGTTCCTGGCGAGGTCTACAGTTCCGATGCGCGTAACCGCCGAGAAGGTGCCGCGGCCTATGTCTGCGATCTGGTTGTCTTGGAGATACAGACGTCTGAGAAGAGAAAATAATAATTATATTACGGCAGTATTACCCCGATAGGCAGCGGTATAGAAAAAAAACATCACTGATCGCAATTGTAATTTTACTAATTATTATTATTATTATGTATGTATTAATTTAAATGATTTTGTTTTTAAACAGATTAAAATATTTATGACTATAATTTTACTAGCTCTAAAGTAACTTTTTTTTAAATCATAAGATTATTTAATAGTTACTTTAGACAACATACAACAAAATAGTGCATAAAGCAGGGTTATAAAGAAGCAATGATGGAGCCCACTACATTATCCGCAGATTAAACATAAATAAAAGCGTATAAGATGATGGTGTTATGATCTAATAAAAAGTTACTTTAGAGCTACTAAAATTGTACCCATAAATATTCTAATCTGATTAAAAACAAAATCATTTAAATTAAACAGTACAGAAGGCGAACTCCGTATTTTAGTTATGAAGTTACAAGACCCGTAGTAATTGGCCCGACAAGACGAGCCCGACGCGCTCGTCTTGTCGGGCCAATTCAGTGAGAGTAACGTAGTCAGAAAATATTAGAGCTACGCGATAGAAAGAGAGGCAACTTCTAAGTGAATAATCTAACTGTAGGTTATTAGCGCTGTGCGACATGATATTGCAGTGAACCATCTGTATTAATCTGCGACATCATAACACCATCACCTTATACTATTTTATTGGTCATCTACAGAGCACCCACTGATTATTATTTATTTTTAATCTGCGGATAATGTAGTGGGCTCCATCATTGCTTCTTTATAACCCTGTGTTTTATGTGCTATGTTGTAGCTGTTTATAATATAAAATAAATAAGCAAACTGAACGTATCCGTAGGGTAATACCGCACGTACGCAACAATACTGTAGGGTAATATCGCACGTACCCAACAATACTGTAGGGTAATACCGCGCGTACGCAACAGTGCCGTAGGGTAATATCGCACGTACCCAACAATACTGTAGGGTAATACCGCGCGTACGCAAGAGTGCCGTAGGGTAATATCGCACGTACCCAACAATACTGTAGGGCAATACCGCGCGTAAGCAGCAATGCCGTAGGGTAATACCGCGCGTATGCAACAATACTGTAGGGTAATACCGCGTTCCATGAAAGGGTTTCGTATAGAAACGAAGTATCATTTCTCAGCAATGGTGTATGGTATATCTGCATTTCGCTAGTTATGTTATTTAGTCGGTGAGTCTATTAGTATTTATCTGGGCTAAAATCCAGACTGCGGCTGCTGAAAATTGTATAATGGAAAACTACAATAAATCTGCATGACCCGTGAATAGAACCCACGATCCCACATCAGCAGTAACGCGTGGGAAATTATCAAATAACTTCAACCGCTCTGCTCGGAGCGGGAGGTAGTGTCAGACTTTTACTGACTTAAACCCTTCCGTGTTCCTTCAGTTGCCTGTGCGTTGCCAGGGGCCACGGTATCCCTTTCAGACTTTCCCGCGACCCCGGCACGATCAGCAATAACGCTTGCATTGAGATTGAGACTTACCTCAAAAACCTCATTCCTCTAAAACTGTTAGTATCCAATTTCTTGATGTTATTATTGTCCAAATGTACCACTTTTATAACTGTGTTCCTTGCAAACATGCCTCTGAAAAATAAAGATAACAACTTTAATATTACTAGATTCTGCCCCGACTTCAGTCAGAACGCTGTGAGACAAAAGAACACAATATGTGTCTCGTCTACTAAATAAATAAAAGGCGTGAAATATTCAGGTATTTCATGGAGATATAAAGGATTATAATATGGCTGAAAATGTTCCAATTATGGCAAATCAAAGAAAAAACAATCTGTAAATATCCCTGTAAATCGCCCTATAAGTGTCTCTGTAAATCACCCTGTAAATTAAGCAGTGATAGCCTAGTGGTGTGACCGTCAGACTGCCCAGTCATAGGTCTTGAGTTCGAACCCAAGACACGCACCTCTGACTTTTCGGATTCATGTGCGTATAATTATTACTTGCTAAAAAAACCAGCGAAGGAAAACATCGTGAGGAAACCGGCATGCCTGAGAGATATTTCTCGACGGCATGTGAAGCAAAGTCAGATGCCCATGAGCGGCTTTAATACTTTGACACCAGGTTATTCACTAATCACACGAAAAGAAGAAGACCCTGTAAACTTTCCGTATAAATCACCCTGTAAATAAGTTAGGTTTAAAGAATTAAAAATCTCCCTGTAAATGGCCATGTTGTAGCGGCATCTACATCGCTACATGCGAACTACGCATCAAAGACTTGACGTCACACAACATCCTGACGTCACACAAATCCTGCATCGCGCAATTAGAGTTTACCGCGCGATAAACATATATACAAGCTTCCCGACTTCAACCTCTGGGCAGTTGCCCACCAGACACGACACCCGTCTGGTCGGAGGATCATCCCTTTTCTATGGTGGATGAGTGAACTTTACACCCTGTTCCTCATACCCCTACAATGTAAATCTCCCTGTAAATCGTACTGAAAGTACATTGAATTTAATCAAATCTAGCGACAAATTAATTTTTAGTTTTTTTGGATAATCATATCAAATAATGACAGATTCTAAAACCTTAGAGCAGTGGTGGCCCAGTGGTAACGGCCCCGACTTACAAGTTGTAGGTCGTGAGCCAGAACCCAGCTAGGCGCATTACTTTGTGTAAATAATTTCACCACTGCTCCTAGAACCAAAATATCGAAGACATGTGACATCTACCAACCCGCACTGGGCCCACGTGGTGGATTACAAGCCAGTCCCTCTCGAAGAGAGGAGGCCTGTGTCGCAGCGAACATTATAGGCTGCGAAGGCAAAAAACCCTAACATATTTACCTTGGTATCTCTCCAAGTTGGTTGTGACTGGCATTACACCAGCCTAGTTTACTCAAATCCCCGATATGACTGCCGTCCAGCTTCGTCAAACTGTTGTGGCTGCAAAATAGACATAAAAAACTTATTAAGGCGACACTAACCGACTTTTAATGATTTTATACTGAAGATCACGTCTAAACGAGTAGTGATAATGATTTGGAAAAAATATATAAATTGGAGCATTTTCTAAAATAACTTATTAAATGAATATTTTAGATTATGTTTTTAATACATAGTGAAATTAATTTGTAAAGTTATGTCTAACGCGGATAAAAAACTGAGAATCACGCAAAATCTATCAAGCGTATTTTTCTGAAACCTTCACCATTTTAATTAATAATGCGTCTAATTTGGGACAGCGCTCCTTGATGGGCGAGTCCTATTACTGGCTGGACGTACGACGCGTTGCGTGAGCTCAGTACAGAACACGCAAGCTAACCACTCAAGGTCACTGGCATATACCTACGTCTTAAACGTTGATTTATTTAAGGCGCGGTGCTACCTCAACATTCACAAAAAACTGGTTTCTTGGATAGTCGAGTATGACGTAACGCAATGAAAGTATACGACGCAAAAAATACAGTGGACAGAGAAAGGTTTAAAGAAAAATTTTAATCGAATAGAATAGTCGAAAATAGTTTGATATTCCCAATAAAAAATACTTCACTAAAACAAACTTTGGTGTCGAACATCTCTGTATTTTCAGCGATAAAAACATTTTTTTTTTAAGAATTCAATAGAATAAACATTATTTTATAAATTTAACCAGACAATTATTTAATTTAATGTGTATGTAACCCGTAAAATAAATGGCCAGTCGCAGCTTACTCACATCGTCGACCCAAATATTTATTCAATTTTCAACCTTATTTAATGCTCTGTAACTGTGAAAATAGATATTTCAGTCATCAGGCTACCGTATAGCGCGCAGACGCGATTGTGTGAGTGCAGCTGTGGCGTTTAAAATCGTAGTCAGGCCGGCCTTAATCATAGTATTTACATAATATTATATACGCTATGAGGCTTAAAATGATAATAATATTACGTACAAATATTAAAAAAACGAGGGGAAATAATCATAGGGCATCAATCTACGTTACGGTAATTAAAAATAAGTACTGAATAGTGAAAATTACCTTAAATCCAATACTTCGGTGTCCCTCAATCCTTTGAATTGACTACGTTTCAGTGTTACTAGTTTGTTCCCGTGCAAATCTAACTTCTTTAGTTTCTTTAGCACCTGTAACAAAAACAGAAAAGGATCAAATACTTATTTGTGTATCGGTTTCGTCGACGTGGACCGTTATAAAACTAGCCCGAGTTACTCCTTATACCATCAGCTATCTACCTGTGAGTCACGTAAAAATCGGTCTAGCCGTTTCGGAGTTTAGCCGGAACAAACGTAGTTTTTTTTTAATTGTTTTTTTTTTGTTATATAAGTAACGATTTACTTCCATATGCATTTAGTAAAAAGATGTTATTTTGACATTACAAACTGACACTTCAATTTTATTTGCAGTGTTTGTAACAAAACTCCTCCGAAACGGCAGATTGTTTTTGTTTTGTATTTTTTTTTTATGATGCGTCTTTAAAAATTACGTACAAACCTACATTTTCACCCTTCTGCCACCAACCCCTATTTTTTATAACGATATTAGTTCTGTAGGTAGGTAGGTGCGCCGTAGATAAGTACTTAGAGCTACTCGTGCGAAGCCGGGGCGGGCAGCTAGTTTGTGAAGACTTATAGATGTCTAGATATTCACAAATACTTATTTGTAATATACATATTTGACATTTACAACTTCGGATCATCATCATCTGCCTTTACTCAACTAAGTCAGGGTCAGCTTCCAGTCTAGCCGTCTTCTATTAAATTATCAGTTACCTGAAAAGCCTCCGGCGGTATATCAGTTAGTAATCCATTGGATAAGTGCAATCTCTCCAGCTTGCCGGCCGCCTCGCTACCGGCAAAGATTTGCTTCCCCAACTTCGTCATCTTGTGTCCGTCTATTGACAACACTGATAGGTTGCCTAGGATCTGAAATGTTTAAATAACACAACTTAACATCACGCTAGTAATCTCCAAGGGGTTTGGCAGAGTGTACCTATAGTACCTCCATATTTCGCCAGTTATGTTAAGAGCGTTTATCCTAAAAGTTGGCAAAGTCGCAAATAGCTGTCAAATATTTACCTGTTTTGATTAATTTGGGAATATCTAGCAAACTAAAATATTGATTATGAAATGCAATAACTAATATCGTAACACCGCATATCTATGTAGTTTTAGATGTCACTAACTAGCGAACTAAAATATTAATAATGAATTGCAATTATAACACTGAATTTGATGTTGTACCCGTTTTAGATATAAAAAAGGCATTTGGAAAGTTTCCAAATACTTTTTCTACATCTAAAACTATATATTGGGCATTACGATATTAATAATTGCATTTCATAATCAATATTCTGGTTCGCTAGTTACCCACATTTCTTTTTTCCAGATCAATATTGCCAAATTAATCAAAACAGCGAAATATTTGACATCTATTTGCTAGGTTGCCCACTTTCAGAATAAACTCTCTTAAGTCGTGACTGAATGATGATCGAATGAATGAAACGAATGATGAACGTCATCATATATTTTATATTCATTGTCGAAATGGAAGATCTTTTGTCAAAGTGGCGTGAATTTTCATGAAAACCCTCATCCGGTCAGCAGATTAACTGACCCGCAACTTTTTAAATAAACACTTACCATAAAGGCATCTTTCGGAAACTCCTCAATCTTAGTATTGGTCATGTATAGCTCCTGTAAGGTTCTGTTCACGCCAGCGAAGGCATACTGATCTATAGTCTTAATAGGAGTGTCCACCATTTCTATTACCCTGATTGTGGAGCGGTGAAAGAGCGGCCCGAAGAGGTTTGCTAGAAAAAGATACAAGTATATTTTATTTTACAAGGGGTTAAAGAAATTGCGTGCCATAGCTTCAGGGCGAGTTCAGAGTCGATAAAGGAACCCATAAAAAATTAATACCTTTAAAACCACAAATCTCTCCACTGCTCTGGTTACGTATTATGCCTATGCATACGCATGGTTAAACTACGGCGTAATATTATGGGGAAATAGTACAGACGCATCAACACTATTCATACTACAAAAACGACTGATTAGAATACTAGTTAACATAGATAACACAGACAGCTGCAAACCCCATTTCCAAGAACATAAACTTCTAACCCTACCTTGCATATATATCTTGGAAATGTGCAAATTTGTTAGAAATAATCAAAAACTCTTTACTACACGCGAAAACATACAGACTCGCTACACACTACGACACAAAAACAGACTAAACCAACCAGGTTCAGAGCTAAAAATTCACTCCACAAGCACTTTAGTAATGTCAGTTAAAATATATAATAAACTACCTGATGAAATTAAAAATGAACAAAAATTTAATATCTTTATAAATAAATTAAAACAATTTCTAATCTGTAAATGTTATTATAATGTACATGAATATTTAAATGATAAATTTAATAAATAAACAATAATATTAAAAAAAAAGAAAGAAAAACGCAATAATAATTTATTTATAATTACCAATGATAATAATAATATATGTATAATTTAAATAAATATTAATGTTTAAATCCAATATATGTAGTGGTAAAAATTATATGTACACAATTAGTTATCAGCCTACCTACCTACACAAAACGAAAGAGTAGATTAATATTAAAATTGTTAACAAATATCTATAATAGCCCTCCTCCTAATTTTTATGTTGTTATGCCCGACAGGGCCCACAATGCTCCAAAACGAATGTATGTCTTTATGTACCTACCACCTAAGTTCACATTGTGGAATGCAATAAACGTATTGAGTATTGAGTATTGAAAAAAGTTTTAAAATATCCGAAAATTATCATAAGATGAACCTAATGTAGTACCTACTAATTAAATAGCAATCGTTTAGAATTGATAAAAAATTTGCTTAAAATAAGTTTTTATTTTTTTTAAATGATAATTAATAATTTCCTAGAGTTACCTACCTGCTATCGAACGCAGTGAAGTACCTACGCCCGAACACTTCGATAACGCCGGGTGAAGGATAGGTAACTAGGTACGTAAATTACAATTCCAAGTTGAATCTAATTAATCTAATTAGGTTGATCTTGAAGAATGTTTTTATGTTTTTTTTTTCTTTTTTTGTTAGCTATGGCACACAATTTCTTTAACACCCTGTATATACAGTAGGCGCTTGAAGGTAACCCGGCAACCATTTTTTTGGCCTGGCCGGATTATTGGATTTCTGTAAAAAATGTCACCTAGCTATTAAGTAATAATTTTAACACAGATTTGCAGTAAAAATCTTTATTAGTTTACCTGCTCGTAGAATCGGACCGGACTACAGTACGACAAAGATTAATGCGCGAGCTCTGTAATCCAGCACTTTTGTATTAAATCTGCCGGATTACAGAGTAGGAGACGGATATCTATGGTAGGAGAGGTAAGTTAGAAAACGCCGGGATATTGGACGTGTCGGATTAGTGAGCGCCGGATTACTGAGCGAGTACTGTATTAGTTTTATACAGGTTCAATATAAATCAGCTAGTGAAACTCCGCAGACGCGATGGGTATCGACATTATTACTTAATTTCAAAAATTTAAAAGATTTTATAAACTCATAATTTCAAATGACTACACTATTAGCGGCCGTGGACTCCGTAGTCAACTGTTTATACATTCTTTACTATTTCGTAGTTTCGTATTTCGGTTTACCGTCCTTTTGCACCTCTTGCTGTGGTATAAGCTCGTGTGGGAGGAGCTCGTGGCTAAGTAATAACAGCAGCACGGGTCGATCCATCGAGTTAAGCTACGCTTTCCGGGGTTGGTCCGTGAATGGGTGACCATCCTGGCATCTTTACATACCGACTCTTCCGTGCATCGGAAACCACGTTAAGCCGTTGGTCCCGGCTGTCATTCGTGGATCTTTGACAGTTGTTACAGGTCGTCAGAAGCCCGAATGTCTGACAACCAGTCTTACCATGGGGTATCGTATTACGCAGTTACTGGGTTGTGGAGGTTAGGCAGTCGCTCTATGTAAAATACTGGTATTCAGCTGCATCCACTTAAGACTAGAAGCCGACCCCAACAGAGTTGGGAAAAGGCTAGGCAGATTGTTTTTTTTTGGCTGTGTCGTAAAACAGTTAAAAACAACATTATTAAAAGTAATACCAAAAACATACTCACAAATCTTACACTCCTTCAACAACAATCTTTCAACTGGCAACCCCAAGCCTGCAATATTCCCCAGCCCCACACTGAGCACAGACAACCCTGTATTCTCACATTTTATGAACAAGCCTGTATCTGACCCTTTTTCACAGACACAAGGATACAATAGGGTAACTGTCGAGTCTTTTGGGCAGGGGTAGACCGGACCAGGCGGTATGTACTCCGCGTTTGTGAAGGTAAGCAGTGTTGCCAGAGCGAATATTGTTTTTGTGACCATTTTTGTAGGTGAGGGATCTGAAAATATCAGAAAAAACGTTGTTTAAAATTAGCCTAAGCATGGCTTTTAAAATGAAAATAGTTCATTGATATACTATGACAACACACCGACCAAATGGGTTAGGTTAGGTTAGGAAATAACTGTGACCAACAGCGCGCAAGCCGAGCGAGTGCTACATCCAAGTTGGTCGCAGTTAGTTGGCTTTTTAGTATTTTAAGGACACCAAAATGGGAATTATTTAAAGCTCATAAAAAGAGGCACACTTATTACAGTAGAGTGTCCAATAATATTATAAGTAAATCAAAATGGGAATTATTTAGGGTTTTTAAATACATGCCATTTTGAAATAAAGGGAAACTTTAGAATGGCGATTTCCTGATTTGAATATTTATTTATACACACACGGTTATGGACCTTGCAAAGCGCAGCGCAAGCCAGTTTTTACAGCCAAACGAACATCATCCTTGCGCTAATTAAAATAAAGTTAAAATAACGATTCATTAATTCAACAGAGGCACGCGGTTAAGGATATTTCTTTTAAAATAATTATATAATTATTATAAAAATTTTCGACTTTACTTAATCCCATTAATTATACTTCCTTTCCAATGGATTCCTACCGTTCAGAGCGTTTATTCTGAAAGTGGGCAAATAGATGTTAAATATTTCGCTGTTTTGATTAATTTGGCAATATTACTAATTTGTCTTATCTAAAAGTTTATTTATAACTAAGTATAGAATTATTTTTAGATTAAACTACTGGGTTTATGCATTTGGGACACTGTCACAAAGTAGATAGATACTGAGCTCGGCTCCATAATACGTGCGAAAACAAGCGCACTCACACAAGGAAAAGAAAGAATTGGTTTAAGTATTTGTCACAGAAACACGTGCATACAATACTTAAACAAGGTCAAATAAAATTAGCTAGCGAAACTCTGCAGACATGATTGGTATCGATATCTAAACATGATAAAACAAAAAAGAAATTAATTTATTGATATTGATATATTAAGTATTTCTTTTTTTTTTTTTTTTTCAGGATGGAAAATCATCAAATGACTTCTCCCGCTCTGGGCAGAGCGAGAGGGTGTGTCAGACTTTTACTGACTAAAACCCACCCGTGTTCCTTCCGTTGCCTGTGTGCCGGGGCCGCGATATCCCTTTCGGACAAACCCGCAACCCCAGCAGGCATTGGTCTTTCGACCCCATCGGTTGGTGCTGACATCTCTTTGAGGCGCGCGTGGAACACAACGCACTTAAGTACTTACTTGAAGTGTGATTTGATAAAAAGTAAAAGTACCTTCCGTACGTATCTCTTTTGTGGCACTTTGATTCAATTAAAAACAATTACAAAGTTGATAAGATATCTCGAATTTTTACTTGACTTTCAACCTAAGTATCTTTATTTATTATTTTATCATTTCTATGACATTAATTTTACATTCTGTAATTAATTCAACGCACACTTATATAATTTCTTTAAATCTTTTTTTACTATGGATCATGTGGTCAGCAATAAGAAAAAAAAATGATAATGTACATTTTAGTGTTAGATTGTATGTTCATTATTTAAGATTTGTCAAGTGTACCTAAAAATAGAAACTATATCCCAAAAAAAAAAACTGAATGTTAGAAAGATTACCTGCAATGCTAAATTATCAAATGGTTTTATAATGTCGTGATGGCCCAGTGGTTAAGGCCTCGCCTCTCATGCACGAGGTTGTGCGTTCAAATCCGGGCAAGTACCAATGTGACTTTTTCAATTCATATGTACTTTCTGAGTTTATCTTGGACAATACTGACATCGGTGAAGGAAAACATCGGGAGGAAACCTGGACTTATATAGTTAATATAAGTCTGAAATCACCAACCCGTCTTGAGCAAGCATGGTGATCAATGCTCGTGCCTTCTCTGTATGAGAAGAGGCCTTTGCCCTGCAGTGGGACAGTAACAGGCTGGTATTATTATTATTTATAAGAGACATGGCAGTGACATAACTTAGTAACTGGAGGGTTTACAATACCACAAGGTTTCTAAAATATTTAACAATTTTATTTTTTTCATACTTTTAGTAAAAAAAACACGTTTCTTGGGGACCTTAATCTTGCCACATACAAACACAACCAAGCAACTGATCAAAGTGCAATAGTATTGGTTGATTATATTATCATATATTTCGGTTAGGGTTTTCAAAATACTGAATCTATGGCTGAACTTATCATCATTAAATTCAAATTCCAAATATTTTATTCTACACTAGCTGCTCCCCAAGATTTCGCCCGCCTGGACCTTAACTCTTTTTCTAAAATAAAAGTAGCCTAAGTAGTTAATCCTTATAACATAAACTATATGCCAGTGAAAATCCCGTCACAATCTGTCCAGCCTAGCCTGTCCGTCTAACCGGAACAAAAAGACAACACAATTTTTTTTAAATTGTTTTTTATTTTTGTGATAAGCCCCGTATATGCTTTCTTAGGCATTTAGAAAACATCAGTAATTTTTAATTACAAACAGACACTTCAATTTCACTTATTTGTAAGTGTAGATGTAGATGTATAGATAAACCTACATGGTCACTTAATGAAACGTCAAAAGTGAACTGTAACTTGAAAACATTGTACCGTACATAGTACATACACCTATGTACGGTTCACTGTTTTCATATTAGTGTTAATAGGTATGGGAGGATAGTGTCGATTGGTAGGTAGTCGATATATCGATATCAAATAACAAGTATCAAAAATGTATCAAATACAATATATTTTCCAATAACAACACCGTTGTCGTCACTGACTAAAATCGCTGGAGTTCGGAGCCGTAAAAATAGAATTTTTTCCTAGTTTGGTATTTATATTAAAAAAAAAAACATAAGTACACAATTTGAACCTCAAAATCCATTATATTGATACCAATTTTTTTTCAATATTTCGAAATGGATATTGGTATTATTTGTATGATATATATCAATACTTTTTCGCACTTCTTATATCCCTAGTGTGTTCAGTGTGTGTAATACTGTGCTGCTGGGGAGTTAGTTGCGCCACTTGTTCTTCCCAGCTAAAGCACTAGGAAGTGGCGAAGGGCGGGCATTTTGGGGGACTGTCTTGTGTAATTTTGACGTTTGAAAAGTGCTGATTCTTAGCCTAGTTTGAATACATGACTTTTTATTTGATTTGATTAACAATTTGTACATTGCAAAGCGCCCCATTTCTTAAAGTAACATACAATATGCACTTTGTTAAGTGCTCATAATGACACAATTAATTAAAACATAGTATGAATACAACTATAAAGTTAATAAAATAGGTTTTCCACTGCTGGGCAGACTTCCTTTTTTTCCTACCAAAGCTTTCTATTTTGTGCGATCTCTGCAAATCTCCATAATGTATTCCACAAATTTTCATGATATTTAAAAATCTAATCTCATCTAATATTCTATGTTAAAGGGTTTGGCTTCCAACCTTAGTCCGTCAGGTGCACCATTGTAGTACTACTACTAATCTAATATTTAATTTACACAAGCTAGTTTTATTTAAATTACTTGTATTGTTCAAGTAAAGCACTAAACAAATAGCATTGTTTGAGTAAAGAACTATAGAAACCTAGGTCCGCAATGACTGCATTACTGGCCAAACTATAATGGCCTCGACCTTAGCTCAGCTACACTCTCGGCCTTCAAGCTTGGTTATCATTGCAGCCCTTGCTGTCTGCGCTATAGTCCATCAAGGGCTGCAATGTTGAACACGCTGTGTTGGCCTGGAGCTGCGCTTTCAGCCATCATCAGCACTGCCAGCAACGCAGTCATTACAAACCGCAGCAGTAGAGTACTATTACGGTGTTGACTACTGAATTTATTTTGAGTTTGCTCAAATAATTTTATTAAGAGTGATAGTGAGAAGATGGAAAGCTCTGGTTTTACGCTTTGCACCATAGTAACTAGTGTGAAGAAATATTTTCTGCTTAAAGTTACGATCTTATGTTCAACTTATAAAATACTTGAAACTCAAAATATTGTAATAAAACAAAAACGATTGCTGAAAAAATTTACTTGTTGCTGGCAGCTAATAAGTAAAGAATAACTTGTTATTGGTTATAGAACTCACTGACCCAATATGACGAATAAAAAACTCACTCAAGGCTGCAAAGCTTAGGCTTAAACAATATCTATTGCTAACTTGTTTGTCAACGTTAAAGGTAAAAAAAAACCAGTTTTAACTAAAAACAAAGCGACAATAGACTATTGAACTTAAATGACCATATACCTCCGTCTAATTACCAGTAATTAACATGTTTTAAATAGCTCGGATTCCCTTGAAAAGTTAACTTTAGATACTTTGCGAACTACGACAAAACTTTCACTTCTAATAAATCAGTTGAAAACACACTACCTGCGCTTAATCCTTGAAGAAACATGGATTACACGAAATCCTGCAGTTGATGTATGAATTTCTAAATCCGTATCATAATAATTACGTTGAAATACGTAATATTATTTTCTAGGAAGAACTGCGTAACTTCTCCCCACCATGATCAACACGGAACTAACCATAGACAATTTGTTAGTGACTTTTGATGTCAGTTATAAAAGTCACAAATAAAAATAGACTAAAATTATTGTACAGTCCTACCAAGTTATCTGTGAACTGAAAGAGGACGGCACCGTCGATTCAGTGTTGCTAGATAATATAAGGTGCCCAAAATTGAGTAAGTTTTCAAGAAGGAAATTTCACATTAGACATAATCGTTTAATAAGAATTACAGTTTTTACAAATTAAAAACAATGATACCTATATAAAAATAATAAAATAAATAAAACGATTTTGATAATTTACAGTTACGCGTTTAGCGTACGTCGTACGCTAACAGTTTAGTCTCTCAGCAATAAACAATGGCTTTATCTAAAAAGTAATCCAATGAAGTGGAAATTCAGCAGATAAAATGTTCCACGTGGGGGATACAACTTTCATTTAATGCGAAGTTAAGTAGGTACCTACCCTGCAAGAGGTACCTGGATGTCTAGCATTTAGTTATGACCGTACCTAGCCCCTAACACCAGATTTGACTAATTATAATTAGCAGTGGTACCTAGTGGTAGTGTAGTGTAATAAAAAAAATCAAATTGCTTTACAATAATTTATTGAAAACCAGGTTTTCAGTCATTGTGATCTTAAGATG
This sequence comes from Agrochola lota, assembly GCA_947364205.1. Lineage (NCBI taxonomy): Eukaryota > Metazoa > Arthropoda > Insecta > Lepidoptera > Noctuidae > Agrochola > Agrochola lota. The sequence goes on along the minus strand of OX376245.1, from coordinate 11,621,950 downwards.
AACCTGCATACACAACTTCATCCTGGTTGTGAGGCCATACTCCGCTTATTTCCGTACCACTATCATCATTATCACTATCGCTTTCGGTTTCAGTGTCACTTACCACTTCTATAATAAAAGGTTTATCTAAATACAATTCATGTTTTAAGTATTCTCCTTCTAACCTGCGAACGTGTTTACAATGCTGTGCCCACTCATGAACTGTAATAGCGTCAAAAGCTTCTCTAACTAGGCGGGGAATTTCAGCATTTTTGTGCTTAATATTTACATCAGCAACTTTTCTTTTCATTGTGCTCCATATGAGTTCAATGGGATTGAGATCACAGTGATAAGGTGGTAAATATAAGCATTTGTGTCTATTGTCTTCTAAAATTTTTTCATTCTCATATACAGGTTCAGGCTTGTTTCTCTTAATTATTTCTAAAAGCTGAGGTTTAGTTAAATTCTCTCCGTAGACAATTTTATTTTGGGTCAACCATAATTGCATATCTTTTTTTAAGGAATTCGTATTTGGGACTTTATTCACACAAATACGGTGATAAGGAGCATTATCCATCACTATTATGGATGGCTCTCGTAAACCCACTTTTTAAAGTTGGTACTATACATCTCGTCATGATAATCACCACTTTTCGTGTTTAATTTAAACACAAGTAGTGCATTTGTAACAAATCCAGTATCTCCTCCCGCATGAACAATAATATATTTTTGCCCTTTCGATACAGGCCCCAATACTCCATCTTCACCCTCTCCTTGCCAACATTTACCCGATGTATGCGAAGAGTGAATATAGGTCTCATCTAAATAAATTATGGGCCGGGGCTGGGAAGATTTATTATTTTTATCCACTGCATGCAAGTACTTAGCTCTCCAAGCTGATATTTCATTACGCTCCATAAGAACCTTCCGATTGGATTGAGATTTTTTTAAACGAAATCCCACCTTGTGGAGCAGCTTTCGCAGACTCTCTCGCTGTCCTGTGTAATTTATATCTGCCTTTAAGACCTCTAGAAGCTTTTTAACAGTAGGGACCTCTTTTTTAGCAGAATAATATTCATGTACTTTCCTCCGTATAACTCCCATGTCAAAATCATCAACATGCACAAATCCACTTTTACGTTTTCTCTCCTTGCCTGGTGTCCGAATTTTTGTACCAGTTTCTTCTGCTGTGTCCTTAACTATTTTTGAAATTAGTCCTTGACTCACACCTGAAATATAAGATAGTAAAATAAATGTTAGTAGAAATTTGAAATCTGGCAGGTTAGTTGGGTAACTCACTTAGCAGGTTACCTAATAGATGTACGTTACCGTTACGCTAACCTGCAGCAAGAATAGAAACGAATATTTCGTGGATAATTAGTTAAGTATCGGGTAATTTATAACAAGAAAGTTGACAATACTAACCTGTCGCTGCCGAAATTCGTTTGGTTATTTGATTAAATGGAATAAACGGAGACCCCGCCCGAGCTTCTTCTTCAAAAAAGGTACCTACCTTTAGAATAATGTTTCGAGCATCGCTTTTAATAGCTTTCGGCATATTTAACTTTATAAATTCAGCAATATCACGACAAATCAACCAGAGAACCCGAATGTAGTAGACACTGACAATCGAATGACATTTCAACATGACGGCCGTAGTTCCAATTTTCGCCATTTCACAGATATGCTGGTAGGAGTGTAATATTTTTGGAGCAATTTATGTCCTGCCGTGACAGTTATTATAAGGCCTAAAGTCTGTAATGTCTGACTGTCTGTCAATCCCTTACTGTCAATAGACATCTTCATCATAATTATTTACTTAATTTCTTTGCTTGTTTTAACATAACATGTTTTTATCTCGTTTGAGCTGTCTTCACCTGTTTGTCTAAAGTATTTCGTATTACGAAGCGTTACTGTGTGTTTTGTTATATTCCGTTAAAAGAGGTAAATTACTTAACCCGATAGAGTCCACAATAATCATGTCTTTATACACCTATCACCTAATTTGAAAAATTAGGTGATAACACCTAATTTCACATTGTGGAATGCAATAAATATTGAGTAATGACTGTTCTTCCACCTAAAATATCTTTACTCTGAAATACAACATAATTTTAAAAAATTGTTTGCCCTACGGCTGCGCCAAATAGGGCTCGTTCAACTAAACCGCCAGACCACTAGTGCCAATCCCTGGCTTTTAAGGGGTCATGGATTAAAATCAGTTTCATTTCATCTCAGTCTTTTCATACTATTTGATTATTAACATGCAGGACACCCCCCTTTTCTAAAACGAATTTTGTTTGTTTCAGTTACTTTTTTACGTCAAGAGTAACATTAACTGCTGAATTCCTTCACGCTTTATTAATTCTTACTATCCCCTTAGACAAAAAAAAAAATGTGAAATCCGAACAATAGAGCAAGAGTAAAACTCAAATATGCCGCCGAAAAATACAATTAAAACTAATGATGCCTCCCAAGGATGCGCCGGAACCCTGGGAGAAAAATTATACATTCAAACAGATGAACCAAACGATTTTAGTTGCTGGGAGGTGTTCTGCTTTCCTTACTCTATATGCTCGAAATTTTGGGACTGCTGCGTTGCAATATGCTCAGGCTCAAACCAATTTGTGGTATTCTTGATGATGGTACAGTGGTGTATCTGCAAAATAACTCGCGCAACAACCCCTAATCCAATCATCTACCCTTACTATTTCTACATGTTTGGTCAAGTTGCCCTTTTGTCAGTGTTTTTCTTTTTGCTGTGGTACTATTTCGGTAAAACTGTTGTTTTACCATTTTTTTATACATTCTATGCGGCATTTGTTGATGATTTTCAAACACAAACCCCGAAAAACGCATCACGGAGATCTTTTAGGAAATACTGTTTTAAAAAAGGTGAAATATTTGACACACCTGTAGAAACTAGTTCAGCTTCTCAGTTTCATTCAATAACGATGATTACTTTTGTTATAGAAGGGTTTGTTAATGGAATGCTTTAAATAATCATGATTTGCAAGAACGTATTTTATTTAAATCCATTTTCCCTAATTTATCGTAACAATCTCAATACATTTGGCACAACGCCATCCCTAGCAGTCGGACACAATTTCACACAAGGTATACTAGCGTCAGGCAGGTCATCAATCATAATTTTCATAACCAAAATAAAAAGCAGAAGTGTGAGTATCACTCACGCCCCTATGGTCCCAACCACCAAAACTATTACTGTCCCCTTCTTTTTTTGTTATATTAAACACAATACATCACGAATTCTATGAAATAATCAACTGGCTACAGGCAGACGGATAGTCAGATCGACGGACAGACGGACAGGTTGACGTACATACAGACAGGTCAACGGACAAACAGGCATATCAACGGACAGACAGATATTTTATGTAGACTTTGTAATAAATAAAGCGCCTTACTCACCATCCATCTTGCTGTACGTCCCGCCAAGGCCACGCAAGATGCACGACGCAATACGATAATTAATAGTCTTGAAGTACGTCAAATATTATTATCAAACAAGCAATATATAATAAAAAAAATAGGTATCTCAAGACTATTCACTGTCTTTTTGCGTCGTGCATCGTGCGTGGCCTTGGCAGGAAGCAAGATGGACGGTGAATAAGGCGCTTAAGTTTCCGTTTTCACCCCCATTTCCATTTTCATTTGCCAGTGCAAGCGCAATGACTTTAGTCACAGCCGCGGGTCGCTGGCGATTTTAAAATCTCACTTCCACACGCAGATTGATAACAGCCGATTAGTCGCCGGCAGCGTCTAAAGTCACTACGTGTGTATCTGACATTATACGCGATTTCTTCCTAAGTACATAATATTCTAAAGAGAAAAGATTAGATTTTTTGAATGTTTGTTTGTATTAAATAAACTCAAAAACTAAAGGACCGCTGATAAGAATTATTTTACCAGTAGAATGCTATATTATCACTGAGTAACTTCTGCTATAATTTATAATGATATGACGCGGGTGAAGCCGCTGGCGGAAGCTAGTTCTAAATAAAACGAAAGTACACTTCGGAGGTGCGACAACGTTATTGTTGGTGCAACAAAACTGTAGCATTAACCACAGCAGGTCGATTGCACGCAACATTTTTTTTATTCTGGGTGTTCACTCCAGCTGGCGTGTTCGAATCGCAACCGGAATGTTTGATGAAGTGGGTTTGTGAACATTGGTTGGCAAATGTTAAGTCTTGATGAATTCACTTGATAACTTGTTAATGTATCCACCTGAACAATTGATCGTGACTTGACGTGCTTGAACAATATTTGATGAGTAATTCCGTTTTTTATACAACCTACAACTCGTAAGTCGGAGTCGTCACGACTGGGCCACCATAATGTAGATCTCGTAAAAACCTTAAGCACGCGGAATTTCCGGTAGACCGTATATATTACGTGGTATATATTACCTACCACCTTGTGCCCACGACACCCGTTTGCCAAATTTCATCGAAATCTGTTCAGCCGTTGAGACGTGAAAGTGTAACAAACAAAACAAACTCACTTTCGTATTTATAATATGAGTTAGGATATTGGCCTTTTAAGCTCAACAGCACACGAAAGGCGTGCGCGGGTCGGCCGCGGTTGGGGATCCATATAATACAAGGAATTACAATTAAACAAGCCCGCCGTACTCCCGTCCCAACCCGCTCCCGACACGCACCCTCTTTGGCAATTTGGCCAATCTCGACTATTCTGCAACGTCATAAAGCGAACATTTGGAAAAAAAATAGTTAACTAGACCTAAATGTCTGACATACAAACCGTTCACTGAGAATAGCTTGAACCTTGCCGCCATTTTGTCACCATTGCTTGTCAAGCTTAGTTTTAACCTCAGAATACTAGGAGGTGGTCTGTAACAGGTTAAATTAGACACCTGTTTAACAGGGTAAACAGGTTTCTAATTTTACCTGTTACAGATCAGTTTGCACTGCCGAAACAGCACAACAAAACATGTTGAAACCCCTAGTTCCTGTCAATCATTGTATGGAACATTGACAGAAAATAGAGATTTCAACATGTTTTGTTGAGAATGTTTTGCCACTGCAAAGGCACAGTAAAGCTAGATAGAGAAGAGCTTGTTATGTTACACAGATACGCACACCAGTTACGGCAATGTTTTAATTTGGTCTATTGTAGTAGGTTGTGGTACGTGTGGAACAGGCGAAACGCAGGAACTGTTTTTTCGGGTTTGAGATATCTGTTCCATATTCCATGTTTTAAAAACATGTTTTTTTAACTGTTTCGATTAATATGCCTCACTCCTAACTATGCGTTTGCACAGGCGAAACTTTCACATAAAAACATGTTGAAATTTTAACTCGTATGGTATATTATTATTAAATTAAACAACACTTGTACTTCCACAGTTTATTCGGCAAGTTAGCAAACACCAAGACGTTGACATGGAACTGGACACCGTTACAATAGAGATACATATTAACAACCGCCATAATCTCTCAGCCGAGCCGGCAATAATCGCTTGCAGCGCGCGTTCCGAAGACCAGTGCTGCCACTCGATGCCGCGGGGTTCTCACACGCGGCGTCGTTGCAAGAAATCTCAATAACCGCGCGTTACAAAATCTCTAGTCCTTGTCAAACATTGTATGGAAAAATTACAGAAAATAGAGATTTATCCGATCCGTTATCGGATATCATCCATAAAATTCAGACCTTTTACTTGCCCCGATATCGTATCGGCATCCAACGCGATATCTTATCGGAAAATGTGTAAACGCTCTAAAGCTTTAGTTATTAATCTGAGGCTACAGTTCAAAATGGCGACTGGACTGACAGAACTGCTAAACGCGAATGCGCTTTAATGTACATGAAGATGTCAGCGAGTTATCTATTATCTATGTCAGCGAGTCTGTCAGTTTTTAATGAATGACGTTAGGATTTGTAATGCCGAAATCTAAACTCTGAATAATTTACATGAATAAATCATTATTCGATCACTAAGATCGTTGGATCACCCCAAATTATGAGTTGGAGCTAAAGGAAATATTTTAGTTTTAGGAGAAATTCAAATATGGCGCCCAAGAAGGTAAAACGAAAGGAGAGGTTCCGATGCGATGAAATTCAAGGCGAACAGTTCCACGCCCAGATCGAGGAAGTCTTTGGCTACAACTGGTGGGATGTGTTCTGCTTTCCATACATTATCGGGGCCAGACTATGGGACTGCTGCGTCTCATTATGCGCGGGAACAAATCAATGTCTCGTCTACTGGATGATGATACAATGGCTAGTCTGTAAAATCACAAAATTAACTACACCAGACCCTATCATCTTCCCTTACTATTTCTACATGTTTTTTCAAGTTATAGCTCTAACAACATTCTTCGGAATGCTTTGGTACTGGTTCGGGAAAAGTGTTGTTATACCGTATTTCAGAGCTTATTACCACGCATGGATGCTAGATGAACCAACTGTGCCACAGCGAAACACATCACGATTATCTTTCAGAAAATATTGTTTCAGAAGAAGTGAAATTTTTGAAACACCATATGAAAATTCATCTTTATCTTTGAAGAATGGCCCAATAACAATAGTATCGCTTTTAATTGAAGTGTTTTTATACGATGTTCTGAGATAATATACAATCTGTTACCTTAAAATCACTTTGATTTTAACGTTATAGCAATCACAAAATATATCCACAATAATCCACAACTACCATTCAACTACGAGCTTGTGATCATGGCAACATTCTGTGCGAATCCGTTATACGTTTACGATGATTACGACTAACCCTAAAAGAAATTGGCAGCAAAAAAAGTTTTTGTGTAAAATGCCCATTTTTTGCGGTTTTTTTTTTCAAAATCTGTGAATGTAGCACAAAATTTCTCAAAAAATTCAGGACGGTCTCTTAAGACCATTTTCCTTTAGCTACAACGGTTAAGGTACCTGAAAAATCCACCTGTATACATGAATACCACAAGCGATGAAGGTATTAATTTTGATAACAGCTAACTAAATACTCTAAAATGTGCATTGTAGAAAAAGTATCCAATTTAAATGTATTTTCTCACTATTTGGCTATAATGATTTCCTCTTACAAGGTATGCTTTTTTTTTTTTCAGAAAGTGTTTTTTTTTCGAACCTACCCAATGGATTAGCAATCTGTTTCAAAATGATTCAGATTAATTTAGAAAAAAAACCTGCTCAACAACGTAAATAACGCAATGAATGTTGTTGAACTATCAAAATGAAACCGAGTGGATCAAAAAACTTTATCGAACCAACTGAGGTTTGAGTTATTATAAGTCAGAAATCGCGAAAAGCTTTTCCCATACATTTCGTAGAAAATGAACTTTTTTTAAGGTCCAGCCCTTACTGCCCCGTCTCAAAAATCCACCCTTAAAAGATATATACATATATAAATGTGAAAGTTTGTATGTTTGTTATTCAATCACGCAAAAACGGCTGAACACATTTGGATGAAATTTGGGACACAGATAGTTTATACTTAACCTGGATTAGCACCTATGCTATCCTATGTTGTTTTTAACCCGGTAGTACATTCCCGTGGGTTAATTTCCAACATCCACGCGGGCCAAGCTGCTGGCAAAACTTGGTATATACATATAGTTGTGGTCATATAATTAGAGTAACTTGGTAGTGTTCATTACTTTTTATGTTATTATTGCAATTAATTGGAGGGAAAAGATTAATGTACACTCGTGACTCTAGTTTAAAAACGATAATTAAATTCAGTTCCTATTAAAAAATAAATACAATTATAACTTGGAAAAACTTACATAACCATCACAATATTTAGTACTGGCAGTCGGACAACTAATTAGAAACAAGTGTAACTTAAATAAACTTTAAAAAAAACTATAATACAATCTTTCATAATGTCATCACATTAGGCAGTTTGCCGCCTTTTTTCTCAAAAAGGAGTTTAATGTTTTCAGGGTTCACGTATCATGTATGTATGTATGTGAGTTTCTTTGTTCCACCATAGCTTTTAAATGAATCCTTACATCCGAGTGACATATGCAATGATGTATTGGAAAAAAAAATGACGCCATTTTGTCTATGTCTAAAAAAAACCTCTTCATTTAATACAATATGGGTATCCAATTGAAGGCCTTGATGAGCACAGTCCAAAACTATATAATTTATTGGCATACATTTACATATGTAGGGTGTACATGCATGCAAAACAAACATTTCAACCCCACGCCTCGCCTCGCCTGGCCGTGATTGTCCCTATAATGCAATGCCAAAAAAAACTTGTCAATAAAATGTATCTATAAAATAAAAATAAACAATCTAAAAAAATTAAAAACCCAACTGCCCTGCCAAAAACGAACAAAAAAGTTAAAAAAAAATTGTATTAGGTAGTTAATCTGTATATACAAAACGAAAGGTCACTCATTTATTCGCTGACTACGGTATTTGATTCAAATGAAGGACAAATTATAAAGCATTTTCTGCTTATCCGTTAGTGGACTAGGGCACAATGCAAGTTTTTAATTTTTTTTAGAAGACAAAATAAAACTATAGCAACACTATCACTGACTTTTTAAGTTTGACATTGACAGTTAACATATGGTAGAAAAGAATTCCTTTACGTCAGTTACCCCGAAAATGGCGAGAAGTGTGTTACGCTGACACTATTTTTAATTTAAAAAATAAATCTGAGCTTTATTTAAAACGAAAATCATTTGCCCAGACTACAAAAATCGTGTATAAAGTTTAAGTAAATACCAGCATATCAAAACGCTCTACTGGTAAGTAAAAACATTTTATTTGACTATTAGGAAAAAGTGAAATTTAAGAGGCAACTTTGGCAATGTATATATTCAATTAATTTGAATAATAAAGAGAGATCTTAACTGCGATCGATTCTGATACTATTATGTCTGTTTCTCTGTGTGTGGATGTATCTATTCAGTTCTTTTTCACTCTGAAATGAATGAAAAATTACATTGTTCGTAGTCAGTGGTTTACATAAAGGTATTAGAGGATTGCGTGATACTATATAGTAATCAGTTTCAAGTGAGTATCAGAACGTTCTCACGTGCAGGAAAATAGTGTGTTCCGCCGGCAAATATTATCACGTAAGTTTTGATTACCAGAAAATACGTTTTGAATGTTGATAAATAATAAAAAGTATGTGTATAAACTCTACTGACCTAGTAACGGTGCGGAAGACACTTGACACACTTTCTAGATCATAGACTATGATCATAAATAATTAAATGCCTAATGTATTTTTCTCAAAGTAAGCTAAGGAAACTTGAATAGAAAGTGTAGTGGGATTATTTCATAGTTTTTTTTTTAAACTAGGCTATTTAAATAAATACTTAGTATTATTTGAAACTTTTACTGTTCTGATTAAGATAAGATCCTGTAAAATGCTATTTTTTAAAATACCTCAAAAAAAACATGATTCATGATTTTACAAAAAGGTTATATTTTAATTCTACCAACACTTAGTGCGTGTTAGTGTTATTGGGTTTTTCCATCAGGAATTCCTCAGTAGCAGCCCGGAGTCTGGATTTGTGCCCGGTTGCTAGAAATAGGCTTGCCCCCTATAACATAGGACTTAAACATAAGTGGTGAAATGTGAGTGTAGTATAGGTACACCTCTGCCTAACCTTTCGGTGAATACCAGCGTGGTGATATGTTATGTGTTATATATTATCTAGTGCGTTGTATACAGCTAAAGAACCTTTACAGCATCATGTCATCTAAAATCTGACACGGAATGATGATGGGTCCATGGGAATATGAGTAATGCAAAGTGATTATTTGAATTATGTATTTGCTAGCTTCTGCCTGTGACTTTGTCCACATTTTTATGGTTCCGTATCTCGAAAAGAAAACATGGAACCCTTATAAGATAAAAAATTCAATGCAGCTGAATCCTACCAATAATTTTCACTAGCCTTCGTTAGCGGCTACTCCTTCATGATATCTTTATAAATTATAGCCTATGTTACTCATTGATAATACTGGTAATATAGCATTCTACTGGTAAAAGATTTATTTAAATCGGTCCAGTAGTTTTGAGTTTATTCATTACAAATAAACATACAATAAATCAAATATTTTCTCTTTATAATATTATTATGTACCTATATTATATTTACTAGCTTCTGTCCGTGACTTCGTCCGCGAGCCCATAACCTTCTTCAAGAATTAGGCTATCCAACACAAAAAGATTTTTTCTAATCCGACTGGTAGACTAGCTTCGGAGATTACCCCCCTACAAATAAAAAAAAATTACCTCTTTATTATAATATTAGTATTAGTAGCGCTGTCAACAGTGAAGTGAAGCCAGTTTCGGAAACATGTCTGCACTTTGTGTGGTGTAGTTTGATTTTAGTGTCATTGTAAAAGGTTGTAAATGTGTGCATGTCAGCGTGTATGCACAGAGCGGCGGTGTGGTTTTGGCATGCTTCACTGTATTGTTTGCAGCGCTCTGTCTTTGTTTTTCATTTATTCTGAGATTAGTATAGATTATAATAGTGTAGATATAGTGTAAATGGGGCGACCTATTTGACCTCCACAACCCAGTTACTGGGTAACAAGATACCCCTTGGTAAGACTGGTATTATTCCTCAAATTCCGAATACTATTGGTAACTTATAAACAAACTTGCTGTTGCCACTGCGTCTACGATCCAGGATGAAAATTATCCTATGCCCTTGTCCAGGTCATGGTCTACCCATGTGCCAAATTTTATCAGAATCTGTTAAGCCGTTTTAGCGTGAAAGCGTAACAAACGAACAAACAAACTCACTTTCGTATTTATAATCTGTCTAACCTTTTCCCAACTATGTTGGGGTCGGCTTCTAGTATAACCGGATGATGCTGAATACCAGTATTTCACATGGAGCGACTACCACCTACTACACTACCACCGACTACTATCTGACCTCCACAACCCAGTAACTGGGTAATACTGGTTGTCAGACTTTCGGGCTTCTGACGACCCGTAACGACTGTCAAAGATCTACGAATGACAGCCGGGACAGCTTAACGTGTTTTCCGAGGCACAGAGGAGTCTCGTTATGTTAAGATGGTCACCCATCCACGGACCAACCCCGGCAAGCGTAGCTTAACCTGATGGATCGACCCGTGCGGCTGTCTAGAGGGCATTCAATTTAATGTGACATCACATAGCCACCAGCGGACGATCAAGCAAGACGCTTTCAACGATAAGTACCTCATTTGTCTAATTATGATGAGTAGTTTAGAAGTAATAACAGATGAACATACATACATACATACATATGTACCTAAATACATACATACCGGTTAAAATCATGACCCTCCTTTTTGCTTCGCTGTAGTTGGGTAAAAACTGAATGTAAATGTAACCGATATTTCTTAGGAGTTACAATAGATCAACGTTAGTTTCCGACCGAAAATGGATTTTCAGCCTAAAACAAATAAAAACTTTTTACACAAATAAAAAACAACCCACTTCCAAAAAAAAATAGTACAAAGTGAAAAATAACTTCAATTTCGGAAGTCGGTATCTTTGGTTTTGAATTTTCGTTTTTATTTTTCACTTTTTAGCTGTGGTACTACCTGCTATGTAAATAACAGTGACAGGAAGTTATAATCATATCATCCACATATATTAAGTGGGAAAAATACTTAGTATTGAAACTTACTCAAAAACTATCCAAGCAAAGTTAATAGAATTTATATGGGACTAATTTGGGAGCATACTCTTTCATACAAAAAAATAATTTTCAAAATCGGTCCACAATTGACGGAGAAATCGGCGGACATACATTAAAAAAATATATACAAGGTGGCAGGGACATCGACGCGAAAACTGGTACCATGGACGCAGTACATGATTCAAAATATTTCGTCGGTTATTTTAAAAAAATCTGCTGTTTCATAGAAAAGTGCAATACCTACGCGGTCAAAATGTATGGCACGGCTGATATTTTTTTTAATAACCGACGAAAAATTTCAACGCAGTGGGGTTCAGAATCGTGTACTGAATCCATGGTAACAGCCTTCGCGTCGATGTCCCTGCCACCCTGTATACGAGTACATACGCGTCGAACATATGACTCCTCCTTTTTGGAAGTCGCTTAAAAAGAAGTTTCGGCTTTAGTCTTATTTTCGGGTGAAAATGACGCCGAAAACGAAAATGTTTTATACATTTAAAAATACATATTAATATTTCCGCTGTATACTTAATGAAATCTTGTTAGTGTTTTTTTAATCTAGGGAATGAAAGAGCATTATAAAACACAAGCTTTAAAATAAATAATTCTAAGAGAGTATATAAAAAATCGTTTAATTTCTTGTTGTATTGATTCCCTGCACGCGTAGCATGAAAATCATAGAAACGGCTTCTATAAGGGTTTTGTCGACGGAAAAGTAGACAAAATGACAGATTGTGATTGTTTATCATTTTGTCTATTCTTCCGTCAACAAAACCCGTTTATATTGTGGTCATGCTAAGCGTGCAAATATTGTCGAACTTTACGAAGTAGGCCGAATGACGCGCGACAATTCACGAACTTTTGATATTCGGCTTAACCGAATGTCAATCCAGGCAGAAACTACAAATAACAATGTTACTAAAAATGCCTATTTTGGTAATGTTTATCATCAGCAGACCAGCGCGACGCGACGCCGCGGCTCGACTCGAACAATACAATTTCTAAGAAAACTTCACGGTATAACAATAACCGGTGTCGCATCGCGCTAGTCTGCACAAAGCTTGACTTATGATATTATACAGGGTAGCAGGGACGAAAAATTTCAACTCGGACGGGTTCAAAATCACGTACTACTGAATCCATGGTAACAGTTTTCGCATCGATGTCCCTGCATACTTGGGAAACTCGACGAATGTGCAGTCCACATTCATTTTCCAGAAAAAATGTCTAAGGACAATATTATAACATGCATAGCACCGAATCGCTAAGAGACGTTTTCCTAATACCGACTGGCATTTATACAACATGTGAAATAAAACCCTGTTCGATCGTTGTGGAATGTGTTATTAGGTTACGTACTGATTCTCTTTATGAGGTAATTATCAGGAAAAAAGAAAAAAAATCCACAATTTTTTTTTTGAATGGGGAATTTTACCTCTTTAAGCGAAGTGCAGACCGGCGCGACGCATTTCTAACAAAACAATTTCAAAGAAAACTTCACGGTAGAACAATTACCGGAGTCACGTCGCGCGACAAGTCGCGCCAGTCTGCACGAGCCTTTATTACATGGGGCGCAGGCGTCCGACGTTTAGCGGATGTCTGCAAGTCATAACTTATTATGACCCTCTGTTGAAAATTTGTTTATTTTAAATGGATTTGGGGTAATTTTGGTACAAAAAATGTGAATTTTAAAGAGCAATAACTTTTTTATTTTCAATAATAATAAGTTTTTTACTACTTTTTGATAATTTAATTTTATTGCAGTGACTATGTGCCCTTTCGGATCGGTCAGGGTTTTTTTACATATTTTATAAGTACTTGAATTATGTTTATTAATTTCTTAAAAATAATATGCAATATTTTAATTTCAAATCTGATTCTAAGAAAAACAGTTGAAAGCAATATAAAAAAGACATTAATTTACCTAATATTAATTATATGATTTATTATAAAAAGTACTTAAGTAACTGCATTCGTGTACCTATACAATCAGTTACCGCCAGCTATTAAGCAATTAAATTGAAATATGTTTAACACAAAATTAAATAAATGTTGATTGATAATGTATTTTATAATCTGCATGAGATTTTGAGAAAATTAATGTTCGTATGTAATTTATTTGAAAATTGCCTTTTAATACTATTGCATAACTGACATGGGTAGACTTTTAAAATAAGAACTGAGATTGATTGAGTGATTCGCAATCTGCCAAAAATACAATCAACTTACTAACATTTTTGACAGATTGCGACTAGATTGTGAACGTTTTTTAAGTACGAGAATTGGCCTTCTGAAGTACATTGTTAAGCAATAATAATATGTGTGACAAAACAGTAATAAACTTAAAATTAATAGTACCTATTCCTGCTTCAGTATAAAATGGTAAACAGAGTGTCCAATGTGACCAACGGACAACGGACTAAGGAAAAATTTACAGTATTTTAAGTATTTTTTTAATGTTTTAATTGGATACATAATTCATTAGTACTTCTCGCGCAACTCATCAATTTAGCACCTATTTTGAAAGCTTCGTAAAGCCTCACCAAAAAAATGAGAAGCAATTTTTTAAATGTGTTGAAGCTCTATTTCTGGCGTCAAACATCAGTGACAACATTATAATTAAATACTTTATTTTAGTTGGTCAGTAAACAGTGTTTTACAGAAACCATACTGTTAATGAAAAACAGTATTATACTGTTTTTAAATAACAGTATGGTTGGCAACTCTAATTACAACAGCAGGCCTCCTCTCTTTGAGCCCGCAGGCTGTAATCCACCAAGCAGCGCCAGTTGGTAGATGTCACATGTCTTGGAATTTTTGGTTCTAGGACATGCCGGTTTCCTCACGATGTTTTCCTACACAGAGTTTCTTTCCTTTAGCAATTTGACAGTAGCAACCCAAGTCTGGATTTGTGCCCTGGCAAATAGACTCGCCCCCAATAACAAGGGACTTATATATGCCAGTGACCTTGAGCTTGCATGTTCTGTACTGACCTCACGCAACGCGTCATACGTCCAGCCAGTAATAGGACTCAAGCAGTGCTGTTCCAAATTAGACGCACTATTAATTTATTATACGAGGGGTGTTCAATAAATAGTGAGAATGCGATACATTCTCCTTGGAAAGAAAAAAAATAAATACTGGTAGGCACAGCCCAGACATTAGTTGAGATGATAATAAAAAAGCAATTAATTCTCTTTTGTTTTTTAAAAGTAGAAGTCTATTGTTTGCGTCGTTTCGGAACGTGTTCTTCAAAATGGATAAAATTGAAGTTCGCGCGGTAATAAAATATCTCTAGAGAACTAGAAACGGCATGGCAAACTCGCTAAAGTTGTTTTGTTTCACCAAGATAACGCCCCTGTGCACAAGTCAAGAGTTGCGATGGCTGCCATTCAAGAAGCTGGCTTCGAATTGATGGAACAGCCTCCATATTCACCATTTCTACCTATTTCAGCGCTTAAAGGAACATCTCGGGGGCCAGAAATTCGAAGATGATGACGGAGCCGCCGCCGTAAATGATTTTTTAAGAGATCAGGATGAAGATTTTTTAGAAAGGGAATTTTAGGATTAGAGAAAAGATATACAAAGTGTATAAACCTGAAAGGTGACTACGTCGAAAAATAAAATAACATATAATAAAAGATAATTGCGTCTTACTCATTCTCACTATTTATTGAACACCCCTCGTACATAAAACAAAAGGTATTTTTAAATAAACCACGTATACTAAAAGGTCAATAATTAAATTATCTTTAATTCATATATTCCTGACTATGTTACGCCCACTGAATTCACTCGACAAGACAAGCCCGCCGCGTACTTGTAGCTTCATATCTAAAATGCGGAGTGCGCCTTCTGTACTATTCTGTGATTAAGTATATATAATTCAAGAACCGTTTACTCATATGGACTGTTTACCGAACAACGACTGACTGACGTTCTGCCGAAACAACGACGTCAAACCATACAATTCGCGGAAACGTCGCAAGATTAATCATCATTGTTTAAATTATGCATTTACTGCTTATACCGTCCTTGACGCGAAGACACATCTCCAGTCATTAGTCATTTATTCATTAATAATAATTTGCAAGTTTCTGAATTTACACAATCAATTAAAAATTACATCACATAAATAAAAAAACAACCGACTTCCAAAAAAACACTACAAAGTGAAAAAATAGGTGTCTTTGGTTTTGAATTTTCGTTTTTTGCCACCGACTTCCGAAACTAAAGTAATTTTTTTTCTTTGTAGTGTTTTTTTGGAAGTCGGGGTTTTTTTTTACTTTTTATTATTTTGTGGTACCTACCCCACACAAATTCGAATACCAATACCTGCTATATAAATAAAAGTGACAGGAATTTATTATAACATCATCCACATAGACTAAGTGTGGAAAAATACGTATTATTGAAGCTAACTCAAAAACTACCCAAGCAAAGGTAATACAATTTATATGGGAGCACCGCGCTAGCTTCCTCTACAAAATTAAACAAATCATTTTCAAAATCGGTCCACATTTGACGAAAATATCGATGAACATACATACAAATAAAATACTTAAAGTCGAACATAAAACCTCCTCCTTTTTGGAAGTCGATTAAAAACAAAGAACATTGATTTTACTGAACTAATTCAATTACATAAATCATACAATAGAATGCAGGTCGATGTTAATGGCAAAAGATCTGCAGCATCTGCGGTCATCATGGGCGTTCCGCAGGATTCAATTCTAGGCCCTTTATTATTTCTAATTTATATAAATTAATGAACCTTACCACATATGGGATAATCGTATTGAAGATCGTAATAAACGCAGATGACATTTCCCTCATTTCTGAAATCAAACGTCAGTTTGAATAAGTTAACGATGCATTCTCTAAAGTTGTGCATTGGTTTAATGTAAATAATCTTCTCCTGAACGAAAAAAAGACTAAACTCCTTAAATTTTCAACGCCAAATTTCAGGCAGGTGAACTACATTGTTCAACTTAATAGAATAGAGTATGACCCTGTTGAGTCGACAGTTTTTCTTGGAATAGCTATTCTATTTATGGTAAATTACAATGGGGCCCACAAATAAAAAAATATACATCGCACCCGCCTCCACAGAGTAGGCAACTCGTTCATGGGTCAAATTAAACGATTTAAAAGCTGTATTAAAACCAAACTATGTAAAAAAGGGTACTATAAAAATTCTGATTATTTAGAAGACAAAAAAAGCTTGGTATTGAGCTGCTCACTCTGCTAAACCTTGTGATAAAACCAGAAAACTTGACATTTTGTAAATTTAATTATTATGCTAAATCATCATAATATACCAGTTTATACACATTGACATTAATAAACATTATTACTTCGTAAAGTATTATATTAATTTAAGTATTGTGAATGTGAGGCCTATGTGGATGGACGTGGCAGATATCTGGCAGTTTGATTACTTTATGCGGCCTACCCAAATGTCCTTTCTTTGGTATTGTTCGTCGAGTCGTTGAGCTCCTTAAGTTCTAAGTTGAGCTACACGATTACTGACGAATACATGCACTGACTTGACATGTCCACTCAAATCTGTGTGGTTCTTTCCTCAAAATACCATTTCAGACACTAATCTACATGGTCTTCATATGGCCTGACCAAGATTATGTCTGGACTTTAAAAGAGTTTGACTCCTGAGTTTGTTTCGCGAATGTCGAGTCCATCTAACTTATCTTAATTTTATTTGTATTACGTGTAAAACTGATTCCGATATTCTATTAACAGAATAAACAATTTCATTTCATACAATTTAAATCACATAGGAATTAGAAATCTTAAATGGCATATATAGACATTTGATCGGTAGGCTTTCTTTGAGTTTTGTTTCAAAAGAACTAGTGTGGGCCGTGCTTTTCAGATCTAAAGGCAACCTGTTAAATAATTTAACTGATCGGTAGCGTGGACTGCGTTTCACAACATTCAAATTCGGATTATCTCCTGTTCTTCTATTGTTTCAAATTCATGAAGATACATTATAAGCTGACCTGGCATTACTTTGCATAGTAAATTATCAGGCAGTTAGTTGCGCCACTAATTCTCAGCTAAAGCACTAGGAAGTGGTGAAGGGCGGGTGTTTTGAGGGACGGTCTAATGTAATTTTGACGTTCAAAAAGTGTTGATTCTCAGCCTAGTTTGAATAAATGGATTTTGATTTAGATTTTCTACCTTTTTCGAGCAATGAGAAGTCAGCTTATGTATGGCGTACAAGGAAATTGCTTTGTGTGATGTCAAGAGTAAGTACATGAATTTATAATAAAAACATCTCCGTTAACTTGACTTACAGTGGGACATAAATTTTTAATGATGGAGCGTTTAAAATTGTTAGATGACTGCAATAAAACTGACGAGCGTCATTTTTAACCGACTTCCAAAAAGGAGGAGGTTAAAAAAAAGAAAGAAAAATTGTTTACTCTGCACAAAATAAACGCACATTACATTAAAAAAAACTACATATAGGTATGTCTTTTACAAATTAGCCAAAAGCCTCGTATTCAATATTGGTTCTATGTTCGACATTATGATTTTCGTCTTTTTGGTAGAGGAAGCTTGCGCGTTAGTCCCATATAAATGTTATTAATTAACTTTGCTTGGTTAGTTTTTGAGTTAACTTCAATAATAGGTTTTGTTTTTCAACGTTTCTTTGAAGTCTTGGGCTGAAGTGTAGTTATTTTGAAGTTCCTTGTAATAGGGGGCGAGCCTATTACCATCAACCGGGCACAAACCAGACTCCGGGCTGCTACTGAGAAATTCCAGATGGAAAATCCAATAATACTGCCCGATCTGGGAGTCGAACCCGTTTTTATTTTTTTGGGTAAACATTCCTTCCTGAATTTATTTCTTAAAGTATTTTACTACAATACTTAAATATTCACATATAGAATTGATGTGTAAGAGTTCTAGCTTAAGATATTTTTTTGCATAGCTGACTCGCATTCTTTGAAGGCGTAATAACAGATTTAAGTCACTAAAATCATATAAAATATGGGCATTGAATGGGAGACCATTCTCCATATCTTTTCCGCGTATTTTGTCTACACGAAAACGGCCGAAGCGTCGCAGTTTGAAATCTCAGTGTATATCAGTACGCAACAATATCGAGTGCGCGGTAGTTACTCACGAACGCACGTTTATCTACCGGGCGCCCGTAGGTAATTATTTCGCGGTCACTGCCGAGATATAGTTCTGTTACTTATTTATACTTTGGTTTAGTCATGTTAAGGCGAAAGCGTCAAGGTAGCCCGCGAAATTCAAATCTTCTTAGGTTTTTTGCAATTTGCAGGTCAGTATCATGTTGTATGTTGATATAAATATGATTTGCAGCCGTATCAAATGTTTATTTATAGTATTACTAGTTTTTTTTCCCGCGACTTCGTACGCGTAAAAGTCGAAAATGGTTCTAAAAGGACTTTACGTTATTAATTTTCATATAACATATAAATAATTATTATGTTAATATCTTTGAATACTGTGGCGGCATCTACAATCGCCACATGCGAGCTACGCATCAGGGACCTGACGTCACACAGGTCCTGCATCGCGCAATTGGGGTTTACCGCGCCATGGACATACATACAATCTGCCAAGTTGAACCTGTGGGCAGTTGCCCACCAGACACGCCACCCGTCTGGTCGGAGGATCCTCCCTTTTCTATGGTGGATGAGTGAACTTTACACCCTGTTCCTCATGCCACTAAATTGGTGACCCCGACGTGATAAAATAAATAAAAAAAACGCAATAAACGCGTGTTAAAATATAACAATCTTTATTATGTAGCGATTTAAAGGTTTTAAAATTTAATTTTATTTTCATAAACATGAAAATAAAATAAAAGATTGTTATATTTTATGAACACGAAGATCGGCCTTTAATCTGGTGAAAGTTACACGGGGGTATTACCTTTTTACAAAGAAATCGAAATACTACACCTACCGCGGTATTTCTTTGTAAACAATATTTTTTGTTTTTCCTTCGGGTGCTAGAATCACCAGGCTACTCTGTGCGCTTACTCTGGTGCATGCCACGTACCTACAACTGGCCGTGAGAAAAGCAGCTTTTCCTGAAGTCTACTACCACTACCTTAAGAGTTTGACCTTGAGCTTTGTTTATGGTCATTGCCAAGCAGACTTTGATGGGAAATTGCACTCTCTTGAATTCGAAGGGGTAACTTGATGGTGTTAGAGGAATCCTAGGAATAAATACAGACCTCTGTAAAGCTTAGAAACCTTCAAATGCGGTACTAATATAGCACGGTGATTTTCGAGACATTCCAATTTTAAAGAGTATTTGCATTGCACCAAGCTTTTATGTGAGTTCAACCTTATTTGATTAAAATATGACTGAGTTTTCAAACATGTGTCAAAATAAAATGTAATTTAAATCAAAAGCACTAAAGAGTGATATCAACTTCGAAATAAATCACTCCCAAAATAACTTTCTACCCCTATTTAACCCCGGTAGGGGATGAGTTTCAATAAAATACGAAACACGTCTTCCATCAATTATGTTAAAGAGTTTTTATGCAAAATTTGAAGTAGATTGGACCAAGGAATCACGTTGTCCCATACAAACTTTGCCCCCTTTTTCACCCCCTTAGGGGTAGAATTTTGGAAAATCCTTTCTTATCGAAAGCCTACGTCATACAAAAAACACAACCTCCAAGTTTCAGGTCTCTACAATCAGCAGTTTAGGCTGTGCGTTGATCCGTCAGTCAGTCATTCAGGACAAAGCATTTTATTTTTATATGTAGATAATCATAAAAATTATCAATACAACTCTCTAAGTTCATATAATCGCATTGAATGACTATTTCATGAAATCATGACATTTGACGATTGTACTTATGGAGTTGTATTGCTGATTGTAATTATTATAATTATGTAAAGCCATATTGTTACGGTTGCAAATCATATTTTAATCAACACAAAACCTCACACTGACCTGAAAAATGTAAAAAACTAAAGAAAATTTTAATTTCGCGGGCTAACTTAGCGCATGCCCCTTAAGATGAGGAATGAAAGGCGAATAACAAAGGACGCTCTAGAAGGACATGTGACTTTATTGATGATGTTCCTCAGAAAGGTCAGATGTATCGCCGTAATCTTTAGATTACGTAAAAAAAGAAAAAATACGTGTCCAATATTCTTTTGTATAATCTCTCAGACTGACAAAAACTGTCATCATCCCTATTGTAATTTTATTTGTGGTACGCAATTGGGACTGTATGTCTGAACGCAAGCAAGACAAAAAGAAGTATGTAATGATGAGTGGGCGGCGTTCTGTAGCTCTCCTGCCTACCCCCATCGTGAGTTTATCTGTTTAGTAACTAATGTTACGTCGGATGCAGACACGCGGATTACAATATTTTTTTCTTTTTATTATATTTATTTATTTCTGCATCAATCTATCCGTGACATCACTGCGGGCCCTATCAGTATACCAACGCTGTGACATTTTTATTTATTATTAAATGTCGCGGCATCATGCTGTGATAGGAGCCTTTTGGCCTCGTACAGGACTTCCTTCTTAAAATTTTAATGTTACTTTGTTTTTTATTATTTTTTATTCATGTTTAATGTGTTTTTAGTTTGATGTGTGATTTCCTGTGCGAGTCTCAATAAATCATTTTTCTTTATTTCTTTTCTTTCTAGTTTCTTGAAAAACTTCGACAGTAAAACACATCCAAGTCAGATTTTGCTCGATTTACGTCAGTGTAACAAATGCGTATTTTTTATACTCTAAGGGACACTTCTTCTTTTCGTGTGGTTAGTGACTAACCTTGTGTCAGAGTTTTAAATCCGCCCATGGGCCTCTGACTTGGCTTCACATGCCATCGAGAAATATCTCTTAGGCATGCCGGTTTCCTCACAATGTTTTCCTTCACCGTTTTTGATAATTTTACAATACGCACATGAATCCGGAAACTCAGAGGTGCGACCCTTGGGTTCGAAATCGAGACCTATGACTTGGCAGTCTGACGGTCACAGTACTAGGCTATCACTGCTGCTATGTGGGACAGTGATAACGAAACTTTAAAACCGGGTTTTTTTTATACTATAATATCATTAATTATATATTAATGACGAGATAAAAATCTGCGCTAATAATTAGAAACATGAATCAAATAAAACTTCCTCGTTGGTGCAGCGCGCTAGCTCAGCATGGGATCCTGAATTCGATTCAGTAGGTAAGTCTCAGTTGTAGTCCGGGGTCAGAATTTCTAGTAATGGGAATAGGCTTGCCCCATTTTCCATGAGACTTGTAATATAACGGCGATGTGGTTTTCTTTACCTCTACGGGTTACTTATGTAAAAGTCATCGCTAAACATGGCCTTCCCTTATAACATTTTTTTTTACACAAAAAAACAAACTAAAGTTTAACAATACCTAAGGCGTCATGGTAGCCCGCGAAATTCAAATTTTCTTACGTTTTTTGTAATTTTCAAGTCTGTATCATGTTGTATTTTGATCTAAATATGATTTGCGGCCGTATCAAATGTTTATTTGTAGAATTATAATCATAAAAATGATCAATACAACTCTCTAAGTTCATATAATCACATTGAATGACTATTTCATGAAATCATGACATTTGACCATTGTGCTTACTTATGGAGTTGTAATGATTATAATTGTGTAAAGCCATATTTGTTACGGTCGCGAATCATATTTTAATCAACATAAAACCTCACACTGACCTGCAAAATGTAAAAAATTAAAAAAAAAAATAATTTCGCGGGCTCCCTTAGCGCATGCCCCTTAAGTAGAATGAACGACAATGAACAGTAATCGATGAAATAGCTGCTTTTATTTATTGAAATAAAATGAAATGATTTATTCTGTAATTAGGATATCGGAATCACTTACAGGTGATATAAAAAAAAAAGTTAGCTGGAGTCGACATTTCCTATCTGAATACCCCTGAGAAGAAATGCCAAAACAAACTCACGGATCAAAGTCTTTTTTAAAGTCCAGACATAATCTTGGACAGGCCATAAGACGAACATGTAGATTAGTGTCTGAAATGGTCTTTTGAGGAAAGAATCACACAGATTTGAGTGGAACTGTCCAGTCAGTGCAAGCAATGTCAATAATCGTGGAGCCCAACTCGGAATTTATGTAAGGAGCTCAACGACTCGACGAACAATATAAAAAAGGGCATTTGGGTAGGCCGCATAAAGTAGGTACACAAACTACCAGACCATCATGAAAAGGTAAATAAACAAAAGATAATGATCCACATAGTCCTCATATTGACATCAAGTATTACTAGTAGTTCTGCGAACCGTAGACCTCGCGAGCACAAACTTTTTTGCAACAATAGGGATAATGACAAAAATATTTTTTAGGCCGTCTTTGAGATTATAAAAAAATATTGGACACATATTTTTTCTTTTTTACGTAATCTAAAGATTACGAGGGTAAATTGAGGTAAAATGTGCCATGACGTCACGACTATGTAGATTTTATACGTACTAGTGACGTAGCGACCCACCCCCACTCCCCAACTTAAAATGCGTTTTATCTAAGTAATTGTTTATTAATATGATAAAGCAAAAGATACGTGTCTAATATTTTTTTATTATCTGACTGACGGACTAATTAGAATTTAATTTTTTTTACCCAGGCATCATCCCTATTATACCAGATAGTTAATCTTAATAGACTCAGGCGTGACTTTGCGGAAATCCATTATTAAATACAAAAGACGACGTATATTTAGTAACCTAATCCACTTAAAGAGTCATAAAGAACCCTGTAAGAAATCGACACGTGTTTCACCTCTCAACGAGGCATCCTCAGGATGACGATTGACTTGTTGCGAACCCGGACACGACTTGCGGACACGTCGGGTCGTCGTTCTTCTATTGTATTTTACAATTATACCACTAAAGTTATTTAATTAAAACAGGATATTTACCACGTTTTTTGCACAGTAGCGCCATCTAGTTACCTTATTGTTAAACTATCATTAATATGTTTGGTTTTAAAGCCGTCGTTTTAGGGAATTCTGAACATTATTTTCAGAATTCTCTAGTTTGATGATAAGAAGGTGGTCTACGTTGCTTCATCAAACCCTACCTAGTATTTAAAGGGCCGCGATCCTTTTTTTTTTTTTGAGGGTGGGAAATTGTCTAATAACTTCTCCCGCTCTGGCCGGAGCGGGAGGGTGTGTCAGACTTTTACTGACTAAAACCCACCCGTGTTGCTTCCGTTGCCTGTGTGCCGGGGCCGCGATATCCCTTTCGGGGTCAGTTGGTGCTGACATCTCGTTGAGGCGCGCGTGGAACACAACGCGTCGTCGACCCGGGCCTGGTCCTAATCGGACGGCGAGCTACCCATTGCTCACCGTCCGCAAGCCCGCGCCTACGGTGGCCGGAAGTCGGCTCCCGACTACCGACGCCCAGGGCGTCTCCTGCGGCAACTAGGGGCGCGAGGGCACGAATCTTGCCTCTCCCACGCGCGCACCGCCTCCTCCTTCGCGAGCATTACTGCTTCGCAGAAGGAAGTGACGGCCTCCCATGCACTCTAACTCCGGACCATGGCCTGAACCAGGGCCGGACGCGAGAGATCGCCGCCGCCGATCGCCTCCGTGAGGACACGGCGGTGCTCCGCCCAAGCCGGGCAGACCTCCACCGTATGCCCCACTATCGATATATCGATATCGATATATATCGATATCGATATATATCGATCTATCGGTATCGATACCCACTATAGAGCCCTAGAATCCTTTTCTGCGTTCGGGATTCAAAATAGCACTTGTGACATTAAGGCACTGCTTTATCCCCTTAGTGAATAATGGACACGGCGGTGCTCTGCCCAAGCAGAGCAGACCTCCACCGTATGCTCCACCGTGTCCTCCGGGCGATCCACACAGTGGTGACACCCGGGAGGGCCGCGATCCTACTGGTAGAAATCTAAAGGCGAGCAATTTACTGCATTTTGAGGAGCTATTCTTCTCGCCGAAGATCGTGATCAGATCTTCTCAAATTTTTGAGACCAACTTAAAATTACTGTGTTTCAAATAAATAAAACAACGAAATCGGATCTCATAAGGCGGATATATACAGTAGCCCCCTTTTTGGAGGAAGTGTCCAATCAAAAAACCCAGACGACAAAAAAATTATAAAGTCGTAAAACCTGTATACCAAGTTTCGTCCCAGATCGGTTGTAGAATACGACTTGTAGAGGAGTACCAACAAACTGACACACGAAAGCAAATTTTGTCAGACTTGAAGCAGAGACGCTTCGCTCACTCTCGTAATATTCATCAATGTCAATGTGTATATAAAACTAGTATATTATGATGATTTTTCTTAATGATTAAAATGTCAAGTCACAAGTAAGACTTGTGATAAAACCATAAAACTTGACATTTACTTTGTAAACTATTATATTACTTTATTTTTTTCTTTTACAGTTACTTGGTTTTTTCAGTAAATAAGTCACGCAGAGCGAGCAGCTCAATCTCAAGTTTTTCAATAAAAAATAAAAAACACTTAAACCTATATGGGCACATATGAAACCTCAGAAGCTAGGTGCCCGGTTCCAATTGGTCGTTTCCTATGGAGAAGAGCCGGCAAGAAACTCCACGGTTACCCTTTTAACAATAATTGGCTTCTACATAATTTTCAAATAATAGTGTTAATAGGTATGGGAGGACAGTGTAATATATTAATTACTCATTTGTATGCTTTGTAGATTCTGCAGCTGTCCTCTCAAAACCCAGTCGCAACAAATCGATGGAACAAACTTCAAGGACAACCATGTCTTGTATAACTCATTGATTTTTTTGGTAACTAGCTAAACCATAGACGTTTTACTGGCTAGACTAGTGACTAATTGGCAGCAGTTTAATCGTGAAAAGGTTTAAAAAAGGGAATTAGATTTGCATTCTAATATTAGTACGCAGCGAATACGAAGGAAACCCTTTGAAATTCGCCTCAAATTGCCTAATCTTACGATAAGCATAAAAGATCGTGGTTAAGTATTCGGAAATAATAGTACTTGTTTTGTTATAATTCGACAAGAATTAATTTAAATACTACCAGGTAACTGCACCGTATAAAATGCGACACGAGGTAAGTTATTTTATAGTGCGCATTTTGGGTAGAAAAATTGTCCCCTAATTCGAATCAACAGCTAGATTTTTCGCTGGCTTCTTGAAAGAAAGAAAAAATATTTATAGGGACTCGCACAGGAGATCACTAAACACACTCATAGAAATATAAAAAAACCAAAGTAAAATGAAATAAAAAACAATTTACAAAAAAAAAACAACCGACTTCCAAAAAAAACACTACAAAGTGAAAAATAACTTTAATTTTGGAAGCCGGTGTCTTTGGTTTCGAATTTTCGTTTTTTGCCACCGACTTCTAAAATTAAAGTACTACCTACATGTAAATAAAGTGACAGGTACTTATAACATCGTCCATAAAGGCTAAGTGGGAAAAATACGTATCATTGAAGCTAAGTCAAAAATAGAACCTCCTCCTTTTTGGAAGTCATTTCTAAAACGCGTTCAAGTGCTGTCACTGTCAAAATTGTTATGGAATATTGTACACTGACAGGTCTTGAACGCGTTTAGGGCCTATGCACACCACGTTTTTTAAACGCGCCGTCGAGCGCGTTTGTAGCGATACAGACGCGATACGCACGCAAGTCCGGACCTTTGCACACCTGTCTGTAGGATAAAAGTTTAAAGAACGTGGTGAGCACAGGCCCTTATTAGATGTACTGAACGCGTTCAATTTCATTGGTGAAATCTGCACTAAAAAGTGAAAGCGAACTTATATCATTGGTTGTTGTCGTTTAGCTCCATCAATTGATTGGATTGTTACAAAAAAAAACCTTGTGATATATTACAATTAAATGAAAGAAAATTTAAAACTCATATTAAAAGTACACTTTGTAAACAAGCTTATTACAAATTAGAGGATTTTATCCAAGATAAGAATGCTTGGAAACATGCTGGTCCTGCTCCATAGGATAATCTAGAATTGAGACAAAATCAAACTGGTTGCTAATTTAAGTTGTATAAATTATTATATTTTATTATATGACATTGATTTTACATTCTGTGATTACTTCCTCATACACTGACTTAATCGTCTACTTTTACAATTATCGGTTATTGATTTTTTTTATGATTTTTACCTATTGTGGAACAGTAATTTGTTTTTTTAGCTGCGTCGTCTTCACATATAATTATATGTTTAACTAATGTACCTACATATACAAAATATTGTAAAACATTTTAAAAGAGTAATGGTGGAGTTTCTTGCCCATTCGTCTCCATACGAAAAATACATTTTGGAAGTGACTAGAATCAATAAATATTTTTGTTCAAAAGTGCCTTGCTGTTGGAAATAAATGATTTGACTTTGGACCACAAGGACCTATAAAGGATTGGCGGGGGGCGGCAGATGGCAGTTTTTACCCCGTCTCAAAAAATATCTAGATCCGGGGCTGAGAGTAGTCGGATAGGAAACAATTAACTCATCTAGTTTTATTTAACATAAGTAATTTATTTTTGAGGTGTAAAAGTGTTGGTACAAACCTACTTACAGAATAAAATCATTTATCGTTTACTACCAAAAGTGCACTTTAAGGTATCATTTCGAACAACGCTGTCCGCATATATTTACATTCCGAGCACGGCAGCAATGCTGCGCGGCAGACCAGACCAGTAGTGCGGTGTTCATCACAGCGATAACACGTGAATGTTGACGACTGTTGAGAAGTAAACCACGAACAGCAGTGCTGCTCGGAGCTCGGCATCACTCGGCAAGCAGCGTTGTTCGGAATCATTCCTTTAACATTTCAGTTTCGTGACTCATCGAGGCTATTCCTAAGCGTAAATATATGACATACTGACGCTCTATAAAGCCTCTAAAGTATCTTCTAAAAACCCTTTGAGCCATTTCAACGGCTCCGAATGTGCCCCGAAATCATCAACATCATTGTCCCTCATTTCAATGTATTTATTGGTCGGCGCAACATATCTTATTCTTCCACACTTCTCTATTAGCCGTCATCTCAGTAGTCACTCCCTTTCTATCCATATCATCTATCACACAGTCCATCCATCGTTTCTTTGGTCTTCCTCTACTCTTATAGCCATTCATATTCATGCTCATAACTTTCCTCAGGACATTTTCCCCATTCCTCCGCATCACATGCCCATACCATGACAACCGATTTCCACACAACTTTTCAATGACCGGTGGTACCACTATCAAACGTCCTCTTATGTACCTATGTGCTAGATTTTCTGATTTTATTTACTTATGCTTCCAGACCCCATATATAAATAAAAAAACCCTGTGTACTATAGCTTTATATACATTTACGCAGACTGACTTCCGTCTGCATTAGAATCACAATTCATTTATTTAAACTTACACGCGTTCTTAAACATTCAAGTAACAATGGATGTATTGTATTGGTTGACGTTATAGATTTTATCACAGCATCTGGCGAATATAGTATCGTTGTCATAAATATTTTATTTATCGTCTAAAAATAGAGATAAACTATGTTGCATGATGTCTACGTCTGTTGTGACATGTTTACTTTGAGGTCTGAGTCAGAGGTTCATCCGTCCAGATTCGTATTTCCCCGGATTGCCTGAAAACGGTAAACCCCAAGAAACACGGACATAAAAATATCGCGGCGATTTTTTTTCGTGCACTGGGTTTTCAACGTTCTGCTTAGCGCCGAGAGTTGAAAATCTAGTGTGTGTTTTCAACGCGCTGGGACGAGAGTGCGTCCCAACGCGTTAGAATCTCAACGCTCGGCTCAACACCGATAATTGAAAATCCAGTGCGCGATAAAATCCCGCCGCGATATTTTGACGTCAGTGCGAACGTGGGCTAAGAATCAAAATCAAAAGCCATTTATTCAAACTAAGCTGAGAATCAGCACATTTCGTACGTCAAAATTACATGAGTCAGTCCCCCAAAACGCCCGCCCTTCGCCACTCACTTCCTAGTAGTGCACTAGCTGGGAAGAAGTGGCACAACAAACTCCCCAGCACCACTGCTGTCTGTTCAGTTAAAAAAACTTGATTCTATACAATAGTATGCAAAATAATTTACATTACGCAACACAAAACATTAAATTAAATTATTTGCTATAAGTGCGCACGCCAATAAACCAACTAAAAACATCTGAAACTGTACTCAAGCTGAAATAAAAACGTAAACAGAACTTAAATGTACCTAAACAATTCTCCAGCACGCGGAGCATGACAACCATAGAAACGGGATTTCTACGGGTTTTGTCGACGGAAGAATAGACAAAATGATAGATTGTGATTGTTTATCTGTCATTTTGTCTATTCTTCCGTCGAAAAAATCCGTTTCTACATATTATAGTGGTGCGTGCAGGCATTAAAATCAGGTAGGCACTTTGCTTAGTGTCATTTGTCACAACTGCTCACAAAACGGGGAACGAAATACATCGTGAGGAAAACGGCATGTCTTAGAACTGAAAATATGACCAACAGTGCGCCCACGCGGAAGATTACGGCCCACTTCCTCTCACAGAGAGGAAGTGGCCTGTGTCCTAGCAGTGGGAAGTGGGAACTTTATAGGCTGATGAGTGACCCTGCATTGGGAATGTTAAAGGCTGATTCTGATGGTATGCCCGAGATTTTCGGCATTTGCAGACCGCAGCGGCTTATTTCTCGCTCTAGTGAAGGATGTTTTGTGCGAAAGAAAGGGACAGTATAACGGGAAAATAAAATTAAAAAACTATTAACAAAAAAAAGTAACAGTTTTGAAGACGGTTTTTTTTTTTGTAAATCGTTTTTAATTTTCACTTTTTTTTTTTGGTAGGTCAGGTTTGTGCTCAGAGGTCGTCCCTTATAAATTTTGTTAATTTTTTTGAGTTAGGTTCAACAATACGTATAAACAAAATCACTATAAAATGATTTTTTTTTTGAATTTTCGTTTTTTTTCTAAAGTCTGATGTCGATTGTTTTTTTTTGTTTATGTTTTTCATAAACCTATTCCACAAAGGAAATCAACTCTCATTTCCATTATGATACTTACTCCAGCAATTTTTGTCAGCTAGTACAGTCTGCGCTGCGTTACCTGACCCCTCCTGAAAAGAAGAATAGGGGAAGAGGGGTCAGGTAATGCAGGGCACTGGCTTACGGTACCCTTCAATACGAAATTACAGGACAAATTCTCGTTATGTTTTCGCTGTCACTTGTATTTCTATGTCTCGACTTTCACCTTACGATTGCGCATGCGCATGGTTATGCTTAACTCAATTACAACTCGTTATCCTTTCCTTTGTATGTCAGGGTGCCAACTTACGGTCTGTCTTCGTTTCTATAAGTATGGCATATTCACAGAAAACAGCTAAAACGTCCACCGTCAATCCTTAATTTAGTATTTTGGCAAAGCTCCTTATTTTTCCTAAAAACTTACTAGAGTCACCACGGAAGATTTTTAGCAATAGCTGCCAAAAATCGAATTAGTTTTTTGGGCCTCCTATTTCTCTTGGTTAACTGCTTAGATATTCGTTTGATAGTTGCAAATGCTTCTGGCTATGTAGGTTCAAAATTTCGACGGACCCAACCTGCGCCATCTTTAATTCTCGGCAACTCTTATCCAGCTACTACCAGCCGCCCTGCGAAGATCTTCGCTCCACCTAGCCTGAGGCCGTCCTACCTTACGTTTGCCGATTCGCGGTCTCCACTCAAAAACACGTCTACCCTAACGGTAATTGGTTCTATGGCTAATATGGCCGGCCCATTGCCATTTCAGCTTGCTTATTATGTGAGCTATGTCGATAATTTGTTCGTTCAATTGGTTCTCTGCCGGATCACCTCGATCCGGATTCGATCCCTCAGAGATATTCCAAGCATAGTCCGTTCCATAGCTCGCTGAGCGTCCTTGAATTTATGGACCAGGTTAAAAGTATAACCCAAAATCCCATCGACTTAACTTCCGGGGTACCAAATCAATCGTCGACTAATTCGCTATTTATTTTATCTCGGCCAGCCAAACATGATAATCTTGTTAAACCGGTCCATCATATGCTAAATCGATTGTCTACCTTGGCTCTGCTGTGACGTAAATCATGGGTCGGCACGTATATGTCCCATTACTGTCAAATGTCTGTCACTCACTATCATGGCTCAGGTCATGGTCTTGTCAGGTTGGGAGTCTATGTCCACGTCCGCACGGGCGCTTTTTTAAAAGCCTAGGTTTCATAGAAGTTGTTCCACCAGAGTTTCGTCGCGCCTGTCTGCGGCAGCCTAAACGCGACAAAGCGCACCCCTAGAGCGTTAAAAAGGTGACATTTACAGTATGGAAAATCCTGTTCTTAAAATTGTTTGACTCATCTTAAATTCTACTAATTGATGTTGCAAACACCATCACATATGACTTGTTATTTCGCTTTTGTACTTGATTTTCAGTATGGACTGATGACTTTGAGAAATCCGCAGGAAACCACTGGGTACAGACCTGGTCGAAGTGGCGGAGCTTGGGGGGGCCTATATCCGTCAGTGGACGTCTTTCGGCTGAAATGATGATGACTAAGTTTTCTATTACCCATCGAACTTACAAAGTCACCTCCATCATGTGCCTGTCTTTTCCCGACTTTGTAGGCCGGCTTCCAGTATAACTGGATGCAACTGAATACAGTAGTCGCTCGGTAATCCGGCACCCCTTCTTTTGGCCGCGACGGATTATTGGATTTCCATAGGAAATGTCAGCTAGCTAGTAAGAAATAATTTTAACACAGATTTGGAAAGTAAAAAATCTTTATTAGTTAACGTAATAATACCTTCTCGTAGAATCGGACCGGACTGCAGAACGACAACGATTAATGCGCGCGCTCTGTAGTCACTTTTGTATTAAATCTGCCGGATTACAGAGTAGGAGACGGATATCTATGGTAGGAGAGCTAAGTTAGAAAACTCAGGACTATTAGACGTGTCGGATCAGTGAGCGCCGGATTACCGAGCGCCTACATCTGACCTCCACGACCCAGTTACTGGGTAACACGATATTCTACCAAGTTATCTCCATAACCACAAAACGCATGGAAATGGCTCTTAAGGTTAACTAAACATTTTTTTCTCAAAGACGACTTAACCAACATCTCATTTAAGTAAGTTACAAGGCCATGCATACTGCCATTATGAAATACCTCTCAGAATACATATAAGCTAATAAACCACTCAATTATCACCTCAAGAACTATGTAGGTAGAGTCTAAAGTTACTTGAGAATGTATTAGTGTCTGGTTTTTACGGCAACGCAAATTCGAGGACCAGCAAAAAAATCGTTTGAATTTTAAGGTGTTGACAAAAGCCAGGTTCGCAATAATAGGTCATTGGGATAATAGTTTCGATTTCAGCTCAAATTCACATAACAGAATATCGCGCCTGTAATCCCGAAGGATTTGGCAGAAGTGTAGTGCACCTATCTACATTTCACCAGTTGCTGTTGAGGCCTTTGATCCGAATCCCAGACCGGGCAGTGTAATTGGATTTTTTCATCTGGAATTTCTCAATAACAGCCCTGAGTCTGAATTTGAGCACGGTTGATGGCAATAGTCTCGCCCCCTATTACATGGGACTTAAACAGAACTGTCGAAATGTCGGTGTACTATAGTACACCTCTGTCTCACCCTTCGGAGGAGCAAGGCGTAATCTTATATTATAATAACATAATTAGGCTATAATGTTCCCACAGCTGGGACACAGGCCTCCTCTCGGTGAGAGGGAGTGGGCCGTAATCCACCAGGCGAGCCCATTGCGTGTTGGTCGATGGCGCATGTCTTCGAATTTCTAATTCAAAGACATGCCGGTTTCCTCACGATGTTTTCCTTCACTAAATAATTTATACAAACAATTCGTGAGTCGCGACTGTTACCACTGAGCCACCACTGCTCTGCCAATTATGATAGGGGGTGAACCTATTGCTATCAACGAGCATAAACATAAGTTCCGAGCTGCTTTGGAGAAAAGCTCAAAATCACAAAAGAACTGTCGGATTCCGTGCCAAAATGCCTTTGTCCAGCTTCGGCTAAAATATGATGAATGCTCAGACCAAATAAAAAACCAAGACATAGCGCTGAGAACAATACAGTGAAGCGTGCCAAAACTACACCTCCGTGCATACACGCTCACACGCACACATTCTTCTTCTTTTTCGTGTGGTTAGTGACTAACTTGTTTAAGAGTTTTTATGCCGCCCATAGGCCTCGGACTTGGCTTCACATGCCGTCGAGATATATCTCTCAAACATGCCGGTTTCCTCGCACGATGTTTTCCTTCACCGTTTTTGAAGCAAGTGATAAGAGATTGCCATGGGTTGGACTCGGCAGTCCGACGGTCACACCACTAGGCTATTACTGCTATGCACACATTTACAATCAAACTACACCTCAATAAGTGCACACAAGTTTACGAAACCGGCCTCACGTCACTGTTGGCAGCGCTACGTCTTGGTGTTTCATTTGATCTGAGGCAAAATTTCGTTGTATTTAATCCAGCTATCTTATGTTTTCTTTTGTTCCAATGAAAAATACTGTTATTTATTGTTGTATTGTATTGTCCTGCTACCGTATCGTTCATAGCATAATAATTTGTTATTCGTAGAGCCTACCGTGGCTATAATATTATTCAAAGTCTACGCGAAGACTACGTGAGAAGAATGTGATTAGGATACAGTTTACATATTTATTTACTAGCTTCTGCCTACCACTCCCCCCCGGCTTCCTCCGGTTAATTTACTGCAGTTATAATACGAAACAGATGGCTAGGTCAATCGAATTATCAGTCAAATTATAATACTTATTGCGAAGATTCACTGGACTATACCAAGAACAATGCCTCGACAATGCGTCTTTGAAGCGAATTCCCTAAGAATGTCATTTAAATCTAAACGAGTACTTCCCGAGATTCTGTTACAAACATTTTTACCGCGGTTTCATCCGCATAAGTCTCGATCCCGTGGGAATATCGGGATAAAAAGTAAATCCTATGTCCTTCTCCAGGTCATGGTCTACCCATGTGCCAAATTTCATCCAAATCCGTTGAGCCGTTTTAACGTGAAAACGTAACAAACAGACTCACGTATTTGCAATATTAGTTAGGATATTACTGGGATTCCATGTAGGCTATAAAATGTTTAACTTGTTCGGAATTACGTCCAGTTTATTGTTCGTATGAAATCACCGCGAGGAAACTTGAACTTAAAGATGAGCGATTAATACTCATTTCTCATTTGATAAAACAAAAGTACATTTTGCAGAACATAAGTAACAGCACGACTGTAATCTCAGCACGCGTAGCATAAAAAACTTAGAAACGGGTTTTGTCGACGGAAGAATAGACAAAATGACAGATTTTGATTGTTTATCTGTAATTTTGTCTATTCTTCCGTGACAAAACCTGTTTCGATTGAGGGTTAGGCAGAGGTGTACCTATAGAGTGCTTTAATACACCCACATTGCACCAGTTATGTTTAAGTCCCATGTAATATGGGGCGAGCCTAATTGCCATCAACCGGGCACAAATCCAATCCAGGGTTGCTACTGAGGCAGAACAGTCGACAGCAAAAATTAATCGAGTGAATATATATATAATGCCTCAATCTTAGTGCTTATTTTTTGGAAATTGTATAAAATAATAAAATCAAGGTTACTACTTAATGTCAATGTTTAAAAATACATATCTTTTCCGGTATATTTTACTAGTTTCTGCCCGCGACTTAGTGCGCGTGACATTTCTTGTTTTAACATAAAATATATCGTATGACAATGCAATACTGTGTAGCTTCCCCAGTGATATAGCGTAGTGGGGGCGGTAGGGGCGGCCCGCCCCGGGTGGCACTTTTTACGGGGCGGCAAAATTTCACGATAAATAATAAAAATATTTGAACCATTTCATACAAATTCGGACCGATTGAAGAGAGCACAGAATTAATCATTATTTATTCTGTGACTAATTCGGGAAATCGCCTTTTTTTAATGATATTTTGTAGCGTCTATACTGGTTGAAGTAAAATATTTTTTACAATGCATTTGCTCGAAAAGAGCGTTTTCCAAGCAGTCAATTTGTGCGGAAAGTGTCACTTTTTTTCACTAGTGCTTTTTACTTTTCTGTTTTTTTTTTATTTTTGAGGCCGTCGTCAGCCCGTCTCGTCTCAGAGATTTTATTATTTGAGAAAAGTTTTTCACAAATTAGTATTTACAAATCAGATGATGATGATGACGATGGCGATGATTATGACGATGGTTAAAATCAAAAAGTCGAAGTCAAAGTCGAAGTCGAAGTCAAAGTCAAAGTCAAAGTCGAAGACGAAGTCGAAGACGAAGTCGAAGTCAAAGTCAAAGTCAATGACTTCGACTTTTTTATTTCCTCGCACAATGCATAGTAAAACGTTGTATGATACACGTACGTCAGATGATTTCCGACTCGTGTCGACTTATAAACTCGCTCACTTCGCTCGCTCGTGAATAAAATTACCACTCGTCGGAAATCACCTACCTTCCGCACTTATAGCATAAATAACTATTGTATTAATAAACGTGATTGTAAAACTTAGATAAACTTTTTTATTTAAAATCTAACCAGTATAATGCAAAGTAATGATGACTGTTTATGCCGAAAAGTCTCTAGAATTAATGTATGTACTTTATAGTATACATAAAATTGAAATACCTAAATAAGAGGGCGGCAAAATTGTCTTCCGCCCCGGGCGGCCGACACCACGCTACGCCGCTGAGGTTCCCATTTGTAAAATAATTTTTGGAATCGGCACCTTTTAATTGCGTAACACACGATCGATCACAATCTGTTTCATTTTGACAGTTCAACAACATTCATTGCATTATTTACGTTGTATAAATATGTTGGAAAAATGTGTCTGCTGAAGCAGACACATTTTTCCAACATATGAGGCAATGGATTAGCAATATCTTTCAAAACTATTCAGATTAAGATTGCTCGTGTGTTACGCAATTCGGGGTTTGATCAGTAGTTCCCGACATACTCACATACAACATGAAAAAAAAAACTTGTCCGATCCGTGTTCCGGGTTTTGTTAAGAATCGTACTGAGAGTCTATTTATGCGGACATTTTCAGGAAAATGAAAAAAAATAGCACCTTTTTTTTCAATGGGGAATATTACCGGGTAGTACATGTGGCGCGGGCGGCCGTCGCTTAGCGGATGTCCACAAGTCATAACTGTTGAAAATTTGCTAATTTTTATGGATTTTGGGTCATTTTGGTAAAGTTATTGCAGTACCTATGTGACCCTTTCGGATCGGACGGGTTTTATTTTACATATTGTATCATACTAATTTATAAATTAATTCAGCCGTGTATAACAAGCCCTTTGAAAAAAAGGACGTCACTATGGCACATATATCATTCCGGAAATTAAAAACATGAAGAAACGAGACAAAGAAAGATTGGAATTCACTATCATTTTCATTAAAATACCTTTAAAATGTCAATGCTTCGTAGAAAGTTATCACGGTCATCTGTCCGTTTTTAAGCACACAGCTCCAAAACCGGTTTTTTATAGGTCACTAGTGTTGTCGTTTTACAACGTTTATCGAGCGAATCGTAACTGTTTATCGTATCCGTTCTTTTGTTTACAAATAGTGTTGTGTTTAGTGCGTAACGAGTTAGCAGAAAGACCGGTGTTTAGATAAGGCTAAATTTAGTGCTGTGAGTTTATTATTGAGATCCTATGTTTAGATTGTTTATTTCTCATTTCTGAAAACCGTTTGTGAATGTTTTCCATGTCCCTCTGTATTATGGAGGGGCTTGTGGTGTTGTGGTATATTTTCAGGGACTGCATCTTCAGCTCCACGAGGCGAGCTCGATCATTTTTGCACTTCACCTTGGATATGTTAGGTTATCGTTTATTCATTCATACAAGGAGTGACTTTGTCGACTTATGCAGAGAAGCTTAAAGAATAAGAGATTTTTCCATCTTGCCTCGAATGGGATGATTTATTTTGTCAGTACTTACAGAAAGAGGACTAACTGTATCGACTTATAAAAACAAAGAAGCTTATGAATTAAGATAGAGTAGGATGCAAGGGCGAGCGCTGATTCGATTTTTGGAAATAGGAGTTCGGTACTTTTTCGTCTAGTGCACGGAAGCTTTAGAATTCAGATATTGCATAATGCAAGAGCGAGCGGAGCGAGCTCAAAAATTTTAGGATCTAGCCTCGAATAGGTTAAGTTCTCTATTATTGTAGTAAGCGTTTTCAGATATTTCTTTAGTTCTGAATGTTTTTACACATATTTGTTATTTTGTAGCCAGGGAGATGCAAGTGCACTGCTTTGCACCCCCCTCCAGGTGCCCATGTCGAGACCCCTCCTTGCCTCGGAGTGCACGTTAAACCGTTGGTCTCGGCTGTCATTCGTGGATATTTGACAGTCGTTACGAGTAGTCAGAAGCCCCAAAGTCTGACAACCAGTCTTGCCAAGGGCTATCGTATTACCCAGTAACTGGGTTCTGGAGGTCGATTGGCAGTCACTCCATGTAAAATGTTAATTCAAGTGCATCTGGTTAGACTGGAAGCCGACCCTAACATCATAGTTGGGAAAAGGCTGGGCAGATGATGATAAGATTTGACAAAAGCAGACGCAGACGCAAATGGTCTCTAGTGATCGCTAATCATTTCCAAGTGGATACCGCACATACATAGTCAGAAAAACTATTAAAATATTTTCCTTAGTAACAAGTTTTTTTTCAAAATGACATATTTGATTGAGAGTCTTCAATTCAATATGAATATTCATTTCTTTATTTAAATATCTCATTTACTTCGACCTTGATGCGCGAAATTCACGGAAATTCAGTTTTTTCAATTTTGAATATTAATTACATCCTGAAGTACGTGTTATATCTAAAAACTTACAATATTATTTAATTTGAGAGTTTGTTAGGACCGGCGCAGGTAGTGTTCTGTAGTTTCTACCTACTCCAATGGGAATTAGGCGTGAGTTTATTTATGTGTGTGTGTCTGTGTTTAATTTAATTTTTCTTAAAGAAATCTTAATTTTCCCAAAATTTTTCTTTAATTCAATTTCCTTTAAACATTTTAACTATCCCAACTAATGTTATAAATGCGAAAGTGAGTTTGTTTGTTTGTTTCACTTTCACGCTAAAACGGCTGAACAGAATTTGATGAAATTTGACACATGGGTAGACCATGGTCGGATTTGGACATACGACTTTTTATCCCGATATTCCGCCGGGATCGAGACTTATGCGTACTTTATTGATATTTTAACTTTGTTAACTTTACTGTGCATGCTGTGGTCTCCCATAAGTGAAGGAGTTCACCTACTTAATACCCGATGTTGCCCTTTATTTATGTCATACTAGTTTTCGCCCGCAAGATATCTTTATAAATTATAGCCTATGTAACTCAGTGATAATATAGCATTCTAATGGTGAAAGAATTTTTAAAATCTGTCCAGTAGTCTTTGAGTTTATTCATTACAAACAAACATACCAAAAACCAAATCTTTGCTCTTTAAAATCTTAGTTAATATATTGTGATATCTTTTGTTGGTGTTCCTAAATAAATAAACACTGTAATACTCTTATCTAACTAGAAGCTAGCGTATAATAGACTTACGATAAAGGCATTGGCCTTACGAGGTCGTGGCTCGTGAGTTCAAACCTCACCCTTGGCAAGTCTGTTGACGTGAACTCACTTCTAACTTCTAACAAAGTGTATTTAGCTTATCGGAGTCGTTAACAGGTCTAGGGCATTAATTACCAATAATTTTAGTTCGTTGTCAAACCCAAAATAGCAACAAATTTATTGAAAGTGGTCGTTTTATGTCCATAGAAGTCAGTCCGAAACCGTCCCGTATGATAAAATTCGCCCATTCCAAACCACAAAAACTAATTTCTCCCTTTTCTTTACTTCCAGATATCAGCTGTTTAAGCAGCTCACCAGTAGAAATGAAAGTGTGGGGAGCTCACGGCGAGTTCTGCGCTCGTCACCAATGGGAGGTGATTGTCGCAACCTTGGCCTTGCTCGCATGCGCCGCTAGCGTCGAGAGAAATGGCCCGGGCAATAGATCGGAACACTGTGCAGGATGGGCTAGAGCGTGTCCGGGACTAGAGGCCGAATACCAGGCCGCAGATGCAGTGATCATGACCTTTGTCCGTTGCGCAGCACTCCTCTACGCTTACTACCAAATATCAAACCTCCACAAAATCGCTTCGAAGTACCTTCTCATCATTGCCGGGGTGTTTTCCACATTTGCCAGCTTCATCTTCACGTCGGCGGTCGCTAGTTTGTTCTGGAGCGAGTTAGCGAGTATTAAGGATGCTCCGTTTCTGTTTCTGCTGGTTGCTGACGTGGCTAGAGGTGCACGAATGGCAAAGGCAGGATGGTCTGCCGGTGAAGACCAGGGAAAAAGGGTTGGAAGAGCATTGGCGTTGCTGGGACCGACAGCAACCTTGGATACTCTCCTAGCAGTATTGTTAGTAGGAGTTGGAGCATTATCTGGGGTCCCCAGGCTTGAACACATGTGTACTTTTGCCTGCCTAGCATTATTAGTAGACTACCTAGTGTTTGTCACTTTCTACCCAGCCTGCCTTTCCTTGGTAGCAGATTTCGCTTCAGGACGAAAAGAAATGTCCCCAGACAGCCCGTTTTCTGATGCGGATCTCAAGCCAAACCCAGTTGTTCAAAGAGTGAAGATGATTATGGCTGCAGGGCTGTTATGCGTCCATCTTACCAGCCGGTGGCCGTGGAGTTCTGATAACGGGATCATTGAAGGTCCGACAGACACTTTGACCCCTGCTCCAAATGACAACGTTTTTTTACATTCATACGTTAAATGGTTCTCGGTCTCTGCCGACTATATCGTCATAGCAACTCTGCTTTGTGCTTTGATTATAAAATTCATTTTCTTTGAAGAACATAGAAACTGGGTCATTGATATGAATGATATGACAGTCAAAGAGGTGGTTCAAGAACATGCCAGAAATAAGCCTAAATTCTCAGTAGGTGATGACTCGAATTCTGAAGTTTCTACGCAAACTGAGGGAGTAGTAGAAGACGAATGGCCTACGCTTTCTCCGAGCTCTTCTGCGGCCAAACTTAACTCCAAAAAGCGTCCAATGGCAGAATGCCTCGAAATATACAGATCTGAGGGAGGTTGCGTATCACTAAGCGACGAAGAAGTGGTGATGCTCGTAGAACAGTCCCATATACCTTTACACAGACTAGAAGCAGTATTAGGCGATCCTCTACGCGGCGTAAGGCTACGCAGAAAGGTTGTCGGATCAAGGTTCCAAACTGAATTGGCAATTAAACAGCTGCCTTACCTAAATTACGATTATTCTAAGGTTCTAAACGTCTGTTGTGAAAATGTTATCGGATACGTTGGTGTGCCGGTCGGCTATGCAGGTCCTTTAGTGGTCGATGGCAAACCGTACATGATTCCAATGGCTACAACCGAAGGGGCGTTAGTGGCTTCAACGAATAGGGGTGCTAAAGCCATTGGTACCAGAGGAGTCATAAGTGTAGTCGAAGACGTAGGTATGACAAGAGCCCCAGCAATCAAACTTCCCAACGTTGTAAGAGCCCATGAATGCCGACAATGGATAGATAATAA
The DNA here is from genome assembly GCA_947364205.1 of Agrochola lota. NCBI lineage: Eukaryota > Metazoa > Arthropoda > Insecta > Lepidoptera > Noctuidae > Agrochola > Agrochola lota. Next base: position 11,581,620 of record OX376245.1, on the reverse strand, counting down.
AGACAACTATGCAGTAATAAAACAAGCCTTTGATTCTACTTCAAGATTCGCTCGACTCCAAGAAATTCACATCGGAGTCGATGGAGCGACACTGTATTTAAGATTTAGAGCCACAACAGGCGATGCAATGGGCATGAACATGGTTTCCAAAGGAGCCGAAAATTCCCTAAAATTACTTAAAAACTACTTCCCAGATATGGAAGTTATAAGCTTATCTGGAAACTACTGTTCAGACAAAAAAGCTGCAGCCATTAACTGGGTTAAAGGAAGGGGTAAAAGAGTCGTCTGCGAGACAACGATAACCGATGATAGTTTAAGAACCATTTTTAAAACTGATGCCAGAACTCTGGCTAGGTGCAACAAAATAAAGAATCTCTCAGGCTCAGCCTTGGCTGGGTCCATAGGCGGGAATAACGCCCATGCAGCGAATATGGTAACAGCTATTTATATAGCTACTGGTCAAGATCCCGCTCAGAATGTAACCAGCTCGAATTGTTCAACAAATATGGAAGTTTGTGGCGAAAATGGTGACGATCTGTATGTAACCTGCACCATGCCATCTTTGGAAGTCGGTACTGTTGGCGGAGGTACCATTTTGACAGGTCAAGGAGCCTGTTTAGACATCCTAGGGGTTAAAGGAGCTGGGGCACGCCCTGCAGAAAACTCTGCTAGATTAGCGTCACTGATATGCGCTACAGTCTTGGCAGGAGAGATAAGCCTAATGGCCGCGCTTGTCAATTCAGATCTTGTCAAATCACACATGAGACACAATCGGTCGACGGTCAACGTCCAAGTGCAAGCTGAGAATATCACTTTGAAAGTACCCACCTTATAACATACAGTTTGGTAAATTTTAAAATTAAACTCATGCTAAATGGGGCCTTATGAAGTTCATTCAAGTTTCATGTCGTTTTTTCGGCTAAACTCTTCACTGTATCCGTGTTAGTAGGGGCGTAGGCGCAGTGCTTAATTTGGCTAGCGATGTGTATAGTAAGTAAGTCTTCTGCTTATTGTGAAAAGTCAAGCTCGGTCATAAAGCGGTGCAGCAAGCATAACTGGCCTGGTGACAGATCATAGCTCGCCGAGCGAAGGCGAGTACCAACGTATACACAGCCCATTTGTCGTCCATTTGTCTAGCCTCGCCATTGTTCGTCGATGCTCGCCTTGCTGGCCGAGTGCAGACGAGCGCCAACGTGTATCTGTGTTCTTTTGGCGTGGCTTGCCACCAATCGGGATCGCTCGCTACGACTCGTCTCACTTCGGAGCTGTGTCGGTTTTTCTGCACAAATCAAAGGCGCTCGCCTGCACTCGGCAATCACGGCCAACATGTGGATAGCTCCACAAAAACTCGTGAACAATTGGCAGGTGGCCTCTTTCGACCTTGACCAACATGTAGACTGTAGTGGTTGCTACACACTATGCCGGCGGCATGGCCGCCGGCTTTTGCCGCACGATACGTACCCCCGGCGCCTTCATTTTCTTTGCGATCCTTTGTGCGGCAGGGCCGGGCGCGCCGCGGCAGGCTCAGTGTGTAGGAGCTTTAGCACTCGCCTTGTATAAATTTGCCTACGCTCGCGTTGGTTGATGCTCGGCACGGCATGTATTGCCGGCTTTACATTTCTTCCATAGTGATTTCGTCCAATGGGGATGATAACTGTCAATTAGTTACATCTAGATGTCGCTAAAAGTTTGTTACCCTAGAACTGTCAATCTCAATCTCTCTATATTTCGTCGATAAATATATTTTTTGAATGTGACGCTGTCTCTAGTCTTTGGATAAAAAGAAATAGGTGTACATTTTATCATATATCACCAAGAAGAAAGTGCGAGAAAGCACTGAGGATATTGAATTTTAAATCTTGTGATTTTTCGAGGTTATGCAGTAAATATTTCGAAGAGAAAGAGGGCTTTAAGCCTTTAACATTATTTTATCAAATCTGTCTTACGAGTAACATCCTTGTAGCGCCTTCTACTGGACAAGCTTTCTGTAATCTGAGCTTGATTAGCTTGCTGCACTAGGGGTATATCAATATTTCCGATTTATTTTGTTTTTTACCTTTTTTACATCGCAGATAGTGATTTTAGAGGGGAAACCCCTTTGTAGAATAAAAATCATGGCATTGATATTACTATAGTTTAATGTAGTGTAACTTGGCAAAAAAGAAAAGAAGATAGATTTATTTAAACAACTCGCACAGATTGACACTTGGATTACAGTGTTGCCAGTAAATTTCTAGACTTTTTTGCCAAGGTAGGTACTTATGGTTTTTCCAGTGATTTTACTAAATTCCTGATCTATTGATGAGTACGGGAACTTTTGGTGGCCTATTGTAATTAAAATATATCATTTTAATGGTATTAACGACAATATTATTATTATTAAATTTAGTTGAATGTCTGCTGATGCTGTAGTAAAGCGTGATCATTGTAACTAATAGTTGTTCAATAAATTAACTTTGAATGTTTTGTTGTGTTTTATTCAGAAGGATTGTACACTTTAAGCTGTGTTATATTGATTTTGGGATATCATGAGAAATTGTTTTTTTCTTCATGTCATTATTCATCAGGATCCGCAGTTAGCCATGGTAGATAAAGTTGCCAAAGTGCCAAATAAAATATGGGGAAAATCATCGAAAAATTATTCCCTAGGTAAAATAGGGGCGAAACTGTATTTTTTTGGTATTCATCATATCTAGGAAGGAAGCTACAGGCCGTTGCGTCGCGTCGTCAAGTCAAGAATAAACAACCACCAGCCATTGAAGGCAACAAGTACCTATTAAATAAAACTTTTTTACAAAAAAAACAACCGGCTTCCAAAGCAATATTTTGTAAAAGGTGATGAGTAGTTGACATTAGTCTATTGTAACTTAGATAAATTACAAACTGACCCACTAACAAATTTACAACTAAAAACAACCGACTTCAAAAAAACACTACAAAGTGAAAAATAAATTTCGGAAGTCGGTGTCTTTGGTTTTGAATTTTCATTATTTGCCATCGACTTAAAGTTATTTTACACTTTGTAGTGTTTTTTTGAAGTCGGTTGTTTTATTTGTAAATTTTTACTTAAAGTCGATGGCAAATAATGAATATGCAAAATCAAAGACACCGACTTCCGAAATTTAAGTTATTTTACACTTTGTAGTGTTTTTTTGAAGTCGGTTTTCTTTTCAAAATAGTGTCCATTTACATCAATACATCGCTGCATCCGATTGAACCACTGAGAAAAGCACTTTGCCCACTCGTGCTTAGGGGTCCCTACGACGGCATTTTGAAACGCAGCCACTGCTTCCTCGGCGTCCATAAAACGTTTTCCTCGAAGTTTGTCTTTTATTTTCGGAAATAAATAAAAATCGCAAGGTCGTTGCTATAAGTGCGGGTGACCCAGTAATTCCACGTCTGACGTCGCCAAGTAGCCGATTGTTTGCTTGGCGGTGTGCGACGAGGCGTTGTCGTGGTGAAGGAGGATCCTATTGCGAGGTCGCTTCGCCTGAACTTTTTTCAAGACAAGTGGCAAACAATTGTTAATGTACCACTCTGCAGTAACTGTTTTTTGATCCTCTAAAACAATTGTTGCGTAATGACCTGTCCTTCCGAAGAACGAGGCCACCATACTTTTTCCCACGCTTCGACCTCTCTTCACTTTAGTTGGCAACTCCTCGGAAGGAAACACCCAGACAGCAGACTGTCTCTTAGTTTCAGGATTATAACAATATCCAGCTTTCGTAAGTATGTCGAACAGAGCATTTGAGTCACCTCCGTTAAATGTTTGAAACCAATCAACACGACGGAGTTTTTGGGCCTCTGTCAAAGTATGAGGTATCCACCGGGCACAAAGTTTACTGACCGCTAAATGTCATGGGGGATTTTGTACACTTGACTCATACCGATGCCTAAGCTTGTCCGAATCTGCTGATAAGTCACTCTTTTGTCAGTCTCTATCATACGCCGCACAACACTGATGTCATCTTCAGTCGTCGCCGTAGAAGGCCGTCCCTCACGCAGATCATCGGTGAGATTAGTGCGACCACTCATTAAACCAGTTGTAAACAGTGGCACGAGATGGGGCTTCATTGTGAAAGGCCAATCGAAGTCTATCATAACTTTCTTGTTGACTTAAACGACATCGAAAGTCTCAAAAAAACGTACGAAAATTTTCTCGCGTTAAATTCATGCTGACGTGACACAGATGATGATCAAGAGATGATTTCAATAACGTAACAATTGAAGTGTTTTGTATATAATTTTATTACGAGATATTTTTTGCATACTGAAATAGTAAGTAAGCAAAATATGTGGAACTTCTTATATTTAAGTTAAGAACTATTTTGTACCATATTTTATGCAAAATAAAGAAATTCTATTATATTCAGACAATTTTCAATTTGCCGCCAAATCGTAAACGAATGACTACATAAGTCCACAATAATAATGGCAAAGAGTTCCATTTTCAAAATTTGAACTTATTTTTTTATTTAACTGAAAGTTTTTAGAACTGGCCACTTGTAAACGATTACAAGTGGCCAGTTCTAAAAACTTTCAGTTTCAGTGTCGCCCTCGTATATAAACAACCGAATTCAAAACCTCCTCCTTTTAGAAGTCTGTTAAAAAACAGTCATCAGAATCTACTGATGCAATCTTTAACTTGTTAATACCGCTGATCATTTTGAATATTAATAATATGTCCTCTCACTTATTGTCTCATTTGTTGTAATATTACTGTAAACATATTCAATTATAATTTCATTTTTAAACATAAAGCTTTCATTCTTCTGATTAATTTGTGACAATGTTTCGAATATTTTACGATAGTAATTTGATTTGAAAACGATGTATTGCGGTGGTTTTTCTATTCATCGAAAATACACCTACAGGTATTTTTATATATATTTTTTTATATTGCGGGTTTGTCCGAAAGGGATATCGCGGCCCCGGCACCCAGGCAACGGAAGAAACACGGGTGGGTTTTAGTCAGTAAAAGTCTGACACTCCCCTCTCGCTCCGCCCAGAGCGGGAGAAGTCATTTGATGATTTACCATCCTCAAAAAAAAAAAAGTACGAGTATTTTATATAAATTAGTTTAGTTTAGTAAATAGATCCGAGACAAGCAGTTGCTAATTGCAATCCAAAGGATTTGAAGGAAATCTATAATCAATAGCTTCATAAATTTGAAAAATTCGTCTGCTCGACAACTTTGAATATTGGTAAATAATTTTATTATTATCAATCAGAAAGCATTCACTGGTTTAGGGTAAAAGAGTTACACAATAATGGTGCTGGGTGTTGATTAAATAACCAAATCTGTCGTTTTGCAAAAAAGTTTAGTTTTGTGTACTTAGCGAGTTGTTGCTATGTATGTAAGAAAAAGTATAGTCCTTAATATCAATAATACTACTGACGTTTTTGAACAATGACGTTTTTGCTAACCTTGCTTATTGATTCGGTAAGCAAGGTCAGCAACAACGTCATTGTTGTTTAGTAAACGTCACCGTCCCTGTCTGCAGTCTGCACACAAACTTCATTTATTATTTCTGTCAAAACATCGTCGTTTATTCCCACTAGTTCGATTCATTAGTTCGATCGTCGAACTAGTGAGATTTTTTTTTCTCATTTGTCCGACCGTCGAACTAGTGAGATTTTTTTTTTCTCATTTGTTCAACCGTCGAACTAGTGAGATTTTTTTTTCTCATTTGTTCAACCGTCGAACTAGTGAGATTTTTTTTCCTCATTTGTTCGACCGTCGAACTAATTAGATTTAAAAATAGTTCTACTACATTTAAATGTTTTACTAATTTCGTAATAAAATAAAAAACGCTTGGTTCGTTGAAAAATATATATTCGTGTACTTATATTTGTACATCTATAGCATATCTTTGATCAAATAAACAGTTGAAAAACTTATAAATTATAAGCTGGCTTCCTCACCTATCAAAAAATAATGTAATAATGAAATATTAAATGTAATCTAATATTTTTCTGTCGCAAGACAATATAAGCAATTATCTCAACAAGCTTAACCAGAAAGAACAAAAATTAGTTTATATGTATAATAAATGATCAAAAATCAAATGGGACATGTCACAATTGTTGTTAGTGTCGTATAGAAACATACTTGTACATCTTTGGTGAAATATACATGATCAAATATAATTTTGTCTGTCTTACTTATCTCAATAAGCAGAGACAAAAAGAACTACGAATACATGTAATCCATCAAAGATATATATTAAATATTATATAATTACCATGATTTTTATCTAATAATCAAATTTAAAAATGTAATAATCAAATACTAAATGTAATTAACTAGCGCATTTTTTCTAAAAAATGTCCAACACTAATTTGTCCACATGTTAATTGCATTTGAGCATCAATAATATAATCGTCATTGAATAAATCAATTTTCCTCCTTTTAGAACTTTTCTTTGATGTGGAAGGTCTCTGAAGAATATCATTTCGATATGAAGACAATACAGAATCGTCCTGTAAAATATGCAATATTTGCAATAGGGTTACATGGCCTTTTGTTACAAGGTTATTTATTTTATGGTGCCACCCTTCTACGGCATTATTTGTTCGGTGGCGTTCGCCATACGCAGACCAAATTCTATGATAATCACCCTTCATCCAGTAATTATCAAAATATTCTTTAAACTTCATCATGGATTGACAATTCTCCGTCATTTCATTTTGAATATACACCCATCCTGAAACAATTTCATTTTCTGGAAGCAATGCTAAGTTGGCGCATAGCAAAATTATTCTTCTGTTCCGTTTGTCTTTACTTAAACCCAGGGTTTTTGCCTTGCGCCACAAACTGTTCACGTAATGGTAATAGCAGCCTTTGATTGTAACCTTCATTTTTTGTAACGCTTTCATTGTGCCTTCTTCGAAATCTATCGTGACTTTTGCAGGTTTCCACTCTGGAATTTGGGACACAATCAAATCAAATAAAATTGAATAAGCTTTTTTAGTCCTGTGACTCATGAACGCGTACACCAAAGGGATCACATTCGTGCTATTTATGTCACTGCTGATGTCCCCGTGAATAGTAAAAAGTTGTTGAAAAGGACTTGGACATGATTTAAAGGTCCCATCCATAAAAATATGTTTTATATTTTTCATAATTTCTCGGGCGTCACTTGAACAAAACACTAATATTCTCATTTTTTTGTGACGGAAATCAGCAAGTAAGAATTCTGAAAAAGTATTGGGAACCTCGACTTCCACTACAGTTTTCGCGCATATTTTTTTTACGTGTGCTAGCTTATTTCTGTTTCTATAAATGCTTGATTTTATTTGTTGAAATTCAGGTATACTACTTTTTGAAGCTAAATGCAGGCCTTGATTTTTTAATGTAATTAGAGCTCTGTTATAGATTCTTGGAGCTGGTTCTCTTCCCAATGCTGCTTCATTGCAAGCATTATTTATAATAATATTAACTGAATTTCGTGTTTCATCTGGATTACATTGGCCGCAGTGAGGTTTTATTTGTAAAGTTTCAGTGAGGTCCTTAAACAAAATAATTGTATTAGTTTAAAATATATATACTTATGTCTACACGTTATAAATTATATTATACATATAAAACACTCAAGACTTACCATATTCAATGTTACGGATCCAGTACATTTTAAACTTTTATAATTTTTACACCGCCATATGCTTTGACCATTTTTATATTTACGCATTGAGTAATATTGATGTCCTTCTACTTGCAGAATTCTTCCTCGACCACTTTTAATAATTATTAATTCTTTAGACGTCATTGCAAAAAAATTAACAGTAAACTAAACAGGCACCACCAAATAAAACGTTGCAACTGCAGCGCATAACCAGTATAACATATCCATCATTTTGCATAGTTAAACAGGCTCAAACAGCATCTACCCTCAACATGAAAATAAAAACTATAACCATACTCCTTCTGACGGGGTGTTTAGCTAAATGTTTATAATGTTTTTAATGCACATACCTACCTAGGTGCTGTAGGTATAGATGCATTTAAGGAAATGTACAGTGGACAACTTCGGACGATGATTTGTGTAATCTGTATGTCGCTCCTTAAATACAAAAGCACCACAAGTCAAAATAAGCAAATTATACAGGAGCGGCATTTGCAAAAATAATTTGGATTATTTTATGATTTTTGTATAAACTATGTGTATTACGTAGACTTTTTTTGTATCAAAAGATGCGTAATTAAATAGCCTATTTTTCAATAAAGCAATCTTAACCATACCTCGAATGGACTCTGGAAAAAATGCAAATAAGTTAGTTTTGTATATAGACTTAGACTTCGAGAACATTAAAATTTTAAAAATTAAACCACCATTATTAGGAAAATTTGAGTTTTGAGGAGCTCGTGGCTAAGAACCAACAGCCGCAGTGGTCGATCCATCAGGTTAAGCTACGCTTGCCGGGGTTGGCCAGTGGATGGGTGACCATCTTTACATACCCAGAATCCTCCGTGCCTCGGAAAGCACGTTAAGCCGTTGGTCCCGGCTGTCATTCGTGGATCTTTGACAGTCGTTACGAGTCGTCAGAAGCCCGAAAGTCTGACACCAGTCTTACCAAGGGGTATCGTATTACCCAGTTACTGGGTTGTGGAGGTCAGATAGCCAGTCGTTCCATGTAAAATACTGGTATTCAGCTGCATCCGGTTAGACTGGAAGCCGACCCCAACATAGTTGGGAAAAGGCTAGGCAGATTGATTTGATTAGGAAAATTTGAGTTTTATTTCACAAAACGTAAATTTAAGAAAAAAATGGCACACTAACTTACTGTGTCAGTTCTTCAACAGTATAAGGCTTTCCAGTTTTCTTTGCTGTTTTAATTAGAGTGATATATTGGTCTGAAACGTAAATTGGAGATGATTTTAATGCTCTCGTAAAAAAATAAGTACCTACCTGTATCAACCAATTTACTTTCTCGTAAATAAGCGTTATATTGTATCTATGTGGGAAAGTAAAATTTAATTGGTTTTAATAGCTCTTCTAAATTAATTTGTTTAACCCATAAGATTACTCCAAAAACTACAAAAACTTTCAGACAAAACAACATTAAAACTAAAATTTGCTTTTTAATGTAAAATGAAATCTATTTAGAGATCACTTTCAAATAAAAAGACACCATATTTCGAAATATGTTACTTTAGCATAAAGAAATAAGAAAATAATTCTAATTATTTTTTTGCAAAACTAACTTAATTCAAAATATGGTAGTATTGCAAATAAAAATAAGAGAAAATATCAGATTAATAAATGCAAAACTAACCTATTTCGAAATATGGTACTTTACCATAAAGAAATAAGAAAATAATTCTAATAAATTTTTGCAAAACTAACATAATTCAAAATAAGGTAGTATTGCATACAAAAATAAGAGAAAATATTGAATTTATAAATGCAAAACCAACCTATTTCGAAATATTGTACTATTGCACATAAAAATGATAAGATACTTACGTGAATGTGATCTGCAATACGAATATATTTTAGAATGTGGCACTTTTGAATATATAATTTCACCTGTTTTATAGCAGTTTTTTGGAATGTGGTAGTTTTTCACAAAAAATGTGTGTGCTCGTGCCAAATGACTGTTGACAACTGACAATATGGTACTTTTGCGCGGAACTCAGTTACAGAAACGGTACAAAACAAAACTAACGTGTGTGCGTGTTTGGGTGTTTTTGATCATAAAACGACGGCTGTTTTAGCGAAACATTAAAGTTTCATCGTTTAAGATGCATTTTATGCAAAAAAATCATTTTTGATATTTTTTGAAATGTGTGACTTTTGCATTTAAGGAACGATGTATTGTTTATTTACTATTACTATTATTTACTTTGTTAGGAAGCCAGCTTATAATTTATAAGTTTTTCAACTGTTTATTTGATCAAAGATATGCTATAGATGTACAAATATAAGTACACGAATATATATTTTTTAACGAACCAAGCGTTTTTTATTTTATTACGAAATTAGTAAAACATTTAAATGTAGTAGAACTATTTTTAAACTAATTAGTTCGACGGTCGAACAAATGAGGAAAAAAAATCTCACAAGTTCGACGGTTGAACAAATGAGAAAAAAAAAATCTCACTAGTTCGACGGTTGAACAAATGAGAAAAAAAAAATCTCACTAGTTCGACGGTCGTACAAATGAGAAAAAAAAATCTCACTAGTTCGACGATCGAACTAATGAATCGAACTAGTGGGAATAAACGAACATCGTGAGGAACCTGCCTGAGAGATATTTCTCGACGGCATGTGAAGCCAAGTCAGAGGCCCATGGGCCGCTTTATAACTCTGACAACAGGTTAGTTACTAGCCATACGAAAGAAAAAGATTTATGTCAGAATACTTTGTTATTTGGTAGACTCTCTGGCGGACTAAAGGCCCGCCCCGAGACCCCGGTCATGAGAGCCTTGGGATCTTTAAAAATAATTTTTAGTTAAATCCCAAACAAGGCCAAAATAGGCAGTCTTTGTTGGGGGCTCTCTACGTATGCTAAATATAAGTGTAGAGCGCCATTTCAATTTCGACAATTTCTTTATAAATGTCCTAACGATATTTTAACCTATCCAGAGTGTAAAAAAAAATCAACTAATATCGCTTATCGCTCGCTTTAGCAGCCTCTGTTCGTTTAATGCTCCGACTTTTCTTTATAAATTGACAAAGTCCCAACTAGCAACATCATTACTTTTAACGATCTCAAGACTTTTATATTCACTTATAAGAAACTTGTATCATGCTATATAGCTGGATTTGGGCGCAGTTATAGGAGCTTTTATTTCTATACTTAACTATCTTATAATCAACTTTTAAAATGTTACTAAGCCCTATAATATACTTGACGAAGCGCAATAGCTTTTCTTTTTTTTTTTTTGAGGATGGGAAATCATCAAACCCTTCTCCCGCTCTGGGCAGAGCGAGAGGGTGTGTCAGAGTTTTACTGATTAAAACCCACCCGTGTTCCTTCCGTTGCCTGTGTGCCGGGGCCGCGATGAAGCGCAATAGCTTCTATAATGATATGAGACTACACAATTACAAGAACAAACGCTCTTGTTAGTATCTGACATAAGTATCTTACTAAAGCAATCTTGTTTATAATACACTAGTAATGTGCTTAGTTACTAGTTATAAGTATATTTTTTGTTGTTGCTTCGGCTGGTGGTTCCGATTTTTTTGTGGTAACTATTACTTAATAAAAACATAAGTTTCTCTTATTATTATTTTGTATTATTGTAGAACATTAATGACTAATATATATTGTAAATATAGTGTATGAACTCGTGGGGAACTCATTGTTACTGTAAATGCGTACCGCAATTTAGTTAGTTTCACAATCCCCTCCGAAAAATAGCTCATTAGTATATTGTTGTAAATAAAATATTTCATCAATTCTTATGAATATTCGCCATGTTTTGAAATTGCTCTTCTTTAAGTACTTTATAGAACCAATGTAGGTAAATTAGTACTTGTAGCAGTTTCAGCCCAGATAACTCACCTTCATTTAAAAACCAATTAGGGTTCCCTTGAAATATGCCTGCTAATGCAAAATTTAAATTTTTTAGGATTTATATTCTTCTTCCCAATTTTCATCTTCACTTTCTGAGGTGGGCTAGGGGTCAAAAAATATTTTTGGTCGCAGAACCCTCATTTACTTCACCTGCGTTTGTGTTTGACGTGCTTGATTTAATTCCTGAAGAACTGGCTTGCACTTTTCTCCTGTAACCACCACTCCTTTTTAATCGTTTCCAATCGCTTAAATTCATGTTCAACTTATTTTCTCAAGACGAAGGGGAACAACTGAATCTCAACAAAATGGCTGACGTTTACTAATAAAGTTATTGATCTAATGGGTGATTCATTTAGAGGTACTTTTTTGTCCATGGATCTTTTGCCAGTTATAGCGTGAGTAGTGATAATCTGTCATAGTATTTTTGTTTCAGTATAGTTTGACATTTTATCATGGAAAGACTTAGGCCGACGCAGTGTCTACAAATTTTATTTTTATTATTTTAAGTTTCAAAAACGAGATCGGCCAGAACGTAACTGTCAATGGCGACCGTTATCGTGCCATGATAACTGACTATTTGTTGCCTGAAATTGAAGCCCGTGATCTCCAGGACATTTGGTACCAACAAGACAGCGCTACTTGCCACACAGCCCGTGAAACCATGGCTTTATTGCGAGAACAATTTGGTGAACAGTTAATTTCGCACTTCGGATCTGTGAGTTGGCCACCTTTGACATAATACCCCTAGGCTTTTTCCTCTGGGGCTATGTAAAGTCTAAAGTCTATATTGATAAGCCCCGTACGATTGAGCAACTGGAAGCCAGCGTTATACGCTAAATACCACTTGAAACGCTCGGACGCGTCATTGAAAATTGGAACTGCAGAATGGACCATGTTAACCGCAGTTACGGACAACATTTGAAAGAAATAATCTTTAAAAAATAAATGTAAAGAATTGTCGTTTTGTATGATAATAGAGATAACTAGCTAAATTTGTAAAAAATATATTCGTTTTAGTTTTGAAAAAAGTACCTCCAAATGAATCTCCTTTTAGTATCTTATAAGCTTTTTTGATCAAATAGCGCTCTTACTAACTACTATTAGATTTAAAAGAGTCTCGAACAATAATAATGTAATAGCGCAAAATTATAGTGATCTCAGCTAAGTATGTTATAATATCTTGTTTTCTCACAAAATGTTACTATGGGATCAAAATATTATTCTGTATTATTTAGTTTTACTATAATAAAACAATTACAGGAGACTTATTCCTAAAAGTGTCCTAAAAAAAATCTTGTAGCTAACTACATATAAGACTGAGTTATAAAAGCAAATGCTCTTGAGAATATCTACGCTTGTGAAATGCTATTAATAGTAAAAGTGACCTATTAATGTTTTAGAGGTCAGTCTTGTAGCGAACTATAAGACCGAGCCAAGCCTTAACATACTTGAGTATTTTAAGGCTTGGCAAATGCTATTATAAGTTAAATAGTCTACCGCAATGCCTTTATAAGAACGTTATTAGTAGTGACAGACTTATAATCTTTCTTTATAGGATTACTTTGCTAGTTGGGGTATCTCCTATTTCTGTATGAATGGTCAATAGAAAAATAATTTTTCAAGGTAGTGTGGTAAAAGGTCAAACTCACTTTGCTCGCTCTTAAATTCTACGTTCTTATAATTCGCAAAGTTTTCTGCATATGGGCGAGGGCTAGCGCCCCGGGCCCCCCATAGGCTTAGTCCGCCACTGGGTACACTACCTGACAAGGTTTTCAAATATTAAAAAAAAAACAAATTGTCTCCTTATAATATTTTCAAAGCAGAAAAATAATTTATTTGTGTTAATAGAGACTGACAGTTTTATGTTATTTAGGTACACACGCAACTTTTCAAAATCCACGTCCACACACAGATTTTGAAAACACTAGCGCCAAATCGGCTGTCAAAAACTGTGTGTGGACATGATTTATACATTATGCATTAGATGATCCATTCCATTTCCAAATTGTATGTAGTTGCTAATAGTACCTGAGAATGAGACTGATTATTACTAATTTAGTAGAATAATGAAAAGTACCACACCTATTCAGTGTTATTCCTTTTTTCTTTCCTAGTTTAATCTGTGTTGTGTTGTTTATATTTTTCGTACGTCTATTGGTAATTCAAAATAAACTTTATGTCTGACGTTCTATTTAGAACTATTACTTCGTTCCACGACGAGAAACAAAATTACGACGCTTTCGATTTTTCGGATTTCCCTTTGGGTTTTTTCTAACTTTCTTTTTTCCTAAACCACCACGGTATCGAGAACAAAAAAAAAAAAGAAAATGGTCGAGCCATTTTCGAGAAAAATTTAATGCATGTTATTACATATCTATATATCTGCAAGATTATGTCGAGCTCGAATTTGCGTTCAAAGTCACGTACCTAACTTACGTAACCAATGAATGGCTTTATTTTATGCAATTATTTCTCAAAAATATTAATTTAAACGTTTTCTTTCTTTCTAATTAAGTAATCTAAAATCAAATCATAGGCAGAGCTTACCTATTTTAGCTCAAAGCCATTCTTGAAAACAAAATTCATAAGGTATTTATAGCATATTAGTGAAATGTGTCCACACACATTTCACTAATATATAAATATAATAGTGTGCTAAAGGTACATCTCTGCCTAACCATTCGGTAAAATCGGGCGTGATGGTAATGATAATGATGTACCGATAGGAAACTAGTATGCGCAATACTAATTTCCTATTGGGAAAACCGTTTACCCCGGGTCCACACTCTCCAGGAGGCAAGACGAGGTGCGAGCGCGATAGTGTGGACGGCGCCCTCGCCTCTCGTCCTCTCTCACCTCGCCTCGCGAGCGCTTCTCTCGGTCAGTTTCTGGCCGGAGTCAAAGGACGCAAAGCGCGAGGCGTGACGGGCCTAATAAAATGAATGGATGGGTAGCACTCGTGTAGCCTCCGCTTGCTTCTGCTCGTGCAAGGGACTCCACGAGGCGCACTCGCGAGTGTCGACCCGGGGTAAGACTGGATTCGCGTGTGGTGAACATCAATGCTCTCAAAACCTATTACTAATATAGCAATCATGTAAATGTATAGTAACAGCATTGCTCATCGCTCGATGTAAATGTTCTTGCTCTATTGTCTTAGTGTCATGATCATGAACACTAAGAAAACTCAGTTCATCAAGAAGACAACAGGATTAAAAAATGAAACAGCAGAAATTTTATTATAAATATAATAATATTGTGTTGTGATCTGTTAACAACATTGTAACACTATCACTGACTGAATATTTACAGTTTGACATGGTGTCGTCGAGAAGTCCTATGTCACTAGCGCGTTGCAAGCACTAAAACGTGCCCGCGACGGGGTACCTTGCGTCTTCCGCGACGCTTGCTTGCGTCATTCGTGACGCATCCGTGCGTCATTCGTGACGCACGTGACGCTAGGGTGCGTCACGGGCTCGTAACCAGGCGCGGAAGCGTTCCCGTCGACGTGCGCTTAGGGCTGGATGTGAGGCTCTAGCGGCGGCTAGAGAACCGCGTTGGTATAGCTGTAGCGGTCTGAAGGCTAGTAAGCGTCCTAGCGTGCATTCTGGCGCGTCGTGTAGCCGTGGAGGCTTGCGTCTTGCGTGTGGTCGCGCTGGGTCTGTGTGTGACGAGTGAGCTTGAGCTGGTAGTGAATGCGCATTGTGCGTATAACCAGGCGCGCGCGCTCTGGCGTTTCTTAGTAAGAAGACGGGTTTGGGTGGAGCAGGTGCAGACGTTGGCCGGGCGTATCTTTCCCGGAATAGCGGCCATGTTTCATGTCTCTCATGTCTGTCGAGTCTTTCTGGCTCGTGTGGTGACGCTCGGCCTTCGCTGCCGCCCGCTAGTAACTCAAACGTGACACGGCAGGAGTCTCCTCCGTACAGCTTCACGAGAAAAGCGGTGTGTTCTTGTCGCAAGTATCTGGCGGCTCGTCTGACGTACGCGAGAGGGCCTCTCATGCCGCCGGCGGCTGCCAACTCTGCTGCGCGAACGGACCAGGGCTCCGCCACACAATGCTGTAGCTGTCGAACGGCAATACTGACTAGTTTGTCGAGTGTGTAGGCGGGGTAGGCCTGTAAAGATAAAGAGGGTTATTAGTGTATTATAAAATAAAAAAAAACATATGAAAATCTATCCTAATAAAGCTGAAGAGTTTGTGTTTTTGTTTGAACGCGCTAATCTCTGGAATTGAAACATTATTTTTGCAATTTAAACTCCACTTCTTGAGGAACGTTATTTAGGCTAGCGTGATCGCTAGGACTCTTAGCAGTCGAGCAAAAAGAAAAACAGTGCGAAAGAATGGTAGGCGAAGACGAAGTAAGAGCGCGGGATGGGATGCGACGAGATGGTTCGGGGCGAAATTTCACCCGGATGAAGTCGCGGGCAGTAATTAGTATTACAATAAAATGTCATTGTGGTGTCCGAGGTCGAGTTATTTAAATTACGTCAAGCAAAAATTCGAGATGTGTATAAAACTATTTTCAACATTTGGTGCGTTTTAGCATGGCGATACGGTTTTCCATAATCTCTTCGTAGGAATCAGCAGACTTAATTTATGTTCGTACTACATACATGTAATGAAGTGTGAAAGTAATTCTGTTCCTTTAAACCATTGAACCGATCGTTATGAAATTTTACAGATAGGTAGTCTTGAGATAGGGCAGACATGGGTTACTTTTAATCCTTGGCATTTTTATAAAATACGAGTATTATGAATATCAAAATACAAGCTAACGAAATCGCGGACAACAGATAGTCTGTAAATCAATGTAGGTCGATGAACGCTAATTACATGCTAAAATGCTCCAAGTAAAGAAACATTTCGTCATTTAACAATCAACATGTTCTCCATTTATTTTAAAGATATGGTTGTTACCTTGATCCCAAGCATCTCTCGAGCAGCATCTTCATAAGCAGGGGCATCCATATTTCCATCTAAGACTGCTCGAACCAGGTCCAGTAACACATCATAGTAGTGCGACGGCTCTGCAGCATCAGGTGGCAGGTTGGAAGGCTTCAGGCGTAGAGCGTGCGCCACGGGCGGGCGCGCGGGCCGCTCGGCGTCGCGCGCGTTGGATAGGGCTGCGGCCGCGCGTCGGGCTGCGGCCAGGCGCTGGCAAAGGGCTCCGTGGACCCGGAGGAAGAGGTACCAGGATGATGTGCAGACGAAGCGGGCTTCCTGTTGAGAAATAAATAACATGTTTAGAACAACATTCAAGATAATTATATGTAGTCAAAGACTTAGGCATCTTGTTGTTGTAATATGTGAGCACCATGTATCTGTCACATATTTAATTTATCTGTAATTGCTTTATTTTTCATTCTTTTTTACCTATCGCGGTATAGTAATCTTATTCTAGATGCATCGTCTTCACATATAATTATATAATTAATGTATGCAAAATATTGTAAAAACATTTTAAAAGAGTAACGGTGGAGTTTCTTGCCCATTCTTCTCCATACGAAAACTACCTTTTGGAAGGGGCGACTAGAATCAATTCTATTTTTTGTAAACTTGACGTTCATAAGTGCCTTTTATGTGCCTAATTGAAATAAATTGTTTGACTTTGACTTTGACTTTGTAATCCTTTCATATTACTCTATCCAACCACCCAGTTTCGGGTCAATTATCTTCGGCACAGAGCATAATTACGGAACACTGAAGGTACAAATGCATATGAAATCCAAGCAATTTTTTACATGACAGCAACAATAATATAGCAGTGGTGGCCTAGTGGTAACAGCCGCGAATGACGAGTTGTAAGTCGTGGATTCGAAACCAAGCAGCTGTGTTTCTAACTGAACAGACAGCTTTGCTGCTGGGGAGTTTGTTGCGCCACTTCTTGTTCCCGGCTAATGCACTAGGTAGTGGGGAAGCGTGGGTGTTTTTGGGGACTGTCTTATGTAATTTTGACGTTCGAAAATTGCAAATTGTCATCCTATTTTTAAATAAATGATTATTGAATTTTAAGCAGGCAATTTACTTTGTATAAATTATTTCATCACCACTGCTCTCAAAACAGTGAAGCAAAACATTGTGAGGAATCCGGTATACCCTAGAACCAAAAATTCAAAGACATGTGACATCCACCAACCCACACTGGGCCACTCTCTCTCGAAGTGTCGTGTCTCAGTAGTGGGAACATTATAGACTGATTTTGGTACTCTACGCAAAAAATATCCAGTTTTAAGACTCACATTAGCTGGATGATCTCTATAGTCATCCTCGAGATCCTGTGGTTCCGCTTTAATCTCAGTCTTCATTGACATCTCCTCATTACTGCTCGTCCTCTTCACACTGTTTGCAGATGCAATTGAACTTTCTGTAAAATTAATAGTCACGAAACATAAGTTTACCTGGTTTATTTGCTAATAACTGTTATTGTTTAGATGGTAAGGATCAATTTTCATAGCGGCGGAGATGGGAGGCGTCAATTTGGCTACTTTCATAGTTTAAACGTTTTTTTATTCGTGTCTAATTTGTATGTTACGCACTGAATGAATGAATGAAATGCACACCGACCCCAGCGCTGATTAAGAGCGTTTATTCTGAAAGTGGGCAACGTCACAAATAGATTTCAAAATTTCATGAATTTCGCTGTTTCATTAATTTGGCAATATTACTGTATAGAAATATGAAATGTGGCTAACTAGCGAACTAGAATATTAATAATGAATTGCAATTATAACACTGAATTTGATGTTATAACCGTTTTAGGTGTAAAAAAGGCATTCGGAAAGATTCCAAATACTTTTTTTACATCTAAAACGAAATATTCGGTATTACGATATTACTAGTTAGCTACTTTCATATTATCATTCCATACAGTAATATTGCCAAATTAATCAAAACAGGTAAATATTTGACAACTATTTGCGACGGCAACGTCGCAACTTTTAGGATCACCCCTCTCAACCAGACTCTATAAATCGAATGAACCCCAAGATTTGCACTAGCACCTGGAGCCTCTATGCTTCATGGGGTTACAGAGGCCATTGCATATCGAGGAATAAACCGGGGGGCGCGGTAATGATAGGGAAGACTAACTCTAAAATCGCTTCTCTCCTCCCTTTTCTTCCGCCTTATTGTTTTAGGAGTAATTTTTTAATATTTGTGAGACTATCAGTAGGAAGGCAGCATGCGTGTATCACCACCGACATTCTGTCGTTTGCACATCGGACGGTTCGTCATCATTGTCTCAACATATTATCCGAAGTTAATAATTAATAATAGATAATAAGATAATAATAATTAATAAGATCAATTTTTAATAAAAATCTTCATAATTCCTATGCCGGGCCAATAAAATTGCAAGGCTTAGAAGTGGCTAACTTTGATCAGAACATCAGTTATTGCTTGTATGAACATTCAATAGTTTGGGTCTGTTTCACCATCTCTGTATAAGTTCTAGTTAACATCACTAGATATTATAAAAGTTCCCCCACCGAGTCTGTCTGTGTGAATGCGATAAATTCAAAAACTACTGAATGGATTTTCACCAAATTGATATGAGGAAAGGTTGGCTGTTAAAAATCTCGCTACGACTCTACGGGATATATATCACGTGAGACTCGAAAAAAAACACGAAATATCACAATGGGGGTGTAGAGAGATATCATGTGTATTATTTTTTTTCTTTTAACGCGCATTTCAATACTGTTTTCTTTATATAATGTAACTTTGTGTCAATTATGTATGGACTAAAACCTGGCGTGTTTGGTCTCCTACACATTCCCTGCTTAAGTAGAAGTGTGTTGGAGGGCAGACGCACGGACCTTGCAGCTGTAATTTTGAACTAAGTTTTTTACTGCAGTTGTCTTCTTTATTATTATTGTTGCTAGTCATTTTGTGCGATTACGCTTTGGGTGATAATCAGGTCGAAACCTATAATGTGAATCTAGTGATATACTGTGATTGTTACCTGTTGTAGTTGCCTTGTAATAAATAAATTTCCAGATAAAATATTTTTGTTTCTTTCAATTTAAAGACAATATATTCTGTAATTTTTTAAGATGCTTTGCACTAATAAAATACACGTGACTTTGGGTAGGGGCGGGGTTAAACAATCCAGACATAGTGAAACAGGTCCTAGTTGTAATATAAAACGTGTGTTACCTTTGCTGTCGGTATTATTATTGTTCTTCGGTTTATTTTCCTTATTCTTGTTGTTTTTGCCGCTCTTGTCCGACGCGTTATCAGATTCTGATGACTGTGGACAAATAACGTGGATTAGAAATCGAAATCAAGGTGATAAACAGCCTAGAACAGGACTGAGGAATATGTAAAAGTCGTTTTTAAAACTTTGGTTACAAGGTGATGACTGGAGTTCGCGGAAATCTATTAGATGCGAGTAGCACAGTACCGGTCGGTGTTGTTATGGGACTCATGTATCCACATAATTACTCCAGCGAACAAGCCAATAAACACAAATTTACTATAATTATTAAACCTTAAAAGTAACGTTCTACGATGTACGGACACCCATCTCACTCTGGCACGCGCGCAACGTATAGCGTCGTCTGTACGCACACTATGAATATATGTTCAGTCATTACAATTACTCCTTGTATACTAGATGTGACAAGTCACAAAAACATCCAAGTGAGGAAGAAGTCGTTTTCACTGAGAACACTGAGGTGCCCTTGCGTGTAATGTTCTCACTGTTGGGGCACAGGCCTCCTCTCTGTGAGAGAGAGAGAGAGAGAGAGTAGGCTGTAATCACCACGCGGGCTGACATGTGACATGACATGTCTTCGAATTTTTAGTTCTAGGACATGCCGGTTTCCTCACGATGTTTTCCATCACCGTTTTGAGGGCAGTGGTGATGAAATATTTTACACAAAGTAAAACGCCTGTCAAGGTTCGAACCTACGACCTAGAATACAACTGGGTAAGTCGCGGCCGTTCCCTTTCATCACTGCTGTCCCTTTTATTTTTTGATGGTGTTAAATTATCAAATAACTTCTCCCGCTCTGGGTGGAGCGGGAGGGTGTGTCAGACTTTTACCGACTAAAACCCACCCGTGTTCCTTCCGTTGCCTGTGTGCCGGGGCCGCGATATCTATTTCGGACAAACCCGCAACCCCGGCAGGCATTGGCCCTTACGGACCCTGTCAGTTGGTGCCAAGATCTATTTTAGGCGCGCGTGGAACACAACGCGCCGTCGACACGGGCCTGGTCCTTATCGGACGGCGAGCTGCCCATTGCTCACCGTCCGCAGGCCCGCGCCTACGGTGGCCGGAAGTCGGCTCGCGACTCCCGACACCCATCACTGCTCTCCCTAGCATGATAATATTAGCTTAGAAGTATTGACAGGTATATAATGCTTACCTCTTGCTTCTCCTGTTTCACAGCATTAGTGTTCTTGTCCTCTGGCGTTTCACCGCTCGGACTGCCTGGACTGCCAGCATCGTCTTTTTCTTCTGCATAAAGAAATATTCGTTGTTATTTAATGTAATTTACTGTGAATATAACTGGATATACGTGCAAAAAGGATTGCCCTGTACCACACATAATTTAATACTACGTGCCTATACTTATAATTCCTGTAATAGTTGTGTTTGAAATTTTCTTAAGGTATTTTCGAATTTCGCAACGCTATTGAAGCTGACCATTCTCCTATAAACTTTATGATCTTCTGACTGATGACACAGATTGATTAGATGGTTCACTCGTCAAAATCATTTAAATAAAAAGCGATTCTTGCTACGACACAATAAAGTGCAATTCAGGTCGCACAGCGCTGAACACCTACCGTTATAATCACCTAGAAGTTTCCTCTCTTTCTATCGCGTAACTCTTATATCTTCTGACTACGTTACACTCACTGAATTGGCCCGACAAGACGAGCCCACCGCGTACGTGTTTGTGATTACTTGATTATTTTATGAAAACTCGTTTTTCTGTTTCTTAATATGATGTGGTCACTTCCCAATATATTCAGTAAAAAATATTCTTCAATATTTGTGTTTTGTAATCATGATTCCCTTTATTTAACTATGATTACTTATTATCGCGTGAAAGATCGCAAGCATATCATTAAGTATGCGTGATAATCGATATACTAACATCGAATAATGTAACGATATTGACCGAGATAAACCCAAATACGAGTATGTACTAATGTTTGTTTCAAGTATATTGTGACCTTAATCTACATTTATCAGCTAAAATATTCGCAGAGTCGATATTTTTTGTTTATCTGTGTGTGTTTTTGTGTTTCTGCTCTCGACGCTTGACGTGTCAACGCGTCGGATCCGGGTTCGCTACAAGTCAATCGTCATCCTGAGGATGCTTCGTTGAGAGGTGAATCACGTGTCGATTTCTTACAGGGTTCTTTATGACTCTTTAAGAAAAATTAAGCGGATTAAGTTACTAAACATACGCCTGAGTCAATTAACTATGTTTTGCTTATGTCTTGATTTTGGTATGTATTTTGTTAGAGACTATCAGTAGGAAGGCAGCATGCGTGTATCACCACCGACATTCTGTCGTTTGCACATCGCACGGTTCGTCATCATTGTCTCAACTTATTATCCTAAGTTAATTATTTTACCTAAAGAGTAAGCATTTATATAAACTGTTCAAGAATGTAAAATATTTCACACTAATGTAGTACTGATATCAGTATCCTGCTCAAAAGAGTCTTACAGTACGATACAAATTAGGATGTAGCATAAATTTGAAAATTTGCATTCATTCATTTCAATTTTACGAATGTATTTGGTTACATAACTTCACAAGTTATTGCGTTTGCGTAAAGATCAATTTCACTTAAAGCAGTAATAAATATTAGTGATTTTGAAGGCGTACTCAGTTCGGATGGTGATCGGTTTAACGAATTTTGCCAATCTAAGTTGTGTCGTACTGTACCATACATTCTGAAAACCTGATGAAGTCTCTGATCAATAAATTTGTGAAACTGTTTCGATTGGATATGAAGAATTAATGCTTTCAGTTTTCCAGTGTCAGAGAGAAACAGGGCTTTACATGACCTATATATAGCACAATCCCTTTTTCGCAACAAAATCATGATGGCATTAATACAGGGTGGCAGGGACATCGACGCGAAGCCTTTTACCATGAATTCAGTACATGATACTGAACGCCCCAGCGTTGAAATTTTTCGTCGGTTATTTAAAAAAAACAGCTGTTCCATACATTTTGACCGCGTAGGTATTGCACTTTTCTATGAAATAGCAGTTTAAAAAAAAATACCGATGAAATATTTCTAAGCGGAGCGTTCAAAATAATGTACTGAATCCATGGTAACAGTTTTCGCGTCGATATTCCTGCCACCCTGTATACTTCATAAAAAGAACTCGGGTCATTTTAATCGTAAAATCAAGGTAACACCATTAACAGTAACACCCTAAGGCACAAAATCGCTTGACACTGTCTCGTATTGAACTTACATTAGAGAGTGTATGGGCAAGTCTCCTGATCTAGTTCAAACCGTGGTAAAAACCGTCGATATAAGTTCTAAGAGTGAATGCACATACCTTCATCTCTCTCGTCATCAGAGAGCGGTTGCCGGGGATGTGCGAAGAGATCGGGCAGGAAATGTCTTAGCAGCCGCTTGATGCGTCGTTTCTCCGTCTTCTGTATCGCGGTCTGGCGGCGTGCGTGGTGGATTAGCAGCTCGGCTGTATCCCGGAGGATTTTTATTGCTGTTGACAATGGAGATAAGTGTAAGTAATGGTTTTTACCGTTCTTGATACCTTAGAGGAAATAATACTAGTAACTAAGTCGAAATAAAATACGTGAAAAGGTAGTCTAACAGTATAAACAAAGCAATTTTATGAAATGCTGCAATCACGAACGTTATTGAACAATCTTAACAAACGTTTATGCGATTACAACTAATTTCTGAAAATATATACAACTTTTACCATTGCAATTCCGCCTATGTGTCCATACTGGCCACATACAGACGGAATTCCGTTTCGGAGTTTCGAATTGAAGAAAATTTCAAAAGGAGAACGTACGTGTGTGATAGCTCCTTGATTTTGTATGGATTTGCTGTCTTCGGAATTCCGAATCCTTACTCCGTTGCGGAATTCACATATGTATGTGGTCGGCCTATAGTGGCCATCACATGACGCAACATGGTACGTTTTAGTTAAATATCTAATCGAATGTATGATTGTTTGTTTGTGATTTCACTCTACTCACTACAGTTAACACAATATTTGCAAAACAAGCTTTAAAAAAATGATGATGAATTCAAGAATGAATAACATTCATTGCCATTTTAAATGTAGGTTAGTATTTAACAAAATTGCTTTGTTTATGTTACAAAATAACCTGTTAACAAATACGGCAAGCATTTACCTTCAATAACTAAATACCTAGAAAATGGTATTAATGAGGAAACAATTGTCTTTAATTGAAGCCGATTGATGAATCGGAAGTAAGGAACTAACAACATTATATGTATTTATAGCAGAATTAGGAAAACTTTTCCTGTTATTAGACAACGGGTATGAACGAAGAAACACAAAGAGAGACAGGAAAAGAGCTGTAGATATAAGACACATTACTAAAATTGAAAATGTAGTCAATACCAAAAAACTCAAATGGAGGTGGGTAGGCCACATGATGAGAGAGAGAGAGAGAGTAGTAATAAATGGACAAAAGATATTATAGAGTGGACGCCTAGATTCCAAACAAAGAGAAAAAGAGGAAGACAAAGAAAACGTTGGTCTGATAACAGCAAAAAGATTGCAGGTTCAATATGGCACAGAACAACTCAAAACAAGAGCAAGCTGGAAAGAGCTGGAGGAGGTCTTCGTGTCGCAAAGACACGCCGACGCCCAGTAACTAATATACAAGCTCAATTACTTAGATTGTTTAATAACTAATTTTCTTGTTAAAAATTCTATAATTTAATTTAAGATTGAAATTGTGTTGGCAATAAAGGTTTAATAATAATTTACGATGAAAACATAACATAACATCACGGCAGTAATCCCCGATGGGTTAGGCAGAGAGTACATATAGTACACCTACATTTCGCCAGTTATGTTCAAATCCCACGTAATAGGGGGCGAGCTTATTGCCGTCATACGGGCACAAATCCAGACTCCGGCGGGGTAATAGGAACGATGACAATATTTGTTTTTTAGTTTTTTGAGATTATTAAAAAATATGGGACACGTATTTTTTCTTTTAGATTACGGCGATACAATGAGTTAAATTGTGCCATGACGTCACGAGTATGTTGATTTTATACTTACTTGTGACTTAGCGACCAGCTTTTGTTATTTAATATGATAAAGTTAAAAATACGTGTCTAATATTTTATTATTATCTGACTGATGGAATAATTAGATTTTTTTAAAATATGATAAAGCAAAAAATACTTGTCTAATATTTTTTATTATCTGACTGACGGACTAATTAGAATTCCTTTTTTTTTATCCAGGCATCATCCTCACTCAAAACTCAAGCATTACTTAAAGCTCGTCTAAAGCCTTTTAATTGGTTGAAACTAGCTTTTAAGTAATGCTCGAGTCTTGAGTGAGGATCTTTACTACGGGTCTTACAGTAGCCATGGCTTTCATTTTGACAGTTCAACAACATTCACTGCGTCATTTACGTTGTTTACCAATATATTTCAAAATCATTCAGATTGTGATTGAGTGTGTTACACAATTAGGGTGAGGGCTGCTACTGAGAAAATTCTGATAGAAAAGGCCCAATAACACTGCCCGAACTGGGAATCGAACCCAGGAACTCATGCTCAGCAGTACCGCTTGCAACGACTAGACCAGCGAGGCATTTACGATGAAAAGATGTTTATTTTTTACAGTTACAATTTACAATGTGTGTATTCCTTTCGCGATCAGAGTGAAGTAATAAGCTCATGAATAATGTCTTCGTTTAAGTTCCAAGTTCAAGCAAACACATACATACAACATTTTGAATAAAGCTATATAGACATCATATTTCCCAAACATCTTGCATTGAAAATAGCTTTTGATAGCGACAGTGAAATTATTTGAGCTCCCATAGTTCTCGAATTCGAACCTAAGACACGCACCTCTGACTTCGGATTTATGTGCGTATTGTATAAATTAACACTTGCTTCAAAAACGTGAAGGAAAACATGACTGGATTCTATGAAGCACCTTCCGTAGCTAGCGACACGTCGCCTTCACAGAAATTATAAGAATACATAGAATCCAGTCGTGTCGCGGCGACACGTCGCCTACATTTGCCGCCTGCGGTCGGCTACAGAATTATACCTTTCAAGTTCCATGTAGCATGTAGCAGTGATAGCCTAGTGGTGTGACCGTTGGACTGCCAAGTCATAGGTCTCGATTTCGAAACCAAGCCACGCACCTCTGACTTTTTGGATTCATGTACGTATTGTATAATTATCACATGCTTCAAAAACGGTGAAGGAAAAACATCGACAGGAAACCGGCATGCCTGAGAGATATTTCGCTAGGCTAGTCACTAACCACATAAAAAATAAAGAAGTTATAGAGATAAATGCTTGCCATAAATGCTTAAATTAATTTTACACTATTCCTAAATCTGTATTTTGTTAGAGACTATCAGTAGGAAGGCAGCATGCGTGTATCACCACCGACATTCTGTCGTTTGCACATCGCACGGTTCGTCATCATTGTCTCAAAATACACCTGATCCACCAATAACCAAAAATTGAAATCCTAATTTCTTTTAAATACTCTATTCAAAGTCAAATAATTTATTTCAATTAGTCCCTATTAAGGCACTTTTGAACTTCAAAATTTACAACAAAAAAAAAAAAAAATGATTCTAGTCGCCCCTTCCAAAAGGTAGTTTTCGTATGGAGAAGAATGGGCAAGAAACTCCACCGTTACTCTTTTAAAATGTTTTACAATATTTTGTATAAGTGAAGACGATGCACCTGGAATAAAATTACTATACCACTATAGGTAAAAAGAATTAAAAATGAAGCAATGACAGATAAATTAATTATGTGATAATATATACGTGGTGCTCACCATATTAAAAAACATTGTAAAAGTAGACGATTTTCCAAAAAAATTACAATTGTTAATTTTCTTTTCAGTTTAGATATTACCGTGCAATTATAATGTACTAGCTTGAGCCCGCGATGTCGTTCGTGTGGAAGTCGTAAGACACCACAATATACTAAAACTAGATTTTGCTGCGGCTACGCCAGCGTGGAGCTCGGAAATTATCTCACAGGACCGTACTACCCGGATAAAAAGTATCCTAATCTGAATCAAACATGTAAACAAACACGAGTATTCCACATAGACAAACATAAACTTTATGTTAGTGTAGTTAAAACTGATTTTAGACTGACTAGTTCTGTTGAAAAATTCATAAAAAATATTAAGTTGTAGCACGTAGGCATTACAGTTGTTTTTCCTAAAACTCGTGTTTGTTTACACGTTACGTTTAGCAAATCAATTGCGAACGCAGATTATGTCCTAACTCAGGTTATGTGACAAATTTAATCCAAATCACTTCAGCCATTGTAGCGTGAAAACTCACTTTCGCAATTATAATATTAGTTAAGGATTACATTCCGAGCACGATAACAGTGTGACGCAGCAATGTCGCGAAGCACGGGTCAGTCAATGGAGAATAATAGTCAACGACGCAATATGGCGTGAACTCAATCCTATTCTTAATAAAATCACTGTTCCAACCTTGGCCTTTATAAATTGCAAACATAACAAGCCATTATACATATTACATACAAAAGCTTCCATTACATAATAATACACAAAATATAAAGGAGGAAAACATTAAAATTGCCGCGTAGTTTGTTTATGTACGTACTTTACGCGCGACCTTCAACTCAAGGTCGTCGCGTAACAATCTAATGTTAAAATAAGATACTATACCTAATTTTAACCGATTACGGCGCATAAAGAGGGTAATGTATTTGAGTTTTATGTGATAGTTTGACACATGGGTCGATGAATGGAACGTGGTTACTGCTGTCTGTAGACATCTGCAATACCAATGTTTTGTTGTGTTGACAATTTAGGTACTGGTAGGTAAAAAGCAAATTTAAATGACCTTCCAAGTACTAAGGGAGCGCGCAGACTGAGTGCGAGTTAGTCTTACGTATGCGTACGTATAGTTCAGACGTCCGAAAAAATACCGAACTTTGGCACATGACCTAGATTAGGACATAGGATACTTTTTATCCCGGTATTCCCACGGGATGGAGACTTATGCGGGTGAAACCTCGGGACGCAGCTGGCATCTAATATAATAACTATTGTTTAAATATTTTCTTGAAAGAAGATATAAGGACATACCCGATATGACCTGTAATTTCACTTATGGAAAGCTGGAGCCGAGTTCTTCCTTCGAGTTTTCAACAAAGCGTATCTATCCGCCTACTGAGCTAATAAAATCAATTTGTCTCACCTTCCTGCCGACTCTGCATATTATAGTCAAGCACGACATGCGGGCCAGGCCGTCGCGCCGCGAACGCCGATTCCACCTCGTTGAACAGCGACTTGGAGCGCATCGCCTTCAGGTCGTTCTGCTTAAAGTTAATGCCTTGGTGGTCGAGCGATTTTAGGTAGTACTTCTCATTCTGTTCGCGCCATTGTTTGTTGAAACCCTGTGAAGTAATCGTTAATTAGTAAATTGTATATAGATATGTGTAGTCTTTTTTCATGTAGAATCTACTTAATACACCATGCTTTTAAGGCTTTGCAAAATAGAACGCGTACTTAGCGCGCGTTAGTGCGCAAAGTACAGTGCAGCACGCTTCACTAGAGTCGCGGTGTTGCCAGCGCCGGCGTTCGTAGAAGTTCATATCTAACTACAGTAAGGGCTATTCTTGCTTGCAGCGCTCGGCGGCTATAGAACCGGGCCGGTAACAGATGTGGTCATCGTCTTCACGAGATTTTGTTTTCAAACTGGTTAGATATGAACGTCTTTGATGGTACGTCATAGTGCAACACAATTTGGCGCTATAGCGCGGCGCGTCAGGCTAGAGCTTTAACGCGCGCTAAGTACGCGTTTTATTTGGCGAAGCCTTTAAGTTTACAATAATCATCTTTACGGCGAAAATGCATCCACAGCTGTATATAGGGCTCCACTATGAATCTGGTATTATAGTCCTACTGCAGGGCAAAGCCCTCTTCTCATACAGAGAAGGCACGAGCATTGATCACCACTCTTAGCATAATTAGCCGATAATATTCCCACTACTGGGACACAGGCCTCCTCTCTGTGAGAGGGAGTGGGCCGTAATCCACCATCCGAGCCCAGTGCGGGTTGATAGATGTCACATTTCTTCAAATTTTTGGGTCTAGGACATGCCGGTTTCCTCAGGATGTTTTCCTTCACCGTTTTGAGAGCAGTGGTGTTGAAATAATTTACACAAAGTAAAGCACTTGTCAGGGTTCGAACTTAAGACTTACAACTCGCACTCGTTACCACTGGGCCAGCTCTTTCAGCGATTTCAGAGGTCTTGTAAGTCCAAGTTTATTACGATGTTTCTTATTTACTATTGCTGATTAGTTTGAGAAGTAATTACAGCAAGATTTTTGGTTTAAAAAGCATGGTATATAGATGTTCTGAGACTATCAGTAGGAAGGCAGCATGCGTGTATCACCACCGACATTCTGTCGTTTGCACATCGCACGGTTCGTCATCATTGTCTCAAGAAATACTAATATTTGTATTAAAATATGTATTTAGAAATTGGGCCAGTTTATTTGAATTTCTGTTATTTTTTTTTTAAGCTATTCAAAAGAGTTGACACGAGATGGGACAGCAAATAAACTTATCAGGTATAAGGCTACCAGAGAACAGGATTTAAGGCGTACCAGCGAAATACAAAATTCTTAAGTTTTTTGCAATTTGCAGGTCAGTTGTCAGGTTGTATCTTGATCAAATTATTATTCGCCAAAGTTAGATTTCAAAGTTTTTCTCAAATGACATGATTTCCTGAAAAATTCATTCAATGGAACAAATCTAATTTTATAATTCTGTCAATACATATTTGTTATGGTCACGTATCAGATTTTGATCAAGATACAACATGACACTGACCTGCAAATTGCCAAAACAAAACGTGAGAAAATTTTAATTTCGCGGGCTACCTCTGCAGATTCACCTTATGATAGTTTATCAAAATTAAAATAATAGAAGAGAATGTATCTGCCAGTATGCAATAGGAATTATATTGTGTTATTTTGACGACCACCAATTAGAACTTATAATTTCAGTTCTTATATACAATGTCACCCATAGGTATGTGACCGCCCGTATTTTTCTGAATATTTATGAGAAATTATAGAAAATTCACTTTAAAAGGCGGGAGTCTATCTTAATTTTTTTTGTAATTCTTTTTTTTCTGGATCGCCCTATGATTTTTTTTTAATGTTTTCACCTCCGTTTTTTTTTTTATAGACAACAACTTTTTATAACAAATTTTTTGTTAATCCGATAAAATAACTCATAAGCTTTTATAAATAACAAACAGAATCCAGATCGAGCCAATAACATAGGAGATATCGCAAACGCTACTCAAAAAAAAAAGAATAACATTAAAGAGAGACAAACCCCCCTTTTAAAGTTACTTTTCAATTATTTTTCATGAATATTCAGAAAAAATACGGGCGGTCTCATGCCCATGGGCGACATTGAATACCAACATATTAATTATAGTGTAATTACCTTCTGCGCCTCTCTCCACTCGTCTTCCTTCGCCTTCAGTCGTCGCAACACGACCGGCACAGCCACCACTGGGTTCTTCTTGAGCCCGGCGATTATGTCCACTGCCTGCAACGAAAAGACTGTTATCTAACCTGAAGCATAGCTCAACTTCAATTCAGAATCTCAGATAATTAACAACTGTTTGAAGAACAAACTCTGTCGTACGAGATAAAGTCCTAATCCAATTCATCATCTGTCTAGCCTTTTCCCAACTACCAGCTGGTTGGCTTCCAGTCTAACCGGATGCATCTGAATACCAGTATTTTACATGGGGCGACTGCCTATCTGACCACCACAACCTAGTAATTGGGTAATACGATACCCCTTAGTAAGACTGGTTCTCAGACTTTCAAGGCTTCTGACGACCCGTAACGACTGTCAAAAAATCTACAAAAGACAGCCGGGACCAACGGCTTAACGTGCTTTCCGCGGCACGGAGGAGTCTCGGTATGTAAAGACGGACCAAACCCGGCAAGCGTAGCTTAACCTGTACGATTGACCCGTGCGACTGTTATTGTAACGAATGTAAATTATCTAAGATTCTGAATTCAAGTATTGTGGTACATTAAAGCTTAGATACATGGTGATAATTGATACGAGATATCATCAATACAGCTTTGAAAGATATCCACTGCTCGACATAGGCTTCCCTCAATTACCAGTCCTGCACTGAGCGCATTCACCGGCTCCAAAATATCTATACAAATAAATAAAATTGAAGTCTCTTTGTAATGTCAAAATAACAGCTTTTTTACTAATTATTATTATTGCATAATGTACACTCAGTTACAGGCTAGGCTAAAACTTATGAGTGCATGAACCTGTTAGGGCGCAGCAAGTATTTTTACATTTAACTTATATCTAGGTTAAATACATATTTGGAAGTTAACATTTTATTGCATTATTATTAAATGCATATGAAAGGATATACGGTACTTATAACAATAATCAATTTTTGTCTGTCTGTTCCGGATGCACCAATTTTGACGGGACTTTCACTGGCAGATAGCTGATGTCATAAGGTATTTTTATTTCAGAAAAAGAATTAGGGTCGTCGCGGGCGAAGCCTCGTGCTGCAACTGCGTGTGGAACCTAATTCTTTCATATGTATTTATTAAAAAGCTGTTATATTGAAATTACAAACAGACACATCAATTCTATTTATTTGTATACAATAAGTAAAGAAAAACCCTGTCCGATCCGAAAGGGGCACATATGTACTCCAATAACATTACCAAAAAGTTATAAAAAATGTTGAAAAATTAAATAGTTATTGCTATTTTAAATTCACATTTTTAGAACCAAAATTACCCCAAATCCATAAAAAATTATCAAGTTTTCAACAGAGGTCATAAGTTATGACTTGTAGACACCCGCTTAACGACGGGCGCCCGCGTCCTATGTACGAACTCGGTAAGAAGCCCAATGGAAAAAAAAATTGCGAATTTCTTTTATTTTCCTGAAAATTTCAACATAAATATACTCTCAGTTCGATATCTAACAACACTCACGGATCGGACAGGTTTATTTTTTCATGTTGTAGATGTATAGATAATAAATATCATTAACACTTATATCAATATACATTATATCAATTAACACCATGTAATAACTACAATAGCTTCAAACGCACTACTTTTAAGCTTTTTCTTCATACATCTCTAAATGTAAGCTTCTAACTAGTATATAAGTTATCCTCATGCCCCATAAGGCATGAACTAAAGTGCAAAGTGCATTAAAAAAACTAAAAGAATATATACTTAGTTTGTTAACTAACGAAAGGCATTCCGACAACTGCGCGTGAGTTTGTTATTCGTATCAATTTAATATTTTTGACTATATTTTAGTACACAAAAAAAAACCTTTTTTAGCTTGCGTCGACACTATTCTACTGCGGATTAACGGAAGCGCCGGTCGTTTGTTAACATACTGTATAGTATAAAATTAAACATATTATTACCATAACCAACTTAAAATTAACTAAAACTAAATATAAAAGAGCATAGACAAAGGCATGCAATGCTGTGTAAATAAAAAAAAAGGCGAAATAAAAATAGCGAACCGTGAAATTAAATTTGTGAGCGAAACTAATTTGTAGAACTGAAAATAATAGTGTTACTATGCTAAAATAGCTCCTAAATATTTTGTGTTTGAAATCCCCAGAAGCATGAATTGATTGTCGCATTTTTAAATAAAACTTTGAATAGCTGTACATAAATTGTTTTTCAGACAGAACTATGCATACATTTATTAAAAATATTAACTATTTTAGTACATCTTTACTCAATAAAATTG
The DNA here is from genome assembly GCA_947364205.1 of Agrochola lota. Lineage (NCBI taxonomy): Eukaryota > Metazoa > Arthropoda > Insecta > Lepidoptera > Noctuidae > Agrochola > Agrochola lota. The sequence goes on along the minus strand of OX376245.1, from coordinate 11,549,046 downwards.
TCATCTTGATCTTGTTGCCAGTTTACTATTAATTATTCGCTGTTATTGTCAGATCAGCTTTTCTTTTTTTTTTTGGTGCGGGTAGCGGCTTGCCTGCACGCGCAGCTAGACCATCATAGAAACGGGTATTGTCGACGGAAGAATAGACAAAATTTTGATTTCGATTGTGAATCTGGCATTTTGTCTATTCTTCCGTCGACAAAACCCGTTTCTATAGTGGTCATGCTTTGCGTGCTGGTGTTCACGTTTTTATGCCGCCCATGTGTCTCTGACTTGGCTTCACATGCCGTCGAGAAATATCTCTCAGGTATGCCGGTTTCTTCACGATGCTTAATGACTTTGCAGTTTAGTTTACTTTAATTTCCTATTCAATCTATATCTAAACAATCTTATCATGATAATTTGATGTTTACATTCTCAAAAAGTATATAATTTTTCTCTAACAAAGTAACCACATATCTACATCTCCCTTTATCAAATCCTCCCCTTTCAATAGCAATCTATATCGTCTTGTATCACCCCTGTAACAAATTAAATCCACCCCTATACCTATTTTCTCCCTTGCCCGAGTTCTACGTCTCCCTATGCCAAATGTACCCTGCTACCCCTTCAAAGACCGATTTTATCCCTTGCAACAGACATCTACTTCATAACCTTCCCTTTCTGTCAAATCTACGCTTTCTAAAGACCCCATTTTTCTCCTTGCCAAAACTAGCTCTATTTCTAATCTCCTGCTTGCCTAAACTAGGCCCTATATCTACACTTCTGCCTTGCCATAAACTAGCCCTATTTCTACCTCTCCCTTTGCCCAAATCTAGCCCACTACTGTAGCACAGCATGCCTAGTAGTCTCACTCGATCGTACCACCTTATCACCGTAAATGCGTCGCAGTGCCCGCTGGTGTATGGTGGGCGAGTGTCCGCCGAGGCAGTCGTCGAGGCGATACTTCGCCGCGTCCTCTGGAGTCATGCGGGAGAGCTTCTTCTGGACACCTTCGAGCACACGGATTGTCGAGGCATTGGTTTCTATTACGACGTCCAGCTGGAATGAGGAAGGGTAGAATTAATAAATGATACAAAATAATGACAATTGATGCACATTTTAACATTTATTTGCTTGCCTGAGTAAATTAACTTGCACCCTAATGGCGTAACACACGATCAATCACAATCTGTTTAACAACATTCATTGCGTTATTTACGTTGTTGAGCAGTTACATAATGAAGCAATATTAACAATGGCAATGGATTAGTAATATCCTTCAAAATGATTGAGATGATGATTGATTGTGTGATGTAATTAGGGTGCTCCTTACTAACGATATTGACGAGTACTGATCCAAATGATAAAAAAAAACAATTGTTACTTATTCCAATAGAATTGTATTTGAATTTATCTCGAAGTCTCAGGTGTAAAAAAAGGTATTAATGTGTTTTAATTGATGATTATTTTTATTGGAAATCCTTCCATTTTGCCCTTTCCTTTTATATATTTGCATTTAGTAACAGAGAGTGGTGATTTTTTTTTTGTACCATGAACAAATTTTTTCATATCTGGTGCCCAAAAATGAAGTGTTTTGATCTCTCATCGCTTAAAGAAAAATTGAACGAATGGCACCATTTTTTTCGCAACAGAGCAAAGATGACAATTTATAGAGAAGCTATAGATATATATCAAGATAATCAATTTTAAAATATTCTCACCTCAAACCTCTCATCCTCGCATCGATAGATGTACTCCTCGTACTGCGTCTTCCGTGACGTCACGAAGGTGGAGTCCTCACTCCAGGTGGGGAAGGACACCCAGGTGTCGTTGAGCACCTCGCGGCACAGCGGCGTGCGGCCCGAGCAGCGGCGCGCGGCCGCCTCGCGCGGCAGCGCGCAGTACGACGTGCCCAGGCGCTTGCACGTCGTCAGGTCTGGGGGCAGGCCGGTGCTTAGTATAAGTATAGCTGGGACTATGACGGTTATCGTGAAAACGGTTTTAAAATGATAGTGGTTCTAGTGGTTAGACCACCTGTCTCAAACCCAGAGGTCTTCGAGATTCCCCGTGAGGCTAAACTTTCTGCTCTATTTAGTTGGTGGTAGGGCTTGTCCTAAGTCCGCCTGGCTAGCTACCACCATCTTATCTAAGTCTGTCGCCATAACAACTATGTTAACAGCATTGTTGTTTCAGCAGTTAAGAGGTAAGATAACCAGTTCCTCTGTGGTTGAGGATTCCGGATGAAGTTCGCTACCATTTTCGACCTGATTAAATACCATCAGATGAGAAACAAGCCAAGAACTTTCCCATTTAAAAAAAAAACATAAAATTAGACAAAAATACGTCCACTGTTGAACTTTAATCTCCCGTAACAATGCTTATAGACTGTCCGCGTTACCAAACAGATATGAATTTTCATCAGGTTCCAAGAAAAATAATAACATTTTATGATGAATCAGTTTACCAGTCTAAATCTTTTAGTCAGCAGACTTTTTAGAGTAGATAAAACTTATAAAGATGCTAAATAACATAGTTGTCATACCTATATCCATAGCAGCGTCTCCTTGGGGCCTCTCATGCCTGAGCTGCGCGCCCAGCTGCCCTATAGGCTCGTACCGCAGCTTCTCTCCTTGTGGGCGCTCCCGTTCGAACAGTACGCTGCTTGCGGCTGCGAAGGCCGAGTTGTTGTAGCCTGTCGGAGAAATGAGGTATTATTAATTTTAAAATTTTAAATACACAATGTAACAATCAGCCTGTGTCCAATGCCATGGACACAAGCCAGCTCTCTGTGAGAGGGAGTGGGTTGTATTCCCAATGCAGGTCACAAATTCAGACACTTTTTAGGGTACCCGAATGCTGCCAAAGAGTAAAAATTAAAGGTCCCTCCTTTAATTTTAAATCATAAAAGAAACATGTTTTTTTTTCGAGATTTTTAATTGAATAATTCCACAAAACGCAGTTGAAATAACCAATAAAAGTTACAGTTACAAACTTACACAATAGTGCCTGCTTCCCTTAATTATTTACCAGTGCCTATCTGACACAACCCAGTTACGTGTACATTGATGATGAACTAAGACTGTTTCGTCAGACTTTTCGGCTTCTGACGACCCGTAATGACTGTCAAAGACCTTCGAATGACAACCGGGACCAACGGCTTAACGTTATTTACTAACAATAACATAGATATACTACAGAATCTAAGGAAAATATTTTATAACTGATAATAGTATTATGTACGCGGTTTTCCTCGTTGTTCGTGTTAAGGTAAACTATTTTTGTTATTTTATATGCGATAAACATAACCTATAAAACTTTTTTACTAGAAGTAAAATTTTCCTCCACATCGTAATTAATATTTGTTACTCAATAATACATAAGCCGCTGAATTTGGATGAAATTAGGCACAGATTTAGAGAGCAACGGTGGCCTTGTCGTAACGGGATGATGGCTAAAATATTATTTTTTTACTCCGTCTTTGAGATTATAAAAAAATATTGGACACGTATTTTTTCTTTTTTTACGTAATCTAAAGATTACGGCGATACATTGAGTTAAAATGTGCCATGACGTCACGAGTATGTACATTTTATACTTATTTGTGATCTAGCGACCCTCACTCCCCAACCTAAAATGCGTTTTATCTAAGTAATTTTGTATTAATATGATAAAGCAAAAAATACGTGTCTAATATTTTTTTTATTATCTGACTGACGGACTAAATTTTTTTTTTTTTTTTTACCCAGGCGTCATCCCTATTGTAGTTCGTAGGTTCTAACCCTGACAGGCGCTTTACTTTGAGTAAATAATTTCATCACCACTGCTCTAAACGGTGAAGGAAAACATCGGGAGGAAACCGGCATGTCCTAGAACAAAAACTTCGAAGACATGTGGTGTGGTATGCGTGGTGGATTACGGCCCACTCCATATCACAGAGAGGAGGCCTGTGTCCCAGCTGTGGGAACATAACAGGCTACATACATATACATACACCTCGGTTTAGCCCCTTCCCAGAAATACACATAAAGTACATCAACTCACCAGTATGTAGCGCATTAGTATTAGTGGGCGTGTGCGGCGGCGAGGGCGGCCCGAGGAAGTCCTGCAGCCACTTCTGTAGCTCCGGGTGCCGACACAGGAACGGAGCCGTCACACACAGCAGCTCCGACGACGAGATTATCTCGTTGGTGAACAGGAGCAGGCATCTGTGAACAGTTACACCAGTTTAGTATGCCGATATATTATTATGCTGTATTATTGTGGGTAAGTTGTTAGGGAACGATTTTTGAGAAGGTCGTATCAAAATAGATATTCAAATTCTAGAATCAATTGAACTAGGAAATGCTTAGTTTATACGATAGCAGTCCCTGGACATAGTGACTCGGATTTTCGGACCCAGTCAGTGGGTTCTTGTAGACGAGATCGGCAGTAAGTCAGGCGCTAGAAGCTAATACGCCCGAAAATAGCCGGGTAAGTTACTCAACTAGACTGACTCGAGGGCGCGAAGTCAGCACGGAACTGGGTTGAAACTAGTGTCTACACGAGCCCAGTTACAAGTCAGCACTGGATTGACTTAGAGTGCGTTTTCACCAGAGATATGCGAGGATGCGTAGCAAGGAATGTCCATAAAACTAACCAATAACAACGCTAGGTAACTCCATCTATGGCAGTGAAGCGATGTTGTTGGTTAGTTTCTCACATATCCCTCGCTACGCATCCTCGCTCATCTTTGGTGGAAACGCAGCGTTACTGTACTGTAATTTAAAGACATGTGACATCTAATCTACCAACTGGGCCCGCGTGGTGATTACAGCCCACTCCCTCTCACGGAGAGGAGGCCTGTGTCGCAGCTGTGGGAACATTCAAACAAGCAAGCTCCGTTCAAACCGGCATACGGCAGCAGAAACATGTAGTCGTAGACAAGCCGTTAGAATTTGAGCAACTATTTTGATAAGACCGTATGTTTTCTGAGACTATCAGTAGGAAGGCAGCATGCGTGTATCACCACCGACATTCTGTCGTTTGCACATCGCACGGCTTGTCATCATTGTCTCAACAATTATCAGAGTAAATACAGATTTTCTTTTCAAAACATCCTTTTTTTTCGTAACCCGCTTTGTGGACGGGAAGAGAAGATAGCTAAAACTAACACAAGTCGCGCAACGTGTTGTCAGTAACTTACTAGAGATTATGTTTATTTACTTATTACATATTGGATAATATATACTCGCCAAACTGTTAATGCAGTTCGTAGGTGCAAGTGTGTTTATAAGGAACTGGGATACCCATACAACAGCATCCTTTGTTAAGAGCGATGCGCAAAGGATGCCCGCGAAATTCAATATGGCTTTACATAATTATAATCATTAGAATCAGCAATACAACTCCTTAAATTAGAATTGGTCTCAAATATCATGATTTCATGAAATTGTCATTCAATAGAGTTATATGAACTTAAGACTCTGTGACAGTGTTGATGATTTTTATGATTATAATTCAATAATAAATATTTGATACGGCCGCGAATGTGAATGGATGACATTCTTCCTTTCTTAGAAACAGCTTCCTCCAACCAAGATTTTGCAGTTTTACTCAGTGACATTTTCTCAAGATGGATAGCTATAACTCACCTCAAGAAGTTATCATAAACGTGCTGCGAGCGTAGCGCCTTGCGCGCTCTGTCGAAGAAGTTGAACTCGTGCACGGTGGCCAGTTTAGACGCCTCGGCGTAAGACACGTCGCGTACTGTGGCGCCTGTGAGGCCGGACAGGCGGGACTTCTTGGGTGGCGGGGCTCCTACCGCTGGAGGAAAGGCTAAAACATTAGTTATTAAAAATCTGTTGGCTAATGATACTAGACTTCGGATCTTATCAAAGGAAAATAGACTAAAAAGAGGGTAAAAAAAATGTGGTTTTCACGATACAGTTTGCAATAGCAATTACTGCGAATATGGTTTATAACAACATCGCTGAAAACTATGTAGTAAAAAGTACTCTATAAAACAAATTCTACTAACCAGGCCAGGCATACTCCGCATTTTAGTTATGAAGCTACTTGCTCGGCTTGTTGGACCAACTCAGTGAGTGTAACGTAGTCAGAAGATATAAGAGTTACGCGATAGAAAAAGAGGCAACTTCTAGGTGAATATAACTGTGGTTGATTAGCGCTGTGCGACCTGAATTGTAATTTATTGTGTCGTAGCAAGAGTCGCTATTTATTTAAATGATTTTGTGGAGTAGTTTTCTGCATTTGTTCTATTATGTATTCTGTGACTAAACACTATTAACATTAGCACTGACTTTGTCTTCAATACTCCAATAAATTGAAAAGTTTCAACTTAATTAACCCAGTTGAAAAAGATGTCCAACATGTTGGTAAGATTCTACCCTAGCATACTGACAAGGAAAACGAAATAAAAGCTTAAAAATCCATTAATTTATTCTAAGTTACGACTAAACCACAGTAATTATTCAAAATTCAAGTCATTTATTCAAACTAGGCTGAGAATCAGCACTTTTCAAACGTCAAAATTACATAAGACAGTCCCCCAAAACGCCCACCCTTCACCACTTCCTAGTGCTTTAGCTGGGAAGAAGAAGTGGCGCAACAAACTCCCCAGCAGCAAAATATAATGTAACTCACCCATAGTGCTAGATGAAGTGAAGCTGGGAGATCTCTTGAGATGATGGTGAGGCTGTGGTGGAGCCGTCACTGTGCTGGAAGCTGAGCTTGTATGCTTGGGTAACTGCTAAACAACAAGAAAGAATAACTTGTTATTACTAGTCCGGTGAAGTTATTTTGTAGCTACCAATGGAGCACGGGCGATATGTGACCCTTGGATATAGGACAAACAATAATGTAGCATTCTCAATAAGGAGTCTAATCTCACATAGAAAACAAATCGTATTGAAGCGAAACTTGGCGTTCCATAAACTCAATCAATCTGCCTAGCCTTTCCCAACTATGTTGGGGTCGGCTTCCAGTCTAACCGGATGCAGCTGAATACCAGTAGTTTACATAGAGCGACTGCCTATCTGACCTCCTCAACCCAGTAACTGGGTAATACGATATCCCTTGGTAAGACTGGTTGTCAGACTTTCGGGCTTCTGACGACCCGTAATGACTGTCAAAGATCCCCGAATGACAGCCGGGACCAACGGCTTAACTTGCTTTCCGAAGCACGGAGGAGTCTCGTTATATAAAAATGGTCACCCATCCACGGACCAACCCCGGAAAACGTAGCTTAAGCTGATAGATTGATCCCGTGCGGCTGTCATTACTTAGCCACGAGCGCCTCCGATTTTAAACGAAATATAATGTTAGTATTACAACACAATATCAACACGTGATAAACACACCTCTTCCTGTATGGCGGCACGAGTTCGGTTATCAGATTAACAAAGTAACATGTAATGATACTATTATATTGACCACGATAACATTGTTTACATAGCTGTTATTGAAAAAACAAGGCTGTATTGTTTTAAAAGACTTGATTTTTTTTTATTGTGAAATAATTGTTTTTTTTTTTTAAATCTTTGTTGAATTATTGGCTTCTACATCTGAAGGCCAATTCCCGTAATAAAAAACTTCAAAATCTAGTCGCAAACTCATCTCAGTGACAATCAATGTCAAAAATATAGGTAAAGTACCCGTCACGAGAAGCTATAAATTTTATAAACAAAGAACTTCTACTAAGTTACGTAGCAAAACAAATATTCTCAAATTCAATCAAGTCAAAGTAACATGAATTTGGGATTATTGTTTATTGAATTGTCTCTACGAAATTTTGTAGAGTTCTTTATTTACAATCTTTTTGTACACAATATGGTAAAGCAATAAGGATATTGAGAATTGAGTACAAAATTTATAGCTTCTTGTGACGGGGACTTTAGAGGTTTTTTCACAGATTAACACTGAGATTAGAATGATCAGATGGTAAGTGGTTACTGCTATCTGTAAATATGTAAAACATCCGAAAAAAAATCTGAGGTGTTATTCACTTTTGTGATAAAGGTATTTTATTGAATCAGTAATTTTTGGAGTGCAAACCCTGAAAATATTTGACAAAGTTGAAGATCCTATATTAGATATTATATAACCTAAAAATCTAAATAAGTGTTTGTAGTTCCACTTTTGCATGGTATTAGAAAGTATTACGGCTGTATGTCCTTTCATAAGAAGCTCTGTAGGAGCTAATAATGCTCATACAGGAAAAGTACGTATGCGTACTAAACACTAATAATCATTCAATTCAGTCGTAACTAAAACTCCGTCGGCGATGAGTTCGGCGTTTCCTATTAGACTACTCTGAGAAGAAAGGTCGAAACAAACTCAGAGGTCACAGTCTCTTTTAAAGTCCAGACATAATCTTGGTCAAGCCATATGAGAACCATGTAGATTAGTGTCTGAAATGGTCTTTTGAGGAAGGAACCACACAGATTTGAGTGTACCTGTCCAGTCATTGCAAGCATTTGTCAGTAAACAAGCTGTTATTTCTTGCTGATGGTTTATTTCATTGTGTGTTGTTAGACAGTGAGTAGTATGTCTAGCTGGATGGATTTTAATAGATTGTGTGGAAATATGAGTACCTAAGTGTATCTATTTGTGATTCTTAGGTCTCCAAACAGCTGGAGTGATATTTATGTAGTGTCTAGCAGTGTGTGCCACCGGCAGCTATACTCACGGGCGCGTGGAGATGGTGCGCAGGCGCACGCGGCGGCGAGGCGGGCGCCGGCGGGAGGCGCTCGGGCGGCGAGCTGTCCACGCGCGGCGGCTGGGGAGACAGTGGGTTAGTGCCGCGCTCAATACTACACGTTCTTTTGACAAAACAAGGCATGTTTTGATCACAGGCATTTTTGTGCATTCTCATCATCTATCTATAGATTAGTAGACACGTACTCTAGTAAATTTCGAAACTCAACCTCGTTTGCGTGATAATTTTGTACATTAAATTAGTTCACTTTCTGTAATCATCAGTGATCGGAGTAGGTAGATTGATTTTTAGTACTTGTATCATAAATGCACACAGAAAGAATAACATGGATAAGCCATTTTTCCGGAAAGTAATTCCGGTATTTCGGATTCAATTAAATATTGTTAATGTTGGTAGTGATATTATTACTACTCAATTCAAAATTTAAAGGTTAAAGGAAGGTATCAAAACTAAATTAATTCATTAATCGTGACAAAAAAAAAAATAGGAAGAATAATAAAGAATAAAATTGCTCATTTTATTACAATTCCTACCTTTTTCTTGAGGATGGCAAATCATCAAATGACTCCTTCCACTCTGGCAGAATACAATTCCTACATAAGTTCCGGTTTTTTTTTTAATAATCCACCAATTCCGGAGGAATGTCCATAGTAATATATACGTTTCGGATCAATGACCCCAGTTCAATCTACCTACTCCGATCACTGGTAATCATACATTAACACACTTGACGAACAATACAACTGCCACCTAAAGTCTTAATATTCAACAAAATTAATGGGTTTCTGCTAATTTATGCACATTATAGAAAAAATATCATGTGCCTTGTAATTTCACTATAATTCCTTGCAATTTCAGTGTCCTAATTTAAACATCATGAAATAAGAACACAACACTTCTCAGGATGAACTCTCAACACTGTCATGTCCTTTACTGTAAATTTTCAGTAATTTATACAATACCACAAATTAATACAGATAGGACACTCCGTAATTTAGGTATGAAAGTACAAGTACGCGGCGGGCCCGTATTACTTACTGGACGTGACTGAAACGTAGTCAGAAGATCTAAGAGTCACGCGATAGAAAGAGAGGCAACTTCTAGGTGAATATAACTGTAGGTAATTAGCGCTATGCGACCTGAATTGCACTTTATTGTGTCGTAGCAAGGGTCGCTTTTTATTTAAATGATTTTGCGGAGTGTCCCATCTGTGACAATACGCCAATTATATCATTTACCTGATGGTGTGTGACAGGCGGAGACCGGACGTGCGGGTAGTGTCGCTCGCGCACCTCGGGCACGGGCTTCGTGACGGCCTTAGCGTCCGGCAGGAACTGACCGAACTCGGCCAGCAGGTCGTCTTGATTCTCGAATAGTTTTGCCACCTGGTACATCAAGTTGTTGTTTAGTATTCCACTTACTTCTCCTATAATTTCCTCGTTTTCAAAATGCAGATCAATTAAGGTGGATCCGCAAAGGAAGCCGCGAAATTCAAATTTTCTTACGTTTTTTGCAATTTGCAGGGCAGTGTCAGGTTGTATGTTGATTAAAATATGATTCGTGAGCGTAACAAATATGGTTTTACAGAATTATAATCATTAGAATCAGCAATACAACTCCATAAGTTAGCATAATCCTCAATGTCATGAAATAGTCATTCAAGAGGATTACATGAACTTAGAGAGTTGTATTGATGGCTTATATGATTATAATTCTATAAATAAACATTTGATACGGCCGCGAATCAGATTTAGATCAATATACAATCTGATACTCACCTGCAAATTACAAAAAACTTAGAAAATTTCAATTCTCAAAAATTACGAAATAAAATCTAACTAACCTGCGAATAAACCTCAGCCTCCGTCTGCAGCTTGGCCTGAGGCTCTTTCATCTCCCGATGTCCACGTTGGTAAGCGTGCAGGATCTCCAAGAATCTCTTGTACTTGTCCGGCTGCCTTGAAAACCGAGACTGTATAGGAAATAATATAGTGGTCAGTTCTTGTGGTGGTAGCTGGTAGATAGTGGTTGAGGTACGAGTGGAATCAGAACTCAAATAGAGCAGCCGCAAGTTTTTATCATTAGAGGTCGAACGGTAATTAATTTCATCATTTTGGTAGTGTTTTGAAAAGTTACTTTCATGAAGAATAATTATATTGAGGAATAAAACATTTCTTTTGACCTATTTACTGATAATACGATATTATTTTGTAGTAGCTGTTGCCCGCGACTTCTTCTGCGATCCAGGATGAAAAGTAGCCTATGTCCTTTTCCAGGTCATGGTCTACCCATGTGCCAAATTTCATCCAAATCCGTTCAGTCGTTTTAGTGTGAAAGCGTAACAAACAATAAGAGAGAGAGAGGCGATAGAAAGAGAGGCAACTTTTAGGTTAATATAACTGTAGGTGATTGGCGCTGTGCGACCTGAATTGCACTTTATGGTGTCGTGGCAAGAGTCGCTTTTTATTTAAACGATTTTGCGGAGTGATCTGTATTCACCTGTGACTAAACCCAATATTTGTCAATGTGCCAAGAATTATATACCAAAATAAATAATATGGAAGAGATAAATAAAGTCCAGTCTAAGTGGTAATAAGTTCCTATTTTTCATATAGGTATAAAAAACTCACCTTAATCTTATTAACATACTCAATAGCATGATTAAACTCCACCGGCTGGCTGGACGGCGCAGGCGCCGCATGCGTAGGGTTCGACGGCTGAGCGGACCCTATGGGACATCCCGTGATGATATAGTATTTGTTGAAGTTGGTAGTGTATGAAGAAGGTCAGAAAAGGTAATCAGAACTCAAATAGAGCAGCCGCAAGTTTTTATCATTAGGAGTCGAACGGTAATTAATTTCATCATTATATATAGGTGTTGAGAGTGTAGAAAATTAATGTTGTGTTTAAGAGAGTAGTTATTTTTCATTGCCTGTAATTTGTTGATAGTTACTACGAAATGGTGATTGTTGCCGAAGTTGGTTAGGTAGGAAACAAACTTGAAGCCAAATATATTGGTTTTGCTGACAAGTCGAATCTAAAAATATCTCTCCTGTGTTCTCCCATCACTAAGCAATTCTCATACAGTTTGTGTCTATAAACTCAACTCAAAGCATTTATTTCAATTAAACCATTTACAGACACTTTTAAGTTGTAGTGAATTATAGAGAAGAAGCTGTCCATGTAGTTTCTTGCCCATTCTTCTCTTTTAGGGACTTGTAAAACTGAATGCATTCTGCCTCCAGCAGTCCGGTCAACTCTAAAATTTACGTTATGTTACGTTCGATTTGACCAGACCATAGGACTCAGAACGCATCCATTGTGACAAGTCCCTTAACCTATATTGTTACAAAAATATTGGATACATATTTAGTGTTGAATTTATTAATGAAATGTGAGAATTATGTACAAAAAGACGTATATGAGAATAGCTTATGCCGTGGTAAATAAACACAGATTTCATTGATGTTAACAGCAGGAATAAACGTGTTGAATGTTTCACCAATGTAAACCATAAGTTATTTTTATAAAAAATAAATAATACTGCCTCGTGGTTTTTGCCTACCTCTATCGAAATTAGGTGTAAATAATTTAATAGTCTATGGTGTTAAATTAAGTTTGTATGTTCATGTTGTTTGGTGGGGAATTTATAATTCTTACCTGGAGCAGAAGCATGGTGTATAGCAGCCGCTTCAATCTGTTGATGAGCTTGAGAGATCTGATGCAGCGTGTTGGTAGGGGCTGCATTCACTGACAGATTGTGGACGATCGCATTGTTCACGGACCTGAGAGGGGAATAAGGGATGGTTAGGACAATGCAAAATTCGAGTTTGAGAACAAAATAACGAAGCACACGAAGGATTCCGTACAATATTTAGCAAAAAACGCCAATAGAGATGTCGACTGGGTAAAAAAAAATACGATTTAGTCCGTCAGTCGGATAATACAAAAATATTTGACACGTATTTTTTGCTTTATCATATTAATAAAAATCTTTATCACATTTTAACGTATTGCCTTTATGTAATTAAGTAAAAAAATCTAATATTTTATAATAATCTACCGGAAGGGCAAAACATTTTTTTTTACTACATCCCTGTTACTTTTCTTATATACCCCCCCCCCCCCCCCTTTAATTTTTAACTTTATTTTATTTTTATTATGTGTTATTATAGTGGTAATAGACATACACTATATCGGCTCTATTTTTAAAAATATGCCCTAATTACAGAAACAATTAAAAAGCCATTGTGTACCGCGTAGATCCATATCGACGTGGATATTAAAGGTTAAAAGAATGAAGATAAAATACAAGTAAATTGTTGTTTTAATAAAAATATATGTACTTACATTTCCATGTTAGAGTAGTTCGATCGTCGAACTGCCTCTTTCTCCACCTCCCTATGAACAAGGGCTTATGTTTAATACACATTCTATTGGGGAAGTTTTTGAGATGATATATTAGGGTGAAACTAAGATAAATATAGAAGTGGTAATGAGGGAACTGCTAGCACACAGACCTCCTCTCCGTGAGACTGAGTACAGTAAGCAGAAGTCAGTTTTGAAAAATAAACCACAAATGTCAATAGGGATGATACCTGGGTAAAGAAAAAGAAATTCTAATTAGTCCGTCAGTCAGATAATAAAAAAATATTAGACACGTATTTGTTGCTTTATCATATAAATTACTTAGATAAAGCGCATTTTAAGTCGGGGAGTGGGGGTCGATACGTCACAAGTAAGAATAACATCTACATACTCGTGACGTCATGGCACATTTTAACTCAATGTATAGCCCGTGATCTTTTGATTACGTAACAAAGAAACAATACGTGTCCAATATTTTTTAACAAATTCAATGACCGACTCCAAAAAAAATTGTCATCTTCTCTATTCCAATATCTTGATATTACTGAAAAAGTTCTGATTGAAAACTGAATCTTTAGAAATTTTTTTTAAAGTTCCATATTTTCTTATCATCTAAATACTAAATTCCGGCCGCTGATACCTCTCAGAGGAACAAATAAAGTATAAATTCGTAAAACACGTATTATTTTGTACTTAACTGACGGGTGTCGGGAACGATCAGCGGTCGGAATATACATTGAAAGAAACTACAAATGCTAATTTTATTGAAAAACCCGAATATTACATTTTTAACATTAAGCTTTTTAGACAATATATAAATAAAATACCTAAACCTTCAAAATAGGGATGTAACGATTCCGATTTCGATGGCGATATGTCGGTATCGCCAATTATATAAAATCGATGTCAAACAGATTGAAATGCGCTCGAAAGGACGACGCGCGCGCCACATTGACGCTCCGTCGCAGGCGGGACTGGCGAGAAAGCCACGCACAACGCTTGCATAGCGACATGGCAACAAGGCAAAATGCAGTGTTTTGCAGTTAGCTGAGCGTTGCCCGAGTGATGTATTGTTTCGTGCCTGTTTCACGTCACAGTTATTCGTGATTATAAAGCACTATTAAACAATACAAAATACATAAAAACGCCCGAGATACATACTTCATTATTTATTTGATTTATTATCAACTAAGCTATTGATATCGGTATGGCCGATTATTTATTACAGTAATCGGTATCGTATCGAGAAAATTATGTATCGTAACATCCCTAGTTCAAAATATCACTTAATAAACAGAGATCGTAAGCTGGCATACCTAAGTTAGCAACAAAAATATTGACTAGTATGTAGTGCGCGGCGCAGGGTGAATGAACTGAACAGCTGTTGCGTCACTCCTACATATTGATATAGCCAGCGGCTCCCGATTTACATAACTCTGAATAACTGGCGTTTTGTTTAATTATAAGGAAGACTTTCGCGAAGTGTGAAATGGTTATTAACCTTAGGTAACTTGAAGACGAGTAACGATTTTAAAGAGTAACCGTGGAGTTTCTTGCCGGCTCTTCTCCAAAGGAAACGACAAATTTTTCCTTGTAGGGTATCTAACGGTAGGAAAATCTGCCCTCGGTGTAGTGTAAGGCAATACTCACTGCGGCTGCGGCAGCAGATGCACGAGCTGCGGCTGCGGCGGCGGCGCCACGTGCGCCACGCCCAGCACCACGCCGGCCGCGCCCGCGCCGCCGAAGCCCGTCGGCGACGGCATGGACACCGACACCTGCGGGCACACGACACGTTGTACACATCGTGCGGGAACTTCATTCTAACTGGCCAGTTCTGACCTGCCTATGATTGAGATGAAATAACTTCAACTTTTCATTGATCACCTTTGTGGAAAAGACACCACAATTTTGCCAATATCACAACAACTAATCAATTACATAATATACAAGTTCTTTTTGCAAATTTTGACGTCCATAAGTGCCTTGTATGTGCCTAATTGAAATAAATTATTTGATTTTGACTTGTACTCTTTGAATGCACAGGCGTCACCCAGATTAGAACAGAAACCCTTGGGGCACCCAGATCTTTCACAGATGTTCTACGTTCTAAAAGAAGTGATCAACTTGAGGTGGGCTGGTAGGAATAAACACCTTAAAAAAAAAATCTAAAGTCATTTATTCAAACTAGGCTGAGAATCAGCACTTTTCGAAAGTCAAAATTACATAAGACAGTCCCCCAAAATCGTCCGCCCTTCACCACTTCCTAGTGCTTTAACTGAGAAGAAGTGGCGTAACAAACTTCACAACTGTCTGTTCAGTTAGAAAAACCGATGGCCCTCACATGGCACACACAATGGTCCACCTGAAGAACTACGTACGGAAACCAAACTCTCTAGTATAGAATATACCCTTGAAACTGGAACACAGTAATGCTTGAAGGGGTGGAACTACTTGTATTACTCTTTCTCAAATAAAAATAAGGCCAAATTCTCAAGCACAACTCTATTTTAAATGGCAGCAATTCTCATGCTACCTCTCTCATTATAAAGTCAATAATAGCGACAAAAAAACTTTTCGGAATGTCAGAAAGTATCTTTTGATTATTTTAAGTTTCACTGTTTTAACATTTTCGGCACACTGCAAGTCGTGTAGTACTGTGCAATGCTTCCAATGCTAACTTGATATACCCCCTTGTACGCAGTTGTCAAACCTATTGAGGTTAGCAACGGGATGGGGGGGATATAACTGTTCCAACATAACTTCTAGATGAAGCTAAAATGTATTTAGAATCATAGATTGATCCTGTTATATTTCCTTTTGCAAGTTACTTCATTTTGGTATTTTATTAAAATTTTAATATTTTACGCACTTTTTTTGAGCTTCTGACGGTGAACGATGAAGCGGTCGTAAATGGTGCACGCATGTCTAGAAGTAACCTATTTACTCGCGGTTTAAAAATACACAAGAGAACTTTACTCCAAGTGAGATTTAAAATTTATTAAGACTCCGATATATGCCAGTGACCTTGAGTGGTTAGCTTGCGTGTTCTGTACTGAGCTCACGCAACGCGTCGTACGTGCAGCCAGTAGGGGTAAAATTATCCCAAATTAGACGCATTACTAATTTATTATTCATAAAACAAAAGGTATTTTAATAAAACACGTTTACTAAAAGATGAATAATTAAGTTATCTTTATAGATTTTGCGTGGTTCTCAGTTTTTTATCCGTGTTAGACATAACTTTACAAATTAATTTCACTATGTAATATAAACATAATCTAAAATACTCCTATATTAAGTTATAAGAAAATGCTCTAATTTAACACATATAAGTCGGTTAGTGTCGCCTTAAAATTAAGTGCCGTTTGAGAATTCGTTACATAATATATCATAATTCCTGCATTTCTCGAAGGGATGGGACGAACCGATTGCCAGCAACTAGCTACAAGTTCAGACAGCGAAAATCCAAATGGAAAAACTTAATAATAATTCCCTGAGCTGGGAGCAAATCGTCCTGGATTTGTACATCAACTCAACAGTAGCTCCAGCCATTAAATTCGGTAGACAAATTAAATTATATTCTTACCTGTCCATTACTCTGAACTTCAATCTTATATCCGGGCGGCAAAAAAGTGTTGAAGCCAACTATCAGCTCCGGATGCCCTTTAAACAGGTTCGATACCCGGGTGATGACGCCTGGGGTGTCAATACTGCAATATAAACTAAAATTAAGATGGAGGATAATTGTTAGTAGTCGGTTTTTTTAAATGAAAATAGTCAGATACAATTAAAATTGCAGCCATTAATTTTTTCATGGTGTTCAAACGGTAATTGTTTTCATCATTCAGATATTTATGGAAAACTATTTAGTAAGGAATTTTGTTTAGACTATGCAAGCTTTTTAATTGAGTGTCAATTTAGTTGTGAAATTCAAGATTGTACTGCAAAAATGTAGTAGAATATTTCAAATGAGACATGATTATTGGAAGTAAGCTTTAAAATAGTTCTTTACGTTGATTTTAACTATGTTTTAGCTAACACAAGCTCTAAGCCATAACATATGCGAACTTATTAACTAATTAAATAATATTTTTTAAAGTATTTTGTACTAAAAAAATATCAAGACCATAATATATACGCAAATATTCATGCAAAATCATCACATCCTTTTTTTTTCTGAAACTAAACTTCAACGCTACATAATAATACACGAAAATGTAAAAATATTCATGCTGAACCATCAACATCAAACTCCTGCATGTTCCTAACTAATTTGGCATCAGTGCAGCACATTCTTTTACATATAGAAACTATAAACCACATTTGCATCAATGAAAGTCAAAACATTAAAATGACACGTAAATATTTTAAAACTGAACAGACATGCATGAAATATCGTCAACACAATCCTCGTGCCCTTTCCCTGACTTACTTAACCTCAATGCAGCATGTTAACAACAAAAAGAAAACGAAAAATGATTTTAAAAACACTTACGTCTGACTCTTAAACTCCTTCATGATATCCAGAAAGTCATTGTACACTTGTGGCTGTGTATTGAACTTGTATTTGACTTGATCGAGGTACGACAACGCATCCTCCACTTTAAGCCGCTGGAACTGGCCCGCGGCCTGCTGCTGTGCGGCCCCGGGGCCCACGCCGGGGCCTACACCGGGGCCCACGCCTGGCGGGGTCCCTAACGGCGCGGGGGCCGGAGACTGCCGCCCTAGAGCTGCTGGTAGCGCGCTTAAGTTCGGCTGTTGTGGTGGTAGAGCCTGTTGGAGGAATTGATTGGTTTATGAAGAGTTTTGGATAAAATAGTGGGGCCTATGTGTGGTGTATGCGCAATATTCATTCGTTAGGTACACAAACAAGAGGTCGGGCCGGTGCGGCTCCGGCGAGGCACGAAACCACGAGGTAACGAGGCATCCTCAGAATGACGATTGACTTGTTGCGAACCCAGACCAGAAGTCAATCGTCATCCTGAGGATGCCTCGTTGAAAGTGAAACACGTGTCAATTTCTTACAGGGGTTCTTTATGACTCTTTAAGAACAGTTAAGCGGATTAGGTTACTAAATATACGTCGTCTATTGTATTTTATAATGTATTTCCGCAAACTCACGCCTGAATCAATTAACTATCCTTGTAAATAAGTAAATGTTTCTTCACAAATAAATTATTCTTATTCTTTGTTACAACACAGTTTAATTTATTTCGACTATAAGAAACCAAGTTTATGTACTACTAAAGACAACAGTCCTAACCTTTGCACATACTATTACATAAACAAAACGAATGACCAATAAATATATTAATTTGATTATTGTTTACATAATCGATAATGCAGGTCATGGATAAGCTATCTATTATCAAAGTTATTCAGACCATCACTAACGACTTACAGTGTAGTTATTGTTTCTTAGTGGCATTTTTATTAATAGGGATCAATCTGCCTAGAATTTTCCCAACTATGTTGGGGTCCGCTTCCAGTCTAACCGGATGCAGCTGAATATCAGTATTTTACATGGAGCGACTGCCTATCCGACCTCCACAACCCAGTAACTGGGTAATACGATACCCCTTGGTAAGACTGGTGGGGCTCATAACGACTGTCAAAGACCCACGAATAACAGCCGGGACCAACGGCTTAACGTGCTTTCCGAGGCACGGATGAGTCTCGGTATGTAAAGATGGTCACCTATCCACGGACCAATCCCGGCAAGCGTAGCTTAACCTGATGGATCGACCCGTGCGGCTGTTATTACTTCGCTCCTCTTGCAATAGGGATGTTGACTAAAGTTTTGTTTTGTCCGTCAGGTAGATTATTAAAAAATATTGGACACGTATTTTTTCTTTTTTTACGAGTACGTAATCAAAAGAAATACATTCGCGTAAGGAATACGTTAACATGTGGCATGACGTCAATCCCCGGTAGATTTTATACTGACTTGTGACGTAGCGGGCCCCCCACCCCCGAACTTTAATGTGTTTTATCTAAACCATTTTTCATAATATGATAAAGCAAAAAATACGTGTCTAATATTTTTTTTATTATCTGACTGACGGACAATTTTTTTTTCCCAGTCAACATCCCTATTGGTCTGCCTCTTTGGTATAGTCCTGGGTTCGATGCCTACATCGGGCAAAGTGTTATTGGGTTTTTCATCAAGATTTTCTCAGTAACAGCCCGGAGTCTAGATTTGTGCCCGGTTGATGGCAATAGGCTCGCCCCCTATTACATGGGTCTTAAATATAGCTGGCGAAATGTGGGTGTACTATGGTTACCGGTATACTTGCGTGATGTTAACGTGGTATGTGTGGTCAAACATTGGATTATAACTGGTTTGTGGAGGTCAGATAGTCGCTCCATGTAAAACACTATTATTCAGCTGCATCCGGTTAGACTGGAAGTCAACCACAATATAGTTGGGAAAAGTCTAGGTAGATGTCTTAATCAGACGTTCAGAAAGGGTAAATAAATATACAAATACAAAAAAATACACATTGAAACCTACAACAAAACATAACCTATTGACCTAGTAAATAGATAAGCTCACAGCTCACACACACAACTATTTGAACAATACTATTTATAAATCTTACGAACTAGGTACAATATTATTCTCGCGTAAGAAAACAACAACTATTTATAGAATTGTATGGGTTTAGTTGAGCTTAACTTTTACTTCTGTCAAAGTTGCCAGTTCTACGAAATTAGAGGAAGTTTTATTAGCGACTAGCGGCGCCCCGAGGTTTCACCCGTATATAAGTCCAGATAAAAAGTATTATTACGTCCTAACCCAGGTCATGATCTACCACTGTGCCAACTTTTACAAAGAATAGCTGATGCTGTGTCTGCAAGATGGTAGTAGGGCTTACTGTGCTAATTACCTGGTACTTGTTGATAGGCCTACACTGTCCTCTCATACTCTTTACGCTGTATTTTGAAAACATTGGAAAAACCATTTACTTTTAAAAGAGTAACCGTGGGGTTTCTTGCCAGCTCTTCTCCATATTAACGACCAATTGGAACCGGGCACCTAGCTTCTGACGTTTCATAAGTGCCCTTGTAGGTTTATGTGAAATGAAATATTTTTAATTGAATTGTGCATGGTGCACCCCAGGCTATTTTAATGCAGTCAAAGATGAATACAGATGGGGGTCACTCCACATTTTAGATATGAAGCTACAAGTAGGTACGCGGCTCGACTTGTCGAATTCAGTGGGCGTAACGTAGTCAGAAGATATAAGAGTTGCGCGGTAGAAAGAGAGGCAACTTCTAGGTGAATATAACTGTAGGTAATTAGCGCTGTGCGACCTGAATTGCACTTTATTGTGTCGTAACAAGAGTCGCTTTTTATTTAAATGATTTTGCAGAGTGACACATCTGTATTAATCTGTTCTGCAGTCCACTCTGCTTGTTAAAAAACTCCTTGTAACAGACCCATAATAATTATGCTATTTTCTGCCGTACCGTCACATTACGTCCTTTTTTGACACCGAATGTCAAATCAGTCACCTTTAAATCAGCGTCAGGTACTAATTGTCTTAAATTAATACTGAATTGGGGCCTATTTAGGGCAGCCGTGAGGCACATAATACTGTTATCTGTATATAATTCTTCTGTACGTATGTATGTCACTGAACTCCTCCTAAACGACTGGACCGTACATGTTTTTTTTGTGTGTTTGTATAGGTCCACGCGTAGCATGACAACCATAGAAACAGGTTTTCTACGGGTTTTGTCGACGGAAGAATAGAAAAATTACAGTTGTGATTGTTTCTGTCATTTTGCCTATTCTTCCGTCGACAAAACCCGTTTCTATTTTGGTCATGCTAATGACCTGACTGGATGGCCGGCTCGATGGTTTAGATTCACAATTGGACCCGGTAGGTGGCGCTGCGATCGAGTTCTAGGGGCAGGACATGTCGGATCCGCTAGTTTTTATAACTAAATTATTTAAAGTAATTTTTTGTTCCATAATCTAGGTTGGATAAATGTATTTTCCTTCTGTATTTCCAGGACCAGGTACCGCCTTTACGGGCGCCATATGACAGCACCGCTAACCTAAGCTTTACTGTAACCTGCTTCGAAGCTTCAACTGCATCCTACCTTAAGCCTCTGCGGTTGCGGCGGCGGCTGCTTGGCGGCGTACTGCACGGCGCTGGTCTTCAGGTAGTTGATGACAGGCCCGCCGCCCGGCGGCCGCGCGCCCGTGCGGGCGAAACTCCCGCTGCCGACTGACAGGAGGGTTGTCGGACCGGCTGGGGAGCGGATGTCTGTTGGGAGAAGATGAGGGGTTATAACGTGACGAACATGTTGACACTTACTGAAACATGTCCTTCAGGTATGCAACTATGCATATTGTATAGAATCAAGTTTTTCTAACTGAACAGACAGTTGTGCTGCTGGGGAGTTTATTGCGCCACTTCTTTCCAGCTAAAGCACTAGGAAGTTGTGACGGGTGGGGAACTGTCTTATGTACTTTTTTACGTTCGAAAAGTACTGATTCTCAGCCTTATTTGAATAAATGACTTTTGATTAGAATTTGAATATTGTCTTTCTAATCTTGCGTGGTGTCTATGCAATTTGACTCAATATGAAGGAACACCATGTCTTTAAATCTCTACCATTTAAGTAAGATTTTTATTGAGTCTGCATCTGAAATGGTCAGTCATAGATTCCTAGAGAAATCAGGTTTCTGTGCTTTAGCATATAGAACATACTACGTATATGTACTGCGTTTCTGACATAATTTACTTTGAATTTAAAAGTATTTATTTATTTTAATTGCATATGTTGTTATTGACACCGATAAATGCAGGTGGTTCACTCCGCTTTTAGGTATGAAGCTAAAAGTAGGCACGCGGCGGGCTCGACTGGTCGAATTCAGTGGGCGTAACGCGTAGTAGTTACGCGATAGAAAGAGAGGCAACTAGGTGAATATAATTACAGGTAATTAGCTGAATTGCACGTTATTGTGTCGTAGCAAGAGTCGCTTTTTATTTAAACAATTTTGCGGAGTGTCCCATCTGTATTAATCTGTGCTATTGCCCCAAGTTGCTTCTTACAATAGGAGAACACAATACCTACAAATTTAAAGCCGGCAAATCACACAGCAGCTGACACGAAAATCGATTTCTTCTTATAGTTTGACCAAGAGCGCTGTACCTTAGGTATGTGCGCGGCGAGGCGGGGGGGCAGTGCAGGCTGTTCAGTCGTCAATGCTCACGGCGCCCCGCCGCTTATTCGTCAACACTGCCTCCCGCCTCACCGCGCATTCCTAAGGCGCGGTACAGCGCTCTCGGTCAAACTATAGTACACATACAAATGCAAATGGTCATAGCAAATGTTATAAACTCACCTAAAATCTGCGGTTGGGCCGACTGGGCCAAAGTATGCATATTGCTTGCACCTGCTTGTTGAATCTGTAACAAAGAATAATTATAAATGAATAATTATTCAAAGAACTTTTGTGCTATTTTTATTGACACAAAAAAAAACAATGACAGAATATATATAACATAAAACGTGGCATTTGAATGCAAACAGGGGGACCGAACCTATCCTACGATCACCGGGCAAAATTCTATGGTCCGGGCTGCGGCAGAGAAATCCGTGTCTGGAAAACCTAACAACTCTGCCCCTAACATGGAACTCAAAACCGCTCAGCAGCCGCGCATGTGACTACTTGACCAATGGCGATATGCAAACAGCAATTTTATTTTATTCGTCATTACCTATTGTTACTATACTTATAAATATGACGTTGGCGTGCCTTGCTTAATAAATATAATATGTCGAATGCTTAACCCACTTTTTTGAAGCCGGTTAAAAAAAGACAGCGGTAATTACTACACATATCACCTTACTAGCCATTATAAACAAATGTTTAAAAAATAGCTGTGTTTACAAGTTACAATACAGGTATACATATAACCAAGGCCAATACGGAATAACAACTATTTCGAAGCAAGCGTTGGCGTTTTAGTTATTTTTAACTTCACGAGTCATTTTCAGTTTGTCGTATTGGCAGATAAAGGCACCTTGTTTTTGTCGAGGATTGTTTACGTGAAAGTCTGTGTTGTAAGGTTTGGAGTATACTGCTCTTAGGCTTGATTGCAAGAAGCTTTTAAAACTATTAAAATATAATACTTTATCAGTGTCTGAGCTAGTTTTATTTAGAGAAATGCTTTTGATTTAGTGTACGCCCGCAGCATCTAGTTCTACTGCGATGGGAACCCATGGGGGTGTCACTCAATTGTTTTCCATTTCAAACCGCACAGTTCCAGCAAACTTTGCGGGCCGGGTGGTCAAGAGATATTTTCCGAAACACCGTGATTTTTGTCGTAAAGAAATAATGTGGAACATCGTAGAACACTTATAATCAGACTATTTTATACTTTATTGTAACATACTTAAAGTATTTGATCGGTAAATCAGCATTATCTCCATTCTCCGGCTCTCACCCCAATGTATCCAGTGGTCGGCGTAACATGTCTTTTCCTTCCACACTTCTCTATTAGCCGTCATCTCTACACTCACCCCCTTTCTATCCATATCATCTTCCACACAGTCCATCCATCGCTTCTTTGGTCTTCCCCTACTCTTATAGCCACCCACATTCATACTCCGGTAAATCTTCAATGAAAATAAACGTCACCCACCCTACAAGGAAAAAGGACTTCCTCCATTCGTGTCAATGAATGTATCATAACAAAACATTAGGAAAACCAGTGAGTAACACAATGAAATATTTTGGCACTTTGACACGTTTTCTTTATAGTTAAAGAATATGTGCCAATTTAAAACTAAGGTATCTGGGTCAAGCAGAGTAACGTTATATTTATGCTCGAGAAAAAGTTGTCGGTGTTATTTGAAACATCAATGTTGAGAGAAATCGATTTGTCAACGGCGTTTTATCTAGTTAACTTTCACTGATGAACATAGCCCTTCCCATAGTAAAAAATGCCACGTTGCCATAATCACCATTCTTTGCAAACGGGGATGGAAAATATCGTGAGGAAACCGGCATGTCCTAGAACCAAAAATTTTAAGACATGCTACATCTACCAACCCGCACTGGGCCCAGGTGGTGGATTACGGCCCACTCCCTCCGACAGAGTCCTATGGCCTAGCAGATGAACTCAAATCATGCGATTATCTGTTATAAATTATATTTAAAACAAGACCAACGCCACAGCCACGCCTCATGACATTCGGTGTCAGCATTTTTTATCATCCTTACACAAAATACAAAGTGTAAAATTTTACACAATTCCATAGCTCAATTAGCTCCTACGCCGGCCATGATAAGGCAACGCAAACAAGATGTTTACACCTCTAGGTCGATACATCGATATCGTGTCGATAACCCCGCCTTGTTTATAGTTTTATGCACATCACTATCAGTTGTGCATTGTAATGTTTTAGTTTTGCATCTTAGTATGGTAGGTACTAGATTTTTGCATGAATGAATATTGTTACTTAGCGTTTATTTTTTTACTAGCTGTTGTACTCGACTTCGTCTGTGTGTCATCAACTGCCTAGCCTTTTCCCAACTATGTTGGGGTCGGTTTCCCATATAACCGGATGCAGCTGAATACCAGCATTTTACATGGAGCGACTGCCTATCTGACAGTAGTTACTGGGTGATACGATGCCGCTTGGTAAGACTGGTTGTCAGATTTTCGGGCTTTTGACGACCTGTAACGTCTGACAAAGATCCACGAATGACAGCCGGGCCCAACGGCTTAACGTGCTTTCCGAAGCACGGAGGGGTGTTGGTATGTTAAGATGGTCACCCATCCACGGACCAACCGCGGCAAGCGTAGTTTTAAGGCTTGTGCAGACCATGACGCATTAAGTAAGAGCGTTTCCTACTTTATATAAAAACGGCTTTGTACACATAACGCATCACGGATGTAATCCCCGAAGGGTTGGGCAGAGGTGTACCCTATAGAACACCCACATTTCGCCAGTTATGTCAAAGACCCATATAATAGGGGGCGAGCCTATTGCCATCAACTGGGCACAAATCCAGACTCCGGGGTGCTACTAAGAAATTCCTGATGGAAAAACCCAGTAACACTTTGCTAAACCTGGGAATCGGAACCAGGACCTCATACACAGCAGTAGCGCTTGCGATACCAACCAGACAGTCCAGTGGTATCATAAAAGATGATATTGATAAATGACTTGTATTAACATTTTCGGCACACTGCAAGTCGTGTAGTACTGTGCAATGCTTCCAATGCTAACTTGATATACCCCCTTGTACGCAGTTGTCAAACCTATTGAGGTTAGCAACGGGATGGGGGGGATAAGGACTAGAGTAGCCGCTGGTTCTAAAACACATTACCATCCTTCTGGAGCAGTCTGGTTAAAAGATTAAACTTTATAGAATTACGGACTGCTTCTTCTACAGTCTACACTAACAATATAAAGAAAAAAAGATTTTTGTTGTTATTTGTAATAAATAAACTTACACTTACACAACACGCGTAGCATGACAACCAGAGAAACGGGTTTTCTACGGGTTTTGTCGACGGAAGAATAGACAAAATGACAGATTGTGATTGTTTATCTGTCATTGTCTATTCTTCCGTCGACAAAACCCGTTTCTATTGTAGTCATGCTAAGCGCGCTGCACCGATTTTAAAATTCTTTTTCAGCAGAATGCTACATTATCACTAAGTAACATAGGATAATATAATGTATAAAGATATCACGAAGCTGGTGATCTATATTTTAGTACTGAACATGTCGTTCTACCCATTAATAATGTGACTGTCCTGATCTTATTTCTACGCTGTTAACGGTCGTTTTGCCATAAATCAATTCTTAACAGTTATTTGCAAATTGTCATAAACTCTTGACAGACATTGGAAATACCACATGTTTCCTGCTTTTACGAAACAAACCATCTTTTCACTGTAGTCAAGTAAAAAGGAAAAGTGTCTGGGGGACTACTCCCCTCTTAGCATGATATTCGTAGCTTCGGTCGAAGTTACGGGTGATTCCAACTCCGTATCACCTACGGCAGAGCAGTGATAGCCTAGTGGTGTGACCGTCAGACTGCCAAGACATAGGTCTCGAGTTAGAACCCAAGGCTTGCTTGCGGCTTGCACCTCTGACTTTTCGGATTCATGTGCGTATTGTATAATTATCACTTCAAAAACGGTGAAGGAAAACATTGTGAGGAAACCGGCATGCCTAAGAGATATTTCTCGACGGCATGTGAAGCCATGTCAGAGGCCCATGGGCGGCTTTAAAACTGTGACACCAAGTTTGTCACTAACCACACGAAATAAAGAGAAGAAGACGGACATAAGATTAGTTTGGGGCTGAATGACAACACGATTTGACAGTTGTCCCTACTGCCGATGTGATTTCGCCCGCCCAAAAAGGTAATTAATCGGTTATTTAATTAGAATGTTAATATGACGCGCTGTTCCATTTCAAAACCTTCATTTTACTTAGTAACTTGAGCGGTTATATAAAAACCTTACAAAGAAGTTTTAATTTCGTTTATATGACAAAAAAACTTTGCTGTGCGATTACGTCATACAAATTCAGACAATACATAACTCTTATTACATAAAAACGTAAATAGAAATATCAAGTTACTGTTTCTCGGTAATTGTGGAGCTTATGATGCTTGTAGAGGTAAGCAGAGTAATGAATAATGCGATGATATTACGAAGATTACCTAGTGTGGCGATTTTGGACATTATTAATTTTTCAAACCCTGTCCCATGTTCAACAACATTGCGTTATTTGAGTTGTTAAGCAGACAAATTTTTCGAACATACAATACTGCCGATATAACTTGGCAGTTCTGAACTTCGCGCAGAAGGCTGCGCAATAACATTTTTTAGGAAACAAATGGTGACATGAGGAGAGTGTGTGAGAGAACATGCGCAAAAGGTAATAGTGTCTATGTTCAGAACTGTCAAGTTATATCAGCCGTATCGTATGAAGCAATAGATTAACAATTCCGTTCAAAATGATTCAGATTGTGATTTATCGCAAACGAAGCAAAAGAAGTATGCAAGGAGTTTAGCAGATGGCGTTCTATAGTTCCTACCTACCCCCATTGGAAGAAGGGGTGATGTTATGTATTTTTCAGGAGTTATTCCGGCTTATAAAATGCCAAGGTTTATTTGGACAGTGGCAGCTATCACACTACCTTACATTGTAATATTGGCCCGTGATAGCCTTACAACCATGTACGCTTGCTCGTTGCGTGCTTCTATTTCAAAGTCCATATTTCTTCACGATTTTGCACCATTTTACAGTTAGTGGGTTTTAATTAACTTCTGGGTATAATTATCACTAGCTTAAAAACGGTGAAGGAAAACATCGTGAGGAAACCGGCATGCCGGAGAGATATTTCTTGATATGTGAAGCAAAGTTAGAGGCACATGGGCGGCTTTAAAACTCTGACACTAGGTTATTCACAAATCACACGAAAAGAAGAAAGAATTAACTTCAAGTTCCCTCAGGAACAGTATTTTTTTCCGGGTGGAAGATATATGTCCTTTTCTGCCCCTACATCCCTTTTTTTTAGTCTGGTAAATTATCAAATAACTTCTGGGCGGAGCGGGAGGGCGTGTCAGACTTTTACTGACTAAAACCCACCCGTGTTCCTTCCGTTGCCTGTGTGCCGTGGCCGCGATATCCCTTTCGGACAAACTCGCAAGCCTGGCAGGACCCCTACACCCCTGACAACGTTTATGCAACATTTCATGATAATCGGTTGAGTAGTTAAGACGTGAGAGCGTAACAAACAAACTCACTTTCTCATTTATAGTTTTAGTAAGGCTTTTGCTAGGTTTTAAACCTGCAAATTGGTGCTTAGCAAAAAGTCTTCAAAACCTCCGAACAACAGAACAAATTACAATCCAATTTTTTTATCGAATTACTATCAAGTTTTAATTATAAAAAGGTCACATGCCTTAGGGACGCTAATTGAAGATCACTAACATTTTTCAATTAAAATAACGGCGACCTGTAGTTATTTCAATTACCGCAACGTCGGGGAGCCACAACGCTTATTACTTGCATCACTTAATAGCCCGTAAACTTCCACTGTTGGACATAATGGCTACGTTGAACAAATATAGGGGATATTGGACTTAGTCGCTATGCTTGATAGATGGACTGTTGATTGCATTTTGTTGTTACGAGAAGACAGGACGCCGTTATCCTCTCGAGACACAATTGTCTTTGTTATGATAATATTAGCAAGGATACTAGTTGGCATGCGAAGGAAAACGTCATCATGAGAAAATCCGGACTGGATAGTCTCTGATGTCATGTCACCAAGGAGGTGGCAGTGTCAAAAACACTTAGTCCCCGTCACGAGAAGGTATAAATTTTGTAAATAAAGAACTTCTACCAAGTTACAAACTTTATTTAAAAAACACAAACTTTCCCAAACACAAACGTTTACAAAATTTATAGCTTCTCGTGACGGGGACTTTAGTAAGTGTGGTCATTAATGCTCGTTCTTGAAGGGTCTATAATAATCGTACCTCAAATTGCTTAGCATGAGCCTCCGCTATATCGAAAATACTGCAGCATTAATTTTGAAATAAATATATGGTAAAGTTGGGGATTAATGTTAAGTACTATGTTTGACGAAAATACGATTCCATAAAATTTTCGCAATAGAAAAAAATACAAAGTTACCTCTAAAACGGAACAATAAACCGCTACAAATTACATCATGAAATTTTGCATAATAACTGAACTAAATATGAAGCAGGAACGTATTTTTTTTTTAAATATCATAAACTATCAGCGCCTTGAAACATACTCCCCGCCGCTCAGTCCGCGAGTGAATTTGAACTGAGGTATATATCTGTGATGTGGGATTAAGATGATGAATATTCCAGGCTGAATTTTATATATTAATATTATATATATTATTATATTAATATTCCTGTGAAGACTTTTCTAACACAGCGACAGTGTGAGTGAGCGTTCTCTGTACGAGCTTCAGTGGGTCCTTTGACCTGCAGTGGGTACAGATTGATATATATTTCGTCACATATGACGCTCCCAACCAAACTACGGTCAGTAATTTCCAGTGTCATTGCACCCTATTGAGTTGTCGCCAAGGATAGCTCCCATACGGTGCGGACAGAATAGAGAACGTTTTGGTAAGTTTCCAATTTAGATACACATGAAGAAAATGATGTTTGACGCTTTTTTGTATTACTGACGTGTTGCGGTTTAAATGGAAGTGTCATTGAGCTCCTTTCTTTTATGTATGAAATATTATTGAAGTCAACTGATACTGGGCCCGCGTGGTGGATTATAGCCAAGGGCGGATTCAGGATGCGTTCATCATTGAATGAAGCAATGTCTTGAATGTTTGGGGGGGGGGGGAGGCCACGTGGCTTCTGTATTTAAGCCAGAATCTACGCCGACAAAACCCATATTCGTTTTCCTCATTGGCAAATAACCGACACGGTCGACCCGATAACATTCAAAAGAGCGTTCAACTTACACAAAATGCTGACCACTATCGCAATAGGTACGGCTATTAACGTGTAACTGATAAAATGTATACACACAACAATACAACAACATTAAAAGAATGATTATTGTTATCGAAGTTATGATTAATTTTGTTTTTCTAAATAAAATGCTATCTATAGATCATGCATCTAAAATAATAACGTCAAATTATTTCTTAAAATTATTTTCTATTTTATTGGTTTGGGTTTTTTACATCGAGGAGCACGCCGCACGGGTCGATCATTTAGGTTATGCTACGCTTATCGGGGTTGGTCAGTGGATGGGTGACCATTTACATACCGAAACTCCTCCGTGCCTCGAAAAGCACGTTAAGCCGTTGGTCTCGGCCATCATACGAGGATCATAAATCCTGACTCCAGGCTGCCACTGAGAAATTCCAGACGGAAAACACTTTGCCCGACCCGGGAATTGAACCCAGGACCTCTTTCTCAACAGAAGCGGTTGCGACCACTCGACCAACGAGGCAGTTACAGTCCCAGAGACAAAGCAGAAATATTTCAACTCCTTTATCAGAGTCCGTTGCTCTATGATTAAGGGGCGAAGTCTTTAGCCATCAGCGTCTGACTTTATAATGATTTTAAGATTAAGAAATTTCCGCCTCCCATAATTCATTTAACGTTTGTTCTGTACACGACCTACATGCTACCGACCGTTACATACCAACTGTAAAATATAAATCAAAGTACATATAAACGTCACATTAATGACTCTCGATTCCTGTAACTAACGGATCGTTTTCGTTCAGAACTTGAATATTAGGCTTAATGTATTTCATCTTTTTGAAGGATACAGATGACAATTCTTTTAGAATAGCTTCAGGTTTTAGTGGGCCATAATATGGCCATAAAAGGTCAGGAAAACGGATCATATTATGATCCCTTTTCCTATGTTACTTGGGGTCGGGGCAACACGATTTCTTCTTCCATTCCAGGGGAATGGAAGAAGAAATCGTGTAGAAGAAATTCGCGAAACTATCATTCACTCCTTTTGCTTTCATAGCTGCCCTCACTCAACCGATCCATCTTTTCATGGGTCTCTCCTTCCCCCTCCATTCATCAAACTTTATATTCATCATTCTCTTAGTTCAGGAGTTCGAGGAGCTCGTGGCTAAGTAAGAACAGCCGCAAGGGTCGACCCATCAGGTTAAACTACGCTTGCCCGGGTTGCTCTGTGGATGGGTGACCATCTTTGCATACCGAGACTCCTCCGTGCCTCGGAGAGCACGATAAGCCGTTGGTCCCGGCTATCATTCGTGGATCTTTGACAGTCGTTACGGTTCGTCAGAAGCTCGAAAGTCTGAGAACCAGTCTTACCAAGGGGTATCGTGTTACCCAGTTACTGGATTGTGGAGGTCAGATATGCAGTCGCTCCACGTAAAATACTGGTATTCAGCTGCATCCGGTTAGACTGGAAGCCGACCCCAATATAGTTGGGAAAAAGCTAGGCAGATTGATTCTCTTAGTTACATAGGTATCATCTCTCCGTTCGGAACTATCAGTTTACGGACAGAAGGAATAAGTTAGCATGATATCTTACTGCGTCAGCTTTTAACATTCAGAAGAAGAGTGAGAGAGAAAGGCAGAACTTTATGTAGTGCCTAACTCTTGAGCTGTCAATTGTGCCAAATCCCTAGGTCGAATGACAGCTGTGAATTTAAATTAGTTATCAAGGTGAGATTCTTATACTTGGTTTATACAATGGATGTGACAGGACCCAGTGACTCGGAATTTCGGACCCAGTCGAAGAAATAGACGAGATCGGCAGTAAGTCAGGCGGGGGAAGCTACTGGGCCCGAAAATAGACGGGTAGGTTTATCAACTGGACTGACTTGAGGGTGCGAAGTTAGCACTGCACGTGTAGCATGACCACAACAGAAACGGGTTTTGTCGACGGAAGAATAGACTTGTGATTGTGAATCTGTCAATTTGTCTATTCTTCACAAATCAGCACTGGATTGACTTACTGTACTGTCACATTACTGGGCTCGTATAAATTTGACTTTACAGAATAGACCCGGACCGAGCATTGGATAAACAATTCAAATCTTGACTTAAGACATGTGTTGGAAGTTTCCAAGTCCGTTTTGAGACAACAGAGATGCCTGGATGAAAAGTTGATTCTGGGCTTGAGTTGTAATAAGCTTATTTTATTGCAGTTTTTATTTTCCAGAGATTAAAATGCTTCTTCCGACGTTTATTATGAAAAGGAAACATTACATTTACGATGCAAAGGAAGTAAAAACTAATACTTCGTTCTAAACATCCGCCATTTTGTTTTTACACTGTACCAGTGAAGAAAAAATATAATTAAAGTGTTTACGTAGTTTTTTTGTTACACAATTAGATACTCGAATGGTTACAGGCAAAATAACATGAACAAGATAAAACAAAAGAACGAAATAAAAATATACCGAATTTGACATATCGTTGACATTTTGTTTTACATTCGGTGCCGCCATGTTAGATAGAAATCAATAAGCCCTTCTTTTTCGGTACAGTTGGGTTAAAATCATACGGAGAATCCGTATGATTTTTGTTTAGTTTCTATTCATTTAAACTGACCATGGCCAGGCCAGGAAATGGTCATGGTTACTGTATCAATGAAAGAAACTATGGTAACTATACCGTATCTTCTAATTTCAGAAGAAGTACATAATTATTGCATTCCCATGTTCTAAGAAAAAAATGTCAAAGAATTAGCATCTTTCAAAAAAGATTTTCGGTTTAAAATTTGATCATGCCGACGGATCCAAAACTGGGTTATGGGGTTTAGCTTTTTTAGACAAAAGGACCAAGTATTTTTGAACCAATTTGCCCAGAGTTTCTTGCCTATGAAAAAATCAAACTACTTGGACAACAAGTTTATTCTGGTTACATACCAAAATATAATTTATTTTAATAATTCTTACCTGCGACTGATTCTGGGGAGGCATGGGCGAGGGCTCATCAGGCCCGAGCCTCGGGACACCTGTCCGTTTCATCATCTTTGATGATCAGCGATTTCCCATCACACGATCACCTGGAATTACAGAGATTGATATTATAATTATGCTTTTTATCAACAAATAGAATTGTTTTAATGTATAAAAATGTAATGCAACCTTTTTTTGTGATATAGTTTATTAGATTTTCTGTAGTCTCATTATGGTTTTAGATATGTATAAATTTGAGGGTAATTTTTAAAATAATTATGAAACATTGAAACAGAATTTGAAATTTTCTTGCAGAATTTAACATATATGGATATACATAAATACTGTAATGTTAACTCCAATTCAAGATCTTTTTATATCCATTGCTCCTAATAAAGGGTCCAAAGGGTATCATGTTATCGAGTAAGTGAGTTGTGGAGGTCAGATGGGCAATTGCTCCATGTAAAATACTGGTATTCAGCTGCATTCCATTAGACTGAAAGCCGACCCCAACATAGTTGAGAAAAGACTAGGCAGATTGAAAGGTTCCTTAGGTGTATTTTGCAAAATAAAATCTGTACTCAACAAAATAAGAAACATAGAAGGGCCTTTGTTAATCGTTGTCATTCTGTTTAAGGATTATTTATGACCATGTGGCAAACCACAATCTTCTCAATAAATAAGTCTACATTACTTGAAAACATGTTAATCTAATTAATGAGTTACTAATCTATACATCTACCTACACAAGTGTCTTCAGTGATAATAAAATCAATATTATAATTATAATAAATGTAATGTAGCATGCTTTCTGTTTATTAAATTGAGTGGTTAATATATAAGCACATGCTCTTTGGAAGGTTAAATAACACAAAAAGTATCAAAGGGACGGTCTAAATTATCAGACAGATCTTTTACGGGCGTTTTGAACACACTAGGAGCTCTTTTCTACTTCTTAGGGGAGGCAGGCTGGTTGGAAAGACTAGTGATGGCCGCCATGGTCCACGTACAATGGCCTACTGAATGGCTAAGTGTGGAAACCAATCCCAACAACATACTGTCAAAATTAACTGTCAAGCGATTTGATTGGTTTTTGTTCTTTTTTCAGGCAAACACAGCGGCTTAATTTTACAGCATTTAAGTATTTTTTTGTATTTCAGAAACTCGTGGTCAGTGCATTGTTTCCTTTGTTTTAACATTTTCGGCACACTGCAAGTCGTGTAGTACTGTGCAATGCTTCCAATGCTAACTTGATATACCCCCTTGTACGCAGTTGTCAAACCTATTGAGGTTAGCAACGGGATGGGGGGGATCTGTACTTAACACATAAACCATGTGTTTTTTTTATAAGGATACCAGTATTTGATGATAGATGTTTGTTTCCTATTACAACAAAACTAATTTAGTTTTCTTTTTACTTTGGCCTCTTTGCTAGACAACTACCTATCTCACATGAATAACCGATGAAGTAGTTAAGCAGAAGGTGGAACATGCAGCATGCTTGCCTAAAACTTAGAAGTAACCTATTTACTCAAGACTTGATTGATTGAAGTCACACGAGTGAATCTGACAGCACAGTGAACCCTACGCGTCCATTTCAGATTATTTGACAGAATAAGCACTAATGCAGTGGTTTTGGTCCAGTGTTACTTCAAAAAAATTCGTCACTCAGTTATATTTCTGTCAGAAACCAAGGTTATCCATGTGCATGTCGGGCACGACTAGCCAAAAAGGCTGATAAACTAGTGACATTTGATAAACTTCCGCGCCAACTCCATTTTAAAATACACTAAACATTACTTCGTACTTTTTACTGTAAAAACCGTAAATTAGGAACTGTTATGGCCGAAAACGTGGAAACTAATGATTAATTTACAGTTTTGTACACGGAAACAACACGCGTCATGAAACACTGATAAAAGTAATGAAAAACGCGTCCCTATAGGTTAGGCTCATTACGCGCATGTGAGTATGGAATTGGAAATATCGATTTTCCAGAGTTAAAGACTTCTTTCAATACCTACGTAAACTATCTTCAACAATACTCACAAGTTTTCAGTACTCGACTTAGTAGGTACAGCTCAGTTTGACGAATCTAGTTCATCGATCCGTAACTTGCTGAATAAATAACGAAGTAATAATAACCGTGCCCGCCATTTTCACATGCGGAGTTGTATTTTTTTAATTATCTAAATACTGTCAACGTATGTAATTAATTGTTTTAATGATGAAAGGATTATGTAACTCACCATATGATTTTGTGAATGAATAAAATCTATTTATTTATTTTATTCATAGAATGGCGGTTACTTAAATTTTGACAGGCACAGTGGGGACACAGACACACATGGGAAGTACTTTGTACAGTATTGGAAAAATCCATTGAAAAAAATGTATGGTGAAATGACGTCACGTCCTGAATTTAAATCATTCAACATCGTTCCACTTTCTTACAACTTTAGCATTTTTTGCATGCCGTTCAGGGTCATAGTAATAAAATGACACTGAATATTTCGCAAATAACATGAATTTATCAAATAACTGGATTGGATAAGGCCAATAAAGAAACGAAATATGCAACGTGACTAAAACGACGTACTACGAGGAACGTATATAGCTTATAAAAACATATTACGCAACTAAAACACGAACATAAAGGTACTCGAAAGCTAGAAGGCGAGGCGCATTCGAATTTGGAATTTCGAATCTCCGGTCACAGCACCCACACAGGTTTCGTTCAGAAACCGGTCCGGCAGCGACGACGATGACACAAACTCGTACTTATTTATAGCGGAAAACGTACACAAATCGATAACACCCTAGCTAGCTGCACAACAGCGACCGGGCCGGCGCAAAATACCTACTCGCTCAAACTTTCAGGTCTGCAGCGCAGGCCACTAACAATATAGAGCACAAGAGAATTACATTTTAACAAGTCCCGCCTTTTTTACATGGCCACGTTCTGAAATCTTCTATTTAGATCTCGGACTCTTCTCTTACAGTACAGTCACTCACGAAAATCTTTAGGTACTTATTATTATTTCTACAATGAATCATAGCGAGCGGATCTCGTTTGAAGAAAAATTTAAAGGCGGTTAAGGATAATCATCTTTCAGAATAGAGCGGTAAAGTCCGGTTTGCATCGGGCCGGGGGAAACGAGGACGGCGCGGCGGTATTCGTCACCGACGTAGAAAATGGCGACTAAATACCAACAATTACACAGTGCGACTCACCGAACGTCAATGCGAATCAATGTTACACGAAGGAGAACAGAAGTCAACCCAGTTTACTGGATGAGGAGATGTGAGCTCCTATCTATCTGTTGCAACTCAGATAACGATTGGCCTCGAATGCATCGATGACAAAAACTAACAAAAAGAGTACATACCGTTGAATATTAAATGCTGACACGTCGGTATCTTCAATTACATGGAGAAAACGCCTTTTATAACTCAAAAAACAGTTTCGAGACAATGAATAAAGATAATAGCGCGTCACGGCTTGCTCCGAGCGAGCACATTCGTGCGCCTCCAAATAGCGCAACGGCGCAACTTTTTCGAGCGCGGCGTCAACACGGTCAGGTGGGCGAGGTTGCGACACTGCCATAGCGCTATCTCGCTCGAGCTGTATGCTATCTCTTTCGCACCCGCGATACTGCCGCGCTGGGACTGGAGGGACGCAAGCGGAGCCCTTCCTCGGACAAACGTCGCGCACCGAGCTGCGCGGCCGACTGACTGCTCAACAGCGCCTCCAACCGCGGCGGGCCGACCGAGAATCGAGCCCGAGCCACTAGACGGAACGGCAACGCCGCCATAGAAATAATAGCGAGCGAAACGGACTTGCAACGATATGAAATGCCACGAACCACCGCCGCGGCACTGGCGGACCAAAACAAAATCTCCTTTCTCTAAAATTATACAACAGTCAGTATTGAGAGCACACCCGGGCCACTCGGCGTCTCATTTCCCGCCAAAAACAATGCATTGATTAAATAAAAATAGTTCCGAGGAAATACACAAAAGATTGCAATTTGTAGAGCCATAATTCCTGATCAATTTCATAGGCTTTAGCCTATTGAAGTATGGATTTTCGTGCTTCATAAAGAGATAGACATAGATACCTACGTAT
This sequence comes from Agrochola lota, assembly GCA_947364205.1. Taxonomy (NCBI): domain Eukaryota; kingdom Metazoa; phylum Arthropoda; class Insecta; order Lepidoptera; family Noctuidae; genus Agrochola; species Agrochola lota. Next base: position 11,512,389 of record OX376245.1, on the reverse strand, counting down.
AAGGATGCTTCAAACCGTAGGTATGTAGCTTGACAACAAGCGGGGAGGGGTATTAGTGAATAATAAATGGAAAAATAAAATCACTGCAGTGAATCAGAAAATGGAAGCGAGTGAATTACAGACATTTGTAAAGTGAAGACGTTCATGTCTTGATTGATGAGTTAAAAATGCGATAAAAAAGAGAAGGCTGATTAATGAAAGATTTATAATGCGATCTGGTACATAGAATTTCAATAGCTTAGTAGTCTTATTACCATTTCATTTGCTGGGTGTAATGGGAAACATGTAGGCAGATCGATTGGATATTGGATAGATGTCATGGGCCAAATTCTGATTGTTACAAAGATAATGATTATTACAGTTGAGCCCTGCAACGAATGGGTCAGGTTGTTAAAAATATGGCCGTTTAGATACACAAATGAGAAAACTTAATACAGTAGTCACCTAATTTTGTTTTTTAAATTACCTAGGAGGGTTCATACGGGAAAATTAGGTCAAAACAGAAAAGAAACAAATTCAGATTGTTGTTTTATTTTTATTAAGATACTGTTTTCTATTCATTTTAGCTGCCTGTCCTATGGTTCAGCAAACCTAAAAATATTTGGTCAAAGTGTATTAAATTATTAAAAAAAAAAAACTACGCTTTATCTAACTACAAATAATTGGAAATAAAACATCTACCACTAATTACAAAATAATCAAATCAAAATAAGCAAAATGATACAAAAGCTTACATTTTGAGCTGTTTATCTATTGGTTTTAAATTATTTGACTGAGAATGAAGATAAAGTCAGCCTAATAAATATGCATTCTAAGTTCTAAAAAAAACAAAACTTGATCCCTAACCCGACCCTAATGTTGTTTTTGTCATGTTTAATGAACAGTGCAAAAACAACATTAGGGTCCTATACAACGAAGAAATGAACCAAATAGAGGTAAAACAACAAGCGTTGTACGTTACTTGAAAACGATCATACGGTTGAAAATACAAGAAATACTGCTAATCAACTCGTACATTCAAAGTAACTGTGAAAACAACTAATGGAATTTAGTTATTTAGTGTGAATTAATGATGAGCTAATATTATAGCTAAACATGAATCAAAATTGGAACAATATTCCCTGAATCGATATGGGCGAAGGTACAACTGTTTTGGAAATACAAAGTGAAATGATGGACTAAACTAAATCAAAGGAATACAATTAAAAATCACACTTATTTCACACATTTCAACTCCCTTTTTCATAGCTTGTCCATATTCAGCATGATTTCTAAAATTCACCATGACTGCTACAAATTGTTTTGCCAAGTCATGCGTTGGTGAGGTGATTAAATGGAAAATGCCATGTTTTAGACAGAAAATAAAGGTCAGAAGGTGGTACCTTTGCCAAGAAAATTACAGGTGATTTGAGGGAATGATAGACTAAAAACTAGCTGCAAGTTTTCTCAGATCTAAATTAGGAAACAATTTGTGACTGTGTTTTCTTTGTTTCTTTTCCATTAACTGTCATTAGGTTTTGATAGCCTATGAAACCTATTCGTATGCAAATACCAATTAATTATAAACGCAAAGTAAACCGTTACGATTATAACTACCAGTTCTGTAACCCACAATAAGTAAGTGCATTGAAAACAGGTTCTAATTCTAAATCGTTTTCAAAGTAGTCTACAAACTCTTCAATCGAATGCGAGATTTTCATCTAAGGAGTTTATATATCATCCAGTATCTTTTGAGGAAGTGTTAATAGTTAATACTGGCCATCTGAGGCCCCTTAACTTTTACAAGTACTGTTCCATCTGTTAGTCCGGATTTGTTTATCTTATCTTGATATAGGTTTATCTTTTTACCATCGTTTTCTACGTAGGACCGAAGATTAAAAAATATAGATCTTGCATTCTTAGAAACCGGAATTAAACAGATTTTTGGTCACAAGAAATTTGGACTGACTAGGCAATGAGTTTTTGACAGTCCACGGTAGATTTCTGTTACAATCTAATTCAATACCAATCTAAATCCTTGCCTTTCTGATATTTGAAGTTAAGTGCAAAATTTCCCTCATCCAACCCCTTCCAAACGTTGCAGTGACCTATTTACAATACATTAGCTACTCTCACGGGATCTTTACAATATCTTCAAAGTCCGTCATGGCCTCATGGGTCACCCTAAACTTTATTCATAGAAAGGGTAGACCCAAACGAGTTTTTATTCCATCAATAGATAAAAAAATAAGAATAATTCCAGTCGGCAATTAGAGAAGCCATATTATGCATTGAATTAAAGATAGCTGCATTGAAACTCAGCATTCAATTAGATGTCAAAGACCTACATCAAGATCAGTCAAAGGAAAAATATGGTAGGTATTTATCGAAACGACAGTTTTGCACATAATTATTATCTTCAGTTGTAATTGTAAGCCACGGGGGCATGAGTCGACAAAAGAACTCGAAAAAGGATAAGAAATATTAAAAAGAAAACCTGGCAAAGTGTCGAAAAGTTGATGATACAAGACCAAAGACAAACGTAATTTACCCAAAATTACTTTTTATTTAGAACAAAATAAGAATAATATAAAGGAAGTAGAAGAGATTGAATCAAATCTCTGGAGTAATTAGTTGCAAGATGAATAAAATTTTGGCAGGGCAACTATCAGCTGATACATGACGCTTGCTGCCCAAAACAAGACCTTTCCCAATGTGTAAAGACAATAAACGTAGCACGCTAATCTATTTATCATCGCAGATGTTTATTTTTAAATTCGTACCATTTCTTGAATCTATTTCCAAGTCATGAATGCAACTACAGTTCGAGGACCTCAATTTGGAATTCCATCCATTCTAATAGGTAACAATTAACCGACTAAACAATCTGATGATGAAACAGCACGCAAAATATGTAGAAAACATACCCATTTCTCAATTTAAATAAATCCTTCATGAATATGCAATATTTATATCGGTTGAGGCCCGGAGTGATGTAAACATAGGTATATACAGATTATGACCGCACCATTATTCTATCTATCTCAGGCTCTCGTCCACTCAATAACAACCTAGTTTGTTTGTTGGTTGGTTTATGTGTATGTGTGCGCAGTAAACAGGTATCAACAGACAACACAGGCACGCCAAGTATTAACCTCAATTAACTCATCCATGTGTGAGTGCCTCACACCAACTCAAGTTATTACTAAAATTTAATTACAACACCAATACGCTGGTATTAAGTTTTAAACTCGTTTATCGTTTGTATTAAATTTATCCCATTGTTAAGCGGAGGATACAAAACGTATAGCCTTGAAACTTCTTATCGAACAAGTGAGTCGACTGACGACTACACACAATTACGACCTGTGAAGCGCGACGTTGCCAACATTCACCGCGCTACTGCGTCTTAATTTTACAAGTCCGCCGCCATTTTGTTTCCATTTATCAGATGCAACTTGCGAATGATGAGGCTCGATTTATTCTCTTTTTGTTAAGGCCAGCAGATTCATAGGTAAAACACATTCAAAGAAAGCTAGTTAGCTAGTAACCACACTTTCCCGCATCAAAAAACACGCATGTTACGTAACCTTAGGAAGTTGTCTAACGATGTAAAATGCATGAGGTTAGGTCTCGCATCGAGTACACTGCAGGCTGAAAGTTCAAGATATCTCAATAGCGAATATCAGATATGCTGTAGATGTCTAGATCATCGAGATTGCAAGCGTACCCTAGCCATACCTAGGTATTTATGTAGGGGGCAAAGTGTCGGCGCAATATGGTTGACATACGTACTTTGAGAGGTTCGTGAGCCAGCGCCGGGTGCGGGGCGTTCGCCCCGTGCTGCCAGGGTAGCCCTCCGGCCGACTCACAACCAGATACATCACAAATACGGTCATTTTCAACGCAAATTCCGCGGTATCGATCACGCACAGACGCCATTTTGAACCGACACTGAGCGCGGACGAGCGCGCGACGTTGCCACGTCGCACGTTTCCAATCCGCACTTCTATTTCTGTCACCCTCCCCCCGCGCACCGTGACGCCGGAGGTCGCCAAACAGCGCTCGACAAAACATTCACGATTTCAATTTATACATCAACTTCGCGGGTTCTTATTTGAAAAACTCATGATCTAGTAGGCCTTCGGATCCGGCAGGCGCGGGCGGGGGGAGGGGTGGGGCGACGGAGTGAAGGGGAAGGGGGGTGTTATAACAGCGTTTCCAATGATAAGATAGTACTTATAGACATCGTATAGATGTACATGAATTGTAATATATCGTCCGAGCGCGCCCGGCTTTCACCAAAGAGCGGAGCGAGGCGCGGCCGCGCAGGACCGCGCCGACATGTGCCATTGGCCACCGCAGAGATCGATAGACAAACACCGACGAGGACGTCGACCTACATACGATACTGAGCCTTACTGCTGTAATAATAGATGTCGTATTCGTTCGTTAGTGACTATAAACAAACTACCGCACGAGCACACTGACGTCGTCCACGTAGATACGCACGAACACAGGCGTTGTGAAAACGACGCGAGCAAGCGACGAGCTGCGCGACCTACCAATGTATACCATCATTGTATTATGGCACTTTTCTAGAGTCGAAATTCCTGTGCCGCGTCGCGCCCAGCGCGCCCTACCGAAGGACAAAGGGACGATTTCACACGGAAAACAAAGGGAAACGCCGGTCCACGGATAATAACACATTTTTTGTTTGATAAATTAACTTTTTAACAAGTTTTTATCGGGTGGCAGCGCGTTGCCAAGTCGTCAGGTTGCGCCGATCGCGCGCTCTCTCATTATGAAATTGGGATTTTCTAACTGCACATGACGCAGTCGATTGATAAGATGATTTTTTGAAAGGTTACATAAAATATGCTATACTAGGTACACTGGACTGAATGAGTAGCGTATGGTCATGATACAGGTGCGCCGGACAAGTTGTAACAAGCAATATGGCATTATCCATCATATCCCTATTTCGCCACTACACGTATTACACAAATGAAAGCAATAAAAATCAACTAAAAAGACCAGATATAAGCTTGGAATTGGAAAAGACGCAATCTGTCAAGCAGTCACTTACCTGAATTTTTACACGAAACGTGCGTATTTCTTCACAAAACTCACTGGAACGTCACTCCGAGACGATGCTATAGTAATATTCAAGGTATTTTAAGGTTTTTAAACAATTTGATGTGCATAAAAAAATTATACATGCCGTTGAGCAAACGTCCCGCGCGCATAGAGACCGAATGCGAACTGTTGGTAAGTTTGGTTTGGTTGGGTCGGTTGATAGGTGGGGGGCGGCGGGCGGAAAACCGGAGAACGGGCAATCGAGGGAGTCATAAAGGGCAATTTTTTTATAATTTTTTACTGTTAGCTTGGATAAATTAGTATCCAGCATCCCGTTAAAAAATATAAAATGTTTTTTGAAAACATTTCTTTCAATAATAGATTCAGCTCATGTGATAAAAATGCGATAAGTGATTGTCTTGACATTGATGTTTTTCCTGTTTCGAACTCTTCGGAACTGCACACACATAGACAAAAACCAAAAACTCAATGATTTATTGCCACAGTACTGCTGAATGAAAAAATACTATGGTGTTTACAGATACATTTATTAAATGTTTATTTTTGAAAGTTTGTAACTATTTCAAATAAAAACGTGTATTGCTGCCTAAAGAAAGAATTAATAAATAATTAAAAAAAAAAAAAAAACTAAATTCTTATCAACATCATAAATCATTTTCAGAGATAAAATTCCAAAGAAGGATCTTTTCTTTTCTAATCATAATTCACGATAAAGCAATATTCAAAGTAGACCTCTTATTGCAAGTGGGATATACCAGCGCTGGCACCATTAAATTTAGTCGTATATTCGTTAGGTATAGTGTTGTCAGAAACCAACCAATGAAAATTAGGTACATCGTAAAAAAAAAACATATTCTCAACCAATCAAATTGGAGATCGTGTATGACAGAAAAAAGATAAACTTCTTCAACACGTATTGAAAATTTCCCTACATTTAGCTGCATTTTCTTGTTAATTAAACACATATTTGTGCCAGTTAGTTAATAAGGAATTAAAGATGCGTCCAGCAACCCTTTTCTTTGCGTTTACAATTTTGTTTGTAGTGGTAACTGCGCGAATAGACCCCACAAACTTGAAATGTTTAGGTGTGTATATTTGCCGATATGTTTAAACTCAATTTTTTAATAGATTTGATGGTTAATTTAAGTTATCTAATTATTTTAGTGTGCCGGACGACCTTCGAGGAGCTTAACGATGTGATAAAAAAAGTAGATAAATGGAAAAAAGTTGATGTAAGTAATACATTTTAATGACTGAACTTCAGTTCAAAGTTTTACTACTATTGTGTTCTTTAGTTTCCTGCATAGTATATTAAATCATTGTAAGTTCTTTGGACATTTAAAGTACTTTAAGTTATTAAGTCCATTTATTGTATGTCATAGAAATTAACTTTAATTACAACATGATAACCTATTAATTGGTATTTAATTTTAGCTTCTATCAATTTTTATTTTGTTTCCCACCGCACGTTTTCTCCACACATTGACATTGGCAGAATTTTCGACATCGGCACCATTGCCACAAGGAAAAATAGAATAGAATAGAACCTATTAATAAATTCTCCTCATATCAGACAAAACTATACTTACAATAAAAATCCGCCCTTAAGACGACCCACTGACCAAATTTTTTAAATAATAACTTCATTTATACATTTTGTTGTATAATCCCTGTGGTGTCTTGCAGCTAAACAGAGATATTTTCATTCATAAAAAGCTAAGTATGCGATAAAAAGTAATTGATCAATTTGTAATTTTTTATGGTTAACATGCTGATGGCGTAAAACAACAGTAATGTGTTTATTGCTGATGTGTTATTCATTTAATTAACCATGTGTTTAACCACACCGTTCACTGTTAAACGGTGAAGGAAAACATTGTGAGGAAACTGGTATGCCCAAAAGATATTTCACAATGGCATGTGAAGCCAAGTGAGACGCCCATGGTTTATGGCTCATGGTCATCTACATGGCCCTCATATGGCCTGACCAAGATTATGTCTGGACTAAAAAGACACTGCCACCTCTGGGTTTTTTTCGACCTTCCTTCTTAGAGTAGTCAGATAGGAAACGTCAAACTCATCTAGCTTATTTTTAATATTTTTTTAGTATGATGTGTAAAAGTGATTCCAATATCCTATTTACAATAAACAATTTCATTTCAAGAAGAAAATGCCCCTATATCTGCTGATATTCGATTTTTCTGTTTAAATGATTGCTTTTAGGTAAGTATTATTATTATTATTATTATTTTTTTCCGTTACGCCCTTTTTCCTTTCTCAGTTAGTTTTAATGATGGTCTGGCAGTTTGAGTAGTTTATGCGGCCTACCCAAATGTCCTTTCTTTGGTATTGTTCGTCGAGTTGAGCTCCTTATGTTCTGAGTTGAGCTCCACGGTTACTGACAAATGCTTGCACTGACTGGACAGGTCCACTCAAATCTGTGTGGTTCTTTTCTCAAAAGACCATTTCAGACATTAATCTACATGGTCCTCATATGGCTTGACCAAGATTATGTCTTTACTTTAAAAGAGACTGTGACCTCTGAGTTTGTTTCGGCCTTTCTTCTCAGAGTAGTCGGATAGGAAATGCCGAACTCGTCTAGCAAAATTTAATATATTTTTAATATGACGTGTAAAAGTGATTCCTATATCCTATTTACAGAATAAACAATTTCATTTCATTTCATAATGCATCAATCAATCTGCCTAGCCTATTTCCAACTCACAGCTAGTTTACTTCTCTTCCATACATCTCAATCAGCCGTCATCTCAGTTGTTACCACTTTTCTAGCCAAATCACCATTCGCACAATTCATCGACTGCTTCTCTGGTCTTCCTCTATTTTTATAGCCATCCATATTCATTGTTACAACTAAAATGGACAAACTTTTAATAAAAAACAAAAAAGAATTTGACTTTAAATTGCTTCAAAACTCACGGGGAGTTTGTTGCGCCACTTCTTCTTCCCAGCTCAAGCACTAGGAAGTGGTGAAGGGCGGGCGTTTTGGGGGACTGTCTTGTGTAATTTTGATGTTCGAAAAGTGCTGATTCGCAATTGGAATAAATGTCTTTTGATTTTAATTTTGAAACATTATTCTCTTCATTATTTGAGTTAAGATTATAATCAAATTTATAAAGTTATGTGTCATTAAAGCATGTAGATTAATAATTCTTTATCTTTTTCTATAAGCTGTAAAAATATTGATTGTAGTAATCATTTTACAGTAGTGGGTTTTTTTATGAATGGCTTTGCAATCAGTAGCGATATAATTAATTATTCTGCCTGTGTAGAAACTGTGCCTTTTTATTGGCTGCTCACTCAAATGTCTCGCTGGTGGCGGCGCGGCGTGTGTGTTGGATCATTAAACATTAAGTTCTCTTCAAAATGGTTGAGCTAAATGGTGCTGATACATGCGTCATGTTCGTGAACGGGCGCCGTCAGTGGGACTGGTCAACCCTTAGCTGCTATGGCTTATTTTAATTTTTAAATTGTTTTTATCTTTTTATTACGGACGCTTTTAATGTGCACGTCTTTCTACATTGTTCTCACATGTATAATTTCAACATGAATGATGTAACCAATAATTTGTAACAATGAGTGTCCGTGGAGTTTCTTGCCCGTTCTTCTCCATATTACGCTTTGGAATGGGCAACTATCTTTCTTACTGACGACCCCTTGACAATTTAAAAGTGCCTGTTGTTGGTTTATTTGGAATAAATGCTTTGAGTTTGAGTTTGATTGGTTACTAGCCTCTGCACGTGTCTTCGTATTTTTTTGACAGAAAATGTACAAGATGGTCCAAATAGTGACGTCATAAAAAAAAATAGATTCCTCATACCCAGGGGTATCCAAAACCGAAAACACCCCATGTGTGTTTCGCGATTTTTTATAGTTTTCGAGATATTTTTTTTTTTGTTTTTGGCCTTCAATGCGGTTCCCATTGCAGGCCATTATCATAATGTTCCTGCACTTATGACAATGTATTTGTTGTCGGCGCGATCCGTGTTTTTTCCATACTTCTCGATTAGTCGTCATCTTGGTAGTGGTGAAGGGTGGCCGTTTTGGGGGACTGTCTTATGTAATTTTGACGTTCGAAAAGTGCTGATTCTCAGTCTAGTTTGAATAAATTACTTTTGAATTTTGAGTCATCCCTTTTCTATCCATATCATCTTACATACAGTCCATCTATCGTTTCTTTGCTCTTGTTGTATAAACCAATTTAATAAACTATTATTTCAAGGGGATGAGCAGTAACTTCTTAAGTGATAATAAATAAAATCACCAAATCTAAATTAAGTGCGGTAATTATTACCGATCAGATAGGAAACGTCGGTGACATCTAATCTTATCTCTGACCAACCCCCAGTTCTCCTTCAAAGGAGCAAATGATTTTGCGAAGTCGATGATGTTTTCCAAAAACAGCAAAGAAAGGCTTATGACCACATCAATTACAGATAGAAAGAATTACGTTTATTTGGACACAGTTCGAGAAAAACACAAAAAAGAAGTGAAAATAATGTTTAACAACAATAGTGTGTCCCTCACGGCTGCGCCAAAAATGTCCATTTCAGCATTAATGCCTGACAGTTGCTGTCTGACGCTGGTTTTCTAAAGCTTTCCCAGCTTAATGAACCTATAGGGACAAGTCCATGACTTGTCCCAGTGGAGTACAAACACTTTGGGCGACCGCAGATTTGCAATAGGGATGATGGCAAAAATGTTTTTTTTTTTGTGGAGATTATTAAAAAATATTGAACACGTATTTTTTCTTTTTTTACGTAACGATACATTCAGTTAAAATGTGCCATGACGTCAAGAGTATGTAGATTTTATACTTGTGACGTAGCGACCCTCACTCCCCGACTTAAAATGCGTTTTATCTAAGTAATTTTGTTATTAATATGATAAAGCAAAAAATACGTGTTTAATATTTTTTTATTTATTATCTGACTGACAGACTGATTAAAATTTCTTTTTTTTTTACCCAGGTATCATCTTTATTATAAGTTGGCAAACTAAATCGCAGAGTATACCAATGTATAGTGACATATGCTAGCCTGCACATCTTGTCCAACGAAATCTGTATCTTATTAAGTTATTATAGTTGTCCAACTTACAGTTGTATGTCTTCGGGAGCTCTTTCAAATTTTTCATACAAGCAAAAAAAAAAAAATTATGTCTGGAAATAGGTTTTAATAAACACTTTTATGTTTAAACTAGCTGTGGTCGAAGTAACTTTGTTCTGCGTTGATGTAAAAGGGTGCATAAACACAGCTATGATGCGTATCTATGGCCGGCGATAGATAAGTGCAGGTTCATCCATAGGGGGAAGTACACTTTGTATAATTAAAACCAACAAAATAACATAAAATAATTGTTTTTTTTTTCAGGTTGGCAACTTCAGAATGGACGCGAGTGGCAACACCATGCAAGAGAAGGTTCCCGCTCACCGCTCAGCTGTGTACATCTCTGAAGTGATTGATGACATTTGTGAGTACTTTGTTTATCACTAAATTCAAAATATTATTCATACATACACATGCATAAACTCACGCCTTCTTCCCATGGGGGTAGACAGAGACTACAGAACGCACCTGCTAAGATCCTTACATACTCCTTTTGACCTGCTAAGATCCTTACATACTCCTTTTGACCTGCTAAGATCCTTAAATACTCCTTTTGACCTGCTAAGATCCTTACATACTCCTTTTGACCTGCTAAGATCCTTACATACTCCTTTTGACCTGCTAAGATCCTTACATACTCCTTTTGACCTGCTAAGATCCTTAAATACTCCTTTTGACCTGCTAAGATCCTTACATACTCCTTTTGACCTGCTAAGATCCTTACATACTCCTTTTACCTCGTGTACGTCCATACATCAGGTCATACATGCACGCCGGTTGCAGTACTACGCACCTGACCTTTCCGAAGAACATCACCAATAACGTCAGTATTTGCATAGATATAAGAAAGGAGATATGCCCGGTAGTTGAAAATGTATTGAAGCCCAATGTCTCCACTAGATCCCCTCTACCTTGCCACAACTACACATGCAGATCAGTAAACCCAATAAATACGAGGTCGCCCTCACACTTGCAATTTATAAATCGGAATGTACTACACAATCAATTATAAACCTTATCCCATCAAACACAGCGTGCATTACATTACCATGCACCGTAGATCTCACTCACACGAAAACATCGATCGCTATCGTTGTGCTGCAAAAGCCATTTATTTTACATATACGCTAGTGATTGACTAAATCGGCAAGTTATCGATTCTCCCATTTATAATTTTTGTAAGTATTACAATTTTTAGGAATTTCTGAAAAAATAATAAATAAAAAACGGTATACATATAATAAGATGATATAAATAAACAATACGTAGCTAAAAAAAATCATTAAGTAAATCTAAAAATCATTCAACAATTCACATTCATCATCATTTTTTCATTATGAGAAAATCTAAATGAGTATAAAACAAGATTTCACATCGCTCTTCCAATCAGGCTATAACTGTTGACAAATTGAAGAATAAATTTTAATAGTAATATAAATTCATACGAAAATCGACATTGTTGTCGATAGCTTAAGTTAGTAGATTTGCACAACCACATCACTAACTCGTCGCAAGACACAGCGGCCGTACTACGCGATGCAACCGCTTAAAGAAAATATCGTTTTGTGATTTTTACATTACTTGTCCAGTCACTTAGCAACATATTTAGGTAGTGGTAAAGATGCAATGTATTTACTGCAATAATAGTACAGTCGCTGTGATATATGAAAACAAAAATAACGTGGTAAAGACAGTAAATATTTTACCATTTGTTGTTTTTCATGATTTTACGGTATTCTTAAATGTTATCACGATCGCGTTCGAAAGCGCAGTATTTACCAGAGCCGGCCATTTGCCTGAGGCATGAGCATTGTGAGCACGACGCGCGGACACAGACACGCCCCCATGCCACTTCTTCTGTTATTTATATTTCTATGGTATATGTCCTCCTAGGGCGTCCGGCGTTTCCAGTCGTATCTGCCTTGTAAATACATATAAAAAAAACCTTGCTTTATAAATATACACACACACACACACACACACACACATACACATTACATACACACACACACACACGTTTGTTGTTTTTACATATTTTTCTTTAATCTTGTTTAGAGATCGGTACCTATCACGTCTGTCTGTGGAGATTCGCTAGCTAACTCATTCTGACCCTGTATAATAGAATAGAATATTCTGTATTACCATTGGGTGCGTTGAGCTCCTTAAAAGCATTTATTCTGAAAGTGGGCAACGTTGCAAATAGATGTCAAATATTTCACTGTTTTGATTAATTTGGCAATATTTCTGTATGGAAATATGAAATGTGGCTAGATGCGGCCGAGTTATTTTTCACTATCTAGTGTTTTTTTTTGGGAAGTCGGTTGTTTTTTTTTTTGTAAAAAGTTTTTACTTTTTAGTTGTGGTACCCACCCCACACAAATTCGAATACCACTACCTGCTATGTAAATAACAGTGACAGGAAGTTATCATCATATCATCCACATATACTAAGTGGGAAAAATACGTATTATTGAAGCTTACTCAAAAATTATCCAAGCAAAGTTAACAATTTACGGAGAAATCGGTGAACATACATTTAAAAAAAACATACGCGACGAACATATAACCTCCTCCTTTTTAGAAGTCGGCTAAGTAAAGAATTAAGTCGTGTAGAACAATAAAAAAAACAACATATGAATCTAACTCTTACCTAAACATTTTCCAGGCAAGAAAATGGACGACTACGTGCGCGTGTACTACAAGGCTACCAACAAGCTAGCCATCATGCAGCTGATCACAAAGGAAGGAGGAATGAACCCCGAGTTCTCTAAGACCAAGTTCGTGACTGACGACGATTTGAACAAGAGTTTGGAGTACTACGTAAGTATATTTTATTTTTTATAAAGTTACTACAGAATGAGAGAGGCTCGTGGCCAAGTAACAGCCGCACGGGTTAGTCTATCAAAGTTAAGCTACACTTGCAGAGTTCATTCAAATGGCGGATCCAGGAATATCGTTTGGGACGGAGCTTGATCCCGATGAAGGTAGCTTTTAGCAAAGTAAAAACTAAAAAAACACAATATTCTACAAACTTCTCGGATTACTTTTTGCAAATTACTCAATGACTTCGTTACGTTGTAGACTACCAGAGATATCTCGGTGAATATAATTGTTTTTCGTAGAGTAATGCTTGCTAAAAAGTTTAATTAGAATAATATCAAGTTTACTTTAAGACGTCACGGAAGAGCTCAGACGCTTTGGGGGGGTTGTTTGAGCCCCTTAGCCCCCCCCCCCCCCCCCCCGCTGGATCCGCTACTGATGGATGACGATCCATTTCGCCGAGAGCCATAGATCTTTGACAGTCATTACAAGTAGTCAGAAGCCCGAAAGTCTGACAACCAGTCGGCTTGTGTTACCCAGTAACTGGGTTGTGGAGGTCAGATAGGCAGTTACTCTATATAAAACACTGGTATTCAGCTGCATCCGGTTAGACTGGCCAACCGCAACATAGTTGGGAAAAGGCTGGGCTGATGATGAAGTCCAGAACCCGAGAAGGTCAAATTAGTCTGTGAAAAGTTACAAGATTAAGCAGAATGATGGCACTTCATTTCTTATTAGCCATAGAACCGATTGTCCTCGGCATCCTAATAGTGTAACACACTTTGGTCCACAATCCGAGAGTTTTGAAGGATATTGCTTATCATAGGTTTGATAATCATTTTTAATATAGGTAATTTTTTATCCCAATGATAATTAAACTACTTTTAAATTACAGTCACACATCCGCGGTACAGTCAAAACAATCCAAAATGGACGAAGTACCTATTATGCTAGACCGTTACGTGTAAAGTCAAAAAAAATATTTCAATTAGGCACATAAAAGGCACTTATGAACGTCAAGTTTACAAAAAATAGAATTGATTCTAGTCGCCCCTTCCAAAAGGTAGTTTTCGTATGGAGAAGAATGGGCAAGAAACTCCACCGTTACTCTTTTAAAATGTTTTTATAATATTTTGTATACATTAATTATATAATTATATGTGAAGACGATGCATCTAGAATAAGATTACTATACCGCGATAGGTAAAAAAGAATGAAAAGTAAAGCAATTACAGATAAATTAAATATGTGATAGATACATGGTGCTCACATATTTACAATCATTGTAAAATTATACGATATTCCTAACATTTTAACAAGTAATACTAATAAGTCAGTGTGTGAGTTCAAGAAATCACAGAATGTAAAATCAGTGTTATAAAAAATAACAAATACATAATTAAATAAGCAACCAGTTTGATTTTGTCTAGACTCTAAATTGTCCTATGGAGCAGGACCAGCATGTTTCCAAGCATTCTTATCTTGGATATAATCCTCTAATTTGTAATATGCTTGTTTACAGAGTGTACTTTTAATATGAGTTTAAAATTTTCTTATCTTTTTAAATAGTTCCCTGAGAGATTCGCGACGATGTAGATTATAAATGGCTCTGACAGCTCTCTTTTGTAAAATAAAGATGGATTCAATGTCAACAGCCCGACCCCACAGTAAAATGCCATACGACATAATACTGTGGAAGTAGCTAAAATAGACCAGACGCGCGGTTTCTACATCTGTTAACTGTCGTATCTTTCTAACAGCATAAGCGGCCGAGCTTAGCCGCCCCGCAAGAATTGTTCTCTCATTCTAGACGAGAAATTACAACCGGGACCTATATGAGGTCCCCATTGTAATTTCTCGTCTAGCGTGATTCCTAGGAAAACGGTTTGATGAATAAATTCTAGTTTTTCTCCATTCAATATGATGTCACATTCGCTACTTGTACGACTGTGAGCGTGCGTAAACTAGGAATGTGACCACAATTTTCTCTCACAATCATTATAACTAATTGAATAAATACACAATATTTTAAACATAATTAAAAAAAAAGTGTTTATTATGATAATAACATAATATTCTAATCGGGGTGTTTGGTAGTGTGCGTAAATTCCTTTTCCATGTTGTAAACAGAGTAACATTTTTAATAATTCTACTTTTACATTAACTAAAGTACCTCTATTTTGTGCTAACATTATTATTTGATGTAATTTCCAGTGCGAGCGCATGTTCGAGGAGAACGAAGACGAGATCACATCGCTATACAAGAGCAGACCTCATGACGACATCATGCCTGACGCAGAGAGAGAGGTAACATTATATCTTAGACTAGCTCTCGCCAAATGATAGCCCCGCGGTTTCACCCGTATAAGTCTCGAACCCGTGGGAATATGGGAATAAAAAGTATCCTATGTCCTAATCCAGGTCATGGTCTATCCATGGGCCAAATTTTATCCAAATCCGTTCAGCCGTTTTAGCGGGAAAGCGCAACAAACAAACTCACTTTCGCATTTTAGTTAGGATGTTACTCAGTGATAATATAGCATTCTACTGCTAAAAGATTTTTCCAGTAGTTTGAGTTTATTAATTACAAATATTTTTAACCGACTTCCAAAAAGGAGGAGGTTATATGTTCGTCGCGTATGAATGTTTTTTTTCCAAAATTAAAGTCACGACCTGCTTATATGAGATCCACTATCGTGGACCCCCATTTACATCTCATGGATCCCCATTTTATTTTCCCGCTAACATGGATCCTATGCAGGTCGTCATCGACCCCAGGGGGTCGATATAGACCACTTTGGGAATGTGTTCTGTTCTACACTAATATTATAAAGAGAAAACAACCGACTTCAAAAAAAAACTTCTGACTTCATAAAAATGTTTGGTGTAGAAGATGCAGAAAGTAATTCTATAAAGTTTAATCTTTTAACCAGACTGCTCCAGAAGGAGGGTAATGTGTTTTAGAACCAGCGAATACTCTAGTCCTTATCCCCCCCATCCCGTTGCTAACCTCAATAGGTTTGACAACTGCGTACAAGGGGGTATATCAAGTTAGCATTGGAAGCATTGCACAGTACTACACGACTTGCAGTGTGCCGAAAATGTTAATACAAGTCATTTATCAATATCATCTTTTATGATACCTCTGGACTGTCTGGTTGGTATCGCAAGCGCTACTGCTGTGTATGAGGTCCTGGTTCCGATTCCGAGGTTATGCAAAGTGTTATTGGGCTTTTCCATCAGGATTTTCTTTGTGCCCGGTTGTTCAGCAGTTTTAACGTGAAAGCGTAACAAACAAACTCACTTTCGCATTAATAATATTAGTTAGGATGTTACTCGGTGATAATACATTCTACTGGAGAAATAATTTTTTTAATCGCTCCAGTAGTTTTTGAGTTTGTAGCGGCATCTACATCGCTACATGCAAACTACGAATCAAAGACCTGACGTCACACAAATCCTGCATCGCGCAATTAGAGTTTACCGCGCGATAAACATATATACAAGCTTCCCGACTTCAACCTCTGGGCAGTTGCCCGCCAAACACGCCACCCGTCTGGTCGGAGGATCCTCCCTTTTCTATGGTGGATGAGTGAACTTTACACCCTGTTCCTCATGCCCCCAAAAGTTTATTCATTAGAAACAAAAAAACAAATCTTTTCTTTTTAAATGGAAAGGTCTGAAATAAAGTATGTTTATTTTATTTAGTATGCACAATACCTATGTGAACAGTATAAAAACTGACGATATTCTTCGGCCGGTTCAGCAGCCATAGCCAATTTAACATGTAAAAATATTAAGTACTAAATGATAGTTTGTGATTTACTTCCGTCGTGATACTTTTCCATCCTTCTTAATATGTTTCTATCATCGAAATTATTATTACCAAAAGGTCGTTTCGTATGAAGAATGGGCAAGAAACTCCACCGTTACTCTTTTCAAATGTTTTACAATATTTTGCATACATTAATTATATGTCTTACTAGCGATCCCACTCCTGCTTCGCACGGTTTTTGCGACTTGAAAAAACATCGAGATTTCTTAGTTTTACGTAACTTTAATATTAAGGTATTATACAAATAAACCTTCCGGAATAAATTCTCTAAACAAGGGTGAAAACCTCGTCAAAATCTGTTGCGTGGTTTAGAAGAACAACGCGGACAGACAAACACGAAAAGCGAGTTTAATTTATAATACTGACTGGAAGGGACATCGACGCGAAAACTGTTACCATGGATTCAGTACATCATTCTGAACCTCCTGAGTTGAAATTTTTCGTCGGTAATAAAAAAAAAACAGCTGTTCCGTACATTTTGACCGCATATGTATTGCACTTTTCTATGAAACAGCACTTTTTTTTTAAAATAACCGACGAAAAATTTCAACTCAACGAGTTCAGAATCATGTACTGAATCCATGGTAACAGTTTTTGCGTCGATATCCCTGACACCCTGTATATGTGTTAAGACTAATAACAATTGTTTTTATTTTACAGATCTGTTTCAACCACGCCAAGTATTGTGAAGAATGGATGTTACCCAACGACGAAGATACGACGTGGACACACGAGATGGAAGCTGCGTATGTCAAGGTACGTAAGCATTACTTTTAGATTTTATCCGACCGGATACGGAACACGATACTGCGCTCTAAGACACACATGAAAGAAATAAAGAAAATACGTTTATTTGCGGTACACATGACGCAAGGAAAGAACAAAACACGAAAATAAACAGTTTGGGGGAAATATGCGTTACATCCACGCAAAACGGCCATCGCTCAGCATAATGCTGCGACACTATGCGAGACAGAGCCCCAGCGCTGGTTTTCAGCGACAGCCGGCGTTGACATGATGACGTCAACCGGTGCAGCATATAGTGAAATAACAAAATAAGACAAAAATAAAATGGTAACATTTCGTACCGTCGGCGACTCACGCGCCGCAGACTTAATGCAGTCTGTGCGCGCAGCTGTTATAAAAACTATTTTTTTGACTTTTTGAGATAACGCTGACGTCACCCAAAAAGCAGCCAACTTCAAGTAGGACTGGGCTGGACACGTTTGCCGCACGTCGGATATATGCCAGTGGCCTTCTGTACTGACCTCACGCAACGCGTCGTACGTCCAGCTAGTAATAGGACTCGTCCATCAAGGAGCGCTGTCCCAAATTAGACGCTTTATTAATTTATTGTACTTATATCAAAAGGTATTTTAATAAAACACGTATACTAAAATATAAATAATTATATTATCTTTAAAATCGCGAAGTTTTCAGAAAATTACACTTGATAGTTTTTGCGTGATTCTCAGTTTTTTATCCGCGTTAGACATAACTTTAAAAATTAATTACACTTTGTAATACATAGTAAACATAATCTAAAATATTCATAGATAAAGTTATTAAGAAAATGCTCTAATTTAACATATATTTTTTCCAAATCATTAACACTACTTGTTTAGACGTGATCATCAGTATAAAATCATTAAAAGTCGGTTAGTATCGCCTGAAAACGTCCAACGGCATCGCGGAAGACCCAGGATAGATGGCGGGACGAACTTGGCGCTTATAGGAAGGATTGGCCTGTATTGGCTCGAGATCTAGTTGGGTGGAAACAGGAAAGGGAGGCCTTTGCCCTGCTGTGGGACAATACAGGCTAATTGTTATTACATTATACAGTAGGGATGATGCCTGGGTAAAAAAAAAGACATTCTATTTAGTCCGTCAGTCAGATAATAAAAATATATTAGACACGTATTTTTTGCTTTATCATATTAATTAAAAAATACTTAGATAAAACGCATTTTAAGTTGGGGAGTGGGGGTCGCTACGTCACTAGTGAGTATAAAATCTACATACTCGTGACGTCATGGCACATTTTAACTGAATGTATCGCAGTAATCTTTAGATTACGTAAAAAAAGAAAAAATACCAGTCCAATATTTTTTTATAATCTCAAAGACGGACTAAAAAAAATTTTTGTCATCATCCCTATTTATGTAAAAAAAAACCTGTCCGATCTAAAAGGGGCACATAGGTTGTGCAATAACATTACCTAAAAGGAAAATAAAAATTATTACAAATGAAAATAAAAAAGTTTTGCTAATTAAAATTCTCATTTTTTGAATCAAAATTAAAAAATAGAAAATTTTCCACAGGCGTCATACTCGATACGATACTGGCTAAACGATAGCCGACCGAGCCCCATGTATAACCCAGGAAAAAAAAAAAAAGTGCGTGGTGTTTTTTGACCCTTTTTCCTGAATACAATAAACTTTTGATTAAAAAAAAAAATCTAACCCTGGCCATGTGGAGTGTCATTGTCTAGAGCTCATCGAGTAGAGAACAAACATATTTATTTTTATTCTATAAATTCATAAATGTTAATATAGGGGGGCCCGTATATTATCATTTCAAAAATGGTCTAAAACTGACAACGTTTACGAGCGTAAAAGTTGTCAGTTTTAGACCATTTTTGTACGAGCTCTATCTCAACAACTAAACAAGTTGGGAATTTGAAAATTTAACATATCATGTACTATAAACTGTAGATAATCAACAAATACTAAAAACGCCGATTCATAAGGTATTTTATTTAAATATGGGTGATTGTCTGCAACTGCAAAAATAACTTTGTAATTCATAGTCTCATTATGAAATACAAATTTATCTTTGCGATTTTCATTAAGATGAAAAATAATAATATTCTTCATTTAGTTCTTTTTTTTTTTGCTAAATAATGTACGGTGGTACGGGAACCCTTCGTGTTCGAGTCCGACTCGCAGTTGGCCGGTTTTTTTTACTGTTTTTACTATTATTAACCGATTTTTTACTGTTTTTACTATTATTAACCCTTTTTTTTACTGTTTTTACTAATATTAACCCTTTCTTTTCTCTTCTGCAGGTGCACGGCCCGGACCCGTACGGTTTCGGCGGGCTCCCCCCCCAGTCCCAGATGCCAGACATCAGCGAAGACTACGACGACACGGACGCGGAGTCTGACGACTTTGACATTCCTGCCGAGCCTGACAAGGACGAGTTGTAGATAGAATACTTAGTTAATTGATAATCGTGCAATAGCCGGTCGATAAATGTATATATGTCGCTGTAAGATGGTTGAAGCCGGGATATAGCTATATACCGTAATAGTAATATGAAAGCGGTTCATAACTGTCAGAAAAACTGCGACCAATTTCGACGTAGCGCTCGCCGGCCGCTGCCGTGGCACCGATCGCTTCGCTCGCTTGGCTCGCGCTTATTTTGCTCACAGTTCTAACCTATTTGGTCGGAGTGACCTAATAGTTACATTAGTAGATCGCGCTCGTATCATAGTTATATTCCTAGTGAGACAGTTATGAACAGCTTTCAAATAAAGGTATATAGCTATATCTCTATCTCTATCTATATCACGGCTTCAATCATCTTACTGCGACAGATATATTATTATATGACTAGATGTCTAAAGGGCAAGGTTTATACAATATACATATTAAATACAGTACGCAAGCCCGTTCATTAGTATAGGGCCCTATGAAAAAACGTTGGAATTATAGTAACACTAGCTTCCGCCAGCGGCTTCTCCCGCGTGATATCTTTATAAATTATATCCTATGTTACTCAGTGATAATATAGCATTCTGCTGGTGAAAGAATTTTTAAAATCGGTCCAGTAGTTTTTGAGTTTATTAATTACAAACAAATCTTTTCTCTTTTTGTAATATTAGTGTAGATTACTATTTTCCCTTGTTATTAGATTTTCAATAAAAGCTAGAATTCCTATAAATATTATATTACAATAGCGCTTATCCTAAAAGTTGGCAACGCCGCAAATAGCTGTCAAATATTTACCTGTATTGATTAATTTGGCGTATGGAAATAAGAAAGATGTAAAAAGGTATTTGGAAACTTTCAAAATGCCTTTTTTACACCTAAAACGGTTACAACATCAAATTCTATGTTATAATTGCAATTCATTATTAATATTCTAGTTCGCTATTTAGCCACATTTCGTATTTCTATAAAGGAATATTGCCAAATTAATCAAATCAGCGAAATATTTGACATCTATTTGCGACGTTACCCACTTTCAGAATAAACTATCCGTCGTCGGTCTTAGAATACTACTGAACTCTTGGTCAGTAATTTTCCCGCTGCAGGGAAACGAGCTCATCACAATAGTCATAGAAAGGAATCCCTTCTGTGACTTCCCTGGTATCAACACGCGTAGCATGCCACCCATTGAAACGGATTGTCTACGGAAGAATAGACAAAGTGACAGATCTGTTATTTTGTCTATTCTTCCGTCGAAAAACCCGTTTCTATTGTGGTCATGCTTCGCGTGCTGAAAGCCGATTTCTATTCTTGTTGCTTTTGTGGAAGACTCGCCACAATTTTGCTATCATATAAAATAGTCGTGATTGATCCGTGAAAAGAAAGGTCATCAAATTAGAAATATCGATATTTATTTTCTGTTCAGAAAAAATTGCCTTGTTGAATTTGAAAAAGAATGTGCCTTCGAAAAGTCTTCCAATAGGTTTACAATATTAATTCTACTATTCATTTCTGCCTACTTTACAATACGGGGAACTAACTTAGCTGGTCTGAACATAGACACTATTAACTTTCGCGCATGTTCTGTCACTCACACTCGCCTTCTGTCACCATTTGGTTCCTAAAAAATGTTATTGCGCAGCCTTCTGCGCGAAGTTCGGAACCGCTAAGTTATATCGGCAGTATTGTACACAGGTTTATAGTATTAAGATTTCGTCCAATTCTTGCTCATTATATCTTACATGGTATGGCATCTATTTTAATACAGAAATTATTGAGGCAGTAATATTTTATATACTAACTATTGCCCGCGTCTTCGCCTGCGTTAACCCTGTTTCTTTTTCTAAAATAAAATTAAGATACTTCTTATAACAGCAGCTGTTTGCCTGTGAAAGTCCCATCAAAATCGGTCTAGCCGTTTTTGGAGATTAGCCGGAAAAAACAGACAAAACTAAAAAAAAAAAAACTGCTATAAGCATCGTATATCTTTCATATGCATATAGTAAAAAGCTGTTACAGACATTTCAATTTTATTTATTTGTATATCAAAGTATTTTAAAGATAAAATATGTGTTCTTGTTCTAAATTTTTTAAAGTTTTTTGTAAAATTTATTTGGCGTTAGTACTTATTTTAATTATATTCAGTACCAAGTACGTAGAAAAAGAGCATTTATATATTAAATATTCAACTTTCAGAGAGCTATAAAACCCATTTCTTCATATTCTACTAGAGAATAGTTATGTGCAATGATAATAAATTATTGATACAGGGTATAAGGAACATGGACGCGCATACTGCTATCATAATTCAGCACATTTTTCTTAGAACTCCCATCGAAGAAATGTTTATAAAAAAAAAAAACTGCTGTGGCGCCATCTACATCGCCACATGCGAACTATGCATCACTGACATACTGACGTCACTCAAAATCCTGCATCGCACAAGCGGAGTTTTCCGCGCGACTAGAATATATACAACGTCCCGACATCAATCGTCTGGCAGTAACCCACCAGACACGACACCCGCCTGGTCGGAGGGTCCTCCCTCTATGGAGGATGAGTGAACTTTACACCCTCTTCCTCATACCTCTATAAGTAGGCCGGGAAGCGCTGTTATGGTAGGGAAGAGGTGCCCTCAGGATATGGGAGGAACTTTACACCTCGCCTCTTCGAACAGTGTGTTTTTTTTTATGCTGAATTCATGGTGACTGTGTAACGATCTCCCTTAAGTCCTGTATAAATCTTTAAAAACCATATTTTGTAAGTTTTACTGTAGTGTGCCTTATTATAATAATGTCGTAAGGAATTTAAGCTCACAAAAAGTGCCTTCTAAGATCGCTAAACTCTGATAGATTTTAGCGATGTTATACTACATTGCCATAAGTTAGCAATGCAAGTAAACTAGTATATCTCGTTAAATAACCGAGTTGTGTTAAATTTACTATACACAATAGTCTAATGTGAGAATTCAAGGAATTTTTGAATTGTGTGAATTTTATTATTAAATTATTATTTATGTTATATTCTTGTCTAAACTACCCAATATGTCTTTTGATTACCAAATCCATCAAAATATCTGCTATGCCGGATTTTTCTGTAAGATATACAGGGTCACATAAGTTAGCTAGCGAAACTTCAGTTATCAATATTATACCGACAAAACACTTTTTTTTTAATTTACAGTATCTTCTAAGTAACTACATTATCAGGCCGTTGACGCCGTTATCAGCTGTATTTACTTGAAATATTGTCTTTGGAAATCTTTGTTTTATCGTCATTATTTTATATCCCGTCACCAGGAGCTCGTAGCTAAATAATAACAGCCGCATGGGTCGATCCATCAGGTAACCTACGCTTGCCGGGATTGTTCTGTGAATTGGTGAACATCTTAACATACCGAGACTCCTCCGTGCCTCGGAAAGCACGTTAAGCCGTTGATCCCGGCTATCATTCGTGGATCTTTGACGGTCGTTAGCTCGTCAGAAGCTCTGACAGCCAGTCTTACCAAGGGTATCGTATTACCCATTTACTGGGTTGTAAAATACTGGTATTCAGATGTATCCGGTTAGACTGGAAGCCGACCCCTACATAGTTTGGAATAGGCTAGGCAGTTTGATATTTGTTTGCTAAGTTCCGCTAGCTTATTTAATTTGACCTTGTAGAAATCAGGCAATTTTCATTACCTTGAAACAGCATTAAAATACAAGTAATTTTTATTTGAAGGGTTACAGTTACCTACAATGAGTTTATGATTAATTATTGTGTATGTCGTGATTACATGAGTGATTTATAAATGGGTATTAAATATTTTGTTTGAAAAAAATTGTGTTTTATTCCTGTCACAGTAATAATCTCCAGAAAGAATTTCGGTGAGCGCGGCCAATCTCAATTGAATGTGCGTAACTCCAGCCTCCTCATAGGTGATGGAATAATGCTACCTATGCCAATATTTCTAGACTCGGAAGCCTTAAGATAGATATTATAAGATTTATCAATCAAAATTCCCAGTCTTAATTTAGCAGCTACAAAAACTTCCGTTTACTGGCCTGTACCCGATTTAAATCTTTGCTTGTACCCTCATTGCGTAATACACGATCAATCAAAATCTGAATCGTTTTGAAACAGATTGCTAATCCATTGCTTCATAAGTTCGAAAAAAAGATCTGCTCAACAACGCAAATAACGCAATGAATGTTGTTGAACTGTCAAAATCAAACAAATTTTAGAAAATATGTTACGTAATTAGATAGCGGAGTGACGTCATCCCAGCTTCCTCATGCAGTACTGGCAAACCAGTGAGGTTAGGGTTTTGGACTGTAGTCAGAAAATTAGACTAGAAACTTAGCCAAGTACGCAGGAGATATTATTTCACAAGCGCACTGCCTTTTTTTTCCTTACACAAGTCCTCGGGGATGACAATCATATACTCGTGGGAGAGGTTAGGCGCAGGATTGACGGGAGCCCTGTGCAAGCCACGGAGATCTCACCTGAACTTCCAAACTACGGGCTTAAGTAACTTCAAATGGAAAAAACTCAATAAAGGTACCATTCTGTACCCGACCGCCGGGGGCAACTGCAGGCAACATGTCGCCGAGACACGACGTTTCTATGAATGTAGCTAGCGACAAACGACACGTGCAGCCCGACCGCAGACCAGTAATGCCGCCAACGCTCGAGCGATAAACGTTTTTCTATCTTCTACCTACCGACTGGAATAAGGGCTGCTGCCGCCTGCGGTCGGGTACGGAATGGTATGGCCCGACCTGGGAATTAAACCCAGGACGATAAGCAGTCGCAGCAAAATGTATGTAGTAGAGGAAGGCTAAATAAATGATGGATAGGTGAAATAATGTGTGATTTTTTTATTAGGGCTAGAAAGGGGTGAATACTGAGATGAAGACTAATAGAGATGTATGGAAGAACACAAGCTGCGCCGGCCATAAATTAATTGGGTTAACAGTTGCACGCGTAGCATGACAACCATATAAACGGGTTTTGTCGACGGAAGAATAGACAAAATAACAGATTTTGATTGTTTATCTGTCATTATGTCTATTCTTCCGGCGACAAAACCCATTGCTGGTAGTCATGCTAAGCGTGCAGGAAGAGTAGTGTATAGTATGTGTAGTCGTGTATTTGATCATTTTCAAATAATTAAACCATCAATAAAAAAAATAAAAAAATTGTTTTATTAATACATTTAATACGTACAAAATTGTTTGCACCTACACAGTAAATTCATACAATCGTATATTTAATTAAAATTTAAATTATTATCAAAAATATAACTGTATTTTACAAATATCATCTTATAGCTAAATTATACAATAATCTTGGTTATTTTTGCTGTGAACAATGTTACAATACCCTGTCTCTAGAGTAAGACTTAAATAAAGTTTTAAAATAAGTAACACAATTTTTAAATTGAGCATTTGTGATAATATGTGGCAAGAAAGGGTTAATAGTGCTTGAGAGAAGCTGAAAAAATTTAAGGTCTGAATCGTATTGACTTTGGCAATATTTCAAATTAACAATAAACTTTTTACTAAAAGACAAAATGAGATACCGATACAGGTTACAGAGCACGTTTGTGAAGTACAAGTGACGAGGAAAAGCGGTCGGCGTTCATTCCATACAAATTACCATTACATAAACCACAGTCCTGTTTTGATATTTTCATTAAAAACATTCTAACTCTTTTCTAAAAATAATTTATGGAAAAAACAAAACATTGGAACATGGGAGTGAGTACATAACAGGTGTAAAAGGACACTAAACGAAATTGTCATCCGATTATTGGATGAAAAAAAATAGGTGTGTTGAGCGATTTTTGGATACTTGATGGATTCGAGATATCGATGCAAGAAAATCTTATATACCTAATGGTTTAAGTTTTTGAGTAATTCGCAATCAAATAGATATTGGTTGCAATAGATATGACTTTTCCAAAAGTTGATGATAGGGATGTCTGGAAAAAAAGAAACTATTTAGTCGGTTGGTAAAAAATAAATAAAAAATTGTCAACTATTTTTTGCTTTACTAGATTAATAAAAAATACTTAGATAAAACGCATTAAAGCTGGGGAGTGGGGGATGCTACGTCACAATTAAGTATAAAATCTATACTCGTGACGTCATGGCACATTTTACCTCAATGTATCGTCGTAATCTTTTCATTACGTAAAAAAAAGAAAAAATACGTGTCCAATATTTTTCAGTAGGTAATGTATCAGGTACATAGACGGACAATTTTTTTTATTTTATCGTCTTCTATATTATCTGAGATTCTGAACTGAAGTTAGTGCAACATGTCCAGTGAGTACATGACGCTTTGGTGTTGGGTCTTTTTATACCCTGTATAGATCTTATCGTGAAAAATATAAGTTCCAGTGTTGTCATGCAGAGAGACGCTAGTTAAATACGTTTGTATGGAATAAACGCCGTCCGCAATACCTCTTAGAGAATATCGTGCAATACGAGACCAACACGAGTATGACCACCGTAGAAACGGGTTTTGTCGACGGAAGAATACACAAAATGACAGATTGTGATTCTGTAATTTTGTCTATTCTTCCGTCGACAAAACCCGTTTCTATTGTGATCATGCTGTACTTATCTTACGACCAGTCGCAAGGTTGGTTGCAGTAGCTCCGATCTATAAGAAAGTTTAACTGCATTGCACGACCAGTTTTGTTCCAAGATTCCGGACAGTCGTGCGACCAGTCGTGGACGCGAAGTGCGCGAGATCCTTTAGAGCCCTGTACTTGAAATCATGACATTTGAGGCCAGTTATATATGAGAGTTTTATGGACGATTTTATCTATTAATTATAATTCTGTAAATTGATATTTGTTGCGGTCGCGAATCATATTTTGATTAACATACAACCTAACACTGACATGCATAATGCAAAAAATTACAGTAAATTAAAAATATAAAATAATGTGATTTTAAGTAGAAACTTAGTTTTAATATTTTAACTTAATATAACTAATATAATACAGACCTGTGTTCTTATACTTAACTAAAAAATAATGGAATGTATGTGTCAGAATATGGATATACCCAGATGTATAGTCAGAAGATGTAAGAGTCAGCGATAGAAAGAGAGGCAACTTCTAGGTGAATATAACTCTAGGTAATTAGCGTTTTGCGACCTGAATTGCACTTTATTGTGTCGTAGCAAGAGTCGCTTTTTATTTAAATGATTTTGCGGAGTTAACTATCTGTGCTAACCTGTGGTTAAACACAGTGATTTTTAATTCACTGTTCAGAGCGTCAGAGTACTCATGATTATGAGCAACTTTCAATATGCGAGCAACTCTGAAATATCGAAAAAATATCAAAATTCAAATTATTTTATTTCACATAAACCTACAAGGGCAACTTATGAAACGTCAGAAGCTAGGTGCACGGTTCCAATTGGTCGTTTCCTATGGAGAGGAGTCGGAAAGAAACTCCACGGTTACTCTTTTAAAAATAATTAGCTGTTTCATTTCATACAAAAATGCAATATTTACCTGAAGAAAATGTTTGAAACAATTGTATTTTTGTCGATATTTCAGAGTTGGTCTCAGAAACTACGGTTGTATATTTAATTAAATGTCATTACAGGCAAGGCAAGAATAAGCCATTTGTAATTTTGTGGATGTTTAGTTTTTCTCTTTACATAAAATCTAGCAAGGCACGGACGACAGCAGCGGTGGCACAGTGGTAACGACCATGACTTACGAGCTGCAGTTCTTAGTTTCGAACCCAGACAGACGCATTACTTTATGTAAATAATTTCATAACCACTGCTCTCAAAACGGTGAAGGAAAACATCGTGAGGAAAACGGCATGTTCTAGAACTGAAAATTCGAAGATCGACATCTACCAACCCGCACTGGGCCCGCGTGGTGGATTACGGCCCACTGCCTCTCACAGAGAGGAGGCCTGTGTCCCAGTAGTGGGAATATTATAGGGCAATTATGAAGGCATTGAAGAATAAGTCAAAAGGCAGTCGCTCCATGTAAAATACTGGTATTCAGCTGCATCCGGTTAGACTGGAATTCTGACCCTAACATAGTTGGATAATGGCAGCTGGATTACGTGTTTCACGACACAACTTAGATGTAGCATCGGCAAAATTCGGTAAAACCGATCACCATCCGAACTGAGTGCGTCTTCAAAATCACAAATATTTATTACTGCTTTAGGTGAAAATGATCTTTACGCAAACGCAATAACTTCTGAAGTCATATAACCAAATACATTCGTAAAATTGAAATGAATGAATGCAAATTTTCCAGTTTATGCTACATCAAAGTTGTGTCGTACTGTACCTCATCATCTGCCCAGCCTTCAGGGTCGGCTTCCAGTCTAACCGGATACAGCTGAATACGATGATGGCTGAATACCAGTATTTTACATGAAGCGTCGCGCTACTCATAATCATAATATATTATGAAGCAGAGCAGTACTTACTAACCCGATTGTAACAAAACAAATGTTGTATTGTGTTATTCAACATTATCATACAAGTTATTAGTAAAAAGAGACATCGGAATGTAAATTTTTCGGTAGGTGAACTTTAGCAAATTTAGATTTATTTTTAATAGTATACCATTAAAAATGAACGGAATTTGGCTTGAAACGGATTTTCGTCT
This sequence comes from Agrochola lota, assembly GCA_947364205.1. Classification (NCBI taxonomy): domain Eukaryota; kingdom Metazoa; phylum Arthropoda; class Insecta; order Lepidoptera; family Noctuidae; genus Agrochola; species Agrochola lota. The sequence continues at coordinate 11,483,670 of OX376245.1, read as the reverse complement.
TTCATTTTTGTGTTTTTTTGAATTATTAATAGGCCAATTGGCCAAACTAGAGGAATTTAGGGCCGATCATGTATTCTGCAAAATGTCTAAATAACATTTATGACATTGACGGTAAAATTGTCTATTCTATTCTATTCTATTTTTCCTTATGGCAATGGTGCCGATGTCGACAATTCTGCCAATGACAATGTGTGGGTCAGCGTGACCAATTTTTTTTTTCGGTTTTCCTTTTAAAGTTTTTAATTAAAACGTGCGACAATCTAAGAAGCCCGATTTGACACCTATCAAAATTCTTTGTGTAGAGATGAATAAAAATCGGTTGCTTTAATAACCGATTCGTGAGACATCGATTTATCATACTTAGAGTTTGTAATCGACAATTTACCTACATTGCTTAAAACTGATTCTCGAGGCATATCTTTTTATTACACGTCATCATCATGATCATGACGTGTAAATAAATAAACTCACTTTTGTAACATTTTTATTCACTTTCGTCACTGGATGATCCAGAAAAATTATCAACAGTTGAACTGTCTCCGTCGAAACGACAAATCGGGCTTCTTAGATTGTCGCACGTTTAAGAGGGCCCTTCTCGGTTCGTCTATCGTCAACGCGAGCATGGTCGAAAAGCTTGTTGTTTCATCGAGCACAAGTGAGAACTGCTAACAAACAAGCGAGAACGCGATAACATTGTACGAAAAATAGTGTGTAAAAATTTGTATCAGGAAATACGTAATTTTGAGAAAACATTACAAGTTTATGAAAAAAATGTTTGATATTTAGAATTTCCATTACATGTGCGAAGTGTCTATGCAGATGTTTTCTTTACTTTTACCAATTATGAGTATATTATGACTGGCCAAAGTTCGGGTAAAATATGTGCAAAAATGCAGATTTTTGGAGGCTTATAATGAATTTGTTTCTCATTTTTTTATATTTTTTGCTTTCATAGAAACCTAGATATAGTGCACAAGATACATTTAGTAAAAATTTCAAAGAAAGATGTGTTACAACGCCATAATAACGTACGAGCGTTTGTGTGAAAAGTATGGCGGGTTGGCCGCTCTTAATATGATTACAGTTTTACAAACTTTTTACTATCCACAATATGACAACGCTTGCTACAGGGAACATCAGTTTCCTTGACCACAAACACTTGTGACAGTATTCAGTCGGAAGCGAATCCCACGCAGGATACAAAAAAAAAAACCGACTTCAATTGTGTAGTGTTTTTTGGAATCGGTTGTTTTTTTTCCAGTTTTTTTTCATTACTTTTCGAACAGACCATAGAAATTTACACAAGCATGCGCAAACGCAAGCCATAGGGAATGATTTCACGCATTGATATATTAACTTGTTCGGTTAGACTGAAAGCCGACCCCAACATAGTTGGGAAAAGGCTAAGGCCGTGCGTACTTCGGACGCGTTTTTGTACGAACACATACGAGCACGCACGAACGCTCCCGACCTTCTAGTACTAAGGGAGCGCGTCGACTGAGTGCGAGTTAGTCGTATGTATAGTTCCGACGTCCGAAAACAATCCGAACTTGTTGGGATTGTTCGTGCGATCAATGCGATATCACCGGAACACTGCCTATTTGACGGACGAAAACGTATTCACTAGGGTGGTCGCATATCTGACGGAAGATGTGTCGTGCATAACTTCGTTATTATGCTACCGCACTAACGCATCTTCGGTTGAGAGTGTAAGGCTGAATGTTTTAATATCTACTTGCCGTTTCTGGCGTTAAGCGACCGATGATACGCGACGCATCTTCCGTCAGATGTGCGACCGCCCCTAAAGGCATAGACAAGTAACTGATGTGACGTCAGATGCAGACTCGCGGACTTTCTTTTTTAAAATGTATTTCTTACATCTGTTTCATTTTTTATTTTGTATTTATTTCTATATCAATCTATCCGTGACATCACTGCGGGCCCTATCAGAATACCAGCGCTGCGACATTTATAATTAAATGTCGCAGCATCATGCTGAGATAGGAGCCTTTTGGCCTCGGCCTCGCACAGGACTTCTGCTTTTATTTTAATAGGGATGATGACAAAAAAATTGTTTTAGTATGTCTTTGAGATTATAAAAAAATATTGGACTGGTATTTTTTCTTTTTTTTTTTCTAAAGAGACGTGCTATGACGTCACGAGTATGTAGATTTTATACATACTAGTGAAGTAGCGACCCCCACTCTCCAACTTAAAATGCGTTTTATCTAAGTATTTTTTTATTAATATGATAAATCAAAAAATACGTGTCTAATATTTTTTTATTATCTGACTGACGGACTAAATCGTTTTTTTTTTTTACCCAACCATCATCCCTATTTTACTATGCTTTTTTCTACTTATGTTTCAATAAGTGTGTTTTATTTTAATTTGAGATCTCCTGTGCTTGTCTCAATCAATACTTTTTCTTTCTTTCTTTGTTTCAGTGTGCGCACTCAGACCCTGATCGTACGTTTACTTACGATAGAAATTCGTGTCCAAAGTGCGCGCGGCCTAACAGGTGACCTGCGACCGGAGTTCACCGGAGTAGGTTATTATTTAGATAATTGTTCTCTGGCCAGGTTTTAGGGAAGCTAGTACATAACGGTCAACAACACATGTTCTTCTGCACATCGCCGTGTGCGATACTGTCTATGCTCCACGCGGGCAGTTCCACCTTCCCTGTATGCGTTGCATCTTCTTCAGTGGGTGTGCCTGTAATAGAAGATAGTAATAGTTTTAATAAAAGTAAAAAACTTTTTTGACATACAGTCGAACCTGGATAAGTGAGACTTCAAGGGACCGCGATCGAGGTTTCTCACTTACTCGAGTTTCTAGCTTATAGAGTTTTATAAAAAGACACATTTGGCCATTCGAATATAATACAATCCAAAAGCAATGTTGGTTAGTTCCTCGAAATACAAGAAAACAAAAAAAAAAATTGTTTCACGAAGATTGAGTCATAAATAGCAGATGTTAAATTACGCTCGACTGTCGCTTGTAGAGGTACAGGCAAATAGCAGTCTCAGTTACAGAGCTCCGGGAGAGATGTTAAATATGCCCGACTGTCGCTTATAGAGGTTCAGGCAAGTAGCTGACTCAGTTATAGAGGTTCGGGAGAGATGTTAAATATGGTCGACTGTCGCTTAAAGAAGTACAGACAAGTAGCTGTATCGGTGAAGGGTGGGCGTTTTTGTGGGACTGTCTTATGTAATTTTGTTCGAAAAGTGCCGATTCTCAGCCTAGTTTGAATAAATGACTTTTGAATTTCAGATATAGAGGTCTGCGAGATATTTTAAATGCGCTCGACTGTCGCTTATAGAGGTACAGGAATGCAACAGTCCCAGTTATAGAGGTCCACTAGTTAGAAACACGTGGTTATAGAGGTTTCTGTTTCTCACTTATAGAAGCTTTAGTTAGAGGGTTAAAATGACGGGACCTGGCAATTATTCTCATTTATAGAGTTTTCTCGCTTACCCAGTTCTCACTTACTCAGGTTTGACCGTACATACATACATAAACTTACGCCTTTTTCCCCCTCTTCCTTCTCTACGTAGGAAGATAACCTGGACCCTCACAGGGGTAGCCCTGTAAGGGTCCAGGGGGGTAGGCAGATACTACAAAACGCCACCTGATACAATCCTTACATCCTCCTTTTCCCTCGTATACGTCCATACATCAGGTCATACACGCACGCCGGTAGTGAGTACTACGCACCAGGGGGCCTAATCCTAAAGCGAAATCCTTCGTTCCGAGCGCTTCGTTCTCCGTCTCACTTACATACATACCGTGAGAAGGAGGGCGAAGCGCCCGTAACGATGGCCGAAACTACGGATTTCGCTTAGGGAGTAGGCCCCATGACCTTTCTGAAGAACATCGCCAGTAAGGTCAGTATATGTCCAGTACATAATGTTAATATGTTAGTGTCAGACTGTATTTGTATTTAAATATAATGGAAGAGGGTACTTGTCTCTTTCGTTAGCATCAGCCTTATTTTAACTACTGTGTGCATACTATGGGTAGTGTTAGTTATTGCGCATTAGAAAATCCGTTTGCAGTTCAGATCAAATTATAATTTACGAGCATATTACTCACACTAGACTCTTAAAAAAAAAAACACACTTTAAAAAAAAAAAAATACAAAAAAAACAAAAAAAAACAAAACAAAACAAACTAGCAATACACATACTGTAGGTACACGACACAACTATTCGGAATGCACGACAGTTTCAAAACGTCTTCACTACTTGACCGCCACCGATGAACCCTGCTTAGCTCCGGCCGGTCCGAGCGTTATGTTGTTCTCTGTCGAGCGCCGCTAGGCGGTGCAGCACGCGTAGCATGAGCACCGTTTTGTCGACGGAAGAGTAGACAAAAGTGACGTTCCGTGTAGACACTACGACGGCAGCAAAGTAGAAAGACTCAACTGCACTTTTTACGAAATTTACTCTTTGACATAAATCGACTCAGAATTCTTTAGATTTTTTTTTTCTCTTTGATAGTCAATTTTTACTGATATTTAGTCACGTATTTAGAGACAACTACAACCATTTTTCTCAAAGTGCACCATATTTTGGAACAAAAAAATATTACTTACAGTGATATTGGCAATATTAACTAAATGATGTAAAATAGAAGATGATAGCTTTGTTCTTCTATTAATTATCACAGTTCTGTGTTCACTACGCTCTCCTGTAAAATCATGATTTTGTAGACAACCGTTTATACTTTGTGGCCGTCGAGTAGAAAGTTTTCTACAGTCTTTAGCATGGCGATTACAAAATCAAATTGTCTTCACTACCTTAGACAACTGTCAGTAGCGAATGTGATTTTGACAGTTTGGCATAGAAAACTTTCTTCTGCAATAGTCTACATATAAAAGGACCTAGACAAAGATCGATAAAAACGAAAGACAAAATGACAGATTGTAGAAAGATTTCTACGGTGCGATGTCAAAAATGGAGAAACGAAATGTCACTTTGTATAGAAAGAGCTGTGTCTATTCTTCGTAGAAATAGAAAGCGTCATGCTACGCGTGCTGGCGTCCCGATCAATCAGTAACTTACTTCCGACAAATATATGTTTGAATATAAATGACTTCTGATTTTGATTTCGGTCGTCTCGCGTTTTCGCCGTCAAAACAATAACAATCACCATGTTTTACCTTACCTGTGGGTATTTTAGTGGTGTCCGCGTCAGCAGAGTCGTAGGACCGCAGAGAAGACACCAGGTTGGAGCTGGACAGCTTGAGGAGTGCTGCCGCCGTGGTCAGGAATACTTCGTCGATTCCCTGCTGTAAAACAAAGAAAAACTGTTACTATTCAAATTCCTTCTCTGTCCATGCAGTAAGATTGTGGAAGTCGATTCCGCCTAGCATTCGTGGTTTGAAAACTGTTTCTCAATTAAAATATCTAGTAGAAGAGCATTACCTTTCCTCTCAACTGGATATTTTTATACATAGGTATGTTTATTTAAGTATAATGTTAATTTATTACATTATAGATGCAGGTTTATTTTAATATTTTAGTTCAAGACTTCGCATATTTATATTTTTCTCTTCTTGTTCTCACACACTATTGTCTACATTTCTTTCTCATTTCTCCTTTCGCAGGTCTGCTGGAAGAAATTTCTTAAGAAATAAGCAGTACCTTTGTAGTCATAATTATGATTATGTCGTATCTGTGTCTATTTTACTGTGTGTACATAAAAAATTAATAGAAAAATAAAATAATTAAATATTTGTTAGAAATTGTTAAGGCACATATAGGAAGGTCGGAATATCAACCTCTGGTAGGTAAAAGAGTGACTTTTTAATGAACAGGACTGAGATATATTTAAAAACTTTAGGTAACTGACTGGCATGATGTAAAAATAATACATCACACATATGTGATATGTCACGCGAGACCTGCATCGCGCAAGCAGTTTTTCGCGCGACTAGCATGTATACAACGACCCGACATCAAGCGTCGGCAGTAGTCCACCAGAGACGACACCCGTCTGGTCGGAGGGTACTCCGTTTTCTATAGAAGATGAGTGAACTTTACACCCTGTTCCTCATACCTCTATAACAGAACGCCAACCGCTACCATCCCTACATACTTCTTTTGCTTCGTAAAAAATAAAATAATATATCCAGCAAATACACTGTAAGTAGTGGTTGGCTGGATGTTAAGTCTTACTAAGGGATATCGTGTACCAGTAACTGGGTTGTGGAGGTCAGATAGGCAGTCGTTTCATGTTAATTACTGGTATTCAGTTGCAACCGGTTAGACTGGAATCTGCCCCCATCATAGTTGGGAGAAGGCAAGATGCTAAGCAGATTATGATAGATACCTGATCACGAACGTCATACAGTACTCTTCTTCTTTTCGTGTGGTTAGTGACTAACCTTGTGTCAGAGTTTTAAAGCCGCCCATGGGCCTCTGACTTGGCTTCACATGCCGTCGAGAAATATCTGTCAGGCATGCTGGTTTCCTCACGATGTTTTCCTTCACCGTTTTTGAACACACATGAATCCGAAAAGTCAGAGGTGCATGCCTTGGGTTCGAACTCGAGACCTATGACTTGGCCGTCCGACGGTCACACCACTAGGCTATCACTGCTAACACACACAATACAGTAACTGCTAATACAGTACTGCGCGCTACTGGTCACTGGACTGGACTACGCGCAAGTATTCTGATCACTCTTGTTCGCGCTGATAGTTACCTGATCATGTAAGGCGGAGGTCTCACAGTACTGCGCGCCGATGGACGCGGTGAACCGAGCCGCTTCACTCGACTGGACTGCGCGCAAATATTCTAATCACTCTTGTTCGCGCTGATAGTTATCTGATCATGTAAGGCGGAGGTCTCACAGTACTGCGCGCCGATGGACGCGGCGAACTGAGCCGCTTCACTCGACAGGACTGCGCGCAAACATTCTAATCACTCTTGTTCGCGCTGATAGTTACCTGATCATGTAAGGCGGAGGTCTCACAGTACTGCGCGCCGATGGACGCAGCTAACTGAGCCGCATCACTCGACTGGATTGCGCACAAATATTCGAATCACTCTTGTTCGCGCTGATAGTTACCTGATCATGTAAGGCGGAGGTCTCACAGTACTGCGCGCTGATGGACGCGGCGAACTGAGCCGCTTCACTTGACTGGACTGCGTGCAAACATTCTAATCACTCTTGTTCGCGCTGATAGTTACCTGATCATGTAAGGCGGAGGTCTCACAGTACTGCGCGCCGATGGACGCAGCTAACTGAGCCGCATCACTCGACTGGATTGCGCGCAAATATTCGAATCACTCTTGTTCGCGCTGATAGTTACCTGATCATGTAAGGCGGAGGTCTCACAGTACTGCGCGCCGATGGACGCGGCGAACTGAGCCGCTTCACTCGACTGGACTGCGCGTAAGTCTTCGAGGTCACTCTTGTTGCCTACTACTGATAGGACCATTGCTTCTGGTACGTTGCTGAAATCGGAAAAGGGCAGTTGAAGATTAAATTAGACACCTCTAACTCCTGTAAAAGTTTGCCATTTGGGACACATTTAGTGAGTAAGATCTTTTTTTTTACAAGCTTTTTATTTACTTGTTAGAGTTACAAAGATTAATACAGATAGTTCACTCCGCAAAATCATTTAAATGAAAAGCGACTCTTGCTACGACACAATAAACTGCAATTCCTGTCGCACAGCGCTAATTACCTACAGTTATAGTAAGTAATAGTATAAAGCTAGTAATAATAATAATGGGGTAATAGTAGTATTATATTGCTGAATTTGTTGATAAAATGTCTTGATGTTTAAGGACCATTGGTTGGCGATAGCAGTATTTGTAAATGTAGGAATGTGATCTTTTAGAGTACTAAAAGCTGGTAAATAATTTGGATCGAAAGTAATCGCGAGCTCTGATATGAAATTATTCGTATAACTTGTAGATGAATTTTAAACACACCTTTGTAACTCCTTAACCCATCCTTTAATCGCCGCAAAGCTGTTGACACTAGTAATATCAAATACTAGTAAGGCAGCGTTAGCATTTCTGTAATACATCGGCGCCATTGAACGAAACCGCTCTTGACCGGCTGTGTCCCATACCTGGAAAGTTATCAAGTTTGTAAAAACATTAACACACTTGTCTCAACATAGCGATCGCTTTACAACCGAATTCGGTAGCAAAATCGTAATGGCGACCCTCGACGTTCAAAATTGCTTGACAAGCACGAAAAAATCACGTGCTTATCAAGCACGTCGTGCACGTCGAGGGACACCATTAGGATCGGTATCTATGTCGAGATTGCAAGGCCAGCACGCGGGTTTTGTCGACGGAAGAATAGACAAAAAGACAGATTGTGATTGTTAAACTGTCATTTTGTCTATTCTTCCGTTGCCAAAACTTGTTTCTACGTTCGTCATGCTACGCGTGCTGGAGTAGGCATGGAATGGTTATGTTACTCAGTTAAGGTGCCACTGCAGGGCAAATGCCTCTTCTGATACAGAGATGGCACGAGCATTGGTCACTACGATTGCTTACGACGTGTTGACGATTTTTAACAGACTTCCAAAAAGGAAGAGGTTTTATGTTCGACTTTATGGTTTTTTTTTTAAGTTCATCGATATTGACGTCAATTGTGAACCGATTTTGAAAGTTGTAGTATTAATATTTAATGTCACTTTATTCGAATTTGAGTGGGGTAGGAACCCACGGCTACACATCAAGCTATACATTTCCATTTTAGCTGATCTTGCATTGTATAGGATTTCAGTACAATACAAGGTCAGCTTATGCTGGAAATGTATAGCTTGATTTGTAGCCGTGTGTACCACAACAAAAAGTGAAAAATTAAAACTGCCAGAAAATGAAAATTGAAAAACAAAAACATCGACTTTCGAAATTAAAGTTATTTTTCACTTTGTAGTGTTTTCTTTATAATTTTTTTTTCACTTTTTTTCTACTATTAAGTCGACGTTACACAACGATGACCGTTCACAACAAGGGTCATCGCGACGTAACGTCGTCACATCTAGATGAGGTTCGTATGTTTACAGGCACATTATCGCCCGAAAGACACTGGTGGATAAGCTGACCGGTCGTTGCGGTAATGCTTGGTCAATGTCCGGCAGTGGAATTTAGCACACTTTAACACTAAACGATTTTTGACCGATCTGGTGATCTTAGCCAGTACCCTAATCGGGACGTAGACAAAAAAAAAATTGTCCTTCAGGTATGTTATAAAAAAATATTGGACACGTATTTTTTCTTTTCTTACGTAATCTAAAGATTACGGCAATACATTGAGTAGACAATGCGTTAAAATGTAGCATGAGGTCAATGGCCGGTCGATTTTATACTGACTTGTGACGTAGCGAGCCCCCACTCCCCGACTTTAATACCTTTTATCTAAACCATTTTTCATTAATTTGATAAAGCAAAAAATTCGTGTCTAATATTTTTTTATTATTTGACTGACGGACTAAATAGTATTTTTTTTCCTAGTCAACATCCCTATTGTAATACACGATTAATCACAATATGAATCGTTTTGAAACAAATTGCTATCTATTGCTTCATAAGTTCGAAAAAAATATTTGCTCAACAACGTACCTAAATAACGCAATGAATGTTGTTGAACTGTCAAAATGAAATAGATTAGTCGTAAATTCGTAATCGTTTACGTAAATGTGTTACGTATTAGATGGCAGGACTTCACCTATAGGACTCCAAACTTAGCAGGTTCGCTTGCTAACATGATTTCTGGTTCAATGTGTATAGATCTGGCCACAAACTATTTCTGCCGCAGCATTATCTTGTTCTAGTGACCGAAAAATCACACAAGACTGTTCAAATTTTTCTCCGAAGGTTGTGTGATGTATGTGGTGGTAATGACTAACGACTTTCAATGACTGTGCCGTTGATAAAAAGAACAATAAAAAATTGGTTTCCAACACTTTAACGGCTTTAATTGCCGGCTTCATTATCACACACGTAATGTCAAGTCGAGTCCGCTAAATAGGATTATCGGATTCACAACACTTAATGTTTTTATGCTTACCGTGTAGGTAATGTACCAAGTACTGTTCTATACATTTGCGATAACAAAACGTACTGATAATTAAAAAAATACAATAGACGACGTATATTTAGTAACCTAATCCGCTTAACTGTTCTTAAAGAGTCCTAAAGAACTCGGTAAGAAATAACAAGTGTTTGACCTCTCAACGAGGCATCCTCAGGATGACGATTGACTTGTTGCGAACCCGGACCCGACGTGTGGACACGTCAAGCTCCGAGGTCAGGGAGAGAGTTTCACTCTCCTCGTTGAGAGGTGAAACACGTGTCGATTTCTTACAGGGTTCTTTATGACTCTTTAAGAACAGTTAAGCGGATTAGGTTACTAAATATACGTCGTCTATTGTATTTTATAATGGATTTCCGCAAAGTCACGCCTGAGACAATTAACTATGTACTGATAATTAATATCTCAAGTACTTTTTCAAGGCTTTCATACATACATACATAAACTTACGCCGTCTTCCCACGGGGGAAGGCAGGGAATACAGGACGTCACCTCCTAAAATCTTTACATTCTCCTTTATCCACGTGTACGTCCATACATCAGGTCATACACGTACCCCGTTTGCAAGTACTACGCACCTGACCTATCTGAAGAACTTCGCCAATAAGGTCAGTGAAAACAGCATGTAACAAAAACCATGTCCGATACGAAAGGGGGCGCAATACACTACAAAAAGAAATACAAAAAAAAAAACTTGTTTTTTAGTACCAAAATTATACATATACCCCAATGTAATTTTAAATTAGCAAATTTTCTACATAGGTCATAATTTATGACTTGTGTCTCACCCGCTTAACAACGGCCGCCCGCGCTCCATATGCTCCTGGTAAAAATCCCAATTGTAAAAAAGTTTATTTTTTCTTGAAAATTACCTCATAACTCACAGTATGATTCTTTAACCACACCCTTACGGATCGAACAGGGTTTATTATGTCGAATACAGGATTGAAAGTTGAGCTTACTTCCCTCGCAAATAAATGGAATTCCTCGCCCAAGACTGTGTTTCCATGAATGAATGAAATGCATCAACCCCAGCGTGGTGTAATCAGACTCGATAAATCGAAAGAACCCCAAGATTTGCACTAGCCCCTGGAGCCTGATGCTTCTTGGGGCTACAGAGGCCATTGCATATCGAGGAGTAAACCGGGGGGCGCGGTAATGGTAGGGAAGACGTGCCCTTAGGATATGGAACGATTTGCGAGCCGTACCGGATATGCGTCTTAGAGTAGGCAATGGAATAGTGGAGAGACGGGTGATATTTATCTATGGATGGGCATCTTTTTATGGCGCCGCCGCCAGGTTGGTTCAGGTCCAGTATCACCGGTGCATCTACTCTTTTCATTGATCTCGTAATATAAAAATAAAGTAAAATTACCTGTAGTTTGACTCTGGCATTCTCCAGATTAATATTGCAGGTGAAGAAGGACGCTCCTATCGTGGGTGATATGTGCTTTGAAAACATCTTGCCGATGTACCGGACTACTAGACTGGTCTTGCCTACACCTGGAAAGAGAGAAATATGATAGTAATTAGCATTTTTTATTTAAGTAACTTCTGGTTTTTGAGAGAAGTCTCTGATCTTTCGGTTTCTGAAAACATCACGCTGGTAATACCCGAAGGGTTAGGCAGAGGTGCACTTTTAGTACACCCACATTTCTCCAGTTATGTTTAAGTCCCATGAACAATAAGGGGCGAGTCTATTGCCATCAACGGGGCACAAATCCAGACTGAGAAATTCCAGATGAAAAAACCCAAAGTTACTATATATTATATTGATTATCCAACATCAATCGTTGGGCAGTTGCCCGTCAGACACCCGTCTGGTCGGACGATCCTCCCTTTTCTATAGAGGATGAGTGAACTTTACACCCTGTTCTCCATGCCTCTGAAGAGGCTAATGGGTACAAAACAGCCGGTAGGAACTAGGGTATCCATTTGCAAAGCATTCCATGACTGGAAAGTCATCGATACCCTATTGAGTCTGAGCTTGCCTGAGCAGTCACGAGTCACGGTTGTCTTTCAAACCTATGACAATCGTTACGATAAAAGACCGAGTATTTGAACTACATAACATCACCTACTACGATCCTTGCATACTCATTCACATTCATACATCTGGTCATACACGTACCTAATAAGACGTGACTAAAGGCCAATGGCCTTGAGTGATTGGCTTGCGTGTTCTGTGCTGAGCTCACGCAACGCGTCGTACGTCCAGCCAGTAATAGGACTCGCCCATCAAGGAGCGCTGTCCCAAATTAGACGCATTATTAATTTATTATACACAAAACAAAAGGTATTTTTATAAAACTGTTTAACTTTTGTCTAATATCATGTTACACTAATAGTAAGATATAAAGGAGCGGCGCCTCCTGGCACAGGCATCTATATGCTTAAAAGGGGACGCCACCAACTGTATAACGTATGTAAATCATGTAATATGAAAATAAACAATTTTGTATTTTGTATTTTTGAAAAACACTAAAACTAAATGATAAATAATTAAATTATCTTTAAAATGGTGAAGGTTTCAGAAAAATACTCTTGATAGATTTTGCGTGATTGTCAGTTTTTTTTGTCTAAACTTTACAAATTAATTATACATGTAATATAAACATAATCTTAAATATTCACATATTAAGTTATAAAAAAATTGCTCTAATTTAACATATATTTTTTCCAAATCATTAACACTACTCGTTTAGACGTGATCTTCAATATAAAATCGTTAAAAGTCGGTTATTGTCGCCTTAAACGAATGGTTTATTAATTGGTATAAAAGGTAAAAAATTATCACCCATCCGAAGAATGAACGCGGCAAGAACAGCTGAACCTCAAAATTAGAGAAGTAATTATGGTATTACAGGACCCCGGACAAAAAAAAGTTACACCATATTTTAAGGTTATTGGTTAGTCTGCAACACCATAAAACTCTTTAGATTATAATGCTTGTTTTTCTCTTTTCAGTAATGTGATTTTGCAGTCGGGTTTTTTTATTTTTAAATTATTTATTTATTTAACCTTTTTAGTGTTACGGCACGCTCTTATGAACAAAAACTGGTCCGTCACCAACATGACCCATTTTTACGCTATCAAAAACTTTTTAACCAATTTATTATTCCTAATTAAATTTAAACATATAAATTATATATATTTTTGTAATCCCGTTCTAATTTTCTTTATTTTGATACCCTACTGGATAGGTTTGGTAATATTTTTTTATTAACGTATTCGTTTTCGCGCCAAAATTCCGCCATTTAGTTTTTTTTTTTCAAATACCTATCTAAGGACACTTATTTAAGACTAATATTCCGATACCTTACCTGTTGAAATGACTAAATTCATCCAACCGTTTGGAAGATACGAGGGAATAAATATATGTACAAATATACATACGAGTACCTACAAGATACGCGCGAAAATCATAACTATTCCTTGGCAAAATAACCGCAAAAAGAAGTGAGTCAGCAACAAAACGTTAAGAGCGACCAGTTTTAACAATTAATAATAGTATCCATTATACATTTACATAATGACAAAAAAATAAAAACTGGTTTGGTTTTTCTAGGCTTGGCCGAGTAACACATATTTTATGCTACTATAAGTTTGGCAGTAGGTATATTCTGAAACGATTTAAACAAAGGAAAACTGGACGCAAAGGGATCTTATTGGAAATGGATGCCGATTCCTACACAGTTGGGTAAGCTGGGCAGATGATGATATAAGAGTTCGAACTTATAACTTGCCTACTTTTGAAACTATGGCATAAGGTCCCTATATTTTTGTAAGTACCTGGGCGACCGAGCTCTGCTCGGGTGAAAATAGAGAATGCTCATTTAATAGTATAGGATATTTCATACTAATTCCATGTTGCCATGATAGTAGGTACTTACTAATTCCATGCTGCCATGTCATTATGCTAAGGTGGTTGTTCTAAACTTTGGGCGACCGAGCTCTGGTCGGGTGAAAATATGGAGAAAACGAATTTTCCCAGTTATGAGACAGCTAGATTTTTAGCCCCGGGGCGAAAAATCAAGCTATTGCAACATTCATCGAAATCTTTAGAGCCGTTTTGTGATTACAAATATATAGATACAAAAAGTCCGTTTAATAATATAGGATGTATGTTGTCTATATTATTATTGTTACTTTTTGGTTAGAACCTTAATCGATTTCTGACCGGTTTAGGAAACGGTGTTGCTATTAAATTAGCATATTTTTTGATTAGCCTATATTTCAACAGTGTATGTCAAATTGTTGATATATATTTATAGCCAGCTGAACCCAGAATTGTGTTCTTTGTCGAATAAGTACTTACCTACTTAGTCAAATGAAAAATGACTTCCGCGTTGGTGTTGTGATCGCAAGCGCGACTGCTGTGCATACGGTCCTGTGAGAATGCTCCCGCAGACACGCTCGAGGCGACACCGGTAGAATAATCTCCGTGAAGTTTTCATAGAAATCCACCAGACTCGGTTCGCGCCTGTCTGCGGGAGTAGGGTTACCATCTGACAGGCATTTGCCGCATTTGACAGCCTTTTACGGTTAAGACAGGCGTGCGGCCGGCGCTAAGCTAAGACAGGCATTTTTGAATTTCCTTAATAAATGCACATTTGAGTAAACAAAAGAATCACCTGACAATACAGTCGGTAAAAGCGTTATTAGTACCGAACCCAAAAAGTAATTAAAAACGTTTCGTTTGAAGATATAAAAGAACTTGTGAAAAAAAAAATCTTCGGAAAAATATCACTCAGTGTGTAGTAAGGTCGTTTTTTTTTCTAAATTAGTTTAGTGGTCGTAAAGTGTCATTGACTCTGGCAGAGCCACCATCAGGGATTTTAATTTTGATTATACAAAAAAATTGTCGCTAATTAGTCGAAATTTGTTGCCAAATATCAGAATTTGTCGGTCACTGTTTCAAAAGATGTAAGGGTTTATAGGTGGCCGATCTGGAGAGTCTCCCCAGCAGGGCCACATTTATATCTCAAAAACTAGGGCACCTAGCGAAGATCTGTTTTCTCCCATATTTTGTCGCCAATTAATGGTAAAAATGGTGAAATGGTATTATCGATACGATGAAGAAGAAGAAGTAGGTTATCGCCTGTCCAGTTTCAGACATAGAGCGATCAGCGAGGAGGGTCGCTGACTACCTTCCTTTCTATTTGATCTCAGAAACTGTTTCATCATATTGGTACATTATCAGTATCTAAGGCGGTTGCTAGTTTAAAACTTCATTATCTGAGTGTGCGTCTTCATTAGGCGTCGTCCTAATTGGCTACGATCGTACGAGCAAACGGAACCATTTCGTCGCACGTCGAGATTAAAGACACTTTAGAGTGTCCTAATTGATTGAAACTTGCACGTCATCGCGCGAGCACAGGAAATGCTTAATAACGATCGCATGGGTTTGATCGTGCTATCGTCCAATCAAAGCTACAAATCTCTTTTGAGTGTCCTAATTGGTTTCGCGGGTTTCGCGTCATCGCGAGCACAGCAATGCGGCGGCATCGTATGAAACCCTCGGGTCACCCAGATCTTTTACGGACGCTCTAAACAGACTGGCTGGTTGGAATAACCAACAAACGGCCGCCATGGCCAATGCCCATCGCGCGAGCTATTAAGCCACCTTTTGGACCATCGCACGCTTATTTTCATCGTGCGACGAAATTGCAGCGTTTGCTCGTACGATTTTTAGCCAATTAGGACGACGCGAAAGGTTTACAGGTTTTTAGAACTCACATTACAGGATAAGAAACTGAAATGATGTAATACCGTGATTAATTATTTGCAGCAGTATATATTCACTTATGACCTGAGGTAACCATTCATTTGCCTGGCTTTACCCACTATGTTGGAGTCGACCTCCAGTCTAACCGGACGCAGCTGAATACTACTATTTTCCTGAGGTGTGGAAGAACAATGTTGTGCGTTCCGAAATAATTTACCAAAGAAAAGGCCTGCCGCCGCACGGTAGGCCGCCACATATTGATGCCTATTTCAAGCTCACTTCACCTATGAGGACCCCTTCACCTTCACTTCACGGTCAGATTTTTACAGAATATGTAGATCGGCTGTACTTTACAAACCGATCATCAGTTTCTTTAGGGTTCCGTACCCGAAGAGTGTCAAACGGAACCCTATTACTAAGCCTCCGCTATCTATCCGTTCGTCCGCCTGTCTGTCAGCGGGCTGTATCTCATGAAACGTTATAGGAAGACAGTTGAAATTTTCACAGATTGTGTTTTTCTATTAAAAATAGAAGTCGGTGTCTATGGTTTTGCGTGCTAGCTAACATATGGCTAATAATTTAAATTATGTTTTGTGTTTCGTAATGAATATTATTTTGAATACTATTATAATAGAATCTTTTTTATTTGTTCTTCTAACTGAACAGACAGCTGTGCTGCTGGGGAATTTGTTGCGCCACTTCTTCTTCCCAGCTAATGCACTAGGAAGTGGTGAAGGGTGGGCGTTTTGGGGGACTGTCTTATGTAATTTACGTTCGAAAAGTGCTGATTCTCAGCCTAGTTTGAATAAATGACTTTTGAATTTGAATTTTGAATTTTTTGAATTTCCTTTTTTGCCACTGACCGAAATTAAAAATTATAAAAAAAAAAAACTTTTTGTTGTGGTACTGACCCCACACAAATTAGATTACCACTACCTGCTATGTAAATAACAGTGACAGGAAGTTATCATCATATCATCCTCATATACTAAGTGGGAAAAATACGTATTATTGAAGTTTACTCAAAAACTATCCAAGCAAAGTTAATAAAATTTATATGGGACCAACTTGGGAGCATACCCTTTCATACAAAAAAGAAAAAACAATATAGGTCCACAATTGACGGAGAAATCGGTGGACATACATTTAAAAAAAATATACATACGCGACGAACATATAACTTTTTGGAAGTCGGTTAAAAATAAAGGGGGTACAATATTTAACAACAACACACTTCTAGTAAGGGGTTACTAGAAACGTGTTGTTGTTAAATATCGTACAATGGCAGATACGTGTTATCTTCGTTTGCGCGTCCGACTCGCTCCTGGCCGGTTTTTTTTTGTCTCCTCTTTCTGTTTAGTAAGTGCAATCTATCCTGGGACCATCCAGCAATAGGTGGAGGAATCTGGAGGATGGTAACTGATCTTGCACGGTATGCAGCCATTGCCCCATCCGATCGATACAACGGCTTGTTCATGCTGTATTAAGTCTTCTGCACGCGTAGCATGATAACCATAGAAACGGGTTTTCTACGGGTTTGTCGACGGAAGAATAGACAAAAATACAAATAAACAATCACAATCTGTCATTTTGTCTATTCTTCCGTCGACAAAACCCGTAGAAAGCCCGTTTCTATTGTGCTCATAAAGTCGTCGCCGCGTCGCGCGAGTCTGCACAAGCTTTAAGCGTGCTGGGGTGCCCTTCTTTCCAGTGTGGTGAACGTAACTAGGTTTGACATTGAGTGATAATTAAGATTATTAGTCCTTTCTTTATCGTGTGGTAAGTGACAATCCTGGTGTCAGTCTTTATGCCGCCCATGGGACTCTGACTTGGCTTCACATACCGTCGAGAAATATCTCTCAGGCATGCCGGTTTCCTCACGATGTTTTCCGTCCTCGTTTTTTAGGCAAGTGATAATTATACTTATACAATGCGCACATGAATCCGAAAAGGCAGAGGTACCTTGGGTTCAACTAGCTTCATATTTCTGACTGACCGACCCCTTGACAATTCAAAAGTGCCTGTAATTGATTTATTTGAAATAAATGCTTTGAGTTTGAGTTTGAACTCGAGAACTATGACTTTGCAGTCCGACGGTCACTGCTACTAGATTACTGACTGATTATTCCTGAAATCGAAAGTTAAACAAAACCGTCTTAACTCAACAAATAACCTCTCACTACTCGCTCAGTCTCCTGACGTAATTCAGCAAGCATGCAATACTGATGATAAAACTTATTGACAATGTAATCAAGAGGATGTATTACTGTGTATGACTACTGTGTTATCTCTTATCAGATAAGATTACGACGAAGAGGGTATACAGAGTTAGGAGCCCTTTGTTTGATAAAAATGTGCGATGCAATAGCAGAATCTAATGCCCGTATTCATTAACACTTATGTGACGTAAATCCTAACTAATATTATAAATGCGAAAGTGAGTTTGTTACTCTTTCACGCTCAAACGACTGAACAGATTTGGATGAAATTTGGCACATTTTATTTTATTTATTTACTAAGACACCAAGTCCCAATATCACAAATACATATAATTCATTCAATTCATTACATAATTAAATTAAAATAAGTACATTACAATGCAATCGATCATTTAAAATTAAATATGCACATTAAAATTCAAATTAAAAATTCCATACAAACACAAACTAAATTACATTAAAACTGGATAGTCATTAAAATTAAATTTCATTACATTATCACTTACAAAAATATAAATACCGCAATCTTTATCGTCGGTTGGCACTCCGATGGACTTCGAGCCAATACCTGTGGATCGGACTGCTCCCATCCTCACTAACGACTCTCAACAGTTGATTGGTAGATTTTCGTAAACTGTTGGAAAACGATGCTATGCGCGATCGAATAACGGCATAAAAGTCCGATATTGGTAGACCATGACTTAGATTAGGACATAGGATACTTTTGATCCCGATATTCTCACGGGATGGAGATTTATGAGGGTGAAACCGCGGGCCGAAGCTAGCGCCTAAATAAAATCGAGCTGTTAGATTTTCAACGCTCGATTCAGCGCCGACAGTTCAAAATGTAAAATCGCGATTTTATTTGTCAATTAGTGGCTCGTGCCTAAGTAATAACAGTTGCCGGTTGATCCGTAGATGGCTGACCATCTTTACATACCGAGATCGCTCCGTGCCTCGGAAAGACGATAAGCCGTTGGTCCCGGCTGACAGTCGTTACGGGTCGTCAGAAGCCCGTAAGTCTGACAACCAGTCTTACCAAGGGGTATCGTATTACCCAGTTATTGGGTTGTGGTGGTCAGATAGGCAGTCGCTTTATGTAAATACTAGTACTTATTCAGCTGCATCTGGTTAATTTGGAAGGCGACACCAAGGACAAGGCTAGACAGATGAGGTGCAGCCAACTGTTAGTAATAAGTCCTTTTCATCATCAGCCGATCAGACGTACTGCGATGTGCCACTACTAGGTAGTTATATGTAAAACGTTTTGGAAACACGTTCCTTATGCTTATAGATATAGGAGTGAAACTCTGGCATTTATAAAGAGGGGATGGGGCTTGCGTGTTTTCCGATAGCTATGGCATAGGGATTAAATAGGTTCCTTCTGGGTAAACGTGCACCATTGTGTACCGCGTCATCATCATCACTTACCTACTATCAGGTGAGATAGCGGTCGAAAAGGATCAAACGCCCGGATATCAATAAATTGTATACACGGTCGCTCTCCTGAAATCGGATGTATTTATGTCTCATTTACATTCAGCCCCTGCCGCTGCTCCTCGCGCTGCCGGCAATAATTCCCTAAATACTGCCGTACAGTTCGCGCCAAATAACTTTGCCGCTCTGAAGTTGGGTTACGCATGCACGCTGGCTTTTTTTTTTTTTTTATATAGGGCATCTCGTAGCTGACCTCTGAGGTCATGACTACTCAACCGGTCAATCCTGTGGCTGCTTAAGGCAGGCTTCTACACTTAAAGCTTCCAGCCAGGGGCAAAACTATGCTAATTAAAACTAGGCGAACGCTCGCTAAGGGCACCCCCTGTGGGGTACGAACCTCGGCTTAGGGCGTTCGCTGGGGGGAGGACAGCAAGAGGGACATGCTGGATCAAAAGTATTTCATTATTATTAATCGGGGAATTTAAAGCTCAGCATCGACGCGGGCTGGCGATGTTTTTCCTTCACCGATGTGAGTAATGTCCAATATAAATTCAGAAAGTACATATGAATTGAAATAGTTATTTATGCTATAAGTGCGGAAGGTAGGTGATTTCCGACGAGTGGCATTTTTATTCTCGAGCGAGCGAAGCGAGCGAGTGTATAAGTCGACACG
Organism: Agrochola lota; assembly: GCA_947364205.1. NCBI lineage: Eukaryota > Metazoa > Arthropoda > Insecta > Lepidoptera > Noctuidae > Agrochola > Agrochola lota. Next base: position 11,463,542 of record OX376245.1, on the reverse strand, counting down.
AGTCGGAAATCATTGTATGCACGTGTATCATACAACGTTTTACTATGCATTGTGCGCGGAAATAATAAAAAAAACCGGGCAAGTGCGTGTCGGACCACGCACAATGAAGGGTTCCGTAGTTGGGATGAATTTATCCCAAGAACAAACTTAACATTGTAGTTGAAATACGTGTTCTCCCATACGGAATGTATGCGAGATCATGTTTTTCAAACTGCAAATTTAACTTGGTTGATTATTTCTCGTTAACCTGTAAAGCCTACTTAGTTCTCATAGTTTTCCTTTTAATTTCGTTATATATACTACTGCTGTGAATGTTTTCACAAGTCCAAGTACAACCATTTAGCTAGAAGGGGGGGGGGGGGGGGGGACTTTACTCTAGCAAAAAAATCTGTTAAAAGCTTAATATTTCGCAAACGGATCCCTGAATCCAAAAATGGGTTTCGACAAACTCACAATATTTTTGAAAGACCTTTCTAACGATACTCCACAACATGGGGTAGATGAGGAAAAAAAAAACATCCCCACTTTACGTGTAGGGGAGGTACCTTAAAAAAAAAAAAAAAATCTTGATTTTATTTGGCATGTATTTAATGCGGCAACTAAGTAAAATGAATACAGGTTTTTAAAAAAAATAGAGTGGGTACCATATATAATGGGTTGGCAGCTAATAAGGAGTATCGCAATAAGTAATAGGTAGCATATTAATATATCAGTAATAAGCTCCGTTTTAATTTAAACTAGCATCAAGTTTTTCTTTTGGGAACAGAATTAATATCTAAGCGGAAACTTAATGGCGAAAACAAAATAGAAAATGGGCATTCATAAATAATATAAATCAGATTCTATTTAAAATTGTTTGTATGACTGTTCACTGTTCTCACCTAACCTAACCCAAAAGCCACCCTACTAACATTATTAGTCGCCAAGTCATTATTTATAGCTCCTCGCCTAATATTTTATTTGACTGGTATAGTTTATTTGCTACCTAAACGCAGCTGCTAGTTTTTAGTTTTTATAACACCTTTAATTTTGAACCTTACATAATATAATAGTCGCGAAAATATTTAATCGCTGGCAAGTTATTTTATTTGTTGCAAACATTTAGTCGACTTTTAAGTTATTAGTCACTCGGAAAATAATAAGCTATTTTATTTTACCACTTTGTCGGCATGATGAATATTTATACATATGCCAAATTACAGCTTTCTAGTACTAACCGTCTCTGAGCTAAGCCGCGGACAGACAGACGGACATGGCGAAACTATAAGGGTTCCTTGTTTACTACGAAACTGTGATGTGTAACATCTTACATACGACGACGTATATGTATACGTATAAATGATATAAACAAAATTCATGACTTGGATTTGGACTTTGACTTTGAACTTGCGACTTCGACTTTTTGATTTTGACCATCGTCATAATCATCGTCATCGCCATCGTCATCATCATCATTCTCAAATAATAAAATCTCTGAGACGAGACGGGCTGACATGGGCCTCAAAAATTAAAAAAAAAACAGAAAAGTAAAAAGCACTAGTGAAACAAAGTGACACTTTCCGCACAAATTGACTGCTTGGAAAACGCTATTTTCGAGCAAATGCATTGTAAAGGCCTTAACCACTGGGGCATCACGACCTTACCGTTGAAGAGACCTATAAATCGTCTACGGCGCTAGTTAAACCACGTGGTTTGTCAAGTCTCATCATCTTTAGTAGCACGTATTGTACTGGCTGGTTGCTTCCATAGGTATTCAAAACAATATTGCAACAACAGTAAGATCTCAGTACCTCCCTTGACCGACATACAAGTAAGAAGGTAGGTATCATATAGCAGACTCAGACGTTACGGTTTAACGCTCTGCTGGGCTGATTTCTAAGACTGAAATATCTAGTTAATATTATAAATCAGAAAGTGAGTCTGTTTCACTGTTTTTTGAGTTAAAGACTTTCATTGATTATCTTGGTGTTGAGATCTTTATGTTAATCTTGCAACGTTTATTGCTTATCATCATAAGCCTAACCTTTTCCAAACTGGTGGGGTCAGCTTCCAGTCTAATTGGATTATTATTATTGATAGTGTTACATCTTTCCTCTCGCTTTCCTGTCAGTGATTTCGTGAAAAGGGACGGAAGTGTGTGACAGGAAGCCGTTGATTTGACCAATGAGCGCGCGTGGTGCTAGAGTTCGCCGTCAGAAACAACCTCGACAAGGCTCCACCCCTTTTCGGACCAGTTGTGTTTAAACCCCGATTTCTCGCTATTTTACTATGAACCCCTTTTAAAACTGATAGCTGCTGTTTCTAAATCTGTATAATATTTCCTATTGGTTCTGTATGACTTTTGAGGAGCTCGTGGCTAAGTAATAACAGGCGCACGGGTCCATCCATCAGTTTAAGCTACGCTTGCCGGGGTTGGTCCGTGGATGGGTGAGACCATCTTTACATACCGAGACTCCTCCATGCCTCGCAAAGCACGTTAAGCCGTTAGTCCCGGCTATCGTTCGTGCATCTTTGACAGTGGTTACGGGTCGTCAGAAGCCCGAAAGTCTCACAACCAGTCTTACCAAGGGGTATCGTATTACCCAGTTACTGGGTTGTGGTGGTCAGATAGGCAGTCGCTCCATGTAAAATACTGGTATTCAGCTGCATCCGGTTAGACTGGAAGCCAACCCCCAACATAGTTGGAAAAAGGCTAGGCAGATTAATTGGTTCTTTAAGACTTTTAGGAATTTGGTTTACAATAAAAAGAGCATGTTTACACTTTAAACAAGTATTGTTACTTTTATCTGTTTTTTCAATGGTATAAATGACCGGTATTTAAGGTTATCTTTAAAAAAACCTGTAAAAAATATAAATGTTGTAACCGAAAAATACCCGGTAATGATCGTACTGACCGGATCATAATGACCGGTTTCGGTCCCTGTTTAATTGTCTCATTTATTCAAGTTTATTGTAAATTCAAATAATTCTTTGTTTCACTGTCGACCTTGCAATGTGACGCTACATATGATGATAAAAATCAGCTGTTTATCTGATAAAATTCTGCCCTTATCTAAGAATTTGTCCTAGTAAGTACCTAATGTCTGGATATTATGTCGGTCTGTGATAACCAGACTTAACATTACGCTAAATTGAGTGCAATTTAGTCTTAGATGTCTCAAACGTAGTCAGTCAAAGACTGAAATATTTAGAGATGTACCCTTTGAAGAGATTAAATCCGGTTTTAAAACTATACTGGACAGCTGCACTGAGTGCATTTTACTGCATAGATGCTTACTTACACTGCTTTTATCATTTAAGTCATTATTATCTATGTGGAAATGATGTTAACACACATAAGCATGTCAATGACCGTTCCATTTCACAATTTACAGAAATGAAATAAAATTATTTTCTGTAAGTAGGCTTGTAGAAACACTTTTACACGTCAATAATATTTTTTAAACTAGACGAGGTCGGCGTTTCTTATCTTCATACTCTGAGGTGAAAGGCCGAAACAAACTCAGAGGTCAGTCTCTTTTAAAGTCCAGACATAATCTTGGTCAGATCATGTGAAGACCATGTAGATTGGTGTCTGAAATGGTCTTTTGAGGAAAGAACCACACAGATTGAGTGGACCTGTCCAATCAGTGCACGCATTTGTCAGTAATCGTGCAGCTAGGTTAATGTAAGTATGTATTATTATATTATTACGACTAGCCCCGGCTTCGCGCGGGTAGCACTATGTACTTATCTACGGCGCACCTACCTAGCCTGCCTACGTACTGGTAGGTAGCTAGGCAGGCTGTGCCAGGGGTGGGTAGGTACCCATACCGACCAACCTACCCTACTCTGCTAAATTCACATTCATCAAATACGCTACCGCGTCTTTCCATGCTATACGAGCACAAGGCCAGAACGCAAGGGTGTATAAAAACTAATTATACTCGTTTAGAAACTAATCGCGTATTGATTGGAAATCACTTTTTTACTATGGCCTTCCAATCTATACAAGAGTAGTACGCAAATACTCGCGTATACTTCGTAGTGACCTAAATATCTACCTTATTCCAAAATATACAGTGCCAGTACGCATACGGACTAATCGTGTATATATTGCGACAAATTGTGAACTGGTATTCAACTTGTTTGCGACGTAATGCACCTTGCGCTGAATAGCCACTTGGAAGTTGGTCACAGTTCTAACCTAACCTAACCCATTTGATATTCCGTTATCAGTTAGCTGTTCTATTTCACCCAGGTCAATATATTTTTATTTTTTAATCTATATTTATTAAAATTCATGTCAAGCGTAAGGGATGTAGTATAGTTTAGAACCAGGATGCGCACGTCCACGTTACCAACTAAACGTAAGGCTGCGTTCTGGCCTTGAATAGATTGGAAATACGCCGCGCTAACTGTCCAACGCGCGAAGTTAAAATAGTCATTATGTTTTCTGACATTCTCCAATTTTCTAGGCAATTGTGTTAATTTTTCTTTCCGTAAGAACCTTCTCATTACAAATCAAAACGAAAGCCTATTACTAAGCCTCCGCTGTTCGTCTGTCTGTCAGCGGGCTGTATCTCATGAACCGTAATAGGTAGACAGTTGAAATGTTCACAGATTGTGTAGGTAATTCTATTGCCTCATGTTCGCATATTATAAATGCGAAAGTTAGTCTGAATGGATTTGGATGTTAGGCATATGGGCAGACCATGACCTGGATTAGGATATAGGATACTTTTTATCCCGATATTCCCACGGGATGGAGACTTTTGAGGGTGAAACCGCGGGGCGCAGCTAGTAATAAAATTAAGTTATAAATTAGTTTGTATTTTTCCACTCTTAATAATATCAACATTTTTGTGATAGGATTAATCATTTTTATTACAAATTGATTAAGTTGGTACAATACGTATAATTATGCAGCAAAATAAAAAAATATTTAAATAATTATCTAATTGATAAGTTTGGTAAGTACATATTTGATCTTAATCTGACAGATTATTTTTTATTCCTTGATTAATGTTTTGTTATCAGAGTAATAATAAAAATTATACTTTTACTTCCTATTGAAGATAGGAACTCGACTTCGACTTTGTTTTTTAGGTACTGATTACAATTGGTGAAAACAATATTATGTTTGTACTTAAAAAAGTTCATTCATCTTACACTGAACATGGCCTAAACCCAGACCAAATAAAAAACCAAGACAGTGCGCTATCAACAGTGAAGTGAAGCCGGTTTCGAGAACATGTGTGCAATCTGTGTGGTGTAGTGTCATTGTAAAAGGCTATAAATGTGAGCGTGTATACCTACACAGCACGACGGCCCCCGACCCTTGTCGGCGATGCGCCAGCCCGCGTCGATGCTGAGCCTGTAGCTTTAAATTCCCCGATTAATAATAATGATATACTTTCGATCCAGCCTGTCCCTCTTGCTGTCCTTCCCCCAGCGAACGCCCTAAGCCGAGGTTCGTACCCACAGGGGGTGCCCTTAGCGAGCGTTCGCCTAGTTTTAATTAGCATAGTTTTGCCCCTGGCTGGAGGCTTTGAGTGTAGAAGCTTAAGGCAGCCACAGGATTGACCGGATAAGTAGTCATGACCTCAGTGGTCAGCTACGAGATGCACTACAAAAAAAAAAAAAAAAACAGCGCGACGGTGTAGTTTTGACATGCTTCACTGTATTGTTCGCAGCACTTTGTCTTGGTGTTTTATTTGGTCTGTGGGCCTAAATAGGAAATAATATTTGTTTATACATAAACTTGTTGGTATATATTGGCGTGTGTTAGCTGACATAAATATAGCAAATAATGTAATTTATGTTTTGTGTTTTTAAATGGCAATTATTTTGCATATTGTATAGAATCCAGTTCTTCTAACTTAATAGAGCTGTGCTAATAGAGACTCTGCGCCACTTCTTCCCAGTTAAAGCACTAGGAAGTGGTGAATTGTGTGCATTCTGTCTTGTTTTATGTAATTAACACATTCAAAAAGTGCTGATACCCAGCCTAATTTGAATAAATGACTTTTGATTGTAAAAAACATTCACCCACAATTTTGCAAAGTGGTTTGTTGGAAAAACTCATCACAAACTTGTTGTTTTTTTGTTAAGTCAGCTCACAAGCTGATGAATAGTTTGATGAGCACTTCTGAAAAGTAAATCAGTGTTAACAAATTTTAAAATTACCCTTTAGCTGTCTGCTGTATATTTAGCTTTTATATTTTCACAAGGAAAAAGTTTTATTATAGGTGATATTATTTAATAACTGATTATTATAATATTTCCCGGAAGGAAAATAGTGGGTAATGTATTATTATTTCAGATGTAATACAGAGTATAAACTACTCTAAAATTGATTTATTACTAAAAACTTTCATAGCTTGTATTTGTGCCCTGTTGATGGCAATAGGCTCGCCCCCTATTACATGGGACTTAAACATAACTGGGCGAAATGTGGGTGAACTGTCGGTACACTTACGCCTAACCCTTCGGGGAATACGCGCGTGATGTTATGTTACTACTTTCATAGGTTTTGCCCGTCATGAAAATAAATCCCAGGCTGCACTTCCAACCATTAAACCAACATGTCAGTTATTACGCATTTAAATAAATAGGTCATAGTTTTGAAACCAGACAGGCGCTTTACTTTGTTTAAATCACCACTGCTCTCAAAACGGTGTGAGGAAACCGGAATGTCCTAGAACGAAAAATTCAAAGACATGTGTCATCTACCAACCCGCACTGGGCCCGTGTGGTGGATTACAGCCCACTCCCTCTCACAGAGAGGAGGCCTGTGTCCCAGTAGTGGGAATATTATAGACTTATAATGCATTTAAATATTGGGCACTTCAACTTCTCTTTTACAAGTATTTTTAACACTAAGGATTTACATTGAAAGTTGTTATTATTACTGTAGATGTGATTATTAATAATTGTATAATCACAGCACAGGAACTTTCCAATAAAACTTGATTATTTAGTGATTTTAAGGGTGCCTTTCCACCAGAGATGTGCTATGCTACGTTGCTATGGATGCGTATGGTATCCACCGATCATATTCATTCGTCCCGTATTGGTCCACATAGCGAATGTAACATGTAGAGACCCAACAAGACTAACAATGTTGACACACCAAAATATGCTATGCCATAAAAATTGTTTAATCACAGCAGTAAACATTTTTAACTACATCCCAAAAGATATTAGGGAACTCTCTCTGAAATATTTTAAATCTAAATAACTTTTAAATGGCTCATCATTGGTAATACTTTTTATGAGTAGTGTAAAAGAATTCTTTGATAACAAAGTAAGTGATAAAATAATAATGTTATGATTTACTTAATATTTATTTAGATAGTAGGTACCTACTTACTGCTTAGATTTAAAACTGATAACAAAATTTGTAAAAATTTTAGAATTACAGGTCAGTGGGTCATTTTAGGGCATTTATGGGCATATTGGTGCCGATTCTCTTGTCACAAATGCCTGTAAACTAGACTAAAAATCACAAAAATTTTGTTTATTCCTGTCAAATGACGATTTCCCATTCTGAAATAGAGTAAGTGACACAACTTAAATATATTTTAGTTTGACAGCACTAAGATAGTACTGAGTTTTTAGTTTAGTGAAAATGAAATAATTATTACTGAATTAGACATTTTTCACCAAAAATTTTGATTGTAAAATACCAAACCAGACTAAACCTGACAATTTCTAATCGCGATTAAAAAGGTGTGGGATAAAATTAATAAGTTGTCATGAACTAAAATTCACACCAACATCTCGACTTCACGTGCAAAAACAGTACTGTATTTATTTTTTCTTTTGCTTATATCTCGAAAATGGTGCGTCCTATCGCAAAAATAATGAAAATTTCGACACCCTTAATGAAACCCATACACCCTTAAACCTAAACATGTAGGTAATATTTTTTCATGTTTTCCATACAAAAAGTGAAAAATTCCACAATAAAACACGTCGATGCGGTACCGCTGTGCGACTCCGGCTCTTAAAAAAAATCACGGGTTAGGACAAACCACGGGTACCACGTGGATTCGCGATTGTTAAATTCTATTTTAGTAGTGTCGAAATTATTTTTTAGTTTAGAGAATTTTATTTGCAGAATAGCTCTAAGATTCTCATAGCCAAAAGTGTACAAGAGAATCGGCACCATAGAGTTGTTTGTTTTAGCACTGTTAAATGATGCTAGGTGCATAATTTTTAGGAACTTGCTTTTTATAAATATTTGTATGCCAATCCATGGCGAGACATGTAGATCATAACCCTATTATTAAGACCATTAATGTACCATGTTTTAATGCGAATAAATATATTCTGTTTAATTCTAATATATTTTTCGCGAAACAATTTTGGAACTTACTTTCATTTGATCAAAATGAATCAAAGTGAAAACTAAACTTTTTGACATTTCAAAAAGTTTTCAAAAACGACTAATTTCGCGCTACTGCTGTATGGTTTTCGAAAATCGAATCCTAGTTTGGTCGATCATGATCATGACATACTGTTAATTGGTTTATAAATAGAACAATGATCATATAGATAAATACGCCTATTATTATCTAATCGCAATATAGAACAATAAACAATCACCTCGGACTGGTGAGAAGTTGAAAACTATTAAGATTGTGTTTTAACTTTTTTTCTTAAGACTCCACAAAATATGACGAAATAACTGATAGCAATACGATATCCGAATTAATTGAAGTATAAATTACGACATCATCAGAAAAACTTGAAATAAATCAAAATGTAATCAACTTACCTTGCGATCCTAAAACTACAATTTTAGCTTCAATAACTTTCATTTTGTACACAAACACAGTAACATTACAAAAACACGATATAAATTACACTTTACATTATTTCCTTAGCATTAAAACGTGTAAATAAACAATAAAAATATCAGTTGACGCGAAACATGTTTTCTTCACGCCAACTTTTACGAAACTGAAGTTAGATAAAGTAAATAAATCAAAAATACTTTCTAAATGAATTAACAGAAGTGATTTGTTTGTGGAGCTATGACTATTCTAATTTGGTCGGGTTTTATCTGTTTCATTTGAACTAAATTGAAGCGACATCTGTACGTAATATTGTAAAGTATTTAGGTGTCTAATGGTAGCAGGCTCTTGAAACGTTGTTGTTGTAGTTTCTATCTCAAACTAGATGGCGTTGGTAGTATTGAAAGTAGTAAAATAAAGTAATAATGATGTCTAGGGCCTGTGTTTCTGTTTTATTATTTTTAATTAGTACTTTGTTCTGCCTAGCACAGAATTGGCTAAATTATGTCTACTGCCCTTGAAAGTTCTTCCAAACCAATTTTACACCACTTTATCTTGGTTAACTCTTAGCTTACCAAAAATAATAGCTGATTAATGGTTGATTTTATGGCTATTAAATATGGAGTATCATAAGTATAGTCTTTTCTGACATAAAAGCAATGATTGCCCACTTAATAGCGCAGCGTTTATAGCGATATCGAGTTAATAGTTTACGAGTTTTATTTTATAGTGATTGCAATAAGATGGGTCAGGGCACTGAGATTGGCGCCATAAAATATTATTTTATACACTACAAGAGTAGACGAGAGTAGTTTATAATTTACGAGGTACTATCAAATCGGTCTTTAATCTATCTTAAATGATGGCGCTTCTCCCAATCTGCTTCGAATTTCGGTATCTCGGTTCGCTCGTGCAAAGCGATGGCGAAGTAGATTGGACATCGCACAGAATTAACACAGGATGGATGAAATGGCGGCAGGTCACGGGAATAATCTGCGACTCCTGCATTCCCCTTAAAAATAAAGGGAAGATATATAAAACAATAGTTAGACCTGCTGTCTTGTATGGATCAGAACGCTGGGCAACAAAAAGGATGAATGAAAGACATGCACCTTGAGATGAGAATATTTCTAAGTCTTTTTTCCTCAGTGCCCCGTTACGTACCTACCTACACTCTAACCGTGGCTCCGGTGACTGAAAAGTTGTGCGGAAATCGGTTGTCATATTATGGGCATGTGATGCACAGGAATGAGGAAAATTGTCGTGGGGAAAGTTTGGAGTATGAATGTCGATGGCTATATGAGTAGGGGAAGACAAAAGAAACGATGGATGGACTGTGTGAAACCTTCCTACCGATATGACGACTAATTTACAGAAGTATGGAAGAAAAAGTCATGTTGCGAAAACTCCAAATAAATTGGGATAGGGGCAGGAGAATGGTGAATCTATCTTGTATGTACCTACATGGTCCTATTATCTAAAGATTCTTCTTCTCTTTCTCTTGTGTCGGCACTATCAAGACAAAACTAACAAAAGCCGTCTGTATTTTTAAATCAGGTACTTACAAGGTATAAATCTCCTCATCATGAACAGCTAAAAGTCTTCCATCAAACATAATTGACAGAAGTAATAGTTGGAACCATATTGTATTTAATTGGCTAACACTGGACAAACATTTTATTTTGTTCACTTAGTTAATCGCTCACTATAGGAAGTCGCTTTCATAATTGCTTTTGCAATAAGACCACAAAGAATATTCGTCTAGCGAGTGTATTTGTTAACTACCTGGATAAAAACATATTTTTATCCAAACTAATCTGAAGAAAATCACCGCAGCGAAAATAACAAGATAACGAATTCAAATCAATACAAAAGAAGCGGGAAAACCAATCCAATATGGCCGATTTGCGAGCGCTTTCGACCGCCATTAAAATATTTGAGAAAGATCGTTTACAATCTTATTTTTCCAACAATATTTGATACATATACCAATCTCACTAGAAATAAGGTCTAATTTGGCTTGGGTAGACGGTAAATATAGATGTGCTATATGGAAGTGCCTGCCACAAGTCAAGTCGGAAATCGGAAAACATTATACAGATTAAATTTGGCCGGAAGTATATAGAGCTACTGAATAGTCTATGAAAAATTGATTTTGTTTATGATCCAAGTCCAGTACTATGAGATAGATGGAGTAATCAGTTTTTTTTTCTCCCGAACTCTTGGGGCCGTAAATTAATAGCCATTTATCATGATATCTAAAATGTTAACCATATCTGTCGTGGTAGGTATCATTCACGACTCACCGATTGTCCAAGTTTTATCGGGATCATTACTAGTCAACATTTAGTGCACTCTAATCGAACATACTACAAACCACCAAGTTATAGTACTTACATACTAATTCCACGCCAAACATCTAAGATTTTTTAAATACAACCCTTGCATGACTGGAAATTCTCATAGGTGGTTTAAACATCTCTATAAAATCTCCAAATACACTTAATTCACTGGCTAAAGAAATCCCTATCCTCCGCCGCACTCGTACAATGGCAGATTTACATAAAAACACCATACCATCAACATACAGGCTGGTTGTCAAATTGCCTGTGAACGAGATGGCTGAGTGGGTCTCTCGGTGAATTAAATCAACTAAATTTTAGTGAAAATTAGGAATAAAATATGGAGACCCGCTTATTAAAATCATTTTCAACAGCGTCTCTCTCACTCTCACTATTCAGTCGGTACTCGGATTCGTTACTTGTGACTTGATAATTAATCATCCACATTATCGATAGGTATGTTGGTCAGTCAAAATAGGATAGTTTAAAAACATTGAATTATTGTTGTTGGTGGTGTCTAATTGGTATTTGGGTGACGTCACTGAGTGTGGAAATTGTGACTACATTGTTGGTGGTTTGGGAACCTGTAAAAACAAAACAATGTGTGGTAATATTAGATAAGTAAATTTCATAGATTTTTGTTTGAAAGAAACTTTTTCATACAAGAACTAGCTACATATTGATTTTTTTAATAGAGTTGTAGAAGATGGGTTCCCGATTGAAGATAAATAAAAAAGTATCAAAGAACAAACATAATTCAATAATTCGTAACCTATCATGCGTCAAAGCTCATAAGTCTGCTTACCCCCACAAATTACGCGCTTTGAATATTAACGAATACCATAAACAAAGGGTATATTTTCTTCCGCGCCGCCGGGCAACGGTAACTGCCCACTCAGCCTAGTGAAACAGATGAAGCAAAAATATTTATGATACATTAGCCAAATTACGACGGCAAATGTTATCTGTGCGATTTGTTTGTGTTTATCGCGTGAGTTTGGAGTTTTAGCTGCTGAAGCGATGTGGCAGTAATGACTATGTACGACACATTCGGTTTAAAAAATATATATTTTTGTAAGATTATTATAGATATAGCAACATTCTTTGATGAGAATCTCTGAGTGTCTCTTTAGACAGACAGCAATGGGGCAAGATCTGAAAGAAAGTTAGGTACTTCCATAGAAACTTGCGCCTATTCAATGAGTTGTTGCCTATCTAATGCAGTATTTTTTAATCTTCAGATTTCTTTGAAAAAATAATGCCTTGGTTTACTGTTTCCTTTTAGAGTGGCTTTGCTTTGCCCCAAGTTTCAGTGCAAATTTCCAAAATTATCAGACAAAGTCAAGTAGCGCTTAAATCGCTGCACAGTCCACAAACAGCAATATGTTAACGTAGTATGTAAGTAATGAGAGTAATTTAGCTAAAAGCCCGCGAAACGCGGCCAAAGTGGTCGTAACAATAAAAGTGGCGATAAATTTGTAACACCGCCATCTAGCAGTCACTAGTTCATGTTGTATTCATGAGAGCCGTCGCTAGATGGCGTTAGTCGTGATTTAATTCTGTCCAGCCTTTTTATGTGAAATGGAGCGGGGAATTAATTTATTGTATCGTGATTTGTTTAGTGCTTGTTTATATTTTTATTGCTTTATTTACAAGACGTTTGGTTTTTAGGGAGAACAACAATGTAGCTAAGTTGTTCATGCATTAATTTTGCAATGACAATGATGCAACGGGCATGGCTGGGAAAAAAATAATGTGATCTTGACAGGCATTTGCCCATTGCCTAACTTTGCTCCAATATCAAGTTTTAAATGACCCTAATTTCAATCATCACCGATTGTTTTGTACCCTAGCGTACTCGTATTTTCTGAATAGATTAAAAAACCGGCCAAGTGCGAGTCGGACTCTCACGCGAAGGGTTCGGTACCTATTAAAAACGCCAAAAAAACCATTTCGACCCCCATTAAATAACTTTATAAATTTTTGATAATTTTTCGTGTTAATGGCAATAGTAATACACAATCGGTGAAAATTTCAGCTGTCTACCTATTACGGTTCATGAGATACAGCCCGTTGACAGACAGACGGACGGACGGACGGACAGCGGAAGCTTACTTTATAGGGTTCCCTTTGGCACCCTTCGGGAATGGAATCCTAAAAACGGCTTGTTGCGATCACTCCTACTACAAAGCAGATTCCGTGTTAGGTATTTCATGTTCACATAACATAACATAATATATACCATAGCTAACCGAAGTGTGAATGTTGAATGCTTGGAACTGAGTAGAGTATGCACGAGGACACAGCTCGCTATCATAATGGAGACATTCCTGCAATGTTTGTATTTTTGTATAAAAATAACCTCATAAGCTATGGCTTCCTAGAAGAGCGTTGGCCGTCTCATAACGACCGCACTGACGGCCGTCATGAAAATGATGGCAGCGGGGTTTGATATTACGGTGCCAAAAAGCGCGCAGAAAGAAAACACACCAACTTAGTTGCACAAATAACGTTTTAGTGACATCATTCGCCGGTAAATTACGGATGCTATGTGGCGGCCACGTTTTGCTAAGGCATATCGTATATTAGCTATTCTCGAATACATAGCTCTGGCTAACAAGAGAAAGCTTATATTTAAGGTAGGTATTTTTGGCGTATGTATAGGTAGGTACTACAGATTACTGAAGCTTTGTTTTATATGCATGTTTTTTTTCCGATATAACTGACACAGCAGATCCATTATCTCCTTCAAATTAAACCTAAAACCATTTTTTTTATGTAGTAGGTTTAGCAAAGTTCCTGCCATAGAAAATCTGTTTCGTCAAGGTCGTTTAGTTACTTATTTTAGTCTTGTACAGTAACTTTATTAGACTACCTATATAATAATAAGATGCTAGAGTGTATAATTCCAAATCATTTAAAAAATCAAATTCCAAGAATTTTTTATTCATCCCTTTTCTTACAAAAATAACAAAACATTTAAAACAATGCGTCTTATCCACTCTAGTCTAGTCGCACCGCAAACGGGCAATCAGCGAGCGATCGCCAACACGACAACACCCCTCCCCACCCCGCTCACCCGCCGGCGCTCCTTGATTCCAAATTCAATTTGCACCAATCAACGGCCGCCGTCTTCCCGCCTTCCCGCGACGTGACGAGCTGTTGTTTTTTTAAAAATATCGTCGCTATTGTCTTTGATTGTTTGCGGTTGGTGTAATGTCTTTTGTTGTTTTTCGGCCATTTTTGGACGAATGTTATTTTTTTATTATGTTTGTGGTAAATTATGTTTTTTATTTCAGAGAATAAAGGAAGGACGAAGATATTTATTTGAAAATCGAAGAGAAAGGCACACTTTTGTCTACACACATTAAAATTGAAATTAAAAGTACTTTTTCTTTTTATAATTGAGAAAAAACACGAGAGAAATGAAATATAATACTTTTTGAGGAAATGTTGAGTTAGGGTTGGGAAAAGCTTGAAAAACGCCATTTTCTTTATAGAAATTGGTGAACAGCTGTTCGTGCGTGTTAATGATGTTCTTTTAAGCTGAAGGGGGCAGGCAGGCTGGGAAATAGATGTTTTAACACACATTTTTTTTTGGCATTCGAGTAAAAAAGGAGCAGTGTTACAGAATATGACCGAGAGATTGTATGCTGCACCGGTCGATGTCATCACGTAAGCGTCAGTTGTCTCTGAAAACCAGCGCTGGTGCTCTGTCTATCATAGGGTCGCACAGCATTATGCTGAGCGATGGCCGTTTTGCGTGGATGTGATGTGACGCATATTATCCCCCCAATTTGTTATTTTTTGTGTTTGTGTTCTTTCTTTGCGCCATGTTTACCGCAGATAAACGTTATTTTTTCTTTCTAGATTGAAAATGCACAAAGAATATTTTTTTGACATTTTTAATCCTCACGTAGAATTCGTTGCATTTTCGGTCGATTCAATTAGTGGTGAGGTAAAATATATGAACGAATCGCAGGTAATTTGCAATTCAGGAACCTTGGGACTGATTCATAAATCAATCGTCAACGTTTCTTTTAAAAACCTTTTGTTGCACTGTTTTTTTTTTTTTTTTTTTTGTGCTTGCATAAGCACAAAAATAAACTTTAAAGGGCTACATGGGAAATTCAAACTAATATTATGAACGCGAAAGTGATTTTGTTTGTTTGTTTGTATGTTACGCTTTCACGCTAAAACCGCTGAACGGATTTGGATGAAATTTGGCACATGGGTAGACCATCACCTGGGTTAGGGCATAGGATACTTTTTATCCCGATATTCTCACGGGACCGAGACTTATGTGAGTGAATCCATATTAAATACAAATTAAAATCTAAAGATGATAAGGATACCTGCTTCATCAACATCGTCCACATTCCGATTCCACCCACTGCTGGGCACAAGTCTCTCTTTCCTTGTGTCAATCCCCGCTCTTGTGTTAGCTTCATCCAGGTTCTACCCGCGATAGTAACAATATCGTCTGTCCATCACACCGCCGGACGACCTACACTTCTTTTTCTAGTCCTTGGACGCCACTCGGTCCCAGCTTTACTCCACTAGTCATCACCGTGCTAGGTATACTGTCCAACTCCATTTGGTCTCAAAACAGCAGCTCACTTTAAAAAAAAACTCATAAAAATTGAAAGTCTAAAAAAAAAAACTGTGTTCATCGAAATGTCAAAAAGCGCGCGAAAGCGTACCGAAAATGGCCGCACCCGAGAGCGGGGTGTCGTTACAATACCAAATATCAAATATTGATATTCGCTCCTCGATTTTGTATTCTGTTTGAATTTGTAGATACTATTTGCACTTCTACTTGCTACAGTTTTGCGTCTGTCATCATTGTTTGGCGTTCTATAGATCTGTGGGTGCCACAGATTATAGAGGTGTACGTATTGATATTATAGAGATATTGTGGTTACTGTTTCTAGATGGAATATCATTATTTAGGGCCGATTTTGCAATCAGATTTTTGAATTGTTACCCTTTAAACTAGTATTTATAAATTGGCTATTGTAATGCGGTTATTGCCACCCACGTACACCAGTGGGGTAATGACGTAACACTTACAGTAGCAATGGCTTTCATTTTGACAGTTCAACAACATTCATTGCGTTATTTACGTAGTTGAGCAGACAAATTTTGATTGATAGTGTGTTACTCGATTAGGGTACTGGTCCCACAGCACAGCATACATCAAGGCTACATGGCGACACGAATATATATGGTAGTTTGCTTTTTCTGACGAACCGACGAAACCGAAAACCTTTCAAAACTAGCTTTCAGTTATACTAAGTACCTACATGTATTTAGTTATTAATAAGCATAAAGACATGAATACACCTTTTAAAGTTTCACTTATGAAATTAGTCAACAACGGCTTTCAGCACGCTTATTAGCATGCCCACAATAGAAACGGGTTTTGTCGACGGAAGAATAGACAAAATGACAGGTGACAATCACAATCTGTCATTTTGTCTATTCTTCCGTCCGTTAAGGCTAACCTAATAATCTTTATCCTGTATTAAATATGTGTACCCAATATTTGCACGCCACACTTGGCAGAATGTGATGAAGCCATTGACCAATCTTATGACCAAGTTCTGACAAATCAACTGACAAAGCAGAAAACCCGTTTCTATGGTTGTCATATTACGCGTGCAGGAGTGACGATACACTAAATTGTATTTTCATCAGAGAAAATAATCAATTATTGCCTTTTAAAATCACGATAAAAAGACGATTGGCTTTTCAGCTACTCACTAGCTTATCTAGATGACCTCCTATTCTAACTCAGCCCTAATTGCGTCATTTACGATCAATCACAATCTGAATCATTTTGAACCAGATTGCTAATCGATTGCTTCATAAGTTCGAAAAAAAAGCAGGCCTATATTTAGTCATTCTCTTAGAACATAATTTAAAAAACCCTGAAACAGTCTCAAGTTATCGACGTTAGTATCGGTGGCTGCAAACAGCGGTAAGTTATTTAAACAAAAGGCATCAATCACTGCGGACACGCCCCCCGGCCGTAGCCTATAGTCTGGCTGAGACGTTGCGAAGACCTAAATTTTATCTTACATCAATTTTACTCGCCAACCGGTACTTTTGCCGTTTTGTTGGATTAAGATTAAGGAGCTCGTGGCAATAACAGCCGCACGGGTCGATCCATCAGGTTAAGTTAAGCTTGCCGGGGTTGGTCCGTGAATGGGTGACAACTTTACATACCGAGACTCCTCCGTGCCTCGGAAAGCACGTTAAGCCGTTAGTCCCGGCTGTCATTCGTGGATTTTTGACTGTCGTTACGGGTCATCAGAAGCCTGAAAGTCTGACAGCCAGTCTTACCAAGGGGTATCGTGTTACCCAGTAACTGGGTTGTGGAGGTCAGATAGGCAACAGCTCCAAGTAAAATACTGGTATTCAGCTGCATCCGGCTACACTGGAAGCCGGTCCCAACATAGCTGAGAAAAGGCTAGGCAGATTGATTGTTTGATTAAAATAACATTCGCAAAAGCTTTGATAAAGAATAATAAGATTCATCATCATCATCATTTCATCCGAAAGACGTCCACTGCTGGACATAGCCCTCCCCCAAGCACCGCCACTTCAACAGGTTCTGTGCTTCTCGCTTCCAGGGGGCTCCTGCGGCCTTCACAAAGTCTTCGGTCCACCTTGTGGGAGGCCTTCCAACGCTACGCCTGCCGGTACGCGGTCGCCACTACAGAACCTTTCGGCCCCATCGACCATCTGTTCAACGACCAATAAGCCCTGCCTTGTAACCACTGCTACTTAAGTATGGCAATTCTTCAGGCTATTTCGGAGAGTAATGAGATTACGAAGTGATAATTAATTATCCTTAGAAATAGGCTATAAGCTATAGTTACAGGCTACGGCTACGCGGAGCCAACTAAATGTTACGCTCCGTGCTACACTCCACGCTACGCTCCGTGCTACGCTCAGTGCTACGCTCCGTGCGACGATCCGTGCTACACGCTACAGCTACAAGCTACGCGCTATGAGCTACGAACTTCGTCCTACACACTGACACTACGCGCAACTTGCTACACGCTACATTAATCATGTAAATATTTTTAATTGATACTTATTATCAGGTTTTGATTGTCTATGATTCTCAAGACTTTTTGTTTCGTCAACGTTTATATGTACTATCTTTTAATCTTTTTCCTGCCGTCATTTTTAATAATGACAGCAAAATCTATCTATAAGTATTTAGTACAAGGTTTAACAAATATGAACAGGAACATTCACCCTTTTCGATATTGAAAATTACAATCATCCCGACCGCACTATGAATACCTCCTGTTATCCATAACAGGCACCGTGAGAGCGAGACGGCACTACTTCCCTCTCGCTCTCCGACGGGAACAGAATACAGAGCGGCAGACTTTTTCCACACCAATTTATACTGCCGACATCACTTCAGAATATAGGGTGGCTGTGGTATAGGAAAATGTGGGATAGTCTCGAATCTTTTGGTGACTGAAGGAATGCCGACTATAGCGGACCAGAGACTATCAGTAATAATGACATAAATATGACTGTCATTCATAGTGATGGGTAACTCATCATTTTTATATGAGGTTGAGGGAGTACCTCATTTAACCTCGCGAGGTCCTCAAGAGGTACCCCTCATTTGAGGCGAGGAGTCGTACGTCGATGTATTCACCTCACGAGCCATACTCATTCTGTATATTCTGCACAATTATGAAAGTCGGTTCATTCACTCACTAAGCTCACTCAATACTCACTCGCGAGTACTCGTGTCAATAATGTCAATGTCAATTTTTAAGTGAGGACGCGTGAACGAGTGAGTTGGTTCAATGTTGAAATTCGAGTAACTCTTTCAATTTGCGATCACGAGTACCTCAAACGAGGCACCTCATGAGTGAGGGACACACCTATAGTCATTCATTCCAGTAATGACGTAAAACTATTAGATTTCTTTATATCACATCATCTTTATTCTGTTGTTGTCGAATGAATTCACAAGGAATGCATTATTTGTAATTAGTTATAGATGTTAGTATATATTAATTTAGGTTAAGCGCATTTATCGTATTTAGAGCTGTAATGGTAAATGTAGGTTGATAAATCAATAAATAAATCATCCCAACCACCATACTGCCAGTAGTATGACACTACTTGAATGTAATGTAATGACATAACATTCATCAATGACACTATGTGTTTAGTTGATTATAGTCATGTGTTTATTTCTGCGTTTTTTTTAAATTATTGTATTTATCTTTTATATGTATTTAGTGATGAGAACGTTGCAGGGCTAATACAATGACATCTACCAACCCGCACGAACTTTTGTAAATAGCAACACAGACTTAACCACATTCAAAGACACGTTGAATCTTGAGTCGCAAACTACAAAAGATAACACTACCCTTTCTATCTCTTTAGTCTCCTTGATGTTAACTACCCTATAAATTATTGCATCAATATTTGTTGAGAGAACTCCATAAGAACACAGTATTACAATAAATACACGATAGAATCATTTAAAGGTATGCATGGTATAATAATATACTTCGCGAGGTATAGCATTCCGAGACACAGTGGTCACGTGGGTAACACAAGTCTACGTCATCACATCTGTGTTACCAGACGTTTGTAATAATAACTCCCCAACCACTTTTATTATCTGTGCGAATCCGATAACGATACGTTGGTTTACGTCTAAATTGAATTGTTTCGTTTGATTAGACACACGAAACGACAATTTTAAATGCTTTGTACATATTTTTTTACAAAATCGTGGCGGAAATTCTTTCCTTAATCGTGTTTTGTTGCAATAAAGTGGCAACTGGATAGTGACGTAAGCATGTGTTAGTCCCGGAATGCCAGACCTTGTTTTATTAGACCATGGTGGGTGACTGCCCACTCCCTCTCACCGAGAGGAAGCCTTTGCCGAGCAGTGAAAATAATTTAAAAAGAGTATGCGCACTCAACACTTTTAAGTCAGCAAATTCTTACTCACATTTTTATGTACCTTTTTTTCTTTCTTATAGTCACCCTACCTTCCCCCCCCTTCCCCCCTCGGCTTAATTTAGTGTTGTAAGCGAGCCGTTACCAGTCGCATGTTATTTAACTGTTTCTACGAATATATATAGTTTGTATAGCTGTAGATGATTATCTCGTTGGCCTAGCGGTCGTAAACGCTACTACTGAGCATGAGGTTAGATTCCTAGGTCGGGAAAAATTGTTAGGGTTTTTCCATTTGGAATTTCTCAGTCGCAGCCTTAAGTCTGGATTTGTGTCCGCTTGATGGCAATAGGCTCGCCCCCTATTACATGGGACTTAAATATAACTGGCGAAATGTGGGTGTACAATCGAAGAAGTTCATATCTAACCACCGTAAGGACTATTCTTGCTTGCAGCGCTCGGCGTCTATAGAACCGGACCGGTAACAGATGTGGTCATCGTGTTCACGGGATTTTGTTTTCGTACTTTCGTTGTTGAACTTCTTTGATGGGACACCTCTGCCTAATCCCGAAGATTACAGGCGTCATATTATGTAATATACTCTACTTATCGTTCTGAGTTTTCCATATCCATCTGACATCCGATTATACGATTCCATCTGACATGGCTGCTGGAACCCTTAAAGATCTATTCCCTAATATGAGTCACTATTCCACTTTCGGTCACTGCACTCTCTAGAGAATTCTTTTCAACATAGGTGCGATTTTTTTTCGATTTTCGTTTTTTTTTGGCTTGCCTTTTTTTGGCGTCTATGGAATTTAGACTAAGGAATTATGATGCCAGTGACAATTTCATTGGAAGGTGACCACGGTGGTCTGATGGCCTGGTGAAGGCCGCAGGAATCCTCTGGATGCGGGAAGCATAGAATCGGTTGAAGTGGCGATGCTTCGGCGAGGCCTATGTCCAGCAGTGGACGTCTTTCGGCTAGAATGATGATGATGTTGACAATTTCATTTGCCAAGAATAATTATGGCTACATCCATTACCAATTTGAATTGAGGTGACTAAAGGCTTGTCACGACATGGCGCGCGGCCACGTCTGTCGAGGCCTATCGCGGCCCGTGCCGAACAATTCCCACCACAGCCCTCATCGGATCGACGGTTCCCACGGCCTGTCAAGGCCTTGTGTGGCCTGGTACGCGGCCGCGCCTGTGGAGGCCTGTCGCGGCCCGTGCCAAGCATTCCGACCACAAGCCTCATCGGGTCAACGGTTCCCAGGGCCTGTCGGCCTGGCCTGCCACGATGTGGCCGGTGACAAAGGACAAACCAGGCCGTGGGTTTACGTAAAAAACCTTTTCCAGTAAGCGTAAGAATAGCTTTTGCTTAAGTATAAACTAGCTGCTGCTCATGGCTTTGCCCGCGTAGACCTTAATAAGTTTTAGTAGCCTAAGTACTCCTTATAACATCAGCTATCTGCCAGTGAAAGTCCCGTCTTAATTGGTCCAGCCGTTTCGGAGATAAGCCGGAAAAAACAGACAGACAAAAAAAAATTAAGCTTTTTGTTTTGTTCTGTAAACCAAGACACATAAGGTACTTGAAATATCAGTTTAAAAAAACAGTTTTTATTTGTTAAAATTTCGCAGACTAGATCAAGATCGATATCTAAACACGATTAACAAAAAAAAACATATCTCAAGTTAAATTTAAATGTCATTAATAGTAATAGTCCATTTATTGGTGAGAATATAGTTACAGAGATGTTACATAGTTTTTAAGTACATAATATTCTGCCGTTTCCGGCGTACAAAAAGACTGTCAGGGTTTTTTTATTTATTCAAACTACAAAAAAAAACAACAAATCTCTTTTATTTTTATTTTGACGTATTGGGTATCCATAAGAAATCACGATAAAATAAAAACAAAAAGATTTGATGTTTATTTTGGGAGGTCAACGACCGCTTGTAGTATTGTTAGTTGAAGTATGAGTCGAGAAAATCAGCCGCCAATTCATCTTCTTTTCGTGTGGTTAGTGACTAACCTGCTATCGAATTACGCAACACATTTTCGATTTGCAATTGAGTCAAATTGGTTTCGTTTGACTAGAATTCCTTTCAAAAGTTGTAAATTGAAAGCAGTTCTAGTCAAACGAAACCAATTTGACTCAATTGCAAATCGAAAATGTGTTGCGTAATTAGATAGCTGGTGTCAGAGTTTTAAAGCCGCCCATGGGGCCTCTGACATGGCTTCACATGCCGTCGAGAAATATCTCTCAAGCCGCCAATTTATAGGAATAAATGACAGATGAATTCAATAAACATCATCATGTTACCAAAGAGTTCTACATTCGAAGTTTAAATAAATTTCTCATTGTTATTGTTTCTAACCAGCTAGTTCTAAAAACTTTCAGCGATACCCTTGTACCATGCTTGTACCCTGTATAGAATAAAGCTAGTCATAGAGAGTTCGCAGACGGCATACAAATAGGTGGCCGATTTTTAGTAGGAGTTAAATGAAACAATCGAGGTCATATTTAATGTATCAACTCACACGTCCTATGAAACGCAGGTCTAAAATAATGTAGCGCGAAATAATCTGACCGATTGTAGAAAGTATGCTGTGTGCGAGCGCACTTTTAGGAGTCTATAATACCTCAAATTGCTCAGTTATATCGAAAATACTGCAGCATTAATTTTTAAATAAATATTTGGTAAAGTTGAGGATTAATGTTTGACGAAAACACGATACCATAAAAAATTCTCTATAGCAAAAATCTCCAAAGATTTACTGAACCATAAACCGCTGGTATTTAAAAAATCCTTTAAATTAGATCATGAAACTTTGCATAATAACTGAACTAACTATAAAGCATATACTGAGTTTTTTAATTTTTTTCGCTGTAAAAAGAAATTACCTAAACTTTTTTTTTTTTTTTTTTTTGTGTTATGGACTCTAATGTTCGATTCCTATAACCGAAAACGAATCGTTTAATTACCAATGGTAGCGTTTTTATTGCCAAAACTGGGCATATAAACAGATTCATAAGCTAATTTTACCTGTGATAGCTACTTTCATATGGGAGGGTCTACTTTGCAAAGCTATGAACTGTCTTTGCTTCATTATTGGTAAAGATACAAGAGTCTTAATTTTAACCAATAATGCTGTGTGCGAGCGCGCTTTTAGGGAATAAAACGACAAACTCCAACATATCAACTATATCTTTATTTATAATTTGCATATAATATATTATTATTTACGATTATCATTCATTAGTATGGTACAGGACTCCACTTGAAACATATACAGTTTTTTTTATAAATAATTGTGACAGACATACAATTTAGGACTGAATAAAAACAACATCATATATTATGATGCCCAGTGTTTTTAAAACCGGTCCAGTAGTGTTTGAGTTTATTTATTACAATAAACATACAAAAAATCAAATCTTTTCTCTTTATAATATTATTTTAGATATAAGTCTGTAATCGGCAACCCGTCTTGAGCAAGCGCGGTGATCAATGCTCGTGCCTTCTCTGTATAGAACAGGCCTTTGCCCAGCAGTGGGACAGTAACAGGCTGGTATTATTATTATATCAGCGGTTGTAGGCTTTCTTAAATAGGTTCAAATTAAAATAGCTAGCGAAACTCCGCTGACGCGACGGTAATTATTTTAGTCACTTGAAATATTAGTTTAAAGAATCAGGTTTTTTCTTTTGTCTATACTTCTCCGATGTTTTTAGTATCGATATCACGATAAAACAAAATAAAACAGATTTTCTGAACTCAAAACTTCAACTAACAACACTACAAGCGGTCGTTGCCACCCAAAAAAAACATGAAATCTTATTTATTTTGTTTTGTTATCGATATCTATTACGTCTGCAGTTTTGCTAGCTAATTGAATTTGACCTTAAAAATACAATAGACGACGTATATTTAGTAACCTAATCCGCGTAACTGTTCTTAAAGAGTCATAAAGAACCCTGTAAGAAATCGACACGTGTTTCACCTCTCAACGAGAGAGCAGTGCACTGCTCTCGACGCTTGACGTGTCCACACGTCGGGTCCGGGTTCGCAACAAGTCAATCGCCATCCTGAGGATGCCTCGTTGAGAGGTGAAACACGTGTCGATTTCTTACAGGGTTATTTATGAACAGCTAAGAGGGTTGGGTTACCAAATATACGTCGTCTATTGTATTTTATAATGGATTTCCGCAAAGCCACGCTTGTATCAATTAACTATGTATCTTGAACTTGACCTTGTATATTGATTGCCATAATAACTACTCCTGCCACGATTGGTAAAAACAGTAGGCATTTGGAGAATTATTAGCAGGTAGGAACACTGTTTTCTTGGGAAAATGGAAGAGACCGAATGTATTGGCTTTAAAAAAACGGCTTAAGTACTAATGGTGGTTATGTATAACTAGATTTTTCTAAATTCGCGCTAGGAGCTGTCAAAGTCGTAGGTTGTAAGCACAGTTGTAAGTATTGAATTCACCGACCCGGTTACTTCCTCAGTGCCCCGACGTCTCTTAATAGCGTTCTTTCTAAAAGTTGGCAACGTCACAAATAGCTGTCAAATATTTACCTGTTTTGATTAATTTGGCAATATTACTGTATGGAAATAAGAAATGTGGCTAACTAGTGAACTAGAATATTAATAATAGATTGCAATTATAACACAAATTTTTATGTAGTAACCGTTTTAGCTGTGAAAAAGGCATTTGGTAAGTTTTCAAATACTTTTTTTTACATGTACAACTAAATATTCGGTGTTACGATATTAATTATTGCATTTCATAATCCATGTTTTAGTTCACTAGTTAGCCATATTTTATATTTCCATACAGTAATATTTTCAATTTTTTTTTTATTTGCGATGTTGCCCACTTTCAGAATGCACGCTCTTAAATACGGTCTACAGCTAAACAATCGGTCTCGTGTCGTCTTCACAGCACTGTCATATTATTCGTTAAGTTGTTATTGTTAATAATTAAACCATACACTGTAATATTTTGACGTTGACAGCCGCACAGTTACAAAAATCGGGCTTTAATGACAATATTGGTTCGGTTTGGTTTTTCTAACGCCTGAATTGTACTTCTTGTCACTAGTTAAATTATTTTATTAATGCTACATTTATATTACCATTAAGTAGTAACTTAAGGTGCGGCCACACTTGCATAGTTTCGTTACGTGATAATAAATAATAACAATTAATTTTCTTTTAAAAAAGCATTCGATTACAGCTTTTTATGGAAATCTAAATAAACTTAATGAATAATTAGCCTCCAATTCATTGTTGTTACACAATCCTGCATAGTTATTCGCAACCGTTCAATACGTTTTTGTGCCGAATCGAACATCAATCAATGTTATTAAAAGAGTCCTCTAAAGGCTTTTCACAAATCGAAAACCCGAAAATTTTGTTAGAGTTAAATCAAATAGACGACCGCCATTCTTTCGACAGCTATCTGCTGTCGGGGGCAAGGGAAGTTAGTAATTGAATGTGTCATTTTCGATTCGACAAACTGTCGAAAGGTTGTGAATAACTGTACTGATTTATTTCATTGAAAAAATTGATTACTTAGTCAAAATATTGCGATATAAATGCACAAAAGTATGGCCATATAATAATCTTAAAACTATATATAATTACATTTTTACAAAATGGCGTATTCGTTAGTAAACTTATAAACAATAATACTGTTCGGAAAGACGTCTTATTTGTTAGTATTTTACATTATAATTAATAATACCTAAGTACTGACTTGTTTCCTTACAAATACAAAATAAATTCGTGGATTAAACTTTTGATAAAAAAATAAAACTTATTTTTATTTGGCAAATAATGAGCTAACCAGCGCTTTAAGCTACGGTTTCTTAGCAGAGCGGTGGCCGCGACATAACGCCACGGCTGTCATGAAAATTATTGCACCAGGACTTTATGATGTAAAAAAACGCTATCAAACCTACTTACTTTCATAAATAACGCTTCCGTGACGTCATCCGCCGGTAATTTACGGACGCTATGTGGCGGCCATCGATCTTCTAGAAAGCCTTAGCTTTACCGCGGTCATCGTTTTGACAGCAACTGCTTAGTGCGTTCTCTATTGTCTTATTAAATAAATAATGGTGATAATTATTGTGACAATAAGAACAACTTTGTAGCACATTTTGGATACCTATTAAGATTTTTTAATGAAATGTTTTGTAGCCATCGAAAATTAAACAACTCTCAATCAAGCAACCAGTCTTACCAAGAGGTATCGTGATACCCAGTAACTTGGTTGTGAAGGTCTGGTATACAGCTGCATCCGTTAGACTGGAAGCCGACCCCAACATATTTGGGAAAAAGCTCGGCAGATTTTGTAGCCATCGAAATTAAAGAAATTATACACGAAAAAAAAATCTACAATAATCACCGACTCTTACACTAAAACAACATTTGGCCTGCATCAGTTCTTATAATTATGTTAAAATATTATGTAATCTAATAGGACA
Organism: Agrochola lota; assembly: GCA_947364205.1. Classification (NCBI taxonomy): domain Eukaryota; kingdom Metazoa; phylum Arthropoda; class Insecta; order Lepidoptera; family Noctuidae; genus Agrochola; species Agrochola lota. The sequence goes on along the minus strand of OX376245.1, from coordinate 11,436,952 downwards.
TATACTGGAAATTCTTCCAAAAAATTAAGTGCAATATTTTCACGCACATGGGTTGGTTTGGGAAGCTTCGTTGAGCCTTCTCGTGGCGTATTCCACAGAGTCTGAGGTCTTCAATCGGTGCATCCTGCCTGATAAGACATAAGGAGCCGAAACATGGACACTCACGGTACGGCTGGTCCATAAATTCAAGGTCGCTCAAGGACCTATGGAACGAGCTATGCTTGGAATCTCTTTGAGGGATCGAATCCAGATCGAGGTGATCCGGCAGAGAACCAAAGTTGTCGACAATAGGCCGGCCATATTAGCCATAGAACTGATGACCGTTGGAGTAGACGTGTTCTTGAGTGGAGACCGCGAATCGGCAAACGTAAGGTAGGACGCCCTCAGGCTAGGTGGAGCGACGATCTCCGCAGGGTAACTGGTAGCGGCTGGATGAGAGTTGCCGAGAATCGAGCTGAATGGCGTGCGATTGGAGAGGCCTATGTCCAGCAGTGGACTGCTATAGGCTAATGATCATGATGATGGGTTGGTCGAAGGTTTGCAAAGGGTTAAAAGTTAGGATAGAAGGAAGTCCGAAACATACACAGTAACAACGTAAAAATCTTCACAGCAATTTTTTTATTTATTTATTACTGACTTGGCTTCAGTTTTTATTCAGTAAAAAACAGTTGTCGTGTGTGTGAAAGTCATTGGGAAAGCTAATCTAATGCTTACATTATTAGATTACACATTACAATAATTATTATTATTTACATTTTTAGCTATTATTTAACAATAAATGTAGAAATATACACTATTCTTGACTAGGAAGGTATGCTAACTTAGTTTTAGACTATTAATTAATTTTAGTTAACTATAGTATACGTTCTGCTGACCACTTAAGACATTCTCCGTATTGAGATACCGTATTAAAACATTTGAAATAAAATCCGTCGTTTTTTGTAAATTTTATGTCTGTTACTCTATATATTACTTTGCGTTAAAAAAAGTGTTTATGGTTAAAAAAAACCATCGTCTATTGCTTGAAAAAATCCGTCAAGGTTATCAATACAAGGAACTAACAAATGAATAAAAAATGAAAAGTTAATTTACTCTCATACCACATACGGCCTGAACATATCCATAGGCCGTCCGCCATCTTGATTCATAACGACCAAACCGCGCCTATTTTCCATATTTGAATTAAAATTCGCGGCAGCCATCGCTCTTTCCCTCTCTAACGCAATAATTCTATCCCTGTCTAACATAGGTTTGACAGCTGTCAAATCTCCCGCTATTGGGGACGGCTTTTCTTGTTCATTTTGTATTTCTTTTGGTTTTTTTTCTTCAGTCTGTGGTGTGTCCTTGTTTTTGGAGTCTTGTTGGGCTTTTTTAGAACGTTTCCACTTCATTCTTCTGTTTTGAAACCAGATTTTTACCTGTTGACAAAATAAATGTTCTTATTAATTGGGAACTAGGTGATTAAGTATGTGAATGTGTATGGTCTGAATTATAATAAATTGGCCTTTTTAAATTATTTGGAAACATACACGATAAACAGGGTAACATTTTTTTTTACAAATTTACAAGTCGATCTTTTGCAAGAGTAAAAAATATAGCCTTTCGTCAAAATCAACTCTTAGTTAAACATGCATTAACAAATTACTAAATATCTTTAGCGTTAAATAGATTTAAAATATCATTTTTCAATCGTTTAAAGTTGACAAGGACAGAATGATTAAATGTACAATGTCGCCCATGGGCATGTGCCCGCCCGATTTTTTCTGAATATTCATGAAAAATTATCGAAAATTAACTTTAAAGTCTATCTTTAATATTTTTCATGTTATTTAAGTATTATTTATTAGTACCGTTTGCCATATCTCCTATGTTAATGGTTCAATTTGGATTCTGTTTATTATTTCTAAAAGCTTATGAGTAGCTAGTACCTACTAGAAATTTTATAAAAAAATATTAGTTAATCCGATTATAAAAATTGTCGACTATATAAAAAAAGCGGAGGTGAAGAAATTTTATTCTAAAAAAAAAATAGTATTTATTTTAAAAAACATCAATGTAGTCCATAAAATCACAGCGGGATATTGAAAAAAAAAATTAAAAAAATTAAAGATTCCCCCCTTTTCAAATTTATTTTCGATAATTTGTCATAAATATTCAGAAAAATACAGACGGACATAGCGAAACTATAAGGGTTCCTTGTTTACTACGGAACCCTAAAAATCCGGGCGGGTACATGGCCATGGGCGACATTGTTATTAGCGTTAAGTGGTGCAAGTGGGTTTTAAACTGCGAACTGTTTTGAAAAGTATTTGCGATTATATAATATTTTACATTCTCGTCACATCTGAACCCCATATTTCCACCCCAGACTATAAAACCATATAAGTACCTATCCGTATAAATCCGAACAGGTGTAAATATCGTATAAATTTCTAAGACCCACCCCGAGGGTGTGAGATTAATCTTTAAACCTTCGTAAACCTGCAAAGCCGTAACGTTTACGATTCCACCCTTGTAATCTTAACACACATTTGTAAGCACAAATCCGCCATGTTGACAGGTGTTGGCGCCAAAACAAATGTCAAAATTGGGCTGTTTGTAGTGTCTGTGATCTGTGTTAATATTATTTAGAGCGTGTTGGATTTTGAATGTATTTAATTTATTGATTAATTTAATAAAATGTATGCACAAATAATTTATATTTTCTTCTGTTTTGATTGTTTTTTTATTAATAAATTGATAATGTTTTAAAAATCGCTTACAGTTTACGTTAATTTAGATTTTTTGGCAAGAAACCAAACAATTTTTAGTAATTTATTGCATGACTTTATAATACTACAAATTCGCGAGAGATGCTCATTAAGTCAAAATGCTGTTAAATATAAAATCAATCTGATTCATTTCAATGACAGATTGTAATTTGACACTAATGCCAGCCATTTCTTCCTTTAATTTATTTGTCAAGATAAAAAGAGCCGTAGATTACGTTTTCATGGAATACATTTAAATGTGATATCAATATTGCAGTGTCAATAGTAATATTACGTCACTTAGTACTTAGTGATTGTAATAAAAATAAAACAGCTTTAATTTGTTTAAGTGTTTTGAATTACTCACAGCTTTTTGCAAATAAGTAATATTGTATGCTGTATTCGTCTATTTTTAAAAGAGACTAGCTTTAAACCGCGGTTTCATCCGCGTAGATATTGAGAATTATCCCACGGGGACGTACTATAGGGATTATAATTATCATATGTCCTAACCGAGATCATGGCTCTCCGTATGCCAAATTACATCAAAATCCGCACAGCCAATACGGTGTGAAAAACAGACAGACAGAAATTGTTACTTACGCATTTATAATAGTATGAATGGAAATGAAATGATTTTATTTCTGTAAGTAGGTTTGTATAAACACTTTTACATGTCAATCATATTTTAAAAACTAGATGAGGTCGGCGTTTCCTATCTGACTACTCTGAGAAGAAAGGCCGAAAGAAACTGAATACTATGTAGATTGGTGTCTGAAATGGTATTTTGAGGAAAGAACCTCACAGATTGAGTGGTAATACATAAAGGCTAATTTAGAGCGTCTATTATCCAATCGGCTGATTGGATAAGACGCACTAAATTAGTATGCTTTTAATATATAGAAAACCTCAAAAAGAATAACGGAATAATGAGTGAGATGAAATCTGTAAGTAAATAATTTACCTAAAGATTAATTATTTTCGGAAAACAAAATTATATTTTCTTTTAACCTGAGTTTCCGTAAGCATCAGACTTGTGGCGACTTCGAACCTCTTGGGCCTGGAGAGGTACTTGTTCATCCTGAACTGCTTCTCCAGCTCCAGGAGTTGCTGCGACGTGAAGGCTGTGCGAGGTCTTCGAGTCTTGCCGAGAAGAGCGTGGGGGGCACCTGAGGAAGAAGAATAATCATAAATGGTCATTGGAGAAAGTTTGTTTACACATAGAGAAACGTAAGATAGTTTTTTTTATATCTGTATGTATAAGGTTGTTTCTAAAGTTCCTGGTTTTAACGGCTTGGCTTTGCTTGACCTTGAATAATTAGGCAATAATTTAATGGGTCAGAGAGTTGTCTTGGGCCTTGGTAAATTATTAATCAGTACACCAATTGGAAATCTGTTCTAGTCTGGTCTACAACAAGATCATCACGGGTTTTTTGTATTTGCACAAGGTATTTTGTATTTTAGGGCTTATAAAAGCCGACGGCCAAGATAAAAAAAAAAAACTATTTAGTAAATAGGTATTGTAACACAAAAAGGATTAAGCTGATATTGTATCCTACGCTTAATTGAATCAATCTATTCCTAGCCAATCTCAATTAATCAAATCAATCATAACAACACGGGCCACTTAACCACAATTTATTTAACCGAACGTTAATATAACTAATTTATCGCATCAAAGTCGCGCCGCTAAGCTTATAAAAATGATAATTAACAATTACTATAACACGAACGCGACATTTGGTTTTGTTTGTCCAACACGATAATGTCATGAACGCATCTGTCAAATTTTGGCGCGAACCGCCGTCGCCGCTGTGTTTTTTTTCGGTTGTTTGAATAATGTATTATTTTTATTGGTGGTGTTTTGGGGTGAATGGGATTAGAAGTGGTGGTAATATCATATGATGGTTTGTGCCACTTAGTTGTATTAATAAATAAAAAAGCTTTTGACAATATCTTGGGTTTTTTTCTTTATAAATAGAATTTTAACGAGAAGTCAAAATTTATATTTCTAGGCTATAATTATTCCAAATTCAGATTCAAAGAGCTTTTTTTTTTTTTTTTTTTTGATGGTGGGAAATCATCAAATGACTTCTCCCGCTCTGGGCAGAGCGAGAGGGTGTGTCAGACTTTTACTGACTAAAACCCACCCGTGTTCCTTCCGTTGCCTGTGTGCCGGGGCCGCGTTATCCCTTTCGGACAAACCCGCAACCCCAGCAGGCATTGGTCTTTCGACCCCGTCGGTTGGTGCTGACATCTCTTTGAGGCGCGCGTGGAACACAACGCGCCGTCGACACGGGCCTGGTCCTTATCGGACGGCGAGCTGCCCATTGCTCACCGTCCGCAAGCCCGCGCCTACGGTGGCCGGAAGTCGGCTCTGGACTCCCGACGCCCGGGGCGTCTCCTGCGGCGACTAGGGCCGCGAGGGCGTGCAGCTTGCATCTCCCTCGCGCGCTCCGCCTCCTCCTTCGCGAGCATAACTGCTTCGCAGAAGGAGGTGACGGCCTCCCATGCACTCTCGCTCCGAACCATGGCCTGAACCAGGGCTGGACGCGAGAGATCGCCGCCGCCGATCGCCTCCGTGAGGACACGGCGGTGCTCCGCCCAAGCTGGGCAGACCTGCACCGTATGCTCCACCGTGTCCTCCGGGCGATCCACACAGTGGTGACACCCGGGCGTTTCCTCCCGCCTTACGCGGAACAGGAACCTCCCGAAACAACCGTGTCCGGTGAGGACCTGCGTCAGGCGGAAGGTGAGGACGCCATGGCGCCTCTCAAGCCACTCCTCAAAGAGGGGACTTATCGCCGCAATTGTGGCGTGCCCAGCGCTGGGTTGCGACAATCGTACACTCCATGCCGCCATGAGATCCCGCCGGAGCTCTGTCCGCTGTGCCGTGATTTCTCGCGGCAGCGGAGTTACACCCCGGCGTTTCGCCTCCTCGCGCAACTCCCACATGTGCGCGAGGAGATTCAAAGAGCTGCTTTCCTATTTGCATACTATTTTATATTTTATCAACAAAAGATCGGTTGAACCTATGATACTAAAATAAAAAAAAAAAAATAGTAAGCTTCCATCGGCCTAGAGCTGACGGAGCATAAAACAGCAATAAAATAGCAAGTAGGTACCTATAAGAATTAACAATTTAATTCTGTCATTGTATTCATGATAATAAAGAATCAATAAATCACAAAATAATCTTTTCCCATTTGTGACACACCCACACAACGCTCAACCAAAAAGAACCCTTTCAATTTTTTTTTCTCCCACAAAAAGGGCTAACGTCAACAATCGTACAGCCAAAATTAAACTTTCAATAACTTATAAATGCATTAAAACCTACATGTAGGTACAGAAAATAAATAGAAAATCGTGCTCAAGTGTCGATATGATAAATAAATAGTTTAGTCATGTTGGCAGTACGTGACTTTCCTGTGCCCAGCGTTTAAAAATAATGTTTGGTCCCATCCTGGTAAATATATTTGCTCTCGTATAACAAAGATATAACGACTCCTTTTATTTGTTATTTATTTATAATTGGAATTGTAAATTACTATAATTTATTGGTATGTTAACGGTAACTTACAATACCGGTACTTTTCTGTGAGAGAATTTCACGTTTCAGATAGGTAGCTACATATGTTACGGCTTCTGTAAAAAGACAGTACTTTTGCTTTGGGTATCTTGCATCTACTAACTGCTTTCTAGGGTCATCATTCTCTTGCGCAGGATCCCAACTTATTTGGGGTCAACCAATAATAAGCCTAGCCATAACTAAAAAATTCTAGCCACGTCACCTTCCACACAGTCCATCCATCGTTTCTTTGGTCTTCGTCTACTCTTATAGCCATCCATATTCATGCTCAAATCTTTCTTCACGACATTTTCGGTCATCAAATCAAATTAATGGCCGATTCCTATAATTTACAAACCGTTATTTGTCGAAATTAAGACTTCTATCTTTACCAATAATGAAGCTAAGACCTCATAGCTTTGCATAGTAGGCCCTCTCTTATAGAAGTAACTACCACATGTAAAATAAGCTTATGAATCTATATCCTATATGTGAATATCCAGTTTGGCAATACAAAATGTCACCATTGGTATTTATTATTTATTTTATAAATTCCTTACACGTAAGACGCAGATATATGACAGTGACCTTGAGTGGTGAGCTTGCGTGTTCAGCGTCAAGGAGCGCTGTCCCTAATCAGACGCATTATGAATTTATTATACATAAAACAAAAGGAATTCCAATAAAACACGTATACTAAAAGATCAATAATTAAATTATCTTTAAATGGTGAAGGTTTCAGAAAAATACGCTTGATATATTTTGCGTGATTCTCAGTTTTTTATCCGCGTTAGACATTTTATAAATTAATTTCACTATGTAATATAACAAAATCTAAAATATTCGTATATTAAGTTATCACATTTTTCTATATTCAAATCGTTAACACTACTTGTTTAGATGTAATCTTCAGTATTAAATCATTAAAAGTCGGTTATCGTCGACTTAAACAAAGTACACAATTGGGGTCTATCTTAGCGCCATGACCTGAAATTTCTGATCGATTCGTGTTTGTTTGGAATTAGTACCATTAGTCGATAGTGCTTATTTATTCCTGTTTTCCATTTTCCCGATTGCGACCGATTGGTTCACATTCAATCAATAGTTTGATGTTTCTGGTTTCTAGTTTTGATTTGCGAAATTCCCAGTTTCAAGCAAATCTCTAATCAGACAAGCTGCTACCAAATCTGAAGTTAGCTGTTGTATTTAATGACGGGATAACAACAGCCAATGAAAAATTCCAAGAAACGAATCTGCATAGCTATTTACAATCAATCGTTACGCTTCCGTACCAAGTTATACTGATTGATGTTCAATCAATCAGTATTCTCGAAGAAGCCTTCTAAACGCTGCTCTTGTGGCGGCATCTACATCGCCACATGCGAACTACGCATCAAAGACCTAACGTCACACAAAATCCTGACGTCACACAAATCCTGCAACGCGCAATTAGAGTTTACCGCGCGAACGACATAAATATATAAGACTATCCGACATTAACCATCGGCAGTTGCCCACCAGACACAACACCCGTCTGGTCGGGGGATCCTCCCTTTTCCAATGAGGATGAGTGAACTTTATACTCTGTTCCTCATACCTCTAAACGCTCAAATCCAAAATCCGACATTTTTGTCAGAATCGACCGCTGTTCTTCCGACAGCTATTTACTATCGAGGCTAAGGTAAAACTGGTAATCGAGATGTATAATTTTCGACGCAGTTGTAAATAGCAATGCTGTTAGTCAAAACAACGGGCAGGACTTCGAGAATTTGTCAAGAAGTCTGAATTTCAGGGGTCACAGTCTGCGTTATGGACAAAGAAGCCAGCACAAACATCGCCCAACTCCGCAGTAAGGAGGTAGTATGAAATAAATCCGTATATTTTGTCGTACGACATTCCCCTCTAGACTACTGAACGTCTTCTGTTATTTATAACAAAAGTTAGAACAGCCAATCGAATGGATAGTGGCTCTACTTTGTGGGTAGATACCTACTGGCACTACGTACTTGGTAACAGACACACATACACACACACATTACACATACACATATTTACACAAACACACACATTACACATACCCATTTTTACACAAACACACATTTAATTGTTCATTACACATTTTTTTACATTTATATTCCATAAATTGCCAATAAATACAAATACAACATGGCATCACGCCGTGCTCCCTGGAAGGGTTGAGCAGAGCAGTACAAATAAAAAAGCATACCTATAGAACGTTTCGCTATTTATTATAATTGTCATGTAATAGGGGACGAGCCTATTCAAAATTCAAATAGTCATTTATTCAAACTAGGCAAAGAATCAGCAGTCAATTACATAAGACAGTCCCCCAAAAACGCCCACCGTTCACCACTTCCTAGTGCTGGGAAGAAGAAGTGGCGCAACGAACTCCCCAGTAATCATGCCTATAACCATGAACTAGGCACAAATCCATACTTTAGAAATTCCTGATGGAAAAACCCAATAACACTGCCTGACCTGAATCAGTCCCAGGACCTCATACTCACACCAACAACGAGGCAGTTAAGCCAATGAAGTCATTTTCGCAAGAGTGCCAATGCCAAGAGTAATTACGTATTGTCTTTGGTCCGTGGCCTTGACATCAACCAATGAACAACATTGTTTTTACTTTTTATTTTATTTATCGGTTGAATACGAGGCCTTTGGCTACTTTTGTGTGTGTGTATTTTATGTCTTTTTCTCTTTATATGTGCGTTTTGTTTGTGCAGAATAAATAATAATTTTAAATAAAGGCCTTATGTGAATGATGAAGTAAATTGTTGCACATAATTAATAAACTGTGCCCCGCGGCTTCACCCGCATAAGTCACGATCCCGTAGGAATATCGGGATAAAAGTATCCTATGTCCTTAACCCAAGTCATGGTCTACCCATATGCCAAATTTCGTTCAAATCTGTTCAGCCGTTTTAGCGTGAAAGCGTAACAAATAAACACACAAACTCATTTTCGCATTTATGACTATAGGATTATAGTGCTGCAAATGAATGTCATGTAGGTGAATAATGTAATACAAGTAAGCTTTGAGTCGCCTACATGTTAATGTAAATGTTAATAAACCTTGAGAAACTTAGTCATATGCTAAGCTTATGAAGCCTTTTCCACAAAAAATTGCAAACGGGCAGTCCATTACTTTAATAATGTTTTGTAACGACGGTTTAGTTTAGCTTACAACACTTTTTGAGAGCTTCTCTAGAGGTGCATAATAAGATCTGGACACGATCACGATCATGTTATTACTCTAGGATTATTTCAATATTTTAGTTCAAGACTTCGCATATTTATATTTTTCTCTTCTTGTTCTCACACACTATTGTTAACATTTCTTTCTCATTTCTCCTTTCGCAGGTCTGCTGGAAGAAATTTATTAAGAAATAAGCAATACATTTGTACTCATAATTATGATTATGTCGTATCTGTATCTATTTTACTGTGTGTACATAAATAATTAAATAGAGTAGGTCATAATCATTCCCCTGTCCTTATCGCAATGTATTAGTGGTCAGCACAACATGTCTTTCTTTTCCACACTTCTCTATTAGCCGTCATCTCGGCACTCACCCCCTTTCTATCCATATCATCTTCCACACAGTCCATCCATCGTTTCTTTGGTCTTCCCCTACTCTTATAACCATCCATATTCATACCTAAAACTTTCCTCAAGACATTTTCCTCATTCCTCCGCATCACAACCGATTTCCTCACTTTTCAGTCACCGGTGCCACTTTCAGACTTCCTCATATGTACTTATTTATTTTTCTATCAATTTGTGTAAGAGTAGGTCATATTAACGTAATTAAACTTACTATTGCTACTGCAGTTGCTTCATTATCGGCTCAAGTGGTCAGTGCCAGAAATCTGTTTTCATGTTTTCATTTTGAATGCGCAGCGGGTTTATAAAAGCTTCTAAAATAACACATTCGCATGCTAAGCCCGTCGGTAAAATTTCAGCTAAGCTTACGAATTCAAAACTATACACAACGCAAAAAAATTAAATCGTATATCGTAAGTAGAGCAACTTTCAGAGTGCAACGCACCCTTGGCAGATTTATAGCCTGAGCAATGAATACGTGTGCTTCTAATCTAACGGGAGGAGGTTACATTTATTGTCTATGAGAAAACGGTCTTTGGTCTGTACTCTATGGAAAAAATGGCGAGTTTTCTGTTTGAATTTTGGCGGTCAAAGATGTAGCAAAAGGTTTAATATGTCTTGGCTGGCACTGTTTTTTTCTATTTTGCCTTTTGTTAATGCAAATGTATGTATAACGTAAGTGACCACTGAGGAAGGATTTTCGAGAAGACAGAACAGGGTGTGAGTTTGTATAGAATTTTGTAATTTCTTCCGATGGGAAATTCTATTGAGCGCACGGCTTTTCAGCTTGTTTTAAAATGAACTATTAAGTTCAATATGCTCAAATCACACTGCATGAATTGCCGTGCAATTGTTTTTAGTGTCGTTAATTTAATTCAAGAACATACAGACTGACTTTTTACAACCGAATTCAAGAACGTTGTTTTTCGAGATTCTACGGTAGGTACCTTCTTAGTTCCAAACCGCGTCATACTGTCTCCAACACATAACGACTTCTCCAAAACACAATAATATACTCTGTCAAATCGCATAGCCTAGCACAATTCGGATATCGACACAATAGCGTTAAGTCGCTCCGTCGAGCGCAAGACGCCAATCAGCGTAATTTGATTCTCGCCCCCCGAGCTATGGCGAGTATAGCTATGTATGTATATCTCTTGTGTCAACAACTTTAGGGACTGTAAAATATTATGGTGTTTGAGAGTGCTTAAGGAGAGATCGCCTCGGACAGTTCTTTTAAAGAATTGAAAACTCTGGTCAATCTCCCTCGGGTGTTTAGTCTTTAGATTTTATTCAAGTAGGTAAGTCTTATGACATTTGATTCTCGCCCCTGGTATATCTCTTGTGTCAACAACTTTAGGTGACAATGCTGTAAAATATTACGGTGTTTGAGATTGAAGAAGAGATTTCTTTGGTCAGTCTTATTTTAAAATACTATGTACCTACAGCCACCTTTTTTGGGTGTTTTTACAAGATTTTTAAAAGCTAGTCTAAAGAAAATTTTATTCTCGTCCTCCGAGCTATGGCGAGTATCGCTATGTGTATGTATAGTATATCTCTTGTGTCAATAACTTTAGGGGACTGTAAAATATTACGATGTTTGAGATTGAAGGAGAGGTCGCTTTGGTCAGTTTTGTTTTAGAATTTAAAAGTATTAGTTTACCGTTTAGCTTGCAGCGTGGAGCTTACAAATTTTAAAACTGCTGTGATTTGTTGACTGAAACGGCCGTACACGTCGTTGAGTTTCTCTCCAGAAACAAGGTGTTAGTCATGTTTCTCGGGTCTCTGCCAAGTTTTTTTTTTCATAAGTCTAATGACATTTGATTCTCACCTCCCAGACCTATGGCGAGTATATATGTAGATAGATATATAAAACACAAAATACACGCAAAAGCACAATTAAATGATAACAAATTACATGAATATATAAAAAAACAAGATGCCAATATACAAAAAGAAAAACATAAGTACTTAAAGAAATGGAGTGATAATTAGGACATAGTACTTTCTTTAAATCAAAAATGGAAAAAAAAGGTGCGGTGTGCGTCTCAAGGTTGCACCAAATGGGAGTCCAGCTCAGCATGTGTCAGGCAAATATACCTGACGCTGATATTCTGCTGGATCCCTGCAGTGACATACGGACGTCGAGCAAACGAGATAAATTGGATTGAATGTGTATATATGGTATATCTCTTGTGTCAATAACTTTGTAAGGGACACTCTAAAATAATATACTGTTTGAGAAGAGAGATGGGTCAATTTTGGTTTGGTGAAGATCTGACTCACTTTGGATATCCTTTTTTTTTGCTCTGTGTCAAAGTATTGGTAACGAAATACCCCTGTGTATCTCAAGGGCTTTTCCATATACACATGCTATAAAAATTGTTACCGTTATTAAAAATGTGGCATAGTTAAAAACAGACCAAATAAGAATAAAAACGGCTGTTGTAGCCAATGCCTGTAATTTCATTTTAATTTATGTTTCAATTTTCGAACACAACTCAACCTCATGCTCAAACTCGATGCATTTATTTCGAACAATCCACAATTTCAAATAATCTTACAGGCAGTTTTGAATTGTCAAAGGGTCGGTCAGTCAGAAAGATGAAGCTAGTTTCCCATTCCAAAGCGTAGTAGGTTCCTATGGAGAAGAACGGGACACTCTTTTAAATCAAAATATGTTACAAAATATTGGTTAAATGAAATTATGCATGTGAGAACGATGCCGAACATTTAAAGCGTCCGTAATAAAGTAAAATAAGACAATTCAAATATTTTAATAAGTCGTGGCAGCTAAGAGATGACCAATCTCTACTGACGGCGCCCGTTCACGACCATGACGCACAAATGAGCTCTTCAAAAACCTCTACTTGCTACCTTTTACCTTAAAGATAAAAGAAGACTCGAAACCAGCTTATCAAACGACCGTGGTCTTCAAAACTCCATAACATACGATTTGAATGTATACCACTTTATTTTTATGGGGCACCCCATCAAATAGATAGGGTCGATAATAATATCGGCATGTGGAGTCCATGTCGACCCTAATTCGGTACCAAATTGATCCTATTATTATAGTGTTATTTTGGCACTTTCGCGCTTGGGCAAGTGACAATGGTGGCGTAGGGTGCGTTTTGAATGAAAAAGTTTGAGTTCTAATCGTTTTTTATCCTTTTTTTTTCCAAAAAATTATTTAAGTACAGTATGACACAAGTTAGATGTTGCATAAATTTGAAAAATTTCATTCATTCATTTCACTTTTACGAATGTATTTGGTTATATGACTTCACAAGTTATTGCGTTTTCGTAAAGATCATTTTTACCTAAAGCAGGAATACCTATATATTGGTGATTTTGAAGACGCACTCAGTTCGGATGGCGATCGGTTTTACGAATTTTGCCGATGCTACATCTTAGTTGTGTCGAACTGTACCTACCTTTATTACCAAGGTCAGTCTTTCAGTTGAGACTGGTCATCTCTTATCTGCGAGGGCTTATTTTTAATCTAAATTGTTTTTGATATTTTTTTTACTACTTTCTCACATATAGAAGCAACAGGAATAATGTACCCAGGATTTTGTAATATCTATATTTAAAAGAGTGTCCTTGGAGTTTCTTGCCCGTTCTTCTCCATAGAGATCTACGTTTTGGAATGGGCAACTAGCTTCAACTTTCTGACTAACTGACCGACTGTTTGTCAATTCAAAAGTGCCTGTAAATGATTTAATTGAAATGCTTTGAGTTTGAGTTTGAAGATGTGAAATTGGCGTTCCGTTGAAAGGATTTCAAAACATATAATTTTCATTTTGTTTTTATTCGTCTTTCTCGAGTTAAGTCCAAGTTTCCTCACGTTTTTTAACCGACATCGAAAAAAGGTGTTATACTGTCAACGAGTTTTTTTTTTGCTTCTCCGTACCAAGTCATTGGTTACTTAAATTATCAGGAAAACTACCTACATTTGGACGAAATTTAAATAATCACATTAATTTTATTGTAATCATATTCAAGACTAATTCCTCTGCCCACCCCCAAATTGAAACAAACATGAATATAAATAAAATTAATTGCAACAAACTGATCATATGTCAGCAGTCACCACTTATTCTCTGTTACTTAACAACTACACCCTTGTTGTAACTGTATAAGGTTCATTTTAGCAAAACATGCTTCCATTTAAAGATGTTATAGGACTTTGAATCTTACACTTTATCAGTAAGGTTCAATTTACAATAGCAACGTTTAACTAGGGGTGCATCTATGGGGTGATTACAATTAGTCCTATAGTAATTTAATTTGTTTATTTTTATGCTCACAATCACAAATGGTGATATTTCGGTGATAGTTAAGCTCAGTTAAGATCGTGATTAGCTATTTAAATGTGTTGCATTTTAAATTGTGATTGGGGCGATAATTATTTATTTTATTTATAGCGCAGTGGTAGACAGACTGGATTTCTGAGCTAAGGGTCGTTGGTTTGACACATACCGTTTTTTAGGGTTCCGTAGTAAACAAGGAACCCTTATAGTTTCGCCATGTCCGTCTGTATTTTTCTCTGCCTGTCTGTCTGTCCGCGGCTTAGCTCAGAGACGGTTAGTACTAGAAAGCTGTAATTTGGCATATGTGTATATATTAATCTTCTTCTTCTTCTAAAATTCGTGAACGTTTAAACAATAACTTGTTTATCAACTAGTACTTTTATTGGTAAAAGTATTTTTTATTTATTTAGTCAAATATTTCGGTTGGAATAACTCATTTTACGCAAAATAATGATGTTTATTACAAGGGTGTTTTTTCCACTTGGGACAAATTCTAAACAGGTAAAAATAATATTAATATTAGCTATTCTGGTAAATAATTAATCTCGTCTAACTAGTTCAGTTTCGGGTAGCCTGTTTTTTTCCCATATTTTTTCTATATAATCTAGTCGTTTCTGGCACTCGCCGGTCGCTACCGCGGCACCGCTCGCTTCGCTCGCTCGGCTCGTGCGTAGGAGGTCACAGTTTTAACCTAACCTAACCTAACCATTTTTTTAAAATAATTAACCTACTCTAACTAGTTCCATAACTAACTGACTAAACGTTTATTGTCTAAAGATTGTTTGCTGTAATAAATCATTTGATTAAAGACCAAATGGCTAAATGACATTATTCTTGATAATATTCTGCCAACAAAAAAATTGACCAAATGAAAATGTGCGTACTAAAATCATTCCAAATATTGCATTGGTATAAAAAAGGTTGCTTAAATTTGTTTGGGAAGTGAAATTTGGGCAAAATC
Source organism: Agrochola lota (assembly GCA_947364205.1). NCBI lineage: Eukaryota > Metazoa > Arthropoda > Insecta > Lepidoptera > Noctuidae > Agrochola > Agrochola lota. The sequence continues at coordinate 11,421,723 of OX376245.1, read as the reverse complement.
TTTTCGGTAAAACGGCAGGTTCCCGGTAAAATAAAATCAAGAAATATTTTTTTTTTAGGGTACCTCCCCTACACGTAAAGTGGGGATGTTTTTTTTTTCTCGTCTGCTCTTTGTTGTGGGGTATCGTGAGAAAGGTCGTTCAAAAATATTGTGTTCGTGAAAGCCATTTTTGGATTCAGGGATCCGTTTGCGAAATATTAAGCTTTTAACTGATTTTTTTTTGTTAGAGTCAAGTCCCCCCCCCCCTCTGCCAGCTAAATGGTTGTACTTGGATTTGTGAAAAAATTCACAGCAGTAACGAAATTAAAAGGAAAACTATCAGAGCTAAGTAGGCTGTACAGGTTAACGAGTAATAATATACCAACTTAAATTTGCAGTTTGTAAAACATGATCTCCCATACATTCCGTATGTTTCAACTCATGAACATGTTTTTCAACTACAACGTTAAGTTTGTTCTTGGGATAAATTCATCCCAACTACGGAACCCTTCATTGTGCGTGGTCCGACACGCACTTGGCCGGTTTCTTTTTTTAACGGGTTATTTACGAGTTCAGTCGAGACTGGAAATTCGAGAACTCCCATTTGAGACCTCGGATGGCGAAGTCGCGGGTGCCCTGTCTCGAAATCTAGTTTCCACAGCCTTTAACGATCTTTTAAAACACACGTTAAACATAAAATATCCCATCAAAACCAGGGACCACATAAAATAATTTACATGAATTAAAATCTGCGTATAATAAAAGGTTTTCTCAAGAGTAGGGACAGACACTACAGCGCATGCGTGAACTAACCACGCCTACTAAATATCCTCCCCCTGTATGTTAAGTTAAATGTATGTAGCATTGTCCTTTCTTAAAAATAGTGAGTAAGTAAAGTTTCAAGTGGATTTTTTTTTACGAGAATAAAAAATGACGAAAGACAATGTATGTTTTTTTTTTTGAAGACTGATAATTTTAAATGATATTTTATTTTAATTTTAATGATAATTATTAATGATAATTTTTAATGTTTAAAAAAAAGTTTTTACTACTTATTTATAAAAAAAATTGTATATGTGTATTTTGCCTGAAATAAAACACATTTTTTTATATTTTTAGAACTAGTTACTGTCTCGTTGCTTTAGTGGTCACAAGCGCTACCGCTGACCATGAAGTCCTGGGTTTCATTCCCGGGTCGAGCAAAGTGTTACTGGGTGTTTCCATGTGGAATTTCTCAGTAGCAGCCCGGAGTCTAGATTTGTGCCCGGTTGATGGTAATAGGCTCGCCCCCTATTACATGGGACTTAAACATAACTGGGGAAATGTGGGTGTACTATAGGTGCATCTCTGCTTGACCGTTCGGGGAGTATTGGTGTGATGTTATGTCATTCGATACCAAAGACATCCCCGTTACAATTTTGCTACATATTCAGTCTATAATATTCCCACTTCTGGGACACAGGCCTCCTCTCTGTGAGAGGGAGTGGGCCGTAATCCACCACGCGGGCCCAGTGCGGGTTGGTAGATGTCACATGTCTTCGAATTTTTGGTTCTAGGACATGCCGGTTTCCTCTCGATGTTTTTCTTCTCCGTTTTGAGAGCAGTGGTGATAACACGGCTAATATAACATTTTCACTATGGCATGAGCTAAGCTGGCCCAGTGGTAACGGCCCTGACTTACGAGTTGTAGGTCGTAGGTTCGAACCCTGAGAAGCGCTTTACTTTGTGTAAATAATTTCATCACCACTGCTCTCAAAACGGTGAAGGAAAACATCGTGAGGAAACCGGCATGTCCTAGAACCAAAAATTCGAAGACACGTGACATCTACCAACCCGCACTAGGCCCGCGTGGTGATTACAGCCCACTACCTCTCACAGAGAGGAGCCCTGTGTCGCAGCAGTGGGACCGATATAGGCTCATTATTTTGAGACACTGAAAGCGGTTAATGTTTGTTTCATTTACCTATCGGCTAGTAGGTATATTTAAATGGCTTTGCTATCGACAAATTTACTGAATCTCTGTAGAAAATCAAGCTAAACTTATGCAAGCCTTAAACAGTTAAAACCGTTACCCAATATGGCGACCATCAAAAGAGCCAGCCTAAATAGATTCTTTACTGAAACTGTGAATTGTACCCGAGAGCCGCCCGACGGGGCTTGTTAGTGATGTGACTGTGTCGATGTCACAGATTTTTGGAACAAAGTTCCTTAACGCGGATTGCGGTTAGAGTAAACTAGCATAAATTTTCACGAAACGAAAAAGCGTAATGCCCGAAAAAGTCAGTTTTAAGTTTTTGTTTTTTTTTACAAAGCCATTTGGTATAAGTTTTTAGTAAGCTAAAAACTTATACTAGATGTCTCTTTTGACACTTGAAATATGAGATCATATTAAATGGCTCTGTATTAATTCATAATGTACAGCGAGACGAGCTTCGTTCCAACAGGAGTGTCCCACTACATCTCCCGACTTTTTAAAATGACTATCGATCACAACAGATGAGGAGTTGAATATTGGTTATTGGAATGAATCAATATTAGGGCATAGGACTTTAGGTACTAAGGACGAATTCGAGCAAAGCACAATTCCCCGTATAAGTGTGTTTCGGATAATAAATGGTTCACGTGTGACAGTTTCTGTCAAAAAATTCAATATTATTTATTTATTTGCTAGCATGTAAAATACTGATTAGTAGGCATGCATTAAAATTTCATGACACAGTATTAAGACATGCACCCTGTAAGGGCACTGCAAATGTTTCATATCAAATTATTTAATTACATACTATAATATTGATTCTAACTATTACAATTCATTACATTATACTAAAGAATAATCAATAATTTAATTTAAGATATGGAAGTTTGGTGGAATTCACCGTAAGTAAGTAAAACTATGTTAAAAGCAAATTTAAATGCGCAATTTTTCTGCCAAAACCGAGTAATTACTAGGAAATATTTGCAAAGGGACTTGCCAGGAATATTATCTGGAGAATAGAGGGGAGAGGCCTGAAGCTGAATTTTCGTAGCAGAAAAACCGTAGTTATTAATTTCCTCATAGAAAATGGGTTTTTAAGCAACCGACCTCAAAATTAAAATGCGGTTACAACAGTTTTTCTCTGGCAAAAGCAAAAAACAATTTTTGTACAGTAAAAAATAAATAAATAAACTATCGATAATATCACATATCGACCCTACCCCCTCCCTCACACACGGGGATCTAATTTGGCAAGGGCTGGGCTTTGTTTGTGAGAACAAATTGGTGCCAGATAATTGGCTTAAAGTCCCCAAGGGATGGGGGAATGGGGGCCTGAGTGCCGGCGGGGGAATCACGCTTGTGATGATTAGTGAGCTTTTTAAAAGATATTTAAGTTCAAAAGTAATCATCATTTGATTTCGGGTGGCAAAAAAGCAGGCCCAAGTGAAGGTAAGCTGTCACCGTCGCCAATGGACTGTGATATACCTCGCAGGTGCGTTGTCATTATGTTATATACTTATGAAATATAGTATGAGCAAAAAAAATTGACATCCACACACACTCACCCCCACACTCACTCATACAAACATACACTCACACACACCATTACTCACCCGCAAGTACTGGAGTTCTAACATACAGGCCTAGGCTTAGTTTAGACCAAAAATTACAAACAAAAATCAATATACAATGTATACTTAACTAGTTTATGAATGTAATGTGTGGGGATAAATAAAGCTTTTTTTTTGTTATTCCAGAGACAAAGCAAAGGTGTTAAATGTGCTTAAGACTGGCGTCCGAAGCCTTAAAAAACCAGCCAAGTGCGAGTCGAACTGGCACATGAAGGATTCCGTACTGAATTAAGATGAAACTAAAAACGCTGAAACAAAAATAAACTCGACTGGCGAAATGTAGGTGTACCTCATCCAACCCATTCGGGGTATGGAATTGTGATGTTAAATGTCTTATCAAAATAGTTACAGAATTAAATGCCACAAAATAGCCGCTATAACTGGAACCACACACCAACAACAAATTACGTTCTAGTCAGGACACTGTTGATTTTTAAATGAACTTCTGAAGCGGCCATGTTAAGTTTTATCTACTAATTATTTAATTACGAGTACATAATCAAGCAGTTAATTAACTATGTGTTGTGTACGACGCTGTAAACTTTTATTTGATTATTTCATTTAATTGCGTTATTACGGAAGAGGTGGTTTTCAAAGTCAAAGTCAAAGTCAAAGTCATTTATTTGCTTTAAATGCGGTTACAAAGGTGTTAATAAATAAGTATTGTGCGATGACACATTTCGCCATATTTTGGCATGCAAATATGAACAGTAAGGCTTATTTAAATAAGCAGTTATCTATAACTCAAGTTGAAAATATTTACTAAACCTGAAATTATTTCAAGTAAATCAATCTTCAAGTTACACAACAGAAATATAGTAATAATAAAAAAGTATATGTAATACATTTGGCACAACATAAAAAAAAAACAGATCAAAATTATATCTACAATCGCAGATTTAATAATATATTCTAAGTAAAGTCTACAATGCATTCCTGAAATGATAGGACCGACAAGAAGTTTTTTTTAGAAATTCATCTATTGAATAATAACTATGTGAAATGAGCCATTTTTTTAGTACTACGCAGAATTTTCTGTAAGGAAGATCAGTTATGAAATTTGGAATTGAATTATAAATAAGTTTATGTAAGGTGTGAGAAGGCTCTTTTAGGGCTGATTTCTCCAACGAAACTGAACGCGCTCAGCATTTCTAAAACACGTTCAAGAGCTGTCAGTGTCAAAATTGTTATCAAACTATCTTTAAATTGTATAAATCTCTTAGTATTATATAATTGCATAGCACATGTGTGATCACTATGTACCTACTTTAAAGCTACCATTTACTGGGTACGTCTTTCATTGACTTGAATGTGCCCTTGCGGCTGAGAGTATGTCATGCTCACTCAGATGTCTCGCTGGTGGTGGCGTGTGTGTTGGATCATCAAGTTCCCTTCGAAATGGTTGAGCTAAATGGTGGTAGTGGGGACTGTTCATCTCTTAGCTGCCACGGCTTATTTGAATTTTTGAATTGTTTTTTTATTTATTTTTTACTACGGACGCTTTTAACATGCACTTCTCTCTCTCTCTACATTGTTTTCACATGTATAATTACAACATGAATGATGTAACCAAAATTTTGTAACAATATTCTGATTTAAAAGAGTGTCCGTGGAGTTTCTTGCCCGTTCTTCTCCATAGGAACCTACTACGCGTTGGAATGGGCAACTAGCTTCATATTTCTGACTGACCGACCCCTTGACAATTCAAAAGTACCTGTAAAATTGGTTTATTTGAAATAAATGAGATTTGAGTTTTTTTTGAGTTATGGAATATTGTACACTGACAGCTCTTGAACGCGTTAAGATGTGCTGAACGTGTTCAATTTCATTGGTGGAATTTTTTACAGCAAGAAAAGAAAATACTGGCTGAAAGACCAAAGTTTAATGACAATCCTGGGTCCAATATCGTATCTAAAGGATAACGTATCGGTCGCGAATCGTATTTTGATCAACATGTACAACCTGACACTGACCCGCAAATTGCAAAAATCCTAAGATAATTGTAGCTTTTACCAAAAGACGCCATAATATATGTCAGTGACCTTGAGTGGTTAGATTGCGTGTTCTGTACTGAGCTCACGCAACGCGTCGTACGTCCAGCCAGTAATAGGACTCGGCCATCAAGGAGCGCTGTCCCAAATTAGACGCATTATTAATTTACTATACACAAATCAAAAGGTATTTTAACACGTATACTAAAAGATAAATAATTAAATTACCTTTAAAATGGTGAAAATTTCAGAAAAATACGCTTGATAGTTTTTGCGTGATTCTCAGTTTTTTATTCGCGTTAGACATAATTTTACAAATTAATTACACTATGTAATAGAAACATAATCTTAAATATTCATAGATAAAGTTATTAAGAAAATGCTCTAATTTAACATATATTTTTTCCAAATCATTAACACTACTCGTTTAGATGTGATCTTCAGTATAAAATCATAAAAAATTCGGCTTATGCATGATTGTAATAAAATATTACCATTTTCCACACTTGCAAATTACCCATTACCCTAAAAAATCACACATTACTACTAAAAAGATAATAATCTATCTCAATTTATCTTTCCAACTAAAAAGGTTAAACAGGGGTGACCCTAACTAAGTAGGGTGGCTGGTTTATTGCCGCCCCATATGTCGGGACCGTCGGGTAGCGGCACCTGTTAGCAATCACATAATTGAATGATTTTTATTGCTGGGCAAAGTTGGGATGCTAGACTAATCTTGCGTTAAATGTACCTACGGTTTAAATTGTGGGGGTTGGCCAAAGCTGGGTTGCGAATATTGTATAATTAGTAATTAGTAATGGTGTGTAGATTTGGAATATTTAAATGGGTGTTTTATTTTTGAGAAAGATGTCGTGATATTACATATTTCTACATTATGTTCAAAACAAATCATGTATCCAAATTTTAGTTCCTATAAAAAAGGAGGGGAGTGTGGCTTAGTAATAACAGCCGCACGGGTCGATCGATCAGGTCAAACTACGCTTGCCGCGGTTGGTCCGTGGATGGGTGACCATCTTTTTTTTTTTTTTTTTTATAAAAACGTTAGAATTTCTTCTTGTATCGTGGGTGCGTTTACAAACATAGAAACTCACATACACTAACACCACCATCAGTCAGGGTGACCATCTTTACATACCAAGACCCGTGCCGTTGGTCCCGGCTGTCATTCGTGGATCTTTGTCAGTTGTTACGGGTCGTCAGAAGCCCGAAAATCTGACAACCAGTCTTACCATGGGGTATCCTATCACCCAGTAACTGGGTCGTGGCGGTCAGATAAGCAGTCGCTCCATGTATCATATTGGTATATAGAAAAACTTTGCTTAGGCCTACATGTAATCGCGTTCTCAAGTTCTTTTTAAATCGTATTTACTATTCTACATAGCCTTGTTAATCTAGTGGTTGCAAGCGCTACTAATGAGCATGATCCTGGCTGGGACAAAGTGTTATTGTTTTTTTCCATCAGAAATTTCTTAATAGCAGCCCGGACAATGAATTTGTGCCGGGTTGATGGCAATAGGCTCGCCACCTATTACATGGGACTTAAACATAACTGGCGAAATGTGGGTGTACTGTAGTACACCTCTGCCTAACCCTCCATTACCGGCGTGATGCCCGAAGTCAGAATTCTACATAGATTTAACCAAATTTCTCATATAACATTTTCTTTAAAATCGTAAAAAACACATTAAATACGAAATAACTTAGCCATATTTTCATTAACCGACTTCCAAAAAGGAGGAGGTTATATGTTCGTCGCGAATGTATCCCCGTCAATTGTGCACCGATTTCGAAAATTATTTTTTTGTATGAAAGGGTATGCTTACAAGCTGGTCCCATATAAAATTTTATTAACTTTGCTTGGATAGTTTTTGAGTAAGCGAGTAATGTGGCAAAAAACGAAAATTCAAAACCAAAGACACCGACTTCCGAAATTAAAGTAATTTTTCACTTTTTAGTGTTTTTTTTTGGAAGCTGGTTGTTTTTTTTTTGCAAGTAGTTTGTTTTTTTACTTAAGTTTGTGCAAATACGCTCAAACCAAAACATAATATCCACATGTCTTTCTAAAAACCGTGACCATAAAAAAATAGCACAGATTACCACAATTTTTTTCTTTCCTGCCAGTTCTTTTCCGAAGGGGATGTCACATAGGGTAGGTGTCATCGCAGGTGGCAGTGTTGACGGCAAATACTGAGGGTAGTCTACAAACAGGGGTTGATTGACTATAGTGCCGTTAAAGTGACATGTCAGCAGGTTCGGATTTGGATGGGTTGGCAGGTTGTAATATAAGGGTCATGCTCTACCATTATTTGAGAAAGTTGGTTGTTCGAGTACTTTATGAACGTGGCCGTCGATTCCTAGGTCGGAAAAAGTCTACAGTTTACAGTGTAATTGAAATTTTATAACCTAAAAGGGGTCATTGTTCTCATCATTATGAACAACTTTTACTATTGGAGAAACAACGAAGTCGCGAAAAATACACACAATATTTTTCCGATTTATGCGAAAATAAATGTGTAGAACAGACGTCTTTCGCGATTTGGAGGAAATTATTATAATTATAGTCAGTAATAATCAGTAAACAAACTATGATGAATAATTGTTTCACGATTATCAATCAATTCGAATTAATTAGCATAAAATGTAAATAAACTGTCAAAATGACATTGTGTTTGAAATCAGAAAGCGATGCGAACATCAATGTATGATTTGTCTGACAGTAAACTCAGGTGTAAGAGAAAATAAAACTTTTATCTATTTTCCTTTGAGATTGGAAGTATTCCCGTTTCGGGACTTGTTTTTTAAATTAAACACTTCTTTAGGCGCGTTGAGCGATTTTTGGTAGGGGAAAATCTTATGGGTTCGCGTCACCGACATGCCCGCGCCGACATGCTGTAGTAGCAGTAAGTGATATTTTTGAAGTGAGAACTCCTTTAAGCCCGTTACGCGATTTTTGGTAGGGAAAATCGTATGGGTTCGCGTCACCGACATGCTAATGTTTACAGTATATCTGTAGATATGCAAAGTTTTAAGTTTTCATTTGACTGCCAAGTTTTTTTAAAGTAATTGAAAATTATTACGAATATTACCAATACTCTAGCTTTCTAAATCATCGTAATTACTCAAATCTATCAATAAACACAAATGACCCCATAAAATTAAGTGCCGGCAAATTTATTTAATTTTATTTACCCATAACGAATGTTACCCCCTGTCAACGTTACCCCCCGCATAACATTATTTACCCTAGGGGTCGTTTAGTACTGCTAATCATGTTTGACACATATGTCATCGTTTTTAGGAATTAATCGATAAGAATTAGATTATTCGAACTGTTTTTTTGTTTGTTAGTAATGTGACGAAATTGGCATATGGCCCACCTGATGTTATATATCACTTAATTAAATTATTTATCTATCATTGCCTAATTTTTCTTTTTGTTTATCTATTGTGGTATAGTTATTTTATTCTAGATGCATCGTCTTCACATATAATTATATAATTAATGTGTACAAAATATTGTGAAAACATTATAAAAGATTAACGGTGGAGTTTCTTGCCCACTCTTCTCCATACGAAAAATACCTTTTGGAAGGGGCGACTAGAATTAATTCTATTTTGACGTTCAAAAGTGCCTTTTATGTGCCAAATTGAAATAAATTGTTTGACTTTGACTTTTATTGCCATTTGCATACATTCGTTAGAAAATATTATTTCGATGAATCTTATTACCTTTCTAGGGTTCCGTACTAAACTGTTAATGTAAAGCAAATATTTAAAAAAAAAATTGTAGACCTGTCACTACAATTTACATTATTTGTAAGGTTTTCCCGTTACAATTTATAAATTTTACAAAGATTAATAAATTGTAACTTGTAAATTTTCTTAATAGCATGACACAAAATATGGGCTGGTTTATTTCAGACAGATGATAAGGATATAATGTATCTTCAGTATTTAAGATGAAAATAATATTTGTTTCAACATCTTTATCACGATTGACGTGTTATTTGTCAAATAGGGTCTCTGATTGTGGTGATAACTGATAAAAAAAATATTTTTCATATTTAAAGTATGACAATATGATTAATATACTTATGATATGATAGTTGTTGCTCGTGGATATGCCTGTCTGTGCATTTATTTTTTGTTTGTAGAGATTTATTCATAATTTACAATTTTCAGTGACAACAAAAGATAAATTAATTTGAATTTCAACTAGCTTCATATTTCTGACTGACCGACACCCCTTGACAGTTCAAAAGTACCTGTAATTGGTTTATTTGAAAAAAATGCTTTGAGTTGAGTTTGAAGTTTTTTTTGGAAAAACGTTGACGTAAAACATGAAGAATTCGGCATGTCCTAGAACTATAAATTCGAAAATATGTATTCAAAAATCAAAATATTTTATTTCACATAAACCTACAATTTGAAACGTTCACGGCCGGCAGGACTCCACGGTTACTATTTAAAAAATACATGACTTTTACAATGTTTTCAAATTACAGTGTTATATAATATGGGTGAACAGTGTAGGCATGTATGTGTATCTACCAACCCACACTGGGAGCGCGTGGTTTTATTACGGGCCCATCTAACAGAGAGGAGGCTAGAATCGCAGCAGTAAAAAAAACGAGCGTGACTTACAGTAGTTGCATAAGATGTGTAATATTTGACAGCTTACCTTGGTAATAAGCAACATTAAAGGGGCGGGGCCTCGTCAAGGTTGTTTCTGACGGCAACTCTAGCACCTCGCGCGCTCATTGGTCAAATCAAATAGCGCGCTCTTTCGCGGCTTCCTGTGACACACTTCCGTCCCTTTCACGAAATCACTCCCACAGATTTGATATTTTTTTATTGCAGGAAAGCGAGAGGAAATATGTTACACATCAATAAATCATCATGTTTAAGTAGCAACAAAATTATTAGCGGATAATTATGAAAACTAGGGTCGCCCAGAGATCGAAATTCGACCATAATTCATTAAAATTTTAAGTTTTATAGTACATACTAATTCCATGCTGCCATGTCATGATTCTAAGGTACGACATCTTTTGTCAAACGCGTAGTGTGTGTGTAATGTATTTTTAAATTAATTTAATTTATTTCTAATGTATATTATATAAAAATATTAGTTTTCTGCACTCCTTCTCCATATAAACTTTAACTGTGCCAAATTTCATACTCCTCCATCCGCGTAATTTTTGTAAAAAGGGTACAAAGTTTTGGCTTCACGTAATAATATAAAAATAATTACTTAATAAACTGTCACATTTTCGTTATTTGGAAGTTGTATTAAGAAGTATCTCTATTGAAAATACGTTTTAGCAGTAATTATACTGCAAGAGAAAAAGGTAGGCGATTTACTAACGGCCGAATCCAATAACCTATATATCACCAGTTGTGGCATATTGGGGATAGAAAAACCTATCTTCTATGGTTTTAACGTCTCAATAATCTGTCAGAGAACAAGGACCTACGGCATTCAATGACAGATAGAATTATACTGCCTACCATCAATAGCGATCTGTCTATTTACTGCAAATAGGTTATTGAGTTCAGCCGTTAATAAATAATCTTTTATTGTCCTGTCAAATGTCTTAAAGACCGGTGATTGTCCTGTGTCATCTACAAAACCACATGCAAAATACGCATCAAAGACCTGACGTCACACAAAATCCTGCATCGCGCAAGCAGAGTTTACTGCGCGACCGATTTATATACAACATCCCGACATCAGTCGTCGGCCAGTTATGATCCAGCCTGTCCCATCTTGCTGTCCTTCCCCCAGCGGTGCCCTAAGCTGAGGTTCGTACCCCACAGGGGGTGCCCCTACCGAGCAGTTGCTTAGTTCGTAATTTTTATGCCCTGGCTGGAATATAGTATAGTATCCTGTGGCTGCCTTAAGCTTTAAATAAGCTTAAGGCACCCACAGGATAGCCCGCTTAAGTAGTCACGACCTCAGAGGTCAACTACGAGATACATAAAAATTAAAAAAACTGTCGTCGCGTAGTTGCCCGCCAGACACGACACCCGTCTGGTCGGGGGATCCTCCCTTTTCTCAGGAGGATGAGTGAACTTTACACCCTGTTCTTCATACCTCTATAGTCCGTAAGAAAAATGTACTTGAAGCGACGAGTGACGGCAGTGATAGGCTTCTACTAGGCGATCGCTACAATCCAACTAACAAACCAATTCTTTAAATCATTACTTTTTTATCCCAGACTTGATCGATCACATTTATCACAATGACAGATTAAGTTTAACTTGCCTACAGATCACATATTGTAAGTCCATTTGTTTCATAAAAGATAAGATTAGTTAAAAAGATGAATGGTGTGCTGTTGCTAAATCTATGTTATATTTTGAGAGTTTTGGTATGAGTTTTGAGAGTATTTTTAATATAGTGAGACATTTTTTGTAGTGTACAAAAAATGTCTCACTACATTAAATATATTCATATTAATACGTAGGTGTGTACTAGGTGCTTATTTTGTGTTGCTGAATCATTCTTAATAATAATAATAATACCAGCCTGTTACTGTCCCACTGCAGGGCAAAGGCCTCTTCTCATACAGAGAAGGCACGAGCATTGATCACCACGCTTGCTCAAGACGGGTTGGCGATTTCAGACTTATATTAACTGTAAATTCCAGGTTTCCTCACGGTGTTTTCCTTCACTGATGTCAGTAATGTCCAAGATAAACTCAGAAAGTACATATGAATTGAAAAAGTCACATTGGTACTTGCCCAGATTTGAACCCACAACCTCGTGCATGAGAGGCGAGGCCTTTACCACTCGGCCATCACGACATAATACTGTTACTTATTTATACTGTCGTAATCAGTACTGTCTCATTACAAGACGAGTTCTTACTTAGATCTCAACTAGATTTGAGAGGCGAGGCCTTAACCACTGGGCCATCAGGGCATCAGAAAACATCACCCATCGCCATCGTCATCGTCATTCGGCATCGGAATCATTCTTAATTTACAAAATATCTAAACGATATAAACCTACTTGTTAGAAATTGTTTGCACATAAAGCTTCAGCGGTACTTACAACCAGTTGATTTTGTCATAACTTCATTCAAAAGGTTGACCAAGGAGTTAAATGTCCGTTTTTCTCCATATGCATCCACGCTTTTGAATGATTTTGCTCTTTTTGACTAACTGACTGACTATTGCACATTACTCAAAAACCATTTCAGACACGTATCTACATGGACTTTTAAAGAGGCTTTGATCCCTGAGTTTCTTTCGCACTGTCTTTTCAGAGGTAGTCAGATAGAAAATGTCGACTAAATCTAACTTTTTTTTTTTTTAGGACTTGTGAAGTGATTCCGATATCGTATTTACAGAATTAACAATTTCATTTCATGAAAAAAAAAAAAATGAAACTATGTGTCATATTTATGCATAGAGTGTTGATGGGCTCAACTTTTTTTTTAACGGATTTCAAAAGCTTTATGTTGACTTTTGATCCCAACCCAAAAACCAACATTTCCAGGCAAAGAAAAATAACCTATCCCTACTTTTTGAGCAGTCGGCTAAAAATAACAAACATTCACGAAAACAGCCAAAAATTCCATAATTTCACATACATAACCACGTACCTCCAAGCTCGGGTATCCTATGATAAAACATTCCCGTCCTGGCAAGCCACTCCAGCTGCATGTGATGCAGCACCCTATCCCCGGGGTGGTGGAAGGCAGATGGCAGCGGGGTCCCGGGGGGCAGAGCTCCCGGTTGCGATAGCTGGGGGTAGTTGAATAGGGCTGCGGATTGCGCTGCTACGAGGGCTGGGTTTTGAGGTAGGAGGCCTGGTTTTGGGATTATTCCTGTAGAGGAAAGAAAATGGATTAGGTATTATTAAAAGTATCTACTATTAATATTTAGATATTTTGGCAACAATAAGTCGAAAAAAGATTATAAAGAAGAAATGGATTACGCGAATGAGTTACCTAAACACATAGTTTGTGAGTTTGTTTTAAAATCTCAGAAAGAAAGTAATGAACCACAACTCAAAGCCTAAGTGGCCGGTTTTCTGGTTTTCAAATCCAGCTACTATAAAATTCTAGTAAACTATAATAATTACTATTATTGTTAGTCTTTTGAGAGGGATTTTTATTTCAGCATGTTGAGTAATTTAACGTGTTTTTTAGGTAGATACTTAGATGTTTATTACAAAAATATTGTTAGTTAAAGTGAAAAAAAATTAAGAATGTTTTAACATACAATGAATTTTAAAATAAATAGGTAAGTTTTACTAGATAATCTTAAAACCCTTCGAGTTTTTAGAACAAGATAAGTTGCTGTCTCATAAAAGCAAAGTTAAAAATACTACAATCCTCATTTTCATAACAAAGCATTCAACTCACCTGGTCTATAACTCTCATACTCCTCATTTCCTCCTTCAACCCCCGGCGAAATAGGAGGACTATAGCTTCCAGACCGATTCCCATCATCAGACCCTGGACTCGCAGACCGACTACTCTGCCCAGACCTCGGACTCCTCTGCCCAGACCTGGGACTCTCCCGTCCCTCGCATTTATTAATCATATTTTGCTCGATTTGGGAGTCATAATTCTCTTGATACCTCCCTATGTAATTCTTATTGTGTATGATCGTCAGATATTTCTGCTGTGCCATTTTATCTTGCAAACTACTTTCAGGTAATTGTCTTGAGAGTAAAGCGTCTATACAGAAGGATTTTTTTCCTTGGTTTAAAATAGTTTTTTCTTCATTGATTTGCTTGTAGTATTTCATGTTTTTTGGGCTGTTCGATCGGCTGCGGTCTGGGTTCGATTCTGTGTCGATTTCTAGGGGTTTTTCTTGGATGTCACTTGAGTCCCGGCGGTAAATACCGTGTGGTAGGATTTGAGAAGACATTGTTGGGTTGTGGCGGGTTTTACATTATGTACCTGTGGGAGAAAGAACAAAAATATTTTTAGGATTATTTAATCAGTTCTATGGGGCTGTATGGAGGAATTAGAAATAAAGATATGGCGTGTGCTAGCTGACATATGGCAAATAATTTAAATTAATGTTCTGTGTTGCGTAATGTAAATTATTTTGCATACTATTAAAAATAATCAAGTTTTTCTAACTGAACAGACAGCTGTGCTGCTGCGGAGTTTGTTGCGCCACTTCTTCTTCCCAGCTAAGCACTAGGAAGTGGTGAAGGGTGGGCGTTTTGGGGAACTGTCTTATGTAATTTTAACGTTCGAAAAGTGCTGATTCTCAGCCTAGTTTGAATAAATAACCTTTATTTTTTATGCTAACGGTTAGCTGCCTACAAAAGAAGAGGGCATGTGGTAATCGAGGACAATCTTGCATTTTTCTGCACTGTTGTAAGTCGAAAACAGTACTAACTTTTGACCAACATACCAACCCTAGCTTCGTTTGAGTTAAATATGAATGTATTCTGTACATAAACCTAGTAAAAAATTATTAGTACTTCTCCAATACCAATCAATCAATCTGCCTAGCCTTTTCCCAACTATGTTGGGGTCGGCTTCCAGTCTAACCGGATGCAGCTGAATACCAGTATTTTACATGGAGCGACTGCCTATCTGACCTCCACAACCCAGTAACTGGGTAATACGATACCCCTTGGTAAGACTGGTGTCAGACTTTCGGGCTTCTGACGACTCGTAACGACTGTCAAAGATCCACGAATGACAGCCGGGACCAACGGCTTAATGTGCTTTCCGAGGCACGGAGGATTCTCGGTATGTAAAGATGGTCACCCATCCACTGACCAACCCCGGCAAGCGTAGCTTAACCTGATGGATCGACCAGTGCGGCTGTTGTTACTTAGCCACGAGCTCCTCGTACCAGTACCTCGTACTTCTCCAATACCATCATTGGAAAAAAACTAATAATTTTTTCAGTTTGTTTGATACAACTTGTTCCATTAAAAACTGCATCAAAATTCATCAAGAAGAACTACTTACTAAGTGAATACACAAAAACCTCTTTATTTTTTACTAACGAAAGAAATAGGAAAACTAAATTGTTACAATTTTTTAATAGTTAAATTTGTGTCAATTAAAATAGTGGTATGTAATTAGGGCGCAGGTCTACGGAATTCGTAGACGGTCTACGAGAGTCTACGCCGCTACGTCACGCCTACGAGATTTGATAGTGCGCTCAGGGAGCTTTATTTATTTATCTGAACAAAAATACGAAGATCTGGATTCCCGGCAGTGACTATTAAGGCTAATATTAAACTATTCGATTCTTTATGGCCAATCTATTCACTGAAACAATGTTGAATTAGCTAGGTCCGCCGGAAAACGTTGTTATTAACTAGCTTCCGCCAGCGGCTACTCCCGCGTGATATCTTTATAAATTATAGCATAATTTACTCAGTGATAATATAGCATTCTGCTGGTGAAAGAATTTTTAAAATCGGTCCAGTTGTTTTTTTAATTTATTCATTACAAACAAATAAACATACAAAAAATCAAATCTCTTCTCTTTATAATATTATACAATGTCGCCCATGGGCATGTGACCGCCCGTATTTTTCTGAATATTCATGAAAAATTATCGAAAATTAACTTTAAAAGGGGGGATCTATCTATAATATTTTTCATGTTATTCAATTTTTTATGTTTTTAGTAGCGTTTGCCATATCTTCTATGTTATTGGCTCGATTTGTATTTTGTTTATTATTTCTAATAGCTTACGAGTTATTTTATCGGATTAACTAAAAAAAAATAATAAAATTTGTCGACTATGAAAAAAAAACGGAGGTGAAGATTTTTTTTTCCAAAAAAACAGTATTTATTTTAAAAAATATAAGTGAAATTATGTTAATTATACATAAAATTATAGCGGGATACTGAAAAAAATAAAAATAAGAAAAAATGAATAAAAAAAACAATTAAAGATAGACCCCCCTTTTTAAGTTTATTATCAATAATTTGTCATGAATATTCAGAAAAATACGGGCGGTCACATGCCCATGGGTGACATTGTATATATATACCTAGTTTAGATTTAGATGTTTTGGGTTGAAGGTAAAATATTGCTAGGGCCGTCTTTAGTTGGATTGGTCTTGGTTGATTCTGCTTTGTCAAACGTTAGCCAAGCAACCGTACTAAGTCCTCGTAGTCACAAAGATTACTCATAATAATATAATAATTCTTATTCTAAAATAAGTATGGTATCTTCCAGTGAAAATCCCGTCAAAATCGGTCCAGCCGTTTCGGAGATTAGCCGGAACAAACAGACAGACAGATAAACTGTCAAACAATTTTTTTCACAATTGTTTTTTTTAATAAGTAACGTACTGTCATTCATTTAGTAAAAACCTGTTATTTTGACATTACACACAGATATGGATAGAAAGACTGCAATAAAAAAATCTCCATTTCAAATAACCTTTTTAAATACTTTACACTTCTCTACTCGTAACGTTCACAAATGATTTTTCATTCGGCTAAATACATATCATAAAAATATTAAGCAAGCTCGATAGCCGGTCGAATTCAACACAAATATTTGAAATAAAACCTTAATTTGGTCTCTGATACATTTCCATTTTCCGATATCTTTTCAATATGAAAACGCAGAAAGATTGCCTTGAGAGTTTTTGTAACCGACTCCAATTATTTTTATTGCTGCGACTGTCCGCCTGATGAAAAATGCAGACAACGGCGAAACCAAGAATCACCAACATTAGTTTTATTGGTGGTCTGTATTTCAAAATAATATTACTGATTAAGTTACTAGCAAACGATAAGAAAAATAATTTATTTTTACTTTTATGAAGTCACAAAATAGATCGGCGGTCTGCCATTTCGTGACTGCTGTGCTAAACCAAGGGTTCGCCGATCGTTGCAGACGGTAAAATTGACGAGTCGAGCATGTGCTTTTACTGCTACTAAAGTAATATGATAGCCAATTATTTCTGATTTTAGACACCAATCTACATGGTCACCACATGATCTGAACAAGATTATGTCTGGACTTTAAAACAGACTGTGACCTCTGAGTTTGTTTCGGCCTTTCTTCTCAGAGTAGTCAGATAGGAAACGCCGACCTCACCTAGTTTTTAAAATATGATTGACGTGTCCTTGCACAAACCTAATTACAAAAATAAAATCATTTATCATTATCATTTACTTCAATATTTAGTTGTTT
Source organism: Agrochola lota (assembly GCA_947364205.1). Lineage (NCBI taxonomy): Eukaryota > Metazoa > Arthropoda > Insecta > Lepidoptera > Noctuidae > Agrochola > Agrochola lota. The sequence goes on along the minus strand of OX376245.1, from coordinate 11,403,973 downwards.
TTCTTATTTAACATTTATTGAAAGTAAAATACTTTGAATAAAGGATTACGCTGATTACGGAGTACTAATTCTCCAGATAATAGAGCTATGTATACAAACATTTTGATAGTTCAAGTAAACTTCAAACACTGTTGTACACGTGAAAACAAATGATGAAAGTCATAGATCTGTGTATCTATGTAATTGTTTATTTTATGAATATGTTAACTTTGGCATGTTATTTATCCCAATAATAAATAATAATAATAACAGCCTGTTACTGTCCCACTGCAGGGCAAAGGCCTCTTCTCATACAGAGACGGCACGAGCATTGATCACCACGCTTGCTCAAGACGGGTTGGTGATTTCAGACTTATATTAACTATAAGTCCAGGTTTCCTCACGATGTTTTGCTTCACCGATGTCAGTAATGTCCAAGATAAACTCAAAAAGTACATATGAATTGAAAAAGTCACATTGGTACTTGCCCGGATAAAGTTCATTATGTCCTTTATTTAATTACTCGTATATACTCATAAATTATATTTTAAATATTAGAATAAAAACATTAAAAAATATAAAAAATAGTAGCCTAGTGGTATCGGGAACAGGGTCCAAGCTACCGGCGGCGGCGGTCAGGGCTCCTGAGAGAGGAACCTCCTGACAATGCGAGCCGTGTCCAGAAGTACCGCTTTCTGAATCAAGCCCTTTGATCCAGCTGCCTAACGAGAGCCTCCTCAGGTGTTAGTCGAGGCTCTAGGCTATTAGGCCATTGGCTGTCACGACTATCGGCACAATGATCGCTGAGTCCACATCCCACATATCGACAACTTCGCGAGCCAAGTCAAAGTACTACACAAATTTCATTATTATTATGGCATGGCAAAAAACATTGATAGTTTTTACCGCCGTCCATCCGTTGTGGGATCCATTATTTACACACAGAGACCCCTCCGTGTCTCGAAAAGCACGATCAATCGTCGGTCTCAATTGTCATACGAAAACACTCTTACTATCTTTTTACTTGTACTACCACTAGTGGATTAATAAGCCCGAAAGCACGAAACCAACTGTAACCTATTTTCAAGATAATATTTACATAATTTAAAAACTTACTGACTTAAAACAATAATAATCAAGGTTGCCTGGAAGATATCGCAGAAAGCGTAAGGCCGCCCATTGTATGTTTTGTAGTGTTAAAGTTATTATTTACTATGTATTTTCTGGTGTACAATAAAGGTTATATAAATAAATAATACTATGTACAAGAATAACCAAAAGGAGGGGAAATAATCATAGGACATCAAAAAATTCGACCGCATTGATGTCAACAAAAAAAGTGTCCAAAAGGCTGGCAGCATTGCCACGTTGTATGGCGATGCTGATTCTTTGGCCAAAAAAATAGGTCAGCCCTCTGATCACGTGAAGAGTCGACCAACCTCTTGGTGATGTCCCGAAATACTCGATGAACACTCGGACCCTGCGGCCCTAGTGTTTCAACCCCAAACGGCAAAAAAATATAGGTACCAATAAGGTTGCTGTTTGAGGTTTTTGCACCTAAAGCAGTCGCCCCAGCCGCCCCAGCAGTGTAACCTTAGATTACCGGTAGATATTGCATTCAATAAACTACGTTTTCGCAAAAATCTACGTTTTACCGAATAGGCTAATAGATAACTAAGCTTAAATCACAATCGGCAAAGATTAATACAGACGGTTCCTCCGCAAAATCATATAAATAATAAACGACTCTTGCCACGACACAATAAAGTGCAATTCAGGTCGTACAGCGCTAATTACCTACAGTTATATTCACCTAGAAGTTGCCTCTTTTTCTATCGCGTAACTCTTATATCTTCTGACTACGTTACACTGACTGAATTGGCTCGAAAAGTCGAGCTCGCCGCGTACTTGTAGCTCCATACCTAAAATGCGGAGTAAACCTTCTGTATTCATATGTGCTATCGGTGAGGTTTTCATAGTACGTAAGCTACTGTTGTCACCAGTAATCAATATTTTTATTACTATTCGTTCCCCAATAGTAATCAATATTAACCACATAATCGTTATTAATAATTCGTTATCTATCTGTTAAATGGGTACCTGTTTGGTTTTGTCGCGTGTCAGGCTTAACAGTGGCGTCATTGTTATAAAAGTAAAGGGTTCTTTTATCTTTAATTATCGTCATAATTCTAGTCTATTTTCCAAAAATCATAAATCAAAATCAAAATATATTATTTAACATAAACCTACATGGGCACTTATGATACGTCAGAAGCTAGGTGCACGGTTCCAATTGGTCGTTTCCTATGGAGAAGAGCCGGCAAGAAACTCCACGGTTACTCTTTTAAAATGAATGGTTTTTACAATGTTTTCAAATTACAGTGTTACTAGGTATGAGAGGACAGTGTAGGTCTGTCAAAAATAAATAGAAAAGTCTCGATGCCGTAAGAATATCGGGATAAAAAGTATCCTATGTCTTAATCCAGGGCATGATCTACCCAAATATATTCAGCCGTTTTATCTTGAAAGCGTAACAAAGAAACAAACAAACTCACTTTCGTATTTATAATATTAAGTTAGGATAGTGTGACTAGATGCGGGTTAATCACCAAAAACTAATATTTTAGAAGTCATACGTCCATGGAGCGCCTCCCTATCCCTATGCCTATCGCTGGCCTTATATAACTTCTAATAGAAGGGCCTCCTTGATAGATTATGGGGTTCCCAGAAGCTACCTACAGTTGACAATCCAAAAAATCGACTTATTGAAGTAAACACTTCTTTAGGCGCGTTAAGAACTTATTGGGTGAACAAAAATCATGGAACTCGCGTCATCGTCACCGAACGCTTTCCATGAGCTACAATTCACAAGTTACTTCGTTTTCACTACTATCGGCAGACCCCAAAGACTGCCCCGCATGTTTTTTTTTCCGGTAAACTATCCATAATTAGCCGATTCTAGAATAAATAGGGCTTATTGATAAATTAGATCACTGATAGGCGCTAACACGCGACTAAATGCTAGATAAAGGTTTATTAATATAGTGATAATGTACTCAATCACCGGTGAGGAGCTTTTAATATACTTAATTAAGCACTCCAAACTTATCAGTTAATTAAAATCTATTTTTGTTTGTAGACTTAGTTAGTTTGTGATAGATTTTCGTTTAGTTTTTCAGTATTAAAATGAGGTAACACTTAAATTAAATTAACTTATTTTAATAGTTTTAGACTGACGCGCCATTTGATGTAAAGTAGTGGTTACCGGGTTTACAACAAGGTATAAAACATGTATGCTACATGTTGTGTGTATTGTTTTTGTTTATCTTTCACACCTGAAACAAGTTTTAAAGACGATTTGAATAAAAATCTTGTCAGAAATGTACAAAAAGGTGAACAAAATAGCCAACAAGACAGTAAGGCTAAGCGTATGCTGAGACGTGGGTGACGCAGGTCCACGCAGCGCAGGGCAGAGCAGTTTTAGTAATGCATTAATGTACTGACAGCTGCGTACGCTGCGGCGTAGGCACGTGGGACGCAGACATGTGTCTGTTCTACTCTGCTTCTCGTTGTAGAGCCCGCACAGATTTCTGCGCGACGCGTGCAGGTCTTCACTTGTTTTTTGATGAGATGCAGGTAACGTAGCACAGCCGTCTATTATTTGTACTAGCTATGACGCGAATGTGTCTGTGTAGCTGCGTCGCAACATGCGCTCGCGGCCTATGTCTGCGTCGCCTGTCCTACCCTGCAAAATCTGTACTGTGCTGTGCTGCGTCACCTACGTTTCAGCATACGCATAGCCCTAGTGTCTGAAACAACGTCAGTTCATTTACTATAGATAGATATTTGTTTTATCCACGATTTGTTTTTGACAAGTCCCTTACAAGAATTGTTGTAAACAAGTACCTATCACAACTTGTATGGGTGCAAACGCGGATTATAGACACTTGCACACACAGTTGCAACATCAACAGCTTTGTAGACGCGACTGATATCTTTAGTAGCAAAGTCGGAATGTTTCCCGCGCGTTTAGGGATCTCATGCACTAAGTATGTGTATTGTATGGTGTGCAGATAGTTGGCCGTTGCGGCTAAGTGCGCGATTCGTATCGATTTCTATAGTTTACCTGCACACTTAGCATGACCACAATAGAAACGGGTTTTGTCGACGGAAGAATAGACAAAATCACAATCTGTCATTTTGTCTATTCTTCCGTCGACAAACCCGTATATATGGTCGTCATGTTACGCATGCTGGTCGCGGTCATTCTAGTGCGCGAGATCCCTAAATGCCACCCACCATTCGTATCTCCCAAATCGGAGCACGGTTATGGGTGGCACAAATAGGTACCTATGTTTATTGTTCGGATACTTCAAATACTTTATCATAGGCACGAAGAAAAACGTATTCCGTTGACGTAACCAAAGTTCAATAATTTACTTTGACAGAGATGCGGACGAATTTTATGATGCCCTATGATTCCTCCCCTCTTCTTATGCATATTATTTACTTGCTTTTGCTCGCGGCTTCGCTCGCATTCAGTGTCTGTTCCTCGGGAACAGTACTTTTTTTTTCAGGATGAAAGGTACCCTATGTCCTTTTCAATATACCGGACAACGTGAAGATCACGCTACCTCGTCAAGTTGTTCTTAATTTCAATTTTTATTTCTTAACTTGTTTTTGTTATTACCCGTCTTATTAGCGTTAGTCAATTTTAGTTTATTTTATTTGAGGTATAGTTTAGTTTAGTATTTTAAATTGCAAGGCAACAAGATATTGTTATCAATGCCAAGTACGCCGTAATTGTCATGTACATTAGTCCTTTAGTTATTAAGATTATTTCTAGCATAGGTTTAATGTATGTGACGTGGATGTGCAAAATTTCATGATAATCGGGTCAGTAGTTAAGACGTGAAACCGTAACAAACCAAACTCACTTTCACATTTTAATATATATTATATTATATATTATAGCATGTGTATTCTTTGTTCGAGATCCTAATAAAATTAAAAAAAATATTAGTTAGGATGATGATAAATAGTAGTAAGACGGGCTACTGCCCGCACTTCACGTCCAAGTCACGAATTTTACTTTCGGCATATTACTTAATATCATTATTATAAGATTGCATCTTACTGTAAATAAATATTATCATTCTACCTATCGACTACTTTTAATTAAATCATTGTAGGAAGAACTTACCAAGCGAAACAAGTTTAATTTGCGACGAAAGATTTAAAAAAAACTACTCAATATAAGCATTACTTCAAAACAAGACACTGTAAAATAAACTACAGTCTATTTATCACTCTTTGCAGACGAAAGCTACTGCTTTCACGAGTTCTAAAAGCTGGGAAACCGCTATTAAATGTCCAACATTTAGTTTAGAAATCACGGTTGCGGGTCCGTTCCCCGCATCAAGTCAAATATTTGCATGTCCAACATATATTTCTTGCTGTTATAAGCATCGGTAGCCAAAAGGAATTTAAGAGTGTAGTTAGGAATGTGAATTCTGGTTGTTAAACCCTTAAAATTGTCTATGGTTATGCTATGTCAATAGGGCTTTTACTGAACACTTGAGAGCGTTCATCCAAGAAGTTCGCAACGTCGCAAAGAGCTGTCAAATATTTACCTGTTTGTGTAGGGAAAGAAATATGGCTGATTACTGAACTAGAATATTAATAATGCATTTCAATTATAACACTGAATTTGATGTTGTAACTGTTTTAGATGTAAAAAAGGTATTTGAAAAGTTTCCAAATCTTATTTTTTACATCTAAAACGAAATATTCGGTGTTACGATATTAATTATTCCATTTCATAATCAATATTATATTTGACAGCTATTCGTGAACTTGCCCACATTCTTGCGCTCTTAAGTACCACTATGTCTGTATCTACGGAGAGTTTCGTCTAGTAATAAGTAATCTTTAGTACATTAGTGTGTTTTAAGTCTAAACGGTACGGTCGGTAAGTACCTACTAACTAGTATGTGTGCATAATATTTGTTTAATCGCGAAACTATCATTAAAAAAAAACACGCGTCTTTATTATAAGAGGTAAAATTTGTGATTTTGGCTGTCATTTTTGGAACTACCTACTGATTCGCTTCCGTAAATTCTTTCACCAATGGGAAGATAGATAAATCTAGCTAGAAAAAAATGTTCATCAATTTCAAACATGTAGATGACCTCTACAATTTTTTTCTTATAAGAATCTACTAGAGAGAACATATTATTTATGTCTCTAGAAACTTTTATCAACATTGAAATCTTAAGAAAAAAATATATATGCAGCTGGTTTATTTATTTAAATACTTATTGCTACAAATATTTAAAATAAAAACAATCACTCACCTAGCAACTACAAAAAAAAGTTAAAAAAAACAAAAAAGCACAGACAAAAAAAGTTCACTTCTCACTTTTTTTTTACAACCAAATAAACAGGCACACACCGAAACAGTTTAGCGGCCGCGCAATAAAAACGAAATAATAAAATTTAAATGTCGAACGCGTTCGGATATCCACCCGAGAGCAGTAGTTACAAACAACTGAATTATTTTATTAAGGCGACGAGTAGCACCGATTATCGTCATATTGTGCCGTGTGTGGACAAAACGACTGGGCGGTACACCCAGAATACTTTGACACCTACATTTCTATTCATAACCTACACATTTTTAGACTGCCAAAGCTCAGTTTAGACTGGTTTTTCGTACGCCCCACCCCTAAAGTGTCGCATCTCGCTTTGACATTGTCTTTCTCGCTCTAACACGAAGGGATTCACGCATGAATCGTCTTATTCTACCCGTTTATCCCGACCGCAGCAGATTTTATGTTTGTACAACCAAATAATGTTCTTAGCTCGCTTATTTTCTCTTAACGACGTATTTGAACGGTAGTTTTTTTGTTTTTTTCTTACTGACTGCTGTTGGTTTTAAAAATGAAGAGCAGGTTATGTTTTTAAGAAGCTTTAACGATGAGTTGTTAAATGCTGAGATTATATTTAATGAGCTTTCGATGAGTCACGACCGAGTTGATTTGAGTATGCGTAATTGAATTTAAGTTTCGTAGGTAAATAGGTTCATGAAATAGATCTGCGATGGCTGACAGGTTTGTCTGTGATACAGCTGTGATTTCTATTGTTGACACACGTTTGCAAACAGAATTTGACAATTGACGGTTTGCTATGTCAAAAATTTGACAGAAGACGTCCATAGAACAAAGAGTTTCTTCTTCAACTTCTAAATAAAATAGACTTTTGCAAGCATTCGAATCCTTGCAAGTTCTTTTGTCCATCGGGCGGACTTTCCATCTAACGCTCCACTTGCGAGGCTGTGATAGTCATTGACATTACTGACAGTTGTAGAAAATCAGGGGGACACTGACGACGGTCAGGTTGATCCACATATTCAAGGTTACACATCGCGCTATGCTCAGTTTCTTTGACGGATAAGATCCGAAATGAAATAATCCAGAAACGAACTGGAGTTATCAAAATAGCTGATGTAGAGTAAGCAAGCTGAATTGGCAGAAGGCTGGCCATGTTTGTCGAAGGACCGATGGCCGGTGGAGCGCATACCCGTAGAAAACCAGTTTCTATGGATGTCATGCTACGCGTGCTGGTCTTAGCTGGCGTCGCTAACTTATCAATGTTATCATCTCTCAGATGGATGGTTCAATGTTGTGTCTCAGTATGGTTCTCTTATGTAGGTATTATCATCATCCCAGCACATCCACTGCTGATCATAGGCCTCTCTTTCCATGTGCCAATCCTCACGCTCCAGTACCAGCCTAAACCAGCTATCTAATTACGCAACACATTTTCGATTTGCAATTGAGTCAAATTGGTTTCGTTTGACTAGAATCGCTTTCAAAAGTTGTAAATTAAAAGCAATTCTAGTCAAACGAAACCAATTTGACTCAATTGCAAATCGAAAATGTGTTGCGTAATTAGATAGCTGGTTCATCTCCCATATGTAAGTATTTATAAGCATGTTAAGCCGTTGGTCCTGCGCCTGATCTGTCTCCGGTCGTGTCGGATTACCGTCCCTCTGAACTATGCGAGTGAGGGCAGAGAGAGTGCACCCGTGTCTGCGCACACACTTGTGCACTATAACATCTCCCGCGCCGAAGGCTGGTCTCCGCTGAGATTGGTCGCCATGACCGAAATTCGGCCTGGAGGTCGTATTATAGGTACTTATCTAATATATTGTGTGAGGTTTTTCCTATCAATTTGGAATTAAAGATAATGTTCTTAGATATCTTAAAGTTTATCTGCTTTTTTGTTATCTTTGAGAGCAATTTATTGGTTTAACTGTTTTTTCTGGAATGGTGGGTGTACTTGCAAATTTGACAGCCTCACACTACGGCGCAGTTCGTGGAAAGAAAATTATAGCATTTATGTGACATATTGTTAAATGCGCTGCGATTAGTTGAACGATTAACAACAACAGTAATTCACAGCAGTTTACGCGCGCTTCAAAATTTGTCTGAATCTGACAGACTGGGGAGTTTGTTGCATCACTTCTTCTTCCCAGCTAAAGCACTAGGAAGTGGTGAAGGGCGGGCGTTTTTGGGGGACTGTCTTATGTAATTCTGTCGTTCGAAAAGTGATGATTCTCAGCCTAGTTTGAATAAATGACTTTTGAATTTCAAAATTTGAATTTTGCTATAATTTTATTTCGAGAAACCAGCCCATAGGCTCATATTGAGTCTTTATGTATGAGGCCCATCTCTCGTAGATAGGTCCTCTCGCAAAACTAACTCAGCCAGCAGTCTATTGAAGGATCTCCAAATCCAATCAAACGCTACTGTACCTCAATCTTCGTCTTCTCCTTTTCTTCAATTCTTCCATTTTATCTTGTAAAGATCATCCCTAACCATCTCTATCAGATCTTAATTTAAGCTTTAGCAAGTACATTTTGTAGCACTTAATCAATTAAGGGGGATGCGCCAAGGTAGTTCGCGGAATTCATATTTTCTTACGTTTTTTGCAATTTGCAGCTCAATGTCAGAATGAATGTTGATTAAAATATGATCCGCGACTGTAACAAATATGGCTTTACAAAATTATAATAATAAGAATCAGCAATACAATTCCATAACTTAGAATTAGCCTCAAATGTCATTATTTCATGAACCTATTTCATGAAATAATGACATTTGAGGCAAATTAATATGAACTTAGAGAGTTGTATTGATGATTTTTACGATTATAATTCTATGATAAATGAAAAAGTGCCACTTACAAATGAAAGTGGCACTTCAAATTGGCATGCATAGGTAGTCAGGTACGTTTTCTGATCCATTTATTTACATTTTAGACAGATACTTTTCGAACACAGTATACCTAGCTATATTGCCACATCTTCGTGATTTATTTCTCAAGGTTGTTGTAGTAGGAGTACATGTGATTCATAAACATAAGATATTGTTTATTTTTTTGATGATATTTTATCTATCGGCGAGATTTTAAGACAGGAAATAGCTGTCATGCTTATTACGAATAAAGTTACGTATTTGTGATTGATTCGACTTCCGTCGTCGATTCGTCGACCAGCCTAGGCTGGAGCAGAAAACTACTTACTGCGTAATACACATAAAATTACAATGGATCGCAATGGGTTTCATTTTGACACCCACGTTCATTGCGTTATTTACATTGTTGTTCATACGAATTTTTCAAACTTATGAAGCTATGGATTAGCAATCTTTCAAAACTGGTTTAAAAGATGAAAACAGCTAACCCGGATTGAGAGCCAATTTAAACCTTGTTATCTACTCAACAATTTCTCAGAAACTTAGCTAGAAAATGGCTAAAGAGGAACTCAAAAACGGCTCTTGGGTATTCAAAGAAAACTGTCACACTTCGGCTGGAAATGGCGCCTGTCCATTAGATAAGTACCTATAACTTAAGTACACAAATACAAATATTGACACCGATATCAAGTTATTACACAATATTAATGTCTAATGTGACACTTTTCCAACAATTTGTCTTTTAACCTCCTCGCACACTATGCGACATGCGTTTGCGACCAAACGCTGACTTGTCGGATGCGACTGTCATCGTGTGCTAGATACTGCGATAATACACGAGAGCGTGCGACTCCCCTAGCCTGTCGTTGCGACTCTGCAACTCGACGCCAAGTGTGCGTTTTTTTTTTTATGGCATCTCAACATAGGAGGTCGAGTGTCGGGTGCTTAACCGGTCTTTCCTGTGGCTGCCTCAATAAATTAAGGCCTCCAGCCAGGGCATAAAACTTAGAAACAAAGCGACTACACGCTAAGGGCACCCACCCCCTGTGGGGTACGGAGCTCGGCTTCTTAGGGAGTCACTGGGACACAGCAAGGGACAGCCTGGATCGGATCAATGCATTTCGATGCCAATACGTGTGCGGAGCTTTAAAATGAAAATTGTCGGCCGCAGCCTGTCGTTGCATCTGGTCGCCGAGTTGTCGCAGTCGCATGTCGCGTAGTGTACGCCATGTCTTAGAGCGGCAATCAGAATTCACTTTTTCGTTTGAATACGTCATTGTAAACGGGCTAAGTGCTGAGTTCAAACTTTAGCCTGGAATAGCCAAAAAGTCACGAACAGTAGATAAACATTTACACCCTAATGTGTGTACTGATAAAATTAGTAACATTTGAATGTTATGGCAGTAGGGCCCGTGGGGATTTCTGAGAGTTAATGTTACAGGCTTGTAATAAAAATTGAACATTTAGAGATTTTAATTATTTTTGCATAATCAGCAATATAATATTCCCACTAGTGGGACGAAGACAGGCTTCCTCTCAGTGAAAGGGCGTAGGCCGTAATCCACTACGCGGGCCCAGTGGGGGTTGGTAGATGTCAAATGTCTTCGAATTTTTGATTCTAGGACATGCTGGTTTCCTCACGATGTTTTCCATCACCGTTTTGAGAACATAATCTTACGTACACAAAGTAAAGCGCATGTCTGGGTTACCACTGCTCTTGCAGGTGTTTCCCGCGTTTACTGCTGGCTTTCGATTTCTAGCTTTATTTTGCCTACAACTTTATAAGTAAGTCGTTTGTGCATTTTCTTGTTTAAGGATAGCCTGTACAACTATGCAGTAGCTTTAAAACTTGTTGAGACGGCTCGGAAACTCTCTAAAAGCTCTTGTTTAAGCTGTAACAATAATACTTAAAGCTCATTTAACAATATACTTAGCAGGTAAGTAGCAGTAGAACTCCACCTTACTTATTTACCTTTTTGTGATCCTGGCTCAAACTCAAACTCAAAGCATTTATTTCAAATAAACCAATTACAGGCACTTTTGAATTGTCAAGGGGTCGGTCAGTCAGAAATATGAAGCTAGTTGCCCATTCCAACGCGCAGTAGGTTCCTATGTAGAAGAACGGGCAAGAAACTCCACGGACACTCTTTTAAATCAGAATATTGTTACAAAATTTTGTTTACATCATTCATGTTGTAATTATACATGTGAGAACAATGTAGAGAGACGTGCACGTTAAAAGCGTCCGTAATAAAGCAAAAACAATTCAAAAATGTAAATAAATTCAAATAACCCTTGGCAGCTAAGAGATGACCAGTCCTCAGTCAGACCAGACTGACGGCGCCCGTTCACGAACATGAGGCATGAGGCTATAGAACGGGCTATGCGTCTCTGTGAGGGATCGAATTTGTAATGAGGTGATTCGGCAGAGAACCCAAGTTGTCGACATGTCTCACAAAATAAGCAAGCTGAAGTGGCTATGGGCCGGCCATATTAGCCGTAGAATAGATGACCGTTGGGGTAGACGTGTTCTGAAGTGGAGACCACGAATCGGCAAACGTAAGGTAGGACTCCCTCAGGCTAGGTGGAGCGACGATCTTCGCAGGGTGGCTGGTAGCAGCTGGATGAGAGTTGCAAGAAAATTAAGTTGAATGGCGTGCAATAGGAGAGGCCTATATCCAGCAGTCGGCTGATGATGATGGAGTATGGGCGCTCGTGACATTATAGGGTACTTCAACTGAGTTTCAAAGCGACGGGCACAATGTAGGTAATAACAGCAGTACTCTAATTGCGTAAGACACATGTATCAATCACAATCTGAATGATTTTGAAGGATATTGCTAATTCATTGCATTATATGTTCGAAAACTGTGTCTGCTCAACAACGTTAATAACGCAATGAATGTTGTTGAACTGTCAAAATGAAAGCCGTTGCTACTGTAAGTGTGGTGCGCAATTACCCCGCAGAATAGATAGATTTATTTATTTATTTATTATTACACTTACACACACTATCTTTACAGGATGACCCCAATACAATAGTGGTTTGCAAACACTCACAAAATACGTATAAATTCGCCTTACGGCTAATACTTAAGATCTAAACTTAAAAAAAAAAAACAAGCTGTGTTCCAAGTGACTCCTTACCAAAGCGGCATACAGCACCCTGAGAGTGGTAACGTTTGTGAAACCCTGCGACTGCCTCAGTACGAACCCAAGGTTCCTGTACGCCTTCTTGCAGATCTTAACTATATGATCCCGGAAAGTCAGATCCGGGGTAAGCAGTACTACTAGATCTCGTACCTGAGACACTCGCTGCATCGGCGCTCCCTCTACAGATGTGACGAGTTAGTTCTAATTCCAATAAGTAGACTTACCATTTGTTAGTTTATTCAGTAAAAGTCCTACAAAACCTTACTAGAATAGAGTAAACAATTAAATATATCTTCCAGTATAGAAATGCTCTTTAAAAACTAAACAAATCCTTCTGTAAATGCTCTTAACCACAACATTTTTAATAAAAGCAAGTCATAAACAAACAGTAAGAAAAAAAACAAAACAAAATCAAAAATAATTTCACAGTCTTCCTTCACTAAATATCCGAACGCTGTGCGAGGGAGACGCCGCGATTCTTTTTTCTTTCCTCCAACCATTGTTTTTGACGTAAGGCGGGAACTTTTCAACCCAATCGCAATGTGCGAGAAAGAGACGGATGGATACTTTTATTTGAATTAAAGAAAGAGTAAGATGGTGTTCTTGGGAACTGGATTTTGAATGCGCTGTGTTGGTTTTTGACCGCGGGTTGTTGGCTTCTGAAAAATGACGTGTAGAACATTATTGTTTATTGTTTTCTGTCTATTCGAATACTGGAATGAGTAAATCTCAAGTTGTTTTTGGACTAATAGTCCAGGAAAATTACGTTTTAACCATGGTTTTTTTTCTTGAATCCTGTATTTTGAACTTATCTCCCTTGTTTTTGTTTTTGCTACCTATTAGATACCTCGATCGGCTTTATTTGTATAGTTTTGATCATGTTTTTAATAGAAATATAATATACCAGAATATAAACGTCCGTTCATGGTTTTCTCTAAGTTGTTTTTTTTTTGTTGAGTAATATCGTCTTGTTATAGTAATGTAGGTATTTAAATTGGCTATTGACGACCCCTAAGTGCGGAATAGTCATGGTAAATTCATACTTAAGTAGATTTTCCGAATCCAAAAACCCTTTGTATTGTTATTCCGTCGTGATTAAAGATTTCACCTAAAAAACAAACATGGCGCACCTTTCAAAACTCGTTTCGCGCGCAAATCGCAATCTACATAAAATTATATAATGTCGCCGAAATTAGTCTGCTCGGGCTATAATTAATATACGGCAGTTAGCGAGCAAGGGATGAAGGGGGATGAGAAATATGGATGAAAATTTCATTTCAACTTAAATTGGCGCCATTAGGGGGATTGCCATAGACAATCGTAGCTCGTTATAGAGGTGTGGAGGTAAGGAGGTTTGATATAAATGTATTTAATGCATTCAAGTTTTGATATTCGTATGTTTTGGAGTGAGTAATTATTGTAGGTGGGGCGAATTTTAGCAGAAATCTTATATTGTTTCTTTCTTGTATAATTTGAAGCCGAAATGTCCTAAGTATTAAAAATATATAAGCGTAACGTAATTACCCTTTTTTCGTTGGTATCTTTTCAGAATATACCAGTTTTATGTTGCGTTTCAGGATGCAGTTTATTTCTGAAACCTAATTGAACTTACTTACTTACTTAGTTGACATTTACAATACATAGGTCTAGGTTATGGAATTAGTATGTACTGTGTCATGGCTGGCCATGTTTGTCGAAGGACCGATGGCCGATGGAGCCGACGAGTCCTGGAGTGGAGACCGCGTATCGGCAAGCGTAATGTGGAACACAGTAAGATGGACCGACACCTTAGGAAAGTGGGTGGGACAGATTGCATGCGGAATGTGGAGCACAGGGTGTTGTGGCGCAGCCAAGAAGCGTACGTCTATAATAAAAAAATGTGACATCCTTCAAATTTACTTTACCAAGCCGTTTCGGTTTTCTTTAGTGTTGTTTCCGCAGGATGCAACATATTGACAGGAGTTCATCAGACATCCCAATTCCCATCGTCTAAATGACATCAATTTGTAACTAACAAACAAGTTAGCTTATTTAAACATGTTAACTTGTTCAGCATGTCGCAACATGTCTGATATCTGTTATCTTTTAAAGATAAAGATAAACACATCTCTTGTCAGATGCAATGAATCACAATGTAATTTCCGAATCGTTTTTGGGTTTTCTTGAGATACGGAGTGTTGCCAGGTATTGTGATGTCTGGAAATTGTGATATTTTTATATTTTCACGAGGTTAAAATCTATTCTTTATGATAATTATGCAATAAACATTTGAATTATCAACAAGATCTTAATAATAGAACGTTACAAAGTTCACATGGCATGGTTGTCGTCGGGCACAACAATTTAATACAATATGAAAAGTAGCATACTGGCGAGGAGCTCGTGGTTAAGTAATAACAGCCGCTCGGGTCGATCCATCAGGTTAAGCTACGCTTGCCGGGGTTGGTCCGTGGATGGTTGACCATCTTTACATACCGAGATTCCTCCGTGCCTCGAAGAGCGCGTTAAGCCGTTGGTCCTGGTTGTTATTCGTGGATCTTTGACAGTTGTTACGGGTCGTCAGAAGCCCGAAAGTCAGACAATCAGTCTTACCAAGGGGTATCGTATTACCCAGTTACTGGGTTGTGGAGGTCGGTTAGGCAGTCGCTCCATGTAGAATACTGGTATTCAGCTGCATCCGGTTAGACTGGAAGCCGACCCCAACATAGTTGGGAAAAGGTTAGGCAGATTGATGAAAAGTAGCAAGCTTTAAAATAGTTAATTTTTTTATTTCCGAAAAAGTAGAAATAGGTTGATGGTAATGTGCTTTTCATTGAAAGAATCATCATTTTCCTGACGTTTTCCTATGTTACTTTAGGTCGGCGCACCCGTTTACTTCTTCCATTCTCCCCTGTAAACCGTCACGCTATCATCCACTCCCTTCTTTTTCATATTATTCCTCACACAGTCCATCCATCTTTTCATTGAAAGAATATTCAGAGCAAATTATGATTATAAGGTAATAATTGATTTGATTCTTTGATTATAGTTTAAATAAATGACTTTATTAGATTTTTCATGCTAGCACGATAAGCTTAGCCAGTCAGCCGGGTAATGACCCCAAAATATGGTACCTGGTAATAAAAATTAGACTCTCCTATAACAAACTCTTAAACATTGCAAACCCGAATTTGTAAAAAGCTGGCAACCCCACCACATGTCAGTTAAGGCGGGCAAATTGACAGGTGTCACAGATAACGTCAACATAAGTATGAATTATTTACTTTTTAGTGTCGCTCTGTATCTCCACGATTTGTTGACGAAATGCTCGATCGATAAACTTGTTATTTTTTAAGAGATTATCTGCGTGTGAATCTATGGTTTATTTGAGTAAGATGATTTTCAAGACATTTATATCTACTTTAGTGAGATAGCAGAACAGAATTTATTTTATCCTAGATTTCTCAGACTCTAATATAACACCACGTCTGTTTTCCAAGAGAACTTAGATAAATAATACTCTTAGACTCCAACATTTCAACCGTTAGCAGTCGAACCTGGATAAGCGAGAGTGGAATGTCTCAGTAGCAGCCCAGAGTCTGGATATGTGCCCGGTTGATGGCAATAGGCTCGCCCCCTATTACATTGGACTTAAACATAACTGACGAAATGTGGGTGTACTAAAGGTACACCTCTGCCTGATCTTCGGGGATTACTGTCGTGATGTTATGTATGTTAACACTTTCGACTCCACCCATTTTCATAGAACTCATACGCCACGCCACCTTACATATTGGATGTGAACCCTCCGGGAGGGTTGCCGGCATTACGTTTGCGCTAAAGTTAACCATCGCGGACGGTCAACGGCATTAGGTTTAAATCGTGGTATAAAACACGGTAAAACGAAGTTAAATAGTGTTTTCAGGGGGTCTTGTCGCTATACGTAGTTTCCAACTTTTTTTAATTTTTTAATTTTGTTTTTTGCGTAACCGTGAACAAAAAATTTAAGTTAAAAGATAAAAGATAATTTATTTGTCAAACATGTGTTTACATACAAATCGAGCATGCAAGACCTTAAATATAGGTGAAAAGTCAGTACATATAAAAACAAAAACAAATAAAAAATCTTGGGTTTTAAAACCAAGGTATATATAGTAATAAAACTGGTTAAAATATACAGCAGATTTTATTTTCACGGATTATAATGCTGTATTCGCTGAGAAAACCTACATTTAAAATGAGCCCTCGCGAGGGCTCCCGGCATCCCATATGCTACTAGGTGAACCCTCCAGGAGGGCTCCCGACATTGAACTGAAATAACTCGCTTGAACACTGTATCATAAGTGCCAATTGGCATGCAGGGAGACAATCGCAACAGCACGCGTAGCGTGACAACCGTAGAAACGGGTTTTGTCGACGGAAGAATAGACAAAATGACAGATTGTGATTGTTTAACTGTCATTTTGTCTATTCTTCCGTCGACAAAACCCGTTTCTATTGTGGTCATGCTACACGTGAAGATAAATTTATCGACCAATACTATTATTTAAAGTTCAGTTGAACCTGTACAACTATTATCTAACTATACATCCATTGAAATATCCCACGGCCCGATTCCCATAATCATATTTTAATAATTCTAAATCGTAAAACATCGGTCGCGTCATGTTTGCTGTGCGGCGCTTATCTCTGCAAATCAAACATACAGCGCACACATATTATGTGGTTGTATCGCGGTGGGAAAGTAATTAGCCACTCTGTGGTCTATGGCATACAAACTCAGACAATATTTCGTTGGTGGGTGTTTGGAGGTTGTTAGGGCAGTTTTTTTTAAAGAGAAAATTGTTTTCTGACTTTTGAAAGTCTGTGCTTGTAGATTCAAATCTGCCAAAATACCTACTGTATGGATACATTAGTTTATTTACATAAGAACCTATTTATCTAAACTTCTAAACGAATTCTATAAAGAGAAAAGGATGTTATTTTTTTTTTCTTGTCCTCCGATTTCTCC
This sequence comes from Agrochola lota, assembly GCA_947364205.1. Classification (NCBI taxonomy): domain Eukaryota; kingdom Metazoa; phylum Arthropoda; class Insecta; order Lepidoptera; family Noctuidae; genus Agrochola; species Agrochola lota. The sequence continues at coordinate 11,386,590 of OX376245.1, read as the reverse complement.
GTCAGTTGTGAACCGATTTTGAAAGTTCTTTTTTAGTATGAAAGTGTATGCTCGAAGTTGGTCATATATAAATTTTATTAACTTTACATGGATAGTTTTTGAGTAAGCTTCAATAATACGTATTTTTCCCACTTAGTATATGTGGATGATATGATGATAACTTCCTGTCACTGTTATTTACATACCAGGTAGTGGTATTCGAATTTGTGTGGGACTTTCTACAAAAATCTTTTTACAAAAAAAAACAACCGACCTCCAAAAAAAACACTACAAAGTGAAAAATAATTTTTAATTTCGGAAGTCGGTGTCTTTGGTTTTGAATTAACGTTTTTGCCACCGACTTCCCAAATTAAAATTATTTTTCACTTTGTAGTTTCTTTTTTGTTGTTTTTTGTAAAAAAAAAATTGTATGTTTGTTTGTAATGAGTAAACTCAAAAACTACTGGACCGATAAAAAAAATCTTTCACCAGTAGAATGCTATATTATCACTGAGTAACATAAGCTATAATAATTTATAAAGATATCGCGGGCGAAGCCGCTGACGGAAGGTAGTTCATAATAATTAAGTAGGTACCTATGTAATTCTACTATATATTAGTGGTACCTATATCGAAACTTATTACTTATTTACTTCAGTCTGTCTAGCCTTTTCCCAACTATGTTGGGGTCGGCTTCCAGTCTAACCAGATGCAGCTGAATACGTACCGTATTTTACATAGAGCGACTGCTTATCTAATTTCCACAATCCAGTAGCTGGGATATACGATACCCTTCGGTAAGACTGGTTGTCAGAATTTCGGGCTTTTGACGACGCGTAACGACTGTCGAAGATCCACGAATTACGTCCGTTTTCGAATAAACGTTACTTGACGTGATTATCTTTGATACTTTCAAAACATCAATAAGAAATTCCAAACATATTAACATGTATTCTGTGAAAAATTCAACTGGCTACCTCGGGTCCGCACTCTCCCGGAGGCAAGACGAGGTGAAGCGACTGTGATAGTGTGGATTAGTAAATGGCACCTTCGCCTCCTCTTGTCGTGTCTCGCCTCGCCTCTCGTGCGCTCCGCTCGGTTTCGGTATTTAGACCGAAGTCAAAGGACGCGAGACGCGAGGCGTGGCGGGCAACTAAATAAAACGAGCGTGTGGATGGCTAGCACTCGTGTAGCCTCCGCTTGCCGCGGCTCGTGCAAGGGCCTCCACGAGGCGCACTCGCGAGAGTGTGGACCCGGGGTTCCGGTTAAAAACAGACGGCGTATGCCATTCGTGGGCTTAGCAAAAGAGCCTCATTGGCATTCTTTGGGTACGAACTACGAAACCCTAAAAACTATATTGATTGGTAACCAAAACGTTGCATTTTCGAGCATAGCTCAGCGTTATCGATCTGCTTAGTAGCCATTAAGCCCCCCCAGCCTAAAGCTATTGACACAAAAACACATGTTATGTTCGAACGGTAGCCATTGTTTGCCATCACTCCCGACACTTGCCGTCACTTACTGTCAATTAGCTCAACACTGATAACTGCTGATATGGATAAAACACTGAAAGGTAAGCGTTGGGGATCCTCAGCCTCAAATAAAGTAATAATATTAGGCTGTAACTGGGATGTTGATTGGGAAAAAAAATAATGTAGACCGTCAGGCAGAATATAAAAAAATATTAGACACGTATTTTTTGCTTTATCATATTAATAAAAAAGGCATTAAAGTTGGGGACTGGAGGCTCGCTACGTCACAAGGCAGTATAAAATCTACCGGGGAGTGACGTCATGCCGCATTTAAACGTATTGCCTACTCAATGTATTGCCGTAATCTTTCGATTACGTAAGAAAAGGAAAAATACATGTCCAGGATTTTTTAATAATATATCTGACACAAAAAACAATTTTAGTCAACATCCCCACTGACGGGCCAGTGCAAAGGAAAAATTGGCGCTGGAATTTTCATCAGAGAAGGAACGTTAGCATTGGTCACCATGCGTACTTACTGCGCAGCGAGTTGTCAATTTATTATGATATCGGCTTGTAATTGTCCCACTGCAAGGTAAGGGCACAAAAAAAACATTGGTTACACAAACTTGCTTGCTTGCAAAGTCAAATTATGACCATGTGCAGATGTCCAAAGAAGATATTTACGCGCTTTGACCACGCTTTTCTCCCTTCTCAACTCTCCCACTCCTCCTTCTTATCTTGTGTCTCACTTCCAATATCTATGTTTTTCACACACTAAGAATCTGCGTTCTTCTAACAATCTTCTACTCTGTCCTTCTCATACTTCTGACTTTGTTCATTCTTCCTTTCATATTCAGTCCATTCTTGTTTGGAATGAAATAAATAGAGTAGAGTCGTCTTAACACCTCTCTCCCTTGAATTTCTACTGTTGTACCTATTTTATTATATTATGATCTATTTTTAATATAAATTTTTCTTCGTTCCTCTCAAACAGAGCTTAACTTATCTCTTCACCACCCTTGGTTGACTGGTAGAGAATGCCTAAGGCATTAAGTCCGCCTTTGTACCTTTTTTGAGAGCGAAGTTCAAATAAATAAATAAAATTGTCGTTGACAAAGTTTTACATGTGAGGGAAATAGCATTATTTAATTAAAAGACATATTCTTGCATGTATCAGGTTTGGATATTATATAGCCTGCCGGGATGTAGGAAGCCAGTTCGTTGTCATGTCATACGAAAGTCGGCTTATGCTCGATTCTTACAAACTAAGACGAATCGTTTTCTTACCAATGGTAATTTTTTTGTTGCCAAACTGGTTATATAAATAGATTCGTAAGCTAATTTTACCTGTGATAGCTACTTCCACATGGGAGGGTCTACTATGCAACATTATTGGTAAACATACAAGTCTTAAAAATTTAACACGGTTCGTAAATTATAGGAATCGCCCATTAAGGTGACTGACTGAACAACCGACGAGGTCGAAAGACCAATGCCTACTGGGGTTGCGGGTTTGTAAGGGATATCGCGGCCCCGGCACACAGGCAACGGAAGGAACACGGGTGGGTTTTAGTCAGTAAAAGTCTGACACACCCTCTCGCTCTGCCCAGAGCGGGAGAAGTCATTTGATGATTTCCCATCCTCAAAAAAATAAAAAAAGTGACTGACTGAATTAAATATTTTGTTAGGTACCTACAGAACCACCTGCTTTACAATCAGGTTCCTAACACCCACGTTATTATTTAAACAGCGTTGATCCACGGTGGACGAGTATATGTCGAAAAACTAAAGCTTTTTATGCAAGTAATCAAGATAAAACAATAATAATAATAAAATACTCTGATATGGATGCAATGGACTTCCATTCAGCGTATTATCTGAGGCAATAAGTAATGTAGCAATATCATATACTATTAAATAAGCAATATTTCTATATATAATGTAATCACTTTCGCGGCTTCAACGATTTCGATGAAAGTTGCAATATAGGGGTTTACGGGGCGAAAAATCGATCTAGCTAGGTCTCAATCTGGGAATATTCGTTTTGTCCGTATTTTCACGTGAGCAGAACTCGGTTGCCCAAAGTTTAGAACAAGATGGCTACCTTAGAATAATGACATGGCAGCATGGAATTAGTAAGTACCTACTATCATTGCAACATGGAATCAGTATGTACTATACATGGAATTAGTATGAACTATCCTATACTATTAAATGAGTATTCTTTCACCTGAGCAGAGCTCGGTTGGCCAGGTATACATGAAGTTAGTAAATATATAGACTAATATATTATGTAACAAGGTTGGCAAACTGGCTGACAACCCACCGAATGGAAAGTGGACTTCTTTTTTTCTCGTATCGGCACCAACAACAATAAGAAACAGCAACGTGGTTCTCATATCCCAGCTACACTCTCAGAATAGAGACAAAATTTAAAAGTCTTCTTCAAACACAGACGCTTGGCGGTAATTATAGTAGGTTTTTGCGTATTAGTTGACAAACTTTAAAAAAGGTAGAGTGACTTATAACAGCCGCACGGGTCGATAGACCAGGTTAAGCTACGCTTGCCGCGGTTGGTCCGTGGATGGGTGACCATCTTAACATACCAAGAACTCTCCGTGCCTCGGAAAGCACGTTAAGCCATTGGTCCCGGCTGTCATTCGTGGATCTTTGACAGTCGTCACGGGTCGTCAGAAGCCCGAAAGTCTGACAGCCAGTCTTACCAAAGGGTATCGTGGGTATCGTAGTACCCAGTAACTGGGTTATGGAGGTCGGATAGGCAGTCGCTCCATGTAAAATTCTGGTATTCAGCTAAATCCGGTTAGACTGGAAGCCGACCCCAACATAGTTGGGAAAGGCTAGACAGATGATGACCTCCTTGTGAAAAGTTTTATGATTTTTCGTAGCCTCGATAAGTTATAAAACTTTTCACAAGGTGGTCTTTTCACATGATGCTATATCCTGCTGGTTTTAAGGTGATTGGTAAGTCAATTATTATTTTATTTAAAAACAGCGTCCAAACCTTGCAACGCACGGTTTTTACGCCTTGACTTCGAGATTTCTTTAGTATACGTAAGATTAAAACTAATGTTTTATAAACATACGAGTACCTAAACCTTCCGGAATAAATTCTCTAAATGGTTGTGAAAACCGTATCAAAATACGTTCTCAACAGATACGAAAAGAGACGAGAACAATTCCTACTCTATCCTACTTTGTACTAATATTATAAATGTGAAAGTTTGTATGTTTGGATGTTTGTTACCCGATCATGCCAAAACGGCTGAACGGATTTGGATAAAATTTAGTACACAGACAGTTTATAACTTGGATTAACACATAGGATACAGTTTATCCAGGTAGTAGGTTCCCGTGGGATAATTTCCGACCTCCACGCGGGCGAAGTCACAGACGAAAGCTAGTTGATAATATGTATATGTCATCGTAAGATTGTGAGCACCTTTAGTATAGAATCTATTTAGCGAGATTTAAACTTTCGAAAAATTGTCATCTGTTACCATATAACGCATTCATTTCCAGTAGTTTATAATCTATAAATGTCAAGTTGTCAGACTGTGAAGGAACCTGCACATATCGACAGAGTTCATAATCTGTCCGATTTTATCTCGCGTTAAGTTTTGAACCGTCCCTGACTGGTACGGGCACCCGGACCAAAGAAAAACCGCGCGAGCCGAGCGAGCGAAGCGAGCGGTGCCACAAAAGCGGCCGGCAAGCTGCGGCGGAAGCTTCTTTTACGTTGGTCGCAGTGACTTCGCTATTTACTGTTACAGCAAGGTGCGTTCGTCGCATGCAAGTTTGATACCAGTTCACAATTTGTCGGTACGATAGTTTATCATTTCGTGAGATAGATTTTAATAAAATAACGACGTTCATAATCATACGGTGATATAAAAATGACCCACTGACAGTTGCCTCCTTGCTTTATTTCTGCGTTCTACTTAGCCATGATAATTTTCGCCAGATTTTCTGTAACAACTTTAGCGAAGGTTCTTAAATACCACTTTGCTACTGATCATCAAAAGCCTGATAATGTCACGTACCAACTTATATAGATACATCTCTTTCGATGCATGTATACAGTGCCGCTATGTACCGTCGTATATAACAGTAGGTGAGTGCGATTAAAACAATTAACAGTGAATGAAACGTACAGCGTTTGGGAGCGGGCGCAAGGTAAGGGCGAGGAGCAAATTTAGGATTGTTTAAATTGTCCTATTCATATTTCAATATTTCCCGGTACATTAGATTTGACAGACTGTAGTATAGATCAACTTTTAGTATAGATAATCCTCTCATGGGAATGTTGTTTTGTTCAGTTATTATATTTTACTACTATTTTTTATTACTATTTTATTCTATTTTACAAGGAAAATACGAAACACAGTATAACTCAGCAAAAATCTTTCTGATGTCCATATTGATCAATGTGGACCCAGTAACTGTCTAGACTAGGAATTAATTTAATTACGAGTTAATATTCACTAAAATAAAACTAAAGAAATAAAACGAATAAGAAAGATTTGATCTTATTATACAGCGCACAAAACAAATGCGATTTCGTGAAAGCGAGCGGTGAAGGCGGCGGGGACGCACGATGTCACATCACACGAGTGAATCACAGACGCGACTTGACGCGAGTACAGCGCCGGCTGCGCAGCGGCGAGGCGGCGAAATGTTGCCTCCCCACTCCCCACTCCCCCTGCTTTAACAATAGACTATAGCAGCGCTGACGGAACAGAAGTTTCATTCTAGACGAATTCGACAGCGGGCATGATCGGTCAAGAATGTGGAATTTGGTTGCTCTGCATTTAGATTTTTTTTTTAATCTCTAGGCCCCTGGCAATGCCCTTGCCTATTGTCTCGAATATTTAGTGTGTGGCAATAACTCAATATTTTAATCATGCTGTGTAAGTTCTTAATCTAAATTGATTAACGATACACTCTGAAAAGGCCAACCTGCAATGAGAGAGCGTAATGATTAATGCTCTGTCTATTAAATGAAATGAAATCTTTTATTGCCATCTATAAAATCCACATACAAGTTTCAATAAATACACACATAGATAACGTAATAAAATATAATAACATAAATATAACACATTCACATTACACACACACATACACATTGATTTATGTATTTGGCGTGTGGTACGCCAGTAGGCCTGCCACCTTTTATGTTAAGGGCTGTGGTTTCATTCTCTTACCGCGGCCACCAAACAATTGGTCGATCGATGTATGGCGGTGCGTGCGGCGGCCGCCCGTCTCTTCAGCAGCGCCTGCCTGGCGTGCGGCCCGCACAGAACATGGCGCTCGCGCTGCACCACCGAGGCAGTCGAAAAAAAAGACGAAGAAGTTCCGATGAAGGTTGAATCTTGAATGAAATGATGTGATTATGTTTCCTGTAAAACTGTGTTATATTTTTTTTATATATTAAATAGCTTCCGAAATAAATTAACTAAATAATGGTTAGAGCCGCATCAAAATCGGAATAAGGGCCGAGTCACACTGGAATGGCAGCGGCCGGAGGTGCCGCTGGCGTCCGCTGGCAGACTCGCGCGACCTCCAGATCCCACGCGCCTAGTCTCCTCTTGACTAGTTTAGTTTCTACATTACATACGCGCGGCCGCCCGCGGTGCCGCGAGCGGCCTCGCGTCGCCGCTGGCGGCCTCGCGACCTTTTCAAGCTTTTCAAGCGATACTGGTCTTTTAAGTATGTAGATAAAGTTTAAAATTATTTCACACTGAAAGTGCTCGCTGCGTCACTGCCGGCCGCTGCCATTCCGGTGTGACTCGGCCCTAAAAGAAAAGCGGAATGTATGATATGTATTTATTACACACGAAATGTGGACCGATGATCTTGTGAAGGCTGCAGGAATCCGCTGGATGCGGGAAGCACAGAATGGGTCGAAGCGGCGCTGCTTGGGGGAGGCCTATGTCCAGTAGTGGACGTCTTTCGGCTGAAATGGTGACACCAAACTTATAATTTACTTTTGTGCCTCATGTTTTCGAATCCTTTAATTTCAAATGAGGTTATTTAATTTGCCTTTTAGAAAAAGTTCCTCGCTCCAGCTCCCGCTGCCGCTCATGCCCTGCGCGGCTGCGGGCGGGGGAGCGGCCGGGCGCGGCTGTTCCACCGTCGAGAGGTAATTTGTTAGGTAATAGCTCCCCCGGCATATCTTTAATCTCATCGCTAATTGGATGGGAGCCAGGGACGGACTCCGGGTGGGGGGAATTGGGGGATTTATTGAATAAAAGTTGTAGTAAATTGTTTTGTTTTAGTGATGCTATGTTAATTTTTGATTGGTAGTGATACAACTGGTTTAAGAACTTTAATATTTCTTATTAAGATTTAATAATAATTCACTGAGAAACTAAATGTTTATGTGCAGAATTGAGTTTAGTAAAATTATGGTCCATAGGCGATTCGTCACAACACACAGCGGGGTAATTGCGTACTACAGGTAATCATTTAGGTACTTACGGCTTTCATTTTGACAGTTCAACATCATTCATTGCGTTATTTACGTTGTTGAGCAGACCAAATTTATCGAACATAGGAAGAAATGGATTAGCAACAGCCTTCAAAATTACAGATTGTGAGTGTAGTTTCGCAGAAAATAATGTGTAAGTAGTTGATTTAAAAATGTTAAATTATAATTACACTCTTTAGTTTTTCGAAACTGAAATAGGAATAAAATCTTTTGTGTCAACACAGATGTGCAAAGCATTTTAGATACATGGTTTAATAAATAAAAGTCGATTATTTTATCAGTTCCGATAGATGAGACTCGTGCGTGATTTATATGAAGATGAAATGAACGAGTAACATAACACAGCGATGATCAGTTCACTTAGTGAATGACATTAAGTAGGTAGAGAGTCTCCCCTCAAGTCGTTCATAGGGGGGGAGCTAATTGCCATATTTAAAAGATGCAGTAGGTATTCATAGTAGTAAAGTGAGCAATACACATACAATGTTGCCCATGGGCATGTGGCTGCCTGTATTTTTTTGAATACTCATGAAAAATTATCAAAAATTAACTTTTAAAGGGGTTCTATCTTTAATATTTTTCAGGTTATTCAATTTTTTTATTTTTTGCGTAGCGTTTGCGATATCTCCTATGTTATTGGCTCGATTTGGATTCTGATTATTATTTCTAAAAGCATATAAGTTATTTTATCGGATTAACTTAGATTTTTTTTTAAGTTCGTCGACTATGAAAAAAAAAGGTGAAAGCATCCTTTTCTAAAAAAAAACCGTATTTATTTTAAAAAACACAAGTCCTTAAAATCATAGAGGGATTTAGAAAAAAATGAAACAAAAAAAAAAGTTATTTTTTTTAAGTTAGTTTTCGATAATTTTTCATAAATATTCAGATAAATACGGGCAGGTACTACATAAAACCGTCGATAAAATGGGATTACAAAAATCCTTTCTTAGTCGATTACTAGAACGTGATATTGAAAAAAAATCGGACTGGATACCCTACAAAATGTTATAAGTGGTCATACCTACATAAAAAAATATATATCATATATACGCGTCGACTCGAGAACCTCCTCCTTTTTTCGTCGGTAAAAAAACAAACTTAGCCTATTAGTTACTAATATATTGCTAACATTTTTAGCGAACCTTAATCCCAAATAACAAATTTAAAGCTCCCAAATAACGCCAACAAATCACTATTACACTGGCCACCCATCCGAATCCAAACCTTGCAGCAAACCGCACAGATCTAGCGATTGTAGTGTCCATAAGTCTATGTAATGTGACATTATTGCCTAAAACCCCCGTCGGAGGTGGGGGTGGGGGGTAGCCGACGAGTTTCAGAGCAATGAGAGAGCATTTTCAGTAATTGCGTCAATTAGCAGACTGGTAAGTTATGTGTAGGTATGGCGGAGAACGGGAGATGGGAACCAGTTTTCGGAGTATTTTTTTTTGTTGACGATATACTGGAATGTAATTTAGTTAATTCTTTTCATGGATTTCAATGTACGTGGAAATTAAAGGTGTCAACGATTTTTTCTGAGCCTTATTGCTGCAATGTTTGCAAGTCTATTTTACAAAGTGGAATTAAGTAGATCATTTACCTACTTAATAAAAATCGTGTGATTTCATAGAACGTCACAGTTTTCCTTAAATAAAATATAAACGTTGCCTCACAACAAGAATTTCTCCTTTTTTATAAAACAACTTTTATGAAACACAAATCGCACATATTTCTAACTGCTAGCGCCGAGGCAAAACTATCTGTGTGTCATACAAAAATGTTTTTTCGTGCAGGGATTAAACCCGCGAATTAACTTTCACAGATTATGGCCGAAATTGTATAGTCAACATAACACAACATTACGCCTTTATATCGCGAAGGGTTGGGCAGAGGTCTTAGTAACATCAATATTTTGCCAGTAAGTAGTAAGTACATATAGCGTTACAAGATTCTTATGGCGCGTGGCCAAAATAGGAACTAACGCCGCCATCTTGTTTTTTGAAAAATATGTCAGTTGACATTTTACAAAACAATTGCACAAACGTTTACCAACCCCAACACAACAGCAACATTATTTAAATGTAGCATCAATTTTCATTCATTCATTTCAGTTTTATTTATTTATTTTATTATTTATGTACACACAGTAAAATACATACAGATACGACATAATTATAATTTGAGTACAAAGGTTCTGGTGTTTTACGTATGTATTTGGCTTTATGACTTTACAAGTTAATGCGTTTTCTGAAAGATCATTTTCACTTAAACCAGTAATAAAGATTGGTGATTTTGAAGACGCACTCAGTTCGGATGGTGATCGGTTTTACGAATTTTGCCGATGCTACATCTAAGTTGTCGTACTGTACCGGTGTATTTCTCTATATCGCTACTTCATCCAGGCTCCCGTACTGCGAGTGTCGTGGGCCGACAGAACGAACAAATTAAAGATGAGACGTAACGAAACAGACGATGTAGTTAGTACCCACTGCTACTGTGGCTGAGAGAGAACGGAGATACCGTGGAGTGTCAGTTTGATTACTAGCTGAAGTTAAGGTTTGGTTTATATTATACTACGAGTTTCTTTTGATATCCCACAACTCTTGGGTATTTATTATTCAATGATTTTTTTTTTCGTTTTTTATTTTCATACAAATTAATTCGACACGGTCACGATTAATTATAATGTAAAACAACCTTACGTCAGAAATGACAACGACAAATTTTCTTAGCTTTGAATATGAATGATTGGTTTGAATGAAAATGATTTATTTGTACTTAACACGTTCAGTGCCGGGAGCCTTCGTTCACCTAGTCGCATATGGGATGCCGGGAGCACTCGCACAGGGCTCATTTTAAATGTAGGGTTTTCTTAGCGAAAACAACATTATAAAACGTAAAATGCCATCTACCGTATATTTTAACAAGGTTTATTAGTATAAGCGTTGGTTTTAAAATCAAAGCATTTTTTTTTATTACTTTCTGGTAATATTGAGAGTATGTTTCATTACTCTAATAATTACGTACTTTTTTTTTTTTTTTTTTTTTTTTTTTTTTTTTTTTTTTTTTTTTTTGAGGGTGGGAAATCATCAAATGACTTCTCCCGCTCTGGGCAGAGCGAGAGGGTGTGTCAGACTTTTACTGACTAAAACCCACCCGTGTTCCTTCCATTGCCTGTGTGCCGGGGCCGCGTTATCCCTTTCGGACAAACCCGCAACCCCAGCAGGCATTGGTCTTTCGACCCCGTCGGTTGGTGCTGACATCTCTTTGAGGCGCGCGTGGAACACAACGCGCCGTCGACACGGGCCTGGTCCTTATCGGACGGCGAGCTGCCCATTGCTCACCGTCCGCAAGCCCGCGCCTACGGTGGCCGGAAGTCGGCTCTGGACTCCCGACGCCCGGGGCGTCTCCTGCGGCGACTAGGGCCGCGAGGGCGTGCAGCTTGCATCTCCCTCGCGCGCTCCGCCTCCTCCTTCGCAATAATTACGTACCTACGAGTGTTATTCTAAGAAATCGTTTTAATAATTTTTAAACCATTCGAGGAGCTCGTGGCTAAGTAATAACAGCCGCACGTGTTGCAATCCAACAGGTTAAGCTACGCTTGCCGGGTTTGGTCCGCGGATGGGTGACCATCTTTACATACCGAGACTCCTCCGTGCCTCGGAAAGCACGTAGCCGTTGGACCCGGCTGTCATTCGTCGTCAAGAAGGGTTGTCAGAAGCCCGAAAGTCTGACAACCAGTTTTACCAAGAGGTATCGTATTACCCAGTTACTGGGTTATGGAGGTCAGATAGGCAGTCGCTCCATGTAAAATACTGGTATTCAGCTGCATCCTGTTAGACTGGAAGCCGACCCCAATATAGTTGGGAAAAGGCTAGGCAGATTGATTGAGTTTTTAAACAAATGATTTCAAAATAGCTTTTGAAAAAAAAAAATAAGAACTACTTCAATTAAATTCGTTTACCCTAAGGTGTTTCAGATTTTCTCTATAAGTTAGTCCTAAAAATGAAGTGGTATATGCATACATGCATTTATTAAGGTAACATAGGACCCAGCCAGAATGACCTTTATGTAATTTTCATACAAAAATCTCAAAAAAAAAATACCTAGACAATAGAAGTGAAGCTACTCCCGTGCAAGCGAGATAGAGCATGATGCGTGTACAGGAGTGAGCGCGACGGGTGCAGTGGTAGCGTTAATCAAGTGACTGTTGTTGTGAGGCAAAGGGGACGGACTTGGGAGCCAGAGTTAACCGACTGCTAGAGAGAGGAGGGTCATGTGTTTTCTTGGGAAAATGAAGACAGTAATGACGATAAAATCCAGGTTATTGTTAGAAGAATTTGGACTCCCTGACTTGTTAATTAGCTATGTAGTTTATTTGAGATTTTGACCTATTAAATAAAACCTATTCGGTTGGGACTCGGGTTACCATCTGACAGGCATTTGCCGCATTTGACAAACATTTTACGGTTATGACAGTCGTGCGGCTGGCGCTAAGCTGAGACAGGCATTTTTGAATTTCCTTAATAAATGCACAGTTGAGTAAAGATAGGAATCGCCTGGCAGTAGGGTCGGTACAAACGTTTCGAGTAACCCAAAAAAACTTAAAAGGTTTCGCGTGACGATTTTGAAACAGTTAAAGAAGTCCTTTTGAAAAAAATTAACAAGAATGGATGTGTGTGAACTAAGAGCGTGGACTGGAGTTACAAACCTCGGTATGAAATGGAAATATGCATAGCTGACTGGTATCCTTACAAAGAGCAGAGTACCTTACCCAGTCAAAGGTCAAGGTCAAAGGTACTTAAGTAAGTAGATTGCGTCTATATATTGAAATCAAGATTCCATTCCACACATTATATTGGAATCCTTAACTTCGATGCCTAACTAGTCACACTTATTTAAGTATAAACTCCAATCTGACCAACAGTTGGCAAAAGTCGTGTTAGTAGTAAAGGTTCTCCTTGAAAAGCTCTTTTCAATGGTGTATATCTTATGGCTATTGGAAGTCAAGAATTCCTTAACCTCGGTGCCCAAGTTGTTACCTATTTAGGTCATTAACTCCGAACTGTCTAACAATTGGCAACAGTCATGTTAGTAGCAAAGGTTCTCCCCGAAAAGTTTTTTCCAATGGTGTATATCTTATGGCTATTGAGTCAAGAAAATTCCTTAACTTCGATGCCCAAGTAGTCACACTTATTTACTTCATTTATTCCAAATTTACTAAGTAATAATAGACAAAACTCCTTTCTGTTAGGTTGTGCCAAGATTCAAGTTTAATCATATTTTGCATACAAACGGAATCCCCCTTTTCACCCCCTTAAAAGTCTAAATTCCAAAAATCCCTTTTTAGTGCCTCCCTACATTATATAAGGAAGCTGTGTGCAAAATTTCACGTTCCTAGTCTCCGTAGTTTCGGCTGTGCGTTGATATGTCAGTCAGTCAGTCAGTCAGTTTCTCCTTTTAATTATATAGATAGATGATTCACCAAAACTACAAGTGTTCAATTATTTTAATAAACATTTTAAAAGGAAATAAATTCTTTAAAAAACGAAATATTATTTCATTTCTATCTACCATTTTATTCCGTTAAATTTATTGGTTTATGGCTCTTGTGATGATGTCATTTCTAGTAAGGTTTTGAAGAATGATTTTCCGCAAATTGAAGAATGATTGTTATTTATTTTCTAAAATAAGTAAATTCTTCCTAGAATAATTATGTTGTTGTCATCAAAGTCCTTATTTTATACCTACACTACAAGTGTACAAAATATTACAATGTTGAAGTGTGTAAAATGTGTTATTTATTTGTGTGGAATAAATTAATTCTTAAGTTTTAAGAATTAATTTAGTCCACACAAAAAAATAACATAATCATTGTAATCATTCTTCAATTTAAGGATTTAATACTAGAAACAAAATCTCCTGAAATTGTCATCTAGCGAGCGCAAGCGAAGGGCAGATGACATGCAACGCCATCTCTCTGCACCAGGACTCAACTATTCCAAAACGGAAACCTGAGTGGCGCTATCTATCCCGAATTTATTAGGTTTTTAGTTTTGTTGTACTGTTATCGAGTAGCTCTATCTATCGGCAAAAATGTAAAGCTATGGCAAAAGTTTCTGTCCCGTGCACTCAGATATCAGCACTATCAATGAATATTTTGTTATGAAGGCAATGTATTTACAAATTTAACCCCCCTCATCTACAGCCACTGGCCAAGACTTCAAGTGGCAGACAAAGAGTCAAGTGACATCCCCTACAATATAGATGATCATGCGGCATGACATGCGTTACGTGCTGTCATGCATGCATGACCGTTTAGCTGTATTGCATGATGTGAATGATATGCAAATTACATACTGGCAGTTGATTGACAATTTTTCATCATGCAATGAAAAATGCTTTTGACGCAGTAGGGCGAATCTAATGATTTAAATCTTTGCCGCTGTCATCATTTTCATGACAGCCATCACGGCGGCCGTCAAGTGCGGCCACTGCTCTTCTAGGAAACCGTAGCTTTAAACCTCTGACTAGACTAGTATTCCAAGTAGTTGCAAACATGGAATTAGTATGTACTTTAATAAGGTGCCTGTCACTACTGCCCCACCTAAAAAATCCACCTGTAGACAGGGTGGCAGAGACATCGACATGAAAACTGATACTATGGATTCAGTACATGATTCTGATTCTGATAAATATTGGACACATACTTTTTCTTTGTTTACGTAATCAAAAGATTACGGCAATATATTGAGTTAAAATTGTATACCGACTTGTGACGTAGCAAGCCCCCACTCCCCAACTTTAAAATGCGGTTTATCTAAATCATTTTTTATTATTATGATAAAGCAAAAAAATACCGAGTCTAATATTTTTTTTAAATATCGCAATGACGGAATAATAGTTCTTTTTCTCAGTCACATCCCTATTGTTGTTGTAATCATTGTAATGTCATTCGTTCTGTCATTCATGTCAGTAGCGTCCGTAAAATGAATACCATTGTTTTTTTGTGAGTAATTTAACAGCAAAAATATGAAAAAGTTATCACTTAAAGTAATGATTTTGTTAATATTGAGTTGCTTTACTGTTTTATACCTATATTCTAAAGTAAGTAGTAAAAAACTAAAACATTCTTCCGTTATCAGGCCTCCGTCCACCGAGTAAGTATAAACTTTAAATGATTTTATCGTGTATTTATTGTAATACTGTGTTCATAAGGAGTTCACTCAACAAATATTAATGCATTAATTTACAGGGTATTTAACGACAAGGAGACTAAAGAGATAGAAAGGGTAGTGTTATCTTTTGTAGTTTGCGACTCAAGATTCAACGAGTCTTTGAATGTGGTTAAGTCTGTGTTGCTGTTTACAAAAGTTCGTGTACACTTCGTAATATTCGCTGACGATACCCTGAGACCAAGATTTAATAAAACTTTATCAAGATGGAGGCAGTTAACAAAGGACCAATTAGAATTTGAACTTCATGAAGTTAGCTTTCCTGAAGAACATGAACAGGACTGGATGAACCTATTCAGTAAATGTGCAGCTCAGAGATTGTTTATTCCTGTAAGTAACTTCGTGACATGTTGCAAAATGATTTAGCTTTATTTCTGATGAGTTGTTTTTTACATTACATAGTAAACAACTAAATGTATCGGCTGGAAAGTTGTAACAAAAATTAATAACAAATGACTATATTTCAGAAACTAATACCACACATTGATGCTATGATTTATGTGGATGCAGACACCTTGTTCTTGGGGCCGGTGGAAGAGCTCTGGAATTTTTTCACACAGTTCAATACATCACAAATATCTGCTATGTCCCTAGAAGATGATAACCCAAATGTTTCTTGGTATCCAAGATTTGCAAAACATCCCTTTTATGGCAAATATGGTAAGAGTACATCTATTATCTATACATGCATGACGTTTAATGAATAGAAAAATTTCTTAACATAACATCTGTATTTCCTGAAAGGTTGGGCAGAATACAGGTGGTCATAACCAGCTAAATGTGCTAGTTATGCTAAAGCCCCTTTGTAATAAATAGGGGGCGAAAGAGATTCCTCGTTAGTTTAGTGTAACACGTGTTACTTTGAGTTGATTGCATTTGGGATTATTTGTTTCGCTACGTAACTTAGTAGAAGTTGTTTGTTTACAAAATGTATAGCTTCTCGTGACAGGGACTTTAGTGCTCTGTTTATTGCAGGTCTCAACTCAGGTGTGATGTTAATGAACTTGACAAGGATGCGGTCATTTGGCTGGGTGGACTATGTCACTCCAATCATGCTGAAATGGAAGCACTATATACCATGGGGTGATCAGGTATGCTATCTAACTAAGCAGACACAACGGTGGTGAGCTGTCAGCATTTAAGTCGTCCAACTCTGTTTCATAAATCCATGTTGTGATCCTTAGAACGAAATTGTGTGAGCACAAATTAGCCATAAACAGTTTTACGGCCTGCTAACGTTTATTGTGAAAGTGGGCAACGTCGCGAATATATGTAAAATATTTCACTGTTTTGATTAATTTGGCAAAATTACTGTATGGAAATATGAATAATGAATTGCAATTGTAACAGTGAATTTGATGTTGTAACCGTTTTAGGTGTAAAAAAGGCATTTGGAAAGTTTCCAAATATTTTTTTTTACAAAATGCAGTAGACGATGTAAATTTAGTAACCTAATCCGCTTAACTGTTCTTTAAGAGTCATAAAGAACCTCGTCCGACCGCACTATTTTGTTTACATTTAACACTAAATATTCGGTGTACAATATTAATGATTGCATTTCATAATCAATATTTTAGTTCGCTAGTTAACCACTATTTCCATACAATATTATTATGACAGCTATTTGCGACGTTGCCAACTTTTAGGATAAGCACTCTCACTTAACGGACGTAATAAAATCGCGGCGATTTTTTTTCGTACACTGGATTTCCAACTCTCGGTGTTGAGCCGAGCATTGAGAATCCAACAGAGCGTATCTAGCGCGTATCCCAGCGCGTCAAGAAAACGCACTGGTGGATATTCAACTCTTGGCGCTAAGCAGAGCGTCGAAAATCTAGTAGGTACGCGAAAAAAAAGCGCCGCGATAAAAATACACCCGTGCGAACCTGGGCTTAAAACTGTTGAATGTCGACTTCCTGTGAGTTTTTCCACGGTTAAAGTTGGCTCCGGGAGTCCAATTACAAAAATCACGAAAAAAATATCGCGATAAGAGAACCGCTGTTTTGTCAAGCATTTTCCAGAATCTGTGAAACTCAAATACTGTCTAAGAACGTTTTCATGTACAGATAGTGCAAAAAAATGTGTTCTCGTGAGTCCACTAGAGAAAAATTTCAAAGAAATTGATATACTTACTCAGCCTTCTCTTTACATCTTAGAATGTATTTTGTATGTTCGCAAAAACTTAGGACTTTTCAAAATAAGAAGCGATTTCCATAATATAAATAAATACGTAGTAAACATGAAACTGTGGTACCCAAATTTAGATTAACTAAGGCCCGTATTACAGAACGTCGCTCAAGACTCAAGCATTACTTAAAACTAGTTTCACCCAATCAAAACGCTTTAAACGAGTTTTAAGTAATGCTTGAGTTTTGAGTGATGTTGTACTGTAAGCCGTACTTTAGTATGGATCGGAGCGGAGTGGGGCGCGTCTTCGTGGACGGCAACCTTTTTTACAGTCCGTTCGAATGGCATTAAAAGCAAAAAAGTGGTTACAACACCAACTGTTTACTGCAGCTGCCATTTGTCATGACACCAACGCAATAGAAGTCAAAATCGGTTGAACGGACTGTAAAAAATGTTTAGTTTGGCTTATTTCAAATGGATTAAGGTCTTATTGCCCCGTTTCAAAAATCTAGCCTTTACAAGGTGCAAGGTCGAGACGAAAATACGTACAACATAATGATTTTTTTAACTGGGACAGTATGAGAAATCCGAATCCATAGGAGATACAATAGATATAATAGATAGTTTGACACGGTATCCCATAAAATCCTATTATTAAAACTAAAAAGCATTGGCATCACCGGAGAAATGTACAATATCCTCTCCTCATACCTTGACAATAGAAAACAAATTGTTAAAATAGGAAACACGATGAGTAAACCATCTCTCATAGAATTCGGTGTTCCCCAGGGATCTTTGCTATCCCCCCTTTTATTCGCTATTTACATAAATAATATTAAAGACTTAGGCTTAACTGGACAACTAACTTTGTACGCCGATGATACTTGCCTTTTCTATTTCGGCAACAACATAAACAACATTGTAGCTGACGCGCAAAAAGATTTGGACATATTATACAACTGGTTTAGCTCTAATTTACTCACCATAAACGCATCAAAAACATCATACATAATATTCTCAGCTAAAAATAAAAAAAATCCTGACCACCCAGCCTTACACATAAACAACACTAAAATCATCAAAAGTAACTGTGAAAAATATCTCGGACTCAGGTTAGACAACAAACTCACTTTTCAAGAACACATTCATTACATAAAAACAAAAATAACATCGCTAATGGGATCAATGCGCGGGTACATTAATAACATTCCAAAAAAAATCCGCTACAATATTTACAACTCATTAGTTCGCGCACACATAAATTACCTTATCGAAATCTGGGGATGCGCCACCAAATCGACTATTAAAGATCTACAAATAGCACAAAATAAAATAATTAAACTTTTATTCAACTACGATTATCACACACCTACATCCGAACTATATAAACATACCAAACTAATGAGCATTCATCAACTTTACACATTCAATTCCTGCATTCTCATTAGAAAAATTCTTAACAAAACCATACACACACAATTATCCTTTAACATAAAAACATCCAAATACAGCCAAAGAAACCCCAACCAAATACAGTCGCGCCCCCCGCGGACGCAATATGGCAGGAGAAATATAAAATACGAAGGTGTACTACTTTATAATAATTTACCGGCAGATATAAGGAGCACATCCTCTCAAAACATATTTAAAGCTAAACTCAAGCAGTACGTCACTAACAACACAAAACTATTAAGCTAGTCTTGCACACAAAATGCGACATCGTACCTACCTGCTTAATAAAAAAAAAAAAAACAACAAAACTACTGGACTACACTTACCTTAGTTATGTATTTATTCGCTAAGTGAACAATGTATGTTCTTTTGAATAAATAAAGAATCTTTAAACCCATACGGGGAAAACTGATTTAGGGTGTATTCGCGTAGTAAACTGGCAACTGGCGCCGAGTTATCGGGTGTTTGCATACTTCGGATCACACCGCGAACTATGAACCGAAGTATCATAAAAACTCTTACAAAAAAAAACGTGTCTTTGGTTTTGAATTTTCGTTTTTTGCCACCGACTTCCAAAATTAAAGTTATTTTTCACTTTGTAGTTGTGGTACCCTCACAAAAAAAAAGAAAAAAAGAGTTGCCCGCCAGAGACGACACCCGTCTGGTCGGAGGATCCTCCCTTTTCTATAGGGAATGAGTGAACTTTACACCCTGTTCCTCATGCCCCTAAAAATCTATAATCTATCTATCTCTATAATATTTTCTTATTATTTCCTGCTATGTAAATAACAGTGACAGGAACTTATCATCATATCATCCACATAAACTAAGTGGGAAAAATATGTATTATTGAAGCTTACTCAAAAACTATCCAAGCAAAGATAATAAAATTTATATGGGACCAACTTCAGAGCATAGAGAGAACGTACGAGCGGAGTAACCGAGTTCCTGAGTTTGCCAGTAAGCCCACGTCCGCACGGACGTAAAAATATCGCGGCGATTTTTTTTCGTGCACTGGATTTTCAACGCTCTGCTTAGCGCCGAGAGTTAAAAATCCAGGGTGTTATTTCAACGCGCTGGGACGAGAGTGCGTCCCAACGCGTTCGATGCTCAACGCTCGGCTCAACACCGAGAGTTGAAAATCCAGTGCGCGATACAATCCCGCCGCGATATTTTTACGAACGTGGGCTAATACCAATTTCATAATCTTTTTTATTGGTTCATGGTTTTGTATACGCCTATTGGAGGTCACCGTGGCTCTTTGACCTACAGTTTTAGGGTATAAAAAGTTCTCGACACTACTCCACGGCTGCAATAACCCCCCCTGGGACCGCGCCTTTCTTGATGATTATATCCAAGATAAGAATGCTTGGAAACATGCTGGTCCTGCTCCATAGGATAATTTAGAGTCTAGACAAAATCAAACTGGTTGCTTATTTATTTATATAATTTGTTATTTTTTATAACACTGATTTTACATTCTGTGATTTCTTGAACTCACACACTGACTTATTAGTATTACTTGTTAAAATGTTAGGAATATCGTATAATTTTACAATGTTTGTAAATATGTGAGCACCATGTATCTATCACATAATTAATTTATCTGTAATTGCTTTATTTTTCATTCTTTTTTACCTATCGCGGTATAGTAATCTTATTCTAGATGCATCGTCTTCACATATAATTATATAATTAATGTATACAAAATATTGTAAAAACATTTTAAAAGAGTAACGGTGGAGTTTCTTGCCCATTCTTCTCCATACGAAACCTACCTTTTGGAAGGGGCGACTAGAATCAATTCAATTTTTTTGTAAAATTGACGTTCATAAGTGCCTTTTATGTGCCTAATTGAAATAAATTATTTGACTTGCTTCGTAAAAAAATTACAAAAAATGAATCAAAAATTTTGATTTGGCCGCAGGACATAATAAACATAATATTTCACTACCACGAGCCGGCCGTGCACGTGCTGTCGTGCCGCTACAACTACCGCTCGGACCAGTGCATGTACGGCGACGCGTGTGCAGATGCCACGGCGCGCGGCATCTACCTGCTTCACGGCAGCCGCAAAGCTTTCCACAATGATAAACAGCCAGCCTTCCAGGTAAACACTGTGCTTTATTTTCTTCGTCAATAATAGACACGTTAGTTCTCGGTCATATGTGATAATGGCGAGTCATACAAATTGCTGCCAACGGATAAATTACATTATTAATTAAATTAATTATGTTGAATGACACAAGACTAAAGGTAATAATAATCCACACTTGGCTGATGGTTATCTCATGTAGAAGCTGATAATAGGCAGCTGTTTCCTTCCGCAACATAACAAACATATTTCTTGCAAAATATCAATAAATTATTTATTTACTCAAAAATGAGTTATGAAATCGAAAATAAAAAACAACCAAGTTTTGCATTCAGATATGACGTTCAAAACGACGTTCGTTGTTATTTAATACCGATATTCTCAAGTTAAAAAGGTTAGATTAGCGTTAATTTGAATCGAGTTTTTTATTCAAAACGTGTTTTCGTAACAAGCAAGGGGTCAACCATTATCACGTGATGTTGATTTTTTTAAGCATATTTTTAACTCCTTCTCCTTCCCTGGTGATACGTGGTGAGGGTTTAGACTAATCCTCCCCCACCTACCCAAAGTCATGTGTATTTTTTTGGTGCAAGGTATCTTAAAAAAATTACAAAATATTTTATCTTTAAATAGAAAGAAAGAAAGAAAAATTATGTCATTTGGGGGCCCTTTTGGGTTTCGAAATGCGCGTAAAACGAAAAAATAAATTCACGTGATATCTCACTATACCTCCCCTCCCCGCTCCCCTTTCGAGCGTCACATGATTTATGATTTTTTTACGATCCTCAAGATCTGAGAAATATTTTCAATTTCAAGATTAACGTCATTTATATGTTTTTTCCTCTAGGTAGGTACCACAAACTATATAGATTAGGCTTTTTTTTTTTTAAGACAAGTCTACTAATTTCGTTTACCTGCTGTCAGCGCCTCATGTACCATTAAAGGAGTTAAAATCTAACCAGTTTCGAAAGAAAATCCCGTAAACACGATGACCACATCTGTTATCGGTCCGGTGCTATAGCCGCCGAGCGCTGCAAGCAAGAATAGTCCTTTCGGTGGTTAGATATGAACTTCTTCGATAGTACCTATTAACGTGCTCGACACCAATGAGGATTATTGAGGTGATAAAGTAGATATATTCGCCATTAATTTATGTTTTGAAATGTATTGTTTCAGGCAATTTATCGCGCGATAGATGAATACGAGGTCGGCACTGACCCTTCGAAGTATGTACTTACAAGTATGGAGCAATATTTCTCCCAGGCTCCCACGTCCAACTGCGGCAGTTTGAAGGACGCCTTTCTTAAAGTACCGACCAGAACGTTTAGTGATTTGTATCCAGCGCCGGACAGATAGCATCATATCCTGTAGGATGAGTGTGGTGAGATATCTGAGTATCAGGGTTTTATTTTGTACGAGCTTTAGCATGGATGTCGGAAAACGACAAAAATACCAACATACTATAGCTTTCACCTTTTACGTGTAACGTAAGTTATTCTGAAAGTGGGCAACGTCGCAAACAGCTGTCAAATATTTCGCTGTTTTGATTAATTTTGCAATATTACTGTATGGAAACATGAAATGTGGTTAACTAGCGAATTGCAATTATAACACAGAATTTGATCTTGTAACCGTTTTAGGTGTAAAAAAAGGCATTTGGAAAGTTTCCAAATACTTTTTTTTACATCTAAAACTAAATATTCGGTGTTACGTTATAATTGCATTTCATAATCAATATTTTAGTTCACAAGTTAGTCACATTTCTTAATTCCATACAGTAATATAGCCAAATTAATCAAAACAAGTACATATTTGACAGCTATTTGTGCTATTTGCCAACTTTTAGGATAAGCGCTCTTAAATAGATATCGAGTTATTTTTTCTTTCGCATTATGTGTTTTCGAGAACTGAACATCGATAAAATGGTTTGCAACATCCGATTGAGATAAAATATGCTCCAGTTTTTAAGTTAGGCTAGCAGCTTTACAATTCTTTTTATCAACAGCTACGCAACATTTTATTGGAACTCCAGGAAGTCCAGTGGTTCCCACGATGTGCGGTAACAAACGGACAGACACACTCAAACTGTTACTGAATCGTGATGATTTTGCCTTTTTTATACTTTTTTCAATGCGATTTTTTTTTAAATTTCTATTTACAGACCTAAATTAAATAGTAAATTATAAATACACGTTTTCGCTGTTCTTAATATTATGATACTCAATTAAGCTCGCTTTGTCGCTCATGTATAACTATTGTAAAAACTCTGTTTATTATGAGATAGTCGAATGTAATATTATGAGATTGTCGAATGTAATATTATGAGATTGTCGAATGTAATATTATGAGATTGTCGAATGTAATATTATGAGATTGTCGAATGTAATAGGTACTATCGAGGAATTTCATATCTAAGCACCTTAAGGACTATTTCTGCTTGTAGCGCTCGGCCGCTGTATAAATCTCGTCAACCAATAGCATCGCAGCATCAGATTTTTGATGAGTCCCAAAGTATAAAAACATTAAAATTAAAAACTTTCTCATTTTTGCTTCTTCTGTTCTATTCCTAGTGGTCGAAAAAGGGTCAGACATCTGTGATCATTGTTTTTGTTTCATTGGTCGACGCAAAAACGGGCTTAAATAGATGTGGTAATCGTGTTCACGAGATTTTGTTTTCAAACTGCTTAGATATGAAATTCTTTGATGTTTTTTCATAGCCAGACATCCAACGCGTGATGCTCTTGCGCTTCTTTCTCACACAACCAGTTTTTTAACCTTTTGTCCGACACCTTATGACAATTTTTTTGCCACACAAAGCTACAATTTTTTAAATTAAATTCCTACTGATTTATAGCAAAAAACAAATGAATATGACTAAGCATTAAAACTAAACATTCGAATTATTAATAGATTGTTTTATAATACAGTACTTAATTTGTGATTTTTCTACAAGATGATCAAAAAAAAAAATTATAATATCCGGCTTGCATAAAATTTACTAGGTTAATTTTAGAATGCTTGGCCTAAGTTCAGGATTGTTGCCATGTATAAGATAAGTTCTGCACGGTAGCACAACAAACTTTACAAATCAAATAAAAAACCAAGTCAGAGCGCTGCGAACAATACAGTGAAGCATGCCAAAAGTACACCGCCGCACTATGGGACCAACCGGTATTTTCCATTTCAAAAATCGATAACTCTGTTGTTTTGTGATTTATCTCCTTGATTTTTTTTTCACGTATTTGTGAATATCTAGGCAATAAAAGAAATCAAACATCATCATTCTAAAAACAATATTTTTTCCGAAAAAAAATGACAAAGATAAAGTTATACGAAATTTCATACAAAAAATCATACAGTTATATTAAAATAGCAATAAAAGTTACACTTATGCTTAAAATAAGTTTAAAACTAAATTATTATTATTAAACAAACAGTTACATGACAAAAAAAAATTATTACTTAAACTTATCCTACTCATCACTTTCTATTTCCAACAATTCTTTAGCTTCGTCAAATAATTCTTTGGATATTAGAAAACTTGGTTTATTTAAGCTAGATATATAAGGATCAGATGTATATAACAAAATATGCAGAACGTCTTCGTTTGTTGCTGATCTGGAACACTTCCTAGCGTGATGTGACCTATATTTCTTATAATCTTTATTTCGAGCTTCCTGGGCATCTTCGGATAATTGTCCTGTAGGCAAAACTGCATAATGCTCTATTATTTTAGCACCATGTATAAGTACTTTATGGACCGAAGATGGCATGTAGTACCAGTTATATTTGCTTACATATAATTGCGCGGTTACCAATGTATACTGACCAAATTTTTCTGCGTTTATAGGAAATCCCGATGACATAGTTTGAAGAATTACATATAGTCTCTTGATTAATTCTTCATCAATTCCGGTTATCTCTGCAGAACATTGGTAATTTTGGAAAAATCTCCTTGCCGTATTACCGTCATTGCTATTACCGGAACCTTGACGTGGTTTATCAATATGCAAGCCAAGCACTTCTCGGAAACGTTTTTGGACAAATTTTTTCTTGTCTTCTTTAAGTTGCTTGTTTTCTGGAGTTGTTGCAGACCACTTCTCAAAACCTAAATTGTAAGAAATATGGAGGATCATTTCCATAAATCTTATCCATGCGTGTAGCGTCGACAATCCGTATTTAAACGCATTTTCATTTTCAACTCTCGTTGTAACTTTTAAAAGATCATTCATTTGTCTGGGAGTTGCTCCACAAACAGTGCAGGTAGCACTGGATGATGTGTTTGTCAACACTTGAGCAACTTTCCCATCAATCATTGTCATAAACAGTTGATGTTTAACTTCGATGACTTTGTCTTCTATTGACACAAGAGTTGGAATCAATTGATTAATTTTGGCTTCAATTTCACTGACAACCGCTGTAGTTTTTTCGGGAGTTTCTTTTGCAAATTCTAATGAAATTGGTCTGCAATATCTAACAGATGAGCAAGTAGGGTTTTTCCATATGACCGTAGAAGTTTCTTCGTCTACTAGTCGCAGTGGTACAAGGGACACTATAAACAAATTAGCGTCCGATATTTGTTCGTTTTCTTCCGGTAGAGTTTGTTTATACTCACTTTGCCCGGAGGATCCATCACATCCCCATTTAGTGAAAAGCTTGAGACGATTGTAAGTCGATCCTGACTTTATCCTTATAATACGGCAGACTGTATGGTCTAAGAGATCTTGCAGGTTGATTTTTGCGCTTATATTTGTCACCGTAATGCTGGATGCAGGCGGATAGCAAGCCTTTTTTGCTTCACTTAGTGTTTGATACGAAGGCAATACAGAACTTAAATTCTTATCAACGAGCCTTTTTCTTAGGTACGCATATTGCGCTTTGGTTAAATCAGTTTCAATGCATATACTCAATGCTTCCTCTTTTGTAAAGGAAAGTGCGTTATCTGGATTGAGTATGTTTTGTAGAATAACTTTTTTCTCTTCTTTTTCCTTATTTCTGATAATAGTCACAATCGACGCTTCGTCATTTTCCCCCATGGATCTTAAACCTTGCACATAAGCGTTACGGACATGTCCCATTCCATACTCCTGGACCAGCTCCATATTTTTTCGTTTCTTTGTGTTTTCCGAGCACTCGTCATATTGTTTTGTTGGTCTTCCACGTTCACCAGAAGTATTCTGACCAGAAACCAGAATTTACAGTGGTTGAGGTACTGCAAGAATTCAATGATACTTTAAACTCACCATTTAACCAATTTGAGTATAGGCTCTCGAACCGGTCCGGCTTTCTTTGAGCTTTGGTCCATTTCTGGTTGCAACTCGATGTTAGATTTTTTTGAATACTCTCTATTACAGTATTAACGTCAGTTTCTGATAGTTGAAAATTTTCCAATAAATATTTTTTGAGGTCTGAAGTACTTTTCCCTTTTATTATTTGATCACAAAGATCGCGTCGAACACAAACGAATTCACTCATTGTTAGATAATAATGTTTTTTATGCGTTAATTGTTATTGAAAAGAAGTATCTGAACACTTTGATGAATCGTATGCTGAACATACACGGGTATTTAAAGGACTAATAATATTTTAGTGCCTTGTGCAAAAACCATGGGACAATTGATTATAACAGTTCTCATCGAAATAGTGTAATCAGTACTGATTGTAATTATTTACCACAACAGATAAATAGAACTTCCGCAGCAATATAGTTTATCATACTTGTGGTTAAGGTGACCACCCCAAACAAAATTGCCATGGGAAGATTCTTTCAAATATAATAGCAGTTTTTTAATTTGCAAATGTATGTTTTTATCATAGAAATAGAAAAAAACAATATAGACATCAAAGGATAATAACTAAATATAATATTTCATAATAAAAAAGAAGAACCGTAATTTTCGAGGATTTTTCCCCGATTGACATTATTGCTTCAAAATCACCTCTGGCGCAAAAAACGCGCAAGTTTTTTTTAAATCCTCATATTACTGAGTAGATAAGGTCTCTAATAGAGTAATTAACTTGACACCGGCTGCTTTCGGCAACAACGAAAACTCCAATTGAAATTAACAAAAACTAAATTCTCTTTACTTCACTAAAAAAATATTAAAAAATTAAATAAAAATATTTTTTTTACAAAAACTGAACGTGGTTGCAAAGTGTATATTCTAAGCTATCTAATGATGTATAACACTAATATGTTTCCTTGGAAAACTTCCGAATAATTATGTGTTGAACTCCCTTAACGGTAATTTAATTGGCATGAAAATATTTATGCCCAATGTTTGAGGTTCATTTTATAAACGTAAAACTTTATGTTTTTTTATATTTTGTAATTTATTCGTAAGTTCCATCTTTTGAGAGTATAAAACCATAAAACAATCTATGGATTTACGACTTTCGACAAAACCATTTTTGAGATGGAAAATACTGTTTGGTCCCATAGTGCGCCGCTCTGTACATACACGCTAACACACACATTTACAACCTTTTACAATGATACTACAATCAAACTACATCACACAAAGTGCACACATGTTTACGGAACCAGCTTCACTTCACTGTTGATAGCGCTCTGACTTGGGTTTTATTTGGTCTGAGATCAAAACTAATATGACACGGAGAGATAAATAAAACACAAGGAATTCTTGTGTGAGGTCTAGGAACTCAATCCACTTGAATATAAACTTTTCAAAATAAATTTATTCTTATTTTTAATTGTATAAAATAGAATATTTATCAGAAACAAGTTAGGTTTGTGTCTCTATGTATTTCCGTTTTTTGTTTAGACTTGAAATAGTAGGAAGCAAAAATAAAAGAATGTCATTATAAACCCAGTTTAAAAATAACACGTTTGCCAAAATATGTATACACTTTAAGAGTGGCTGATTCAAGGTAAACTAGTTATTTCAATGGTCATCCGTTACTTGTATCACTAGTTTGTTGGGGTTCAAGCAACATTCACAAAGCCATTTAGGGTTTTATTTATAAACTTAAACAGTCGCTAATCATTGCAACGTTTATAAATAAACCCCTTAAAATATAATTATGTACAGACAGTTTTACTGTTTTTAAAATGTTTTTTTTTTTTCTAGTTCACTATGTTTTGCGGTTTACGTTCGATTTAATTTTTAATTTTTATGCAACGTAGTTTGGAAGGAGCTGTTGTCTGTGATGCAATGATTTTTCATTAGTACACGCACCAACAAAACACTTTTTTCTGTAATTTTATTTTTTTACTTGTATTTTTTTTTTTGTGAAACTTATGTTTTTCTTTTCTGAAATATAAAAATATATTTATTTATTATTTATTTAAGATGGTAGGAAGCTCGAGCTTTAAACTGGCTGGAAGTGGTGTCATAACTACATACTATTATACAGCTTATTGTTTAATTTTACTCGTAATTATCAGTTTGTATATTTGTATATGTATAGTTTAAAAAAAAGACAAAAGTATTAAATCTGCCTCATAACATTAAGTAGCGTTTGTAATAAAAATACTTTTATAATTTTATTATTAACAATTATAAATTTTGTAATTTTATATTTTACTGTTTTCTTTACTTCCGTTATTTTAGAATGTGTGATAACCAGAGATCGGAATAAATAGAGTATATTTACCTAAAGTTCCAGGAACTAATTTAAGTAACATAGAGAATCATAAACAGAGGAGGTCGTGGCTATGTAATAACAGCCGCACGGCTCGACCCATCAGTTTAAGCTACGCTTGCCGGGGTTGGTCCGTGGGTGGGTGACCATCTTCACATAGCGAGACTCCTCCGTGCCTCGGAAAGCACGATAAACCGTCAGTCCCGGCTGTCATTCGTGGATCTTTGACAGTCGTTACGGGTCGTCAGAAGCCCGGAAGTCTAACGACCAGTCTTACAAAGGGGTATCATATTACCCAGTTACTGGGTTGTGGAGGTCAGATAGGCAGCAGCTCCATGTAAAATACTGGTATTCAGCTGCATCTGGTTCGACTGGAAGCCGACACCGACATAGTTGGAAAAAGCCTGGCAGATTAATTGACAGAATCATAAACATGATGATTAATTTGGTGTTTCCTACATCCTAGACAGGCATCATCTCTTACATAATGGTAACCCTACATGTGGTAAACTTTCACTAAAGTAACATTTTCCCATGAAAATCGCTTGA
The DNA here is from genome assembly GCA_947364205.1 of Agrochola lota. Classification (NCBI taxonomy): domain Eukaryota; kingdom Metazoa; phylum Arthropoda; class Insecta; order Lepidoptera; family Noctuidae; genus Agrochola; species Agrochola lota. The sequence continues at coordinate 11,357,562 of OX376245.1, read as the reverse complement.
AAATTTAGTTTAATAAATTCCCAGACCAAAGCCTTTGGGTAATTGTTATTTCTTATTGAACACATGTTTACTAGCTGTGTTACCAATTTAAAAAAAATCTTGTTAAGAAACACAAAGAACAAGAGTAAAGTAGTTATAAAAAATAAACAAACCCTCCCCCGCCTTCAATAATATAGAGAAAAAAAATACCCTGTTTTTGCTGTCGCGCCGTGTATTGGATAAAAATATAAATGGTCAGAACATTTAACATAAAAATAAACAAGTGTTATTTTTTATTTATTAACTAGCTGCCCGCCCCGGATTCGCACGGGTAGCACTAAGTACTTATCAATGGCGCACCTACCTACCTACCCTACCTACCTACTTACCTACCGACCTACCCTACCTACATAAATACCTACCTACCTACGTACCTATCCTTTTTACATACCTACCTACTTGCATACCTACCTATCCTCAGAACCTTGTCCTGAGAATAACTAACACAACAAAAAAAGAATTATCTAATTTGGTGCAGCCGTTCTCAAGTTATGGCTTGAATGAATGAATGAATGGATGGATGGATGAATGAATTGAATGAAGGAAATGATTGAATGAATTGAATGAAGGAAATGATTGAATGAATTGAATGAAGGAAATGATTGAATGAAATGCACCGATCCCAGCGTGGTTTAACCAGACTCCATAATCGAATGAACCCTAAGATTTGCACTAGCCCCTGGAGCCTCATGTTGCATGGGACTACAGAGGCCATTGCATATCAGGGAGTAGACCGGGTGGCACAGTAATGGTAAGGAAGAACGTGCCCTTAGGATATGGTACGATTTGCGAGCCATACCGGATATGTATCCTTGAGTAGGCAATGAAAAGAAAAGAAAAATATTTTAATTGGGACACAAACAGTAAGTAATATAAAATAAAAAACAAAAAAGGAGCATTTCAAAACTAACAGAATAATAACGACCCGTGCGAGGCCAAAAAGGCTCCTATCACAGTATAATGCGGCGGTATTTAAAAAAAAAACCCGCCAAGTGCGTGTCGGACCACGCACAATGAAGGGTTCCGTAGTTGGGATGAATTTATCGCAAGAACAAACTTAACATTCTAGTTGAATAACATGTTCCCCCATATATTCCAACTTTGTTTCAAATTCAAAATATTTTATTTCACATAAACCTACAAGGGCATTTATGAAACGCCAGAAGCTAGGTGCACGGTTCTAATTGGTCGTTTCCTATGAAGAAGAGTCGGCAAGAAGCTCCACGGTTACTCTTTTATAAGTATGTAAATGGTTTTTACAATGTATTTCAATTACAGTGTTAAAAGGTATGAGAGGACTGTGTAGGCCTAGCAACATGTACCTGGGTACTATATTAATATATTTTGCTAGGTATCTGGGTACTTAGCAAAATATAAAATGGTCCACAGATCTAAAGTCTGCTAAGTCACACAACGTTCTCACATTCCCAAAATCCAAAAGAAAAGAACAAAAACATTTAAATAAAATAATAAAAATTAAGACCTATTGAAGCCAAATGCCATTGACTGCCACTACAGCTGTAACAAATGTAATGTAATAAAAATTATAGAATATTGTAGGTATATAATGTCAAATAATGAAATGATTATGTCAAGGAAGTATGTAAAAAAAAGGTAAAATAAAATAATCATCGTAATTTGGGAACAGTTAATAGACATTTACATAGTTATGCCGTTAATGAGGTACCAGGGAAGCCACATGTGCAGAAGGAATTATTGTCAAACTTCCTTGTCTTCAACGTAATCTTTAATCTTATAATATGCTTTCTTGATAAGGACACGTTTGATGTGGGTTTTGAACTTTCCATCGCTAAGTTCTGTAACCGACTATGGCAACTTGTTCTAAAAGCGAATACTGTTTATAAGAAATGAGTTATTAGTTTTAGTTTATCTAAATTTCGGTATCACAATTTCATGTTTACTACGTGTGTTTATATTATGGAAATAACTTCTTATTTTAAAAAGTCCTAAGTTTTTGCGAACATACAAAATACTGACTAAAATATTAAGAGAAGGCAAAGTTAATATATCAATTTCTTTGAATTTATTTGTATGGAACTCACGAGGACCCATTTTATAGATTGCGCGAATTGCCATCTTTTATCAAATGAAAATTGAATCTACGTCAGCTGCCGATTCTCACAATAGAACGCCTTATGACATAATACTGAGGAAATAAGCAAAGTATACTAACCTAGCTGTGGCTACATCAGTCAACTGCCTTATTTGTCTTACTGCATATGCAGCTGAACTTAATCTACCTGAAAGAGCTCTAATGTGGGTGCCCCATTGCAATCTCGAATCTAAAGTAATTCTTAGAAATACAGTTTCCGTAATAGAATCTAGTTTCTTGCTATCGAGTTTTAAATTTAGATCTACTTGAGATACGTTTTGGTAATGCGAACTTAAGAGATTTAGTTTTGTTCGCATTAAGTAAAAGATTAACTGAAAATTTAAGTTTGTACGCACAATATTGAGTGATTTACGATGTTTTTTTAAGACCATAGACTTCATATAGGTTTTCCTGTAATCTATAAGCATAGAACTATTCTCTGCATTTTTTTCAAAATTTTAGGCTCAGTAGTTTCGGAGATAAGGGGGGGGGGGGGTATAGTAAATTTTCATCTACTTTCTTAAATATCTTTAAAAGTATTTATTTTAAAATTATAAAAGAAAAATATTTGTGGTCCTTGCAATAAGCCCTTTCATTTGATTTGTCACACGGTACAGAACGCAAAACTTTAGTTTCATTTTTTCTTATTTGACCCCCAAAATTGACCCCCATCTTCAAAATTCATTTATTCACGTTACACGTTCGTGTTTGGGTCATAGAAATACATAAGTGTACCGAATTTCAACTAAATTGGTCCAATGGATTCGGAGCAAATTGGCTGTGACAGACGGACAGACAGACAGACAGACACACGAGTGATCCTATAAGGGTTCTGTTTTTTCCTTTTGAGGTACGGAACCCTAAAAATACCGCAGCGCTGGTATTCTGATAGGGCCTAGAGGGCCCCAAGGACAAGGGGAGAGACGGGTGATATTTATCTATGGATCCTTTAAAGACGTTGCTGCGAGATTGCTTTATGTCCAGCTTCACCGGTGCATCTTTTGGCGGAGTTAACTGCTTTTTCGACTTTTTTCTATGTCACTGCCTGGCTTCGTCTTCGCCTGGCTACTATCTGTTTCAGGTTTCTCTTGTAAATCTCGCTAGCAGTCTTCTTAATATTATCTCGGTCTTCGGACGTCTTAAACTTCACAAATGTTTAAATCTGTAAACTTAAATACTTCTTCACAAAAATAACTTTACCATCCAACTAAACACAAAACTACACTTGTCTTCGAAGTAAGATATAGGGTTCAAAATCCAATTTCAGAGTGAAGAGCAATCAAATCTAAAAGGAATGCTTTGTTGCTCAACGACTACTTGCGACCCTCGACTCACTCCAAATGTCTAACAAAAGAATCCGCCCTTGCAAAAAACAAACCATTTTGGAACACTGCACTACACAAATAATGACACACGTTTAAAGTTAGTCGAACAAATTGCAAATACAGCATAAAAGATGTATGTATTTATAATGAGATCCACTCATGACTTTAGGCGGACCTCTTCAGCAGATCCCTGAAATATATGGAAAAATCCCACCAGATAAGCTTGCAACTGGGTTTAGCGGCAGTCAAAAAACCAAAAACAAAACACTTCGGTTTCGATACCCGGCTTGTAACTCAGACTTGCAACATCTCCCGTTCGCAAGTTATGGCGTGACCAGAAAAACAGGGATTCAATTTTATATACAAGGTGGCAGGGACATCGACGCGAAAACTGTTACTGTTACTCACTTCTTATGGCATTATTCTGAGCCAGGGCATGGCAAAAGAGCACCCGATGGCGTCGGCGGAACTCTGAAAAGAACAGCTGACAGAGCTGTAGCCGAAGGTCACGACATTGTAGACTTGAGCGCGTTGAAACTTGTTCTTCAAACCAGATTTCCATCTATTTTATTGTTTGAAGTAACTAACTAGATATGTCAGTAATGGATGATCTTATAAAACAATCCAACAGCCAGTTTGTATTATTTAACAACACTTTACAGTGCAGAAAATTATCATGCGTAGATTGTGTTAACGATCGTACTCATGATCATTTAGGATATTTTCAAAAACACCAGAGCCACTACCACCACTTGCACCAAAACACGTAACAAACAACTTCGAAAGGCAATGGCGGACTATCTATGCTCATAACAGATTTTGTATTGTTACATTACAGGCGAACGCTCCGGTGAGGGAGCGCCTTTAACACTTTCGACTCCACCCACTTTTCATAGAACTCATACGCCACAAATATTGAAAGTGAACCTACCGGAAGAGCGACATTAAGTTTGCGCTAAAGTTAACCACCGCGGACGGTCAACCGTGTTATAAAACACTGTCAAACGAAGTAAAATTGTGTTTTCAGGGGGTCTTGTCGCCTTACTTGCCTCTCTCTCTCTCTTTCGCTCTCTAACTCCGTCTCTTTTTCACTCTCTTTTTTCTATTTCTCTCTATTTCTCTCTTTTACTCTCTATTTCTTCCTCTTTCTCTCCCTCTTGACAGAGAGTAATAGAGAGAGAGAGAGACAGTAATAGGAAGAAAGAGAGAGAGAAAGAGTCGATGACCTTTTCCTAGGCTACTAAGTATGTAATCCCAGTAGTACATTCTCGTGGGATATTTTGCGACATCCACGCGAGCGAAGCTGCGGGCAAAAGCTAATTGTAAATTAACACACTGGCTTCATTAACATTTAGTTTTAATTTCCCACGGTAAGTAGGTAACAGATTAGTTTACCAAGTTGTTATTTCTAGTTCCTTTGTTCATAGCAGTAAGCTCGTGTTTTACCTTATTAATCAAGTTATCACCAAGTTACTTCTGTTTAGCAGGGCCTACAATTTTGGAGATGGCCAGCTATAATAGATGACCAGTTACATAGCTGGGATTAAGTAGCACAAAAAATATAGATGCCAAAGTTAAATAAAAGGGGGAACTACATTATCAAAGAGCTAGACGATTCTAAAAGTAAAGTTGAGTCTGACTGAAATGTGATTTAGAGTTAGAGACTAAAACATAGTGAGATACAAAGATATTTTTAGTTGTAAGTTTAATTGAAGCGTTAATAATAATATGTCTATGTCTAAGAAAACCGACATCTCTTAATTTTGTTTTTGTTTTATTTTAAGTTCAACGTTTTGAGTTGTATCTTTGTGATATTGTTATGAGAACATAAGTGGCTCTCAAGAGTATAAAACAGATCTCATAATTTCAGATCTTGGATTGTAACATTACAGGCGAATGCAGGACCGCCATTAACACTTTCGACTCCACCCAGTTTTCATAGAAGTGTCGCCATGTCGCCATATATATTGGAAGTGAACCCTCCGGGAGGGTTACCGGCATTAAGTTTGCGGTAAAGTTAACCACCGCGGACGTTAAACCGTGTTATAAAACACTGTCAAACGAAGTAAAATTGTGTTTTCAGGGGGCCTTCGCCATACTCGCCTATCTCTCTCCCTCTCCCTCTGTCGCTCTCTCTCTCTCTCTTCTCTTACTATATTTTCCAAACTTTTAATCTTCGCATACAGAATAGCTCGCCGCTTGCGCATTCTACGTCCTTTGAGAGCAGATAAATTGTCTGCTCTGCGCTGCAAAGATGGTGCAGGACTTGGTGGGGGTGTTTCATCCACTATTCTTTGTATTCTTTTTTGTAATGTAACTCGCTTTTCCTTATATACTTTACTATTATTTTTCCATTGTTTTCTTTAACTCTTTCTATATCTTTCTCTCTCTCTATTTCTCTCTCTTACTCTCCCTCTTACTCTGTTTCTTTCTCTCTCTCTCTCTCTCTTACTCTATCTCTTTCTCCCTCTCTTTCTCTCTCTTACTCTATCTCTATCTCTCTCTCTTACTCAATCTCTTTCTCCCTCTCTTTCTCTCCCTCTGTCTCTCTCTGTACTATCTCTCTTTCTCCCTCTTTCTCTCCCTCTTACTTTCTCTCTTTCTCTCCATCTTTCTCTCTCTTTCTTTCTGATCGAATACATTCACAAATTAACTAATGCTTTTTATTACCCATTTATGTATTTATTTCTAAAACACTTAGCTTATTTTCAATTTGGTTTTAGCTACACAACGAAAACCTCTCAGGATTTATCTGTGAGGTTTTTTCAAAGTCATTTTTCTGTATGTTATACACAACAATATGGAGGACCTTCATTTTAATAATAATTAAATAATTTAATATCCCACGTGTATGTAATCCCGGTAGTACACCGGGATTACATACTTAATAGCCGAGGAAAAGGTCATTGACTCCTACCGCTCCGCCCGCGTAGTCCTCAACCATAATTATTTTGTCACGCGTAATTTTGAATTTGTGATATCTTTTAAATTATTCATTTAAATGATATGATGTCAAAGCATATTTTAATCTAAATTAAATAACATATTTTATTGGTTATGGATTAGTAAAATACCGGTTAAAATAGCTTCGGAAATAACAATTAAATTTCTATCAAATTCTGGAAGATAATAATGGTTACTGTGGGTCATCCTTAGAAGATAGAAATATGCCATCACGGAGTATTTAGTTCAACTTTTTAAGATGAATAATGCTGTAAAACATAGTTTTCATGTATCTTTTACCGTTTACGCGGCTCACGCCAGCAAAGCTCCCAGTAGCATGATTTTTTCCGACATCATCAACAATAATCGTCATATTTCAGCTAATTTACACAAAACCTTAATGAATTATACACCAAAATCTTTCGCAAGAATCACTCGCGTCTATTGGTGAAACGTTTGAAAATCCTTTCGGAAGTTTTTGAGTTTATCGCGTTCAAACAGACAGATAGGCAAACAGACAGACAGACGCGGCCGGGGACTTTGTTTTATAATACTCGTATGTATACATTAACCATTACTATGAAAGAAGTATGCTCTCATTTTGCTGAGCTACCGCAAATTACCCGCCTGACTCGGTGAACCGCAGAGTAAAGGACTCACAGGCGACGACGCCGACGTGGTGCTGGTGGCCAAGATTCACAGCCTGGCCCATCGGCGACCGAGTGTTTGCCTGGTCGGAGAGTGTGTGCAGAAGCTCCACAACCTGATTCCACCTTTTTCTTTCACTACCAGATATACCTACTGCGGGGTACGACGTCCGGACAGACTGACATGACGACATTAAACACCCATGTCAATCAAAACTGAAAAAAAAAAACAACCAACTTCCAAAAAGCACTACAAAGTGAAAAATTACTTTAATTTCGAAAGTATTCGGTGTCTTTGTGTGTCATTATTTGCAACGCTACCCGACTGCAATTACGTCAAAAGTTAAAAACAAACTCACTTTTCAAGCAGTCTGATACAGTCGGTGGCGTTGGCTGAAATAGCATTTATTGGATACCATTATTCTCCTGCTTGTTTCTGAAGGTAGGTATATAGTTTTTTTCAAAATTCACGGTTGGGCGCGAACTTTACAACAGTCGCGTGAGTCCACCAAGACAAACAATCGTGCTGTACAGTGTGCGGCGTAGTACTGCATTGTGCCGCACACTGGTGGAATGGCATGTTAGTAATCTCTCTTAGTTAGATTTGTTCGAACAAATCTGTTATGGAAAAGTTTTAGTGGAGTTTGAGAACCTCAGGCTTAGTGTATAAAATTTTGCTTGCTTCAAACCGAAAAACGCGTCCCTATGAAATATAAAAATATAAACTGAAACATGTGCCAGAATTTCGCGGTTTTTCGAGCACCATGAGAGTAGTTCAAGACTTTCAGGGTTGCAAACTTGAGTATAAACTACTCTCACAATTTAACAACATATAAAAAATCGTAGTTACGTGCGCGTTTGCTATGTTTGATGTTGTTATTGACTGGGCTAAGATACAACCTGCCTGATTCTGAACAGCAAATTGCAAAGAACTTAAGTGCAGATCCACCTTAACTTCATAGTGATGTTTCTACATGTAAGCCTTAGAACTTACCTACATGCCCACAAAATAATGCTATAAAGAATCTAAATTATTATTTTGTGAGCATACGTGAGCCACTTCTTTTCCTCACATAGTAGAGTGAAGGAGTCTTGAGTTTTAACGGTTCATGGTTTTTGTTTTCAGAGAAGAAAGAAAAGTTCCTTGGATGGATGGCACGGACGCGTGCCAGCATGTGAAGCGTGCAGAAGCGGATGAGGCGACGAGTATGTGTCGTGCCCGCTGCCCGGCGGCCGCGACTGTACCTACACCAACGTGTTCCCGGTGCTTGCCGTGTTCCCGGTGTGGGCCGTGTTCCAGGTGCTGGCCGTGTACCTCACGCTCAACACACGAGAACACTGGAGCCTCAATGACGGTCAAAAAAGCCTAATATGCTTCGAGGTACCAGCGACCAATACTTCTGGCGCAAAGAAGAATTAGTTGGACCTCGTTGATTTAGAGCGGATTATAATATTTGTAGTTTCGAGGTTAATGGATGATGATTAAATTTACAATTAAACACATTTGTTAAATTTTATTACATTTAATTAATTCATTGTAATGGCCATTAAAACAAAGTAAAAACTTTCTCGTTTGTAATTCCTCCTTACATAGAAACACATAATTGAGTACAGCATAGGACATACAAGGATCTTTTGATGCGTGGCCAAAACCGGAACGAATGTTCTTGCAATTTCTGTGACAATTTCACAATTTTTTTTACCAACCCTGTCACTGTTATTCAGACGCCAAAAAATCCTTCAAAATCTAAATTATCAATTGCTGGGTCCACACCGGACGATCCAGGGCGCTCTGATCAGGGGCGGCAGGAAGGCGATCCAAACGACTGTCGGTTTTTTGACAATGCTCAAAGCTTAAAACCGCGTCAGTAGTTTGACGCGCTCGGTGTGGATCGGACGATTGGGCAATACGGATAATGCACAGTATTAATCTAGCTAAAACGCTGGAGCGCGGAAAATAGGAGTTCGGCACTTTGTCGACTAATGCGCAGAAGCTTTGAATCGATTTTTTTTGGATCTTGCCTCGAATAGTTAAAGCTCTCTCTCTCTAACAATGTGTAAAGCGTTTTTAGATATTTCTTCACTCAGAATGTTTTTACACCTATATTTTAATTTGTAGTCAGTGAGGTGCAGATGCACATTTAATGAACCGTTTAGTTGAAATTTGGTATGTCGCAGTAAGATGGTTGAAGCCGTGATATACTTATATTCCTAGGGATATAGAGCAGCTATATACATTAATTAATTTAGTTATATGAAAGCGGTTGATCCATCCGGTTCGTCCACATAAAAACCTACAGCACCCATTGTTGATCCATAGACAATACACTTAAATACCTGACTACTTGACAATTCAAAAGTGCTTGTGATTGGTTTAATTGAAATAAATTGACATTGACTTTTGATTTCCACCAGTTGAAATTTTTTGGAATAAAAATTCAAACCAAAAACGAAATTAAACTGCCATCTGTTGATTAATTTATTAAATTAAATAGAAATCTAGTATAGCTTCTCGCCACAAGATGTCACTAATAAATTAAATTTAGCTACAGCTATTGACCGTTAGATGGCAGTAATTTTTATCGGTTGTTGATGTAGGTCGCTAGTTATGAGTGTTGCAAGTTTTCTTAAAGTAGTTTTTGTTTAGTTCTTTCCACAGAGTACATTATATATAGGGGTGGTTCTTTCACTTTGGAGTAACATATAGCAGTGTGTTATAATTACAACTTCAGCCGTAACTTCACACTGTACCAACAAAAGGGTAAGCAGCTACCGTAATAGTTGTTCCAAAGTACCTACAACTTGTTTCGTTATTATTTTCATATCAGTTATATAGTTGGTTACCACTATTTTAGCTTTTTGTTTCGCACAAAATTACTGTAATGGAGTCAGTAGCTTCGGCTACCTTTTTCCAGGATCATAACGTAATAATATTGATTGTATACCTACTAAGCTTTGGTCAAATTGAGGCTAAGCCAGGATGTAGGACCAAAATTCGCTCGCCCCTATTGTAATTTGTATGGAGGTGTGCGGTGTGTTGGTGCGAATAGTCGCGCGACTTGCAAATCAATAAAAAAAGACGCGCGCATGCGTGTCCTGTTTCCCGCGCGAGATTCGCCTCAATGCGGAGAGATTTTCTATAGTATCTGCCTCCTAGTGACAATATGACGAAGAATAGGCACAACTTCTCAGGATATTTGGCCATATCCAGATGCAATCAAAAGCCACTTTTCCTAGCAGTAGTGGACAAGTATGAGAAGTAAAATAAACACACAAGATATAGGCTAAAATCTTTATTATTAACAATAATATACTCTACATGTTACAATAAACTTTCTTACAAATAGCGTCCTACGATCTTACGCCATGACAGTTCAACTGTCAAGTTGTTGTTACGTAATCATTAATATGACAGGACAATTTTTGGCGGTAAACTGAAATATATTGAATTTTAAGATGATTTTTTAAAGATTTTTCTTTGATTTAGCAGCAAATTCTCATAATTAAACACAGATTCACAGTGGAAAGTTGAAAAGGTACAGTAATCTTCGTTTTAACTAACACTTAATGTAAACCAAAAAAAAAAGGCCATTTGTTAAAACTTTCAACGCTTGGCTCAGGGCCAAGTGTTGAAAATCCAACGTGCAATTATTTTAGGTATCCCATGAAGTTATGCCAGTTTTCACCGACAACTAAGAGAAACCTAAATAAAAGTGCACTGTTGGATTTTCAACTCTCGGCGCTCACATAGCGTTGAAAATCCAACATTGCACTTTTATTTAGGGATTCATTTAAGTGTCACTTAGTGTTGGTGAAATCGGGCATAAGCCACAAATAAGCTACAGAAAAACGTTATTAGTAGACTGTTCATAGCTTTAGAACACATAGCTATTTGTATTACCTTCATTTAAATTGATTTATGACAGTTTAAGCAGTATAACTCAAGGTATGTTAGTCAGAACTTTTGCTTTGACTTTTTGAGCTCAGATGCTAGTAGCCCATGTAATATTCAGCTGCATCCACTTGCTGTTCCACTTGAAGCCAGTTACAACATAGTTGGGTTCAATATTATAAAAGTTGCTACTAAATAACAGAGTTATCCATTATCAATTACAGTTTGAAACCAATCGTTGTTATCCATACCGCTAAATCGATCGGTATTTATATAATTTTGTTGGTGATATTCAATACCTCATTGCGATGGAAGGCTACGTCACTTCGAGATTAACATTCTGTCTTTTTCTATAGTATTTGTTAAGTTACTGGTTTCTTGAGGAGCGGTGACCGCTAAATAGCGTCCGCAATTTACGTAATTTATGAAAGATGGTGTGTTTTTTAGAGCGTTTTTTGACACCGTAAAGTCAAACCCCACTGCCATCATTTTCATGACGGCCGTCACTGCTGCCGTTATGTGGTGGCCACCGGTTTTATAGGAACCCTAGCTTAGTCAGAACTGGCGCTGGTATGTGTGACAAAGTACAGCTTTTACTGCCATACAAAAATCAATATTGTCACAACTGAAACAAAGTCGAAAAGAATTAAACATTGACAAATAATAATAATATAATGTGCCTCAATACATAAAAATGTCTAAGGGGCCTCTGCGAGTTGGCTTCGGCCCCTCGTACGCCTTCCAAAGGTCCGGGACCCTCGGGTCCCGAGATATGTCAAAGACATTTAAAATAATAATAATAATATAATATTGATAAATGCTTTGATTCTCTCGCAGATCTATTTATGACTTTATTTCAATTAGCGCAGTGTTGATATTTCTTTGGCAGTGTAAAGTGGCTCTGTCAAGTTTGTGCCATTTGACGGCAGATCGAGCTAGTGCCTACTTGGGTTTTATGAAATCTAACGCCCTCAGAATCATGAGAATAACGTTGCCTTATCATCATAATGCGGTTGAATCCTATTACATATTTCCAAAATTAACGAATGGTAGTTTCATTAAATAAAAGGTATTTTTAAATACTGACGATTATTTTATGTAAAAAAAAATGGCAATGAGACAATTCCTTAGTAAAATGATGAATTTCTTTTACAAAGATTGGTGATAATCTATTATTCGTTAAAAACATTGTTTTTACAAAAAACAACCGCCCGTATTTGTTTGGTACATTGAAAATTTAATAATAATTATTGTTAAATTTAATTATTTCCATTAATTTCGTGTTAACTACAGAAATGTAAGCAGAGTGATAAAATTAAAATCACACAAGAGGCAGAAATCTTGTTTTTAGAAGTTATAATTTGACGATCATTCGAGACTAAGCACTGATCAAAATATTTTCTTCAAGTAGATTTTTAAATCTGATAATTCAGAAAATCCTAGGAAGATAGATTCCTAGGGAAAGGCTAGATAATAAAACCAGGACCCTGCCACTAATAGATGAACCTGCGGGGTACATGCGTAACATTCACAATGCCATTCATTTTGACAGTTAAACAATATTCATTGAGTTATACAATGTGAATATGGAGACGACAATAAATCTTCTTTTTCTTTTAGTGTGGTGTCAGAGTTATAAAGCCGCCCATGGGCCTCTGACTTGGCTTCACATGCCGTCGAGAAATATCTCTCCGGTTTCTTCACGATGTTTTCCTTCACCGTTTTTGCAAGCAAGTGATAATTATACATGAATCCGAAAAGTCAGAGGTGCGTGCCATGGGTTCGAACTCGAGAACTATGACTTGGCAGTCCGACGCTCACACCACTAGGCTATCACTGCTCGACAATAAATGAAAACACTAACAATACAGATGGTTCATTCCGCATTTAAGGTATGAAGCTACAAGTACGCGGTGGGCTCGTCTTGTCGGGCCAATTCAGTGAGCGTAACGTAGTCAGAAGATCTAAGAGTCACGCGATAGAAAGAGAGGCAACATCTAGGTGAATATAACTGTAGGTAACAATCGCTGTGCGACCAACTATCTTCTTACGCAACACGTTTTCGTAAACGATTACGACAAATCTGTTTCATTTTGACAGTTCAACAACATTCATTGCGTTATTTAAGTTGTTGAGCAAATATTTTTTTCGAACTTATGAAGCAATGGTTTAGCAATCTGTTTCAAACCGATTCAGATTTTGATTGATCGTGTATTACCCAATTAGGGTACTGAATTTGACTTTATTGTGTTGTAGCAAGAGTTGCTTTTTATTTAAATGATTTTGCGGAGTGCACCATCTGAATTCATCTGTGCTGAAACTTTAGTTATCAAAGTAAGTTGTGTTTTCCTAGAGAGCGTTTTTTTAAATCCGTAAAGTCAAACCACACTGCCATCGTGTTCATGAGAGCCGTCACTACGGCCGCTATGTGGCGGCCACCGCTCTTCTAGAAGTCCTTAGCTTTAGGAGAGAGGTATTGAGTTCTATCTATTATTTTATGACACAAAATCTACTGACCAACATTTAAATATTCATTGATTATTTTCTGATACCCTTTGTTTTTCTTGGTTGTTGGTTGTGGAGGTCAGATAGGCAGTCGCTCCATGTAAAATACTGGTATTCAGCTGCATCCGTTAGACTGGAAGCCGACCCCAACATAGTTGGGAAAAGGCAGATAGAGAGATATTAGGGTTATATTGTCAGAGATATAAATGTATACCTTTCAGTGAATCGTCTCATTATTCTTCATTTTTGTTTTGTTTTTAAAAACTCTGCTTACTTTCAATAGTTTGATTTACATTGTCTTAGAGTTACATTTTATTTAGTGTAACAACGCAAAGAGTTAAGTTGTTTTTTTAAAGGTATTATGCGACTGTTTGTGTGTTTGTCTATGTCATTTCATCTCCCAAACGGATGAACCAATTTCATTGCGATGGCTATTATACAAAGTTCTATAATCGCCGCGATAAGAACTGAGTCGTCGGGCCATAAATCATTGTTATTAGTCTGTCTCGCTCGCACTGACGGAGCAGGTAGTAAACTATAGATAAGACGCAAGGCTTTGTATATTCTTATAGCTACTGACATTTATGATCCGACGACTCAGTTTTTAAAGAGAGTACATACTATAGTTTTTTTTGACAGCTGTCATTTTTTTGGATTGATAAGTGTTCACTAAATAAAATATAACTCGGTAATCATGTGTATTAAGTTGTTAACTTAACTGTAACTTAGAATTAATATTAAGGTGAGATAACGTGGAATTTAATTTTGTGAACGAAATAGTTAGAAAAATAACTATGTGATATGATAGTTATTTTTTAAAGGTTTCATCGTTTGTTTAGCTAGAAAAGTTATTATAAAATCAAAATTAAATATTTAATGTGGATAGGGGTTTTTAAGGGTGAATTTCACCAATGAAACTGAACGCGTTCAACACATCTAAATTGCGTTCATGAGCTGTCAGCGTACTTAATTGACTCAGGCGTGACTTTGCGGAAATCCATGATAAAATACAATAGACCACGTATATTTAGTAACCTAATCCGCTTAACTGTTCTTAAAGAGTCATGAAGAACCCAGTAAGAAATCGACACGTGTTTCACCTCTCAACGAGGCATCCTCAGGATGAAGATTGACTTGCTGCGAACCAGGACACGACGTGTTGCTACGTCAAGCGCCGAACGCAGTGATCAAAAGTCTGTCAGTGTCAATTTTTTAATGGAATATTAACACTGACAGTTCTTAAAAACGCGGTTTAGAAGTGCTGATATCGGTTTCATTGGTGAAATCCGCGCTCATAACCTCTAGCACTTTTTGTAATCTTTGAGTGCGTCGGGGCTTCTTAAAACAGTAGTATTTTTTTTGTAAATGTAGTTATTTTTTACTCTCGCTCACAAAATTCAAACCCACGCCAAAATAAACTAAATAGGGAAGAACGTAAACTCTTAAATAAGTTAAACTTATTGTACACTAACTATAGTCAAAGGATATTTCGTAGTTATTAAAAAAAACCTTTAAAAAAAACAAAAGTTTATTTATGACTAATCTATGATTGTTTTAATAAAAAAATGACTAGATCCGGTTTATGCGTGAGATCTTTAAGACTACGTAGATTCCTTTGACTTGTTTTTTGTATCACTATGTAGGAAGGTAGGCAGAGATATGTTGCTAGTTTTTGATAAATGGGTAATATGGCGTCGTCTACTCAATAGAATCATTAATACATCTCTCTAAGCTAGATTTGTTCTCAAATGTCATGACTTCGTCAAAAAGTCATTTAATCTAACTTATTGCGAATTTCACCAATTCAATTGAACGCGTTTATAAACGCGTTCAAGAGCTGTCAGTGTACAATATTCCATAACAATTTTGACATTGACAGCTCTTGAACGCGGTTTAGAAATTCTGATCGCGTTCAGTTTCCTGCCTTCAGAGATATGTATTAATGATTCTTATGATTATAATTCTGTAAATACATATTTGTTACGATCGCGAATCATATTTTGACAAAGATACATCCTAACACTGACCTGAAAATTGCAAAAAACGTAGGAAAGTTTGAATTTCGCGGGCGATCTCTGCTGGACTACATCAATAAAAATTATTGCTACAATAATTTTTCTATAAACGCATGATGTAACCCCTTTTCACAATGTTTACTACTAACGCGTGATATTTGGTATATTTTTCTATACATATTCCATAGATATTATCCTAGCTGTTTCCTATCATCAGAAATATCATTAGGAAACGGTTATGTCCTAGACCAAAAATTCAAAGGCATGTGACCCCGCACTGGGCCCGCGTGGTGGATTACGGCCCACTCCCTCTCACAGAGAGGAGGCCTGTGTCCCAGCAGTGGGAATATTATATTCCTAGATAGATTTTTTCCCATTGTTCCGTAAATATTTTATACAAAGCACAACCCTTTTGTGATAAACGTTCTTTACATAGCACAACCATTTCTTTAAGCGTTACCTTTCCACGAACGTCCTTCAAAAAACACACAACATTTTCTACTGTTCTTTAAAAAGTAGTTTATTAAAGGTCGAATTAATCTAACTAGCAAAACTTTAAAGACGTGATGAGTATCATTAAATGATGGTAAAACCAGAAACTTATAATTTCAAGTCACAGGAACCAGTGGCTAGCGTCTCTGGCCTCGTTGGCCCCGAGTCGGGCAAAGTGTTATTGGGTTATTCCATCTGGAATTTCTCAGTAGCAGTGCGGAGTCTGGAATTGTGCTCGGTTGTTGGCAATAGGCTCGCCCCCTATTACAGGGGACTTAAAAGCATAACTGGCTAGGAAATGTGGGTGTACTATAGACACACCTCTGCCTAGCCCTTCGGGGTCTACAGGCGTGATGCTGTGTTTAAAACACGCGGCCATTGATCCCGTAATCAGCTATAGTATGTTTAACACATGAAGCGACGCGCGCGTTACTTGTGATTACCAAGTGTGCAAACACGGTGTGGATGTGTGAGTAAGCGTAGGAGCTCTCGGTACCGTCCGAGGCAATGGTGAAGTCAATGTTATGTGCTGACGCTACTCGTCTTCATTCATTAATTCACAGGGTGTTTGAACACTTGGTTATCACAAGTAAAGCGCGCGTCGCTTCGTGAGATAAAAATACTGTACTTGAAATTATGATTTTAGAAAATCATATATGTTGTTTATTGTCATTAGATATTAATACTGATCTCATATTTGATGTTTCGCTTGTTTAATTAATCTACATTTGGTTATCATTTTTGATTGATGAGAGATTTTATGCATGTACAATACAACTATTTTCTTAATGTCCCTCGGCAAACTTTGTGTTTCGTCAGACGTCGGATTTCTATCAGTTGCCCTTTAGCAATTATGGTTGACGGCAACGCGGGCGCAGCGGTACAAGCACCAAGTGCAAAGGGCAACTGATAGAAATCCGACGACAGACAAAAAACGAAGTTTGCCGAGGGACATTAAATAAAAATAGTTGTATTGTATTTAAATATTTTAGTAACCAGTCTCGGCATACACAAACGTTCTTCACAAAGGATAAAGGCGGAGCCCTACCACTGTGCACGGAGAGGCTACGCATGTGTGTTTAGCTTCGCTTTACAAGAAAATGTATGTGATAACGTCCACCGCAACCCACGAACACGCTACGCATGAATACAAGATTAATGACGTCATTGTTACACGCGTGGCTTGCTCGAAAAAGCGCTATGCACGCGGTACACGGAAGCGTGCGTCTGCGCAGCTTCACTACGTGTGACGTGATGACATAAGCGTGGGTTAATATTCGTGTATAGTGTGTGCTGCAGTGGAAACGTAGACACACGTTGTCAAACAAACGAACCCACACAACTAGAATGCACCGCGTGCGCCGCCGTGGGGCAGCGCCTTAACCATTTTTAAAGCACGTAAGTTCAAACGCACATCAGGGATAGCAATTTGACATTGAAAACGCCATTATGACGTAGCAATAAAAGTGATTTTACAGTGAAAGTGTTACACCTGATGTGTGGACTCTACAAAGCAGCATATTTTGGTCTAAGCTATATCTCTGCCGGACGGTGAGCAATGGGCAGCTCGCCGTCCGATAAGGACCAGGCCCGGGGCGACGGCGCGTTGTGTTCCACGCGCGCCTCAAAGAGATGTCAGCACCAACCGACGAGGTCGAAAGACCAATGCCTGCTGGGGTTGCGGGTTTGTCTGAAAGGGATATCGCGGCCCCGGCACACAGACAACGGAAGGAACACGGGTGGGTTTTAGTCAGTAAAAGTCTGACACACCCTCTCGCTCTGCCCAGAGCGGGAGAAGTCATTTGATGATTTCCCATGCAAATAAAAAAAAAAAAAAAAAAGCTATATCTCTGCCTATCCCTCACGATACGATTATGTACATGTATTATTGCTTGTGAATATGTGTTTGTTAGGTTAACGTCGAGGGTTGCGCGTGTCCGGCTGCGGTCGCCGGGGGTGGTTTAGAACTGAAACAGAAACATTTACTTCATACAATTGTTAAATTCACTGCCAGACAACACACAACCTGGCCTCGACGTAGGGCGGCGCGAGGCGGGCGGCGCTCGAATGAAAAAAATATTATAAAATAAATAAATTCACGAATAAATTAAAAAAAATATTATTAAGTAAATGTTATTACAGTGTAAACGAATATTTAAATGATCAATCTCTGAAACTCAAAAAAATACACAAAAAATGTTTTTGTTTTTAGAATAAGTTAGATTATAAGTTAAACGATAAGTCCTCATCTCTACATTTCTACTATCTTTTTTTGCTGTGCCCGACAGGGTCCACGATTGTTCCTCAAGCATATGTTTACCACCTAAGCACATACATTGTGGAATGCAATAAAGAATTGAGTATTGAGTATAATGTCCCCTCGTCGTTTTGCACAAGATGTCGATTTACAACAAAAATGAGTAAACAGCAATAACTTTTATTTTTTCAAATCAAATCAAATTAAATCATTTATTTGCTTGAATATGGGTAGGTACATGAGGTGACACATACACAGTAGTAGGGAATGACTTAGGAAAATTAAAAAAACCGACCACACGAAGGGTTCCGTACCTAAGAAAGTCTAAAACAACACGTTTCTTGTATGGCCCCCTATAAGCATTAACTTATTTAATTTTTATTCAGTATTTTTTGTTATCGTGGCAATAGAAATACACAAGCTGTGAAAATTTCAACTGTCTACCTATTACGGTTCATGAGAAACAGCCCGCTGACAGACGGACGGACGGATAGCGGAAGCTTAGTATCACCTTAGCGGTTTCGTTCGGCACCCTTCGGGTACGGAACCCTAAAAATAGCAGCTAGTTATCAAAAGATGAACGGTGGAAGTCGGAAAATAGCAGATAGTTATCAAAGGTAGTCCTTGACACCCTTATTGTTGAGTTTTGAAAAATCATTTCAGAATAAAAAAAACTACCATACATGATAATTCTACCAAGCGTGTGGTAGCTCTCGTAACATTCTCAAGCCTTTGAGGACCTTAAGGGGCAACCTTGTGACATTTAATCTTTATGGCTAGCAGAACAAGTCAGGTTATAGATAAGATACTTGCCTGGATGTACTGGTCCCGGCGAGCGACGGCACCATGTCCCGGGCGTCATCTACAAATATCAAAATACCATAAATGTCACAAAAGTATCATAATCCTAATTCTGTGTGTGGAAGAGAGATAAAGCTATAGAGGCATGAGGAACAGGGTGTAAAGTTCACTCATCCTCCATAGAAAAGGTAGGATCCTCCGACCAGATGGGTGTCGTGTGTGGTGGGCTACTGCCCGACGATTGATATGCTAGTCGCGTGGTAAACACTGTTTGCGCGATGCAGGATGTTGCGTGACGTCAGTGTGATGCGTAGTTCGCATGCGGCGATGTAGATGCTGCCACAGGTTTATTACATACCAAGACATCGTATGTCATGTTATGTCCAAACAAGAACACAGGTGTGTCATGAAGATCTCCTCTTTTCCACGAAGTAAGTTCACATCTGGGTTCTCCAAATGACCTGACCCCGAGTTTATACCCACTAACAAGTTGTTAAACCACCAAAGACTTGTTAAAAACAACACTAGCGCCCCGCTCCTGTTTCGCACGGTTTTTACGACTTGACAAAAAATCTACATTTCTTAGGTAAACGTTACTTTAATATTAACGTATTATACAAATAAACCTTCCGGAATAAATTCTCTAAACGATGGTGAAAACCTCGACAAAATCTGTTGCGTGGTTTAGAAGAACAACGCGGACATACAGACAAACACGAAAATCG
Source organism: Agrochola lota (assembly GCA_947364205.1). Lineage (NCBI taxonomy): Eukaryota > Metazoa > Arthropoda > Insecta > Lepidoptera > Noctuidae > Agrochola > Agrochola lota. The sequence goes on along the minus strand of OX376245.1, from coordinate 11,337,808 downwards.
ACTTTGGTATATAATATGTACAGATAGATACATACATGTACAGTACAACTATTTTCTTAATGTCCCTCGGGAATCATCGCATTTCCGAATACAAACGAATGCTAATTTCCATGTCCATCAACTATTAGATTGATCGTGTATAATAATTTGAATTTTGAACCAAGTACTTTAGCTCTATATAGTTCACACGGAAATCAAAACAACAATAATGAGAGCGTTGACAAATGAGCGGACTGCACTGCCATCTCGTGAGCCGCGCACATACCTATCGCGGTACAGCGGTCTCGGTCAAACTATATTACGTTTTTGTTTTTCATCACCGATGTTAGTAATGTTCAAGATACTCACTTGTCTAAATAGATAAGGCTGCCTATACACGGGCACGTTGAGGCCCCTGGTCCGCGCGTCGTAGCGCTCCGGTTGTGCGTCGCTGGTGCGCGGTGTGTCCTTGTCCTTAGTGTCGTCTCGGTCGCGGCGTCGGCAGTCGGGTCTGTCGTACTTGTGCTCGTAGCGTTGGTAGTCGCGGCGGTTGTCATGATCTGCAAATAATGATATTATTAAGGTATTAAAAAAACATTTACAAAAAACGTTATAGTAGTGTAGAGGTATGAGGAACAAGATGTAAAAGTTCACTCATCCTCTATAAAAAAGGGGGGAGTCTTCGATAAGTCGGGTGTCGTGTCTGGTGGGCTACTGCCGAACGATCGATGTCGGGAAGTTATACAGGGTGGCAGGGACATCGACACGAAAACTGATTGAAATATATCGTCGCTTATTTAAAAAAAAAAATTGCTGTTCCATAGAAAAGTGGAATACCTACGCGGTCAAAATGTATGGAACAGCAGATTTTGTTTTTAATAACCGACGAAAAATTTCAAATGATATCAGTTTTTCGCGTCGATGTACCTGCACTGTATATGAGTTGATTACGCGGTAAACTGCTTGCGCGATGCAGGATTTTTGTGACGTCAGGTCATTTTTATGCTTAGTTCGCATATGGCGTTGTAGATGCCACCACAGTAGCAATATGTTACCGAGTTGCGGGAAAAACATTGCTGGCAACATTTCATAAAATTTAATTGTGAAATATGTAGTCCAAAATACTCCGCAACTTTTTTAGCATGGTTGTATTTGGAGTATTCTTTTTTTTCTGAAACACACTAATCTAACAATAGATTATCTCGAAAGTCAACAACTTTGGTTAAAGACTAAGGTATTTTTACCACCTGTTATCTGAAAAACTATAACTGCGTCCCGCGGTTTCACCCGCATAAATCTCGATCCCGTGGAAATATTGGGATAAAAAGTATCCTTTGTCCTAAACCGGGTCATGGTCTATCCATGTGCCAAATTTCATCCAAATCCGTTTAGCCGCTTATCAATCAAACTCACTTTCGCATTTATAAAATTAGTTTTAGGATTCCTTTCTTTGGAAAGGCTTTGTGGCTAAGTAATAACAGCCGCACGGGTCGATCCATCAGGTTAAGCTACGCTTGCCATGGTTGGTCCGTGGATGGGTGACCATCTTTACATACCGAGACTCCTCCGTGCCTCGGAAAGCACGTTAAGCCGTTGGTCTCTGCTGTCTTTCGTGGATCTATGACATTCGTTACGGGTCGTCAGAAGCTCAAGTCTGACAACCAGTCTTACCAAGGGGTATCGTGTTACCTAGTTAGGTTGTGGAGGTCAGATAGGCAGTCGCTCCATGTAAAATATTTGTATTCAGCTGCATGAGGTTATACTGGAAATCGACCCCAACATAGTTGGAAAAAGGCTAGTGGCAAATGATGACTAGGATACCTTCCGAATTTAATTAGTTAAATCTCATCATTTTGTAGGATTATTTTTACTATTACCAAAATTATTGAAAAAAATATATACTTACATGTACTTTTAGCCTGCATATTCCTTATAGTATCGACGATGGCGCGCGCGGCTGTTGTCAGATGTCTGTCATCGCTGGGACCGCGACTAGGAAAACAGAACATTTATTCATTACAACTTATTTATATTATTCGGATTGGCCATATTCGACTCGTGTCAGAAGCCCGAAAGTCTGACAACCAGTCTTACCAAGGGGTATCGTATTACGCAGTTACTGGGTTGTGGAGGTCAGATAGGCAGTCGCTCCATGTAAAATACTGGTATTCAGCTCTGGTTAGACTGGATGCTGACCTCAACACAGTTGGGAAAAGGCTAGGCAGATTGATTGGTTCGACTACAGCCCGCTGACTGACTAGTGCACAGTACAACTATTTTCTTAATGTCTCTAATAGAGTCTGGAACTCGATATACTTCCAAGTCGATATGATCGATTTTTGTCTATAATTTTTTGTGAGACCGATTTTAGACTATCGGTTTTTAGTATGACCGAATTTTGTCGCTTTTTGGTATAACCAATTTTGACTATCGTTTTTTAGTATGATCGTTCCAATGATCGATTTTTCATGACGTCTGCGTTATAGTAAATTGATGAATGTACTCACCCCATGACCCTGGTATTAAAGTTATTAACAGGACAGTTCCCCAGTATTCCGCTGCCACTGTTGCGCCTGCGCCACTCTCCTCTCTTATCCTTATCAAATCTATAGTCTCTGGTATCTAGCTGAGCCATCTGACACTTAATCTGTTGTATCTTCGCAGCTATCTCATTATTTTGTCTATTGCTATCGTCGTAGTTCACTTTTTCTTCGTTAGAGGGCGTGGCTCGAGCGGAACCGGATACGGAGTTCCGTTTTGACGGCCGGTTGGATAGACTGTTTCGTCTTTGGTCTTGTTGCTTGTCTATTACTGGGTAGACTGGCTGGCAGATTGGGTAGGGTTGTTGGATTACCTGGAAAGATGAATTTGATGGTTTATGTGCTTGTATGTAAATATTCAAAATGGTGTTATTGTGAACTAAACGGAGTTAATAGCAGGAAAGTAATGCATACACTGATTGTGCTGTGCTTCAACTAAACCTAACTTTAACTATGGCTTAGATTAAGTTTATTTATTAACTGTCACACTACACTTACAAATTATAGATCCAAAATCATTCATTCAAACTAGGCTAGAGACTCAGCACTTTTTGAACGTCAAAATTACATAAGTCAGTTCCCCAACACGTCCACCCTTCACCACTTCCTAGTGCTTTAGCTGGGAAGAAGTGGCGCAACAAACTGCTCAGCAGCACAGCTGTCTGTTCATTTAGAAGAACTTGATTTTATGCAAAATAATTTACATGACGCAACTCAAAACATAAATTAAATTGTCAGCTAGCACAAGCCAATATACCAACCAAAAACACTGAAAACTAAACTCAAGCAGAAAAGAAAAAAAAAAACAAATCGCATAACTAAATAAAAGCCTTCAAGCATAACGGGCGTGCCCACATACATGCAGACAGTTGAACATACAAAAATGGCAGATCCGTGGGGCCGTCTGCTACGTGTTTAGGCCCAATAATAAGACCCAAACCACACGATTTTTTTTAAATTACTATTTTTATGTTCGTAATTCGTCGTTGCTCAAACTTCAAACGTCAATAGTTTCATTTAAAAATACCAAAACTAGCAACGTGTTTTTTATATTTTCATTTTTAATAACTATCAAATCTTATAAAATTTCGGACAAACCCCTCGAGTTTCCCTCCTGGCTCCATCATCAGACCGTTGACACCAAGTGCAATATATTGGACTCATTAAAACGAATCATATGAGCCCAAACTCGAGGGCTTATCCACCTCCTGGCTCCATCATCAGCACAGCTCCAAGATACCAAATTCTAGTATTGATACCCAAACTACATTTAAATGTGGTTTGATTTCGGTACGACAGTTAGAAGTTGATGAATTACGTTGAAAGATTCCGTTACTTACATGTTTGTATGAAGGTTAATCTCCGGAGTAGTTCCGGTCCAGTCGGATTTGAAAAAATCTTTTTGCATTGTATAACCTAATTCTTGAAGAAGGACATAGGGTTCGCGGACGTATTCGCGGGCAGAAGCTAGTGAAATATATTTTACCTGTGGGTAGACAATGTTGTAATGTTGGTAGGTAGGCTGCTGGTACTGCATGATAGGGTACAGCTCTGGAAGCATCAGCTTCTGTGGCGCGATGCCGTGCGACGGTACCGCCCAGGGGAGCTGTTCTTGATATTGCTTTAAAGAGACAATCACAAATTCATTCATTAGAAATTCCTAAGCGGTGCTACAAAAATGTTCTGTTAAACAAAAAATCCGACCCAAAAAATTTACATATTCGGCGTTCATTCGGCTCGTGCCGATCGTCATCTACAATCGCTGACTCATGTTCGGATCGGCTCGGTACAATTCGAGCTAAACCGAGCGTCTAATTCCCGAACATATGTCTACATATACTCGATTTTGCCGCTCAGCTATGCCGAATTATGCCGATCCGACATCATTCGGTAAAGCAGAGTAATGAATGTACCATCAGAACATCATCAAATTGTATTTTTCTATAGTACTAGTCATTCTGAAATCAACTTGATTAATACAGTCGAACCTGGATAAGCGAGAGTTCAAGGGACCGTGATATCTTTTTCGCTTATAGAGGTTTCTCACTAACTCGAGTTTCTAGCTTATAGAGGTAAATTAGAGGCCTTTCTCACTTATAGAGGTTTATAAATATCTGCGAATACGTAGTGATAAACATGTATGTATTGTATGGGTATTATTTATTAGAATGACATTGACATTCGAAATATCCCGCACTCAAACGCATTCAAAATTTTAAGTTTATCACTTAAACACAACACTTTGATTTATCGTTTTAGCATTATGGGTACGCGCCGAACCTTTCTTCGCAATTGATATTTGTGAACTGCAGTAAGTTCGACAAATAAGTCAATACATACGCACATCTGGCCATTCGAATAGAATACAACACAAAAGCAATGTTAGTTAATCCCTCGAAATTTAAGAGAACAAAGACAATGTTAGTTACACAAATTTTAGAATGAATCATAAATAGCAGATGTTAAATTACGCTCGACTGTCGCTTGTAGAGGTACAGGCAAGGAGCAGTCTCAGTTATAGAGGTCCATGAGTGAAAAAATACTTTCTTTTATAGAGGTTTCTGTTTCTCACTTATTTCTGTTTCTCGTTTTGGAGGGTTAAAATGACGGGACCTAGCAATTACTCTCATTTATAGAGTTTTCTCGCTTACCCGGGTTTGACTGTACTTCTCTTTATATTTGTTTTCTTTCTTTACATACTTGTACAGGATAAAATTGAATTCATGGGCATCCTTTCACCCTGAAAACGCGCCCACATTTTGACGACCTATGCGAATATAAATGTAGAGAACAGCAGATTTTTTACTTAAGAGAACATTTTTGATTAAGAGCGTTTATTCTGAAAGTGGGCAACGTCGCAAATAGATGTCAAATATTTCACTGTTTTGTGCGAACTACTCGTAGAATATTGATTAAGAAATGCAATAATTAATATCGTAACACCAAATATTTAGTTTTAGATGTAAATAAAGTATTTAGAAACTTTCCAAATGCCTTTTTTACATGTAAAACGGGTACAACATCAAATTCAATGTTATAATTGCAATTCAATATTAATGTTCTAGTTCGCAACATTTCTTCTTTCCATACAGTAATATTTTAGGGGTATGAGGACCAGGGTGTAAAGTTCACTCATCCCCCATAGAAAAGGGAGGATCCTCCGACCAGACGGGTGTGATGTCTGGCGGGCAACTGCCCTGAGGTTGAAGTCGGGAAGCTTGTATATATGTTTATCGCGCGGTAAACTCTAATTGCGCGATGCAGGATTTGTGTGACGTCAGGTCTTTGATGCGTAGTTCGCATGTAGCGATGTAGATGCCGCTACATCACTCCCCTCCGGAGACCGGAGGTCGATAGTGGGCTGAGTCTTGGATCTTGCGATGCTTCACAGTGCCAGCTGTGGTTCCAGTGAATTGTAACCGGGTGCCGCATAGTTCGCGGTGAGTCGGAACTGTCTGCGGTAATTCCCCAGTGAGTCGGGGTGGCGCTGCGTCTTGATCCAGTGGGTCGGATGTGGTACAGCGGCGGGTTGTGGCTGAGGGTGATGACCAGGAATGCGCGGTCGCTGCATGCTGGTGGTCAGGATACCCGTTGAAGCCGTGGGTGCTGACTGGCTGTGTGACTCGCCTCACGAAAGCTTGCGGGAGTGATGATGATGATGACGTCACGCTGAAGTAGTTGCACGAAAGCTGCGTTGACGTTCATGTTCGGGGTCACCAATTTGGGGGCATGAGGAACGGGGTGTAAAGTTCACTCATCCCCCATAGAAAAGGGAGGATCCTCCGACCAGACGGGTGTCGTGTCTGGCGGGCAACTGCCCAGAGGTTGAAGTCTGGAAGCTTGTATATATGTTTATCGCGCGGTAAACTCTAATTGCGCGATGAAGGATTTGTGTGACGTCAGGATGTTGTGTGACGTCAGGTCTTTGATGCGTAGTTCGCATATAGCGATGTAGATGCCGCTACAATATTGCCAAATTAATCAAAACAGGTACATTTTTGACAGCTATTTGCGACGTTGCCAACCTTTAGGATAAACGCTCTTAAGCAAAAATCTTCTCTTAAGTAAAAAATCTGCTGTTCTCTACATTTATATTCGCATAGGTCGTTAAAATGTAGTGAACAGCAGATTTTTTTTCGCGTGTTCGGGGTTTGTCCCATAGTGAAAGTTGTTCATAATAATGAGTACAATGACCCCTTAAGGCTGGTTTCACAGCTGTGCGGGAGTCCCGCACGGGCTCCCGGAACAGAGACACACGTGAGGCGTTAGAAAATTGTTTCACAGCGACGCGGATTGGTCCGCACGCGACCCGCGCCGGGTAGATTCTGTACAACGTATCGTACTACTTCCTCGTTTCAGAGCACTGCGGGCGCTACCCGTACGGGTCTCCCGGACCTTTGTGAAACTAGCCTTAGAGAATGCCCATGAATTCAAATTTCCCCCTGTTTATATATAAGGGTAAGAAACAGTAAATTGAATTAATACGAACACAAAGTAGATATTAGTTTAACTTTTAAGAAACAAAGATTTGAATATTTAATAGGCCGATGACTTACCGGGTATGGTGGTAACTGTTGTAAGTGCTGCTGAGGTAGGAGCACGTTGCCGACCGGGTAGGGTGGGAGTACCTGTTGTGGTACCTCCATCTGGCCGTATGGCACGCTGTAGCTAAAGAAAACATTGTAATTAATTGCTAGTTTAGACAGCTGGGTCGCTTGTGTTGTGTTATCCACATAAAATTACTATGTTAAAATTCCAAATTAATTATTGAAGCAAAATGACTTTACAAAGCTTTGAGGCTGATTTAAAACTATTATTATTAAAAATGAAATATAAAATAATTCAAAAGTTGGTTTTTATCGATTCTTTTCCAGAATGATTAATTTTATTTCACATTATTTTCTTAGTTCAAGTAATTAAGTCCTAATACTAGCAGTGATAGCCTAGTGGTGTGACCGGCTCATAGGTCTCGAGTCCGAACCCAAGGCACGCACCTCTGACTTTCCGGATTCATGTGCGTATTGTATAATTATCACTTGCTTCAAAAACGGTGAAGGAAAACATCCTGAGGAAACCGGCATGCCTGAGAGATATTTCTCGACGGCATGTGAAGCCAAGTCAGAGGCCCATGGGCGGCTTTAAAACTCTGACACCAGGTTAGTCTCTAACCACACGAAAAGAAGAAGAAGTCCTAATGAAATGTGTTTCACTGTATGAGACCAGGGGGCCAAGTCTACTAATTTACAAACGTTGCAATGGTCTCTCCATTGTGAGTTTTTGACAGATATGCCATACAAAATCTGTACGTAAAATTGACATAAAATAAAATATAAGTGTACCTCCTCTGCGAGTGCGTGTGCATGTTGCCGCTGTCGGCGCAGGCGCCGCACGCGCCCGGGTAGTCCACTGCCGCGTACGGGTAGCTGGGGTCTGGGACACATTCTATATTATCATACTAGCTTTTGCCAACGGCGGACGGACGTACTGTCGAGATAAAAAGTATCCTGTGTTAATCCAGATTATAAACTATCTGTGTGCCAAATTTAATCTAAATCCTTTTAGCCGTTTTTGCGTGATTGAGTAACAGACATCCAAACACATGACTTTCACATTTATAATATTTGTAGGATTCTGGCAAGATACTCAAATATGAATCTCAACTCACAAAGTGACAGATTGTATAGTCGTTTAAAATTATAATGCATTAATTTTGAAGCTTTAACGAACTGACAATGAGTGAATGTTTTCTGAATTTCTGACAACAGAATAAAATCATCGAGTCATTGAGCTCAGTATAGGTAATCAATAAAAATACCAAAAAGAAAATAGAACACACACTGACGGGTGTATACATATTAGAACACTCACCGACGGGTGTATACATATTAGAACACTCACCGACGGGTGTATACATATTAGAACACAGACCGACGGGTGTATACATATTAGAACACAGACCGACGGGTGTATACATATTAGAACACACACCGACAGGTGTATACATATTAGAACACACACCGACGGGTGTATACATATTAGGACACAGACCGACGGGTGTATACATATTAGAACACAGACCGACGGGTGTATACATATTAGAACACACACCGACAGGTGTATACATATTAGAACACACACCGACGGGTGTATACATATTAGAACACACACCGACGGGTGTATACATATTAGAACACACACTGACGGGTGTATACATATTAGAACACACACCGACGGGTGTATACATATTAGAACACACACTGACGGGTGTATACATATTAGAACACACACCGACGGGTGTATACATATTAGAACACACACTGACGGGTGTATACATATTAGAACACAGACCGACGGGTGTATACATATTAGAACACACACTGACGGGTGTATACATATTAGAACACACACCGACGGGTGTATACATATTAGAACACACACTGACGGGTGTATACATATTAGAACACACACCGACGGGTGTATACATATTAGAACACACACCGACGGGTGTATACATATTAGAACACAGACCGACGGGTGTATACATATTAGAACACACACCGACGGGTGTATACATATTAGAACACACACCGACGGGTGTATACATATTAGAACACACACCGACGGGTGTATACATATTAGAACACAGACCGACGGGTGTATACATATTAGAACACACACTGACGGGTGTATACATATTAGAACACACACCGACGGGTGTATACATATTAGAACACAGACCGACGGGTGTATACATATTAGAACACAGACCGACGGGTGTATACATATTAGAACACACACCGACGGGTGTATACATATTAGAACACAGACCGACGGGTGTATACATATTAGAACACACACCGACGGGTGTATACATATTAGAACACACACCGACGGGTGTATACATATTAGAACACACACCGACGGGTGTATACATATTAGAACACACACCGACGGGTGTATACATATTAGAACACACACTGACGGGTGTATACATATTAGAACACACACCGACGGGTGTATACATATTAGAACACACACCGACGGGTGTATACATATTAGAACACACACTGACGGGTGTATACATATTAGAACACACACCGACGGGTGTATACATATTAGAACACACACCGACGGGTGTATACATATTAGAACACACACTGACGGGTGTATACATATTAGAACACACACTGACGGGTGTATACATATTAGAACACACACCGACGGGTGTATACATATTAGAACACACACCGACGGGTGTATACATATTAGAACACACACTGACGGGTGTATAAAACAGCGGCTGTTTTCTGTCTTTCTTTAAAGTATTATTGTGTTAAGAATTTAGGGATTATATCAAGAGGAGAGGCAGCAACATTATCTGATTGGGTATAATAACTCACCGATCCTGAAAGCAGTTTCGTTGGGGTGCGGCGAGGGAGCAAGCTTGTGTTCCTCTGTCTGTAGTACTTGTTGGTACATCTGAAGAGACGGCTCCTGAGGACAGAATGGTATTTATTGATGAAACAGGAGTAATTTTACTGTGTTAAAAATAATGTAGTAATTTGGTAGAATATGTTTTGTTGCAATAAAAATATGGCAACGTAAATAAGTGACATCTGCTCTGACATTTTGGGTATCACAGGTTTTCATGTTTTTTTTGCTTTGAACAAACTGTATATCAGATATTAACTACACTTTTGGGTAAAGTTGAAACATAGTTAAGTTATTGCCATAGGTAAGTGCAAATTAAATTATATATATTAAATATATACAAACACAATACAATACATATATTACAATATATGTATTATTATTATTATATTAAATATTTTTATAAAAACGTTTAAAAATTCATAATAACAAAAAAAAAATATATATACAATATATTTTCTTAAGTTTAAAAAAATTAAATATTATAATTTTCTTGAAGAGCCGTGATAGCCTAGTGGTGTGACCGTTGGACTGCCAAGTCAAAGGTCTCGAGTTCGAACCCAAGGCACCTCTGACTTTTCGAATTTATTTGCGTATTGTATAATTATCACTTGCTTCAAAAACGGTGAAGGAAAACATCGTGAGGAAACCGGCATGCCTGAGAGATATTTCTCGACGGCATGTGAAGCCAAGTCAGAGGCCCATGGGCGGTTTTAAAACTCTGACACAAGGTTAGTCACTAACCACACGAAAAGAAGAAGATTATTTTCTTTTTATTAAGTAACTATTGCTGTTTGTCAACTAATTTACTATCGTATTGTACTGGGTTTCTATCAAGATTCTGATTCCTTCAGCTGGAAAATATACAATAATAGTAAATTAAATAAATAATACTTACAACTCTGCATTGATAGGGATTGTATCCTTGCGCCATGGGTGTCTGATACACCATGTTTGTCATGTTCGTCAAGGGCATTTGTCCTGCAAAAGCAACTGCGTTTTATGAAAAATAAACCCAACTGCGTGAAATAAGATGAACTATTTCTGTCTCCAATCCCACTTAATACTATAGACAATCTCATGCAGTCGGAGACATGATTCGACATTGACACGATGTCGGTGTGATTTTTAGTGTCAAATTCTTTGTGATACTGGAACTCAGACGCGTCCAGTACCACAAAACATTAGACGACAGCGCTTTATGTCGCTAAAATATAACCCGACCAAGTGAAATTGCTCGTTAGTTTCGTATTACACGTATGTTACTTTGAGTTGATTGAATTTGGGATTATTTGTTTCGTTACGTAACTTAGTAGAATTTCTTTGTTTACAAAATTTACAGCTTCTCGTGACGGTGACTTTAGTCACAGTAATTGTTAATTGAGCCTATTATTTGTGATCTATTAACAGGTTATGGGCCCAGTTAACAGTAATAACTGAAGTTGAAGCATGTCTTATAAGTTTCCTCGTTTTTAAAATACTCACGTATATTCGGGTCCGGCATTGGCAACTGCGCCACTTTCTGCTGTGACATGACATGCATGTTCACTTCATGTGGCGCGAAGTGGTTCACCATCTGAGGCGGTGATGTTACCTGGAGATTACACGGTTATTGTGGTGAAAAAACATTAATTACTTATTACAAAGAAAGATTAAGTGCCTTGTTCCTCTGGTAGACGCTATTGCTGAGTATGAGGACCCTTTTCCATCAGTAATTTCTCAGTAGCAGCCCGGAGTCTGGATTTGTTCCCGGTTGATGGCAATAGGCTCGCCCCCTATTACATGGGACTTAAGCATAACTGGCGAAATGTGGGTGTACTATAGGTGCATCTCTGCCTAACCCTTCAGGGAATACTGGCGCCATGTTATGTTATGTACAAAGAAAGAAAATACGCTTATCTGCGGTTAACATGATGGAAAGAAAGAACAAGTTGGGGGAAATATGAGTCACATCCACGCAAAACGGCCATCGCTCAGCATGATGCTGCGACTTTATGCGAGATAGAGCCCCAGCGCTGGTTTTCAGCGACAGCCGGCGTTGACGTGATGACGTCAACCGGTGCAGCATATAATGAGATAAAATAAATACAATACTTAGTCATAAATGGTTCTATAAATATTATATTTGAAATGGCAACATTCCATTCAGTCAGCAACGACTCCAGCGCCGCCGGCATAATGCAACCTGTCATAACGAATATTGGTTCTAGGACATGCCGGTTTCTTCACAATGTTTTCCTTCACCGTTTTGAGAGCTGTGGTGATGAAATTATTTACACAGAGTGAAGCGCCTGTCAGGGTTCGAACCTACGATCTACAACTCGGTAAGTCGCGGCCGTTACCACTGGGCCACCGCTCGCCGTTCATAACCTGTAGTTAGTTATTTATTATCATCAAAGTATTAATACCTCTTCCGTTCTATATCCTTGCTGATAAGGCTGATACTGAATCTCCTGTCCCTCATTGGTCAATTTCACCGGCCGGTTATTCAAACCGTTATTAACAACGTTCTGATTGGCCGGTTCAAAACTCCGTGGAGGCTCATACGGCTTCTGATTGGTCGGTTGTTCGTATACTGGTTGTTGATTGGGTACTTCGTATCGTTCTGCTTGCTGATTGGCTGGTTCGTATTGCTCTGGTTGCTCATTGGTCGGTTGTTCGAATTCTGGTTGTTGTTGTGTTGTTTCTTCTTGTGAGATTATTTGTGAGTTCGTTTCGAAGGGGCTTGGCGGTTTTGCTTTTGTTTCCTAGTAAAAGAAATACTAGATTTTATTTAACATTCTCAAGGAAGAATAAAAAGCTCGTCGTTGGATTAAGGCGAAAGCGTCAAGGTAGCCCGCGAAATTCAAATTTTGTTACGTTTTTTGCAATTTGCAGGTCAGTATCATGTTGTATGTTGATCTAAATATGTTTTGCGGCCATATCAAATGTATATTTATAGAATTATAATCATAAAAATTATCAATACAACTCTCTAAGTTCAATATAATCGCATTGAATGACTATTTCATGAAATCATGACATTTGACGATTGTGCTTACTTATGGAGTTGTATTGCTGATTGTAATGATTATAATTATGTGAAGCCATATTTGTTACGGTCGCGAATCATATTTTAATCAACATACAACCTCACACTGACCTGCAAAATGTAAAAAAAACTAAAGAAAATTTGAATTTCGCGGGCTACCTTAGCGCATGCCCCTTAAAGAATCTGTTACTGCTAAACTTTTAGTTGTTACTGATAAACATTTTCGATTTTGGCGGAACTTCAGAAGAACATTCGTTCAATTACGTTTGAAAAGAAAATAAACTAAGAATGTTATAACATTTCGGAATACAATGGGCCGCTTATTAAAGCTTCTAAAGTCTGAATTAGCCTTTTTGACGTAAAAACGTCTTTTCGCTCGGAGTAAGTTCAATATTTCTGACCGGCAAAAACATGTAAGATTTCAATCGTTAATAACTACAAGACTTTGTAATGCTAGAGTAATGGTTGAGCACGCAAAAGATAGGTCATATTTATAACAATTTTGAGGCAGGATATAATTTGCCTATGACGTCACATCGCGAGGGCTGGCGCTCCTATGATATATTTATGCATGATATTGGTTATTAGGAGCTATTTAAGCAAAAAACCGACACTTTAAAATTATTTTAAGCTTCTATGTCTTCGCTAGGGATGTTGACTGAAAAAAAAAACTATTTATTCCGTCGGTCAGATAACAAAAAAAATTTAGACGCGTATTTTTTGCTTTATCAAATTATTAAAAAATGGTTAAAATAAAACATATTAAAGTTGGGGGGAGTGAGGGCTCGCTACATCACAAGTTAGTATGGAATCTACCGGGGAGTGACGTAATCAATCATAATTATTGAAAATCTATATTAATGCATAAGTGTCAGGTAATCAGTTTTTAATGTCATCTTCTTGAAAGTTAAATTCACCGGCAAAATTATAGTCATAGTATATAATATTAGAATCAAAACTAACAAACCGAAATATCAATGTCATAGGGTGTTGTCATTTAAAAACTCAATGTATTGCCGTAATATTTTGATTATGTAAAAAATCTACCTGACGGACAAAAAATATTTTTTTAAAGTACATCCTTATGAAGAAGCCCCCTTAAAGAAACCCAACAATGATCAAGAGGAAGTCCTGTACCTTTTCAGTCGTGTTCTTCAGTTGACATCCGTCATCTCTCCGACAGTCGCAGCAACATTTGTTGCGACACTCTTCAGTCGGCTGACACTCGCTTTCTGTAACACGTTCAAGATTAAGGAAACGTTCGAATTTAAAACATGGCTCCGTTTCTGTCAATCATTTGAAGGTGATAGAGTCAGAATGATGTTTTTAATATGTTTAGCGCTAAAATCTTTTAGTGATTTGTGGTGGAAGCGGGCCTAAACCTTCTTGTTCAATAACGAATGACTACCGTTCAGTACCTGTGCGTAAATATGGTATAGTTTGACCCAGACCGCTGTTTCGCGCCTTGGGAATGTGCGCGGCGAGAGGGGAGGCAGTGCATGTTGCTCATTCATCAACGCTCACGGGCACGCTCACAGCATCCCATCGCTCATTCGTAAACGCTCATGGCATCCCGTCGCTCATTCGTCAACGCTCACGGCGTCCCTCCACTCATTCGTCAACGCTTACGGCGTCCCGCTGCTCATACGTCAACGCTCACGGTGTCCCTCTGTCCATTCGTCAACGCTGCTCCCCGCCTCGCCGCGCATTCCTAAGACGCAGAACAGTGGTCCCGGACAAACTAAACGAGTAAAAAAAAAATGGCATATGTGTGTGTCCCTTTCTAAAGCTCGCTATGTCACGTTCTCATGACTGTATCTGGCGAAGTCAAAATACTATAAAACTAGTGGGAGTCAGCTACTGTTCTTACCATTATCAATAAATGAATGTTGTTTCTCCAACCTACCGCGGCGTTTTTCACTGCACGGATCCAACTGTACCTAGAAACAGAACAAAAATGTATTTAATGATAATAAAAATATTACAACAAAGATGGATGGAGAAAAGTCTGACAATCAGTCTTACCATGGAGTATCTTATAACCGAGGTAAGTACTGGGTTGTGGACATCAGACAGGCAGTCAAATATCATGTAAAAT
Source organism: Agrochola lota (assembly GCA_947364205.1). NCBI lineage: Eukaryota > Metazoa > Arthropoda > Insecta > Lepidoptera > Noctuidae > Agrochola > Agrochola lota. The sequence goes on along the minus strand of OX376245.1, from coordinate 11,322,729 downwards.
AGCGGTATTCAGCTGCATTCGGTTAGACTGAAAGCCGACCCGAACGTAGTTAGGAAAAGGCTAGTCAGATTGATTGATTGATAATAATTTACAATGCACTCTAAGAAACCTCTCATGTCAAAATTTTCCTCCTTTATCCGGAAATAACTCTAAATACCTCGAGCTATTAATCAAATCGAAATATCGACTCTAAGGGTGACAAATCAACATCGAGCTATGCTGCGCTGTACTGCGCTGTGCTGTGCTGTGTTTCTTAAGCTACGTTTTTTTAACAATCAACATCAAGCTGTGCTGCGCTTTGCTTAGCTCAGTATTAAAAGTAATCAGCAGCTCGTGTAGTCGTTTATCTCGTCAAAAATGACTTTATTTTCAAAAAAACGTAAACATTACGACATAGTTGAATCCGATGAAGATGGAAGGATAGGCTATATGGCAGAGCTCCATAAAAACATAGCACAGTTCGGCACAGCGCGGCTCAGCACGGCGGGTAGCGCGCCTCGCTCGAGACTGCTGCGTTTTTAAACAGAGCGTAGCCTCACACAGCGCAGCACAGCATGGTTTGTTTGTATCCTCATTAAAATATTAGACGAGCGAGTTGACCAAACAGCACAGCGCAGTACAGCGCAGCATAGCTCGATGCTGATTTGTCACCCTAAAAGCTTTAAATCAAATCGAATTGGCCCTAATTTGAAGTTAAACAAGGGAATGTGACTGTCTGTCACGTATTTTTATTATTTAATAACTTTTAATTTTATTTTTTAAATTTAGTAACTCATTAAATCTCAATATTACGATCTGTCAGCTCGACACGTTACCGTATTTAATAACCAAAAGATCATATTTCTTTTAAATTGCAAATCAATATTGGTTAGCCAATACATTTTCGAAATCCATTAGAAAATTGCCCAAGGTTGCCTGGAAGAGATTGTAGTAAGCGATAAGGCCGCCCATTGTATATTTTGTAGTGTATTAATACCAGCCTGTTACTGTCCCACTGCAGGGCAAAGGCCTCTTCTCATACAGAGAAGGCACGAGCATTGATCACCACGCTTGCTCAAGACGGGTTGGTGATTTCAGACTTATAAGTCCAGGTTTCCTCACAATGTTTTTCCTTCACCGATGTGAGTAATGTCCAAGATAAACTCAGAAAGTACATATGAATTGAAAAAGTCACATTGGTACTTGCCCGGATTTGAACCCATAACCTCATACATGAGAGGCGAGGCCTTAACCACTCGGCCATCACGACACCTACCTAGTATATTACTTTTTCTTTATGTAATGTATAATCTGGTGTACAATAAAGTATATACAAATAAATAAATAAATAAAATGTAATTGATGTTCATTCAAAGCGTCGCGCAATCGCCGGTGTCTACCCTGTGTGAGTGTGGACTCATGCCGTGATCACACGTACCGAGGAGATGGTCGAGACGGTGCTCTCGGTCGAGTGCATGGTTCGTGTAAACACACCACCGAGTGCTCGGCCGAGTTAAAGGGCGAGACAGTCACTCGGACCCTGTTCTATTTACTAGACCGTGTTCCACCGCCGAGCTTCCCCGCACTGCCTGTCTTATCCACTCGGCAGGTATAAACGTGCCCTGCCAGGGTTGCGAGTTTGTCCGAAAGGGATATCGTGGCCGGCCACACACAGACAACGGAAGGAACACGGGTGGGTTTTAGTCAGTAAAAGTCTGACACTCCCGCTCCGCCCAGGACGGGAGAAGTTATTTGATAATTTCCCACACAAAAAAAGGTATAAACGTGCACTCGTCGTGTACTCGTCACTCGACACACTAACGTCTTCCGCAGAACACTTCAGTTTCGCTAGATTTTTATGAACCAACTGAATGGCTCAGTGACAAGTCCATCCTACTCTCGGCCTGGTATCATTTTGCTGTCTCGCCCATCTACTCGGTACGTGTGATCAAGGCACAATGCTATAAATTTCGCAGTTTTGGACAAGAGAAAATATTTTTTTTTATTTAAAACAAAATAGTATCCAGAAACACTCACTCTCTGTTCAACACTGTGCTGTTCATTCTGCGCGACAGCCGGGTCGTACAGCACGGGCGGGTTGGCCGGGTCGAACTGGTACACTGTGCCGTCCGGGTTGGTGAGCGGACGTCCGGTCTGCGAGATACAGAGACAAAGTTTCGTTTGTTAGGAGAACTCGTCCATCTTTCAAAAGATAGTGTCATCATCAGTGGCGGATATTAATTTCAATTAGTAAAGTTGAGTTGTTGGCTATTATGGAATTCACTTTTGTATCGAATAAATCCCAGGATTCCGGGATCGTCAAATTTAGAGTTCTGATTATAGAATCGAATGTATTTACTTACGTTCAGGTGTTGGCTAATATGGAATGCACTTTTATATCGATCGTAAAAATCTCGCGATTCCGGAATTAATAAATTTAATACTTGCTAATGTTGTAAAGTAGGTTGCCGAACTGGCATAGCACATACCGACACACAACTCGATGCCTTGAGTTTCGGTAAAAAAACGTTTACAGTATAATTTTTATGTTAACGCCGTGAAAGTAACCTTCTTAAATAATAATAATAAAATAAAATAGTTTTTATTGTTTCTCAAACATTTGTTCAAAAGCACAAAATTGAGGCAGCCCCGATAAGTTATAAGAGGATTGATAAGTCGTTTCCATCCTATGTATTAGATGTGCATTCCTGGATTTTCTGGAATTCCGGGATTTATTTGAAGAAAAGACAATATTAAGAGCTTCCATAATTTCTTACCCAAAAATTTACTTTAGGTAAATATGCATCCGATTATACGATCTCTGGTCATCAATATAATCAGTCTATAATATTCCCACTACTGGACACAGGCCTCTGTGAGAGGGAGTGGATCGACCAGGCGGGCCCAATGCGGGTTAATAGATGTCACATGTCTTCGAATTTTCATGAGGACTGTCAGATGTGGGGAAGAAAATTATATGTTACGGTGACCCAAATGAATTGGAAAATGACGGAAAAAAACAAAAATGCAATTGAGAAAGATCGGCGATAATTACTACATAAATAGACTCTCAGTATACTTAACAACACCCTCACGGATCGGACACGGTTTTTGTTAAACGTTTGTATATAATTATTCTGTGTGTCTGTATGTCACTAAATCCTCTTAAACAGCTGGACCGATTTTGATTAAATTTGTTGTTTGAGTGGGTCCTTGGTTGATTTAGATTCACAATTGGACCCGGTAGGTGGCGTTCGCGCAGGACAAGTATTCTAGTATAGTATAATATCTTACGTGTGGATGTATGACCATGGCGCCGGGTGGGACGGCCGACATGTCGGTGACACACCAGACCACGCCTGCGTTCTCCACGTTAGTTGCTACCGGTATGTTTGCGTTTACACCTGGCTCCGGACTGGCGCCTCCTGTAGGCAAAATGGAATTGAAAAACATAAAATAACGATTGATTCACTGTATTTCGATAGACAGAATCCGCCAGATATACAAGGTTGATTTTTGAGATGGTGCAGTAAGGGTAATTAGGTTAATTTATATGAAACAGGATCGTTTGGCATCAAAAAACGTTTTTGTGAAAACTGCCCATTTTCTTGCCGTCTGTACATTTTTTTCAAAATCTATGAATGCAGATCAAAATATCTCAAAAAGTTAAGGACAGTCTCCTAAGACCGTTTTCCTGTAGCTACAACGGTTCAGGTAGCTGCCCTTATTACCCCATCTCAAAAGTCCACCCGTATAAAAGCATGAGGAATAGGGTGTAAAGTTCACTCATCCTCTATAGAAAAGGGAGGATCCTCCGACCAGACGGGTGTCGTGTCTGGTAGGTAGGTTGATGTCGAGGATTTATATATATGCTGATCGCACGGTAAATTCTGCTTGCGCGATGCAGTATTTCGCGTGACGGCAGTGTGATGCGTAGTTCACTTGTGGCGATGTAGATGCCGCCATAGATAAATTAATAACGAACTAAAGAGCTTTTAGAAAATTTCTGTCAACAAAAAATGGAAGCTTATCCGGGGGCGGTGAAACAAGCTATAAGTGTTACCAACCTCTAAATAAATAATTTGACAGACTTGACAAAAAAAAATGTCACAATAACAGGAGTTCTGCTGTGATGGTTAGTAATCATTAGTTTCATCCTCTATTTGCGTAATATTTTTTTTTTAGATTCATTATGTAAATATAACTCTTTCTCTCTCTTTTAGCTTTGGATTTTTGTTGAATTCCAAAAAAAAACGTCAGTTTTAGTACGTTTTATGAAGTAATTTATAGAAAAGTTTTATTGAGATTTTGCTAAATTACTTTGTATTTAAAACTAGCTTTAGCTCCCGACTTCATCCACGTGGAGGTCGGAATACCATAGGAACATACTACCTGGAAAAAAATATCCTATGTCCTAACCCATGCCATGGTCCATCTGTGTGCCCAATTTCATCCATAACCGTTCAACCCTTTTAGCGTGAAAGCGTCACAAACAAACAAACAAAATCACTTTCGCATTTATAGTATTAGTAAGGATACCTACTTTGATTTTGTATATAATCTTTAATTGAACTTACCGGTAGGCGAAGGCGTAATGGAGTCAGTGCTGCGAAGACTGAGGGTCTTGTATCCAGAGCTGGATGGAGACAAGCGCCAACTGCTGGACGCCAGGTCACCTGTAACAAGATAACATGGTGGGATGTGAAGCACTGATTTTTACATGACTGACTGCTTATAAAGCTTAAAAAATGGAGGAAATAAAAAAATACGGTTCTAGATGGGTGGCAAGGTTGACACGAAAATGAGAATAGCTGACACGAGAGTGAGAATAGTTGACACGAGAGTCAGAGTACTTGACACGAGAGTGAGAGTAATTGACGCGAGAGTAACAATAGTTGAAACGAGAGTTAAAATAGTTGACTCGAGAGTCTGAATAGTTGATACGAGAGTGAGAGTAGTTGACACGAGAGTCGGAGTACTTGACACGAGAGTGAGAGTACTTAACACGAGAGTGAGAGTAGTTGACACGAGAGTAACAATAGTTGAAACGAGAGTAAAAATAGTTGACTCGAGAGTCTGAATAGTTGACACGAGAGTGAGAGTAGTTGACACGAGAGTCAGAGTACTTGACACGAGAGTGAGAGTAGTTGACACGAGAGTAACAATAGTTGAAACGAGAGTTAAAATAGTTGACACAAGAGTCAGAGTAGTTCACACGAGAGTGAGAATAGTTGACACGATAGTGAAACTAGTCGTGACTAGTCTGTAAGTAGCCGTGGCTAGAGAATGACTGAGAGTGACCTTCGGTCATTGTTAAGGGATTTTTTTTGGCTGAGTTGGTTGGTCAGTTATAGTTGAAAATAGCTAACGAACCCAAACTCAAAGCATTTATTTCAAATAAACCAATGACATACACTTTTGAATTGATAACCAGTTGGTCAGTTAGAAAGATGAAGCTAGTTGCCAGTTTCAAAGCGTAGTAGGTTCCTATGGAGAAGAACGGGCAAGAAACTCCACGGACACTCTTTTAAATCAAAATATTGTTACAAAACTGCTGCCTCGACCGAAATTCAGCTCATACCTTGTCTACTAAGTAGCCTAGGAGTATGCGGCTCTGCTGCAGCATACCCTCCGAAGCTGTGACTCTTGGAGACAGGACCCCTGGCACCACGCCAGGAACCACTCGACCCTGGAACACTGCCTTCGAGGGATTGCACCTGTGTGAAGAATAAAATGGTTAAAACAATCTGCTAGAGGATCCTACGAATTCTCAATTTAGTTTGCTTTAAGATTATGTGGCTGTATCTACATACGAAGTACGTCACACTGACGTCACGCAAAATCCTGCATCGCGCAAGCAGTATTTACCGCGCGACGAGCATATACAGGGTGGCAGGGACATCGACGCGAAAACTGTTACCATGGATTCAGTACATGATTCAGCTGTTTCTTATATTTTGACCGCATAGGTATTGATTGTAGTTTTGTAGGAAATAGCAGTTAACCGACGAAACTTTAACTTTAAAGGTTATAAATAAATATAATAAATAATTTAGTGTTACAAATAAACAAGTTTTGTCAGTAATTTCTCAGTGACCAAAACAAACAGAGACCACATAATATACCTTCAGGAGTTTATTCCTTCCGCCTCCTTCGGGTGTGAGCACTTTGATAGGTCCTGAAGCGAGCCACGGCCATTGCGACTCGTCTTGCTGCAAACAAAATAGAAATATTCCAGATAAGCAAGGGCGTCGCCAGCTCATGGCCCAGGTGGGGACAAGTTGATATAGGAAGGATAGGTATGATTTGTAGGTACAGTCAAGAGTCAAGAGCACATGAAGCTTTACACTTGTAGTGCGAATCTTACCTCTACGGCGCACAATGGGGCCAAAATCGACGCTGGTGGACATTTGATTTTTGACAAATCAGTTTCAACTCGGTAAATCCGATAGGAACTGAGAAAAATAATATTTTCCATTTTCAATGTACATACATTGGAAACGGACCTTTCGGGTCGTTTTTCCCAAATCTATTTAGAACTGTAGAGCTGAAACCTAATAGGTATTATGCGAAAGCGACATGTTGCCTCCCCACTCCCCCTGCTTTAACAATAGACTATAGCAGAGCGGACAGAACAGAATTTTCATTCTAGACGAATTCGACAGCGGGCATGATCGGTCAAGAATGTGGAATTTGGTTGCTCTGCATTTGGCTCATCATCAGCATCTCTAAGGGGGGGTGGGGGGGTGGCAGCTTCCCCCTAGCGACGCCCGTGCAGATAGATAAGTAAGATTTTTAATTACTGTCACTACAGGGCGTTTATTATAACTTGTATACGTATATATATATAAATCCGTGACGCGATTGGTATAGTTTGACCGGGACCACCGTTCCGCGCTTTAGGAATGCGCGGCAAGGCGGGGGACAGCGTTGACGAATGAGTGGCGGGTGGGACGCCGCGCGCCGTGAGCTTTGCCGAATGAGCGGCCTGCACTGCCCCCGCGTCTCGTCGCGTACGTACCTCAGCCGCGGAACAGCAGTCCCGGTCAAACTATAGCACAGAATTTTGCAGTCTTAGTTTCAAGACTGAAACGTCTAACGTAAGTCTTGACTGAATGAATGATACGAATGATGAACGTCATTATATATTTAATATTCATTGTCGAATGGAAAACTTCTTGTCAAAGTGGTGCCAACTGGTGGCGTGAATTTTCATGAAAACTCTCAATGACCTAAAAAATGTGGGGAGCATGGCAGCACCTGAAAATTGGCATAAATATGTACTACGGGATAGTTACCGAGCTGAATATCCTCTGTCTCACTTTCTCGTACTCCTCTCTATCTGCTCCAGTCACTGCCTGGCTAGTCCAGACAACGTTTTAGTATGGACTTATATAACTTACCGATGAGGGGCTCGTGGCTAAATAATAACAAGTCAATCTTCAAGGTTAAGCAACGCTTGCAGAGGTCGGCCCGTGGATGGGTGACCATCCATAACATACCAAGACTCCTCCATGCCTCGGAAAGCACGTAAAGCCGTTGGTCCCGGATGTCATTCGTGGATCTTTGACAGTCGTTACGGGTCGTCGGAAGCCTGAAAGTCTGACAACCAGTCTCGCGTCAACTTGCTCCAGCGTTTCACGACCGCAGCTTCAACTAACATTAGCGTATACTTAGAGATAGTTACCGAGCTGAATATCCTCCGTCTCACTTTCTCGTACTCCCTCTCTCTCTGCTCCAGTGACTTGCTCCTGTTGTTAGCGAGCGAGCCCGCGCCCGGCTCGTCCAGAGAGTGGGTGTCGCGTTTTAGTATGGACCTGTTGAAGTTTGCATCCGTTATAGTTATAGCCGTTACCACAGATAAATACATATAGTTCACTCCGCATTTTAGGTATGAAGCTACAAGCACGCGGAGGGCCCGTCTTGTCGGACTATTTCCAGAAATTTTCCCTTTAAGATTTGTAACGGAAGAACTCAGATGCTCGATTTTGCCGGGGGGGGGGGGGGGGGGGGGGGGGTTGAGCCTTTTAGCCACCCCACTGAACCCACTGTCACTTTATGTTAACCGCTTACTTTGGCTAACTATAATCACAGATAAATACTTACAGTTCAATCCGCATTTTAGGTATGAAGCTCCAAGCACGTCGGGCCAATTCAGTGGGCGTAACGTAGTCAAAAGATATAAGAGTTACGCGATAGAAAGAGAGGCAACTTCTAGGTGATTATAACTGTAGGTAATTAGCGTTGTGCGACCTGAATTGCACTTTATTGTGTCGTAGCAAGAGTCGCTTTTTATTTAAATGATTTTGCGGAGTGAACCATCTCTATGGATCTGTGTCATTACATAACCGGCCCCATAGCCTATTACTATAAAATTCATGTCTCGTTGTTTCCGTATAACTTCACAAAAAAAAGAGAATTCACAATTCTTTGCAACAAATTTTTTGTTGTTGTTTAATTGATATATCGGGGAGTTAAATAATTTTAAATGTATGAGTGAATAACACAGTCCGATTTTTTATTGGCTACGATTGAATACAAATATTACACTATGTTGAATGAATGTTACTGCATATTAGTGGCAGCACTTGCACTACGAAAATCACCTTTACCGCTACGACATAAGTGTGATGTCAAATTGTTACCAATAATGTGTGGTTGAAAGTACCTATAACTCGATTTTTATAACTGTGCGCTCTCAAAATGTCGGAGCTGTCAAAGTCGTTGGTTGTTATTTTATAACTGTGCGCTGTCAAAATGTCGGAGCTGTCAAAGTCGTTGGTTGTTATTTTATAACTGTGCGCTCTCAAAATGTCGGAGCTGTCAAAGTCGTTGGTTGTTATTTTATAACTGTGCGCTGTCAAAATGTCGGAGCTGTCAAAGTCGTTGGTTGTTATTTTATAACTGTGCGCTGTCAAAATGTCGGAGCTGTCAAAGTCGTTGGTTGTTATTTTATGTTGTTATTTTATAACTGTGCGCTGTCAAAATGTCGGAGCTGTCAAAGTCGTTGGTTGTTATTTTATAACTGTGCGCTGTCAAAATGTCGGAGCTGTCAAAGTCGTTGGTTGTTATTTTATAACTGTGCGCTGTCAAAATGTCGGAGCTGTCAAAGTCGTTGGTTGTTATTTTATAACTGTGCGCTGTCAAAATGTCGGAGCTGTCAAAGTCGTTGGTTGTTATTTTATAACTGTGCGCTGTCAAAATGTCGGAGCTGTCAAAGTCGTTGGTTGTTATTTTATAACTGTGCGCTGTCAAAATGTCGGAGCTGTCAAAGTCGTTGGTTGTTATTTTATAACTGTGCGCTGTCAAAATGTCGGAGCTGTCAAAATGTCGGAGCTGTCAAAGTTGTTGGTATTAAATTCACCCGCCCGGTAACCTCCTCAGTGGCCCCGACACCTCATAAAACGGTCTACACAACTCGTGTCGTCTCCACAGTTCTGACTTATTATTAGTTAAGTTGATATTTTTATTATTTAGTGATTTAACACCGTAATATTTTGACGTTGACAGGAGCTGTTAGAAAAATCGGGTTATACCACATAGTTTATTCCCGCGTATTGCTTTGTTAAAAAGTAGTTGAGTATCTTATTTTAGTGTAGATTATCATAGCTAAGGTTTAAAAATAGAAGTAAAAAGTTTACTGTCGACAACGAGAGCATTCAGAATAATTTGGTACATAGATAACAAACGTCGCTGAAAACCAGCGCTGGGGCTCTGTCTCGCATAGTTGCAGCATTATGCTGAGCGATGGCACTTATGCGTGGATGTGACGCATATTTTCCCCGCAACTTGTTCTTTTTTACCCAACTACGGCGAAGCAAAAAGGAGGGTTATAATTTTGACCGGTATGTATGTATGTTCATCAGTTACCTCATAACTTCTAAACTACTGATTATAGTTTGACAAATGAGGTATCGTCGGAAGCGTCTTGATCGTCAGCTGATTATATAGGCTTTGTGACGTCACATTTAATTGAATATCTGGATTTTTAATTAGTACGTCTGTGATTTCTTGTTTTTGTTTACTTTTTGGTTGCAGTTGGGTTTTAGATTTTAAAAAATACAATAGACGACGTATATTTAGTAATCTAATCCGCTTCGGACCCGACGTGTGGACACGTCAAGCGTCGAGAGCAGTGTGTGGCGCTTGATGTGTCCACACGTCGGGTCCGGGTTCGCAACAAGTCAATCGTCATCCTGAGGATGCCTCGTTGAGAGGTGAAACACGTGTCGATTTCTAACAGGGTTCCTTATGACTCTTTAAGAACAGTTAAGCGGATTAGGTTACTAAATATACGTCGTCTATTGTATTTTCTAATGGATTTCCGCAGTCACGCCTGAGTCAATTAACTATTTTAGATATTATTTCGTTTTGTGATATGTTTACAGCAAACATATTTTATTTCTTTATTTTTTCTAGTGCAGTTTGTTATACAATAGCTAGCAGGAGTACTCACTTGGCATGTGGTACATCAGGCTGGTGGCGGAGCGGACTGGGAGGGAACGTAGCCGTGCACCATTCTTTGAAGCTGGTGCAAGGGATCCTTCCTCCAGAGGTTCCTGAAAGACAGTTCATCATTTACATAATTTTATTATGACGTCACTAAGTGGCGGATCCAGGATTGTTGTTTGGTCTTGACCCCGCTAAGGGTAGGTTTTAGCAAAGAGCCCAAAAGTCTGTCAATCAGTTATACTAAGGGGTATCGCGTTACCCAGTAACTGGTTTGTGAGGTCAGATAGGCAGTCGCTCCATGTAAAATACTGGAATTCAGCTGCATCCGGTTAGACTGGAAGCCGACCCCAACATAGTTGGGAAAAGGCAGGTATGATTTTGTGGTATTTTTAAACAGGTGGGGATTTTTATACAGGTGTCGTCTTTTTTATTGGATGTCGTCTTATAAAAATGGACGTCTTTAAAAAAAAATCATCATCGTCTTTTTATACAAGATGCGTTTTTATACAAGATGTCTTTTTATACAAGATGCCTTTTTATACATGATGTCTTTTTATACAAGATGCCTTTTTATACATGATGTCTTTTTATACAAGATGCCTTTTTATACAATATGTAGTCTTTTATACAGGCGTCGTCTATTATACAGACTGTCGTCTTTTATACAGGATATCGTCTTTTATAAAGGGTGTCATCTTTTTATACAGGGTGTCGTTTATTTATACAGCATGCAATTTTTTTATTCTAATTGCTATTTAGTACATACAACTAACCGCTCTTAGATACCAGAACTGAAGTCTTGTTGGTCATATCGAGGTGATGCGACAGTTGGAACAGGGCGGCGCAGCGGTGCACCAGCATACGGCCGTATGACGTCATCACCGGGAAGCGCACTATGCAGCGGCTGTGACAGAAATAATCAACACATAACATCACGCGTGTAATTCCCGAAGGGTTAGGCAGAGGTGTACCGATAGGACACACAAATAAGCGAAGTAAAAAAAAAAAAAATGTTTGTTTTCCGAAAAAAAAAAACTTTCACAGAAGGAGAAAAAAAACCTTTAGGAGCCAATGGTTGTAGGCACCGTACATTATAACTTTGTTAATGTTGGTTTAGTTATGGAGTATACGGAAGTCCACAAGTCGAGTTTAAAGTTATATAAAAATGTAGAAGGCTAACAAGTTAAAGTGGTTGCGATTCTTTCTCTTGGCCAGTGGTTAGTTTCACAGTTATTGTCTGACTTGATGTGCATTGCTTCATCATCATCACCATTTCAGCCGAAAGACGTCCACGACGGTTTGCCATAACCGCCACGCTTGGCAGGCGGGTTGGCGATCGCAGTATGGTGTTAAAATGCGTAGAGAACGCTGCTGCCCATTCTCTAGTGAGTCCCTTAGTCGCCTTTTACGACACCCACGGGAAGAAATGGGAACGTACTATTCTTTACGTCTGGCACCACAAGGAAAGCATGTGCATTGCTTTATAAAAAAAACGTTATAATTCTAGCATAATATTTGTGACGCACGACATCCAAGTAGGTCGCTGCGCTCGCAAAGTAAATGCACGGTTGATGACACCGAACAAAACCGATGCCATGTGAAAATTCTAGGGGAATAAATAAAAACTATTTTCCTTTATTATTTTCTTGTTTATGACCTAATCTATATTTATAACCGCAGTACCTTAGTTTTTGGATGACATTAGTTGTAGATAGTACATTATCATGTAATAAATTAAGTTTAATTGAAATAGCTTCGATAGGTCTTGTAGGCTAGAATCGGCTCGATGTTAACTAATTATTAAGAAACTGGTTCTTTTTAATAGTCGCCCATAAATCACGTAAAGCATGAAAGGGGGGTTAGGGGGTTACTCAATTGGGGTCGCGGGCAAGGTCCGAAAGGGATACCGTGGCCCCTGGCAACGTACTGGCTACTGAAGGAACACGGGTGGGTTTTAGTCACTAAGAGTCTGATACGCCCTCCCGCTCCGCCCAGAGCGGGATAAGTTATTTGATAATTTCCCAACCAAAAAAAAGGGGGGTTCGGAAAAAATCGAAATATCACAAGGGGGTGTAGTGAGATAGCACGTGTATTTTTTTTTTCCAGTTATTTCTCAGGTATTTCTTTCTATTTATAGATAAAATATTCTGTAATGTTTTAAGATACTTTGCACCAAAAAACTACACGTGACTTTGGTTAGGGGGGGGAAGGTTAGTCTAAAATCTCACCACGTATCACCAGGGGGGAGGAGGCGGTTAAAAAAACCTTAATGTCATCGTGATTCTTGAAGAATAAAATATTAGCGTAGCTCAGATTTTTACATTGGGCTTATAAATTGATGCCTTTTTCCTGGTTACCCGTATAGAAAAAAAGAAAGAAAAATAATTTTATTTGTCACAGAAACACGTGCATAAAAAACAAGATAAATAAACTCGAGTAGATAACGACAACATATCGATACCAAAACGATAACAACACAATAACGAGCACTAAACAGAAATAGTCGGCAGCTGTTGCCACGTCATGACTGTGACAAGAAGGCTTCCACTCAGCATGATGCTGTGCTATGGAGACCCACAGCACAGCGCTGATTTTCAGCGGTCACCCGATATTCTAGTACGAAGCCAGTGTCATGCTATAGTCGCGTGGAGCCATAAATCATTGTTATTAGTCTGTCTCACTCGCACTTATGGAGCAGATAGCAAACTATCGATTAGACGCAAGGCGTTGCACATTCTTATTGCTACTGATATTTATGACCCGATGACTCGGTTCATAACGCGAGTACAGTAAGATGTCTGCTTACCCTGTATCGTTGACCAGCGCATGTAGTTCTCGTTCTATCTTGAGGAGCGCCATCCTGTCGCGCATGTTCTTATTGAGAGTGTCCCTTATAAAGTGCACTAGTTCAGGACCCGTTGGCTCGTATCGGTCGTCTGAAAAAATGGATGATAAATATTGATTACTAGCTTCGGCTCGCGAGCATATAAACTTCCTCAAGAGTTGGGCTATCCAATGCAAAAAGATTTTTTCTAATCCGACTGGTAGTTCCGGAGATAACCCCTTATATACAAACTTACAAACAATCAAACAAAAAAAAAAAAACCTCTAAGTATAAAATTTTCAGCACAGTCGTCAGAAAACCAATTAATTGTACTTATCTACTCAGATGCGTTAGCCTTTCTTTTATATGTGGTAGGTGGGGTACCACGCACAACAGATAAAAAGATAGAGATTTTATTTAGTAAACTACTGCAGATATACAAAAATAAAACATACATGTGTATAGCTAAACTATCAATCAATATATGTGAAACCTAAATTATAACAACTAGTTCAAAGTACTTACAAAAAAAGGTAAACTTGAAAAACAACAGTCAACTTTGGTACTTAAAAAAAGTTAAACTTGTAAATATGGGTTGAATTTGGGTAAAGTATTTATTCTAGTGAGTTTTAGTAAAGTTGTAAGTTATGAGTTTCGTAAAAGAGGGGAAGATTTGATGTAGGAAATACTACAGTTTTTCAAGGGTTTAATATTTCATAAAAATAATAATTGGTATTCCTTCTGGCTTTAATCAAAGACTATCAAAAAAACCGGCCAAGTGCGAGTCGGACTAGGACAGGTATCGTATCAGCATCGGTCAAAAAAAAAAACGCCAAAAAAAAACTCTTTCTTGTATTCCCCTTAATTAATAATTTGATTTTAATTTTTATTATTATTTGTGGTTATAGCGGCATTAGCAATACACAATCTGTGAAAATTTCAACTGTCTACCTATTACGGTTCATGAGATACAGCCCGCTGACAGACAGGCGGCCGTACACCTGAGTAATAGGGGTCCGTTTGGCAACTTTCGGGTACGGAACCCAAAAAATATAGTAAAATGAATATCTTACCGGAATCGTTTCTAGTTAGCATCTTTGGTCTGATCTCTTTACGTTCTGGGCATCTGAAAATAAACAACAATGTGAGTTTCATAATTTGTCAAATGTTCTCCTCTTAACGTCCCTCCAGAATGTTGTGAATTTAAGTAATTAATTCATTGATGATAAATTACAATTATTTCTTCAAAAAACTTTTACACATCAAAATTAAATGATGTTTCAAAACTAGATGAATTCGGTGTTTCCTATCTGACTGCTCTGAGAAGAAAGACCGAAGCAAACTCAGAGGTTACAGACTCTTTTTAAAGTCCAGACATAATCTTGGTCAGGCCATATGAGGACCATGTAGATTAGTGTCTGAAATGGTCTTTTGAGAAAAGAACTCAACTCGTGGAGCTCAACTCGACGAACAATACCAAAGAAAGGACATTTGAGTATGCCGAATAAAGTACTCAAACTGCCAGATAATTATTAAAACTAACTGAAAATTGAATGAATTAATTAATTATTCGGATTGTTGGTTGGGAATTCTATGCTACACGCAAAAGTTAGTATGTGATCATAATGATTAATAATATATAGCTCGTAAATTCCCTGTTTATCCACTTTAACTTTTGTTCGTCAGCTTCCAGTCTAACCGGATGCAGCTGAATACCAGTATTTTACACGGAGCGGCTGCCTATCTGACTTCCACAACCCAGTTACTGGGTAACACGATACCCCATGATAAGACTGGTTCTTTCGGGCTTGGAGGAGTCTCGTTATGTGAAGACGGTCACCCATCCACAGAACAACCCCGAAAAGCGTAGCTTAACCTAATATTCTTTTAAACTGTAGAAAGTTAGACATTAAATAAAAAATAAAAAATCTGTGGACTTAATCATGGAGACAAAGAAAATCGACTTACCTACAGTAATAAGGTTGGTCGTCAACATCGAGACTGCTCGATTTTCTCATCGTATCATTGTTATTAGATGCGCCTGTGAAATTCGAAAAAAAAAGACAATATTTGTTAAAAATACAATATAAAATGTAATTGACAATGCAAGTAGTAAAACTCCTTTAAAATAGGTAATTTGCAGAATAAAACAGCATGTATAAATGAAAAGAAATTGTTTATTCTGTAAATAGGATATCGGAATCAGTTTAACACGTCCTAATAAAAAATATTAAAAATAAGCTAGATGAGATTGGTGTTTCCTATCTGACTACTCTGAGAAGAAAGGCCGAAACAAATTCAGAGGTTGCAGTCTCTTTTAAAGTCCAGACATAATCTTGGTCCATATGAGGACTATGTCGATTAGTGTCTGAAATGGTCTTTTGAGGAAAGAACCACACAGATTTGAGTGGACCTGTCCGGTCCGTGCAAGCATTGTCAGTAATCGTAGAGCTCAACTCAGAAAGGCGTAGTCATATTTAAAAGTGTGGTACAGAACTTCAAAGTAGACGAATTTCTCCGTGTAACCAACATTGTAATATCGAAATAATAATCAGCTGTCCCATACATTTAGGTCGAGTACATATTGAAGTTTTGTATGGGACAGTCAATAATTTTTTCGCGACGGAACCCTTAAAATGGCAGTTCTAAGAAAGGTAAATTGCTTATAGTTTGAACGATACCGCTGTACTGCACATACAGCCGTCTGCAGTGCAGGCTGCTCGTTCGTCAACGCTCACGGCGCGTGTACCACCCCCCGCCTCACCGCGCATTCCTAAGGCGCGGTACAGCGGTAAGGTCAAACTATAGCCTCTAATTGCGCGAGTTTCAGTCTTTTCTGACCATATTTATTTCGGTGAAATGTTAAAATATTATTGTTCCTTTATTTTTGTTACCTGTGTCATTATCGGAGGAGTCGGGACAGTCGTCGGGGCACACGATGCCGGAGTCCTGCTTCGTCGTGCAGTAGTGGCGGCGGCGACGTCCTCTGAAATACAACCATTATATTTTAATAATACGCAGAAATGAATTTATCCGGAAATAACCGGAGTTCCAGCTTGCTTGCTTGCTCGTTCGAGCAACGAGTCCTGGAGTGGAGACCGCGTATCGGAGAGCGGAGAACAGGGTGTTGTGGCGCAGCCTGGGAGAGGCCTATATCCAGCAGTGGACTGCTACAGGCTGAGTTGATTAATGTAGCTGACGGTTACTTCTCTATGTAGCTGGGTGTGGGTGAGAGAGGCTGTATGTACCTCCTTTGGTGACATGACTTGCGTTAAGCGACACGCGCGCGAATCTCAAAATCGTGGCTTATTTTAAACAACTTATTTCATTTATTTTACCCGCCTATGTGGTCTTGTGGTTAGACCACCTGTCTCAGACACAGAAGGGGTTCGGAGCGGAGTGTTCTAAGCCCGCCTGGCTAGCTGCCACCATCTTATCCAAGTCTGTCGCCATAACAACAATGTTAACAGCATTCTTGTGTTCGGCAGTTAGAGGTAATATAGCCAGTTCCTCTGTGCTTGAGGATTCCGGGTGAAGCTCGCTTTTACCTTCGGCCTCATCATCTCTTACCATCAGGTGTGATGCAGGCCAAGAGCTTCCCCTTTAAAAAATCTCCGCAGTTGCTGCGACAGACGCGTGTCGCTTGACCGTGTAGCTCATGGCCACGTGGTCTCACCGAGAGGAAGCCTGTTTGAGCAGTGGTAACGCCAAAGGCTGACTATGCTTGGCAGTTGCTGAGGTACCTGCAGTGGACGCAGGCGGCGCAGTAGCCGCACACGCAGCTCACGCGCGGGTTGTTAGATAGTAAGTCGCGCGGCGCGTCCGAGTGCCAACGACGAGTGCGGTGACGCTCGTGGTGCGTGTCGTCCCAGCCGCCTGACGTTATCTACGAGAAAGAACTGCTGTTGTAAAAAGAGATGGAGAAAAGCTAGGATGGAGTAATGAAAATCAGGGGATCGCGGTTCAGCACCTCAACATCGTAACACACTTTCTATGTTGAACGAACACGAATGTTTTTTTATATTCTTAAGCCGTTGCTCCATATGTTTGAAAAATTCGTCTGACAATCGACAATGTAAATAACGCAATAAACTTCGTCGAATTGTCCAAATTAAAGGCATAGCAATTATGAGTGTGTTACGCAATTACCACGCAGATCTTAGTTTTCAATTGTTAAGCGACAAATCTGCGTCTCGGCATAGATCAATACAGACAGTTCAGATATGAAGCTCCAAGTATGCGGCGGGCTAAACTTGTCGGGCCAATTCAGTCAGTGTAACGTAGTCAGAAGATCTCAGAGTTACGCGATAGAAAGAGAGGCAGCTTCTAGGTGAATATAACTGTAGGTAATTAGCGCTGTGCGACCTGAATTGCACTTTATTATGTCGTAGCAAGAGTCGCTTTTTATTTAAATGATTTTGGGGCGTGAACCATCTGTGTTCAGCTGTGGTCTCGCGGAGATCTTTTGACTTTCGAGACTAATTGGACTTGGTCCTTTATGGGGGTAACCCCATAAAGGACCAAGTCCAATTAGTCTTAGGTCGGTTAGGCAGAAGTCTGAAAGCTTCTGGCAAAGGAGTACTCTCTGCGGAAGTTGAAGACAATGACCTTGAGTCACGATTGCTCTATAGTGCGGTTGCAAAAGTCAGATTGCAGCAGGTCATTGGCAAATGGTAGACGCATTTGTCAGAATAGAAGCATAGTCCAGTGGAGAAAAGGCTAGGCTGATAGAAATTGGAAGAAAGACAAATTGGAACATTAATTAACGAAATTATGCCCAAAACTTCAAAGGACACTTAATCAGAGAGATTATGTTACATCTATCTATATATTATATATATATATATAAAAGAAAGTCGTGTTAGTTACACCACTTATAACTCAAGAACGGCTGGACCGATTTTTATGATTTTTGTGTTTTTGGATTTATCTTCGTCCGGAATAGGATAATAAGTAATAAAATTAATGTCAATCATTAAAAACATCAGTCTAGCTGCTCATTTGTTATAAATGGTAAAACAAAAGGCAAGGTAGGGTAGGTAGGGTAGGTAATGTACATAGGTAGGGTAGGTAGTGTAGATAGGACGGACGTAGATAAGTACTTAGTGCTACCCGTGCGAATCCGGGGCGGGCAGCTAATTAGCTTATAAAATAATATATACTCAAGAAAACAATAACTCAGTTAAGTATTACAAAACTCACCTGAATCTCAACCGGCAACTTCTTCTTAAAATCATCACTATCACTATGTTTCACGTCACTACTGTTAACCACACTACACCTAACATTAACATGACTAGAATCGTCACTCACACTCACAGTTCGTTCATTACTCGCTTTCTCTGCTGTAGCGACGGAGTTTACCACGGTAGGCGACGAGTTACCCACGCTAGGCGGAGAGGTACCAACGGTAGACGGAGAGTATCCTACGCTGGGCGACGTTATGATATTACTCGCGGCGTTTCCAACGTTAATCGCTCCGTTTTCGATGTTACTGTCGGCGTTACCGACATTATTCACCGCGTTACCGACGATAGGCGCAGTGTTACCGACGCTAGGCGATGAGTTACCGACACTAGGAGTCGAGTTTGTGACGGTAGTGGGAGAGATTGTGACTGTAGGAGTGTTAGGTTGCGCGGGTGATAACGCGCGCGGTGGTGAATGTGTTTCGCGTATCGCTTGACTGCGTACCAGTTGTTTTGATTTGAAGCTCTGGAAAGACAAAAAGGTTTGTAAATACATTTAAAATGTTCTCTATAATGCAGTTTAAGTGCTCTGCGTTTAGTTAGTAAGCTGTTGCTTACTAACTAAACGCAGAGCACTTAAGCTACATTGTGCCCATAAAAATATTAGACCAACGCGCAATATTCTGATAAGCAATTCGCATTATAAGTTTCAGAAGAGCGAACATTGTCGAGGCGTATAATTTGAAGTTCCTTGTAGGAGATTTACCTTTTTTTTTCGTAAAATTAATGACATAATACTTCGATAACTGAGAACAGTTATGATCGGGGGCCAAGTCAAGTAGACTTGATTTACAAACGTTGCAATGGTCTCGTCATTGAAGTTTTTCACACATTTTGTATTGCAAATATTTCACCCGACTTGCAACTGCAGTAAATTAGTTAAATGAAATGGTTTATTCTGTAACTAGGATATCGGAATCACTTTTACACGTCATATTAAAAAAAATAAGCTAGATGAGTTCGGCATTTCCTATCAATCCTATCTGACTACTCTGAGAAGAAAAGCAGAAACAAAATCAGAGGTCGCAGTCTCTTTTAAAGTCCAGACATAATCTTGGTCAGGCCATATGAGGACCATGTAGATTAGCCTGATACATTACTCTTAAATCATTCTTCGTTTAATTTATTCATGCATAATGAATAATGATAGGTCTTATGTTAGTCACTATTATAAAACAATCAATCTGCCTAGCCTTTTCCCAACTATGTTGGGTTGGCTTCCAGTCTAACCTGATGCAGCTGAATACCAATATTTTACATAGAGCGGCTGCCTATCAGACCTCTACAACCCAGTAACTGGGTAATACGATACCCCTTGGTAATACTGGTTGTTAAACTTTCGGGCTTCTGACGACCCGTAATGACTGTCAAAGATCCACGAATGACAGCTGGGAACAACGACTTAACGTGCTTTCCGAGGCACGAAGGAGTCTCGGTATGTAAAGATGGTACCCCGGGCACACCCCGGCAAGCGTATCTTTACCTGATGGATCGACTCGTGCGGCTGTTATTACTTAGCCACGAGCTCCTCCGTGACCATTGTAAAACAAAAATCCTTAATCACTTTCAAGACTTAGAACTACCTCATTAGCAAGCCGTAACACCTACATAGTTATATGTTACAGCCTTGCCAGATAACACGAAACATAAATATACTCTAGACCAGGGGTTCCCAACCTTAAAACATACGCGCCCCCTTAACTTTCTATTCAAATCACTACGCCCCCAAGTTACTTTGTCGACATAAGCAGAAAAGCATAAAAATGTAAAGCGAGCGAAAGTGAGGTCTGGGATAGGTTAGATTTTCTTTTGATTATTAAATAAGAAATAGAAGTTACTTTGTCGAGTTTTGCAGAAAAAATCAAGAATTATGAGAATGCATAATGTTAGAGTGAGCTCGAAAAATGTTGTATAGTTTCGGATTCGGTACGAAGCTAAAGCTGAAACTCATTTTACAGTAGTAACTACCTCCAATATTGCAATAGGAGGAGCCCGTGGCTAAGTAATAACTGCCGCACGGGTAGATCCGTCAGGTTAAACTACGCTTGCCGGAGTTGGTCTGCGGATGGGTAAACATCTTTACATACCGAGACTCCTGCGTGCCTCGGAAAGCACGTTAAGCCGTCGGTCATGGCTGTCATTCATGGATCTTTGACAGTCGTTAAGGGTCGTCCGAAGCCCGAAAGTCTGACAAACAGTCTTACCAAGGGGTATCATATTACCCAGTTACTGGGTTGTGGAGGTCAGATAGGCAGTGGCTTCATGTAAAATACTGGTATTCAGCTGAATCCGGTTAGACTGGAAGCCGACCCCAATAAAGTTGGGATAAGGCTAGGCACATTGATTGAACTACCTACACTATTATGAAACTTTCGGGTTTTG
This sequence comes from Agrochola lota, assembly GCA_947364205.1. Taxonomy (NCBI): domain Eukaryota; kingdom Metazoa; phylum Arthropoda; class Insecta; order Lepidoptera; family Noctuidae; genus Agrochola; species Agrochola lota. Next base: position 11,301,846 of record OX376245.1, on the reverse strand, counting down.
AAAACTAACCTTAACCTTTTCTAAATCAAGAACATAAAATTTTATAAATCTATAGTTTGTTATTAGAGCCACTGCGCCCCCCATTGGTCACTCTACGGCCCCCGAGGGGGGCGCACCCCACCGATTGGGAATCCCTGTTCTAGACCTTCGCCTTAGACCTCGTGCTTTCACCTTGGCATTGAGAATGACGCTGTTACGATATTTTATAACTTTTATTACGGGTGTTTACTGCAGTGTAATCTAGATTAGTCAATCTAGAATCCATAACGTCGTCTTAGAGTGAAAACCTCTTATATGCGAAAAATTGGGATGTTATATATTATGCTGATCGCGCGGTAAAATCTGCTTACGCGATGCAGGATTTTGCGTGACGTCAGTATGATGCGTAGGTCTCATGTGGCGATATAGATGCCGACACAAAACTAGGGCGTGCGTTGCGAGGTTTTTTTTTTCAAAAAATTTAATCAAATAATAAGTCAAAGTTGCATTCCCGATCTTTTCACTCTAAGGCGACGATAATGAATTATAGATTTAAGGGACTTTTCACACTGGATGCGTTCTGCGTCCTACGGTCCGGAGAAATCGAACATAACATAACATAAATGTTCGAGTGGACCAGACCGCAGGCCGCAGAACGCATCCAATATCACAAGTCCCTAAACCTTCTTCATGAATCACTCCGTCCATTGGTGAAAACCGTATGAACATCCGATCGGTAGTTTCTGAGATTATCGCGCTTAGACACACAGACGTGGCAGGGGGACTTTGTTTTATAATACATAGTAAAACACAGAGCCGGTGGAAGCGGCGGTGTATGGGGGAGGCCTATGTCCAGCAGTGAACGTCTTTCGGCTGGAATGATGATGATGACGTGGAGTAATAAGTAGGAGGGTCCTCATTGCCACTCACCCTGTTCCTATTAAGTTGACTGGTATCTTCAGAGCCGGCGGCGACGCTCTTCTCCACTTCCGTAGTCTCCATTGCTTATGAATTCACACTGAAATTTTAATAACAACTGGTTAAAGAACATAATACGAGAGTGGTTTTGGACCTTTACGTAGTTCGATCTGGCTGGAAATTCATGATTCTGACTTCAAGGTAATCCAGATATTCTAAGAGTGTGATATGGCCCTAAAAACTTATTTTTTAAAACCGCGTGCGTGCGTCAAAGTGCGTGACGGACCAAGCACAATGAAGGGTTCTGTAGTTGGGATGAATTTATAACAAAAACAAGCTTAACATTGTAGTTGAAAAACATGTACTCCCATGCATTCCTACTGCAAATGTAAGTTGATCGACAACTCGTTATTTTGTAAAGCTTACTTAGCTGTGATAGTTTTTCTTTAAACTTTGTTATATACGAGTATACTACACTGCCGGAATTTTTTTCACATATCCAAAAACAACTATTAAGCTGGCAGGGAAACTCTCGACAAATTTGCATTTTATAGCTTAATATTTCGCAAACGGATCCCTGAATCAAAAAATGGTTTTCACAGAACACGCGATAAAAACTTTTGAACGACCTTTCCTACGGCACCCCAAACCATGAAATAGCTGAGAAAAAAATCATCCCCAAGTTACGAGATGAAGAGGTAACTTCCGCGGACAGACAGACGGAAGGACATGTCGGAACTAGAAGGGTTCCTTGTTGACTGCGGAACCCTAAATAGGCTTTGAATCAATGTTTCTGACAGTATTTAAAAGAGAATAAAGGCTCAAAACATAAAATTAGCTCGGTCTACTAATGGACAAAGGAACTTAGGCTGTTCCAATTAGCGTTACAAGACTTCTAGAAGTTCCAGAAGCATGTAGTTTCGAGCACAAAGAGGCCAATGGGGTAATTGTGTAACACAGTAGCAATGGGCACAGTGTAATTAAGTAACAGTATTATGTCTGGGCGGTGACCTCGAAAAATTACCGACGGCCGCTCGGTAGATAAACCTTCCGCGATCGTTTGGAACTAACTGCCGCGCACTCGAGACTGTTGCGTACTGGTATACACTGAAAATAATACTGTTACTTTAATATACTGTGCAATGTGTTTAATTTCAACAGTTCAACAACATTCACTGCATTATTTACGTTGTTGAGCAGACAAATTATTCGAACATATGAAGCAATGGATAGCAATATTCGTCAAAATCATTCAGTTTGTGATTGATAGTGTGCTACGCAATTAGGGTGCTGGAACATCTAGAAATGGGATTCGAACCCTGTTGAGAAAAGCCCTTTAACAACGTTCATAGAAAAATTTTGTTTCTGTAAAGTTAATACAAATAGTAGTAGTAGTAGTTAGTTATATAAATTATTTTATTATTATTATTTATTATTATTAATAATACCACAGATGAATTCACTTGGATGGGTTCACTCCGCAAAATTAATCAGATGAAAAGCGACTCTTGCTAAGACACAATAAAGTGCAATTCAGGTCGCACAGCGCTAATTACCTACAGTAATATTCACCTAGAAGTTGCCTCTCTTTCTATCGCGTAACTCTTAGATCTTCTGACTACATTACACTTACGCTCACTGAATAGGGTTGATGACAAAAAAAAAATTAGTCTGGTTTTGAGATTATAAAAAAATATTGAACACGTATTTTTTCTTTTTTTACGTAATCTAAAGATTACGGCGATACATTGAGGTAAAATGTGCCATGACGTCACGAGTATGTAGATTTTATACGTACTAGTTGACGTAGCGACCCCCACTCCCCAACTTAAAATGCGTTTTATCTAAGTAATTTCTTATTAATATGATAAAGCAAAAAATACGTGTCTAATATTTTTTTATTATCTGACTGACGGACTAATTAGAATTTCATATTTTTTATACAGGCATCATTGCTATTGGCCTGACAAGATGAGCCCACTGCGTACTTTTAGCTTTCCTAAAATGCGGAGTGATTCATCTGTGGTAATACTATAAATACTAAGAGATACTTATACTAACCTTCACTCACTCTTTAAATAACACCTCTAAAACACAGTTTTTTTTATATAAAGGGGGAAAATTTATTACTTATTATTTATTAAAGAGATTGGACCAACACTGTCTACTACTAAGAGAAGGCAACTATTTAATATTACATCCATAAACTACAGAGTTAAAGCCTCTTTAGTTAAAAAACTTTTTTTTCAAACAAAAATATTCGCGCGCTTAAGTTGGTAACTATAGTTTAGAACACAGTATTATTTTTATGTTGGTAAGCTCGTATTTCTTTTTTATTTTTAGTTTTTTGATGACTTTCGTTCTGTGAGTACGTGGACGGCTGTTGACGGAGCGCATTTTTTTTGTAAATTCGTTATTGCAAGATGGCGGAAAATAGAGGGAGAGCGGAGGAGTTTAGTTGGTGCTTCCTCGGTACCACGGACGCCATGTATCTGTAACAAATAAAATAATATTATTAGAAAATAAATATCGCATAAAAGGCTATGCATAACAGGTGTTCTAGCGCAACAAGTTGCCTGGGGGTCAGAAAACTGCACAACCTTTTCGATCCACGAGTGTGTATTGCCAATGGCATCAATTATTAATTCTGCTTTCATTTTCACAATCTATAAACGCAAATTTTGAGCATACATCCAAATGTGCATACCTATAAATTATCCGTGTGTTCGGTCCCTTAATTACATCATTCTGAAATGTTTCTGGCTCCTCCTAACTAATATTACAAATGCGAATATTACAAAAGTGAGTTTTTTTTTGTTACGTTTTCACGCTAAGCGGCTGAATGGATTTGGATGAAATTTGGCGCATAGATAGACCAAGACTTGGAGAAGGACATAGGATACCTTTTATCCCGATATTCCCACGGGTTCGAGACAAAAGCGGGCAAAACCGTGGGGCGCAGCTAGTCCTTTATAAATTGGCACTGAAGGTACTTAATTGGCATTTGTCTAATAAGTACCTAAGGCAGACAGAAGCCAAATAATTGCTAGCCAGAATGACTCATGGCTTAGTGCCTATAAGCCATTTACAACCATTTCTTTGTTTTTTCAGCCTAGGTTTAAATAACGCTATGCTCCCTTGTTTTTTTTTTGCTATAAGATCGGCCATTTTATCACCCCTTGTAAAATTTCTACATTTATATCTTAACTAATATAATTATATTAGGTCTACTTGAAAACCAGCGTCAGGCACTAGTTGTCTGGCATTTTTGCTGAACTTGGCCTATTTGGTGCAGCCGCAAGGCACACTTTCCTGATAATATCTTAGAACGCACTTTACACTTATTATTTGTTTTCTTTCTTTTTTTATATATAAATAAAGAAAAAATATTTGATTTTTTATATGTTTGTTAGGTTCATCATTATAATCAAGTTTAAACCATCGAGCCATTTTTGAATTTCGAACTTTATTCCGACAAAGTTAAAGTTTTAATTACAAAAACTGACATTAATCCCGAGTCTAAGTTGTCAATTTTGTATTAAGAACTCAACGTCTGTTGGAATAAAGTAAAAAATACTGGTTTGAAGGTTTGGGCTTGGACCGAAGTTAGAACTCATTTGGTAATGACACAGTATAATAAAGTAACAGTATTGCGTTTCGGCAGTGACCTTTAAATAATTACCTACAGCCGCTCGGTAGATAAACTTTCCGCGTCCGTGCGTAACTACCGCGCATTCGAAACTGTTACGTAGATTTCGAAGCACGTCGTTTCGACAATTTTCTAAGAAGACGTAATACTGTTACTTATATATACTGTGGTAATGAGTACCGTATCATTACAACACGAGTTCTTACTTAGTTCTCAACTAGATTTCGAACCTAAAACCTGCGGAGTAATTGCGAAACACTTACAGTAGCAATGGGTTTCATTTTGACAGTTCAAAAACATTCATTGCGTTATTTACGTTGTTCAGCAGACAAATTCGAACATGCATGAAGTAATGGATTAGCAATATCCTTCGAAATCATTCTGATTGTGATTGATAGTGTTTTACGCAATTAGGGTAGGTACAGGCTTTTGAAACGTTCTCTTTAACGCGCAAACTATAAAAACTTCACAGCGTAGTAAAACAACTCCTTACTCAAATATAATGTATGACCCGCAGCACAATGACGTCACTTCAAGGGTATCAGCAGTAAAGAAAACGCGCTCGCCGTCCACATTGACGTCACAGTACGGGTATTAGCAGTAAAACAACGCGCTCACCGCCCGCTATCGCTGGTTATGTAAGCCGGAACGAAACGCGGCAATCAGTCACCGCTATCGAACGATCTGGGGCTAGTGTGCATTGTCGGACGATACGGTCTCAGAGCAAATAAAAAAACAAGACATAGAGCTGCGAACAAGCCAAAACTACACCTCCGCTCTGTTCATACACGCTCTTACGCACACATTTACAGCCATTTACAATCAAACTACACCTCACAAAGTACACACGTTTACGAAACCAGCCTCACGTCACTGTTGACAGCACTATGTCTTGGTTTTTATTTATCTGAGGATACGGTATAGTAATTTATTTGTGCTTACAATATATTAGAAATAAGCTGCATTTTAAATTATTTGAATGATTTATGTCACGAGACATTGGTCGTAAATTAAAATAACAACTGTCACTCTTTGTCTGGCGTATGAAATATAATAGATAGAATATTCTTTGATATCAGTGATCGGATTTGTTAGTGCTATTTAGAGTCAAATATGTACTTCAAAAATATCAGTAGCATGGACAATCCCATGTAAATCTGGCATTTTGTATTTTTGAAGAAATATTTTTTACTTAATGTTTGTATAATAGGGATGATGCCTGGGTAAAAAAAATGAAATTCTAATTAGTCCGTCAGTCAGATAATAAAAAAATATTAGACACGTATCTTTTGCTTTATCATATTAATAAAAAATTACTTAGATAAAACGCATTTTAAGTTGGGGAGTGGGGGTCGATACGTCACTAGTACGTATAAAATCTACATACTCGTGACGTCATGGTACATTTTACCTCAATGTATCGCCGTAATCTTTAGATTATGTAAAAAAAGAAAAAATACGTGTCCAATATTTCTTTATAATATCAAAGACGGACTAAAAAAAAATTTTTTGTCATCATCCCTATTAAAGTGCTTTTACTAGCGTTTATTTAATATGTCTTCTAAGTTTGTATGGCTGAAATGTTCAAAATAGTCATAAGTCGATCAGTCCGTAAAACAAGCCAAGGTATCTTCAAAACAAACAACCCCTGCAGTCTCGACATAGATAACGATCGCTAAACGACCGAATTTGGTCGCAAATTCCTAATGGGAAAGTCTTAGGTAAGGTCAAAGTCAAAGTCAAACATTTATTTCAAATAGGCCCTTGCAAGGCACTTTTGAACGTCAAAAATTACAAAAAATTGAATTGATTCTAGTCGCTTCCAAAAGGTAGTTTTCGTATGGAGAAGAATGGGCAAGAAACTCCACCGTTACTCTTTTAAAATGTTTTACAATATTTTGTATAATGTAGATACATTAGTTATATAATTATATTTGAAGACCACAATTATATATTATATTATACCACAATAAGTAAAAAGAATTTTAAAAAGAGAGCAACAACAGATAAATTAATTACTTATGTGATAGATACATGGTTCTCACATATTTACAAACATTGTAAAAGTAGACGATTTTCCAAAAAAAAGTTACAATTAAGAAGTCAGTGTGTGAGGTAGTAATCACAGAATGTAAAATCAATGTCATATAATAAAATATAATAATTTATACAACTTAAATTAGCAACCAGTTAGATTTTGTCTAGATTCTAGATTATCCTATGGAGGTGGACCAGCATGTTTCCAAGCATTCTTATCTTGGATATAATCCTCTAATTTGTAATATGCTTGTTTACAAAGTGTGCTTTTAATATGAGTTTTAAATTTACTTTCATTTAATTGTAAAATATCACAAGGTATTTTGTTGTAACATTTAACACAGTACCCCATAAAAGATGTATGTACGTACTTAAGATAATCTGAAAAATGGTTGATCTATTTTATCTTTATTTCTAGTATTAAAATTATGTCTATCACTTATTTTATTAAAAATATGTAGATTTTTTCATACATACATAATATTTTCATAATTTAATTGGCAAGGTACCGTAATAATATTAATGGCGTCTCTAGACGGTCAAAATTGCTTTATAAGCACGATCACGTGCTTATCAAGCACGTCGCGCACTAGGGACGCCATTAGATCTTTGCGACCGAATTTGGTCGCGATCGCTATGTCGAGACTGCAGCCTCAGGTCACTCACGACTCAACGAACTGAAGAATGTGGATAAAACAATTTACCTATTATAGCTATCTGCCACTTTACAAAATAATAATACTGATAATTAAATAATAAAAGGTTATGTAAAAAGACTGGTTCAAATATTTAAAAAGGACCATTATTTTTAAACCAAACACCCAGTAATCTCGTGCCGTAAAACAATGGAAACAGTACCACAATCGCGGTAAAGCCATGACCTAATGCCATGGTCGGAGACTCGTAGCAAGTTCAGATGCTACGGGCTACGACAGTGAGTCACCGTCTACGTGATGTATTGTATTAGTAGGGTCAGATGCTCTGCTGGGGTTGCGGGTTTGTCCGAAAGGGATATCGCGGCCCCGGCACACAGGCAACGGAAGGAACACGGGTGGGTTTTAGTCAGTAAAAGTCTGACACACCCTCTCGCTCTGCCGAACGGGAGAAATCATTTCATGATTTCCCAAACTCAAAAAAAAAAAAGAAAAAAAAAGGGTCATATGCTACGAGAATTACTTAGTTATTACCGGAATATTATATTGTGTAGATAAAGTGAATATTCTAAGATTCTAAGCTATATAAATTTTGTGTTATTAGTTATTATCTAACCATGGGGTGTGTTACCTAGAAACTGGGTTGTGGAAGACAGAGAGGCAATCGGTCCATGTAAAATAATGATATTCAGTTGCAGTTGGTAAGACTGGAAGCCAACCCTAATATAGTTGGGAAAAGGCTGTCTTATTCTTCTTTTCGTGTGGTTAGTGGCTAACCTGGTGTCAGAGTTTTAAAGCCGCCCATGGGCCTCTGACTTCGCTTCACATGCCGTCGAGAAATATCTCTCAGGCATGCCGGTTTCCTGCCGGGGTTGCGAGTTTGTCCGAAAGGGATATCGCGGCCCCGGCACACAGGCAACGGAAGGAAAACGGGTGGGGTTTAGTCAGTAAAAGTCTGACACGCCCTCCCGCTCCACCCAGAGCGGGAGAAGTTATTTGATAATTTCCAAAGTACAAACCAAAAAAAAAAAGGCATGCCGGTTTCCTTACGATGTTTTCCTTCACCGTTTATTAACCAAGTGATAATTATACAATACAAAAGTCAGAGGCGTGCCTTGGGTTCGAACTTAAGACCTATGATGAAGGTTAGGTAAAGATGACTTAATATGCATTATTTTATGCTATAATATTAACGTAGGTGTCAATTTGCTGCGCCCTAACAGGGTAATGCACTCATTACTATAGCCTAATATTATTCTGAAACTTTATGTGGATTGTTTAATAAATAAATAAATAAAAACATCGGCCAAGTGCGTGTCGGACCACGCACAATGTAGGCTTCCGTAGTTGGGATGAATTTATTCCAAGAACAAACTTAACATTGTAGTTGAAAAACATGTTCTCCCATACGGAATTAATGGGAGAACATGTTTTTGCAACCGCAAATGTAAGTTGGTCGATTATTACTCGTTAACTTGTAAAGCCTACTTAGCTGTGATAGTTTTCCTTTTAATTTCGTTATATATACTACTGGCGTCAATTTTTGCACATATTCAAAATCAACCATTTAGCTGGCAGGGGACGCACACTTGACTATAACAAAAATTAGCACTTTAATGCTTAACATTTCGCTTAACGGATCCCTGAATCCAAAAATGGTTTTCACAAACTCACAATATTTTTGAACGACCTTTCCAACGACACCCCACACTATGGGATAGATGTGAAAAAAAAAATCTCCCCAAAAACCATACTTTACGTGTCCCCCTACACGTAAAGTATGGGTGTTTTAGAGGTACCCTAAAAAAAGTTGCGTGATTAATATGTATACCCATGTTAAATTACAGCTTTCTAGTACAAAGAGTCTCTGAGCTAAGCCGCGGACAGACCGACAGATAGACAGACGGACATGGCGAAACTATAAGGGTTCGTTTTGTACTATACAGGAGCCTTACAGTATTCGCATAATTATGATGTGTAACATCTGACATCTTGGCTGTCAGTACCAACCTCTCGAAAAATGGGTTGGTACCATCTGACAGCCAACTCTAGCACCGCGCGCGCTCATTGGTCAAATAAAATAGCGCGCGTTTCCCCGGCTCCCTGTTACACACTTCCGTCCCTTTTCACGAAAACACTCCCACAGATTGCAGGAACGCGAGAGAAAAGATGAACAAAAAAAATCCCCGCCCCTGAGTTGAATTTTTCGTTGGTTCAGAATCATGTACTGAATCCATGGTAACAGTTTTCGCGTCGATGTACCTGCCACCGTGTATACTTTATTGTACACCAGATTATACATTACAAAAATAAAAGTAATACACTACAAAATATACAATGGGCGGCCTTATCGCTTACTGCGATCTCTTCCAGGCGTTAACGTAGGTATTTACTTCGTTGAATAAACAAAGATTTTTACCGGTAGGAGTCCGATATATCTGACCTTCCACTACATGTGATTATGAGGATATTTCAACGAAAAAGGTAGTTAGCTAAAATGTTGATTATATGGTAATCACGCACTGATAAGATAAGAGCCGGTTTTGTGACAGGCTCAGTTGCTACAGCTGGCCTACGAGGATAATTCACAATTATCTGAATATATTATAATGCCACTCAGAAGTCAGAATAAGCCTGGCCACTATATGTGGGTGATGCAAACGTGTACTAAAATGAGGGCTATCGTTTTTGTACTCACCAGTTGGCGCCACTGGCGAGTAAGGTCCTGTCAGTGATTTAAAAAAAAAAATGTTTTGAAGATGATTAAGTACCCATCTATACATATAAAATGCTTTGTCCTGAATGACTGACGGATCAACGCACAGCCTAAACCACTGATCGTAGAGACCTGAAACTTGGAGGGTGTGTTCTCTGTATGACGTAGGCATCTGGTAAGAAAGGATTTTCCGAAATTCTACCTCTCAGGGGGTGAAAAAGGGGGCAAAGTTTGTATGGGACAACGTGATTGCTTGGTTAAATCTACTTCAAATTTTGCATAAACATTCTTTAACAAAATTGATGGAAGACATGTTTCGTATTTTATTGAAATTCATCCCCTAACGGGGTTAAATAGGGGTAGAAAGTTATTTTGGGAGTGATTTGCTTCGAAGTTGATATCAATACTCCTTATTGCTTTTGATTTAAATTACATTTTATTTTGACACATGTTCGAAAACTTAATCCGATTTTATTCAAAAAAGGTTGAACTCACATAAAAGCTTGGTGCAATGCAAATACTCTTTAAAATTGGAATGTCTCGAAAGTCTCTAAGCTTTACAAAGGTCTGTATTTATTCTTAGGATTCCCCTTTTTTTTTCTTTTTGTTTTTTTGGGTGGTAAATTATCAAATAATTTCGCCCGCTCTGGGCGGAGCAGGAGACGGCGTGTCAGACTTTTACTGACTAAAACCCACCCGTGTTCCTTTCGTTGCCTGTGTGCCGGGGCCGCGATATCCCTTTCGGGCAAACTCGCAACCCCGGCAGGCATTGGCCCTAACGGACCCCGTCAGTTGGTGCTGACATCTCTTTGAGGCGCGCTTGGAACAACGCGCCGTAGACCCGGGCCTGGTCCTAATCGGACGGCGAGCTACCCATTGCTCACCGTCCGCAAGCCCGCGCCTACGGTGGCCGGAATAACACCATTAAATTACCCCTTCGAATTGAAGAGAGTGCAGTTTCCCCTCAAAGTCTGCTTCACAATGAACATAAAAAAGGTCAAGGTCAAACTCTTAAGGTAGCGGGAGTAGACTTGAGGGAAAGCTGCTTCTCCCACGGCCAGTTGTATTTGGCATGCTCCAGAGTAAGCGCATAGAGTAGCCTGGTGATTCTACCACCCGAAGGAAAAACAAAAATATTGTTTACAAAGAAATACTGCGGTAGGTGTAGTATTTCGATTTCGTTGTAAAAAGATAATACCCCGTGTAGTGTAAGTTTCACCAGATCAAAGGCCGAGCTTCGTGTTCATAAAATATAACAAATTATTATTATATTTTCATGTTTATTATACCTTTAAATCCCAACACTTTAAAGATTGTTATATTTTATAAGTATTCAAACATAATACTTCATATGTTATAACCAGTGATCGGAGTAGGTAGATTGAACTGGGGTCATTGATCCGAAACGTATATATTACTATGGACATTCCTCCGGAATTGGTGGATTATTAAAAAAAAACCGGAACTTATGTAGGAATTGTATTCTGCCAGAGTGGAAGGAGTCATTTGATGATTTGCCATCCTCAAAAAAAAGGTAGGAATTGTAATAAAATGAGCAATTTTATTCTTTATTATTCTTCCTATTTTTTTTTTTTGTCACGATTTGACATTTTTTTTTTTATTATTCAACAGATAAATAATGAATTAATTTAGTTTTGATACCTTCCTTTAAATTTTGAATTGAGTAGTAATAATATCACTACCAACATTAACAATATTTAATTGAATCCGGAAATACCGGAATTACTTTCCGGAAAAATGGCTTATCCATGTTATTCTTTCTGTGTGCATTTATGATACAAGTACTAAAAATCAATCTACCTACTCCGATCACTGGTTATAACACAATTAATAACGTACAAAACCAATAAAAATCCTATTAGAACCATTTCCGACTTCTACGCGGACGAAGTTGCGGGCAAAAGCTAGTTACTTTATAACATTTTAAAACTTCAAATGAATATGTACATTATGATGTTCTTAAAATTGGCAAGCATGAAGCAGACAAATATTAATCCTCCTCCAAGTGCTACCAAATTAGACCCTAAGTTGTTTCTTAAAATTAGCCATAATTAAATGAATGGCATAATCTTTACAAAAATTGCGAATAATAAGTAAAAAAATCCCGATAGAAAATCCCAGTAACAAGTAAACGTTCAGTTACATTTGAAATTTCTACAAACCTCACTCTACACGCCCCTAGCGGCGAATTCAAGCGCGATAGTCCTCATTACCTTCGTTTTTTGAAAGGATGCTTATTCAATTTATTCTGTAAATTGTTAGTCTGATCAAATATTGTTTTTTTTCTAACTGAACAGTTAGCTGTGCTGCTGGGGAGTTTGTTGCGCCACTTCTTCCCAGCTAAAGCACTAGGAAGTGGTGACGGGTGGGCGTTTTAGGGGACTGTAATCAATCGTACCGTCGTACCGTGTCGTCTTATGTAATTTTGACGTTCGAAAAGTGCTGATTCTCAGCCTAGTTTTAATAAATTACTTTTAAATTTTATCATTTCAAATTACGCAGTTTTTTAATTAAACCAAAAACAATAGGTACCTATTTCCTCAGAATGTTTATTTATTGTTGAAATCGTAGCAATGAAAATTTAGTACTAATGTTGTGACGGATAACACAATGGACATGGCAACTACGGCTACATTGCTACGGCGTAGAGCCGTGACCTAATCGTAGCAAGTTCAGACGCGTAGGCCTGTAGCCGTAGCATAGTCTTGAGTGACTCATGGCTTAGTTGCGGAGCGATAATGTTTCAGAATAAGTAGACTAGTTATTTTATAAGTTCAGAATTATATTTTCCCAGAATTCTTTAGTTCTAAAATAGTCATTATTTTTATTTATTAGAAGGAATGCGTGAGAACCGGGCTATTGCGCAAGAAATAAATGTAGAAGTAAAAGTTTAAGTTAAGTAGGTATGTGCATTTTTAGAGCATAACACATTCACTTCGTAGGGTATAAAACTTGCGATCTCCGAATTATTCAGTACACGCCACACTTGACCATGCCTACTGAAAAGCAAACGCCTCTTTTAAATTTTCATAGAGAGACGGAACAAGCATAGAACACTAAGATTGATTACGGCACACATGAATACAGGGGGCCTAAAACGGCCACATTAAGCAATTCCTCTAAAAGCAATTAATTTTCTGAATTCCCAGCAATTCCTCTATGGTGACACATATTTTAGCAGAATCATCAGTTCAATTCATATTAGAATCATATTTGGTGTAAATATTGTCGCATGACAAAAAAATATGTCCGTAATTTTACCGGATAATTTTTCTTTACAGTTTTTATTATACAAATGACATTTTTATTTTTTATTTTTACAGTTTAAATGTTATTTCATTATAAATAAAACTGTCAAACTGCGTTAAAAGAATTGAACGCAGATAATATTATGAAGTGGCACTTTGTGACAGGCTGTGTGATATATTGTCATATTATGATTCTGCCAAAGCGGCCGTTTAAGCCCAAAGAGGGACACACGCATTTTAGGTATGAAGCTACAAGTACGCGGCGGGCCCGACTTGTCGAATTCAGTGGGCGTAACGTAGTCAGAAGATACAAGAGTTACGCGATAGAAAGAGACGCAACTTCTGGGTGAATATAACTGTAGATAATTAGCGCTGTGCGATCTGAATTGCACTTAATTGTGTCGTAGCAAGAGTCGCTTTTTAGTTAAATGATTTTGCGGAGTGTCACATCTATGCTAACCTGTGATTACGGTATGATAGCTATTAATGAAATTATTAAGTTTCTTTGCGAAGTTATCCTTACAAATTAATATCCAAGATTCATTTTCAACATTAGTGAATCTTCAAAGGGGTTAGGAGAGGTGTTACTGTATCATCATGGTCTTATCAGCCGATAACGTTCCCACAGCTGAGACACAGGCCTCCTCTCTATGAGAGAGTGTGGGCCCATCTACCACGCGGGCCCAGTGCGGGTTGGTAGATGTCACAGGTCTTCGAATTTTTGGTTCTAGGACATGCCGGTTTCCTCACGATGTTTTCCTTCATCGTTTTGAGAGCAGTGGTGATGAAATAATTAACAATAGTAAAACGCCTGTCAGTGTTCGAACTTATGACCTACAACTCGTAAATCGAGGCCGTTACCACTGGGTCACCACTGCTCTGTACTGTAACTATATAGCAGGGATGTTACGGATCTTCGGTTCCGATTCCGAAAGGTCGAAAATTCCTTTTAAACCTCCGATTCCGAATTCAGTTCCGATAGTTTTGAATCGGAGTTATACCGAAGTTCGAAACGCAGCGATGCACGGGACTAGAGCGTGTACAAACAAGTTTTAACTTATCACCAAGGTAATGTTTGTTTATTTTATACACGTTCGCGCTCGAAGTCTCAGTTTATTGTTTTGTTTGTGGATGTGATCGCTAATATTTGAGTGATTCTTTAATCACTGATTAAGGAGACTAATTAAAGAGGCTGATTAATGAGACTAATTAAAGGGACTGATTAATGAGACTGATTAAAGAGATTGATTAAAGAGACTGATTAATTAGACTAATTAAAGAGACTGATTAAGGAGACTGAATTAAAGAGACTGATTAAAGAGACTGAATTATATTTGTATTGTTTAATTAAGCCTTCTTTCTTCTACTTCCACCTCCGACTCCGGTTTCGGTTCCGATTCCGATCAATCAAATTTAAAATCTCCGATTCCGGTAAAACGACTAACATCCCTGCTGTGTAGTACCCCATATTTTGCCAGTTATGTTTATAATTTAGCTCCCAGTGGCGGTGGCGAGCCATTTGCCACTATCCGGGCACAAATCCATGTTTCTTATAGAGAAACTACTTATAGAGATGCTACAGAGAAATAAAAATGTCTGTTTTTTTTTCCAATGCGATCAAAAAACTACACTCCACCATATATATCCGGCTGTCGCTGGAAACCAGCGCTGGGGCTCTGTCTCGCATAGGGTCGCAGCTTTATGCTGTGCGATGGCCGTTTTGCGTGGATGTGACGCATATTTTCCCCCAAATTATTTATTTTCGTGTTTTGTTCTTACCTTGCGTCATGTGTACCGCAAATAAATGAATTTTCTTTCTTTCTTTTCTTTATATAACAATAATTTTGGACAACCCGACGGGTATTGGAAACAACCCCGCTACAGCATACAGCCGTGACCTAATGCCCTTGAAGTTCAGAGAGCCTATGACTCATCGTTACCTTTAAATTTACGAGGCTTACCGGGACAGAAAACCTTTGGTATTAGTTGGTGATAGCTATGGTTCTTTATGAATATCTAGTGAAACACTGCTTCACACGGATGCAATTGCGACATGACAAAACAATGAGTTTTTTGTGCTAGATCTAAGTTTAGTTTGTACCTATTAATGTAATAAACACATAAACCTTCTGGAATAAATGCTCTTACAAAATTATGGTGAAAATCGCATCAAAATACATTCTGTAGTTCAGAAGACCTCAACGGCCACACTACTACTAATGTATTGCTTTTGCCCGCGTGTATGTCGGAAAATATCCCACGGAAACGTACTACTGGGATTAAAAGTACCCTATCTGTTAATCCAAATAAACAATGTTTTAATTCCGTAATACATTATTTTCATATATGTCTTGATTTATGCGGCGGAAGTCGGCATGTTTTTTTTCTGACATCTTCAACAATCATCGTCATATTTCAGCCAATTTACACAAAACCTTAATGAATTATACACCTAAACCTTCTTCATGAATCACTCCATCCATGGTGAAAACCGTATGAAAATCCGTTCAGTCGTTTTTGAGTTTATCGCGTTTAGACAGACAGACGCGGTGGGCGGACTTTGATTTATAATATGTACTGATAATAATAGGTAAAATGTACAATTTCAAGTTAACAGGGTGAAAACATATCAATTCACCTACTTAGGTGGTAACGGAGTTGACTGTTCGAGTTATGCTTTACGTCTTGAACATTTATGAACAATAGTGCTCAACTTTCGTATACCTGTCACAGAAAACCAGCGCAGCATTATGCTGAGAGATGGTCGTTTTGCGCATATATTATTAACCCCGTGTTTTGTTTTTACGCATTATTTCCTAACCGCAAATAAACGTATTTGCTTTCTGTTTACTATGAATCTTTAAAATCAAAGGTTGTCTTATATTTTTTTTTATAATCATTTAACTAATTATAGCCAATCGGCAACCCCCTAAATACAGCCTGTTCCTCCAATCAGGTCACCAGCTACATTGCACCGGGGCGGGGTGCATGCTGACCTATTTCTAGAGGTCACCGACTTGCCCGGGACCAAGCGGGATAACCTACTGAACTGAGATGTGGGCCAGTGGGGAAATGGTGATCACGGGATATTATGCGATGCCTGCGGTCAACTTTGGAGATTAGTTGATCTTGAACCCAAGCTGTATTTTATAACAAACTTTGCCCGCGGCTTCGCCCGCGTGGATGTCGGAAAATATCACCACAGGAGGAATAATTCCGTGACTTCCCAAAAGGAGGAGGTTCTACGAGGGGTGTTCAATAAATAGTGAGAATGAGTAAGACGCAATTTTCTTTTATTATATGTTATTTTATTTTTCGACGTAGTCACCTTTCAGGTTTATACACTTTGTATATCTTTTCTCTAATCCTAAAATTCCCTTTCTAAAAAAATCTTCTTCCTGATCCCTTAAAAAATCATTTACGGCGGCGACTACTCCGTCATCATCTTCGAATTTCTGGCCCCTGAGATGTTCCTTTAAGCGCGGAAATAGGTAGAAATCACTAGGAGCAAGGTCCGGGTTGGAGATGACGGTCGCTTCCAAGTCATGGGCTGTTGTTTCGTTTCCGGGTCATAATGGTGAAGCCATGTTTCGTCCATAGTTATGAATCGAGCCAAAAATCGGTCAGGATCTTGTTGTAACAAATCCAAACAGCTTTGTGAAATTCTCAGTCGAGTTTGTTTCTGCGCGTCAGAAAGCATTCTGGGCACCCAGCGTGCTGACACTTTTTTCATACCCAAATGGTCGTTTATAATATTATGGACACTTCCTATCGAAATCTTTACTTCTTCAGCTATAAAACGAACAGTAACACGACGATCCGCCAAGACAATATTTTCAACTTTTTTAATCATTTGTTCAGTCACTGCCGATATGGGGCGTCCTGTTCGTGGGTCGTCGTTAGTGGAAGTTCTTCCTCGCTTGAACTCAGCACACCAACGCGCAACCGTAGAATATGGAGGAGCATGAACCCCTACTGTTGCTCTCAAGTCTTGATTTACCTGCTCCGTAGTAAAAAAATTCAAGCAGAGATATTTTATTACCGCGCGAACTTCAATTTTATCCATTTTTAAGAACACGATCCGAAACGACGCAAACAATAGACTTCTACTTTTAAAAAACAAAATGGAATTAATTGTTTTTTTTTTTATTATCATCTTAACTAATGTCTGGGCTATGCCTGCCAGTATTTTTTTTTTTCTTTCCAAGGAGATTGTATCGCATTCTCACTATTTATTGAACACCCGTCGTATGTTCGTAGCGTATGTATGTTTTTTGTTAATTTTTTATGTATGTCTACCGATTTCTCCGTCAATTCTGAACCGATTTTGAAAATTCTTTTTTTGTATGAAAGCATACCCTATGCTTTCAAGTTGGTCCACTATAGATTTTATTAACTTTGCTTGGATAGTTTTTGAGTAAGCTTCAATAATACGTATTGTTCGTTTCGATCACGTTCCGTCCGATCGGTCGCTCGGACTTGGATCCGCAGAGATCACGCATATTCTCGATTTATGGATCGCGCGGGAAACAGACCGGTTGCGAGGGAGCGAGGAACTAGACGCACTCTTGACTCCTGTTTCACTCTGAATTCTCAAAGTTACAACTTCATAACTCTTATTTGCCAAGGTGTTTAGATCTTTATTACGAAAATAGTTTAAGTATTTTGCTTTATTTCTTTTGAAACTTATAGGCATGCGAGGTTTTCGATAAAAAAAAAAAAATTGTTTTCGTAGTAGGTACCTACGTTCTAGTTAGTTTCCATTTTGAATTTATTTTAGATAGTAGATACGATTTAATTGTTAAAGTTCGATGTAAACACCTATGAGCCTGTGATACCATCCAAGCACTAGTAATACTCTTCATTCGGTTAGTTTACTAATAGTACTAGAACGCCGAACTAGTACGTTTCACAGATAGTACTAGATCGGAGCGATCCGTTCAATGACCGAGCAAGAACAAGTCTATTGCGTGACACATTTTCGTAAATGATTAGAACAAAATTTTCCTTTTGACAGTTCAACAACATTCATTGCGTTATTTATGTTGTTGAGCAAATGTTTTCTTCGAACTTATGTAGCAATGGATTAGCAATCTCATTCAAAATGATTCAGATTGTGATTGATCACGTATTACGCTGTTAGGGTGCTCTTGTCAGAGTTTTTAAGCCGCCATGGTTTTCATATAACTCTATTGGTTTACGCAGCGCACGCCAGTAAAGCTCCCAGTCGGCATGATTTTTTCCGACATCTTCAGTAATCATCGTCATATTGCAGCCAATTTACACAAAACCTTAATGAATTATACACCTAGCGTATTTGAGGGTGCTCAAATAAAACAAAGAATTACTCTATGACGTCATAAAATCCTGAAATGTATGATAGATAATTCACCTTCATAGCCTAGATGGGCTGGATCCTGTATCTAGGTCACCTGTAACCCTGCCCCCCTGTTCCCCTCGCATCGACTATAGACTCACACCCAATAATAGAGATGTGGTCTGTTGTAGTGCAATTATATTCGCGGGTTTTTCAATGTCGGGTTAAATGTCTTACTTTACCGAAAAGGAACATACATTTTTGATTAGGTGTTGACGATTAGTCATTATGCAATACTTATTAAATCCAGTTATTTTAGCATCACTAAAACTAAGCATCAAATAGTTCGTAAAAAAATTAGGGGTACGTGGGAACTGATAACAGCTGCACGTATCGGTCGATTCGTGGATGGTCCACCCATTACGTAGCGACTAGCGACAACCTCTCCGTGGCTCGGAAAGCACGTTAAGCCGTTGGTCCCGGCTGTCACTCGTGGATCTTTGACAGTCGTTACGGGTCGTCAGAAGCCAGGAACTCTGACAACTAGTCTCACTAAGGGGTGGAGGTCAGATAGGCAGTCGCTTCATGTACAATACGGGTATTCAGCTGCATCCGGTTTGACTGGAAGCCGACCTCAACATAGTTGGGAAAATGTTACGCAAATTGTTTTTTTTTTAGCTCTTCGGGGAAGCTCTTGGCCTGCATCCCACCTGATGGTAAGCGATGATCAGGCCGAAGGTGGAGGCGAGCTTCACCCGGAATCAAGTCTCAAAGTACAGAGGAATTGGCTATCTTACCTCTAACTGCCGAAACACAACAATGCTTGTCAAATTGTTGTTATGGCGACAGACCTGAACTATGGTGGTAGCTAGCCAGGCGGATTTCGAACAAGCCCTACCACCAACCAAACCGAGCAGAAAAATACTTGTATAGTTGACTGACGGCCACGCGGACAAGTCACGGGCAGAAGCTAATGTTACTGGATACTTTGAAAACCACTACTACTAAGCTCATAAAAATGTGGATTTTACACGGTGCCACGACATGCAAGAAACACATCCAAGCCACCCATTGGATTCGCAACAATCTTGAACTTCAATTCCAGACACACGGTAGACTCATTTCACCTTGGAAGAGCTGAGTCATACGCCATTGACCTTGATTTTAACCAATGGGGCTCGTTACCGGTAAAAGCACCTTGCACACTATGCGACATGCAACTACGACAGCTCGACGACAATACGCTAACTGTCGGTTGCGACCGTCATCGGGTATGCGCGTGCACCGTGCTTCTAGACGCTGGTACAATTAGCAAGAGCGTGCAACTCCCCCTAGCCTGTTGTTGCAATTCTGCAACTTGACGCCAAGTGTTAGGGGCTTAGGAAAAAATATATGGAAAATTTTCGGTCGCAGCCTGTCGCTCCGTTTAGTCGCCGAGCTGTCGCAGTCGAAAGTCGAGTGTGCGCCATGACTTAGGGCACAAATTATAGACTTTTGGTGGAAAGTTAGTCATGGTTTCCAAGGTAAACTGCGGAGGTTCCGAGAAAAAAGGTTTTGGGTTAGAAATGAGGTCGTTGTTGGTGATGTAATGATTCCTTTTTTCTTTTTTATTAATGGCTTGTTAGATTTGTAGATTACCTTCGTTGAAATCTATGTAGGTTGGAGGATAATTAGCATATGACTCAGAGGCGAACATCGATGGAAAATATAGAAATGGAAAATTGATTGAATTGATAACGAAGTGATGGAACCTATATCTAAATGAAAATGTTTTTTTACAACTTAAATTTTTTGAAAGCTAAGTACTTACCTTTATGAAAGTTATTTTTTATGGTTTTTGGAGTTTACTCCTTAAATTCTTACTGAATCGATTTTCATATAAGGCCTCCGATATGGAAATTTTATGAGGATTAAATTTTATACAAGCAATAACACGGACTGGTTGAAATTTTTAATAAAAAATTACATATTTCACATTTCGACTTAGATATTACGATAGTTTTATTTTTATTTTTAAGAGATTCGTTTCTTACCTTCTTTGACTATTGCATATTCAAAGACAATCGTATTTAAGGAGTAAGCTCCAGTCGTGCGTCAGAACTGACACACACACTTTTTTTTATTTCAGTGGCGCACGCTTTCGATTTTGGAAGAAATGCCATAACCAACACAAAAGTCAAGGATTGTATGAGCCCAGATGGTGAAAAGATGGATGGATTGTGTGAGGAATTATATGAAAGAGAAGAGAGTGAATGATAGCGTGACGGTTGACAGGGGAGAGTTGAAAGAGAAAACGTGGTGCGCCAACCCCACGTACCATTGAACAAGGGCAGGAAGATGATACTGATAATGACGATGCTGGTGTTGTTCACACGGCTTTATATCAAGCTATATATTTCCTGTATAAACTGTTCTCGCATTGTATAGAATTTCCGTACAATACGAGGTCAGGTTACACTGGAAATGTACATAATCATGTGTGATAATCCAACAGCTGGGGTGAGTTTTTGAAGAAAATGCTTCTATAAACGCTATATCTAGGTTCATGTTTACCGATCCCACAAAAAACCAGCCTAGTGCGAGTCGGACTCGAACAAAAAACGCCAAAAAAACACGTTTCTTGTGTCATTTTAATTATTAACTTGATTAATTTGTTATTAAACTATACCATTCAATGATAAATATTTGTATATTTATATATATATATTTGTAATCACGTTCTCGAAACCGGCTCTGATGATTTCGATGAAAGTTGCAATATACAGGTTTATGGGAGCGAAAAATCGATCTAGCTAGGTCTCATACCTGGGAAAATTCGTTTTCTCCGTATTTTCACACGAGCAGAGCTCGGTCGCCCAAAGTTTCGAACAAGATGGCTACTTTAGAATAATGACATGGCAGCATGGAATTAGTATGAACTATCCTATAATATTAAATGAGCATTATTTTTTTCACCAACTCGCTCAGGTTCTTTGTTGTTAAAGCGGCAACAGAAATACACAATCTGTGATAATTTCAACTGTCTACCTATTACGGTTCATGAGATACATCCCGCTGACAGACAAACGGACGGACGGACAGCGGAGGCTTAGTGTAATAGGGTTCTGTTTAGCACATTTCGTGAACGGAACCCTCAAAAGTAAGGTACGTACTTAGAGATTTAATCTAGAAAACAAACCCGGCTTGCAACACATCTCTAAGTAGGTCAAAATGGACACCTCTAATGTCAAAATGGACGATTGACACAAACCCTCAAAATTTATTCGAACCGCTTTGAGAAAAAATTTATATCAGCAATTGAATCATAGTAATCGCCAGCTTTTGATCATATCGTAGAAGTTAGATACCGTATTCAATTCAACAAAATAATACAAGAGTAAGGGAATATCTTAACTCCTTACTACTTAACACTTCTGCCTACGTTTTTAAGGATTACATGCGTGATGTTAAGAATATCTAACAACCCTAGATATTGCACAGAAACTGCATAAAAGACAAAGGGCTGGGAGGATGTACCGCGCGTGTGCGTTGTCCCAATAACCTGCTAACCGGCTGGAACCGGATCGTTCGGCTCTCCCGAGCGGCCCCGAGGTTTGCCGAACGCTGAGAGGGTAGTTTATTGGCTACAAATTAGTGGATATTTTGTGTCGCTTCATTTTAATGGTGCAATGTTTGTGGAGTGGTGATGAAGCGTTTGGGTGTAATCAAAATTGCTGGGTGCTGGGATAGAAAATAGGTCACAGCTCAGCGCAATACTTTTAAGTGAAGAGGAATCGTAAAAGTCTTTGTTATTATGACACTCCGAGTGTCATAATAACAAAGACTTTTACGATTCCTTATTGCCTAATTTTGCCTGAGTAATTTTCCAATTACTGTCAAAGCAAAGCCTGCACTATAGATACTCGCATGACGACTGAGACGGGAACAACATAACGCAACCTTTTTGAGGGAAGAAGCTGCCACATGCGACGAACGGTAAAAAATCTAAGAAATTAACATGATTTGCAAGGTAAACCAATCGCCAGTGGATCGCCACACACAAGCTTCTCAAAGGAGGCAAAGGAACTAGGCACAAAGACATGACAGACAGAGTGAAATCACTATCAAAGAGAACGGAGAATTGCATTAGAGATAGCCTAGTGGTGTGACCGCCGCCTGCCACGTCATAAGTCTCGACTTTGAACCTAAGGGAAGCGCACCTCTGACTTCTCGGATTCATGTGCGTATTGTATAATACACTTGCTTCAAAGGAAAACATTGTGACAGATATTTCTCGACGGCATGTGAAGAAAAGTTAGAGGTCCATGGGCGGTATAAAAAATCTGACACCAGGTCAGCCACTAACCGCACGAAAAATAAAGAAGAACTGCATCAATTAGTTCTCTACCCACTTTTCAATTAAAGCAAGCTAACCCAAATAACACAAGAGACAGCACTTTTCAAGGAAAAATCTTGCAACATCTTTGCGCTTCATAAAAAATTGCACGTCAACCATTTTGTGAATTTAAAAACCCTCTTTTTAGAGCACATCAGAAACACTGGATGGAGTTGAAAGGGGTTGTAAAGGGCATAAGGGGGTGATTATACAGAGTCGTCGGTTGCTAGCACAGCGTTAACTTTTATTTTTAGTCCCAAGGGCAGCGGGTGATGTGATATCGATAGGGGGACACATGTTTATTGAAGGATAGGTAGGTATGGTTAGGCTAATTCTGGAAAAGGTGCAAAATTAGCAACGGTAGAGGTGACTTTGGTTTTTGCCAAGTATGGACGTAGAATACAGATAATTCATGAATTCAAATTAGACTAGGCAGATTAAAGTAAACATATCTTGATTTAAAAGAGCGTCCGTGGAGTTTCTTGCCCGTTCTTCTCCATAGGAACCTACTACGCTTTGGAATAGGCAACTAGCTTAATCTTTTGACTGCCCGATCCCTTGATAATTCAAATGTGCCTGTAATTGGTTTATTTGAAATAAATGGTTTGAGTTTGATTATAACATATTCCAAACGAATCGCGTTGTGGTTTTAATTGGCATATTTGGCAGTGGTGAAGGGCGTTTTAGGGGACTGTCTAATGTAATTTTGACGTTCCAAAAGTGCTGATTCTCAGCCTAGTTTGAATAAATTACTTTTGATTTGATATTATTTACAGATTCGCAAAAGCTCTCGTTATTTTGTAACAATATTTTGATAAAAAGAGTGTCGGTGGAGTTTCTTGCCCGTTGTTCTCCATAGGTATTAGCCTACTACGCTTTGGAATGGGCAACTATCTTCATATTTCTAACTGACCGACCCCTTGACAATTCAAAAGTGCCTGTAGTTGGTTTATTTGAAATAAATGATTTGAGTTTGAGTTATAAAACATACTGTCTTTTACTTTATCTTTTAAAGTTAAACTTCACGAGCTCATACGCAAGAAGCTGGCAGTATCATCACAATTGTAATGTTTTCCCATTGTTTGTCTTATTTGTGTTAGTGTATTTAAATCAATATTTATTCCTTAATTCTCGCTATTGCACCTACCACTGTTTGTCTCTGCATCACCCAAAGGTTGACTGGTAGAAAATGCCTATGGCATTTAGTCCGCCTCTGTACCTACATTTGTGTGCTTGAAGTATTAAATAAAACTAGCGGTCGCCCAGAGGTCGAAATTCGACCATGATTCATTTACATGTCATGATTCTAAGGTAGCCATCTTGTGTCAAACGCATGGTACTTAGTGTGTGTAATGTTTTTTTTTATTAATTTAATTTATTTTTAATTTATGTTATATAAAAATATTAGCTTTCTGCACTCCTTCTGCATATAAACTTTAACTGTGACAAATTTCATACTCCTGCGTCCGCGTAATTTTCGTAAAAAGGAAAAAAAAATTTTCTCAAAGTTTTTGCTTCACGTATTAATATATAGATGATAATAAATACGGTGTGGCCTGAGGCAGAAACTACAAAATGCCAGGTGCTCCTAAGTGGTATGTTCACTTTTATACAGACCATATCACACGTAAAACATAGAACTAATAACCCATCAAAAGGTAAACATGCAAATTTCGCAACCCTTAATTTGCAAACTACCGGTAATTCCTTTTCTTCAAGTCTAAAATCCGTGAATGCAATCCGAAAGAAAATTAAAAACGAAGGCTTCCGTAGTTGGGATGAATTTATCCCAAGAACAAACGAAACTTTGTAGTTGATTTTTTTTCTCCCATACATCGAAATACGTCACAGTAAATTTTCCAACTGCAAATGTAAGTTTGGGCTGTGAGACCTTCTTCTTTTCATGATTCTAGGTCAACGAGAAGTACCCTATAGGTTTTGATTTATTTGCAAGTATCAAAATATATCGTATAAATAGCCGTATTTTTTTAATGCGTTGTTTAAGAAGCTTGTTTTTTTTTGAGATCGAAGGGACCGTAGACCTACGTATTTGATATGTATTTCAACAACAAAAAACGGTCTTGACAGACAGACAAACAAACGGACGGGCGGAAGGACGAACGGACAACGAAGTGATCCTATCCTTGAGGATTGCGTTTTTCGTTTTGAGGTACGGACCCCTAAAAATAACAAGTTACCTCTCATTTAAAACCAGACAGTGACCGTTATAAATCTTCCCTCTCTACAGATTCTGCACGAAGGGAGCCAAACAATTTGGATAGACAGATGGACCGGTTTTGATTGTAACAGGAAGATTAGCAGACGGAACGGTTTTTTCATGGCCGTTGATTTTCAAGGATAAACATAACCCATTTTTAAAAGAATCGGAAATGCCCAAAACATTGAACCCCTTCAATACCATACGGAACAGACTTAAAAAAGAGATTATCCACATCCACCATCAAACACCGCATACCCAGCGATCTCAGTAGTGTCAGTTTATTCATATGTAAATAGACATACACACACCTCCACACACATTTACAACACCTCCATTACACCCTCCACAACTCCACCATTTACATACTACACCGCATATGACACGCCCGCACACACTACAAATATTAATAATTATGTCACTCTCTGTTTTTCATATTTTTTTAATGTTTAGAATAGTTTTAATGTTATAGTTACTGTCAGCTGTGAAGCGTACGAACGTATATAAAAATCAATTGCTGTTCGTTTGTCTCGCTAAAACTCGAGAACCGCTGGGCCGATTTAGCTGATTTTGGTTTTGAAATGTTTGTCGTATTCCAGGGAAGGTTTAAACGGTGACGGTAGGTAGGATAGGTAGGGTAGGTAGGGTTTAGTGCTTACAGTGCGAAGTTGGGCCGTAAAGCTAGTAATAAATAAATAAATAAAACTTGCTATTGACGGTGTTTAGTACATACACATACGTATAAACACGCCTTACCATGGGGGTCGGCAGTAACTACCGAACGCCCATAGCTAGGAACCTTCAGGTCAGGACCTTTCTGAAGAACATCACCTATAAGGTCAGTATATGTCCTCCTAGAGCGTCCCGGCGTTTCCACTCACATCTGCCTTGTAAATACTTCTTGTTAGTCGCCTTTCATTCATCCTCTCAACATTAGATCGCCTTTCGATCTAAGGGAAAAGGGGTTTGTTCTGAATCTTGGTGTACTTATGTGCATTTGTGATTTCTGTTTGTTAACGCATACACTGGATTTTGGAGATATCTTGTTTTAGGATGTTGTATCGTGTTATCATTTCTTTAATAATGTGTTTCACATAGGCGCCATCTTCACGGGTGAAAGAATCGCAGCGTTGGTGCGCCGTGCCATGAAATTCTATAGAAACTCTTTGAATTAATCTCCACACAGCAGGAGTAGCCTAGTGGTATGATCGTCGGACTGCCATAGGTCTCGAGTTCGAACCGAAGGCATGCACCTCTGACTTTTCGGATTCATGTGCGTATTGTATAATTATCACTTGCTTAAAAGACGGTGAAGGAAAACATCGTGTGGAAACCGGCATGCCTGAGAGATATTTCTCGACGGCATGTTAAGCCAAGTCAGAGGCCCATGGGCGGCTTTAAAACTCAGACACCAGGTTAGTTACTAACCACACGAAAAGAAGAATCTCCACACGGCGATAATTTGAAGGTACAGCGTGAATATCGCCGCGATTATGTAGTCCGTGATGGCGGCTTAGTAATTAGTATTTTTTGACATTTGTTTAGCAGCAAACCCTAGGAGAGGCTTATGTGGACTGCTATAGCCTGTTTTAATAACGATGTTGATGAAATACTATTCATTAGCAGCAATACAATGCAATTTTTTTGTCTATGTGCTCGGCAAAGCTTTTCAAAACATAACATTGGAAAAATCGTGCAAGTGGAGTGCAAGTGCAAGAAAAACCCATCAATTTCTCAACTACAAACCACAGTTATTTAAAACATTCGCCGACAGGAAATGCCAGCAGTGTATTACATGCTAACACCCACACTCACAAGGTCGGCATATACACGTCAACCACAAAACACGTCACCAACATATACATAGACAAAATTTAAAAATTTGTTTCACGCGGCGGAAAATGGAACTAAAGTCAAGATGTTCAGAATTTGAATACGCTGCCTTAGAAAGTGGCGCCACCCCGATGTGTCAACTTATTATGGTCGGGTCATTCTGCCGTCATGCTTACATTGACGCACACAGACAAAGTCAGTACATATAGGAGTACGTCATTTTCTTCTGAATGAAGTTCTCTCTACTGTTACTAATTCATATTTGATATATTAGTACAGACATCTGTTTTATTTTTATTTTCATTATGTCTGTAAACATTACGGAATTTTTTGAAGTTTTTTTTTCGTGTTTATGCAATTTCGTTCTTGTTTCATGTTTGAAAGATTATTTAGAAAATTGTTTTGTCTATGTTTCGTTTATGACTGTTATGAAGAAGCTGTGTTTTCGTAATTTGTGATCAGACAAATGAAATGCACCGGTTTTAATTTAAAACGAATTAAATGTTCCTGGGTTTGTTTTGATAATTTTAATGATTATACTCCGTTAAATTCATATGTGTTACGACCGGGTCTAACATTTTTACTACCTTGCAACCTGATACCGACCTGCAAATTGCCAAAAAACGTAAAAAAAAGAATTTCGCGGGTAACACTAGCGCATCTCACTTATGCAGGGTTACCATATCGAAATTTGTAGATCCTGAAAAAAAAGACGGACCTTTTACTTCTTACTTTTATCAGGATTCATATAACGTTTTAAAGTTTAAAAAATATCCTGACCACGAAAACTAACATAAATGATAAGGCCGGACGAAGTCCGGACGGAGGCCCAAAAACCCGGGCAAATCCGGCCGGATAGTAACTCTAACCTCAAGGGAAGCTGAAAGCTTCGTTACAGTTGCCAGAGGTGTCTCTATTATTGCATTCATTAGGAGATAAAACTAATTGTAAATCAAGTTAAAATTACATTCAAATTTTGCATCGCCCTTTACAGCTAAAAATCAATACACGTGCCAAAAGTAAACCACTGAATAGCATACGAGAGCTTTCAATGAAATACAATGGGGAAATGTCCTGTTCCTTCAAGTAGATTATTAAAAAATATTGGACACGTATTTTTTCTTTTTTTACGTAATCAAAAGATTACGACGATACATTCAGTTAAATGTGGCATGACGTCACGAGTATGTAGATTTTACTTACTTGTGACGTAGCAAGCCCCCACTCCCCAACCTTAATGCGTTTTTCTAAGTCATTTATGAAAAAGCAAAAAATACGTGGATACATTTTTTTATTTTATTATCTGACTGACGGACTAAATATTACATATTGAGAACCCTCCCTCGGAGCCTCTGAATGCACTTTAAACCTTTCGACCCGACTACTAATGACTCGTAGATTTGACAGTCGTTACGGGTAGTCAGAAGCCCAAGTCTGACAACCAGTCTTACCAAGTGGTATCGTGTTACCCAGTAACTGGGTTGTGGAGGTCAGATAGGCAGTCACTCCATGTAAAATTCTGGTATTCAGCTGCATCCGGTTAAACTGGAAGCCGACCCAACACGGTTGGAAAAACGGTAGGCAGATTGATTTTATATACGTGCTATATCGTTCGTACGAGAAAAGAATATTGGTATGTCCAGGAATGGACCAGTGTTCAGCAGTTTTGTTTGACCGAGACCACTGTTCCACGTTTTAGGTATTTGCTCGGCGAGACGGTGGGCAGTGCAGGCCGCTCATTCGTCAACGCTCACGGCATCCCGACGGTCATTCGTCAACGCTACCCCCCGCCTCGCCGCGAATTCATAACGCGCGGAACAGCGGTCTCGGGCAAACTATAGTTTCTTGTGAAGGGGTCCAGTTTGGACGGTGTAGGCGCAGGTGAAAGACCTTAAAAACCTCATCAAATCAATAACCATAGTCACTACTAAGAGATCAAAATGCCTTTTGACAAAAGATCAAATATAAAAAACCCTCAGAAACCGAACCTCAGTAAGAAACCCTCTAAGTTCGGAGAAAGATCAAACGTCAAAAGATAAGGAAAAGCCCAGGAGATGCAGTCAGTAGATCAAATTGTTTTCTGGGATCCATAAGGACTTTTACGACCCGAGAATGACAGCAATTGGGTACTTTTGGTTGTGGTTTCCAGAAGAAAGAAAACACCAATCCATCTCCCTATAAATCGATAGCTTCGCACCATAGCGTGGTATTTGTAAACACGTATACATAGTTGGCACGCTGCTCGGGCCGGTGAACGCGAATTATTAATAGAAGACCAAATGTAACGTGACGTCACGTGCGCTTGCGCTACATGTATTACAAGACGAGTTACGATGGGTAATTAGCTTTATGGTTGAAAGGAAAACGCCTTATTATAAAGATAATCTTCTCTTCATCTGCCAGGAGGGAGGAATATTGGCTGCTCTTTAGCAAGATGGAAATCATCATCATCCCCATTGTTCTTTATCTGAATTTATTAGTTGTCGGCGAAACATGCCCCTTTCTTCCATACTTCTCTATTAGTGGTCCTCTCGGCAGTCACTCCCTTTCTAGTCACATCATCTTCCACACAGTCCATCCATTGTTTATTTCGTCTTCCCCAGAAATATAGATACGAAATTAGTGTTATATTCCTTCATATCAGACCTACTGTAGCAGATTGTGATTGAAAGGAAAACGCCTTATGATAAAGAGAAGGTGCTAGGAGTCAGAAAGAAGCCATTGGGTCGCCTTTTAGCAAGAAGGATTATTATTATGAGCGTATGTTGTCCCACTGCAGGGCAAAGGCCTTCCTTCCCAGCTAAAGCACTAGGAAGTGGTGAAGGGTGGGCATTTTTGGGGGACTGTCTTACGTAATTTTGGCGTTCGAAAAGTGCTGATTCTCAGCGTAGTTTGAGTAAATGACTTTTGAATTTTTGAATTTTCTGCAATCCTTTAAAAGGAAGACCAGCTCATAAAGATGGTTTACGATGGGTATATATATGTACTTTGTATATTACCTTAATATCAGGCCTAATATGGTAGTTTAGACTGAAAGTATGAACAGTCAATGGTTAGAGGACAGAAAACCGAAATGGGTTTCATTAAAATGTAGTCTCGAAATCTTCTAAAATCTTATTGCCATGGATTACGATCACTGAAGACCACATCACCACCGTTTAACTAATCATCCAAGGCGACAGAGATAAACAAAACGAAGAAAGCGTTGAGGAATTAGACAAACGAATCAGGTGATTGTACGAAGACATAATATTTCTCTACTCATAACCCCTGATCAATTCAGAGAAACGACTTTTAAATCGTCAAAGATTGATAGACCCCTAATAGCCTAAAATCAAATCTTTCTAGTTTTAAACAAGAAGATAAGTATGCCCCAAATGCTGCATCAGGAACAGCCCTGTAAGGGCTAACAAGTAACAAATAAATTCGAGGAAATATGACGATAGAAATTAGTCACACTCTGGCAAACGACCAGACAACTGTCACTGTTCGCGCGTTATAACAATTTTTAAAACATGTCGCTGAACCACGTGCATTTCATGTCATTTTACACGTGCTAGGAAGACCGAGCTTCGAGGTTAACGAAGCCAGGGTTTCGAAGGGTGAATATTGAGTATATTCCAGACTCCTTAGTTAGTTTAACCCACTTAAAACAAGCTATAACTGTCAAGTAAATTCTTTCTGTGATGACAAGGGTGACGGCTATAGCTAGTGGATTTACATTTTGAACTCATCGGCTTTAACACCCTCGAAAACGATGAAAACGACACCAATAACGTTTTTTTTTTTTAAATCGCTTCACTTTTCTAAACATTGACTTTTTTCATGCGTCAATAGTCAACACTGTGAACGAACGGAACGTTTTAATCCCGATTGTCAACAGTGTTAACGACAGGGGTTTTACTGATCGGGAATATTCAGTTTGATCAGATGTCTTTTGAATGCTGTTGGTATCTCTACTTTGAATGCGAAGGTCAGGGATAACACTGATATTCAGCCACACGGTTCTTCGCCTTCACATTAGCAACATTAGACTTGCCTTTTTCCAACTATGTTTTGGTTACGTTGCAGTCTTACGCAATGTTGGAGAAAAGAGTATTTTGCACACAACGACTGCCATCTGAACTTTACAACATTTTCTGAGTTGTCACCTGTCCAAAGGCCATTTCATCTTTCATGTTACCAAGACTGACCACGAACATCATCATAAGCTCCTGCCCTTATCCCCAATGTATTTGTTGTCGGAGCAACATGTCTTTCTCTTCCATGCTTCTCTATTAGTCGTCATCACGGTATTCACTCCCTTTCTAGCCATATTATCTTTAACACAGTCCATCCATGATTTCTTTGTTATTCCCCTACCTATCCCAATTTATTTGGGGTTACCGCAGCATTCATGTATTCTGCTTCCATACTTGTCTTCATCTCAGTACGTACCCCCTTTAAAGCCATATCATCTGTCAGACCACCACGAGCTCATCTCGTGGTAAAGAGTAGTCAATCAGTTACTGTAACACAACTAACGGGGCTGACGGTCTAGAGTGCGCAGGACGCAGCTACCGTTATGCATCAACATTCATAGGTAAGACCTGCGGTCAGACTTTCAATCTTGACTGCAACACCTCAATATAATCGCATGAAAGGTAAGACTGTGGTACGACGTAGTATGGCTTACTGCCAACAACTCTCATCAGATTGCGTTTTTAGAATTTTGTACATATTGGTACTAGACATGCTTTTACCATGAATCTTGCACGTGTTATATAGATGACGGTCGTGATTATTAAGAGTCATATATGGACCAAGTCTGTTAACAGGGTCTTGTTTGGGATACAGACCTGATAATGAGAGAAGAAATCCTAACTATTATAAACACAAAAGTGAGTTTGTTTATTTGTTATGTTTTCACGCTAAAACGGCTGAACGGATTTGGATGAAATTTGGCACATGGGTGGACCATGACCTGGGTTAGGACATAGGATACTTTGTATCCCGATATTCCCACGAGATCGAGACATATGCGGGTGAAACGCGGGGTTGCAGCTAGTTTATAATATTTTACATTGAATCAAGGAAGATATCCCATCAGTAGCTGTAGTGATAAATCGAGTTTAAAACAGTGTTTAGATAAGAAAGGTTGTCGCTGACGTTGCAAATCTGTAGAATCTTTATTACATCTTTATTATTCGCCATACGTAGGCTTTCCATGAAGATTAGACAACATACAATTTGAGAGCGTATAGAAGTTGAGAAAAAACTAAAGTAGTTTGACAGATAATCGATGACCCACAGACTAACATCTTGGAATGGGCCATTAGGCACTAGGAAAAGAGGTCGACCTAATGCCCGGTGGGCAGATGACATAGTACAAATGGCTGGCGAACAGTGGATGAACACAGCGGCAGAATGGAAATCTCTAGAGGAGGCCTTCATCTTCAATTAACGGAGGGGTTCTTACTAGAGCTGTATATATAAAAATAAGTTTAACTTTATAGTATAGTACTTATCTAAGAAATAGTCAAGTGTTAGGAAAAGTATGTTTTGTAAAAAACTTCTTACAAAAAAAAAACAAACGACTTCGATAAAAACAACACTACAAAGTGAAGTCAGTTGTTTTTTTTTTGTAAAAAAAGTTATTATTTTTGACTTTTTAGTGTACCCACTCAAATTCGAATACCACTACCTGCTATGTAAATAACAGTGACAGGAGTTATCATCATATCATCCACATATACTAAGTGGGAAAAATACGTATTATTGAAGCTTACTCAAAAACTATCCAAGCAAAGTTAATAAAATTTATATGGGACCAACTTGGAAGCATACTACCCTTTTTTTTATACAAAAAAATAATTTTCAAAATCGGTCCTCAATTGACGGAGAAATCGGCGGACGTAAATAAAAAACACATACGCGACGAACATAATAACCTCCAACTTTTTGGAAGTCGGTAAAAAAAATTGTTTTTGTTAAAGAAATTTAAGTTTTTTTTATTTTATTTACTTATTTTATAAAAGTTGATAAAGGTTGCGTAAAAGATAATAAAAAAGGCGTATGATTAACATGAGTAGGAGATACTAAGAACCCAATATCTTGGCGTTATGGTTATCCATGAACCTCTGGCCAATGTTTCGTGGTGAACATTTAAAGACCATGATTAAATAAACAGATATTCGCATGGTTTTCTATTGCTTTTATTCATCGTAGCTAAAAACTGCAGAAGTTTGCAATTCAATCTTCAATAAGGTTAGTGCAACTAGCAAGCTAGCATGAAAAACAAATAGCATTGTAGTCAATTAGAAACTGAATATCGTTAGCGTTACATCACTAGCAGGAATGGGAGCATCTGCAGCGGTCAATGTCGAGTGCTAGTGAGGGGAAAACGTCTTTGGTTGGGATGTTTATCGATACTTTTATGTCACGTTTGTGATAATTTTGGGCTGTGGTTTTGTGTTGTAATTAGGCGTGAATTTTAAATTACTGTGTTTTAAAACAACGACATCTATTTCTTTATTTATTTATTTAACACTTTACACACAAATGTACCTACATAGGCGGACTTAATGCCATAGGCAATAAATTAAATTAATATTAATCTATCTCTATCTATTTAGTCTGTAATGTCCCACTACGGGGCAAAGCCCTCCCTTTTCCACACACGTCTGTCTTCTGGCATTGCGGGCCAGTACCTTCGATAGGAGTCAAATTCGCAACTTCATCTTCCCACTCATTGGGTCCCATTAAATACTTGGCGACATCTGCAGCTGTGATGTTGTTAGTCAAAATAAAAAAATAAGCAGAGCATCAGCACTTCTAGGTGGTCAAAATTACTAGAGATAGCTCTTGACACTACCTCCTTCAGTACTTCCTAGTGTTTAAGCTGTTTAAAAAACCAAAATGTTAGGAGATGATTTCCCGTATCTCGTGGATGTATTTCAGGACTATCGATAAATCACAGCACAACACTACGTCATAAACGCCGGAAATATCACGTAAAAGCTATCTATCAACAGATGCCAGTCAGTCGCAGACTCGCAAATGATCGTACAAACTATATTCAAACTATATGGTTGTTTTTGACGAAGCACGCACAACACAGATCAAAATAAATCATACCTATTCAACGGTGTTTTGGAATTAATAGCATCTTAACAAGCATCTTTCATCTTCTTCTTCTGAGAAGCGGGATCACAATCAAGCGACACCTGTTTTGGATATAAAATAAAAGTTAAAAACTAAAACCCAACTATGACAAAAACGCCAACTAAAATGATATACCTAAACAAGATTTTTTTTATTACAATGTTTTTTTCCTTAGTCATAGAAGATAATTCGGAGGCACACGAAATTAAGGCATAGATTACGAACAACACGACGCGCTTCCAACGATACCTCTTTTATCAAAATACGACGAGTTTAGGAGTTATGAGGGAATAGTATACATACACACATAGCCTGTTCAAAACATAACCCTCCTTTGGCTTTGCCACAGTCGGGTAATTAGTGGCACGGTCAACCGCACGTCAGTAGTAATACTTCTAAGAAAATCGCTTCTACTGCAACGAAATAAAGATGCTTTCATTGTCAAATTGTTACAATGACAGGGTAAGATTTTCTCAGGTACAAGTTAATTAGTTTAATCAAGAAGATTTTAGGAAAGCTTGTAGTTTTGGTCCATAATTTCTCGTTTGTATTGTGTTCAAAAACAAAATACAATTTACCTATTTTTATGCCTAGTTTATATGATAGCAGTGACTGGACCTAGTGACTCAGAATTTCGGACCGTTCGTCAGTGGGTTCATGTAGACGAGATCGGCAGTAAGTTAGGCGGGGGAAGCTACTGGTCCCGAAAATAAACGGGTAGGTTAGTCAACTGGACTGATTTGAGGACACGAAGTCAGCACGTCTACACGAGCGCTGTTGCGAGTCAACGCTGGATTGACGTACTGTCACATTACTGTGCTCGTATAAACCTGCCTTTAGGCTGACAATCAGTGCGAACGGTGAGCAATGGGTAGCTCGCCGTTCGATAAGGACCAGGCCCGGGTCGACGGCGCGTTGTGTTCCACGCGCGCCTCAAAGCGATGTCAGCACCAACTGACGGTGTCCGTAAGGGCCAATGCCTGCAAGGGTTGCGAGTTTGTCCGAAAGGGATATCGCGGCCCTGGCACACAGGCAACGGAAGGAACACGGGTGAGTTTTAGTCAGTAAAAGTCTGACACGCCCTCCCGCTCCGCCCAGAGAGAGAGAAGTTATTTGATAATTTCCGAACCTCAAAAATAAAAAAAGGCTGACAATCAGTGTCATATTTCAACGTCAAAAGTTACAAAAGCCTGCCCCCAAAAAGCACACCCTTCTTCACCACTTCCTAGCGTTTAGTTGGGAAGAAGTAGCAAAACAAACTCCCTAGCAATACACCGACGTGACAGTGTTGTCAAGAATGCTAGTGTGAAATGCGATATTCGTTTTCTTTATTTGTGTAAGTGACAGAACTGACAGACGGCACATTTATGTAGGTTACATAAAATCGTAGGTCACGGTCACCGCAGACGTCATCATTCATAAAGCCACGGTTACCTAGAAGAGCGTGGGCGCCACACAACGACCGCAGTGACAGCTGTCATGATGGCAGCGGGGTTTGACTTTATGGTATCAAAAACGCTCACTAGGAAAACACATCAACTTCATTTGTTAAATATCGTTTCAGTGACGTCATTCGCCGGTAAACTGCAGACGCTATGTCATGGTAGCTTAACACACAGATACAAAGCTAAAAAATCCTATTCAGTCATGACATTGGCGTCTATACTTTCTTGCCGGCTCTTCTCTATAGTGAACGACCAATTGGAACCGTGCACCTAGCTTCTAACGTTTGATATGCGCCCATGTACATAGGTTTATGTGAAATAAAATATTTTGATTTAGCAACACTTAAAACTGAAAATAGCAATGCCAATGATTTGGTCGTTTCCTATGGAGAAGAGCCGGCAAGAAACTCCACGGTTAGTATTTGAAGAATAATGGTCGGTTATTTTAAAAAAAAACTGCTGTTTCATACATTTTGACTGCGTAGGTATTGCACTTTTCTATGAAACAGCAGATTTAAAAATAAATAACCGACGGCAAATTTAAACGCAGAGGAGTTCAGAATCATGTACTGAATCCATGGTAACAGTTTTCGCGTCGATGTCCCTGACACCCTGTATATTGCGTAGTGTATAATATTCAAACTCAAAGCATTTATTTCAAATAAACCAATTACAGGTACTTTGAATTGTCAAGAGGTCGGTCAGTCAGAAATATGAAGCTATTTGCCCATTCCAAAGCGTAGTAGGTTCCTATGGAGAAGAACAGGCAAGAAACTCCACGGACACTGATTTAAATCAGAATATTGCGTCACGATTGTGCATTGAAGCCGTCTATAAGTCGAGTCATTTGCTGTAGTGGACATTTGTGGGTTAATAGCTGCTGCCGATTTTACACGCTCTTAGAAACATAATTATTTAGCAATTTGCATGTATCTACCGTCACTAGTTTAATTTCTGCGTTGTTAGTGGGACAGCCAGTCATGAAACAGTTTTTACCCGGCTACTGCGAAGCAGGAGGGTTATGATTTCGACCGATATGTATGTATGTTCATCTGTTACCTCATAACTTCTCAACTTCTTAATGTAATTTAGTACTATAGGTACACCTCTGCCTAATCCTTCGGGGAATATAGTCGTTATGTTAAGTTAAATAGATAATAAGATCCTGAGGTGGTCCTCGCATGCTTTAAACAACTTTTTCGCACACTTATAAGACCAGCACTCGTAGCATGACCACTATTCTTCCGACACTATTCTTCCGTCGACAAAAGCCGTTTCTATGGTGGTCATGCAAAGCGTGCTACACGCGTAGCATGAACACAAAATGACCGATTGCGATTGTGAATATGTCATTTTGTCTATTCTTCCGTCGACAAAACACGTTTCTATGGTGGTCATGCTACGCATGTAGATGGGGAGACCAAATCTTGGCAGGGGAGCACATAAGATAATAACAATATTATCGCTGACATCAGCCTAAAAAGCTTTATTAACCTTGACTGACTGAGTCAGTCACATCACCCCTGGCTTATAACGAAAGTCAAAATAATGATATGTCGATAATAAAAGATATTTTATAAACAATCGCTCACGAGTTTATAATTAAATCTGTGTGTGGCGTAAACATTGTTTTACTTAGTTATAATTACTGTGTGTGTTACTGTTACTTTGTTTTTTATTGTTTTTGTTTTTTTCCTGTGCGAGTCACAATAAATACTTTTTCTTTCTTTCTTTCTTTCTTTAATTAAAAATATGAAGATAGTGATGGCTCAGTTTTGGTAAATTTCAAATTATATTTTTTTTATACATGGGCACTTATGAAACGTCAGCAGCTAGGTGCCCGGTTCCAATTGGCAGTTTCCTATGGAGAAGAACTGGCAAGAAGCTCCAAATAAATATATTAAAATAAAATATTTGTTGTCTGTAAAAGATCTCTTTTAGCGATAAGACCGTCCATTGTGTCAACCTATGTAAAATGTTTACATTTATGTCTGTATTTTTTATGGTGTACATAATAAAGAATATTCTATTATATTCTAATATTTAATTATGGACATTATGTTTATAAATCAGAGGGGCCCGAACTTGCGTCAAAATACGGAACAGGCCGTCCGTTCAGTATTTGTACGAAAGTTTCTTAATTTCTAATGAGTGTCAATCTTCCAATAAAAAACTTTACTTTACCAACATTTTTGACATTGATTTCACTTATAGTCCCGTTAAAATCGACACAAAAGCAGGAAAACGTCGCAATTGCGCATGTAACTACGATTTTTATATGTTGTTAGGTCCCCTGAGAGTAGTTTATACCCAAGTTCGCAATCCTGAAAAACTTGTGCTTGTATGAAGGCAGGGACGTGTCGGCTTTGTCACTGGGATGGCAATGCATCTACGATGCCCCTGGTATTGTAATGACCATACAACAGGTAGGTTATGGTTAACAGGAGAGAAACACTTATCGCCACCTGCACGCGTAGCATGACCACCGTAGAAACGAGTTTTGTCGACGGAAGAATAGACAAAATGACAGATTGTGATTGTTTAACTGTCATTTTGTCTATTCTTCTGTCGACAAAACCCGTTTCTACTGTGGTCATGCTACGCGTGCTGAACTAACATGGGACATAGGGCGGGCAGAAGGCAGCTTGTATATTTGACATTCAATAACATACAAAATGGAATCATGTCAACACAACAAAGAAAAGGAGCACGCTAAATATAAGGAATAAAAGACAAAGGAATTCTTAAACTTATTTAAGAAGAAGAAAAACAAACGTAGATAACGTGATGTACACAATCGAAAAAATAAAATGGAAGCGGGTAGGTCATGTCATCAGGAGTAAAAAGGAAAGATTGGCCAGAGACGTAACAGAATGGTATCCCAGAGAAGGGAAAATAAGACCATTTCAAAGGTGGGAAGACGATTTGACAACTACTGCGGGAGGGACATGTGGGAGAAAAACTCACGACTGTGAGCTATGGAAAAGCCAGGGGAAGGCCTATGGTAAAGAACAAAGCAATTCTGTACCCTAATTAGGTAATACACGATCAATCACAATCTGAATCGTTTTGAAAGAGATTGCTAATCCATTCCTTTATAAGTTCGAAACAAAAACTGCTGAACAACGTAAACAACGCAATGAATGTTGTTGAACTGTCAAAATGAAACATATTAGTCTTAATCATTTACAAAAATGTGTTACGCAATTAGAAAGCTGATGTCTAACGTTTTATTTAAGTAAATTGCAAAACTAGAAGAATGCAATAAATTGAAATAGACAGTCGTGTCTTTACAAATAATTTCTTTCTTACAAAGCATAAATCTACCGTAACAGTAATTTAAAAAAAACTTTACGACAGGTTACTATAAACAGGTTTGTGAAATGTTATGTAGACTCAGATCCCAGGAGATATATACCGTCACTACTAATTTGGGAAGATTTGTTACACGTGCAGATTAAGCTATGGAGATCTATCCAGCATCAAACTGTCTAGGAAACGGTGATGTCGCTTAGATTTTCTGACATGACACAGATGAAATAGTCTTTTGAGTAGTAGGGGCAACGTAACTGTATGTTTTACGCAGACCAACTGCGGTTTTAGCTTTACAACAAAACTGGACTATTCGTCCACCCGGGAGGTCAGCAGCTGTTAAGCATCGCTAGAAGTCAATACAACAATCGTAAGAAGAGCTACGCAAGAAGGTGTATCACAAGATTGGAGCCTCATGCTGCAACACATAATGAGTTATATGTGGGGTGCAGTAGCTTTACGGTTCTGTCCAACTTTATAAAACTATAAAAAAACTTTATATAGACTTCAGGCCAAAAAAAAATACCC
This sequence comes from Agrochola lota, assembly GCA_947364205.1. Lineage (NCBI taxonomy): Eukaryota > Metazoa > Arthropoda > Insecta > Lepidoptera > Noctuidae > Agrochola > Agrochola lota. Next base: position 11,262,454 of record OX376245.1, on the reverse strand, counting down.
TTTACATATGCCTTTCAAAGCTCCCAAAGGTGTTATAGCAGCTAAAACGACGATCCTTTGAATTTGAAGAGAGGGCCCTCTCCCTTTTCCAGCACAAAGCGGAAGAATAGACAAAATAACAGATAAACAATCACAATCTGTCATTTTGTCTATTCTTCCGTAGACAAAAAACGTTTCTATGGTGGTCATGCTACGCGTGCTACCCTATTTTCTTTTCTATGCCTTTTGAGCCTGAGAAAATTTGCTAAATTCTAAGGGGAAAATATCATCGACAACTGACGAGCATAGACGCATAGTACACCATAGTTAGCGTACAATAATAAATCCGAGATTAGCAATGACGTGACAACACCCGGATCTACCAAACACTACGTGTAAACTAATGACTGTTTATTTCATACAATACATTGAACTGGAGTAATTTACGAGTTGATTTGAGAGTTGGTGAAAAACAGAGAGGAACTACTGGTCTTTACATCAACATCAGTTTTCAACTAGGTATGTTGGATCGGCTCGTGATCGGATGCAGTTGAATAATACTATTTACATCAACATCAGCCTGAAATTTTAGCACTGCTGGGACTGACTTTGGCCACCATTTTAACCGACTTCCAAAAAGGAGGTTTTATGTTCGTAGCGTTTGTGTTTTTTTTTATGTATGTCCACCGATTTCTCCGTCAATTGGAGACCTATTTTGAAATTATTTTTTGGTATGAAAGGGTATGCTCTCAAGTTGGTCACATATAAATTTTATTAACTTTGCTTGGATAGTTTTTGAGTAAGCTTCAATAATACATACATATTTTTCCCACTTAGTTTAAGTGGGTGATATGATGATAACTTCCTGTCACCGTTATTTATATAGCAAGTAGTGGTATTCGAATTTGTGTGGGGTAGGTACCAAAGCTTTTACAAAAAAAACACTACAAAGTGAAAAATTACTTTAATTTCGGAAGTCGGTGGCAAAAAACGAATATTCAAAACCAAAGGTACCGACTTCCGAAATTAAACTTATTTGTCACTTTGTAGTGTTTTTTGTATTGTAAAAAGTTTTTGTAGTAGAAATGTACATACACTGAATGGCATTGACATTTTTGCCAGTGCGGGCAAAACCTGGATGACACTAGCACAGGAGCGTGCAGCAGGATTGGCACAAGAAAAGAGGAGGAGAAGCCTATGATCAGCAGTGGGCGAAGTCAAGCTATGGATGATGGTGAAACTGAATGACAAAGCTGCTGATTGAAAATACCAAAAAGATATCAAATCTTGACATCAGACGATCAGTAGCACCAGTATATTTGGCATGCCTTGAGAAAAAAGGCAGAGAAACTGGATAAAATCAACATGGGATAGATACTGTGGAGTATTGATGCAGACCAAACGAGATAAGCCTCTTTTATGGGGGGTAAGTCCCAAGACACGGGATATTGGACGTAGGTACATTGGGACAGCGGTAGATTAAAAATACTCGATAAAGCACGAAATCTCGATCTTTTAGGAAAATTACCGATCAGCACGCTTAGCATGACCACAATATAACAAAAAATAATACAGATTGTGATTCTTTATCTGTCATTTTGTCTATTCTTCCGTCGACAAAACCCGTTTCTATTGTGGTCATGCTAAGCTTGCTGGAGGATCAGTACTTGGTTTGCCTTCAGAAGAATTGCGGAGGGATGAAACCAATTTAGAATGTTGATACAGTCGAAAGGAGATAAGCCTCCTGTTGGGAACTCCCGGGCCCAAAATGATGGTGATGAAGGCAGACTTTGGCAGCACGTATCGATCGACATCTAAAATGATGGAAGCGGGTTTTATTTATTTTATTGCTTCACCAACAATTTTTTAGTTTTGATGCTAAAGGTAACATGCAAAAATAATATGCAACAGTGCAACAATCTGTAAAGTAAAATCTGAATTATTCGCCAGTCCATTTACTTCCAGCACGCTTAAAATGACCACAATAGAAACGGGTTTTGTCTACGGAAGAATAGACAAAATGACAGATAAACAATCACAATCTGTCATTTTGTCTATTCTTCCGTCGACAAAACCCATTTCTATGGTTGTCATGCTACGCGTGTTGGTGCGTATTTTCACGGGCCCTGTAAGCAGATGCTGCCATAGAAAAAAATGGATGTTGGATACATTTGCGTATAGCACTACCAGACTCCGCTCGCGAAGAAATTACGTACCAAATTATGTAAATTAGACTCAATCAATCAGACATGGCCCATTATCATGCTCCAACCTACCTAATACTAACACAAATGGCCCTCCAATCACAACATAATGTCAAGGCCAGTTGACTCATTGCATCTGATTCACTTGTGAGGGGGTACACCCCCTCTCTTCCACTCCTTGGTAAAACTACGAGTGGGAACGGTAAAGGTTAAAGATCAGGTGATAAAGCATTATTTATTGCTTGCTTGAAGTCTACAAACCTAGTCTGAAAGTTTCCAAGAAAAGTGGATTATGTATTAATACTTAAATGTTTCCACGAATTAAGGGAGTTATAAAAGCTTGGTATATGAGGTCAGCAATAAATAGGCCACCCTTATATTGAAAATAGCTTTTACGAGTGGCTATACCTACTTATTTATAGTATTTTTATCTCACGAAGCGACGCGCGCCTTACTTGTGGTTACCAAGTCTACACATACGCTGTGAATATGTGTGGAAGCGTAGGAGCTGTCCTAGACAATGGCGAAGTCGGAAGTTTTTTGTGTGTTATGTGCTGTCCCTACTCGTCTTCAAAGCGTGTTTGTACAGTCACGAGCACCAATATGTATACACTCAGCAACTTTAAAAAGTGATTTTCTCCTACTGCGGTGATTGTAATTCTATGTTGTTACGAACATAGTATTTTGGAACACACACTAATTTGAAATAGGTCTTATCTCAAAGTTGCAGTTGTTATTCCATGCGAAAGTCGCTTTTGAATTTTGCTAAGTGGATATACATATTGGTGCTCGTGACTGTACACTTGGTTATCACAAGTAAAGCGCAAGTCGCTTCGTGAGACACAAAAACGGACCTGTAACGTAAATAAATTTATTTTAAATATGGGGGTCAATTTTGGAGGGCCAATAAAAAAAAATGTTTTGTCAACTGTACCGTGTGACATAACCAATGAAACGGCTTACTGTGAGAGTCTCAAACCTATTTTTTTAAATAATTTTAAAATAAATAGTTATATAGTTATTTAAGAAAATAGATGAACATTGACCATTACGCCCCACCCTTATCTCCGAAACTATTGAGGCTAAAATTTTGAAAAAAAAAACAAAATGTCGTTCTATACTTATAGATTACGGATTACTTGGAGTGGAGGAGGCAAATCTCGCAATATTGTGCGTACATTTTATGCACATGATTTTCAACTACAATATAAGTTTGTTCCTGTGATATATTCATCCCAACTACGGAACCCTTCATTGTACGTGGTCCGGCACGCACTTGGCTGGGTTCTGTTATGTTACATGGTAGTAATCTTGCAGGTGACCTTATGGTCAGCACAGTCTAAATCTGCCATACCAGATTCATCGCAGGTGCATTGTCACCACATATATAAAGCTGAAATGACTGTTGTGCATGTAAAATTATACTAGCTCCTAACCTATACATATTCCCGGTGTACATATACAGGGCGGCAGGGACATCGATGCAAAACCTATTACCATGGATTCAGTACATCAATGTTCAGTACATTATTCTTGAACCCCCAAGCGTTGAAATTATTTGTCGGTTATTAAAAAAAAAAAACAACTGTTTTGTATGGAATCGCTAATATATTTTTATAACCAACGAAAAATTTCAACGCAGGAGGGTCCAGAATCAATCCATGGTACAGCGATTCAAACCTTACGGCGCGGCGGCTCAGAACATGAGGCGAGTCGCTGCGCAGTAACAAATACATGGGTCAGCGGGAGTGACGGGTGCGGTACTGCGCAGCGAGAAGCGCACTTCAGAGCCGCCATAAACTATGACGCGTCGATGTCCCTGCCACCCTGTATATACCCTTCAAACTGGAACACAGCAACACCGTTCGTGCGGAAGAAATGGGTAATGGTGCTAGTTACCCAAATGACCTCTTTTATAAAGTTCTACTACTACTCTCTCGAAATTACAGTACAGGGTCGAATTAAATTAGCTAGCTAAACTCAGCAGACATGATGACATCGATATCTAAACATGATAAAACAAAAAAAAAACAGTTTTTCTTAAGTCATACTTCAAATAAAAACAACACCAGCGCTCGTATACCACAAAAAAAATATCATCTAATCTTATACCTATTTTTGATTTTGACAGTTGTTACGGTTCGTCAGAAGTCAGAGTCTGACAACCAGGCTTACCAGGGGGTATCAAATCACCCAGTGATTGTGTTGTGGAGATCAGATAGGCAGTTGTTGCATGTAAAATATTGGTACTTATTCAGCTGCATCCGGTTAGACTGGAAGCAGACCCCAACTTAACATTGGGAAAAGGCTAAACAGCTGATGATGAAAAATAGTGTGGGCACAGTTGGCAAAACTGAACAAATAGACCGCAATTGTATTAAAATAATGTGAAAACCTACGGTTTCAATCCTGTTATCAATGAAATTTGCTAGCTAACAAGCCTATGCTAATTATTTTCACACTACGGTAACCTTCTATCATGAAATCAATGAAAAAAATGTAGTCTGAACCAGATTCCGTGTTAATTAATTTTAATTAACAACATTTCACAGTGGAATTAAAGATAGGTAGTAGTTTCAAATCACATAATTTTAAATCAGTTTTTAGGGTTCAGTATCCAAAGGGTGCCAACAGGACCCTATTACTAAGGCTCCGCTATCGGTCCATCCATTTGTCACAGGGCTGTATCTTTTGAACCGAAATTGGTAGACAATTGAAATTTTCAACTACTGTGTACTACAATGGCCACTGTAATAAATAAAAATAAAAAAAAATTAAAGGACTCCATTGAATTTTTTACTTTATCTTATTTTACAAGCAACGAAAGAATATTTACTGTTAAATTTTCCATAAACGAAACGAAAAATTATGAAGTGTTCAATTGTATGGTGGTACAGAACCCTTTAAATACGCGTCTGACTCGCACTTGGCCGCTTTTTCAGATTTAATAACATTATTAAATATATAATTTTTGCTAAGAGTAGTAAAAAACAATAGCTGATGTGGCTCAAAAGGCTGCCCAACTTAAATAGGACTGGGTAGGACATGTCTGTCTCATACCAGACACACTTTGGACCCAAATAATACACAGCTGGTGATCGGAGATAGGTCTGGGGGCCTACCATCATCTCTAAAGCAGTATTCTTTTAATCTTACTTCAGTGGAGGAAAGAGATGGAGCTATATATCCTGCATGCTAAGCATGACCACAATAGAAATGGGTTTTGTTGACTGAAGAATAGACATAATGACAGATAAACAATTACAATCTGTCATTTTGTCTATTCTTCCGTCGACAAAACCCGTACAAAACTTATTTCTATGGTTGTCATGCTATGCGTGCAGTAGGGCTTCATCTCTTTCCCACACTAAAGTAATACTGCTTTAGACGTGGCTGGAATATATCCAGTTCATCCAACAATCTCTTTCATAATCCAGGGACTATGAAGGAGATCGTTGGACGAACTGGATAGATTCCGTCAAACCTGGAAGGTTGAAGTGTGGAATCACAAAAGATGGAAAGAGTGGAGGGAGTGGGACGGTATCATCATTATCTTCCTCTTTCATAATTATCATTCCTCACACAATCCATCCATTGTTTCTTTGGCCTTTTTCTCCTTCTCCATCCAACATAGAAGTGACAAAGACAACAACAAACAATTAAATAATGTTGGATAAATACTAAACAAAATACTCTACTAATAGATAATGGTAGTTGTCTGTTTGTGTCTGTTGCCAAACATGCTTAGTAGAGACAAATTGACAAAATAATCATGCTAGACAAACATATTGATAGCAGAACGTCATCATCAATATATGAAAAAATCCTATTGGATAAAGCACGACCAACTAGATTTGCAAACATTAAACTATCAAAACTTAATTTTCTGTAATTTGTTAAGTTGTAAATGGTTGGTATTTTATCGTTTTATTTTTTATAATTTTCTAATTTTCATGTTCAGTTTTTTTTTTGGTTGCTGAGACATCCTGCATGGATTTAGATATTTTAGGACAAAGCTTGCTCCGTATTTTAAAAAAATTGTTTTTTAGTAAGTAATTGCAAAAATCCTAATAACTGTACCTACCGTAGTTACAGCTGAAATTCAGTGTGCCTTTGTGTACTGTGTATGTAAACATTCTTATATGTACCTATTTAGCATTTATATGCATGTTCCTTTGCATTAGCAACTGCACCCATAGGGGTAATTATTGTACGGACGCTGAAATATCGAAAACAAATGTGCAACTTACGCAATTTGCGAGTCTTCATACAAGTAATTCAATAAAATGGAATCACTGTCGTTAAATATAGATCGAAAACGTAGTCAAAAATAGATAATAAGTTAGCCACTATACACACCAGTTGTAATACAGTCACATCATCTTCGGAATGTGAAACAAAACAAGATATTTAATGAACAGAACGCACCACACGGAAATTCAGGGGGAAACTGCAATAAAGTCGATTTTCCTTTCAGGATTTGACCACCATGATACACTCCCGTTTTATTGTCTACTAGTACATTGTCCAGGTTATTTTATTTAACACAATCGTTCGTTTATATTTGGCACTCATGCCCGAAGACACCACGTCCTTATATTTTCACAAATTCAACTCGTTTTACGATATCACTAAATAAAATGATGTGTGAATGACATGAATTTTTGACATGCGCAATCCATTATGTCTACTAGCGCGATCTTGTTTTTGAAGCATGCAAAATTTTGAAACGCTCTTTTTTAAACGTTGAAAAAGCGCTGCTACTCGTTGATAGATGTCGCTAATAAGATTGTATTTAGGTATATGACCGTTCTTAGATGTAAATTAACCACACAAACAATTAGCTAACTACTATGCACAGTTCAATGTCAATCTCTCAGGTTTACACCACATCTCGAATCAATTAGTATTCTACGAATATATTTACATCCAGTAAAGCATAAAAAAGGGTAATTCAATTATAATTAATCCGTTAATTACTACCTTCGGCTACAAAACCTGTTCGTAATGTAGTTTGTTCATTTCTCTGTTTTTTTTCAACGTGTTGCTGTTAAAAAGTCTTTGTGTTGACAAACCTGTGGCCTCATGTATCAATATGGCGGATCAAACGCGCATATTTGTCCCAAAAATACGAATGACCCAAGCACGCGTGGTCGGATACTAGGATTTGGGAAAAATGGAGCTGGCATAAATAGACATTGTGATACGCACAGTCGAATACCTCATTGACATAACCAATACCAATCGACTTCTATGTCCATTTGTACATGTCCAGAAATCATACAAGCATTTAATAATCATCCTAATGTAATTCAAAAAAGCATAGGGCTGATTATTAAATGCTTATCTTACTTATTAAAAAGTTGTGCCGACTACTGATTAAAGCCCACCCGTGTTCCTTCAGTTGCCTCTACGTTGCCAGGGGCCACGGTATCGCTTTCAGACTTTCTCGCGGACCCGACAGGCATCGGTCCTAACCGACCCCGTTAGATACTGGTCCGCCTTGGTTACATATTTTGACCCAGAGGACTTTAAGTCCGTTAACGAAGATACGGGGCCTTTACAAAAGTAGTTCGAAACTTAGGACAACCCTGCCCCAACTAATCTAATTAAATATATCGGACGGTCAAAAACATTTTTCAAGCATTCATTGATAGTTCGGGCCCCAAACTCATCTTATGTCCGTAGGTGATGCGGAGTAGGAATTGTCCGCAACTTAGGCCGAAACTTCGGAAATTCGAGCTACTGGAATATAGCTCCTGTATCGCTACTAAGCGCGACAGCGACATTCCTTATATCTGAATGGGCCTTATTAGCTGTCTTATACAATGTCGGCCATGGGCGTATTTTTCTGAATATTCATGAATAATTACCGAAAATTAATTTTAAATAAAAATTGAATAACATGAAAAATATTAAAGTATCTTATCCATCCCTATCTTTAATATTTTTTATTAGCGTTTGTTATATCTCCTATGTTATTGTCTCGATTTGGATTCTGTTTATTATTTCTAATAGCATATAAGTTATTTTATAAGATTAACTAAAATTTTTAAATAAAATTTGTCAACTATGAAAAAACAACGGAGGTGAAGACATTTTTTTCTAAACAAAAACAGTTTTTTTTTTTTAAATCAAGCCAAGAAAGCCAAGCAAGCAAGCTTGTGAAGCCAAGTCAGAGGCCCATGGGCGGCTTTAAAACTCTGACACCAGGTTAATCACTAACCACACGAAAAGAAGAAGATTCAAAAAAAACCAGTCCATAAAATCAGAGCGGGACATTGAAAAAAACTAATTCGATAATTTGTCATGAATATCCAGAAAAATAAGGAGGGCACATGCCCATGGGCGACATTGTATATGAGATTTCTTATGGTTTTCGTAAAAAAATCGTAGAAATTAATTAATTCTTTCTAATTTATTTATTATTTATTTGTATTGGTATTTATACTTACGTAATTTTATTCGATTTTGTAATGATAATGCTAGTAACTCATATCTTATGAAATTGTTGTGCCCGACAGGGTCCATGCAAACTTTATTATTATTACTAAGACATTGTAAACACATGTGATAAGCAATAAAGATTTGAATTAATATTTAATAACTCTATGGTAATGCATTTTGTCTGAAAAAAAATAAAAAAAGTTTCATCAGTCATCATTTAAAATATATATACCACCTCTTTAAATCTTCGTAGCTTCGCAAAATAAGGACTGGTCTAAGTCGTTAGTTCTTAGAACTTGTTCAGGTAGACTGACGTCATGCATACAAACATACATACATACAAACGTCCATGCATACATAGGGTCTGTTCCAAAAGTATCTAACGGAAGTGTAAACAAACCCTGTTCAGGGTTTAAATTCTTATGCAATCACTCACTAAAGGAAATTAGTAACACATTCATCTGTATTTAGAACGTTTCAACTTTTTAATGACAAATCTTATATATGTCGGAAATACGTCACTGATTCGACTATTCGGGACGCCAGCGCCGCATATCGGCGTTCGACAGAGTCTACAACATAACGCTCGGAACGGCCAAAGCCAGAGCTCACCAGAGTTCGTTGGTCAAGTAGTGAGTATGTTTAGAAACTGTCTCGCGTTCCGTATAGTTGTGTTGTGTACCTATAGTGTGATTAATTTGATTGTAAATTATAATTCGATCTGAACTGCAAACGGTTTTTATATTGCGCAATAACAAACACTACCCACAGTAAGCCCACAGTAGTTAAAATATGCCTGATAATAACGAAAGAGACAAGTACCCGCTCTGTTACAAACAATATAAGACTCGTCTGACGTTTACAACATAATCTAACACTAAATTATATGACTAACTATACAAATAAATACAAAAACAAAAGGCCACTTAGGCGTCGAAGTACTCGTCAGCATCGCTGTCATCCGGAAACGTGCCCAGAAGATTGGCAGCATTCCCACGTTGAATGGCAATGCTTATTCTTTGGCGAAAAATCATCGTCGAAAATTGAGGTTAGGTATAAAATGAATGTCAATTTGTCAAATGAAAAACATCGTTAAAGTTATTTAAAATTAGGGTTTCGGGTTTAAGTTTTCAAATAATCGAATCAAAGCACTCAATTTGTAAAGGCTCTACAAATTGGCATCAACAGATACGTATTCTGATTCATTTGTTTACATTTTTATCAGATATTTTTGGTACAGACTATACAAACATTGGTCGAAGAATGCAGTAGTTATTATTAGCGTTGGTTATGGGGTCACTACTTGATGGTGTAGTAGGCTCAAGGTTAGCTTAGGATCGTGAGGTTCTGAGTTCAAACGGTAGGTAGGTAGACTGATATTAATTCATTTCTCATGGTTCGTTGAATCAAATTAATCAGACTGAGAAAAATATTGGCAATTTCCAATGGAAGCTCTAAGCTCTCCACCACTTGCAGTTTGGTGGTTACATATGTCAAACTTGGACATTTAGGATTAATAGTGTCCTCCAGATCGCAGAGCACCACAGAGCTCGTGGCTAAGTAATAACAGCCGCACGGTTTGATCTATCAGGTTAAGCTACGCTTTCGGGGGCTGGTCCATGGATGGGTGACCATCTTTACATACCGAGACTCCTCCGTACCTCGGAAAGCACGTTAAGCCGTTGGTCCCGGCTGTCATTCGTAGATCTTTGACAGTCGTTACGGGTAGTTAGAAGCCCGAAAGTCTGACAACCAGTCCTACCAAGGGTTATCATGTTATCTATTAACTAGGTTGAGAAGATCAGATCGACTGTCACTCTATGTAAAATACTGGTGTATAGCTGCATCCGGTTAGACTGGAAGCCGACCCTAACATAATTGGGAAAAGGACGGCAGATTGAATCTTTAAAGACAAGGTAGCTAACAGGTAATAAGGAGAAATACAAAAAAAAAATAAGAAAAATTTGAACAAAGGTACAAAACCCCCAAGGAACAAAACATAAGCAGTTTAACATTAATACTTACATTAATCATTATTTAAATACTCCTTTTCACCCGACTGCAGCGTAGCCAACCAAGGAGGATTATTAATATAGTTGTCCATATTATTATGTATTTTGAGACTTAGCTTTTTAAATTATGTAAATCTAATTTTATAATGTTAAAAAATGTTAATGTTAATGTTTTAAGTTAAAAATACTCTTACTCTTTGTCTACAAGAAACTCCGAAATATTATTTAATAATGTTGATGCCACTCTTAATATTCTTCAGAAGTTGCAGTGGTTAGGAATCACGGAATGGGAAGCATACACCTCATACACCTCTACCTGCCCTCTCAGCGAGTACTGGCATGAAGTTATATCTATCAGTATTCTGCTCGTCCCTCTCACTGCGAGGTTTGGCGATCTTAGTCTAACAGCTGACATACCAGTCATGTTTTATTCATGAGATGACCCGGATGTTCGAGTCTAGGAGCTAGAGTTACGTTGAGAATGTTAGTAAATAAAATAAATAAGATAAATAAAATAAATAAAAATCTTTATTAGACATCACATTAGCTTTATTTGCTTTAGTGTTGAGCGTATCCCCGAAAAAATCTTGTCCTGAACAATATACTCAGACATCACATGATGCATAAAAAACACAATTTAAAACAATAATTTACTAGAAAATGGCATACATACACACAAACATAAACTCACGCGTTATTAAATATGTTTGAGCCATCTGGGGTTCGTCTGACTGTTCATCGAATATTTCGGGACATCGCCAAGCGGTTGGGCGATTTTACAAGTGACCAGAGTGCTGGCTTATTTTTAGCCCAAAGAATCAGTACCTATCTGCCACCGAACGTGGCAACGCTGCCAGCACCCCCTTGGTTGGGCACGAACGTTGGGGACGAATTGTTGATGCCCAATGAGCTCTTTCACTTTTATTTTTAATTATATACTGTACAAGTATATACGTACCATACTGTATAAACTTTAGTGTTAGCTTGTATATTATAATTCATATTTATAACTAAAATTATGTTTTAGTGTAGTTCTTACGATTACCTAAAAAAAAAATGGAACAGCATTTTTGTATTTCAACAGCAATTTTAGAACCCCATGTAGAACAGAGAACCTGTTTAAGATAACCAGGCATTTGCCCGTGGTTTGATTGGACCTACCCAAAAACAAACTGAAGAGATACTATACGCATGAACCAACCAGCGGGGTAATTGCTCCACCATCATCATCATTTCAGCCAAAAGACGTCCAATGCTAGGCCTCCCCCAAGCATCGCCACTTCGACCGATTCTGTGTTTCCCGCATCCAGCGGATTCCAGCGGCCTTCACAAGGGTAATTGCTTAACACACAGTAACAACGGGTTTTTGACAATTCAACAACATTCATTGCGTTATTTACGTTTTCGAGTAGACAAACTTTTTGAACATATGAAGCAATGGATTAGCGATATCCTTCATAATCATTTAGATTGTGATTGTAAGTTAGGGTGCTGACTATTGATTTATTTGTCCCGAGTTGCTCCCTTGATGTGGCAAGGGCGCAGGTCCATACTTCACGGTTTGTATCGACAGAATATCGATTTAAGCTTGTTTCCAATTGATGTTATTTCCGCTTAGACAAACATGAACTTTATGTAAGTGTAAATAAAGTTGATTTTAAACTGACTAGTACTATTGAAAAAGTCTTAAAAAATATAAGTTGTAGCGCAAACTGAATCTTATGTGTAGGTATTACGGTTGTCCTGCTGGGGTTGCGGGTTTGTCTGAAAGGGATATCGCGGCCCCGGCACACAGGCAACGGAAGGAACACGGGTGGGTTTTAGTCAGTAAAAGTCTGACACACCCTCTCGCTCTGCCCAGAGCGGGAGAAGTCATTTGATGATTTCCCATCCAAAAAAAAAAAAAAAAAAAATATTACGGTTGTTTTTCCTAAAACTTGTGTTTGTTTACATGTTTGGCAAATTAATTGCGAACGCAGATTAGGTATCTACAACAAGTAGCTCCGTCCTCAGCCTGATATTTCATTGTACTAGCTGCTGCCTGCGGTTTCACTCGCGTTGACCATACTTCTAAAATAAATAGTAGCCTAAGTTATTTCTTATAACATCAGTCATCTGCCAGTGAAAGTTCCGTCAAAATCGGTCCAGCCGTTTCGGAGATTAGCCGGAACAAACAGACTATGTTTTTTTAAATTGTCTTTTTGTCATAAATACCGTATTTCCTTTCATATGCATTTAGTAAAAAGCTTATATTTTGACATTTCCAATAGAAACTTGAATTTTATTTATTTGTATATGTTACGGGCGAGAAAGCAAGATATTTCCACGTGAGCAAATGCTGCTTAAAAATCCGTTTATTCTACAACCAACATTACATTACAAAGATGTCTCCTAGCTCCTAAACACAATTCATTTGATCACAACGAACGGTGTTTCTTCACGATAAAAACTCTCAGCTTGCGCCCGCGCCTCACGAAGTGACGTCACAACACAACCTTGCTATTCACGCGATACCTACTCAGTTAACGGATTAATAGTTACGATGATCTTATTACCGTGCCAGTATAATTTGAAGAGGTAGACAGAGGTACGCCCACCATTTCGCCAGTTATATTTGAGTCATATGTACCTACTGTCGCATACCATCCCTCCATGCCTCGGAAAGCACGATAATCCGTTTGTCCCCGCTGTCATTCCAGAATTTTTGGCAGTCGTTACGGGTCGTCAGAAGCTCGAAAGTTTGATAACCAGTCTTTCCAAGGGGTATCGTATTACGCAGTTACTGGTTTTTAGAGGTCAGATAGGCAATCGCTCCATGTAAAATACTGGTATTCAGCTGCATCCGGTTAGACTGGAAGCCGACCAGTAGCGATAAGTTGATAAAAGGTTAGATTGATGGATATATAGTTAGAAGGGATAGGAAGAAGTACACCCACCATTTCGCCAATTATGTTTAAGTCACATATAAAAGTGGGTGAGCGTAATGCAATCATCCGAGTACAATTGCAGACTCCGGGCTGCTTAGCTGCTACTGAGGAATTCCTAATGGACCTACCTACCCGAGACCAGTGGTACTGGCCCCGACTTACGTGTTGTACGTCGTTAGTGAGGACTCAGTCAGGCGCTTTACTTTGTGTAAATAATTTCAACACCACTGCTGTCAAAGCGGTGAAGGAAAACATCGTGAGGAAATCGGCATGTCCTAGAACCAAAAATTCGATAACTTGTGACATGTGTGTGACCACCAACCCGCACTGGGCTCGCGTGGTAGGTTACGGCCCACTCCCTCTCACAGAGAGGAGACCTGTGTCCCAGTAGTGGGAAAATTATAGGCTGATTTTGCGTATGTTACCTACCTAGGTCCAGAAATCTTTCTCAGATCCTCACAGCCATATTGTAAGTGACTTCAAAAATGTTTCGTTTTCTGATTACTTACATAATATGGTTGCTTGTTCTAAGTCAGTCGAATCAATTCTCTGGGACTTACCCACGCTAGACTGCCTCGGTAGGTTGTACTTTTCTGGTTTTAGTCACCACCGTAGGTTTAAAGGAGTTGGGATGGTAAAAATAGATTTATTTTACACAGAAACACGTGCATACAAAAAGATATGATGAGAAAAATTAAACAAAGCAGATCTACATATTATACAATAGATTTTTGATATTTTACTGACATAATTAGAGTATTAAATTATATGTAATTGTTCAATTTATTTTCTAATTGAATACCATGATTATGCATTTTTAGTAAATTTTTATTTGTAATCCTCAGCTAGATTTGCACACCATATTTGTACGCCTCCTGGCATAAAATAGCGCTCTGCTCACCAAACATAAGATCAATATTTCGTGTCCGTCTGGATAGAGGAGCCATGTCTCATATTTGAACGAGGGCACTACCAATATTTAGTAGTAAATTAGCCGATTTTGTAGGCCGGATCCGAAGAAAAAGTTATACGAAGTTAAAGGTGGCTCCTCAATTCCGACGGTCAGGATTGAGGAGCCACCTTTAACGTCGTATAACTTTTTAAGGGTTTTACTACAAATTCCAGGATCCGGCCTACAAAATCGGCTAATTTACTACTAAATATTGGTAGTACCCTCGTTCAAATATGAGACATGGCTCCTCAATCCAGACGGACATTATATTTGTTTACCTATGTTAACAAATAAATAAAATAAACGATAACGAGCATAAAAATAGAGAGGTCAAGCGTACTATATTGTGTGCTTACTGCACGTCTTTTTGCTCTTACAGTCTGTGGGCTCATTATACTAAGAAATCACACGGCACCCTTCGCGTTCAATACAATAGCGCTTTCAGGGTGCTGATGGGGTTGCCTCGATACTGCAGCGCATCAGGGATGTTTGCTGAAGCTCGCGTTGACAGCTTCTACACTGCGGTGCGGAAGCGGTGCGCATCCCTGGTTAGTAGGGTCCGGGGCAGCACCAACAGCATCCTGTCTATGGTAGCAAGCAGGCTAGATTGTGCGTTTGTGAGCCACTGCTGCAAGGTATCGGCTGGGCCTGTCACCTTGCAGTAGTGATGTCAGAAATTGTTTCTGTGTTAATGTTTTACTAACATATTTTGTAAGTTTATTTGTTACTAGCACTATGATTCTTGTTGTTTGAATGAAATGATTAAATAATAAAACAGTACTACTCAGCAGCTGCAAGTCATGACTGTGAAAAGAAGGCATCCACTCAGCAAGAGGTCGATATTTAAAAAAAAAAGTGGCCAGTATTGGCAGCCAACGTGGTAGCACTGCCAGTACCTTGGGCGCTTTTCCCGCTGACAACTATGCGAAAGAATTTTTTGATGCCCAATGAGCTCTTCCCATTACATTTTTATTATTTTACCTTTACATAATAATATATTTTAGTATTACATTGTATATTATATTTAAGATTTGTCAACAAACGCTGTATGTATCTTTACATTCTGAGACTCCTCCGTGCCTCGGAAAGCACGTTAAGCCGTTGGACCCGGCTGTCATTCGTGGATCTTGGACAGTCGTTACGGGTCGTCAGAAGCCCGAAAGTCTGACAGCCAGTCTTACCAAGGGGTATCGTATTACCCAGTTACAGGGTTGTGGAGGTCAGATAGGCAGTCGCACCATGTAAAATACTGGTATTCAGCAACATCCGGTTAGACTGGAAGCTGACCCCAATATAGTTGGGAAAAGGCTAGGCAGATTGATTGACCTTCTTCCATTAGGTCACATATAAAAACAGCAGTAATAGCCTAGGAGAACTATGACTTGGCAGTCCGACGGTCACACTCACACCAGTGTGACCGTCTCGGACTGCCAAGTCATAGTTCTCGAGTCCGAACCCAAGGCACGCACCTCTGACTTTTCGAAGTCATGTGCGTATTGTATAATTATCACATGCTTCAAAAACGGTGAAGGATAACATAGTGGGGAAACCGGCATGCCTAAGAGATATTTCTCGACGGCATGTGAAGCCAAGTCAAAGGCCCGGCATAAAAACTCTGACACGATTAGTCACCAACCACACGAAAAGAAGACATATAAAAACTCCATTCGGACACCATAGCCGTATAATATTATACCTACTGTATAAGTGTGGCACATTATATCTTGGGCCCAAAATGTTGTAGTTTTATTTTATGCATACTGCTGGTCCATTAAGATTCCTGAGTTTCTTGATATACAAAAAAAATACGACTCAAAGCAATCACTTGCTAAAATTTTGAAGGTTCCGTACTTAAGTTTGGTAAGTTCCAACTATGAACTGATAGATATATGGTAGAGATGGTCTAGGAGGTAGCTGTATGGTCAGTCGCATCGATTGCACGTAAAGGTATGATTCCGAACCCCGCTGCACGCGGCAGCACTGCCGCAGCAGTTCTGTTGCGTCACTACTGGTCCCCATACATTTTACGTAGATTTATATGAGATCACGTTCCGAGCACGGCAGCAATGTCGCGGCAGAACTGCTGCGCGGCGTTAATCACAGCCATAACACGTGAACGTTGACAAATAAATTGACAACAAAACAGCGAGACACCACTCGGAATTAGCGGCCAGCGGCAGCAGCAGGCAGCACTGCCGTGACAACAACACCGTGGCAGCACTGCTGCGTCCAGCCTTTAATGGTAACTTTTGAGCTACAAAGAGTTCCTGTCAATGTATTTTTACCACGGGTAACCTCATGGGGTGGTGTAAGCGTTAGACTATGCTTGTATTTTAACATAGGGAACTTTACAACTTTATGTGAAATGATTCGAAGCAAGTTCTCTTGTAATAACCAGGGTTTGGCCATTAGGTTTCAGGAAAAGCACCTACCTAACTCTCCCATACTCATATCATCTTGCAGTACCTGGGCGATACGACCGAGCTCTGCTCTGGTGAAAATAGAGAATGCCCATTTAATAGTATAGTTCATACTAATTCCATGTATAGTACATACTAATTCCATGCTGCCATGATAGTCGGTACTTACTAATTCCATGCTGCGCCTACCTACGAGTATGTCTATAATCTAAGGTATGTAGCCATCTTGTTCTAAACTTTGGGCGACCGAGCTCTGCTCGGATGAAAATATGGAGAAAACGAATTTTCCCAGATATGAGACTTTTTCTTCCCCGTAAACCCGTTTTCGAGAACGTGAGTACAAATATATATATATCCAAATATTTCTCATTTTATAATATAGGATACTCATAACATCTCACATCTCATCTACTCTGAATTTGAACAAAATTTAATTTGCATGCATTTATTTATAATGGCATACATTTTATACTCAAAGTCAAACTCAAACAATTTATTTCAATTAGGCACATAAAAGGCACTTATGAACGTCAATTTTACAAAAAATTTAATTGATTCTAGTCGCCCCTTCCAAAAGGTAGTTTTCGTATGGAGAAGAATGGGCAAGAAACTCCACCGTTACTCTTTTAAAATGTTTAGCAATATTTTGTATACATTAATTATATAAGTCAGTGTGTGAGTTCAAGAAATCACAGAATGTAAGATCAGTGTTATATAAAATAACAAATTATAATAATTAAATTAACAACCAGTGCGCGTAGCATGAGCACCGTTTTGTCGACGGAAGAGTAGACAAAAATGACATTCCCTGTAGACAGTACGACGGCAGCAAAGTAGAAAGAGTCAACTGCACTTTTTACGAAATTCACTCTGACATAATTCGACTCAGAATTCTTTGTTTTGTCATAGGACTTTTTCTGTTTGATTCTCTATTTTTACTTATATAAAGACAACTACAACAATTATTCTTAACATGACGTAGTTCCGTGTTTTGGAACAAAAAATATTACAGTAATATTGGCCCTAACCATTTCCTTGGTAATGTCCTATTAACTAAATGATGTAAAATAGGAGAAGATAGCTTTGTTCTTCTATTAATTATCACAATTTTGCATTCAAAACGTTCTTCTGTAAAATCATGATTTTAAGATTTTGTAGATAGCCGTATATACTTTGCGGCCGTCGAGTAGAATGTTTCAAAAAGGGATTCCAAAATCAAATTGTCGTCACTACTTTGGACAACTGTGTGATTTTGACAGTTTGGGATAGAAAACTTTCTTCTGAAATAGTCTACGTTTAAAAGGACCTAGACAAAGATTGTTCGAAACGTAAGACAAAATGACAGATTGTAGAAAGATTTCTACGGTGCGATGTCAAAAATGGAGAAACGAAATGTCAGTTTGTATAGAAAGAGCTATGTCTATTCTTCGTAGAAATAGAAAGCGTCATGCTACGCGTTTTGTCTTGAAACTAATCGTTACTAATCTTTTGAATTGAATTTACTTAAAATTTTGACATGACATGAAGCGTTTATAAAATTGGGTACACAAATATAATTCTATCATTTAATTGTTTTTAGTAATATTGATCATTTGTATGTCACTATTGCCAAAAATGCGCACTACCTAATTTTTAAGATGTTTGTAAGTAAGTACGTATGTTTCACAAATAAATTATTCTTATACTTATTATTAGTAAATCCTCCATTGTTTGTACTTGAGATCGCATACAGCCAGACAATTTTATTAAAATTATTACTTAGCTATTCAATCAAACGGTCCCCGCGACATTGTCGGTTTTCGCAAACACACAAAGCGCTACAAGTTTCTAGTGGTTTAGCAATTAGCAACATAACATTCAATTTTCCGCTTAAAACGTTAAACTAATTGCTAAAAGCTTCTAGTTAGCCGTTATTTTATAGTTTCCTATCAAATTGATCAGCGCTTGGATCCGTATCTACACTGTTTATCAAAAACTATCTGTTGCCCGCGACTATGTCTGCAATCCAGGATGAAAAGTAGCCTATGTCCTTCTCCAAGTCATGGTCTATCCCTGTGCCAAATTTATTCCAAATCTGTTCAGCCGTTTCAGTGTGAAAGCGTAACAAACAAAGTCACTTTCGCATTTACGAATAATATTAGTTAGGATGATATCAATTTCATCTCAAGGATCCCTACTTGCCGAGTCTGATATTGGTATTCGTCCACATCCGCCCAGCGCAACATTTTGAATATCAAACGATATTTACGTGCTCGGGCCTGTTTGAGAGGATTTTATGTTAGACTAGTTTCTGCCTGCGACATTGTCCGCGTGAAATTTCTTGGTCCCTCGACTCACCGCGTTGCATCGCATTTTAAGAAAGAAAGAAAAATATTTTATTTGAAACACGCACAGGCACACACAACAATAAAAACAAAGAACATTAAAACTAACAAAATCATGAACACAATAATGTTTTTTTTTTTTTTAACATTATAACTAACAAAATCGTGAAAACGAAAAAAAAATGAAATAAGAAGACCTACGACTAAGCCAAAAAGGCTCTTATCTCAGCTTATAGCTACAATATTAAAAAAAAAACAAAATACCACCCAAAATAGCCCATTGCGGGCATTGGCTGTCAGTGTTATTAAGTGAAATAACGCTAAGCGAAAATGTTTTCGCTTAGCGTTATTTCTGAATATTTTTGATGTTCCTCAACTCCTAATGGGTCGCGATGTTAAATTATGTGCCAATAGCCTTTCAAAGGTATTTTTTTTTATCCGACTTGTAGTTCCAGAGATTAGTGCGTTCACACAAACAAACTCTGCAAGTTTATTTAATTATAATATTATGTTAGATCTGGGAATATACTAGTGAACATATAAATAATAAATTAATATCAATAACTTGAAAAAACTTAACTTGTAAAAATATTCTGATTGAAAAGAGTGTCCGTGGAGTTTCTTGCCCGTTCTTCTCCATAGGTACCTACTACGCTTTGGAATGGGCAACTAGCTTCATATTTCTGACTGACCGACCTCTTGACAATTCAAAAGTACCTGTAATTGGTTTATTTGAAATAAATGCTTTGAGTTTTTTGAGTTTTGAGTTTTGACATATAAGCATAAACCGGCCAAGTGCGTGTTGGACCACGCACAATGAAGGGTTCCGTAGTTGGGATGAATTTATCCCAAGAACAAACTTAACATTGTAGTTGAAAAACATGGTCTCCCATACGGAATGTATGGGAAATCATGTTTTTCGATCCGCAAATTTAAGTTGGTTGATTATTACTCGTTAACCTGTACAGCCTACTTAGCTCTGATAGTTTTCCTTTTAATTTCGTTATATATACAACTGCTGTGATTTTTTTCATAAATTCATGGACGACCATTTAGCTGGCAGGGGGTGGGACACCTGACTCTAACAAAAAATTTTTGTTAAAAGCTTAATATTTTGCAAATGGATCCCTGAATCCAAAATTAGTTTTGACGGTTTTAACGACCTTTCTAACGATACCTCACACCATGGGTTACATAAGAAAAAAAAATAACATCCCCACTTTACGTGTAGGGGAGGTATATATTATCCTAAAAAAAAAAAAAACTTGATTTTATTTTACCGCTTTGTCGGCATGATTATTATGTATACATATGCAAAATTACAGCTTTCTTGTACTAACCGTCTCTGAGCTAAGCCACGGACAGACAGACAGACAGACGGACATGGCGAAACTATAAGAGTTCCTTGTTTACTACGGAACCCTAAAAAGAAGTAATAAATTAAGTCATAATTATTTATTATCTGGTATGGAAAGTCCGAAATTATTCCATTTATTTGACCAATAGCAATAAGACTAATATTTATAAACTAAGTTTGTAATACTCGTAAAAGTGTTGACTTTGGATTCACATTTGTTAGCTAAAACAGGGTAAAAAAAAACCAGAGAAGAGTTTTTGTTTTAATTTTAGCTACCATTGGGTAAAGAAAATAAAGAGATAAAATACGTATATTTGCGCTAAACATGACGCAATGAACAAGTTGGGGGGAAATATGCGTCACATCAACGCAAAACGGGCATTGCTCAGCATAACGCCCATTTTTAACCAACTTCCAAAAATGAGGAGGTCCTATGTTCGTACCCAATGTATGTTTTTTATGTATGTCCACCGATTTCTCCGTCACTTGTGGATCGATATTGAAAATTCTTTGACTTTGATTTTTTTACTTTGCTCGAATAGTTTTTGAGTAAACTTTAATAAAAAAAAAAAAGAAAGAAAAATTGATTATTCTGCACAAACAAAATAAAGATAAAAACACATAAAATACACATTTACAAAAGTAGCCAAAAGCCTCGTGTTCATCCAATAAATATAAATATAAATAATAATACGTATTTTTCCCACTTAGTATAATGTAAATGATATGATGATAACTTCCTGTGACTGTTATTTACATAGCAGGTAGTGGTATTCGAATTTGTCTGGGGTATGTACCACAGCAAAAAAGTGAAAAATAAAAACTTTTTACAAAAGAAAAAACAACTGACTTCCGATAAAAAAAAACACTACAAAGTGATAAATTACTTTAATTTCGGAAGTCGGTGGCAAAAAAACGAAAACTCAAAACCACCGACTTCCGAAATTAAAGTTATTGTTCTTTGATTCTCGGTATGTAAAGTGGTCACCCATCCACGGACCAACCCCGGCAAGCGTAACTTAACCTATTGGATTGACGCGTGCGGTTGTTATCACTTAGCCACGAGCTCCATCACTATCTAAAATAGAGGTTGGAATTTACGAAGAAAACGAAAAGTAGTTGGCGTTTAAGTTGCATGGAACAGAATTGAGAATTATTATTTTCTAGACACTAAATTATATACATAAATATATAGGTAATAATTTACCGAACTGTGGTCTCAGTGGAAAAAACAACAAACGTAACTCCTGACATTACAAAATTGATGAATGTCAAATCTAAAAGGAACAATTGGCATTACATAAATAACACCAAACTGACATTCAAAGATTTTATTTTATAAAAAATATCGCAAAATGTCAATTGAAGAATTATTATAGAAGACAAAAATAAAATAAATGTGTTGTAAGAAACATAAATTGATTTTATTAATTTGCTATTAATGAATTATGTATGAATCGTTCTGTTTACGTTTAGCATTATGGGGGATGCACTAGGATAGCCCGCAAAATTCATTTTTTTTTACGTTTTTTGCGATTCATAGGCATGAGCTGTAACAATAGTATTATAAATTTGATTATCCCCAATTAAAGATCCGAGGTTTCTTAATTCAGAATTAGTAATCTTAATGATGATTCGCGAGCGTCACAAATATGTTTTTACGGAATTATAATCATTAGAATAAGCTTAGAGAATTGTATTGATGATTTTAATGATTGCCTTTCGCGTCCAGTCTGTCCCAGACACCTTTTTAAGGTCTTCAGTCCATATAGCTGGGGGGCGTCCCACACTACGCTTGCCGATACGCGGTCTCCACTCTAGGACTCGTCTGCTCCACTGGCCATTCGTTCCTTCGACAAACATGGCCAGCCCACTGCCACTTCAGCTTGCTTACTCTGCAAGCTATATCGGTAACTCCGGTTCTTTACTGGATTTTCATTCTTGATTTTATCCTTCAAAGAAACTCCGAGCATAGACCGCTCTGGCCGAGCTCCGGCCTGGCACGTTTTTGTTGTTCTTAAATTATTTTAATGTCACAAATAATTTAAGAATCTTTGACAATGTAAATGTAGGTGTCCTGCCCACGTCGGTCGAATGACCTAGACTCACAACTGACCTTTAGACATAGTCTAGACTTTAGATCGAGCCCGACAGACCTAGGTTTTAGCGGGCCTTACTTAATTATAACTATAGCATTCAAATTGATGTAGTTGTGGGTAGCATTATTGTTTTTAGGGTTCCGTACCCGAAGGGTGCTAAACAGAACCCTATGACTAAGTCAAATTCAAATGTTTATAGCTCAACGCAGTACATAATCATACATTTCTAGATGTCAAGTGAATGCGCAGTCCACTGTGTTGCACCAATTCAGGCATGCAAAATCCATGTCATTAATTAAATTGAGTACTCTATACAATGTCATAAAATCATTATTAATATCTTATCTATTATATATATTTATATAATTGTATATTATATTTAATATAAACATTTAGGACTAAATATTGTATTTATTCATTTTATTTTTGTTATTTCACTATATTATGCTGCACCGGTTGACGTCATAACGTCAACGCCGGCTGTCGCTGAAAACCAGCGCTGGGGCTCTGTCTCGCATAGGGTCGCAGCTTTATGCTGAGCGATGGCCGTTTTGCGTGGATGTGACGCATGTTTTCCCCCAAATTGTTTATTTTCGTGTTTTGTCCTTACCTTGCGTCATGTGTACCGCAAATAAACGTATTTTCTTTCCTTTTTTTTCTCTCTTTTTCTTTCTTTTCTTTCTATATGTTTAAAACCGTCAACACATAATTAACAATTTACAATACAAATAAAATAAATAAATATAATAAATATGTGTAAGTATCCGCTGTCTGTCAGCGGGCTGTATCTCATGAACCGTAATAAGTAGACAGTTGAAATTTTCACAGATTGTGTATTGCCGCTATAAAAATAAATTATAAAAATTAAATAAAGTAAATAATTAAAGGGGGTCCCATACAACAGACGTGTTTTTTTCTGCATTTTTTGCTAAATATTGTACGATTCAAACTTGGCCGGTTTTTTTCCAACATCGAGAATAATGGGCCTGCATTTATAGGCACCATGTTTTAAGGCGAAAGCGTCAAGGTCGCCCGCGAAATTCAAATTTTCTTACGTTTTTTGCAATTTGCAGGTCAGTATCATGTTGTATGTTGATCTAAATATGATTTGCGGCCGTATCAAAGGTATATTTATAGAATTATAATCATAAAAATTATCAATACAACTCTCTAAGTTCCTATAATCGTATTGAATGACTGTTTCATTAAATCATGTCATTTGACAATAAAATTGTGCTTACTTATGGAGTTGTATTGCTGATTGTAATGATTATAATTATGTAAAGCCATATTTTTTACGGTCGCGAATCATATTTTAATCAACATAAAACCTCACACTGACCTGCAAAATCTAAAAAACTAAAGAAAATTTGCATTTCAAAATTCAAAATTCAAAATTCAAAAAAAAAATCAAAATTCAAAATTCAAAAGTCATTTATTCAAACTAGGCTGAGAATCAGCACTTTTCGAACTTCAAAATTACATAAGACAGTCCCCCAAAACGCCCACCCTTCACCACTTCCTAGTGCATTAGCTGGGAAGAAGAAGTGGCGCAACAAACTCCCCAGCAGCACAGCTGTCTGTTCAGTTAGAAGAACAAAAAAATAAGATTCTATATAATAGTATTCAAAATAATTTAGATAATTTAGATTACGCAACACAAAACATAATTTAAATTATTAGCCATATGTTAGCTAGCACACGCCAATATACCACACAACATCATCGAGAACTATACTCAGGCAGAAATAAAAACTAAACGTAAACAGAACTTATCTAAATAAAAGCCTCCAGGCATAAAGGGCGTGCCCGCTTACATATAGTTGTAACTGGAAGTTATAAATGATAAACTAGGACCATCGAGATAAAATAAATAAAACAAACAGTTAATTACTAATAACAATAACTAATATGATCAATTGTCGAGGTCACTAGCTAACCACATATTGCAATACAACTCATTAGAAAGAACATTGTAATGAGTAGATTATGTCAACAATAAATTGAAATAAAATTAAAAATAGCTTGACTTATAAAGTCAAATAAAACAATTAAAAAAATACAATTATATAAACTCATATAACTTGTCAGTAGGTAATCTGGAGAAAGAACATAAACATTGTCTTGAGTTAATCACAGCGACCAACTATTCTTATCATTTAAGTAGTCGTTTATAGAATAGTATGCATTTGAACAAAGCTTGGATTTTACTTTCGTTTTCGCGGGCTACCTTAGCGCATGCCCCTTAATGCAAAAATATAATACGTGACTGTTTTGACATAACATCACGCCTCGTTCCCCTCACGGGTTGGGCAGACCTCATCTATAGTACACCCACATTTCGCCAGTTATGTTTAAGTCCCATGTAATAGGGGGCGAGCCTATTGCCATCAACCGGGCACAAATCCAGACTCCGGGCTGCTACTCAGAAATTTCAGCTAGAAAAACCCAATAACACTTAGCGCGACCCCGGAATCGAACCTAGGACCTCATGCTCAGTAGTAGCGCTTGCGACAACTATACCAAGGAGGCAGTCTAACTTTTCAGTTCCATAATAATGTGCTTTCATTGAAGACATTAATTTGCGATGAAAGGGAATATTGTCAGGAAACATGGATCTCTTACAGAAATCGGCAATACTTATATATATCGGAGGGGGTATGTGTCTCATTCGTTAACGCCATATTTTATCTACTGTGGGCGTACTAATGGGTAGTGTTGGTTATTGTGCAATAGAAAAACCATTTGCAGTTCAGATCACATTATAATTTACGATCAAATTAATCACACTAGCATTACACACACTGTAGGTAGACGACACAACTATTCGAAACGCGCGACAGTTTTTGAACGTCTTCACCGGTTGACCGCCACCCATCAAGTCTGCTATGGTGCTCAGCTGAGCCCCGGCCGGCGGCCGATCCGAGCATCATTTTGCACTGCCGCTAGGCGGCGTTGGCGTCCCGATTGGTCAACTCAGCAACGTATTTGCGACTTATATAATAACATTCAACCTATAATGTTCCCACTGGTGGGACACGGGCCTCCTTTCTTTGAGAGGGAGTGGGTATCCACCACACGGGCCCAGTGCGGGTTGGTAGATGTCACATGTCTTCGAATTTTTGGTTCCAGGACATGCCGGTTTCCTCACGATGTTTTTCTTCACCGTTTTGAGAGCAGTGGTGATGAAATTATTTACTTAAAGTAAATTGCCTGCCAGGGTTGGAAGCCACGACCTACAACTGGTAAATCGGGGCTGTTACCCCTGAGCCACCACTGCTCTGCTCTCTGCTATACTTAAATATATCAAAATTGTTTAAATAACCCCAGGCAAAGGAGTATTTAGGTTTTCCTTTGAAATGTCAGATTTTTTTTTCTAATTATCAAATTACTTCTCCCGCTCTGGGTGGGGCGGGAGGGCGTGTCAGACTCTTACTGACTAAAACCCACTCGTGTTCCTTCAGTTGCCTGAACGTTGCCAGGGGCCACGGTATCCCTTTCGGACTTTCCCGCGACCCCGTCTGGGTAATAGCCCTTACATCTTAAGCAGACTTGCCACCTGTTATATCGCACTAGGTAAAATATAGGCGTACATAAAACATATGTAACGTGTTCCTTTTGATACACTGTGGCTCTAGCTAGGGTATTAATGAGACCTTATCAAAGAATCAACTGGCATATGTTTTTTTTTTTAACTTTAGGTTTATGGGACATTGGGAACACTTTGTTTACCTCTTTCTACTGTTGTGGAAAAAAAGCAGGTGGGATTATTATGGTATCTAGAAGATTTAGAACTGAATTTGGTCTTAACCGTTCTCAGTTATTAACCAACTTCCAAAAAGGAGGAAGTTCTATGTTCGTCGCGTATGTATGTTTTTTTAATAATTATAGGGTATGCTCAAAAGTCCCATATAAATTTTATTAACTTTGCTTGGATAGTTTTTGAGTAAGCTTCAATAATACGTATTTTTCCGACTTAGTATATGTGGATGATATGATGATAACTTCCTGTCACTGTTATTTACATAGCAGGTAGTGGTATTCGAATTTGTGTGGGGTAGGTAACACAACAAAAAATTGAAAAAAAAAACTTTTACAAAAAAAAACAACCGACATCCGAAAAAAAACTGTTTTTGTGCTGAATAAACACTTTTTATTTCACTCTTTTCTTTTTTTTCCCTTCTCATCTAGTTTTTTATTAAAAAATGTCATCGACGTGTAAAAATGTTTGTACCAACCTACTTACGGAAACAAAATCATTTATCATTTACTTTTTAATTCACCGAAAAACCGAAAAAGTGTGTTTTTGTAGGCATTACATTTTTTTTCTTTCTCATCATCAACAGCCTAACTTTTTCCAAACGATCTTAGGGGCAGCTTCTAGTTTAACCAGATACACCTGAATACCAGTGTTTTATATGGATCGAAAGCCAATCTGACCTCCACAACTCCACAACCTAGCAACAAGTTAACACGATTCCCCATTTCCATCTATTTTTAGACTAAAACAGACATCATTAAAATGTATATTAAATATTCCGTGACAGGCATAACCTTGCATTCCTTCGCCGTTTGATTATAAAAAAAACATACCTAACATGGCGGACCGGTAACAGCTGATTTGTGATATTATTATTTGCGAACGAGAAAGGATGCTTAGGAGACGGAACGAGCAGCATCGCCACGCTTGCTCACAGTATATTTAGCAATTTCAGACTGATTAAGTCCAAGTTTGCTGATGATAATTATTATTTTCATATTATCCATGAACTTGTTCTCTTCTTGGTCGTGTACTTCATTACTGAAGGTCGTGTCCCTAAAGGGGTTTCATGGGTTTATGTATGATGTCTTTCAAATTCAAATGTTTATTGTTCACCACAGTACATAAATCATACATTCCTAGATGTCAAGACAATGCCACTGTGTTGCACCAATTCAGGCAAGCAAAATTATAATTAAAATTATACCATGTCATAAATTCCAAGAATACCTTATACAATGTCATTAATTCCAATTAATACCTTATAAAATGTCATAAATTAAATTTAGTACTCTATACAATGTCATAAAATCATTATCAATATCTTATCTATTATATATGTCTAAAACCGTCAGCACATAATTAAAAAATAATTAAAAATACAAATAATTTTTTTTTAAATAAATCTTCCTCTTCGTTCGGTTCTCCGCTTCTCTCAGGGCGGTCGTAACAAAGAGTCCTGTGAGGACTAATTGGTCTGACCAGGTGGTTTGATGATAGGCCGCGAGATCTTTTTCCATCTATCTTGCCCATCACCACCGTCAGATCTTTGATGAGTAGTTCGCATGTGGCGATTGTAGATGCCGCCACAAGTCCGTTAACTCCTGAATCTATAACTATCGTGATCTTCAGAATGTTCCAATAACTAAAAATTATACATAGCTTATTGTTTGGGTTCCTACGGAGACATTTTAGGGAAAGGGCAATGACCTCTATGGCCATGCTAAAGCGACTCAGGTATGATAAGATTTAGAACCTTCCAATCAATCTGCCTAACCTTTTCCCAACTATGTTGGGGTCGGCTTCCAGTCTAACCGGATGCAGCTGAATATCAGTATTTTACATGGAGCTACTGCCTATCTGACCTCCATA
The DNA here is from genome assembly GCA_947364205.1 of Agrochola lota. Lineage (NCBI taxonomy): Eukaryota > Metazoa > Arthropoda > Insecta > Lepidoptera > Noctuidae > Agrochola > Agrochola lota. The sequence continues at coordinate 11,234,101 of OX376245.1, read as the reverse complement.
ACCCAGTAACTGGGTAATACGATACCCTTGGTAAGACTGGTTGTCAGTCTTTCGGGCTTCTGACGACCCGTAACTACTGTCATGTCAAAGATTCACGAATGACAGCCGTGACCAACGGGTTAACGTGCTTTCCGAGGCACGGAGGAGTCTTGGTATGTAAAGATGGTCACCCATCCATGGACCAACAACGGCAAGCGTAGCTTAACCTGTTGGATTGGCCCGTGCGGCTGTTATTACTTACCCACGAGCTCTTAGAACAAAAACTTAGAGATTTAGAACCTTCCAGTCGAACGAAAACTTTTCTTTACAAACTTGCGACACACTTGAAGGTAAAATGTCCAAGAAACAATAATTAACAGTAATGGCTGACCAATTACAACAAACCTTGTTCGTTTTTCAATAAATAGCAAGCAATTATTACTTACAGAGACACGAGAAAATCAGGAAAATTGTGGTTGACCTTAACGTCACCCTGACGACTCGAAGATGACTTTTATGGAGTTAATCCTGTCGTAAATCTGTGTCTGACCTTTTCTGTGTCATCTTGGCATTTGAGCATTGCATAGTGAAAAGTTAGAAAAGTATTTTTTATTGTGAGGCAAACAAGCCGGCGCGGGCGCGGGCGGCCCTCTACAAAAATGTCAACAGGAATGAACTTAATAAAAATCTCAAAATGGATCCGTAGTGGCAGCCCTCGAAATTCAATTTTTCTTACGTTTTTTGCAATTAGCAGGTCGTTGTCAGGTTATATCTTGATCAAAATATGATTCGCGAACATAACAAATATGTATTTACAGAGTTATAATCACTTCAATCATTACAAATCATACCCATCATGTGTGAGCTTTGGCAGCTAATTTTATTTGACGCTGGTGATAAAAGTTTGTATGAAAGTTCTTTTTTGCCGATGTAAAATCCCATCAGGTGCATGACTTGTATTTAAATAACTTCTAGCTTTCTTACAATTAGATATGAAATTAGCAAAATGAGGTTTATTGCGTTACGGTCGCAGCCGCCTATGGACATCTTCCAATCTGTGTTTCCATCTTAAAAACAAAACTTAAATGTCTCGTGTGTTTGTAGTTACGCCTTCACTTCAAACAGATATACAGTTACATTGCTTAGCGATTGATACTGTGGCACAGAATAATACAGAAAGTGCACTCCGCATTTAAGGTATGAAGCTACAAGTACGCGGCGGGCCCGTCTTGTCGGGCCAATTCATTGAGCGTAACGTAGTCAGAAGATATAAGAGTTACGCGATAGAAAGAGAGGCAACTTCTAAGTAATATATTCACTTAGCAGTTGCCTCTCTTTCTATCGTACTGTAGGTAATTAGCGCTGTCCGACCTGAATTGCACTTTATTGTGTCGTAGCAAGAATCGATTTTTATTTAAATGATTTTGCGGAGTGCACCATCTGTACTAAACTGTGACTGTGGAAGTATTTCCCCGACTGAGCTACTTCGGCAAGTTTTTCTTCAAAGATTGTGAGTGGCGGTTATTCCAACCAGTCCATCTCCCTCCAGAAGTTAATTATGTCTCCTGCTCTGCCTAGCCATTTTTCAAATTATGTTGGGCTCGGCTTCCAGTCTAAATGGATACCGCTGAATTTCAGTAAATAAAAATATAAGTAAAAAAAAATCATTGGATATTGGTAGGTACAGTGCGTTCATTATAACATGATCCGTGACGCATTTGGAAGCACTGAATTTTGCAGTCTTAGTTTCAACACTCGTAGAGTTCAAAATGGCGTCTGACAGAACAGTACTACCAATCACATAACTCCAAAATTCAATGGTACCAATCGAGTCACGGGTCAAGTTATAATGAACATAAGTAATTGGCCAATGTTTCCGACGATCACAGACATGAGCGATGACGGCAACGTTAACTATCAGACGGACAAGTTTCATGAAAAATGTGGTGATGACATCAGCAGCCACAACCGGTAATTATAACCAGTTCCCATAGTGCTGCCACAAAAAGTGGAGTCGACAAAAAATGGCGCCGGCGCCAACAGCCTCGTCTATGGTAATTTAAACATAGTCTATGGGCACACGTGTGTATTAATTTGAACTTCATTGATCCGCCTTCACAGGTTGCCTTAAGAGGAAAAGAACATATTAATTAAGTAGAATGTGTCCACAGCTAGAACATAGGCATGGTGAGAGGGCGTGGGCCGTAAATCCGTAATTCACCACGCGGGCCCTATGTGGGTCGGTGGAGAGGTTTTTTTTTACCATAGATTTTCTTTTCTGACCTTTCTTCTCCATATGAAACCACATTTTGTAATGTTTAATTTTCGATTCTTTGAAAATGTAGACTTTCAAAAGTGCCAAATTATTACATATCGGTCTAATGCAGGGTTCGACCAGTCATTTTAAGTAGGGTCCGGATAATGTTGATTTTTTTTATCGAGGTACAGAAACAAAAACTCCTATATAATACTTTCTAGTTATTTATTTTTATTTTAAATAACATAAGTACAAGGTAATTATTATAAGAAGTTTTATACATATTTGTACCCGCACCCGCGCGCTCAAACGCTCTCTTTTGCGACACACAGCCCTGTATAGCAACTGCAGCTGTGTCTACCCACTAAAGCTAAACTAACTAATCAAATTAGATTCTACATGGCTGTTATATAAAATATATTATTTTAATTGCATTTAAATATATTTGGCTAACTTCCGACGTTTCAGACCGCGCGCTCCGTTGCTGCTGACCGTTGGTCTAATGGATGAGTGTTGCGAGATTAGAGCTGAATGGCGCGCAATAGGGATGATGCCTGGGTAAAAAAAAAAAAAACTAATTCGTCTGTCAGTCAGATAATAAAAAAATATTAGACATTAAATTAAATCGCATTTTAGGTTGGGGAGTGGGGGTCGGTACGTCACTAGTAAGTATAAAATCTACATACTCGTGACGTCATGGCATATTTTACCTCAATGTATCGTCGTATTCTTTAGATTACGTAAAAAAAGAAAAAATACGTGTCCAATATTTTTTTATAATCTCAAAGACGGACTAAAAATATGTTTATCCATCCCTATTGGAGAGGTCTATGTCCAGCAGTGAAATCATTAAAAACAATTACACAAATACACACAAAAATAAAAATGAAAATAGTTTAGGTTAAAAAAAGTTATAATCAGCTTCTTTTAACCTAAACAATTTCCACATTACATGTATTTTCTAACATACGGGTTCCTCACGACATTTTCCTTCCTTATTTCGCTAACTTTAAAAACGTACCTACATTAGAATATGTTTGGGAAACCCATACGTTTGTAAGGTCAAATAACAAATTGCAAAATTGTGTTGGTTCTGTAATAGCTACATAGTACGGACAAGCAGATGTCAAAGTAACACTCGACCAACAAAACCCGTCTTTACTGCCACAACTTTAACGGCTTTGCCAAAGTCAATGTTATCTTATGCGTGTAGTTGATTGTAGTAGACGTCAATAGGCATTGAGACAGACAACTTAAGTACTCTTTACATTATGGAAACTATTGAGAAGTTCAGTTCTCTATGTTAACATTTTGACTTTGACAACGTCTTTATTCCATAGTTATAAGGACCGTTTTCGTGGTTGAAATATTACTACGTTAATGCGCCGCCTGTAAGGCGACTAGGGGATTTCCTCAAGGGGAATGCCCTATCTGATAATAGGAACAGCTGTAAGCATAAATTCGTCCTTGCTAAATATCAGTACTAGTGAACTGGCATATTAATCCTAACGATATAATTATATCCTAACTATTACAAATGCTAAAGTGAGTTTGTTTATTTGTTACGCTTTCACGCTAAAACGGCTGAACAGATTTGGATGAAATTTGGCACATTGGTAGACCATGAGTTGGGTTAGGACATAGAAAACTTTTTATCCCGATATTACCACGGGATCGAGACTTATGCGGGTGAAACCGCGAGCGCAGCTATTTAGAACATATCATTACGGCACCACTCCCTGAAATGATAGGTAGAGATGTATATAATCGCACCCACAACCTACCATCTACATTTCGCCAGTCAGAAGTTCCATGCTGCAGCGGTTGACCTATTGCCATTAACCAGGGGGCCTACTCTACACAAGTACGTCAACGAAGATACGGATCCGTCCGAAAGTAAAAAGATTCTTCGGGATGAACCCTACGCCCGATTAATTAAAATTTCCGGGCGGACATAAGCACATCGGGAGTAAAGACAACTGTCAAATCGTGTTGTCATTCATTCTTAGTTCGGACCCCAACTAATGCTATCTCCGCAAGTGATACAGAGTAGAAAACGCCCGTAAGTTCGGCCGAAACTACAGATTTTATGCTTAGGGAGGAGACCACAAAACCCGACTTGGGGCTGCTACTAAGATTTATACTACCTTATACTTATACCATCCACCAGACCATTTATCAGGCTGCGAGAATATGTTCATGTAGCCAGTTAATGTATTATTATTGTATATTTAAGCAATTGATTTTACTAACATAGGCTAAGTTTATACTAACCCCATATGGATCCCTTGATCAGAAATACATTTAAAACCATGCTAAGTAGTTGCGCTTGCGACTAAGAGACCAAGGAGGCTGTTATTTTAAGTCATTCATGGCGAGATGGCCTCTCTTACACGATACTGAGGGTTCAAATCCGGGCAAGTACCAATGTGACTTTTAAAATTCGTATATACTTTCTGAGTTTATCTTGGACATTACTGACATCGGTGAAGGAAAAATATCGTGAGGAAACCTGGACTTATCCTAACTAATATAAATGCGAAAGTGAATTTGTTTGTTACGCTTTCACGCTAAAACGGCTGAACGGATTTGGATAAAATTTGGCACATGGGTCGATCATGACTTGGAGAAGGACATAAAATAACTTTTATCCCGATATTCCCACGGGATCGAGACTTATGCGGGTGAAACCGCGAGGCGCACTGAAATCACCAACCCGTCTTGAGCAAGCGTGTTGATCAATGCTCGTGCCTTCTGTGTATGAGAAGAGGCCTTTGCCCTGCAGTTTGAAAATAGGCTGGTATTATTATTGTTTATGCCGAGACTGGCAGATTCGTGTTTTTAGGCAGTCTATTTATGGGCAGTTGTTTAAATGTGACTCTATTTTAAAAGTCTCCATCTGTTAATTTCCAAATACGACCTCATCAAACCAGATTATTGTAATATATTAGCGTTATGGCGGCCACCACAGCGACATGCGTCTGTGCCTACTATCTATTCACATATTAATAAATAGTTTGACATTTCGGCTCGCCGCATGTCCTTGAACATTGACATTTTAGAGAAGGGGCTTGGCGATCCGTGGGCGGATGAGAGAACGACACGAAGCAACTTACTTATAAGAGCTACTTTTAAATATCATCCTCTGCTAGCTTTTTCCCAATTATGTTGGGTCGGCTTCCAGCCTAACCAAATGAAGCTGAATACCAGTATTTTACATGGAGCGACTGCCTATCTGACTGCCACAGCCCAGTTACTGGGTAACACGATACTCCTTGGCAAGACTGGTTGTCAAAATTTTGGACTTCTGAGTTGCCTACCCGTAACGACTGCCATCGTGTGGGCGTGGTGATCAATGCTCGTGCCTTCTCTGTATGAGAAGAGGCCTTTGCCCTGCAGTGGGACAGTAACAGGCTGGTATTATTTTAACGACTGTCATAGATATACTTACAAATGACAGCCGGGATCAGCTGTTTAAAGTGCTTTTTGAGCCACGGAGGGTCTCGGTATGTAATGGATGATCACCCATCCACGGACCGACCTCGGCAAGCGTTGTTTAACCCTGAAGATGGACCCACGCAGCTGTTATTATTAAGTTACCTTGTTTACTTAACATATCCTCATTTATAATCTTCATTAGTGGTAACGGCCGCGACTTACGAGTTGGAGGTCTTAGGTTCAAACCCTGACAAAAGGTGAAGGAAAACATCGTGAGGAAACCGGCATGTCCTAGAACCATAAAATAGGAGACATGTGGCATCTATCTGCACTGGGCCCACGTGGTAGATTACGGCCCACTCGCTCTCACCGAGAGGAGGCCTGTCTCCCAGCAGTGGGAATCATTTATTCAGAGTCTAAATTTATTAACCTGTCATAGTCCACTGCTGGACAAAGATTATTTCCAAGTTTTGCTACAACACCTGGTTCTCCGCCTTCTGCATTCATTCTGTACCAATAGCCGTTTTAAGAGGGCCCTTCCCGGTCCGTCTATCGTCAACGCGAGCATGGTCGAAAAGCTTGTTGTTTCATCGAGCGCAAGTGAGAACTGCTAACAAACAAGCGAGAACGCGATAACATTGTACGAAAAATAGTGTGTAAAAATTTGTATCAGGAAATACGTAATTTTGAGAAAACCTTACAAGTTTATGATTTTTTTTTTGATATTTAGAATTTCCATTACATGTGCGAAGTTTCTATGCAGATGTTTTCTTTATTTTTACCAATTATGAGTATATTATGACCGGCCAAAGTTCGGGTAAAATTTGTGCAAAAAGGCAGATTTTTGGAGGCTTATAATAAATTTGTTACAATTTTTATTTTTTTTTCGCTTTCATAGAAACCTAGATATAGTGCACAAGATACAAATTATGTACTTTAAAATTTTCAAAGATGTGTTACAACGCCATAATCACGTACGAGCGTTTGTATGAAAAGTATGACGGGTTGGCCGCTCTTAAGGTCGGCGGTCCATCTAGGTAGAGGGTGCCTCACGTTACGATTGCTAATTTGTGATCTCCACAGTCTCCACTCGAGGACCATCTGCTTATTCTGCTTGCAGTATTTCATTTCCGAAGGCATTAGCAATAGCGCGCAAAAATACACGTGTATTCGTGTATTTATGTGTATTTATTTATATTGTATTATATATATAGGTTAATAGGTATATGTATATCCTTATATTTAAATAAATATTTATTCCACAATTTTCTATATTGCACCTACCACTGTTTATCTCTGCATCACCCAAAGGTTGACTGGTAGAAAATGCCTATGGCATTAAGTCCGCCTCTGTACATTTGTGTGTAAAGTGTTAAATAAATAAATAAATAAATACACACATTTTATTTTTTGCCTTCCGGGATCCCTGTCCTGTATGAGTACCATGGAGCCGCGTATTATGTTATTATGATGTGTGCCTGACTTGAAAGAGCGTGGCAGTATTTCATGCTCACTCAAATGTCTCGCTGATGGTGGCACGTGTGTTGGGTTATTCGGTTCCCTTTAAAATGGTGGACGGCGGTGCTCATCCACGCGTCATGTTCGTGAACCGGCGCCACGCGACACATCGAGACGACGACATTGAGACACGTCATCTCTTAACTGCCAGGTCTTATCTTTTATCTTATATTTTGAATTGTTTTATATAGTTTTTTTTTACATAATGTAAAAAAAACACATAGAAGCAACAAGTACCTATAATTTACGCAAGATTTTGTAATATCTTGATTTAAAAGAGTGTCCTTAGAGTTTCTTGCCAGTTCTTCTCCATATAGATCTACGTTTTGGAATGGGCAACTATAGCTTATTATTTGACAATTCAAAAGTGCCTGTAAATGGTTAAAAAGAAAGAAATCCTTTGAGTTTTTAATGGGTCTAGTGATTTTTCTCCTACCTTGTGTAACTTCCCGTCCTTCGAGCTAGCTTTGAACTGCAGTTCGTAGCAAAGTAAAAACATACAATGGTATTTGGTTTTTCATTTATGACTCATCTACCATTCATCTACAAAGAAAAACTTTCATTCATTTTCCATATTACCTTACATACACTGAATGACACTGCTGATAGGATAGATTTATTTAATAGCTCTCTGAATGAATTCACAAAGGTAACATTGTTTGTATTATGTTATGCTAATATATAACTAGTAGATTTAATTGTAATTTAGAATGTAACTAAAGACCACGCTACCGCATTAGGATTATTGCTTGTAATGATAGTTGTGTTTGTGATAAATAAATAAATAAATAAATATTTAGAGCTGAATCAGACAACTCTGCTTTCCGATGGCCACAATATTCAGAAATATGTACAGTTATTTTATATTAATTACTGAAGAAAATTAAGGAATATATTACACACACATCGCATAATATATTACAGAAGCCCCATTTCTCATATTAACATTCATCTCCTACAGAACCCGTTCAGAAGTTTCCCTCCAAAGAATAAAAATAAATCCCTGTCTACGAATCCGCGCCATATTTTTTCGAATATCGTTTTAAAATCCGCCAAGAGGCAAGAGTCTAACCTAACAGTCTCATCATAACGCCAGATAATTAAACGTACAACCTGTTTTGTCGATTCTTAATCGATTCTCATATCGATATCTCGCTCCGCAGCGATTATCGTTCAGTTTGGTTTGTGTGTCTGTGTGTACGGACGTATTGAAGGTCTGTAGGATTAGTTTTCTAATATATTTTTTAAATTTTGTGTTGCCTTTGCCTGAATTGGTTGGTTGGCGGTGAGTTTCAATATTTATTTTTTATAAATTTTACTATTTTGTCTGTAGTTTATTTTTGTGAATTTTCGAAATTGGGTAAATGTATTCGGATTTCAAATGATTAGTGTTGAAGATATTCTATTTATTTTTCTAATTTGATAGTTAAAACACCGTTTATTAATGATTTTTATTACCATAATTTTAAACTTAGCTATGTGTTAATTTAACTTTTATTAGATGGAGAACCTTGATACATAATCATGACGTAATTTCATCATAACTATTTCGCAACCATGTATAAACTTTTGTAAATTTCAAATTCCTATGTTTCTTATTAAAATTACAAAGTAGTCTGCATATCCAGCGCCAAGAATTTAAAACATGATTGGCATTATACTCAAATACCTTTGCTTATCCCGCGGCTCTGTAATACTTTGCCGCCATTTTCATTGCAACCACAGATTCGCAATTTGCATTTTTTCCTCTTTTTTAAATTGAATAACCTCCACGTAATGGTAATCTTTAAAGTATTCTTATATCAAAATGTAGGTAATTTTCTTCTTTATTCGCTGTGTTGAAATCTTCTGTGTAGGTTTAACCGTTTCTGAGAAAAACGCGGACAGACGAACAAAGGTAGCTTTTTTTGTAGTCTCATTATGTGGCAATTGTTTTGTTTATAAAGTGCTAATTAATTATCTTCCGACATCATGACACGTGGTTTTATTGTGGACGTATATACCTGTATCTATTTTAACTCACAAGCAGTAAAAAAAATTACTTAAAATTTTTCGAGAGAGGTGCAAATATTACATTCTTAAAAGCCTTATGAATCGATGATTTCACAGTAAAAATCTCTAATGTTCAGAATATTATTTAAAAACTTATATGGACGTGTACATGTAGGTACTAAATCACATATTGGTATATGTCTTGAGTAATTTGTTTGCATTTTCAATGTGTTTATCATTCTCACGATTTCGTTGTCATAAATTCGCTTTGTCTCGTGTGTGTGTGTCACACACTACTCTTACCAAAATATTATATGCGAAGTTTTGCCAATTTAATTTATCAGGTAGCTATCTTCTATAGAGAGTAATGGTGGCCCAGTGTTAATAGCCGCGACTTACGAGTTTTAGGCCGTTGGTTCGAACCTAGTCAGGCGTTTTACTTTGTGTAAATTATTTCATCACCACAGCTCTCAAAACGGTGAAGGAAAACATCGTGAGGAAACCGGCGTGTACTAAAACCAAAAATTCGAAGACACGTGACATCTACCAACCCGCACTGGGCCCGCGTGGTGGTTTACAGCCCACTCCCTCTCACTGAGAGGGGGTTTGTGTCCCAACAGTGGGACCATTATAGGTTAGTTATGCTTATGCTCTTTTATATGAGCAGGTCTTTGTTTACATAAATCGTATATCTTTCTTGGTATGAGCAGACATACATAAATTATTCTGCCTAGCCTTTTCCCATTTATATTGGGGTCAGCTTCCAGTCTAACCGGATGCAGCTGAACACCAGTATTTTACATGGAGCGACTGCCTATCTGATCTCCGCAATCTAGTAGCTGGGTTATGAGATACCCCTTGGTAAGAATGGTTGTCAGCCTTTCGGGATTTTTTCGGGCAAACTCAGAGGTCACAGTCTCTTTTAAAGTCCAGACATAATCTGGGTTAGATCATGTTAAGACATGTAGATCGATGTCTGAGATGGCCTTTTAAGGAAAGAACCACACAGATTGAGTGGAGCTGTCCGATCAGTGCACGCATTTGTCAGTAATCGTGTAGCTCAACTCAACTCTAAGGAGTTCAACGATTCGATGAAAAGAATAACAATACCAAAGAAAGGACATTTGAGTAGGCCGCATTTGGTCTCTCCATCCCTCAACAGCTACACAGTATTCCAAATCTATCGAGAGAAATAAAGAAATCAAAACTTAATGAAGATTTCAAAACACCATTCGATGATAGATCATTTAACTTCCAAATCTTCAATTCAATCTATTCGAATCTGTTCAAATTTCGAAACCAACTTGACATTGACATTTTAAGGCGTCCATCTTTTATTTTCTGACACTTTACATCAGACCATTCAAATTTCAAATAATGAAGCCAAATCATAAATATGTTTGTTAGCATGATATTCTTTAATTGAAAATCAAACAAGTCGTCAAAATATCCTTGGACCGGAGAACGGTTTGTCCTTACCATTCTAAAAAAAGGTATAATGTATTTGACCTGAGTGTTCACTAAAGTGACTTTGAGATGATCTTCCTACGTGGCTTATGATGTCATAGACAATCCGGATTCGAATCGAATCTCAGGTATCGAGTTATTTATAACGATTTTGTTGAAATCGATTATTAAATATTTGTTTTGAGGGATTATTTTATTTTCTAATATTATGCAGGTATTTTGTGATTTTGAGTGTAGTGCCACATTCAAAACTGCTTGCAAAAAGAGTTTTATTTTTTCTGTCTGTTTGTGTCATCGTTAATCCCAAACTCAGAAACTGATGAGCCGGATTCCACATGGTTTATTTTAAAAGATGGTCTACTCGGGATGGTTATAAGCTACGTATTATTTACAATTTTAATTAAGATCACCAGCTCATGCTGTAAATCTTTCCGTCAAATCAAATTTTCTTCCCAAAAAACATCATAATGAGGATAATTAAATGAAATGAAATTATTTTAATTCAGACACATTCATTTGTCCATAATTGTTAAAGTCACAGTCAAATAATTTATTTCAATTAGGCACCATAAAGGCATTTTTAAAGAGAAAATTTACAAAAAAAATTGAATCAATTCTAGTCACCCCTTGACCGCCACCCGCCACCCGCTGGATGAAGGCTTGTGCAGACCAGCGCGACTTGTCGCGCGACGCGACACGAACAATACAATTTCTAAGAAAACTTCACAGTATAACAATAACCGGTGTCGTGTCGCGCGACAAGTCGCACTGGTCTGCACAAGCCTTTAATGTCCCCAGCAGTGCAGACCATCCTTAGAATTCCGTTGGCACTTCCCCGAACCCGGCGAATAAAAAAAAATAAAGATTTGATTTACTTATAAGGTAGAAAATAGTTTACATAGGCATTTTTTTTTTTGAGGGTGCGAAATTATCAAATAACTTCTCCCGTTCTGGTCGGAGCGGGAGGGCGTGTCAGACTTTTACTGACTAAAATCCACCCGTGTTCCTTCCGTTGCCTGTGTGCCGGGGCCACGATATCCCTTTCGGACAACTCGCAACCCCGGAGGCACATAGTTAGATTTGTTAGATTATTAATTACTAGCTTTTACCCGGTGAGTCCACGAAAACGCGGAAATAATCCACGTACTATCAGGATTAAAAGTATTCTATGCTCAAGCCCAGGTCATGATCTATCCGTGTGCCAGACTTCATACAAATCTGGTCGGCCGTTAAGGCGTTAAATGGTAACAGACAGAATGCATTTATATTACTAGTGGTCGTTCAGAGGTCGAAACTCGACCATAATTCATTTAAATGTAATGATTCTAAGGTAGCCTGTGTCAAATGCATGGTAGTGTGTGTAATGTTTTTTTAAATAAATTTAATTTATTTCTAATGTATATTATATAAAAATATTAGCTTTCTGCACTCCTTCTCCATATAAACTTTAACTGTGCCAAATTTCATCCTCCTCCGCCCGCGTAATTGTCTTAAAATGGGGTACAAAGTTTTTGCTTCACGTATATAATAATTAGTATTGAACTATCGATATGGATGTTAGAGTGTAGACTAGATTAAATTAACACTTCTAGACTAAAGTAATACCTGTCCTGGGAGGGGCCCGCCATGTTGGAGTATCGAGGTCAGGTTTGAATTGACGACCTTACGTCTAGAACTAACAGCCGTCGAGAGAATGCGTTCTTGACGACTGTCAGTTTCATACTCACAAATATGTGTTTTGCGAATTTGATCCTTATTACTACTAGAAATAGTCCAACTGACAGCTGTCAGAAACGCACTCTCGAAGGCTGGACTGTAGACTTTACACTTTGAGTTATTGAACAGTTTTTAAGTTATGTTTCAACAATCTGTCTATGACAACCTTTACGATTCTCTCTGGTATGGATACATGGGCGTATCCAGCTATTGGCTCAGGGGGGAGCAAATCAGAAATTTATTAAGTCTCTTCTTTTCGTGTGGTTAGTGACTAACCTGGTGTCAGAGTTTTAAAGCCGCCCATGGGCCTCTAACTTGGCTTCGCATGCCGTCGAGAAATATCTCTCAGGCATGCCCGTTTCCTCACGATGTTTTCCTTCACCGTTTTTGAAGCAAGTGATTTCTTAAGTTGGTTCCTTGCCGAACTTGCTTTTTAAAACCAGTGATTGCTGTAAAATTTTAAAACATACAAACGGCTTCCTTTGCAGGAAGCCATTTGTATGTTTAAAATTTTAGTCAGTGTCAGATTGTATCTTGATTAAAATATGATTCTCGATCGTATCAAATCTGTATTTACGGAATTGTAATCATTCGAATCATTAATATATCTCCCTAAGTTATGTCATGATTTCATGAAAAAACAGTAGTTAATTGGAAGGCCTGGGATTGGCTCGCGGGTCGAGAAAAATGTTATTGTGCCCGGTTAGTGACAAAAGGCTCGGCCTTTTTTATATTGGTTGAAGTACGAGTATAGTTTTCACCTCTACCAACCCTTTCCGAGAATACCTGACAGGCATGACATCTTTGAGCAGTGGTGGTCCAGGGTAACTGCCGTGACTTATGTAGGTTCGAACCCAGACAAGCCTTTACTTTGTGTAAATTATTTCATCACTCTCTAAACGGTGAAGGAAAACATCGTGAGGAAACCGGCATTCGAAGACATGTGACATCTACCAACCCGCACTGGCCCCGCGTGGCGGATTACGGCCCACTCCCTCTCACAGAGAGGAGGCCTAACTCCCAGTAGTGGGAACATTATTGGCTGATTGTGCATGACATCTTTGTATTTAGTGTAGTTTAGTGTTAGTTAAATATTAGGTGTAATTGCAAATCTAGTGCTTTTTGTATAGAAAAGGCCTTTGCCCTGCAGTAGGTACAACAATTCTTCAACAATCTGCCTAGCCTTTTCCCAACTATGTTAGGGTCAGCTTCCAGTCTAAGCGGACCAGTATTTTACATGGAGCGACAGCCTATCTGACCTCCACAACCCAGTTACCGGGTAACACGGTACCTCTTAGTAAGACTGGTTGTCAGACTTTCGGGCTTCTGACTGTTAAAGATAGTACAAATGACAGCCGGGACCGACGGCTTAACGTGCTTTCCGAGTCACGGAGGAGTCTCGGTATGTAAAGACGGTCACCCATCTATGGATTAATCCCGGCAAGTGTAGCTTAATCTGATCGATCGACCCGTGCGGCTAGTATTAGTCAGCCAGAAGCTCCTTCCTCCTTCTTTCCTTTATTAATTTAATTTCTAATTTATTTATTTATTTCAGACATATTTCTAGTCCATAGTTTTACACGAATACATTAAAATTATAAACTATTTTAAATTCTAAACAGATAGAAACCCAAAATAACATTGTTATTATTTACGTTCAAATATTCAACAACTCATTTTAAAAAAAAAAATATATATACTTACAAATTGTAAAATGTTAAAATAAAAATAAAAATTATAAATAAATCTACTGCTAAAAATCTATTACATACGAATACATACGTAACCGAGAGAGAATTAGTAAAACTATTTCAAGTCGATTAAATGTCACTTCTTCCAACCATCCCGATATTAAATCAAAATATTCACAAGACAACATCTATTCAAGAAATCAAGAATAAATACTTAGAATGTGAAGAAAAAAACGCGGTTTGCATGGAAAAATACTGGAAATCCTTGAATTGTTGCTATCAGACATTCGACCAGTTCTTCTAGACATACCCTGCCCCTCTCTGGCCATAGAAACTAGAGGCCTTCGGGGGGAAAACCGGCTGGTGGAAATGTCAACCTAAATTGGTTATTATTAATATATGATAATCAGGTAGAGTCAGAGACAGGCGAATCCTGAATTGATTTAATTATTGTTTTATTAGAATGTTATACTGGTTTTAAGTGCCTACTTCTTGGTAATAGATAACATTGGGTTTTTTTTATCTTCGAGGTTAGTGTTACTTTTTTTTTGGCTATTTATAAGACACTACGATCCACCAACGGCGCATGACATCTTTATAAATTAAAGCCTAGATGCTAGCCTTACCGCCCGTATTTTTCTAAATATTCATGAAAAAAATAATACCAGCCTGTTACTGTCCCACTGCAGGGCAAAGGCCTCTTCTCATACAGAGAAGGCACGAGCATTGATCACCACGCTTGCTCAAGACGGGTTGCCGATTTCAGACTTATATTAACTATAAGTCCAGGTTTCTTCACGATGTTTTTCTTTCACCGATGTCAGTAATGTACAAGTTAAACTTTGGAAAGTACATATGAATTGAAAAAGTCATATTGGTACTTGCCCGGATGAGAACCCACAACCTCGTGCATGAGAGGCGAGGCCCTTAACCACTGGGCCACCACGATAAAAAAAAAACTGTAATATTTTAAACCCGACACTCAAACTCAAAGCATTTTCAAATTATGCTGAGAATCAGCAATTTTCGAACGTCATAAATACATATTAGACAGTCCCCCAAAACGCCCGCCCTTCACCACTTCCTAATATGCCAGTTAAAACCACAACGCCATTAGTTTGGAATATGTGTTAAAACTCAAAGCATTTATTTCAAATAAACCAATTACAGGCATTTTTGAATTATCAAGGAGTCGGTCAGTCACAAAGATGAAGCTAGTTGCTGATTCCAAAGTGTAGTAGGTTCCTATGGAGAAGAACGGGCAAAAAACTCCACGGACACTCTTTTAAATCAAAATATCGTTACAAAAGTCGTCGTCATAAGCATCAAAATCGTTAGAATAACAACATTTTATTATTCCAGTGACCTTCCAACTAGCTAGCGTAGGTATGAAAACGCTATGGCAGTTCGTTCAACCACATAAATACCTACATAGATATAATCTTTAAATGGTTTATTACATTTTGTTTGATGGTGGAGTAGATAACTTCATTAATTGAAGCTTGTAAAATCCATAAATTAATTCAGTCTATGGTCCAGTTTTCTTTTATTTTTAATTGTTTTATTTCCCTGTGTGAACTTACTCGAAAAAAACTATATTATAAATAAAGTATTAGTAGTAGTTATTGGGTTTTCCATTAGGAATTTCTCAGTAGCAGCCCGGAGTCCGGATTTGTGCCCGGTTGATGCCTAAAGGTCACCTATGCATGGAACTTTATTATTATCTATATATTAATACGTGAAGCAAAAACTTTGTACCCCTTTTTACGAAAATTACGCGGACGGAGGAGTATGAAATTTGGCACAGTCAAAGTTTATATGGAGAAGGAATGCAGAAAGCTAATATTTTTATATAATATACATTAGAAATAAATTAAATTAATAAAAAAACATTACACACACTACCATGCGTTTGACACAAGATCAGAGAATCATGACATTTAAATGAATTATAGTCGAATTTCGACCTCTGGGCGACCACTAGTTTATTTTATTTCATTTGAACTTAAGGCTAATAACTGTTGAAATGTGGGTGTACAATAGGTACACCTCTGCCTAGCCCTTCGGGGATTATTGGCGTGATGTTATGTGTTGATAATATTTGTATAAGAATGAACAATTTTTTATTTTATTTTAAAAATAATACAAAAATAAAATATATATATGTTTTGTTTCATAGCGCTATATACCAGATACCGTACAAATTTTATCCTCCATATCGTACAAATATTGTGTACATTATTCTATTTATTTGTACAAGTGTGTCTAATAATGTGTTCAAACAGTTTTCGAGTAAGTATGTACTCGTATAAGTACTAATTTTGTAATTTATTTACACTTCTGCTGCCATCTTGCAAAGTTGAATGTCTTGCAAAGGTCAATAGACCAAATATGTGTGTGTATTGTATTGTGTGCTGCATGTCAGATGACAAATGGGCTACAAGAATCACCGACCCACTAAACACTCGACCACATCATGGCAGGCCCGGGCGAAGATGGCGGGACCAGCTTGACTCCTACCGAAAAGACTGGCCTGCTTTAGCAAAAGATAGAATTGTGTAGAAAAAGGAGAGGGCGGTCTTCGCCCTTCAATGGGACAATACTAGTTTGATTAGATTATATTATAAACTCGGCTGGTGTCCATAATACACGTATAATTACTTATTTCACGTATAATTGCGAAATATTTTTGTAACCTACGACACACATACAACTTTTTTTTAATGTTTTGTGAATGTAGCTCCACAATTAGTCAGAATTAAATAGTATATGGTCTATTTTTTAAGTGGCTTTTATCTTTACATATAGGCACTTAACATATTAATCTTATATACAATCTAAAACTAAATTAAATGACTGACTAGCTAACTATACACATAAATACAAAGACAAAAGGACATTTAGGTGTCGAAGTACTCGTCCGCATCGCTGTCATCCGGAAACATGCCCCAAAAACTGGCATTTTTTAAATTATTTTTTCTCTTTTTTACTCTATTCAAGTTGAATTTATGAGCTCGTGCCTAAGTAATAACAGCCGCACGGGTTGTTGTTAAGCCGTTGGTCCCGACTGCCATTCGTGGAAATTTGACAGTCGTTACGGATCGTCAGAAGCCCGAAAGTCTGACAACCAGTCTTACCAAGGGGTATTGTGTTACCCAGTAACTGGGTTGTGGAGGTCAGATAGGCAGTCGGTCCATGTAAAATAATAGTATTCAGCTGCATCCGGTTAGACTGGAAGCCGACCCCAACAAAGTTAGGAAAAGTTAGGCAGATTGATTGAAGTTCAATTTGTCATTTGGTGATCCTGATGTAAATGGCATATCTATTTCGATGTGGCGCGGCCCGCAGTCTCAGTTTACTAAGTGAAGTGCCTAACGCTACACAGTGTCAGTGAAATATGAGATAATAAAAACAATACAGAAATAATCAGGAAATTAAAGTTTTTGTTGATTTTTTATAAAAAGTAATAACAGAAATCAAAAGATTGCGCGCGTTGATATCTTTTGTACTACAGAATTTCGTACATTTATGGTATTGAAAGATTGATCACAAAACATTTTGAAAATATTTGTTAAAGTGAATACTTTAACAAATATTTTCAAAATGTATATGGATTCACAATTTGACTACAGAGCAAGCTGTAATAAAATATTCAAAATTTCAAGTTCAAAATTCAAAAGTCATTTATTCAAACTAGGCTGAGAATCAACAGTTTTCGAACGTCAAAATTACAAAAGACAGTCAGCCCAAAAACGCCCGCCCTTCACCAGTTCCTAGTGCTAGCTGGGAAGAAGAATTGGCGCAACAAACTCCCCAGCAGCACTGCCGTCTGTTCAGTTGGAAAAACTTGATTCTATATAACAGTGCTAATAAACTTGGTAAATAATCCAGTAGTCAATATAAACCTTTATTTTAATTAGAATTAATTTATATACAAGTTTTTTACCAAGTTTATTTTATTACAGCTTGCTCTGTAGTCAAATTGTGAATTCGCAATGATTGATTTTAAATTCAAGTGAATTTTCCACTGTTTGTGGGTATTTGAGTCAGGTTTAGGAATAACATCGTAATCATCGGCGTAATAATTATTGCTTGCCTGTCGGGCTGTACTTCAGAGAGTGTGCGCAGGAACTCCACGATCTGATCCCACCATCTCCCTACGTACTGCAGGGTACCATCCGCACTTGGTCGATATCCCGACCAGTCGTGCTCAGCGCTACTCCTCCACATTTATTATGCGCATAGCCAAAGTGTGGAATTCTCTGCCAGCGTCCGTGTTCCCTGCCACATATAATCCAAGCAAGAGTGAACAGGCATCTTCGGGGCACGCTCGTTCCATCATACACCTCATCCATCGCGTTCCACCAAGCGAGATCGAGGACAAAAGCTGGCCCATTTCGCAATAAAAATAGTATTAGTACGCAAACGTAATTATATCTATCAGATTAATAAAATTAAACTCGTGATATGCCGTAAGTCAATTCTAAAAACAAATCAATCAAATATGTCTGCATTACATCTTACAACACTGTTTGTAACTACATATTATAACTATTTAAATAGTTCGAATTAAGGCCATCTTGCTAGTTTTCAAATTCAGCCTTGTTGCAAATTGCAACGTACTCTAGAATTTTTACAACATTTGTTAGTAGACATTTTTACCAATTACAAATCTAATGTAAGGTAAGTACAACGTTTGTTGACAAATCTTAAATATAATATACAACCTTACACTAAAATATATATATATGTATTATGTATATAAAGGAAAAAAAGGGAAGGCCTCATGGGGCATCAAAAAGTCCGCATATCTGTCAGTGAGAAAAGTGTCCAAAAGGTTGGCAACGTTGCCAGGTTGGATAACAACACTGATTCTTTTACCTAAAAATTGGCCAGCCGTCTGAAGGGCAATTCTTGTACTTAAAAAACGTTCACATTCAAGTCACAATCTGTAAAACTTGTCAAAAAAATTGGTTGATTGGTCAAACTGATTGTATTTTTGACAGATACGGGAATTGCCCCTCAGGTCACGTTAAGAGTTCACCAACCGCTTGGAAAAAATCTAATTGTATTGCAAAATAAATGTATGATTTTAATTATAGAATTTAGTTTAAATTAAGAGACGTACCTTCTGGGAGTTTATTTTCAAAAGTGATTGCAGAACAATTATTTATTCAACTCGACAACCAAAATATAGTAGTGTGTTTTATTTATCAATCTTACTTTACTTTACTAGATTACGTATGTACCTACTGTAGCAGTAAAATTATCTGGCAATTTTTTTTTAATAGTCCTTTCTTTTTCGTTTAGAAAATAGACCCATACTTAGGAGATTGGATTTATTGTTAGCTCTATTAAGCATAACATTACGGCTGTGTTCCTCGAAGGGCTAGGCAGACCTATAAAACACCCATATTTCGCCAGTTAAGTTTAATTCCCACGTAATAGGGGGCGAGCCTATTGCCATCAACCGGGCACAAATCCAGACTCCGGGCTGCTACTGAGCAATTATAGATGGAAAAACTCAATAACACTCGACCCGAATCGAAACCAGGACCTCATGTTCAGCAACGAGGTAGTCTGGGCTATTTAGAACACTATTATATCACTATCGAGCCAGATATACCATTTTCGACATGCATATTCTCTTCTATCACTTCCACTTTTCAAAACACCACTAATTCGCATATTTATTATCTCATCTGCTCGACGTCCGTATGTCACTTTTTTTTTTTTTTTTTTTTTTTTTTGTCTATTTGCACCTTGTAGCTATATTCATGTATTTAGTTATTATTTAATCGTGTTTTTGTATTTTGTGCTATGTCTTTTGTGTGCACCAAATAAATGATATATCTATCTATCACTAGGAAATAACGAAACTTGCAGCTTCTGTGGACCTAGAACCGGCCGCTTCTCAACATCGGCACCGCCTAGAACCAGCCGCTTCTCAACATCGGCACCGCCTAGAACCGGCCGCTTCTCAACATCGGCACCGCCTAGAACCGGCCGCTTCTCAATATCGGCCCCGCCTAAATCCGGCCTCTACTCATCAAAGGGATCTTGACCTAGCCTCTCCTTGGCTTTGTCTGTATCGTAGAGATGTTTCAGACATAGCCTGATAGAGGTTACGTTTTATCCCTTCGTTTCTGCGATGGACCAGAAGATAAAAGAAGATAATGAAGAAAGCAGAAGAATTTATTTAGAAGATGAAGATTTTTGTTACACTATTCTTGTCATTATTTTGTGTGTGTTTGTGTGTGTGTATTTTGTTTTATCAAAACTTAAAATTTCAGATCTTGCGTTTCTTTTCAAGATAGCCAATGGAACAACTGGTGTTACCGAGTTGTTACAGAAAATCGGGCTGCGAGCGCCGTCTGTGTTCTTGCGTAGACCTCATCTATTGCACACCCCAGTGGTAGCTACTACATACAGACGGAACTCGTACATGGTGAGAGCGAGTCGTATTTACAACGCAACCTGCCAGGAACCTGATATCGACATCATCAATACTAGTGTTGCTAAATTGAAGAAAACTTTAGCTAATGGCTTCTTTGAGCATAAATATTATTTTTCTGTTTTGTGTTATTTATGGTCTATTATCAACTTTCTGTTTCGTAAGTGACTTATATACTATATGTGGAAACTTGTAATTGGCCATATTTTGTATAAGCTATTTCTTACTGTATCTGTTTAGCTGTACGTTTTCCTAAAAATAAAATAAATAAATAAACTAATTAATATTACTTATAAAGACAAAAGATGTGATTTTTTATGTTTGTTTGTTACGTTTTCACGTTAAAACGGCTGAACGGATTTGGATGAAATTTGGCGTATAAGTGCATTTAGGAAGGTTATCCCGATATTCCCACGGGATCGAGACTTATGCGGGGAAACCGCGGGGCGCTAGTACAGAATATTTGTTAACACTTTATTGGTGATATATTTAAGTTTAGGTATATTTTCAGTCGTGATGTGTGTAATGTTTATAGAATCTTATGAGTCTTATCGTTCTTTATTTAGCTTTAAACTGACTGACCGATTTGATTAATAGAATGTATGTAATTATTGGTGTAAAATGTAAAGAATTTAGGTATATATTGAGTCGTGATGTGTAGTGTATTGTTTATTTAATCTTATGAGTCTTATCGTTATTTATTTAGCCTGAAACTGACTGACCGAGGTGATTAATTGAATGTGTGTAGCTCAAGAAACCTGCTCAGGACTACAAGCTTCTTCTTTTCGTGTGGTTAGTAACTAACCTGGTGTCAGAGTTCTAAAGCCACCCATGGGCCTCTGACTTGGCTCCACATGCCGTCGAAAAATATCTCTCCGGCATGCCGGTTTATTCACGATGTTTTCCTTCACTGTTTTTTAAGCAAGTGATAATAATACAATACGCACATGAATTCGAAAAGTCAGAGGTTCGTGCCTTGGGTGCGAACTCGAGACCTATGACTTGGCAGTCCGACGGTCACACCACTAGGCTATCACTTCTCAGGACTACAATTATTAAGTTCTTTGTGTATAATCTTATCGTAAAGTAACTTATAACTTTGGCAAATGTATTTTAAAGTTTTATAAAAAAAAATATATATAAATATATTTTATTTTCGAGACGCACAGGAAATATAAGCAATAAGTAATAATAAAGAATTATAAAAATAATAAACAAAAAATAAGCATTTTATTTTATATGAGTTTATTTGGTTCAATCAATCAATTCGGTCAGACATCAATCACATTAGTCATACTATATATGTAATTTCTAGCATAAACATAAAAACATCATCATCATCAATTATCATAAAAAGTTCTAGGAAATATCCAAGGAAAATATTGTGAGGACACAATAATGATCATTCCACGAGTATTTCCTTGTAAATGATGTTAAGTGGCGCTTCTGTTGAAATGTTTGAGCTACCTATTTTATAATAGAACCTATTTTTTTTATCTCATCTATATAATATATTGAATTTCTGCCTATAAAATATAAAAGATACGGACACTTTACTTCTACATAAATTGTTTTGTAATCTTAGGCCGACAGCAACACAGTCAGACAGACAGACAGCAAGCAGTAATGCTCGCGAAGGAGGAGGCGGAACGCGTGAGGGAGAGGCAAGATTCGCACTCTCGCGTCCCTAGTCGCCGCAGGAGACGCCCCTTACTACCCTCCATGTGGGAAAAACGGAGGGTTATGTCGGACTCCCACTGTTCCTTCTAGTACCAAGAGTCGGGAGTCTGGAGATAGTTGTACATTCACCGCACCCCAGATTGGTGTCAGCCCGCCATGCCTAGCAGGCCCCATCTCTAAGTGTGGCCGATCCCACAACCGCACGTCCTCCCATTAAAGCGCGCATTATGATGAGCGATGGCCTTTTTGCGTGGATGTGACGCATATTTTCCTCCAACATGTTATTTTCGTGAATTTGTTCTTTCTTTGCGTCATGATTACCAAGCAGCAAGTAATACTGCGTGCCACCACTTTGAGCTTGACTGCCCGAGCGACGACACAGCCCCAATTTCACGACCCGCAGGCTCCTTCTTATGGTGGCCGGAGATCGTTACGCGCCCTTCGACGCTCGGCTACTTTTTTGGTGTGGGTGGAGTGAGAGGTATGTTCTCTCTCCCTATCCGCCGCCTCCTTTGCATGCATCAACACCCCGCAAAGAGAGCGGACCGCATCTCACGCGCATTCGCTTTCGACCATGGACTGAACCAATCATCGGGACGAGAGCACAGCGCTGTTGGGCCCAAACTGAGTTCAACTCCTGGGTATGTTGCGCCGTCCAATAAACAATTCGTAGATTATGCTTTGACTAGACCATGTTCCCGTCTCTAGGTGGTTTGACAGTTGTGTGACAGTGACAGGAAAAAGCTTGGCCAAATTACAGTGCGTTCGTTCGTACACTGCTCTGTCAGTCGCCATTTTGAACTCTATTGGTATTGAAACTAAGCTTGACAAGCAATGGTGCCTACATAACTGCAAGCAACAAATTATAATGAACGGTCTGTACTTGCTAATGTTTATAGAACTCGGCCTAATAAGGCCCCAATTACACTATCATATATTTATCATACAAATATGATTTCATATCTGTCAAATTCTATCATCATAGTTAAATGATGCTGTTCTTCATTTTGACATATTACACTTATATGATCATATAAACGTCATACTTAATCAAGATGGATGGCGATTTAGCCGTGCTTGATTTAGCAATTTTTGAGGCTAGACGGCAAGCGTACAAATATAATCATATGATCATATTTGTATACTTGCTGTCAAATAGGATCCCTTAACTATGATCATAGACGATATGAATCATATGTAGTTATTATACCGCCATAGGTTATTTATATAAAAATGACTCATACATATCTGATCATATTTGTATGATAGTCTTTTTTTTTTTTTAAACGTTGCCCCACACTAAGAATTTCTTCTTGTATCGTGGGTGCGTTTACAAACATAGAAACTCACATACACTAACACCCAGACCCGGAACAACTACTTGTAGATCATACAAATATTTGTTCCGTGCGGGGATCGAACCCGCGACACGTGACGCAGCAGTCGATCGCTCAGCCACTGCGCCAACCGTGTCGTCTAAAATGGCCTTTAGGATAATCTGTTATCTGACAGAAATCAAGCGACCTTTCCGCGGCTGGAATTTCTATTACAGCTGTCACATTTCTTTCGTGATAGCCTCTAATAGACATACAGACAGTCACCGATACGTATATATTTAACAAGTTCCTTATTTACTTGTTAATACCTAACTAATTTTGGGGTTTTAGGTTGAGATGTCTATAAAAATAAAGTCATGTCAATTAAAATATATAATAAATTACAGAATTAATTAAAAAATAACAAAACTTTAATAAATTTATAAATAAATTAAAACAATTTCTATTATCTAAATGCTATTATAATATCAATGATGATGACAAATTTTAACTTACAAGTTTTATAAAATAACAACTAAGTAGTCAAAATAAAAAAGCCCTCTTCGAGAGGAAGAGGGCTTTCTTATTTTGACTACCTACTTTGCTGTGCCCGACAGGGTCCACAATGATCATATTTTTGTACCACCTACATAAGTTCACATGTGGAAGCAATAAATATATTGAGTATTGAGTAAATGCTCATGGTGCCCGAATGCACGTCTCCTTTTTATGGAAATTTCTCGCCGACTAGTGGACACTTCTTATTCAAAGAATTAGAATTGCATTTCAACGTGGCAATGCGGCCAGTCTTCTGGGTACGTTTCCGGATGACAGCGATGCGGACAAGTACTTCGACGCCTAAGTGGCCTTTTTTTGTATTTATTTGTATATTTGCTTATTTAAATTAGTACCTAGTGTAAATAGTAAGTTGCGTTAAATCTTGTAAAAGAAATAAATTATAATTAAGTTTAATAAGACCTCTCAACAGCTAATCTTTAATTCCATTTTCAAATCTTCTAAATCTAGAGATCCACGCTGCGCGGGCGACTGATGCTGTGACGTCACACCTTGACGCCCTTGGAAGACGCGGTGACTATTAAAATTTAAAAGTCAAATTATTTACCTGTTTTTAAATATTATTAACTTAATAAAATGTTGCTTTTTTGTGGATTTTGTTGCCATGGTAAAGATTAAGTAGTATGTCATAGATATTCATCTATGTATTTTATTGTTCTATTAGATATTCATAATATTAGCATAACATCTCACGCCTGCATATCTTCCCAGAAGCGGTATGCAGAGGTGTAATGAGTCTATGTCTTAGTTTTATATGTGGTCTGAGGTAATGATGAAATGATTTTTTTTGGTTTATACAAACACTTTTACACGTCAATCATATTTTATAAACAAGACGAGGTCGGCGTTTCCTGCCTACTTTTTTTTTTTTTTTGAGGATGGGAAATCATCAAATGACTTCTCCCGCCCTGGGCGGAGCGAGAGGGCGTGTCATACTTTTACTGACTAAAACCCACCCGTGTTCCTTCCGTTGCCCGTGTGCCGGGGCCGCGATATCCCTTTCGGACAAACCCGCAACCCCAGCAGGCATTGGTCCTTACGGACCCCGTCAGTTGGTGCTGACATCTCTTTGAGGCGCGCGTGGAACACAACGCGCCGTCGACCCGGGCCTGGTCCTTATCGGACGGCGAGCTGCCCATTGCTCACCGTCCGCAAGCCCGCGCCTAAGGTAGCCGGAAGTCAGCTCGTGATTCCCGTCGCCTGGGGCGTCTCCTACAGCGACTAGGGGCGCGAGGGCGTGCATCATCATCAGCTTGCATCTCCCTCGCGCGCTCCGCCTCCTCCTTCGCGAGCATAACTGCTTCGCAGAAGGAGGTGACGGCTTCCCATGCACTCTCGCTCCGAACCATGGCCTGAACCAGGGCCGGACGCGAGAGATCGCCGCCGCCGATTGCCTCCGTGAGGACACGACGGTGCTCCGCCCAAGCCGGGCTGACCTCCACCGTATGCTCCACCGTGTCCTCCGGGTGATCCACATAGTGGTGACACCCGGGCGTTTCCTCCCGCCTTATACGGAACAGGAACCTCCCGAAACAACCGTGTCCGGTAAGGACCTGCGTCAGGCGGAAGGTGAGGACGCCGGCCGTGGCGCCTCTCTAGCCACTCCTCAAAGAGAGGACTTATCGCCACAATTGTGGCGTGCCCATATCTGACTACTCTAAGAAGAAAGGCCGAAATAAACTCAGTCTCTTTTAAAGTCCAGACATATTTTGGTCAGATCATGTGAAGACCATGTACATTGGTGTCTGAAATGGTCTTTTGAGGAAATAACCACACAGATTGAGTGGACCTGTCCTGTACCTATAGTAAACCTTAATTTTTCCAGCCTATTGCAATCAACTGGGCACAAATCCAGACTCTGAGCTGCTATTGAGAAATTCCTGATTGAAACATCCAAAAATACTTTGTCCGAGGTGGAAGTCGAATCCAGGACCTCATGGTCAGCATTAGTGCAACCATTATTGCGTTTATTTTCCTAAAGATAAGCCAGAAGGATAGGTTATAAATAGAGCTAATAATATGTATTTTAAAATATTAAATTAAATAAAACAAGAAACCGCTTTGTTTGTCGCAAATCAATTTAATTCAGACTTCTGTTGTATGGCTAGCGTCTGAACTTTATATTAATTAATGTAATATACATTCGTTTTAAATTAATATTAAAAATTTATTAAATGAACGAGGACATGATTTGGAAAAAGCTGTGGGATTTCTTCTTTCTCACCTTTTTCGTGTGGTTAGTTAGGTTAGGTTCGACTAACCCAGTGTCAGACTTTTTTGCCGCCCATGGGCCTCTGACTTGACTTCACATGCCGTCGAGAAATATCTCTCAGGCATGCCGGTTTCCTCACGATGCTTTCCTTCACCGTTTTTGAAGCAAGTGATAATTAAACAATACGTCCATGAATTCGAAAAGTCAGAGGTGCGTGTCTTGGGTTTGAACTCGAGACATAAGACTTGGCAGTCCGACAGTCACACCACTAGGCTATCACTGCTTAGAGACTCGACATCGAGGATTTATTTGGGGATTGGATTGATGTGAATATAGATATTTTTGTAAAAAGTAAGGAAATAAGTACCGTCCTGAAAAAGTTACCTCTTATAACTCCTCTACATCATCTTGCTCCTTGTTCCATGTTACTTGGGGTCAGCCGAATCCACGTTTTCTTATTCCATTCTCTCCTGTCAACTATCTCTACCCTAAATCATCTGTACCAGAGATAGTTAATTGTCTCAGGCGTGACTTTGCGGAAATCCATTATAAAATACAATTGACGACGTATATTTAGTAACCTAATCCGCTTAACTGTTCTTAAAGAGTCTTAAAGAACCCTGTAAGAAATGACAAGTGTTTCACCTCTCAACGAGGCATCCTCAGGATGGCGATTGATTTGTTGCGAACCTGGACACGACGTGTTGCCAAGCCAAGCGCCGAACACACTGCCTGTCTGTGTGTTCGGCAATTTAGGACAAAAAAGAATTTATTCTTCTACGTCAGTACAGGTAAAGGTAATTCATGAACTTGTTCAACAGACATCGATCGAAGTTTCCTACCTTATCAGCCTAGCTATTTCCAACTATGTTGGGGTTGACTAATAGTGTAACCGGCTGAGCTGAATACTGGTCTTTTACATGGGGTAACTGCCTATCTGACATCCACAACCCAGTTACTGGGTGACACTCCGTCCTCCCATACCTATTAACACTGTAATTTGAAAACATTGTAAAAGCCATTTATCTATAAAAGAGTAACCAGTTTCTTGCCGGCTCTTCTCCGTAGGAAACGGCCGATTAGAACCGTGCACTTAGCTTCTGACGTTTCATAAGTGCCCTTGTAGGTTTATGTGAAATAAAATATTTTGATTTTGAGACACGATACCCCCTGGTAAGCCTGATAATCAGACTTTTGGGCTTTTGACGACCCGTAACAACTGTCAAGGATCTAGGAATTACAGCCGCGAGCAACGGTTTTACGTGCTTTCCGAGGCATTGTAAATTACCAAGCCAGACAGACATAAGTATTTTAAAGTCTAACAAACCTATACATGTATATAAATATCACATTAGCGTGCAAATTAATTCATTAGCAACATGTTCTCACGTGTGGCTTTCGGTTGCTCAACCAGAGTGCCTGACAACCAGTCGGTTGCAATTCAATTGCAGGTTTAAAATTAACAAAATTTTAGATGTGATGGCTGACATTTCGTTTCGGTTGGCGCCAATATGCCACGCAGACGGAGAAATAAGTACTTGCTTAGTAGAGCTCTACTCTTTGTATCATAAATCTTTTTATCACGGACGCTTTTAACGTGCACGTCTTTCTACATTCTTCTCACCTGTATAATTTCAACATGAATGATGTTACCAATTTTTTATAACAATTTTAATATAAAGGAGTGTCCGTGGAGTTTCTTGCCCGTTCTTCTCCGTAGGTATCTACTTACTTCGCTTTGGAATGGGCAACTAGCTTCATATTTCTGACTGACCGACTCCTTGACAATAGGGACAACGACGACATTTGTTTTTTTTAGTCCATCATGGAGATTATTAAAAAAAATTGGACACGTATTTTTTATTTTTTTACGTAATCTAAAGATTACTGCAATACATTGCGTTAAAATGTGCCATGACGTCACGACGATTAAATGTAATCATCATTGTTCACGTGCCATTATCCGAATTTATTTGTGGTCGGCAACATGTCTTTTTCTTCGATACTTCTCTATCAGTCTTCATCGCCTCAGTCACCCCCTTTTCTAGCCAAATCATTTTTCACACAGTCCACGCACTACGGTCGTCGTCGCCTTCCGCTGTGTCCAGCCTTATCAGTATCAGTACCTGGTCGACCGAGCTCTTTTCCGGTGACCATTGAGAATGCTCATTTAATAGTATAGGATATTCATACTAATTCCATGCTGCCATGATAGTAGGTACTTACTAATTCCATGCCGCCATGATAGTAGTGTACTTACCAATTCCATGCTGCTATGTCATCATGCTAAGGTAGCCATCTTGTTCTAAACTTTGGGCGACCGAACTCTGCTCAGAAACGGTTATGGAGAAAACGTATTTTCCCAGATATGAGTTCTAGCTACATCGATATCTCGCCCCTTTGTCATCGAAATCGTTAGAACGGTTTTCGAGAACGTGATTACAAATATATACAAATATTGCTCTTACAACTAGCGCCCTCTACCGCCTTGCTAGTCCAAGAAACACTGCGGCCATCGTTATCCACCCGCCGTTTCTTTAAAACGCGTAGAGGTACTACAAGATAAAAACAAAAGTCAAAAGATAATGATTCTCGGATATTTGTTAACAAATATCGATAAACAGCTCACATATTAGGATGTTAGCAAATGAAGCAACAATTTGACAATGAATACTAGAACAAAAAGGTGTCTTAGCTTATTTGGAACATGTTGCAACGTTTTTAGACAACTTGAGTGGGTGTGTACTGACTGTGACTAGTCTTCAAGTCTGTTAAGTATTTAACTTACGTATAAAGGTATTTTAACGAACCACACATCACGCGAGTATTCTCAGAACGGTTAGGCAGAGATGTACCAATACTACACCCACATTTAGTCAGTTATGTTCAAGTCCCATGTAATAGAGGGCGAGCCTATTGCCATCAACCGGACACAAATCCAGACTCCGGGCTGCCACTGAAAAATTCCAGTTAAACCTAATAACACTTTGTTCGACCCGGGAATCGAAACCAAGACCTAATAAACCTTAACTTTAAAATAGATTCGCGATGTCATCATGATCAGCTGCCAAGCCTTCTCCCAACTATGGGGTCGGCTTCCAGTCTAACCAGATGTAGCTGAATACCAGTATTTTACATGGAGCGATGGACTATCTGACCTCTTCCATCAATTTACTGGGTAACACGGAACCCTTTGGTAAGACTGGTAGTCTGGTAGTTAGAGTTTCGAGCTGGTACATAAGGCATAAGTACATAGGTATATGGACGAGGACACTGGGCAGTTTTACCGCTGCATGTATTAGTTATCTAAGAAAATGGAGCGTCGTCGTTGGGGTTATTGCCCTACTTGATTTCATTGAATGAATGTTTTTAATATTTTGTTAAGGGTGTAAATTACCTGAAAATAAATGAGTTTATTATTGTTATTATTTTGTTTATTTATTTTCCTTCATTTATAATTACATTTTTAAATATTTCTTAGAGAAATTTGAGGTCCGCCGGTGTCTGGAGCAGGGTCCAACCTACCGGTGGTTCGGGCTGCAGAGACAGGAACCTCCTCACAATGCGATTCGCATCAAAGAGTACTGCCTTCTGAATCAGGCCCTTGATCCAACCGCCTAACGAGAGCCTCGAGAGATGTTGGTGATCAAGCCATTGGCCGTTACGTCATTATTATTGTTTATTTTTACGTCTCTGACATTTCATTAAATACATTCAATTCTCAAACTGACGTTTCATTTTTTTTTTTTTTGTACTACTGTGGCTGCCGTGGCGTTGTAGTGCGTCAGTTAGTAGGATGTTTGTGGATAATAACATTAATGGTTTTGCCGTCATTATTAGAAAAAGATGTGCATCCCTGATGTCACGTGTTCGCGGCAGCACCAACAGTATTCTCAGTGTGTTCGCAGATCGGTGGGATTCCTCGATGTTGCTGACGTGGATGCAGCACCACGATGTATTTTAATTGGTTGTTAATCTGTCTGTACCTACTAACACTAGATTTTAAGTAAAACTGTTACTAATCCTATGGACTCTGTCTGAAAATAAAAATATTCTATTGTATTTCTCGGGAACCTGGGGTCCTGGACCTTTGGAAGGCGTACGAGAGGCCGAAACCACTTGCAGAGGCCCGTTAGACGTTTTTAGGGTTCCGTAGTAAACAAGGAACCCTTATAGTTTCGCCATGTCCGTCTGTCTGTCTGTCCGTCTGTCTGTCTGTCTGTCCGTCTCTCTGTCCGCTGCTTAGCTCAGAGACGGTTAGTACTAGAAAGCTGTAATTTGGCATATGTATACATATTAATCATACCGACAAAGTGGTAAAATAAAATCAAGAAAAACATTTTTTTAGGGTACCTCCCCTACTAAGCTTTTAACTGAATTTTTTTTTTAGAGTCAAGTGTCCAGTCCCCCCCCTTCTAGCTAAATGGTTGTACTGGGACTTGTGAAAAAAATCACAGCAGTAGTATATATAACGAAATTAAAAGGAAAACTATCAGAGCTAAGTATGCTCTACAGGTTAACGAGTAATAATCGACCAACCATAATTTGCGGTTTGAAAAACATGATCTCCTATACGTTACGTATGGGAGAACATGTTTTTCAACTACAATGTTAAGTTTGTTCTTGGTATAAATTCATCCCAACTACGGAACCCTTCATTGTGCGTGGTCCGACACGCACTTGGCCGGTTTTTTTATTAAATGAGGCACCAACGGACGATTATCCCGTTTCGCACTATGCAAGAGAACCCAAGGATAACCCTTATTATTTATTGTTATTAGCACCTGAAGTGGTGCCAAATCTATTGCAGAAGACAGAGAGACGTAGAAGAAACTGTTACTTAGTAACGCACTGTAGGTAGTAATGTAGTTTCTCAAAGCATAAGGCCGTACGCATTTTGGATTCGTTTTCGTACGAATTTCACTCGTGCGTACACGTACGACCATGGTCGTTCGAATTGAGTGCGCATACTGGGTACGTTTTTCTCCGTCAAATAAAACAAATCCCAACAAGTTCAGATTGTTTTCGGACGTCGGAACTATACGTACGTATACGTACTCGCACACAGTCTGCGCGCTCTCTTTGAACTTGGAAGGTCGGTGTCGTTCGTGCGTGTTCGTACGCGTACGCACGAGTGAAATTCGTACGAAAACGCGTCCAAAGTAATAATTAAAAAAAAAAAACTCACCACAATATCCTTACAAAATAATAACAAAAACAATATTGTCCAGCTATGGGCATATAGAAAAATACTGTGGGAGACTGGTGCCTAAGCTAAGCCGAAGCCTGTATTTCAGGCCACCAGGTCTCCCCCCAAATACATAATTATGGTTTCCCGAAAACTAAAACTAGACAACAATTTCCATTCTACTTATAGGATAGTGTTCTTGTGGAGTGTTAGGTGTATAAGTATGTGGGTGTCTAAGTTTGTGGGTCTGTGAGTGTGAGTGATGAAGAAGTTGGTGGGTGTTAAACTGTTTGCTGAAATTTGAAAGTGCGCACGGCCGAAGGCTATTGATTCGATGGCTTGACATATTATAACTTTTTGAACACTCATTTAGGATTTTGCTAAAGGACTTTGTCGAATCAATAGAATTAAGGGCTTATGAGGACCTCGTACAATTAGCACT
Organism: Agrochola lota; assembly: GCA_947364205.1. Lineage (NCBI taxonomy): Eukaryota > Metazoa > Arthropoda > Insecta > Lepidoptera > Noctuidae > Agrochola > Agrochola lota. The sequence goes on along the minus strand of OX376245.1, from coordinate 11,202,175 downwards.
ATGGTTCTCTAACCCAAAAGATGCTGTAATGTGCATACCAACACCGTGAGTGGGTGAAATCGTGTAGTCACCAGTGTTAACTAAATATTCAAAGATTACATTAAAATGGCGTCATTCGTGAGCTCATGGGTTCTAAGAAATGTTACAATTGTGACACTTTTATGCAGATATATGTTAGAAATTGAGTTCCTATGACTCATGGTATGAGATTTAGTCTTATAGATACCATACCTGTTGGTGGTTCTGTACACAGGCCCCGCGTGGTAACAATTGAAAAAACCTTTAGTAAAAACACGTTTTTCGTTAATTTTATTTTTCTTGTTGGTTATTATAGTGGCAATATGAATACACAATCTGAGAAAATTTCAACTGTCTACCTATTATGGTTCATGAGATACAGCCCGCTGACAGACAGACGGACGAACAGCGGAAGTTTAGTGATAGGGTTCCCTTTGGCACCGTTCTTGCTCCGAACCCTAATTAAGTTTTTATAGCTTCAAGTTTTCAAAAATCTTCAAACGCAGCTACCTTTTTTTTTTTTTTTTTTTTTTGAGGGTGGGAAATCATCAAATGACTACTCCCGCTCTGGGCAGAGCGAGAGGGTGTGTCAGACTTTTACTGACTAAAACCCACCCGTGTTCCTTCCGTTGCCTGTGTGCCGGGGCCGCGTTATCCCTTTCGGACAAACCCGCAAGCCCAGCAGGCATTGGTCTTTCGACCCCGTCGGTTGGTGCTGACATCTCTTTGAGGCGCGCGTGGAACACAACGCGCCGTCGACACGGGCCTGGTCCTTATCGGACGGCGAGCTGCCCATTGCTCACCGTCCGCAAGCCCGCGCCTACGGTGGCCGGAAGTCGGCTCTGGACTCCCGACGCCCGGGGCGTCTCCTGCGGCGACTAGGGCCGCGAGGGCGTGCAGCTTGCATCTCCCTCGCGCGCTCCGCCTCCTCCTTCGCGAGCATAACTGCTTCGCAGAAGGAGGTGACGGCCTCCCATGCACTCTCGCTCCGAACCATGGCCTGAACCAGGGCCGGACGCGAGAGATCGCCGCCGCCGATCGCCTCCGTGAGGACACGGCGGTGCTCCGCCCAAGCCGGGCAGACCTCCACCGTATGCTCCACCGTGTCCTCCGGGCGATCCACACAGTGGTGACACCCGGGCGTTTCCTCCCGCCCTACGCGGAACAGGAACCTCCCGAAACAAGACCTGCGTCAGGCGGAAGGTGAGGACGACATGGCGCCTCTCAAGCCACTCCTCAAAGAGGGGACTTATCGCCGCAATTGTGGCGTGCCCAAAACGCAGCTACCTAAGCTAATACTTACCCGTTTTATAATTTTTATAAGTGATAATGTCCTTTGAATAAATTGTCTTTTTCTCTGTACCTATTAGCTATTTATGATACTAGTGCGGTAAGTTGGTTTTTACTCGTCTCGGACTTCCCATAGTCACGAGTTTGTAAATACCAATTTCCGCACGTGTGTCATACAACTTTCCACTCTCCGCCTAATGCTGGCACACTTGTAAGGAAGTTATCTCTAAGGCGTGTGTGTTGGAGTAATTCAATGAGTTTGAACGTACTCGTAAAGTTTTATGGAAGCCAGGTTTCAAGTGTTAGTTGATTTAAATAATCTCAAAAATTTAAACGTATTGATGACATAAGGTCGTTACGTCCAGTTGAAAAACTTAGTTCCATTTGAAAAACTTAGGTCCAGTTGAAAAACTTAGGTCCAGTCGAAAAACTTAGGTCCAGGTGAAAAACTTAGGTCCAGGTGAAAAACTTAGGTCCAGGTGAAAAACTTAGGTCCATTTGAAAAACTTAGGTCCAGTTGAAAAACTTAGGTCCAGGTGAAAAACTTAGGTCCAGTTGACAACCTTAGGTCCAGTTGAAAACCAGCAACAGGCATTTTTACTGAACTGGGCCTTTTTGGCGCAGCCGTGAGGCACACTCCTTGCAATACGCTGCCAACTAAACCTCGCATGGAAAAAGGCCGAGCATGTTTTATTTGTAAAATATTGACACAATTGACAGATTTTTTAATTTGGCTTTTTGGAAGCGGAAATGATTTTTTTTTGTGTTTTTTAAGTCAGTCGTCAGTCACCTCTCATGGAAATTTGAGTATGAAGTCATTATTTTTCCTACGAGTTATTTTTCCGTGGACAGACATGTTCCAGCTCTCGCAGTATTAGTTAAGTTCGCTTCCCAGGGACCTATCCGAGATACTTTCCCTCATAAGGTATTCACCGTATTTTCGGACGTACCCTTGGGCTACAGCTGCTCCAGCTTCAGCTGCTGCTGCTGCTGGGCCTATTTGGCGCAGCTGTGAGGCACACAATGTTATTTTAAGTTATCTTTATTTTTTGTTTTTATGTGAATATTGTGTGCCTCAACCTGAGTCAAATAAATTTATTTTCTTTCTTTCTTTCTTTTCTCTACTGGGCCCTGTGCATCGTCGACTCTGCCCTACTGCGGGTTGTGCGGATCGCACTGTCGCGCCCCGGCGCCGGCGCCTCTATGGCGACGCGGGCGGTTCTGTAGCTGACCCCGAGGCAGCGAGTACAATGAGCGGTTGCCGGGTCTGCCAGCAGCGCGCCTCTTTGCCCTGGTGCAGGCAACTCCCAAGCCGTTCCACTAGACCTATTATTATTTTTATCAACCTTTTATAGTACTACTAGCTGAATCGGTGTTTTTAAGTTGTAATTATTAGTCTCGACTCTTTTCCTTTTAAAAAATTACTCAAACGACTTAGGTTCATCACGTCGATTATCAACTTCGGTGTTAAACGTGGAAATTGAAGGGAGCTTTACGAAGCGATTGCTATTGAACGTTCGTACGAGTCGTTCTAATAATCGAGTTAGTTCACGTATGCCGCTGGGCCTAGCGTTCTTCTCCGAGAAAGATAAACCACTGAATAATTGATCTAACGTGTTCATCATATTTTTTTTTTAATATAAAGTCTGACTACGACGGTTACATTTTTAACCGACTTCCAAAAAGGAGGAGGTTCTACGTTCGTAGCGTATAAAATTCTTTTTTTGTATGAAAGGGTATATTTTCAAGTTGGTTCTATATAAAATGTATCATCTTTGCTTCTATAGTTTTTGAGTAAGCTTCAATAATACGTATTTTTTCCCACTTAGTATATGTGGATGATATGATGATAACTTCCTATGACTGTTATTTACATAGCAGGTAGTGGTATTCGAATTTCTGTGGGGTAGGTACCACAACTAAAAACTGAAAATGAAAAATAAAACATTTTACAAAAAAAAAACAACTTAAAAAAAAAACACTACATAGTGAAAAATTACTTTAATTTCGGACAGACACCGACTTCCGAAATTAAAGTTATTTTTCACTTTGCAGTATTTTTTTTGAAGTCGGTTTTTTATTTGTAAAAAGTCTTTTATATAATTTTTCCTTGTGTTTTTTTTATTCTACTCAAATAAATTATCCGCAATATATTATCTTGTGATTTTACCTGAATAAGTACCTCGTTTCATTCTATAACCTATGTCGTCCAGGGTTCCATTCCCAGGCGATATTTGACTTGAATGTGGCATGTCATAATTTTTTTCCTTGAGTTTATACGTTTTCCAGGTACTATGAAAAACCCTAATAATATACATTATTTCCGTAACTTCAGTAAAAGGTATAATTATTGTTATAGTTAAAACACAATAAAATGTTGGTAGTAAAATTCAACAATATTATCTATTATCTCGACCTACTATGTCTGTGATCTCGACAAGACTTTATTTTGTTTGTACCCCCTTTTTCAATGTTAGTATCTTGCATGGTATTTGTTCCAGACTAGATGATGATCCACGGCTTCGATCGCGTGGGCCCTAATTATTTTTCTAAAATAAAAGTAGCTTAGTTACTTCTTATAACATCAGCTATCTGTCAGTGAAAGTCCCGTCAAAATCAGTCCAGTCGTTTCGTTTCGTTATGACAGAACAAACAGACAGACAGACAATTTTTTTAAATAAGTACCTAATATAATTTCATATGCATTTAATATAAAGCTGTTATTTTGACATAACAAACGTGCTTCAATTTTATTTATTTATTTTTATGTATTGTATAGAAAATAAAGCCCTCTACTCACAAGTGGATCCACGAGCCACGGCTAGTCATTCATAAACCTACAAAAGTGGAAATATATTGGTTAGAAGTGAATTCTAAGTTTTTGATCGCTGGAACCAGTCTGCAAGGTTACGTCATGTCAAGGGTAGCGAGTCGCCGATAGATTCTAATGCAGAGGTGCTCAAACGTTGGCGAGGCAAGCTTTTCTGACAATTGTTTAATACATTATAGGTTATTATTATAAAGAATAAAAATAAAGTAAAAGTGTTTTATTTGGAACAACAACAAATTGACATAATTACAATGGAAATGTTGCAATTGCGTTGAATTTTTAGCTGACATAAAAATAAAAAAACATGCAAAAATAAAAGATATGTGTAACGTATGTATTTTGGGAGGTGTGGAGCAGTGTGGAGTGGTAGTGTGAGTGAGGGTGTGTGTGTGCTTGGACTGGTTAAGTTTTAAGTTTTAATTAAGTCCTAAGTTAGCTTAGCTCGTGGCTAAGTATTAACAGCCGCACGGGTCCATCCATTAGGTTAAGCTACGCTTGCCGGGGTTGGTCCGTGGATGGGTGATCATCTTTACATGCCGAGACTCCTCCGTGCCTCGGAAAGCACGTTAAGCCGTTGGTCTCGGTTGTTATTCGTGAATATTTGACCGTCGTTACAGGTCGTCAGAAGCCCGAAAGTCTGACAACCAGTCTTACCAAGGGGTATTGTATTACCCAGTTACTGGGTTGTGGAGGTCCATGTAAAATACTGGTATTCAGCTGCTTCCGGTTAGACGCGAAGCCGACCCCAACGTAGTTGGGGAGAGGCTAGGCAGATTGATTGAAGTCCTTAGTTTATGTAGTCATCAAAATGTAATTAATATAACCTTACAAAGTCGGACTCAACGCCTGTGGCATTTTCTGCCAATCTGCATTACCCCAGGTCTTGACCAAAAGCGATCGTCTGGTGAACCCGCGATTGGTGCATGTCACTTTTTATACGGAAAAACGGAAAGCGCCCTCTGTCGGCGCCACCACGCGTCCAGGTTCACCGAACGATCGTGTATTTCGGATCGCTTTTAAATAGGACTCGATGTAACCAGGATTTCGTTATGGCGAACAGTTTGAGAATCGCTGCTCCAAAACTTATGTTATAAACGCTGTCTGAGGTAAACAGAGGTGTTGGCTGGTTCTTAATGATTGTGATCAGTTTGTCGACGACCGACTACGCTTTGGAATGGGCAACTAGCTTCATCTTGCTGACTGTCCGACTCCTTGACAATTTAAATGTGCCTGTTAATTGAAATAAATGCTTTGAGTTTGAGTTGAACTGACTTAAATATAGACTTCTCATGCCCGACTCTAGGCGACACTTCATTCAATGCCTTTTAGGATTTCATGCTTTCGGCGCTGATCTGAACGTTGAAAATCCAACAGTGCGATCTCATTTAGTAATTTTTCTAGGTGTTATTGTGATAAACCCTTTATTTGATACTGTAACCCAGACTAAATATATAACCAAGACATAACTTTGCAAGCAATACAGTGAAGCATGCCAAAACTACACCTCCGCTCTGTGCATACACGCTTACACGCACACATTTACAACCTTTTACAATCAAACTACACTAAGTGCACACATGTTTCAAAACCGGCCTCATGTCACTGTTGATAGCGCTGTCTTGGTTTTTATTATAACCAAGAGGCTGATTCTGTGCCCAAGATCATTTTCACGGCTTAAAAAAATAATAATGATTTATGGTTGATGACCTAGATCTCTAGAAAAGGATTAAAAAAAAAACAAACTATTATTAACGTAGAAACATTTAATTGTCTATTCTAGTTTACACTATAAGCTATAGTTACTAATTTAATACAAAATAAATAAATATTACTTCTATTTAATATTAGTTATGTTCTAATACCTTCTTAAATAAGTAGACATTTCTTGGTAACACTCAAAGCTATCAAGCTAGTTAGCTTTTAAAGCAATAATAAAGGGCGAAAGTATTTCTAAAATCAAGTTCTGACGGTTGACAATAGAAATTACTAAAACCTACTTAGTAATTTAGTTATAAATAAACATAATAGTCTTCCAATTAATAGGTATTACTGTGAGATATATGGTCTATTCCAAAAATATCAGATGAATTTGTAAACAAACGCTGTTCAGGCCTAAATTCCGACCTCCCTAGCGGCGTCAGCGTGGTTTGCTACGCTGACGACACGCTGGTCCTGGTGCAGGGGAGGTCGCATGAGGCGGCGGCCGAACTAGCGACACGTTGGGTTGCGACAATCGTCGAAAGGATCCGGCAACTGGGACTCGAGGTGGCCTTGCACAAGTCCGAGGCCATGTGTTTCTATGGTCCTCGGAACGCGCCACTGTCGGGTTCCCAGATTACGGCGGGAGGGGTTCACATCGGTGTCGAGTCGACGATGAAGTACCTGGGACTCGTCCTCGACAGCCGGTGGAACTTCGTGGAGCACTTCCGACGTTTGGCTCCCAAACTGGATAGGGCTGGGGCTGCTTTGAAGCGGCTCCTGCCCAACCTGGGGGGTCCAAACGCCTCCTGCCGGAGGCTTTACGCGGGGGTCGTGCGGTCCATGGCCCTTTACGGGGCACCGGTGTGGGCGCGTTCATTGAGGCTGCGACCGGCCCGGCGGTTGAACGCGTCCCAAAGGGTCATGGCCATCAGGCTGGTCCGGGGATACCGCACGGCCTCCCGTGAGGCGGCGAGCCTCCTTGCCGGACTACCGCCATGGGATCTGGAGGCGAAAGTCCTCGCGCACATGTGGGAGTTGCGCGAGGAGGCGAAACGCCAGGGTGTAACTCCGCTGCCGCGAGAAATCACGGCACAGCGGACAGAGCTCCGGCGGGATCTCATGGCGGCATGGAGTGTGCGATTGTCGCAACCCAGCGCTGGGCACGCCACAATTGCGGCGATAAGTCCCCTCTTTGAGGAGTGGCTTGAGAGGCGCCATGGCGTCCTCACCTTCCGCCTGACGCAGGTCCTCACCGGACACGGTTGTTTCGGGAGGTTCCTGTTCCGCGTAAGGCGGGAGGAAACGCCCGGGTGTCACCACTGTGTGGATCGCCCGGAGGACACGGTGGAGCATACGGTGGAGGTCTGCCCGGCTTGGGCGGAGCACCGCCGTGTCCTCACGGAGGCGATCGGCGGCGGCGATCTCTCGCGTCCGGCCCTGGTTCAGGCCATGGTTCGGAGCGAGAGTGCATGGGAGGCCGTCACCTCCTTCTGCGAAGTAGTTATGCTCGCGAAGGAGGAGGCGGAGCGCGCGAGGGAGATGCAAGCTGCACGCCCTCGCGGCCCTAGTCGCCGCAGGAGACGCCCCGGGCGTCGGGAGTCGAGAGCCGACTTCCGGCCACCGTAGGCGCGGGCTTGCGGACGGTGAGCAATGGGCAGCTCGCCGTCCGATAAGGACCAGGCCCGTGTCGACGGCGCGTTGTGTTCCACGCGCGCCTCAAAGAGATGTCAGCACCAACCGACGGGGTCGAAAGACCAATGCCTGCTGGGGTTGCGGGTTTGTCTGAAAGGGATAACGCGGCCCCGGCACACAGGCAACGGAAGGAACACGGGTGGGTTTTAGTCAGTAAAAGTCTGACACACCCTCTCGCTCTGCCCAGAGCGGGAGAAGTCATTTGATGATTTCCCATCCAAAAAAAAAAAAAAAAGGCCTAAATTCTTCCGCAATCACTCACTATATGGTATTAGTAACACATTCATCTGTATTAAGAAGGTTTCAAATTTATTTCTCACCAGTTTTTCCTATAATTATTGATTGAATCATTATGAAATTGTAATTGAAAAATTATCGGCAAAAATTGAGGTTATATAATTAACCTGAATCACAGATGGTTCACTCTTCATTTTAGGTATGAAGCTACAAGTCGGTACGCGGCGGGCTCGACTAGTCGAATTCAGTAGGCGTAACGTAGTCAGAGGACATAAGAGTTACGCGATAGAAAGAGAGGCAACTTCTAGGTGAATATAACTGTAGGTAACAATCGCTGTGCGACCTGAATTGCACTTTATTGTGTCGTAGCAAGAGTCGCCTTTTATTTAAATGATTTTGCGTATTTAACCATCTGTACTTATCTGTGCCTGAATTGTTAAATGAAAAAACATAATTAGAATTTGGTTTTAAGGTTTCGAATAATCAAATCAAACCACTGAATGTTGGGACACTACACATTGTCATCCACAGGTAAGTTTTCTAATCCATTTGTTTACAGTTTCGTCAGATTTTTTTGAACAGATTATAGGCAGATTTAGTTTTTTTTAACAACAGTCATAAATGTTTTTTGTTCTATAAAATTTTAAGTCCAGAGGTGTGCCTATTTCCAGCCAAATTTTGGGAGATACAACTCCAAATACTAGGATTATAGAAAAAACTGCGATTTCAGAAATCGATCCCAAAATATCACGGTTGGCAGTTGGCCTTATAATCAAAATGGACTGACCATTTTGATTCCTGAATTGGAAATAGCACAAAAGCTATTATAAGTTAGAATAGCTAGGTAGCTAGGTACCACAACTAAAAAGTGAAAAACAAAAAAAAACACAAAAGCAAAAACCTCGATGGCAAAAAAATGAAAATTCAAAACACCGACTTTCGAAATTAAAGTTATTTTTCACTTTGTAGTGTTTTTTTTTTGGGGGTCGGTTGTATTTTTTTTTTTTTTTTTGATAGTTTTGTCCAACAGTTTTGGCGCACCTGTAGAATTGACGCATTTTAAATCGATTGATAAAATTGATTAATATGTTGCTTCCAAAATTTGAATTACGCGGGGGGCGGTGGTTGGCAGTTTTTGCCCCGCCTCAAAAAAAAAATTAGATCCGGAGCTAGTTAGTATAAAACTGATAACTGTCAAGAACGCATTCTTTCAACGACTGGACTGTAACAACTGATTATTTTCTATAACCTAGGAACCCGAATAACATTTTACACACCGTTTTCTATCAACGTCAGATAATTACCTATCTTTTATCCGTGGAATAAAATTGACGTCTAAAATTGAGGAAAAACTGTCAAAAATTCAAAATTACTTATTCCTCGGAAAAAGGTTGGTAAAATCAGCACTTTAAAATGTGCCAAAGGTAAATCGAAGTACATTCTCATTAATGATTCATAAAACAAACAGAGTATGGGTAATATCGTACCTGACAACACACTGTAAGCAAATAACAGTTTAGTATAAAATTTCCTCAATACCAAATCATTTTAGAACCACAATCATACAAATTATTTTACGTGCTTAAACTGGACAATGAAGATAAAGCATTAGGAGCATTATCAATCCTCACATAGTTCCCGTAAGGCGTGCTGATAGTTTGAGGACCTGCGACTGCTGCATAAGGGTTAATAACCAGGTTGATGTTCTTATTATCTGATGCCGAAGCTGCTGGTGTGCCATCTCTGTTCCAACCGGCTGTAAAAATAAAGTTGGTTACAACGCCATCTAGTAGTGAATAGCTAAACTAAAGAAAAAAAAGTCTAGTAAGTGTGTAGTTACGCCATCTAGCGGTGTAGGATAAAGACTATATACATTAATTGGAAAAAGTAAACTGTGCTACGTACAGGATTAATAAATTGTAGGTTGTGTGATAGTTCAGCATTTTTTAATGATTTTAAGTAAATAATATGAATTAAAATTTAATTAATAAATAGCGTTTGTAGCGCCCCTTAGTACATAATATTGAAACTACAATGCTTTTGCAGTTCTTGAACGTTGTAATAGTTCTGATATTTGATCACAGATGTCGCAAAAAATACTTTACAAAAAATCTATCTCTCGTAATTTATGATAATATTATGAACACATTTAATTTTGTATCAGCGACATATCTCGTGCAGACATAATGGTAAAAAAGAATGAAGAAACCTGTTTAAAACCCTGTTTGTTTTTATTTAATTATTGCGTCAAGTTATGGCAAGAAAGGCAAAGCTGCAAATGTTATGATAAATAAAATGCAAAAAAATTATTTAAATGGGCTAAACACGAAATGAGCATAACCATTTTTCAATAACAAATACCTAAATAACGTTCCCCACACACAATCTTATCTTACCTAAACTTTCACTGATTCTATTTTTCCCATATTTAGGTAACTAGCATCGCCATGCGTCATCGTAAAAACCTACTTTTGCTTTTTAAGAATCACTTTCTCGGTTTAATACTACTTCTAGGAATGCAGAAGGTGATAACAAAACCCCAAATGCTCTGCTGTCCTTTGAGATATGTAGGTATAAAAACGGAAAAAAACTTGTTTATGTATAAGGGTTTTCAAAGAAATCTGACAATAGTAGGTCGTGTGTTCGTAAGCAGAGCTTTACATGACGCCAAGGTTGGCTCAAAAGAACACCACGAAAAGAACCGAAGATATTGAGTGAAGAAGATGGCAATTAAAACAATGTGTTTATGAATCTGATTCACACTGAATCAGAGTAATACGACCTTGGTGCAAACAACCAGAGATATGAAGATGACAATTCGGATGTTGAAGATAATATTTCAAAGACAGAGAAACTTGAATTGCAAGTCAGAATAGGGTACGGCAATATCTATTAGACGATGATCAAGCATGTGATAATTTTGCAACCTGTAGTTTGTGCCCATACCGACAGACAAATACAAACAATACGAAAAAAACAGTACAGAAAAAAAAACTGTGCTTACAGAAAATATTCTGGTGCTGGTAATGAAACCCACGAAAAGAAAAGGGCCTGTTTCAGTGTCCGGATAGGATAAACCTACAGATACTAAACAGAAGAACCGGAATATATGGATCATGTGGTGAAACAAACCGTGAATCTAAATACCAAGAACAGAAGAATATTAAGAGGAACAAATTCTTTGTAGAACAGAATATCACAGAGTGAAAAAGACAAGCTAAGGTGGTAATCATCCCTCAAGTAACCACTTACTGATCCACAATTTTCTTCTAAAATTTAATATTCAAGATTCTTTTGGTAGCTTCCGCGGGAGCAGCGCCGATGAAGAAACCATTACCCACCGGTTTGACCCCTGGCGGTGTATGATAGGGCTGGGTCCCGAAGTAGTAACCGTTACCCACAGGGGCCACAGGGGCCACGGGTGTCACCCCTACAGGGGGTATGGGTACTTGCTTCCATTCTGACACTAGGTAAAACAAGACGTTTTTAATTTGTATCAATTTCAGGTAGGTGGGTACAGCACCTGTTCGGGGAAGTTGCTAACAAAATGTTCTGAATTCTGGAGTTATTCGGTCCAAGTGCCCATGATAAGTGTATCCAATTATTGGTTCCATCCAGCCTGCGCACATCTCGTTCTTCAATCAGACTGATTATTACACTAGAAATTAGTCATAGTTTTCTGTGCAAGGTCGATCCGGTCGATGGTTCTAACATGAAGTCCAAAGACACACTTCTATACGAATATCTGGGCGAATTTCACCAATGGCACGGTCACACCAGTGTACAATATTCCAGAGCAATGATAAAACTGCCAGCTCTGAACACGGTTTATATCTGCTGATCACGTTCAGTTTCATTATTGAAATTCGCCCTAAGGGGACTTACATAAAGAGACAGGTTGCCTAGTTACAGGTAGTTGGTATCTATTTAACCGTAGCAAAAATAAAGTAGGTACCAACCGTAGATCAACCTGCACCAATCATTACCGGTCTCCGAGAGTCGGGACCTGAAACCCGCGGCATTATACAAGCACTTTTAGCAATAGTCTCAGAGATCATAATAATAGAAATTATCTTACAAATAGACCCGTGCTCATCATGCACTTCGGGATGCCCTCCGTTGTGTATGTGCAGGTGTATCTCCTTCTGGTGCGGAGGCTCCCAGCCGTGGCTGCTGCCGTGCGTCTTCTGTCCGAAGAGGGCGCCCACCTGGAATAGAAAAGAAAGAGTTAGAATGTGATGATGTACACAAAAGATATGGATTTCTTTTTTAAACCATTTCGCTTATTAGATTACAGAGGTCGTTGGAAATGTAGAAAACTTTTGACTTTACTTCATTTTAATGGTCCATTTTCATTTCTTAGAATAACATTACATCATGCTGTTTTCTTTGTCATATACCTAGAGCAGTTGTTGATATACCCAGAGGATTTGGACAAGTCCCTTTGCTTTTTGGGTTCGTTTATACAAATTCCATAAGCAGTTCCTCTTCTGTCTGGAAGATCATTATAACAGCTATCTCATTACCAGTGATCGGAGTAGGTAGATTGAACTGGGGTCATTGATCCGAAACGTATATATTACTATGGACATTCCTCCGGAATTGGTGGATTATTAAAAAAAAACCGGAACTTATGTAGGAATTGTATTCTGCCAGAGTGGAAGGAGTCATTTGATGATTTGCCATCCTCAAAAAAAAGGTAGGAATTGTAATAAAATGAGCAATTTTATTCTTTATTATTCTTCCTATTTTTTTTTTTGTCACGATTTGACAAAACCCAACGACCAATCAGAACAAAGGATCATGGGTGGTACAGTAGTAATAATATCACTACCAACATTAACAATATTTAATTGAATCCGGAAATACCGGAATTACTTTCCGGCAAAATGGCTTATCCATGTTATTCTTTCTGTGTGCATTTATGATACAAGTACTAAAAATCAATCTACCTACTCCGATCACTGCTCATTACGTAACATATTTTCGTAAATGATTACGACTAATCTGTTTCATTTTGACAGTTCAACAACATTCATTGCGCTATTTACATTATTCAGCAGAATTTTTTTTCGAACAGGTATTGATGGATTAGCAATATGTTTCAAAACGATTCAGATTCTGATTGATCGTGTATTACGCAATTAGGTTACAGTTCAACATTAATTATGACAACCGTAACATCGCTAAAGGTACATCCATTAAAAAAAAAACCACAATGGAGGCTTGTCGTAACTGAACTACCATCGATCGATCTAAGCGAAAGCACAATATATAGATGGTTAATTCCGCAAAATCATTTAAACAAAAAGCGACTCTTGCTACAACACAATAAAGTCAACAAGACGGGCCCGCCGCGTACTTGTAACTTCATACCTAAAATCCGGAGTGAGCTATCTGTATTCAGCTGTGGCGAAAGCTTACCAAGCCCTTCCTCAACATTAATCTAAATGAGTGAAAGGTCCGATTCAAATAAATTACACCACAATCTCTTCCGTCTCAATAGACACGTGCTCGTTCAATTGCTCAAATAATAATCATAGGCCCTTGCTCATGCTACCCACATTTTATAATGTCCATCTATGTAAGGAGTCCCTGAAAAGATTAATTGCATTTGATGAATTGCCATCCATTTGTATTGTAGTTTATTTATTTAGGTTAACCAACAATTAAAATTAATTCCATAATAGTACGTCTATAAGTGCAACAATTACTTACTATACAGGCTAACACAATATGCTCCATTTACAGTTTTACATAATATTTACAAAGCCAAAAGGATATCCCATTTAGGGCCATAAAACACTATCATATTATATCATATACCTATTAACGAAGCTCTCAAATTACCCTTAATTGTGTCTATTTTATAATTTCATATTCATTTATTTGCGTTCCCCAATGTAAAACAATTAGCGCTAAGAGCCGTTATAGACCCTGTCAGGGCACAGCAACAAATATTTTAGATACATTACTTACAAGTTAAAAATAAACATAAAATAGAATTCCTAATTGAAAACTGAATAATTACATTCGTATAAAAGTCAACAACAATAAATAACATACATAATTCTATCATCAATAAGTAGGTAGCCATTTTCTTAAAATACTATTGTATTATTACATTTAGATAAATAAATATAACCTAAGTAGTAATATTACCTACCAATTACATCTTTGATCATAGATATGATAGTGTAATACCCCACTTAATAAACCATGGCGCAATGTGAAAGTTAAGCACACTATCTAAATACATGAAAGGTATCATTCAAATTACACCACGATCTCTTCCATCTCTACAAAAGGCACGTGTCCATGTTATATACTTACATTATAATTTCCACCTGCGTTACAAAATGACGGTAGTCAACATCTGTCCAACATAAAGGGCCTGAGGCTGTCAGCACAATGTACAATAGCATCTCAATGTCGCTTTCATTTTCAATTGCTATGAAAGTTATAAGTACTGACTACTGTTATTGGTTGAGAGACGTAAAAAACTTATTGTTATAGCCGATTTCAATTAATGGGAAGGAATTTGCAACTCTCTATTGGAATTATTCTGGGTGACCTACCTTCCGAAATCATAAAAAAATCTATTAAGTACTTTAATATCATATCGAGACGAAGATTCAACGATACTTTGTGAAACATAGTAGTACAAACTGATACTTATGAGACCAGTTAGTACAGATCTCAGAATCCATTTATCACACGATAATCGAATTTTAATGATTTTATACTGAAGATCACGTCTAAACGAGTAGTGTCAATGATTTAAAAAAATATATGTTAAATTAGAGCATTTTCTTAATAACTTAATATATTATGATTATGTTTATATTACATAGAGAAATTAATGTGTAAAGTTAATTAATGTCTAACGCGGATAAAAACTGAAAATCATGCAAAATCTATCAAGCGTATTTTTCTGAAACCTTCACCATTTAAAAGATAATTTAATTATTGATCTTTTAGTATACGTGTTTTAATAAAATACCTCTTGTTATGTGTAATAAATTAATAATGCGTCTAATTTGGGACAGCGCTCCCTGGTGGCCGAGTCATATTACTGGCTGGACGCACGACGCGTTGCGTCAGCTCAGTACAGAACACGCAAGCTAACCACTCAAGGTCACTGGCATATATCTGCGTCTTAAGAGACAGCAGTGCCGCTGGGGTGCTTTTTGCGCTTTCTTTTTTTAGCTAAGACAATAGGAAGTGGTGAAGGGTGGGCGTTTTGGGGGACTGTCTTGTGTAATTTTGACGTTCGAAAAGTGCTGATTCTCAGTCTAATTTGTTATTTCTTTACCTATTCGGAAAATAGTTTTACCAAATTCTAGGTCAAATCGTCATCATTTGCAAATTCCTTACCATTGCTGAGTATATACTTCCTGTCAGTTAAAATAATACTTCCCCCTTTTTAGGATATCGGAGACTGAAAAGTACAATAGGCGCTCGGTAGCCCTGCGCTCACAAAACCGACAAGTCCAATAATAGTCCGGCGTTTTCTAACTTAGCTCTCCTGCCATAGATATCCGTCTCCTACTCTGTAATCCGGCAGGTTTATTACAAGGTTACAGAGCGGGCGCAATGATCGTTGTCGTACTGGAGTCTAAGAGTAGGTACTATTACATAAACTTATAAAGATTTTTTAGTTTGCAAATATGTATTAAAATTATTTCTTACTAAGCTATCTGAAATTTTCTATAGAAATCCAATAATCCGGCGTCAAAAAAATGGGTACCGGATTACCGAGCGCCTCACAGTGACATCAATCCAATTGTTTCTCGAAAATCAGCAAAGCATAGCACCCAATTCTCGATACTACACCTATCTCTATCAAACTCGTCCTAAAATATATCTCTATCCCTTTCTTCAATCCGGTTGTAAAAGTAAAACTTTCTCTCGTATAAGTGCAAATACGTTGTGTGTTACGATATAGTCTGTTTTTATTAATGATGACAGATGACAGTTAATGACCTTGGAGTGTGGGTCACAGAATATAATGATGTCTTGATAAGGATACGATTGAACTCTTCACATACAGGTAGGTACCTACCTACTTTATACCAGCCCAGCTTACTGTGCTTGACTTCCGAGTTGTAGGTCGTATATTTGAACCCTGAAGGCTCCTTACTCTGTGTAAATAATTTCATCACCACTGCTCGCAAAACGGTGAAGGAGAACATCGTGAACTTTTCACACAATATCAGCGCAGCTTAGTGTGCTTGACTCACGAGTTGTAAGGTCATAGATTCGAACCGTAATTCTTAATTTTAATTTGGAATGAGATAAAAGGTATAATAACTCAAACCATGATACATATAATTAGCCAGTCAGCAAGATGGTAAGCACAGTAAGCATAATCAGCAATGTTCCCACTGCTGGGAGTCTGGGACACAGCACCGGCCACCTCTCTGTGAGAGGGAGCAGGCTGTTATCTACCACGCAGACCCAGTGCGGGTTGGTAGATGTCACATGTCTTCGAACTTTTGATTCTAGCACATACCGGTTTCCTCACGATATTTTCCTTCACCGTTTTGAGAGCTGAGGTGATGAAATTATTTACAAAAAGTAAAGCGCCTGGGTTCGAACCCACGACCTATACTACTCGGTAAGTCGGGGACGATACCACTGCGCCACGACTGCTCCCAATTCAAATTAAAGCTAGGTATTCATAATTCGTTCAGATCAGTGACATTGACGTTGTGTACGTAATTGGATGGTGGACCAGTGTCAAGTGCAATGACCTTGTGATCAGTAGTTTGTTTGCTTGGTTCACTTCACAAATAAGTACACTTCAAAGTGTGTAGCAGGCCATCAATAAATATATGAGAGACTGGAATAAAAAATGCTATAAACGATATTTAATAAATACCTTTTAATTAGGTACCTACTTAATTATTATTATTGACTAAAAAAATGTATGCCTGGTTGGTCAAGTTGTCGCAAACTTATCTGTTGAGTGGTGTCATGTTTGACCCTAGGGTCGGGCAAATTGTAACTCTTTAAACACTTAATAGGTACCTTAGCAGCATCGTCCACGAGGACGAGCCGTATAGCTGTAACCAGCGCGACGATCAGCGTTTTGACTCCAACCAGCGCTGTGACTACTCACAAACTAATATAAAGTAATGTGACCTTAGCAGCGCCCGCCACAAGCAGCTTCAGTATAACCAGCGCGTCGATCAGCGTCTTGACTCCGACTAGCGCGGTGAGTACAGTGCACATAGACACCGCGCTTAACGCTAACTAATATACAGTAATGTCACCTTAGCAGCGCCAGCCAAAAGCAGTAGCTTCAGTATAACCAGCACGACGATCAGCGTCTTCACTACGACTAGCACAGCAACTACTGCCTTCATAGACAGTGCACTTACAACTTCAGCTAATATCATGTCATCTTAACAGGTAGTAGCTTCAGTATAACCAACGCGTCAACCAGCGTCTTGACTCTGACTAGCGCGGTGACTACAGTGCACATAGACACCGCGCTTAAAACTAACTAATGCAAAAGTAATGTCACCTTAGCAGCGCCCGCCACAAGCAGTAGCTTCAATATAACCAGCGCGACGATTAGCGTCTTTACTCCGACCAACGCGGCGACTACTGCCCACGTGGACATTGCACCGATTTGAAAGATTAGCGGGATAAGCGCCTGCATCATCTTCTTGAGAGGACGACCGCCAAAGGTTCGGCCTGGAAATAGAAGAAAAGATTATGTTATTAATAGGATGATTACTTAAGACGCAGATATATGCCAGTGACCTTGAGTGATTAGCTTGCGTGCTCTGTGCTGAGCTCACGCAACGCGTCGTACGTCCAGCCAGTAATAGGACTCGCCCATCAAGGAGCACTGTCCCAAATAAGACGCATTATTAATTTATTATACATAAAACAAAACGTATTTCAATAAAACCTGTATACTAAAAGATCATTAATTAAACTATCTTTAAAATGGTGAAGGTTTCAAAAAAATACGCTTGATAGATTTTGCGTGATTCTCAGTTTTTTATCTGCGTTAGACATAACTTTACAAATTAAATTCACTATGTCACATAAACATAATCTAAAATATTCGTATATTAAGTTATAAAAAAAATATTCCTTTTTAACATATTTTTTTTCCAAATCTTTAACACTACTCGTTTAGACGTGATCTTCAGTATAAAATAATTAAAAGTCGGATATTGTCGCCTTAATACTGAATATCAGATATGCTACTATGCTGAGCAGCCTCTCATTAGCAAGGGTAGACTATATAGATTCTCATTTCACCAACCTTTATTTATATATCTGATTAGGTAGTAATGAAATAATTATAAATTAAATCTAGTCCGAGTTTGTTTCGGCCTTCTTTCTTAGAGTATTAGATAGCAAAGACCGACCTCTTCTAGTATTTAATTAAAAAAATATGATTGACGTGTAAAAGTGTTTGTGCAAACCTACTTACAGAAATAAAATCATTATCATTAAAAAAGTCGGTTTTTGTGTCTGTCTGTGCGTGACGGCGTTGTTTTTCTTAACTACACAACAAATTTTGATGTTGTTTTCACCATCATTTAGACAATTATTTCCGGAAGATATAATTTTAAACTTACCTACATAAGTAGGTTAGCGTGGCAACACGTCATGTCCGGGTTCGCAACAAGTCAATCGTCATCCTGAGGATGCCTCGTTGAGAGGTGAAACACGTGTCGATTTCTTACAGGGTTCTTTATGACTCTTTAAGAACAGTTAAGCGGATTAGGTTACTAAATATACGTCGTCTATTGTATTTTATAATAAATTTCCGCAAAGTCGCCTCACCACATAACGCCTGACTCACCACATAAGTGTAATTAAGAAATCTAAATGTTTTGTCAAGTCGTTAAAATCGTGAGAGACAGGGGCGGGTTGCTAATTATGTAATAAATCCCTTATTATTCCTATCCCCTGTGACTCCTCCCTATTAGGAGGAGTCGAATTGCCATTGATCAGGCATCAATCCAGCCTATTGCGAATATCCTGATGGAAAATGAGTCAATGAAACCACACGACCAGGGATCGAAAATCAGACGTAAAGCTCAATGCTATCAGATATTTAGGGAATACCCAAAAGCCAATATCTTTGATCAACAGAATATCTTTTCGTTTTTGAACCACTGTAGTAGCTTGGCAAAAAAGAGTAAAATGAAAATGAGGGCGCCACTAACGCACTTAGATCACTTGGAATTAGAAATAAATTGTTCATATAAATGTGCAATAAAAAACTATGTTTGTGGGTGACTCAAATCAAAACCTACTAGCACTTGTCACAAGTCCAGCACAATCACTCACACACACAAATACACACTCACACACATACACAAAACACTCACGCATACAAACCACTCAAGAGCATGCATGCACTAAATTAGATTCCTTCATTTTAAGTTATTTTTTATGTTAATAAAACATTTTTATTTCATTATTACTTGTCGGGAAAGTAGTACAGCCAGCATCAAAAGTTGATGACCACATTTAGATTTTCAAAATCGCTGTACACCGTATTCACTATTAGCACTTCACTATACAGCGATTTTGAAAATCTAAATCATTATCATTAAGTAAAATATTTAGTACCAAATGTCACCACATCAGACTCTTTTATGTCGACCTGTAAGTATAATGTAGGTATTTGGCACCCATATGATAACTAAACCATAACACATTATTATAATAACACAATAATAATAGGTTTACATAGCACAAGTCTTATGGTATAGAACGAGTTAACCATATGTGGTCATGCTCTATTATTTTTCGAAGGGAAGTAGAAACCTTACAGTGTTCAAGTAACACTCGAAAACTTGAGTATTTTTTTAATCTGTGGTAACATGAAGTTAGGTTCAAGATCACAAAGATAACCTCCGGATAACTGATGAAATGTTTTTCAATGGAATTACAAGTTCAATGTGTTTTAATTCTTAGCTATCGATGCATAAAGTGGCCAAAAGATAAATATCTCAGGATTTAGTAAATTGTTTACAAAAATAATATAACATGGAAATTGAAAGGCTTTCGAAACCGTTGCGCAGGTCAAATCATTTTTAATAACTCGCAAAGTTATAATTTATATTACATATATACCGTACCTAGTCCTTGGTCATGCATGAGCAAAGAGAATTAAACCACATGAGGATTGAAATTATGAACATTCTAATCACCTGCCAAAAGGGCTTGAATGTGAAACATTTTCGGAATTGCGCTCTAATTAATTCCCTTATCAGACCACATCTCCGGAACGCAAGATAAGCGTATCTAATTCTATGTTTAATTATTGATTAGTTGAAAAATATGGCTATTAATGATTCATGACATCGTAAGGTATGGGAAGAAAGTGGTCCGGCCGCATGCTGTAACAGATTCGGACCGGTCGGCACGATATGAATGTATGTATCTAGTACTACCTACTGCCGACTACGACATTGATCGTATTGAACTCTTTCGCCTTCCTATTTGTTTATTTATGTACTTATAAACATCAGGGGACTTAAGACAGCCGCTTTGGCAGAATCATAATATGATAATATGAATCACACAAACTGACAATTCATAATAATATCTGCGTTCAATTCATATTACGCAATTCATCTGTTTGACAGTTTCATATTAAACTGTAGAAATAAAAAATAAAAATCTTATTTGATTAATTAAATTATCCGGTGAAATTACGGTCTTAATTTATATATATGATTCTGATATAAATTGATTTTGAGATTCTGATAAAATGTGTCACCGTAGAGGAATTGCTGGGAATTCAGAAAATGAATTGCTTTTAGAGAAATTGCTTAATGTGAACGTTTTAGGCCCCTAGGTGGGTGGTTACTGCAGCCTATTGACGTCTGCAGTGCCACAGGCATCCCAGGTTTACTGCCATCCTAGAGACATCACTGAAATGTGAAATTGTGCCTGTATCAGACATTTTTTTAGGATGAACTAATTTATGATGCTGAATGATCTTCACCTAAAGCAAAATATTAAAGTATAAAACTAAAACCCAATTATGACAAAAGCGCCAACTTGAAAGGTAAAGGGAAAAATTTAAAATCCGGAGTCAAGACATGTAATTAAAGCTTAAATCGAACAGATTACTTGTGACTCCGGATTTTTAACTTGTGCTGCCATTTTAAGTGACGTCCTTTATCCCGCGGAAAAATAAATATGGCGTTTGACAAAGTACGAAAAGTATTTTAGGAGTTATGAGGGATGTACACATACGTAGCCTATTAAAATCATAACCCTCCTTTGCCTTTGCGGTAATCGTGATTTTTTTAACTTTTTAGACCTTACCCTGAAGGATAGATATCCTTGGATTTGCGTGTACGTATAAAGGCCTGTGCAGACCAGCGCGACTTGTCGCGCGACGTGACACCGGTTATTGTTATACTGTGAAGTTTTCTTAGAAATTGTATTGTTCGTGTCGCGTCGCGCGACAAGTCGCGCTGGTCTGCACAAGCCTTTAACAAAGTATTTGACTATATTTTAGAGGTGGCACTATGTCAATACGACAAGGTGAAGAGCCCCAACCGACTTCGAAGGAAAACAAATATTATGTGGCTATATTTGCAAGTTTTTGACCATGATGGTAGCATCTGCTTTTAAGGTCACGAGTTCGAATACCTGGCTGGTCGATATAACGGCAGTCGAAGTGCCAAGGCTGTGTAGGCTTCTGCGTTTATCTTGTGTTGCTTATGTGTTGCATATGCTGCTCTTAAATCTTATATTTTGAATTGTTTTTTGTACATTGTACTCACATATAGAAGCAACAAGAATAATGTACCCCAGATTTTGTAATTTTCTATATTTAAAAGAATGTCCTTGGAGTTTCTGGCCCGTTCTTCTCCATAAAGATCTACGTTTTGGAATGGGCAACTAGCTTCAACTTTCTGACTAACTGACGCGACTATTTGACAATTCAAAAGTGCCTGTAAAAGGTTTAATTGAAATAAATGCTTTGAGTTTGAGTTGTGTTACGTGTCATTTTGCGTTACGTGATTTCCAAAAAATATTAAAAAGAGTGTGTGACTTTCTTGCCCGTTCTTCTCCATAGGAACCTACCTACGCTTTGGAATGGGCAACTAGCTTCATATTTGTGACTGATCGACACCTTGACAATTCAAAAGTGCTTGTAATTATAAATAAATAATAAATAGATTTCTTGTAATTGGTTTAATTGAAATAAATATCTATTTACGAATTATGCTCCTATGTTTCCACTGCTGGGACACAGACCTCCTCTTTGTGAGTTAGTCGGCTGTAAGACACCACGCGGGCCGAGTGCGGGTTGTTAAATGTAACATCTTTTCGAATTTCTGGCACATGCCGGTTTCCTCACGATGTTTTCCTTCACCGTTTTGAGCGCAGTGGTGATGAAATAATTTATACAAAGTAAAGGACCTGTCAGGGCTCGAAGCTACGACCTACAACTCGTAAGTTGCAGCCTCTACAACTGGACCACCACTGCTCTATATGCTCCTATTCCACTACTCTATTTGCTGCTAATGTCGCGCTCTATATGCTCCTATTGCACTGCTCTATATGCTGCTATTGCACCGCTCTAGATGCTGCTATTGCACCGCTCTAGATGCTGCTATTGCACCGCTCTATATGCTGCTATTGCACCGCTCTATATGCTGCTATTGCACCGCTCTAGATGCTGCTATTGCACCGCTCTATATGCTGCTATTGCACCGCTCTATATGCTGCTATTGCACCGCTCTATATGCTGCTATTGCACCGCTCTAGATGCTGCTATTGCACCGCTCTAGATGCTGCTATTGCACCGCTCTAGATGCTGCTATTGCACCGCTCTATATGCTGCTATTGCACCGCTCTATATGCTGCTATTGCACCGCTCTATATGCTGCTATTGCACCGCTCTATATGCTGCTATTGCACCGCTCTATATGCTGCTATTGCACCGCTCTAGATGCTGCTATTGCACCGCTCTAGATGCTGCTATTGCACCGCTCTAGATGCTGCTATTGCACCGCTCTAGATGCTGCTATTGCACCGCTCTATATGCTGCTATTGAATTATTTTTGTTACTAGAATAATGTTTTGCTTGTGTATATTTTATGATGTCTTTTTTTTGTAATGTGCGTTTTGTTTGTGCGGACGGAATAAACAATGTTTTTAAATTTTCTTTTAAATCAAGAACCTACGAACGATGAAGCGAAACATTGTGAGGAAACCGACAATCTTAACTAATATATATTATGTATAAACATATATCCTAGCTATATACAATGTGTAAAAAACCCTGTCCGAGCCGAAAAAGGCAAACAGGTACTGCAATTAAATTAGCAAAAAGTAATAAAAAATCTTATTATTATTGAAAATAAAAAAGTTATTGTTATTTGAAATTCGCGTTTTAAAAAAAAATATTGGACACATATTTTTTCTTTTTTTACGTAATCAAAAGATTACGATAATACATTGAGTAGATTTAGGGGTATGAGAAACAGGGTGTAAAGTTCACTCATCCCCCATAGAAAATAGAGGATCCTCCGACCGGGGTCGTAAAAGGTAGAAGTTGGGAGCTTGTATATATGTCCATCGCGCGGTAAACTCTAATTGCGCGATGCAGGATTTGTGTGACGTCAGGTCTTTGATGCGTAGTTCGCATGTAGCGATGTAGATGCCGCTTACATAGGCAATGCGTTAAAATGTGGCATGACGTCACTGGCCGATAGATTTTATACTGACTTGTGACGTAGCGAGCCCCCACTAACATTAATGAGTTTTATCTAAACAATTTGTTATTAATATGACAAAGCAGAAAATACGTGCCAATTTTTTTTTTCTGACTTGTGGACTAAATAGTTTTTTTTTTAATTCTCCAGTCACCATCCCTATTCCATTAAAAATGAACAAATTTTCAACAGGGTCAAAAGTTATGACTTGTAAACAAACCGCTAAACGACGTCCCCCTTTGAAATAAATCAAGGGTACATTTTTTTTCTTTATTCCTGAAAATTACCACATAAATAGACTCTCAGTACGATAGTTTACCAAATCCTCACGGATAGGACAGGGTTTTTTTACACATTGTACATCTAAACTAATACTATAAAGAGAAAAGATTTGATTTTTTGTATGTTTTATCGTTATGGATAAACTCAAAAAATACTTAGTACGACACAATTTAGATGGAGCATAAATTTGAAAATTTGCATTCATTCATTTCAATTTTACAAATGTATTTATTGGTTATGTGACTTCACAAGTTATTGCGTTTGCGTAAAGATCATTTTCGGATGGTAATCGGTTTTACGAATTTTGCCGATGCTACATCGAAGTTGTCGTAGTGTAACCGATTTAAAAATTCTTTCACTTATACAAAACTACGTATACATTATCAGCGAGTAAAATGGGCTATATTTTATAGACTTTCACGCGAACGAAGTCGCTGGCAGAAGCTAGTAATCCTAACTATAATATTGTAAATGCGAAAGTGAGTTTGTTTGTTACGCTGTCGCGCTAAAATGGCTGAACGGATTTGGATGAAATTTGGCACATGGGTAGACCATGACTTGGGTTAGGACAGAAAATACTTTTTATCCGGATATTCACACGGGATCGAGACTTATGCGGGTGAAACCGCGGGGCGCAGCAAATTTACTATAGAAACAGCTTTCCACGAACGTAAAATGACCAGGAAATGCTTCGGTCCACTGACCCTAATGCAGTATACGTAAAAACGTTATAGCTCAGAGAAAATTACAGGTAATCGTTATATTAAGACGCTTTTGTTTTGTCATTTGTTCCGAGTTAAGTAAGACGATAGAAAACTTGGACGTTTGAGTGAAAGATGACGTGGTTAGAAGAATGTAAACATTTAGGTGACAATATGTTGACGGCACTGATTTATGATTCATAAAATATTAGAATAAAAAAGTAATTAAAAAAAAAATAACCGACTTCGAATGAAATTAACTCAAAATTATGAAATAATATTTTTATATCTACACGAAATTAACCAAAAAAACGAAATCAAAAGTAGGTACGAAACAAATTAGGGGCCTACAATTTTTTTGAGGTCGGTGCCAGCAAAGCCATCGAATATAAAACTTAATCAAATAGAAATGATATATCGGATACAAAACGGAGTTAAAAGATATTTTACCTAACAACCAAATTTTTTTATAATAGTCGTACTTCTATCGCATTAGGAAATTATCCCATGGAAACGTACTACGGGGATAAATGTATCCTATGTGTTAATCCAGGTTATAAGCTGCTTCATCCAAATCCTATTAGTAGCATAACATAATGATTGAATACTTTCGTGAATTCATGCATGCCTAATACTTTTTGTCCGGTTACTGCTCAGAAATTGAGCACAACGGGTAATGATTGAAATACTATCTTAAATTCATGCAAGCCTAGTCCTTTTTGTGCCAAGTTTCAAGTTTATTAACTAAAGAAATAACATTTTTCATACAAACGAAATTCCGCCCTTTTCGCCCCCTTAATGGTGGAATTTTCCCCTTCTAGTGCTCCCCATCATTATAAAAGTGCAAACTTTCACGTTCCTAGTCCCAGTAGTTTCGCCTTGCGTCGATATATGTCAGTCAGTCAGTTTCTTCTTCTATAGATAAGTAGGTGCTTTTCTTAAGTGCTGGCACCGGCCTCAAAAAAAATTGTAGGCCCCTAATTTGTTTCGTACCTGAAACAAACCCACCTTCCCACCCTGCCTACTTTTGATTGCGTTTTGTTGGTCAATTTCATGTAGATATAAAAATATTATTCTGAATTAATTTCTTTCGAAATCGGTTTAATTATTTAAATTAATTTATTATTTCGTAATTTTTAGTTTTAAGTAAAAACTGGAGTTTATTTGGAATGAGAACTTTTTTTTTTGTAAATATTTAAAGATTTCAATGTAAGCAATGATAGATTTTTTAAGTAAAAAAATCTATTATAGTTTGTTTTAAATATGCTTGCCCAATGTTTAAAACAAGGCTATATGTTTAAGTAAGGCTCCAGACGAGTCAAGAGAAGCAGCTCTTATGGCAAAACGCAACCAGAAAACGTAATTTCAACCAACCCAAACAAATGTGTTGGACTTTTAACGCAACTTCAAGTGGCAGTGGGATCAAAATTCCAAAAGTGATGCTGAAAAGCGATGTTTCGGTGTCTGACAGCTTGGTCAATGGCAGCATAGGTGTTGTAAAAGGATTCCGATGGCCTGCACTAAGGCGTGATCAAGTAGAAGAAGGAGATTTGCCTGATGCAGTGCTAATTCTATTCGATGACACTTCAATCAGTGAGAAATCAAAAGATGCAGATAATTATGTGCCTATATCTCCAATCACGGTAACGTTTCAAGCTAAACGTAGTTAAGGTGACGTGGAACGACGCAGTTTACCGCTGCAGCTGATACTTAGCTCGGCTGTCACAATACTTCAAACTGCAGTCGTAAATTTAGGCAAAAGGTTATTTGCAAAGGGTCAAGCTTATGTTGCTTTGAGTAGGGTTTAATTCGCTTGATGGCCTTGCTATAGATGAGTTAGATGCCAACAAACTTTTGAAACAACCAATTTTTTTTGCGATTACTAACTTACATTTGCAGTTGGAGAATTGAACGTGATGTATATCAATGTATGGGAGAACATGTTTCGCAACTACTAAGTTAAGTTTGTTATTGGGATAAATTCATCTCAACTACGGCACCCTTCATTGCGTGGACCGACACGCACTTAGCCGGTATTTTTTTTGTTTTACCACGCGCTAGAGTTTGACCAAGGTTTTGAGATGTTTCCCTACGACACCCAACCCGTAACTCGTATCCAATAAGCCAGGCCGTCGCACGTATTAGTCCATATCTTGAAAACGACTGAACCGATTTTGATGAAAGTTGCACTGTACCGTAAGTTGAAGTAAATGTAAGCGAATAAAAAAACAATGGTCACAATCCGATTAATAGTTTCCGAGATATGCGTGGACAAACATACATACACCTATAACAATTTGTATATTTGTTTGGAAGCCCTATCATGTGTGAATATTTTGCAGTTCCAATAATATTACATACATACATGTCGAATTGATAACCTTCCTTTTTTTGAAGTCGGTAAAAAACACCAGCCAAGTGCGAGGCAGACTCGCACACGAAGAGTTCCGGTTTCGTACCATCGTATGTACAATATTTAACAAAAAACTTTTACAAAAAAAAAACAACCGGTTTCTATAAAAAAAACACTACAAAGTGAAAAATAACTTTAATATCGGAAGTCGGTGTCTTTAATTTCGGAAGTCGGCGTCTTTGGTTTTGAATTTTCGTTTTTTGGCACTGACTTCACATTGTAGTGTTTTTTTTTAAAGTCAGTAGTTTTTTTTTTTTGTAAAAATGTTTAGTTGTGGTACCTACCCCACACAAATTCGAATACCACTACCTGCTATGTAACCGACGCCGTACTGTACACCGACTTCCAAAATTCGAAATTAAAGTAATAATTTTTTGGAAGTCGTTGTATTTTTTTTCATCTTCGACCTCGTAAGTCGCGACCAATACCACTGGGCCACAACTGCTTTACAATTTTACACCTCAATTTAAATGAGAGTAAAAGCGTAAACAATGATAATTAACGACTTCGTTCTAAAGTAATTAAGATTGGTTTCGTTTTTACAACTTTTAAATAACGAGAAAGATTATAAATTTTCGCTTTCTACTCCGCAAGCACTATCTATTAATATTGTGTTGTACATCAAAAGTAATTTATTCGAACTAGGCTGAGAATCAGCACTTTTTGAATGTCAAAATTATATAAGACAGTCCCCCATAACGCCCGCCCTTCACCACTTCCTAGTGCTTTAGCTGGGAAGAAGTGGAGCAACAAACTCCCCAGCAGCACAGCTGTCTGTTCAGTTAGAAGAACTTGATTCCATACAACAGTATGTAAAATAATTGACATTACGAAACACAATGTCTGACAGGATTTTAACAGTGTCGTTAGACCACCTGTCTCAGACTCAGAGGTCCCGGGTCCGATTCCCAGTGGGGGCAAAATTTTCTGTTCGCTTTGGATGGTGGTAGGGCTTGTTCTAAGTCCGCCTGGCTATGGTAGCTAGCCATCTTATCTAAGTCTGTCGCCATACCACAATGTTAACAGCATTGTTGTGTTTCGGCAGTTAGAGCTTAGATAGCTCGTTCTTCTGTGGTTGAGGATTCCGGGTGAACCTCGCTTCCACCTTCGGCCTGATCATCGCTTACCATCAGATGAGATGCAGGTCAAGAGCTAAACCGTTGTGGACAAAAAAAAACATACATTTAATTATTTGCCATGTCAGATAGCACATGCCAATACACCATCATCAGCTTTAGCTAGTAGTAATAATACGCCAGTAATCCCGTAAGGGTTAGGCAGAGATGTACCCACATTTCGCCAGTTATGTTTCAGTCCCATGTAATACGGGGCGAGCCTATTGCCATCAACCGGGCACAGATCCAGAATCACACATTCACACACATCACACATCATCATCATTAATTCTCACATTCTCACTCTCACACACACACACGTGCATACACACACTCAAACACACACGTGCGCATCCACACAGTTCTTGTATTGGACTTTTATTAATTTGCTCTAAATTTTTATAATAATTTTATTATTTAACAGTCTAAGCAATATTTTTGTGCTATTTTCGGGAAATGAGGGCTGATTGTCCTTAATACAGGGCTACTGAGTAACCGAGCTAGGACATCAGATCGTAAAATTGTATAATTACCTACTCATCTCAGATGTAACTATTTTCGTACCTCTTTTTTATGAAATAAATTGAATCTTAAAAGAAAACTCAAAAACTCAAAGCATTTATTTCAATTAACCCATTTACAGGCACTTTTGTATTGTCAAGGAATCGGTCAGTCAGAAATATGAAGCTAGTTGCCGATTCCAAAGCGTAGTAGGTACCTATGGAGAAGAACGGGCAAGAAACTCCACGGACACTCTTTTAAATAAAATATTTGAATTGAATCTAGGGTGACACTGAGAAATCCCTAATGGAAGAACCCAATAACACTTTCCGTAGGAATCGAATCTCATGCGCAGCTGTAGCATTAGCGACCACTAGGTAGAGCACATATTAGTCCACTGCTGGACATAGGCCTTTCCAATCACACGCCGTTTAGCTCCATCCTCTGCAATCTGCAACTCTCATCCAGCTGCTACCAGCCACCCAGCGAAGACCGTCGCTCCACCTAGCCTGAGGGCGTCCTACCTTACGTTTGCAGATTCACAATTAAAAAAAAACATCGTGTCACATGTCCAAGAACCAAAAATTCAAAGACATGTAATGTGACACTGACATCCATCAACCCGCATAGACGTGGTCTGTAACAGGTAAAATCAGAAACCTGTTTCACCTGTTCCAGTTCCAGGGAAAAACAGTTCCAAAATTACATTACACTGTTACATTGGAACCAAAGACTCTTTGATTGTAACAGATCCGAATGGCGTAACAACAGTGACAGGCAGAGAACAGATGCTACCTCTTTCTATTACAATAAGTCAGAAGAGTAAAGAGTTTGTTCCAAACTGTTCCAGGTCATTTTTTTTGTACCTCTTTCTAACAAAAAAAATTGCTTTCAATTTACAACTTTTGAAAACAATTCTAGTCAAACGAAACCAATTTGACTCAATTGCAAATCGAAAAACGTGTGGCGTAATTAGATAGCGGAACCAAAAGAAAACATCCATAGTCTACTCTAAACTTATACACATACAGTCGCGGTCTGAAAATGCTTACCACCTTAAGGTTTATAATTGCATGCACACATCTATGTCACAAGGTCGATGTTAAAGGTTTTGATTAGATAAAGAACATAGATTATTTGTATTGACACGTCGTCTATGTAGGATAAGTATAGGAAACCTTTTTAGTAAAAAAAAAAACAACGATAATAAGTGGAGCTGGACTCCTTAAATAACGATTGGCCCTTGGCAGCTCTGGACAAAGAGAGGTAAAAAGAGAGTAGCCTTTGCAAAAATGGCCTATATAGACATAAAATGAACCAAGCGAGGTCGAACTTATTAAGGGTCGTACAGATTGGCGTGACAGTCGCTCGACGCGATTCTGTGATATTATATTCGTAGAACAATTTTATGAAAACGCGTGCGACATTACACACAGGAGCAACCTGTCGCGCCACGACGCGTGACAAGTCGCACCAGTCTACGTGAGCCTTACGAAAAACTAAAATATAGGAAGATATAATCATATAGAAATTCAAAACTTCTTTATTTTTTATAAGAAAATATATTATTTGAATTGTAACAACAGTTTATTATTTTAATAACTAGTAGGTATAAGCATCCATCAGCACATAGTCTAGTTGGTGTGACGCCGTGCTCTTCGTAATGTCGAACCATATCAGTTATACGCGGTGATTAGTATCAGCCGTCGTCCTGAACTGCTTCTATGATCAGTTATTTACCCTTCTTCGTTATGTCGCCGCATCCAAAATCTCATGGTGAATTGAGATTATTTAGTTCTCGCGATAAAGCACTAATATTCAAGTCATCTTCATGGAGAAGTATTATTTCAGCCCTTTGTTGGAGGGTTAAACCTGCCATTTTATTTCAATATTAAATCAATATTTGTTATTTTTTACACATACGTATAAAATACTTAATATTTTTGATAAATGTCATTGTACAAATGCAATTACGTCAATGAGTCAAATTTTAAATTAAGAAATAGTTTCATCATCAAAAAGTAATTAATACTCTTTTAGTTAGAATAGATGCTTCACAACTATTAAAAAGTAACAAGTACCTAGATATAGCATTTTAGACTTTGCTGCACACAGTGTGATAAAGAACCTAATTTGAAAACTGATAAACATTTTTAGACCGGGACGCGCGTGAGCGGCTACCGCGCAGTTTTTTTCTAATACTTACATTTTTAAACTCGTGATATCTTTCGAATTGAACGTCCGAATTGAATAATTCAAATAATTCATGTTATATAAAGGTATTGAAGCAGTCTTGAATGTGAAGTAATTTATTTTGATAAGGATTAATACCAAGATACAAATAAAGAGCCTTTACAAGCGGCGGCATTTCAATAAAAGTTTTAAAATAAAAGAACACTTATTGTGATATAACTATATTAGTTAGACATATGCTGTCGGGACACTTTTTGTAAATAATGATGTGTTCTGCAAAGTCGTAGTACATTATTTTATTCTATCATCAATAGTTTTCGCAGCGCACGCGATGTAAAGAATATTTTAGGTATTTTTTTTACACATTGGGTTACATTATTGGAGTTTTAGTAAAGATCCCTAATTTTTTGAAAATATAATATAGCCTATGCCACTCGGGGATAGTGTAGCTTCCCAACAGTGAAAGAATTTTTCAAATCTGTTCAGTATAAAGTCTGAATATAAACAATGCATACGCGGCGTTCCACAAGGAAGCGTACTGGGACCGATTTTATTCCTATTGTACTTACGTAGAAGTTACCAACCATAGTACACTGTTTGCAGAGAATATTTCAATAATAGTAACAACAGATTAAAAAAAATACACTGTTAAAGACCACGACATAAAAACACAATAGACAAATTAATTAATTGGTTATATATAAATGAACTTAAAATAAATCTTGACAAATCGATATTCATTCAATTTAATAAATCTAATAATAAAAGACATAATATTAATCTTGACATACCAAAAATAAAGGCTGTATCACATACAAAATTCCTAGGAATAATCATAGACGAAGATTTAAATTGGAAATTACAGACAGGAAGGGTATCCAAAAGGTTGAATCAATTTGTGTATGCGTTAAGACAAGTAAAATACATTACCAATTTAAAAACAGCTATAATGAATGACGTATCCATGTGCAATCGATACTACGATATGGACTTGTAATGTGGGGAAATGGTACAGACCAACACAAAGCATTTGTAGCACAAAAAAAAATGCATAAGAGCAATGTATGACATGAAACCTGATCAATCATGTCAACCGATATTTAAAGACCTTGGTTTGTTGCCTCTACCCTCACTTTACCTTTATGAAACATGTATGTTCGTAGCAAACAAAGATTTATTTAGAACTGCAAATGATGTGAATCCAAGAAATCGTAGAGATCCATTCAGACTCGTACTAAATGACGTTCCTAGATCTACAAAATACAATAAGAACTGTCAAGCAACTTAAAAATGTTGACTTCTAGAGCATTTAAGCACAAACTATATAAATGGCTAAATATACAAAATATCTATTCTATTAAAGAATTTATAGAGACTAAATATGCTTCAACAATTGCATAATATTATGTGATGTAACGAATGCCGACAATTTTGCATGCTATGTATGTATAGCAAAACATGTAAGCACTAATTTTAATGTTACATCTGTAATACCATGTTTTAATGCAAATAAAAATGATTAGATTTGATAAAAACTTGAGATTCCAATCTATTCTCTCCCTCCGCCGCTGCCGACTCTCACCATGCGATATATCGTCTACCCCCTCCACGCGGCCGTAACGCATTTTCGTGACAGAAAAAATCCTAATACCCCCCGTCTATATAAAAGTTTCACTTCAATAAACATCCATAAGCTAGATAGAGAGGAGCTTGTTATGTTACATAGATGCAGACACCAGTTACGGCAATGTTTTAATTTGGTCTGATGTAGTAGATTGTGGAACGTGTGGAACAGGCGAAACAGGCAGGAACTGTTTTGTTTTAGAGAAGGCCTGTAACACAGGAGTGGGAACATTATAGGCTGTTTGTGGTAACTAACCTGCAAAACCCATTTTTATTCAAAGGACAATAAGAAAATATTGATGATGAATGAATTTATTGATGGCAGTATGTAGGCTCGCCCCCTATTACATGGGACTTAAACATAACTGGCGAAATGTGGGTGTATTATAGATAGACCTCCGCCTAACCCTTCGGGGAATACACGCGTGATGTTATGTACTTATGTTTTTGTAATAGGAAATATATCCTGACGAGGGTTTATTTAATTCCTCGTCTCCAATTGATGTTATTTCCACTTTATCAAACATCAATTTTATAGCATTGTAAATAAAGTTGATTTTAGACTGACTAGTACTGTTAAAAAAGACAAAAATATGAAGTTGTAGCGCGAACTGAACCATAATGGTGGTAGCATTTTTTTTTTTTTTTTTTTTTTGGATGGGAAATCATCAAATGACTTCTCCCGCTCTGGGCAGAGCGAGAGGGTGTGTCAGACTTTTACTGACTAAAACCCACCCGTGTTCCTTCCGTTGCCTGTGTGCCGGGGCCGCGATATCCCTTTCAGACAAACCCGCAACCCCAGCAGGCATTGGTCTTTCGACCCCGTCGGTTGATGCTGACATCTCTTTGAGGCGCGCGTGGAACACAACGCGCCGTCGACACGGGCCTGGTCCTGATCGGACGGCGAGCTGCCCATTGCTCACCGTCCGCAGGCCCGCGCCTACGGTGGCCGGAAGTCGGCTCTTGACTCCCGACGCCCGGGGCGTATGGTGGTAGCATTACATTTATATTTCCTAAAACTCGTGTACTACATGTTTGGCAAATAAATAAATTGCGAACGCAGACAGATTGGCTAGACCAGCAGCAGAAAGACGTTCATTCAATGAACGTCTTAGTTAGTTACATGAACAATGAACTTCATTCATTTCATGTAACTAACTAAATTCTGATAAAATCGATATATTTTTAATTTTATGTTTTCGTTAGTAGTCTTAATACAGCGATTTTTGTCACGTTAAGTGACTATTTCGCTATCAAAAATAAAATTATAAGCCTATTAATCCAGACTCCGGCTTTTTGCCAGTCGATAATATACCTTTTTTTTTTTTTTTTTTATATAGGGCATCTCGTAGCTGACCTCTGAGGTCATGACTACTTAACCGGTCAATCCTGTGGTTGCCTTAAGCTTCTACACTTAAAGCCTCCAGCCAGGGGCAAAACTATGCTAATTAAAACTAGGCGAACGCTCGCTAAGGGCACCCCCTGTGGGGTACGAACCTCGGCTTAGGGCGTTCGCTGGGGGGAGGACAGCAAGAGGGACAGGCTGGATCAAGAGTATTTCATTATTATTAGTCGGGGAATTT
This sequence comes from Agrochola lota, assembly GCA_947364205.1. Lineage (NCBI taxonomy): Eukaryota > Metazoa > Arthropoda > Insecta > Lepidoptera > Noctuidae > Agrochola > Agrochola lota. The sequence goes on along the minus strand of OX376245.1, from coordinate 11,168,271 downwards.
AAAGCTACAGGCTCAGCATCGACGCGGGCTGGCGCATCTTCGAGCAAGGGTCGGGGGGGAGATAATATACCCATTTTTGTTTCAACTTATACAAGCCGCGGTAACGAAACCATAGCGACTTCTAATTCGACGCCAACGCCATCTAGTTACGTTCTTGGAACCTTTTTATTTTATTTGATGACACGTGTTGTTTTTGACGAATTATTGTAGGTGATAATCGTAGCTTGTCGTTGGGGATGGAAATGCAACTACGATTCCTTTGGTGTTACAAATTTCCCACAAAAAGATATGATGTTTACCTATGAAATATATGAAAAAAAAAACAAAATTACGTTTTTTTTTTCTTCTGGTTATGTGTCTCTATGGTTTCAGGTTTTGTATCCATCTACATTATCTTCATTTCTCCTGATCACAGGAAATATTCCTCAAAGAGAATAATATCTATTAATCTTTAAATTGGTTTCAGCGCTCACTCGAACCAATCCAGTCAGCTTATCGTTGGAGAAATTGCCCTCCATTGCTATCAATTTATTGAATCAGTACGTAAATGAATTTACCTGCCTACTAAATAATTGATTTATTTTTATTAGCTTTTTAATTGTTTCATTATCTTCAATAACTTTTACTACAAGTTGAGAAATGTTGAGTTCAAATTATTACAAGAATATATAATAATTTGACCTTTTTAATACGTTATTACTTATAAAAAAAAGTATGTATTTTGTTAGCTCAACTAGTCACCATTGACTTTTATCATCCGCAGAAAGTCGTCCACTGCAGGGCATAGCCCTTCCCTAAGCACCAGCACATCGACGGGTCCAGTGCCTTTTGCATCCACCAGATGCGCACGATCTTCACCTGATCACTCAACCGAATTTAAAGTAAGGAACATATCATGGGGAAACCTAGGCCTCATGGAGAATATTGTTAGGTTAACCTAATTGCGTAACACACGATCAAACACAATCTGTTTCATTTTGAAATTCATTATTATTTTATTGCGTTATTTACGTTGTTGAGCAGATTTTTTTTTCGAAAATATGAAGCAATGGATATGCAATATCTGTTCAAAATGATTCAGATCGTTTTTTTTTTCATCTATCCCATGGTGTGGGGTATTGTTAGAAAGGTCGTTCAAAAATATTATGAGAACCATTTTTGGATTCAGGGATCTATCTATTTCCGAAATATTAAGTTTTAAAGTGCAAATTTTTGTTAGAGTCAAGTGTCCCCCCCCCCCCCCCCCCCCAGCTAAATGGTTGTACTTGGATTTGTGAAAAAAATCACAGCAGTAGTATATATAACGAAATTAAAAGGAAAACTATCACAGCTAAGTAGGCTGTACAGGTTAACGAGTAATAATCGACCAACTTAAATTTGCAGTTTGATAAACATGATCTCCCGTACATTCCGTATGGGAGAACATGTTTTTCAACTACAATATTAAGTTTGTTCTGGGGATAAATTCATCCCAACTACGGAACCCTTCATTGTGTGTGGCCCGACTCGCACTTGGCCGGTTTTTATTAATTATATTTACCTATTGTGTAATTAATTAATGTAGTAATTTTATTCTAGGTGCATCGTCTTCACAATCAATCGGCCTAGCCTTTTTCCAACTATGTTGGGGTCGGCTTCCAGTCTAACCGGATGCAGCTGAATACCAGTATTTTACATGGAGCGACTGCCTATCTGACCTCCACAACCCAGTCACTGGGTAATACGATACCCCTTGGTAAGACTGGTGTCAGACTTTCGGGCTTCTGACGACTCGTAACGACTGTCAAAGATCCACGAATGACAGCCGGGACCAACGCCTTAACGTGCTTTCCGAGGCACGGAGGATTATCGGTATGTAAAGATGGTCACCCATCCACTGACCAACCCTGGCAAGCGTTGCTTAACCTGATGGATCGACCAGTGCGGCTGTTGTTACTTAGCCACGAGCTCCTCAGGTGCTGATCCTGAGGTGCATCGTCTTCACATAACATATAAATAAGTAACTACCTTTTGAAAGAGGCAACTTAAAATCAATTATATTTTTCTGTAAATCGTGACGTTCAAAGGTGTTTTTTATGTGCCCATTTTGAATAAATGATTTGACTTTGACTTTGTCTTTAATTGAACTTACCATCAAGACTGTTCAGTGTGGCTTTTAGCGGAAATATGTTAATTAAATCCTAATTTGACACTTTGTGTGCTTCATTCAATGAACATGGGTCATAAACATGTTCAATGGCACATACAAATGCCTTTATTTTAAGAATAAATGTCAATTTATAAACATTGGATATTCCATAATATGTCTTGCATTTTTTTACTGGCTTCAGGCTTACCTCAACTTGATATCAAAGTATCAAGGATCGTTGTATGCGGTGATAGAGTTAATATTAAGAAAGAGATGGATGTTGCTGGTTTTATGGCGGCCTATGGCTTGTCGATATGATACAATATGACGATGAGCGAATCGAACAAACCTATTGTATATTTATTTAAAAACTTTATGCACAAGTAACTGTATAAAGCGGACCTAATAAATTGCATTCCTGATGACGCTCACTGGTAAGTGTAACACATAAACACATCAGTCCATGCATCACTATGAGGGTGAGGTTTCCACACATTCGATTCCATGGCCACGTCCACTCCAGATGGTATTCACTGAAACCTCGTCATGTGGGATGGCAGTAGTAGTTTTCTTAAAAGTGATTAGCTTAGAAAGCGAACAGCAGCAGGAACGCCATCATAAGACGGAAGAGACCCATAGCGTCAGACAGGGCGAAATCCAAGATGGCGTATGAGAACAGCTGCCGCTTCCTGGCAAAACCGATGATAAGGGAGCCGAACACTGTTCCGATTCCTGCACCAGAGCCAGCTACTCCTACTGTCGCACGCTGGTGCAGCAACAGTAGGAGTAGCTGGCTCTGAATTTGGCAACTGGCAATGAATTTGGCAGCTGAGTCAAAGTCCTTGGTGACTAACGGTGGCCTGGAAGGACCGCACTGCGGACAGCTGAGCTGGCGCAGCGGGGACAATCTGTGACTGCGAGGGGATAGCAGCAAGTGGTCGCACTGTGTTGCTGAAGATGGCAGACCTGGCTGCAGGGGCGATCAATCTGGCGGTGGACAGCATTTTGTGTTTTATTTGGCATTTGAGGCATTTGGAGGCATTGAGGCATTTTCTACCAGTCAACCTTAGGGTGATGCAGAAACAAAACATGGCAGGTGCAATATACTTGAAAGTTATCTCAAATAATAAATACTAATACACAGATACACAATTAAAAACAAAATAAACTTAGTCAGGAGAAATAACGACAGGTAGAGGAGAAAACGAATCCAGCAAATCAGCACTGGGATGATTCTGCCAACTTCTTACGAATATGTTCACGTGCCTTCACTTTGAAAGATAACCGACTGGTTGCCGTCCTGATGTTCAGAGGGAGCGCATTCTAAAGAAAGACAGTCTGGACGAAGAAAGACGAGTGAATGAAACCAGAGTGAGAACTGTTATTTATATTTGTATGGGTGAGAAGGACATCGTGTGTATACCCACATTTCACCAGTTATGTAATAGGCGGCGAGCCTATTGCTATCAACCGGGCACGACTCCAGACTCCGGGCGGCTACTGAGAAATTCCAGATGGAAAAACTCAATCACAGTTTGCCCGACCTCGCAATCGAATCCAACACCTCATGCTCAACATTACCGCTTGCGTCCACTACACCAAAGAGGCAGTTCCTAGTCAAGTAGGTAAGAATGACGTTTTCATGCAAAGAAGACAAAAATACAAGAACAATCCTCAGACCAAATAAAACACCAAGACAGCGCTGCGAACTATACAGTGAAGCATGCCAAAACTACACCGCCACTCTATGCATACACGCTCACACATTTACAACCTTTTACAATGACACTACAATCAAACTACACCACACAAAGTGCACACATGTTTACGAAACTACGCTCTGTCTTGGTTTTTAGGGTTCCGTACCCGAAGGGTGCCAAACGGAACCCTAAAAACCAACTGTATAACTGCATTACTAAGCCTCCGCTCACAGATTATTAAATGCATTTCTATTGCCGCTATAGCAACAAATATAAATTAAATTAAATTAAAAAATAAAGGGGTGTCTCCATACAATAAACATTTGAAATTGAAAAAAAAAAAACTACCTGGCATGGGGATTGGGGATGTCATTGTCTATGTGTAATCGAGTAGAAAAAAAAACTCCAAATAACATGAAATAGGGACCCGTAAAAGTTATAAATTTTAGTCTGTTGACAGCGCTCAGCGCTGGTTTTATATTTGGTATGAGTAACAATCAGATAGACATGCCACGCTTCACTCGAATAACTTTTATAGTATTAAAGCAATGTCTTGCAAAGTGTTGGATCAATTTGGATGTCGTGTTAACATGTCTAACAAAGCTGGTTGAATGGTTACGTAATCTTTAACCGTCAATTGTTTTGTCTTGTTTATGTCAGAGCTCTTCCGGTTTATTTACACAACGGTGTTTTTTGATAAGTGTATTCGTTTTTTCTTCTTTGATAAGATCTTTCTTTTTCGTGTGGTTAGTGACAAACCTGATGTCAGAGTTTTAAAGCCGCCCTAGGGCCTCTGACTTGGCTTCACATGCCGTCGAGAAATATCTCTCAGGCATGCCGGTTTCTTCACGTTGATGTTTTCCTTCACCGTTTTTTAAGCAAGTGATAATTTTACAATACGCACATGAATCCGAAAAGTCAGAGGTGCGTGCGTGCCCTCCAGGTATATGACTTGGCAGTCCGAAGGGCACACCACTAAGCTAGCACTACTCTAAGATATGGTGCTCTTTGGTAAGATGAAAATAATAAGTATCTCGAGATGTCAACATCATCCTCCTAGTGACGGGTAAAGAAAACATCGACAGGAAACTTGAAACAGCACGCTTAGCATGACAACCATAGAAACGGGTTTTCTACGGGTTACATCGACAGAAGAATAGCTACAGTGACAGTTAAACAATCACAATCTGTCATTTTGTCTATTCTTCCGTCGACAAAACCCGTTTCTAAGGTGGTCATGCTACGCGTGCAGGTGTCTGCGCACAGAGAGCTCGACAAGAGGTGGGGTATAGCTTGCGATGTGTCTCCACAGTCGCACTGCGGCTCATTACATGTATCTGCAGTTACCTGCTGTACCCCCATTTACATGCTGGTGCAGTCCTTTCTCTATATGTAAAGAGTTTTTGTCAAAGATTTGGACTATTTGGGGCAGTGACAATCACAATTACTAACGGATCACATGACATTTAAATATCCGGTGACAGTCCCGTTAGTTTGCGATTCTACTTTTTCGGCACTTGAGAATTGAAGACATTCACTTCTCAGTTTACTATAAGTAGTACTTATCATTGCATTCACTATAGGGATATATATGTCGAGGCCAGATCTTAGAATTTACCATTTTATGAAAAGGCCAGTTAAAATTGACCACATCGTTTAAACTGGCAGTCGACGTTTGGCCATATAATGTAGGGTATCCGTGGTTTAAGGTGTAGTAAAAATAGACAAGTAACTGCGACCAACTTGGCAGTAGCGCTCACCGGCCGCTGCCGCGGCTCCACTCGCTTCGCTCGCTCGGCTCGCGCGTGGTTGATCACAGTTCTAACCTAACCTTAACCCATTTGGTCGGGATGCCACATAAGCGGCGTACATTTTTATTTTTTTTGAACTAATTATAAGTGCTATGTTGCATTTCACGCCGCGACAGCGGCCGATGAGCGCTACTTTCAAGTTGGTCGCTTTTCATAATATCACATTTGGAAGCTCAATAAAGCTCCATCGACTTTTTTTGGGTGATCACCCTACTTTGTTTCAGTTGTTCCATGCCGTCGCCATGATGCGCAACAAAAACAAAGCGACATCAACGCCTCTAACGGTGGATCATCTAACTATTTTACTTTAAGATCACAAATGTTTGGCCACATCATGAAGTAGTCGTGCGTTTAACTGTTCATATCGTCAAACGCTGTGTTCAATGATCTGACCAGACCACATCATTATGTGATCAGCCGTCGATGTTTATTTCATGAAATGATCAATTCTAAGATCTTGCCACGACATATTATACAAGGTGAAATAAAAGTGCAATAAAAGTGCAATAACTGAAAACTTCTTAAGGGGTCATTTTACTCATCATTATGAACAACTTTTGCTATAGGACTTAGAATATACAAAAAATATCAGTTAGTTTCTCGAGGTACCATCGTAGAACTTCATATAGCTATACACCGTAAGGACTATTTCTGCTTGCAGCGTTTGGCGACTATAGAACCGGGCGGTAACAGATGTGCTCATCGTGTTCACGGGATTTTGTTTTCACACTGTATATACAACCTTAGTTTTTGTTTACCCTTAACCTCTTAAGGGGTCATTGTACTCATCATTATGAACATCTTTCACTATGGGACCAACCCTGAAATCGCGAAAAAAAATCAGCAGTTCCCTACATTTATGTTCGCATATCTCGTCGAAATGTAGGGAACAGCAGATTTTTGTTTCGCGATTTCAGCGTTGCTCCCATAGTGAAAGTTGGTAAATATATCCCATAAATGCTGACTTTTTGGCGATTTTAGTGTTGGCATAGTTACGAATTCAACTTGTTGGCAAAACTTTTCGGTAATGCCATGAAAACTAGCTCAACTTTTTACCTTCCAAAATATTTGAATAAATTGGCATTACTGACTGGCTAATAATCTTACCTCGGCCTCAGCTATTCTCGATTTGAATATTGGAAGAAATGAATGCAGGCATTGTCAGCAGATACCAACATTACCTACCTATGTTTTAAACACATGGTAGAAACCGAATTTCGGTTACGGGTTTCGGCATAATACTTAATATTTTTTTTGTACACTTAGCGTAAGTTAACCACATCAAGCATAATATTTCCCAATATAAAAAGGAGACTTCATTGACTCCGTCAGAGACGTATAAGTATGGAAATAGAGGGGTAACCTAAAGCCTAGGATATGGATTTATATATCATAATAGAGCCACCAAACCAATTATGGTTTGTGGTAATGTGGTATTAACCACCAATGGGGAATGGGGAATACCATAAGGCCTATGGTATTCCCCAGTTTAAAAAGAAGATATTTCGAGATGAAGGTCGAACCGAAAATGGAAAAATTTATTCGATCAATCTTGAAACATTAAAATGAACTATGAAGTTTATAAAAACTAATATTCGAAAGAGAAAAGATTTGATTTATTGTAGGTATATTTTTTTGTTACGCTTTCACGCTAAAACGGCTGAACGAATGGACGAAATTTAGCACATGGGCAGACCATGCCCTGGGTTAGGACATATGATACTTTTTATCCCGATATTCCCACGGGATTGAGACTTAAGCGGGTGAAATTGCGGGACGCAGCTAGTAATTATATAAAAATATTCCGTGTTTGTGCTTAATTCTATAACTGGTGATGAATAATTTACAGCATATTAATTTAATTTAGGTACCGTTACCTGCCAGGGTGGCTTATACATATTTAAATGACGAAAGATTGTATCATTAAACGGATTTAAAATTTAAAAAATAATATTTAACTTACCAACAGATGTGTCAAGACTTCTCCCTTGATTCCTTTGCATTTTCACATCAAAATAATCACTTTGGTTATTTTTGTTGTCTAAATAACTAAAATTAACTACATTTTTGGTATTTATATTATTATCATCACTAACTAGGCTGTTTGCGTCCGCGCCATAACTGGGTCGCAAAATAAAAAGTAAAAACAAACAGATGTAAGTCAAACGACTGCACATTTTCAGTTTTTTTAATAAGAAAATATGAAAACACGGTATAAACCACTTTATTATTTCTTTTAAATCCATTATTGATTTATGCAATGTATTTAAGAACGTATTTTGCTAAAGTACACGCGCGACGAAGTAAAAAGTACGTCAAGCCGTCAGGCGACATTTCGCGCCAAACGCTTGGTCAGAACTAAGCGCGCGAAGAGGTCGGTAACCCATTTCTTCTTTCACCTAAAGACATTTCCACACTGCGGCACAAGAAAATAAAACAACTCCGTCACGACTTTCGCTTTTTTACACATTAAAATTCATGTCCTGTCCGATTTTACCTTAAAATGTGCAACCAAGTAGCGATTTAATGAAAACGGGAGAAAATGCGTGTATTTGAATAAAAAGAAAGTAAATTTTCTATTTGGGTCGCGTTCATTTTAGCAATTGTTTTATCAATGGCGAAGGCGGAAGTGTATTGTTTTTACTTAGCTTATATGTCACAATCTGTCAAACATTAGTCAGTTTTAGTTTTAAGTAGGTAGGTATTTTGTAACACAGTTATGAAGAATAAATTATGAAATATTAACGTAACCACTTTCTAAGGTGAAAATATTTCAGTTTTGCATAACAGTAGGTAACAGGCTTAATAGAAGGGGCCATACCTACTTTCAATAGGAATTAAACGAGAGAGGCTAATTGACACTTCCTGCATCCTACACGAATCAACTCACATGCATTCTAAAGCCAAGCCAAGAGATTTCGCTAGGCAAAATCGACAAAAAAAAATACATTTTGGAAAAAACTGAAAAAATGCCCTTGTGTTACTAGCTGTATCTCCGGAACCAATAGGGGCCTAGAGTGCTTGGGTTGAGCTCAGATTGTAGCAAATTTAGTTTGCTTCACTAAAATATACCTAAAAACGCGTCCTTAAGGTATATTTTACAAACAAACTGAAACAAGTGCCAGAATTTCGAAATTTGCCCAGGTTTTCGAGCACCAAGGAAGTAGCACAAGGTTTTCAGGGTTGCAAACTTGGGTGTAAACTATTCTCAGAGGAACCAACAACATAAATAAAAAAAAACGTGGTTACATGCGCGTTTGCGATGTTTGATATTGTTATTGACGCCCAGTCAATAACAATATCAAACATTGCAAACGCGCAAATTGTTGTTTCTCGGTTTTAAAGTTTTCTTCCGACACTTACATTTATTTATTCACACATAAATAAAGGGCAACACTTCCACATAAAGGAGACCAAACATGCACAATAAGGAAGTAATATAATTTATCTATAATGTTAACTTTGTTATCAAAAGAATTACTACGCAATGTAAAAAACTATGATAAAATAACACGTGGTTCTAAACTCTATGGTCTGTCTATGGTACCCACGGCTACACATATACATTTGCAGTAGGCTGATCTCGCATTCCGTTAAATTCCGTTCAGTGCGAGGTCAGCATATACTGGAAATGTATAGCTTGATGTGTAGCCGTGTGTACCTCTACCTATATACGTCATCGACTGTTCTATCAATTTGTATCGAGTGTCCCTCACTCATGAGGTGCCTCGTTTGAGGTACTCGTGATCGCAAATTGAAAGAGTTACTCGAATTTCAACATTGAACCAACTCACTCGTTCACGCGTCCTCATTTAAAAATTGACATTGACATTATTGACGCGAGTACTCGCGACTGAGTATTGAGTGAGCTTAGTGAGTGAATGAACCGACTTTCATAATTGTACAGAATTTATAGAATGAGTTCGGCTCGTGAGGTGAATACATCGACGTACGACTCCTCGCCTCAAATGAGGGGTACCTCTTGAGGACCTCGCGAGGTAAAATGAGGTACTCCCTCAACCTCATATAAAAATGATGAGTTACCCATCACTAGTATCGAGTGGAGAGGTGAAGGAAAACATCGTGAGCAAACCGCATGCATGCAGGCATGTTCTAGAACCAAAAATTCGAAAACATGTGACATCTACCAACCCGCACTGGGTCTGCGTGGTAGAATACAGTCCACTCACTCTTCAAGAGAGGAGGCTTATGTTCCAGTAGTGGGAATATTATAGGCTGAATATGATATGCTATACTAGGTATTGAAGTTTTGTATGGGAGGGCTGATAATTTTTTCGCGATGTCATAATATGGTCCCATGGTTAAAGTTGTTCAATTTGAGGGTTTGTATAGGGCTTTATCCTAAAAGCTGGCAACGTCGCAATTAACTGTCAAATATTTACCTGTTTTGATTCTTAAAGCAATATTACTGAATAGAAATAAGAAATGTGGCTAACTAGTGAACTAGAATATTAATAATGAATTGCAATTATAACATTGAATTTGATGTTGTACCCATTTTAGTTTAGTAGTTTATTCTGAAAGTGGGCAACGTCGCAAATAGATGTCAAATATTTCGTTGTTTTGATTAATTTGGCAATATTACTGTACGAAAATATGAAATGTGGCTAACTAGCGAACTAGAATATTGATTATGAAATGTAATAATTAATTAATATCGTAACACCGAATGTTTAGATTTAGATGCAAAAAAACTATTTGGAAACTTTCCAAATGCGTTTTTTACACCTAAAATTACAACATCAAATTCAATGTTATAATTGCAAGTCATTATTAATATTCTAGTTCGCTAGTTAGCCACATTTTTTATTTCCACACAGTAATATTGCTATAAGAATCAAAACAGGTAAATATTTGACTGTTATTTGCGACGTTGTCAACTTTTAGGATAAACCCTCATAACACACTCTCTTCTGGAGCAGTGGTTATCCACTGCTCCAGAAAAGCCTAGCGGTAAAGACCCCGACTTTCGAGTTGTAGGTCATTAGCTCAAACCCAAGCAGGCGCTTTACTTTGTATAAATATTTACATAACGACTCGTCTAAAAAACGGTGAAGGAAAACATCGTGAGGAAACCGGCATGTCATAGAAACAAAAATTCAAAGAATTGACATCTACCAGCCCGTACCTACTGGGCCCGCGCGGTGGGTTACAGCCCACTCCCTCTCACAGAGAGGAGGCTTGTGTCCCAGTAGTGGGAACATTATAGACTGGTTGATTATGCTAAGTCTGTATATCTATGAATGAGGTAAGTAGATGGTTAACACTAATAAGCCAATTTCGCTTCCATAGGTAATTAGGAACAATTCTAATTACAAATTGGCTGGCAAAGTTTATCTTGTAACACATCTAGACAATATCTGTAGACAGATCTTAACACCAGTAACCCAGTAACCGTGAAGTAGAGTGAGTTATATTATAGGTACTAGAAATGTAGAGCAAACAAAAAATTCACAGAAACTAAAACTAAGAAGAAGAAAAACCGAATGCAAAAATACAAAGGGAACGGGGGCAACGAACAAGTTACACCATATTTCAGGTTATTGGTTTGTCTGGACTTTTTTTTTTGTTTGGGAAATTATCAAGTAACTTTTACTCTCTAAAACCCACCCGTGTTCCTTCCGTTGCCTATGTGCCGGGGCCGCGATATCCCTTTCGGACAAACCTGCAACCCTGGCAGGCATTGGCCCTTACGGACCCCGTCAGTTGGTGCTGACATCTATTGGAAGCGCACGTGGAACACAACGCGCCGTCGACCCGGGCCTCCTTATCGGACGGCGAGCTACCGATCGCTCACCGTCCGCAAGCCCGCGCCTACGTTGGCCGGAAATCGGCTTGCGACTGGCGACGCCCGGGGCGTCTCCTGCGGCGAATAAGGGCGAGGGCGTGAATCTTGCCTCTCCCTCACGCTTTCCGCCTCCTCCTTCGCGAGCATTACTGCTTCGCAGAAGGAAGTGACGGCCTCCCATGCACTCTCGCTGCGAACCATGGCCTGAACCAGTGCCGGACGCGAGAGATCGCCGCCGCCGATCGCCTCCGTAAGGACACGGCGGTGCTCCGCCCAAGCCGGGCAGACCTCCACCGTGTCCTCCGGGCGATCCACACAGTGGTGACACCCGGGCGTTTCCTCCCGCTTTATCCTGAACAGGGAGGGAGGGAGAGGGACAGGACCTGCGTCAGGCGGAAGGTGAGGACGCCGTGGCGCCTCTCTAGCCACATTCTTCTTTGAGGACAAAGAGGGGACTTATCGCCACAATTGTGGCGTGCCCAGGTTTGTCTGGCCTGCGATACCAAAATTCTATAGATTACAATGTTTGTTTTTCTCTTTTCAGATAATGTTTTTATTTGTTTTCTTTTTAGGGTTCCATAGTAAACAAGGAACCCTTATAATTTCGCCATGTTCGTCTGTCTGTCCGCGGCTTAGCTCAGAGACTCTTTATACTAGAAAGCTGTAATTTGGTATTTTTTTTTTTGAGTATACATATTAATCATGCCGACAAAGTGGTAACACAAATAAATACACATAAACATACTAAAACAAATAAGACTAACAATGGGAAAACATTACCGTTCTGATGATACTGTCAGCATATTTTATTTCGTTTTTTTACCTAAAGTATAATAAAATTGTATTGTGTTGTGTGCCTTTTTGTCTGTGCTAAATAAACGTATTTTCTTCTTTCAGTCAGGTTTTTTTTGTTCTTTTAAATAATTGTCTTTATTTCAAGCTTTTTAGTTGTTTAATTATTTATTAAATTGTTTATTAATTAATATACATATAATTATATTTGAAATTCTCATTACAGGTTTTTTATATAGATTTTTTATTAATACAGAATGCTTATTTATAGGATTTAAAAACTAACGGACTTAAAATAATATTAAAAACAACCCCACCGCCGTATCTCTACGTTGACGTCGTGGTGGGGCTTGCGCGCTCCAAACTCTAGGCCTGTGCCGGTAGAGTTTACTTTGCCGGAACAGGTCTAGGATGAGGAGCCAGACCAAGAGAGATACAGAAACCCGCAGGGCAGCTTGTGGCGAGTTGTTGGGCAGTAGCGACCCCACGGACCCTATCTCCCGGGAGAAGTCTTGTTCCTCATCTCTGGCTTTCCTTTATTGGCCGGCTGGAGTGCACACTGACGAGGAACAGAGCTCCCTCCTCATTCTTCGTTGAAATTAGCAAGAGCAAACGTGCTCGGAGGAAGGAAGTATTCTAGTAAGTGCTCGTAGGGATCTTGACCATCTTCCGGGCTCTGGGATTGTTCTGAAAGCCGTGGAATACCTCTCCACTCCTCAAGCACCTCAGGACATGTTACCCCATTGTCGCTACGCCACTATGTGCTAGCGACAGTTTTCGGGGGCCCATTATTGTGTGTGCAAGTCACCCTCTGCCATTTTATCCATAGTTTTAGGGACATAGGCCTTCCATAGTTTTAGGTAACCAATCCACTATAGCCATCCAAACCCATAGCCTAATATTTTTTGTTTCCATGTTCTGCAATAGTCTTGCACCAACCGAGGGTTGTCCTTGGGTGCACTTGCGTAGTGCATACAGGGATAATCGTCGGTTGGTGCCTCATTCCATTTAAAATTGTCTAACGGGCCTCTGCGAGTTGGCTTCGGCCCCTCGTACGCCTTCCAAAGGTCCGGGACCCCAGGGTCCCGAGATTTTTTGACAAATAAAATAATAATAATATTTACAAGCATATAAGAAACGGGTGAGGGGGAAAACATTCAAACAAGGTTTTATTTGATACCAATATTGTGGTAATTTATAAAAAAAAAAACTTCCCCTCCAATTTTTTGAATTTGCAGATGCAATAGGTATATAAATACTCGTATTATACAGACTATATGTCACACCCAAAATTAAGACTAATGTAACGACACATCAGAATATTTTTAAATCTATCAAACCATTTATCCTTCAAAGAAATAGACATACATACATACTCTCGAAAAACATTACCCTCCTTCTGGAGCAGTCGGGTAAAAAGTGAGACGAATTTCTGCACACGCCATAATTATATGTATAGGTACCTAAAAGGTGTGGTGAAACGACCACCACACTAAAACCTTTTTTTTTTTTTTTTTCAGTATTGGTAATCATCAAATGACTTCTCCCGCTCTGGGCAGAGCGAGAGGGTGTGTCAGACTTTTACTGACTAAAACCCACCCGTGTTCCTTCCGTTGCCTGTGTGCCGGGGCCGCGATATCCCTTTCGGACAAACCCGCAACCCCAGCAGGACCACACTACTACCTAAAGGGGTGTATAAACTACCTTTTTTTCTAATCATTTTATTTTATTTTCCATTTTAATTTTATGTAATTTAAGAAGGCTGGAAGGCTTTGTTGTGTGTAAATGTCGTGTACACACCTGTAATTGGTATATATTTATGAGCCAATATCTAAAAAACAACAAAAGTTATTCAACTAATACGACCCTGGTATTAGGAAGTCGTGACTGTAGATTCCGGCTTAAGTTACGGTTTCCTAGAAGAGCGGTGACCGCTCACGTAGCGTCCGCAATTTACCGGCGAATGACGTCACTGAAACGTTGATTTAAGTAAGTGTATTTTCCTAGAGAGCGTTGTTGACACCGAAAAGGAAAACCTAGATATTTAAATCGCTAGATTTACTCTCACCGTACTCAGTCACAAGAAAAAGTATCCATAATGAGAAGAGTGAGCTCACACATTATTAAGAGCGTTTATTCTGAAAGTTGGCAACGTCGCAAATAGCTGTCAAAAATTTACCTGTTTTGAATAATTTGCCAATATTACTCTATGGAAATCAGAAATGTGGCTAACTAGGGAACTAGAATATTAATAATAAATTGCAATTATAACATTGCATTTGATGTTGTACCCGTTTTAGGTGTAAAAAAGGCTTTTGGAAAGTTTCCAAATCCTTTTTTACATCTAAAACGAAATATTCGGTGTTACGATATTAATTATTGCATTTCATAATCAATATTCTAGTTCGCTAGTTAGCAGTTACATTTTTTACTTATTTCCATACAGTAATATTGGCAAATTATTCAAAACAGGTAAATATTTGACATCTATTTGCGACGTTGCCCACTTTCAGAATAAACGCTCTTAAATAGCGTTTCCATGACAAACAAGTGTAGTGACTGCGTCATTGTGTGTCAGAAGTGTCAAAATGAAACAGAAACGCGATTAACTTTTGACGCGAAAGGGCGAATCTAACGATTTAGTCATCATTTTCATGACAGCCGTCACTGCGGCCGTCAAGCACGTCACCTGCGGCCAACGCTTTTCAAGGAAATCGTAGCTTTAGCTACAAGAGTTGCTGTGATTGTGGAATAAATACAAACTATTGTACCTACTTAGCGGTCAAAGACGACGTACCGAAAATCAGACGGGCCATACGCCAGTTCCGTTACTTACTAATTCAAGAAGATAAATAAAATCATGACATGTGCCAGGAGAAATGGCTGTAAGAGCGAAAGTGTCGCTTAGCTTCACTTAGCATAGTTTACATTTACATTTGTGTTTATTACATTCTTTCTAATTTGTGGCTACTTATAAAATGTGTAGGTACCTACTTAAATATTATTTATTTCTTCATATTATTAGTTTTAAAAAGAAGCAGCCACCTCTCTCTATGCGTAAATGGATACCAAATTCTTTAAAAAAAAATAAGTTTCTGGATCCATGCTTTTCATGCTCGCATAGGTATATCGTTCCCTTTGTCACAGTAAATTAGCCCAGCCGTTCGATTCTGTAAAAATATCACCGTGAAACTTAGGTGAAGTGAGCTGTCACTGCCACAGAATCGACCGACAGGATGCTAGGGATTAACACTATTGACAGCTCACTTCACGCTCACTTCACCTAAGTTTCACGGTGATATTTTTACAGAATCGACCGACAGGTCCGTACGGACAATTTTCAACGCACTAATGTTCGTTTTTTTTAAATCCCAGATTTGCCTAATTTGACATTTCAAATCTTTGTTGTTTGTTTTTTCAATCTGGAGTTTGACATTTGCATCTGTCAAATTAAGTTACTATCTGGGAATAAAAAATGAACTTTACTTAGCGCCGAGAGTTGAAAATCCAACAGTGTGTTTTTTTTGATACGCTAGAATGCGCGCCGTTAGATTTTTCATGGCGGCTTAATACCGAGAGTTGAAAATCCATGCGCCATAAAAAATCTTCGCTCATGCGTACCTGGGCTAACTACAGATTTTCGGCGGAATGCGGAACTGCACACCCCAACTACTCATTATAATTACGAAGTTCCTTTCATTATAACGATACTTATATTCACATCTCCTTTCAAAATAATCGTAAGTATTAATATTATCGGTCATCGGTTAAAATTCTGCTAAAACAGTAAGAGCCTGTGCACACGACGCATTGCGGCGCCGCACGCAAACATTTCGCCGCATTGGCGGTCACACAGGCGCTGCGGCGCGTTGTTATGCCGCAGCGGCGCCGCGCCGCACAGCACGTAAATTGTCATTTGTCAAACATCCGTGTTTTTGACAATGCACAATCAAATGAGCGGTGCCACTCCAGTGTCGTAACGCGTACACACCTCGCCGCCTCGGCTCGCAGGCCGCAAGTCCGGTGTACGTGCGGTGCGACTCCGGAACGCACCGTGTGGCATACCATGGATATTTGTTTGCAGGACGCCGCAGCGACACCGCTCTGACGCCGCCCCGCCGCTGCAACGCATCGTGTGCACTTGTTAGTCTTTTGACGAAGACCTCTAAAATTTTCCATTACGTCCGTTTCCTCTTCTCAATTGCCTTTTATGATTGGGAATCTCTATGTTCGTTTCGTCTAGCCATAGTAGGATAGTCGCACTTCAAGTATGTACTTTTTAGTACCGATTAAAACCCCACTGTGTTCCTCTGGCTACCATGAGAAAGAGAATGGCACCCATCACCTACGATGGCAAAGATTCCAAGAAAGATACACCAAACACATACCCAGGTACGGTAAGCCGCACGTCAGTGGGAACAAAACAAGTATTATAAGCTGACCTCTAGATCAGCTCAAGGACAAAGTATTTCCACTGACATACGACCGCCCGTCTGGACCAGTATTGCCAACTGCTACCTTTTGTCAGTAGCTAGACATTTTGCAAAAAGTTGCTAGATTGACAATTTTTTTTCCCCAAAAAAGTTGCTACAAGTAGCTGATTCCTAATTAGTTGGTAGGTTACAATAAAAAAGCCAAATTATTATAATCGTGTTTTAAATCAAACTCGAACTCCGAATCAAACTCCATATTTTCCCATTCCGGCCTAAACTTCCGCGCCTTTTTTTTTCATAGGTAATTCCATTTTCCGCAAGCAAGAATTTTAAATGGATTACACAACACAAGACAAAACAATGTAGAACACAGAGAGCACTGTCAAATATGAATACCTACGGTTGAATATAAACAAACCAGCCATATTATCGATCATTCCGTGCGTTTCATTAAATAGTTCCTATGCCGTAATGTTGGCTCCACTGTTGTAGGCCTAACACGGTTAAAGTTTAACAATGGAGCCAACATTACCGCAAGGGAACTATTTGATGAAACCATGGATTAACATTCCGTATGCACTCTATTATAGATCACGTTCAGTTTTTTTCGTTTAAGAACCGGTACCCTACCGTTTGCGTTAAATAACTTTGCCGCTTTGAAGTTAGGTTGCGCATGCGCGTTTCTGTTTTTTAGGTAAGATTGACTACTGCGCAGTCATTTGTAGCGACGCGAACTGTACTTTAGCCCATGTTATCTCACTCACACTCGCCTCATGTCACCGTTTGGTTCCTAAAAAATGTTATTGCGCACCCTTCTGCGCAAAATTCGGATCGGCCATACTCCGAAAAGTGTTCAGGCGCCTGTGTCGTCGATAGTACCTACCAAAGTTTCACCCAGAAATTATTTCAAGGTAAGGTAATATTTGCTTAAATTATTAAAGATTTGTTACTCCGAGAAAGAGGAAAGCGTAAGTGATGTTCTACACACACAAAGATGTGAAAATTACCAGCAAGTCGCCGCCGCGCCGTGTTGCGTGTGAGTCAGTCATGGTTGGCTACGAATGAGAGTATTGCTCTGTACATGTCTTTGACAGCTGTTCGTTAACACTTTCGACTCCACTTTTCATAGAGCTCATACGCCATGCCGCCATACATATTCGAAGTGAACCCTCCGGGAGGGTTACAGGACGGTCAACGGCATTAGGTTTTATAAAACACTGTCAAACGAAGTAAAAAACACTCGAAAGACAAAACACGCAAAGACAAACTAGACGACAACGTCAAAGACTTCGCAAATTCATATTTTTCTCTTTTTGTTCTCACACACTATTGTCTACATTTCTTTCTCATTTCTCCTTTCGCAGGTCTGCTGGAAGAAATTTCTTAAGAAATAAGCAGTACCTTTGTACTCAAATTATAATTATGTCGTATCTGTATGTATTTTACTGTGTGTACATAAATAATAAAATAAATAAATAAATAAAATTGTGTTATCAGGGGGTCTTGTCGCTTTATGTAGTGTCTCTGGGGGTATTTTCATATACAAGTGAAGTGGACACATGAAATGATAAAAAATATAAAAATTAATAAAGTATATATTATACTTTTATTATAATAACTAGCTCTTATCCTGAGACAGGGGTGTCCAACCTTTTAAATGTTTAGTGAATATTTGTAACCGTGAAAATGATTTTACGGCCAATATTTTAGGTGTGGACACAAAACACAATAAAAAAAAATAAAGCTTGTATTTTAAACCAACTCTTATACTAATAAATCTTGTTAAAATATACAACAGAAACAGACAAATATACAGAGAAAAAAATCCAGCATACCGGCAGCGGCCGGTGAGCGGTACTTCCAAGTTGCTCGCAGAATTTTTTTCACTATTTTCTAATCCGGGTTTTGGGATGAAAATTACTAACTGTAGTTTTTGTTAAAACGCAATTTGAGCTGGTGGAAAAATATTACGTCAGCAAATGCTGTATTGGTTTTTCGGAATGTTCATTATTTTATTCGTTCGTTTCTTTATTGCATTCACATTTACGCTTTCGGAAAATTAGTATATAAAGCAGTAAATTTCATATTTTGTATATTTTAATATTTTTTCGGAGCTTGTATTTTAACCCATTTTTTTATAAATAAATTTGGATTAAAAATGAGCCCTCCAGGGGGGTCCCAGCCATGCTTTAGTTGCGTGTTTGTCCGAAAGGGATATCGCGGCCCCTGCACACAGGCAACGGAAGGAACACGGGTGCGTTTTAGTCAGTAAACGTCTGGCACACCCTCCCGCTCCGGCCAGAGCGAGAAGCGAGAAGTTATTTGATAATTTCCCAAACTCAAAAAAAAGAGGGCAGAGGTGCTAGCGAGAAGAACACAGTAACACTAAACAAAATGGGACTCAAAATAATATATGCTCAGTAGTTGCGCATGCGACTTCTAAACGAACGAAGCATTCCCTGGGAGATGAGTATCCATGACAGTTATACCAACAAAAATTTGGTAGGTAGGGTCAGTGACACAAGTCGATTATTAATTAACACAGCTACTTTTACAAGTAATGTTAATTGAAGCAGAATTATTTGATAATTACATTGTATAACAGCATTTTTTTAAATACATAGACTTATGAGCGTGTATCCTTAAAGTTGGCAACGTCGCAAATAGTTTACCTGATTTGATTAATTTGGCAATATTACTGTATGGAAATATGAAACGTGGCTTATTAACGAACTAGAATATTAATGATGAATTGCAATGAGGATCTGTCGGTCGATTCTGTAAAAATATTAACGTGAAGCTTAGGTGAAGTGAGCGTGAAGTGAGCTGTCACTGCCACAGAATCGACCGGCAGGATGCTAGGGATTAACACTATTGACAGCTCACTTCACGCTCACTTCACCAAGTTTCACGGTGATATTTTTACAGAATCGAACGGCTATACTGCCATTTTATCACGATAGGTGGCGCAGCAGCGTATGGCTCCGCCTCCTGCGGTGCCCGATGCGGACCACACCAGGGACGACGACGACGATACTCCGGAGGTGACCGAGGTAGATCTGAGAGTGGCGGTACGTAGGCTGAGTGCCAAAAATACCGCCCCAGGACCCGACGGCTTACCTGGAAAAGCCTGGGTTCTGGCCTTAGAGGCTCTCGGGCCTCGACTTCGGGGGCTCCTAAGCGCATGCTTGGAGAGGGGCCAGTTCCCACTTCGTTGGAAGACGGGGAAACTGGTCCTCATCAAGAAGCCGGGGCGCCCGGCGGACTCTCCGTCCGCTTACCGGCCCATCGTGCTGCTCGATGAGGTGGGCAAGCTCTTTGAAAGAGTAATTGCAGACCGCCTTGTCGGGCAGCTGGTGCGAGTGGGGCCGGATTTGACGGAGAGCCAGTATGGTTTCCGCAAGGGGCGCTCTACGGTGGATGCCATCATGCGCGTTCGAGCCCTCACGACGGGGGATGCTGTTGCCCGGGGTGGGGTAGTCTTGGCGGTGTCTCTTGACATCGCCAATGCCTTCAATACCCTGCCCTGGAGTTGCATTAGGGAGGCACTCCGGTATCACCGGATGCCGACCTACCTCTGTCGAGTGGTCGAGGCCTATTTGACGGACAGGGCCGTCATCTACCCCGGTCACCACGGAGAGTGGAACCGGCGAGAGATGTCGTGCGGTGTCCCACAGGGATCGGTCCTGGGACCGCATCTGTGGGACATCGGCTACGACTGGGTGCTGCGCGCCGACCTCCCTAGCGGCGTCAGCGTGGTTTGCTACGCTGACGACACGCTGGTCCTGGTGCAGGGGAGGTCGCATGAGGCGGCGGCCGAACTAGCGACACGTTGGGTTGCGACAATCGTCGAAAGGATCCGGCAACTGGGACTCGAGGTGGCCTTGCACAAGTCCGAGGCCATGTGTTTCTATGGTCCTCGGAACGCGCCACTGTCGGGTTCCCAGATTACGGCGGGAGGGGTTCACATCGGTGTCGAGTCGACGATGAAGTACCTGGGACTCGTCCTCGACAGCCGGTGGAACTTCGTGGAGCACTTCCGACGTTTGGCTCCCAAACTGGATAGGGCTGGGGCTGCTTTGAAGCGGCTCCTGCCCAACCTGGGGGGTCCAAACGCCTCCTGCCGGAGGCTTTACGCGGGGGTCGTGCGGTCCATGGCCCTTTACGGGGCACCGGTGTGGGCGCGTTCATTGAGGCTGCGACCGGCCCGGCGGTTGAACGCGTCCCAAAGGGTCATGGCCATCAGGCTGGTGCGGGGATACCGCACGGTCTCCCGTGAGGCGGCGAGCCTCCTTGCCGGACTACCGCCATGGGATCTGGAGGCGAAAGTCCTCGCGCACATGTGGGAGTTGCGCGAGGAGGCGAAACGCCGGGGTGTAACTCCGCTGCCGCGAGAAATCACGGCACAGCGGACAGAGCTCCGGCGGGATCTCATGGCGGCATGGAGTGTGCGATTGTCGCAACCCAGCGCTGGGCACGCCACAATTGCGGCGATAAGTCCCCTCTTTGAGGAGTGGCTTGAGAGGCGCCATGGCGTCCTCACCTTCCGCCTGACGCAGGTCCTCACCGGACACGGTTGTTTCGGGAGGTTCCTGTTCCGCGTAAGGCGGGAGGAAACGCCCGGGTGTCACCACTGTGTGGATCGCCCGGAGGACACGGTGGAGCATACGGTGGAGGTCTGCCCGGCTTGGGCGGAGCACCGCCGTGTCCTCACGGAGGCGATCGGCGGCGGCGATCTCTCGCGTCTGGCCCTGGTTCAGGCCATGGTTCGGAGCGAGAGTGCATGGGAGGCCGTCACCTCCTTCTGCGAAGCAGTTATGCTCGCGAAGGAGGAGGCGGAGCGCGCGAGGGAGATGCAAGCTGCACGCCCTCGCGGCCCTAGTCGCCGCAGGAGACGCCCCGGGCGTCGGGAGTCCAGAGCCGACTTCCGGCCACCGTAGGCGCGGGCTTGCGGACGGTGAGCAATGGGCAGCTCGCCGTCCGATAAGGACCAGGCCCGTGTCGACGGCGCGTTGTGTTCCACGCGCGCCTCAAAGAGATGTCAGCACCAACCGACGGGGTCGAAAGACCAATGCCTGCTGGGGTTGCGGGTTTGTCCGAAAGGGATAACGCGGCCCCGGCACACAGGCAACGGAAGGAACACGGGTGGGTTTTAGTCAGTAAAAGTCTGACACACCCTCTCGCTCTGCCCAGAGCGGGAGAAGTCATTTGATGATTTCCCATCCAAAAAAAAAAAAAAAAAAAAAAAAAAGGTGGCGCAGCGTCGAAATGGCCATTGAAAGCTGTCAATTCCATACATTTTGTAACCTATCATTCATTAAATTAAATTTTTCTCGTAATAAGCTTAAGTGTGCTGTACCAGGATGTACTAAACTACTAACCCCGGTGTAAATGTATTTCCTACGCTAAAAAAAAGTGGGAAACTAAAAGAGTACAACTAAAAGTAACTTTCATTATGTTGATTGATAAACTTCGGCACTATGGTGGAGTTCTGGTGGAGCTTATACCGTCTTGGTAAAGTTCTACAGCAGGAACGTCAAGTGCTTGTCTTTCAGAAGCTTTGATTGCCGAAATTAAAATTTCGGTCAGATAACCTAAAAATGAAAGAATACCATTTATGATTGAAGTAGTGTTCTCTCAACTCTCGTAAATTTTCCTACCATGAGTCAAGTAAGAATTAACACGTTACAACACAAAAATTATCCAAATGTACAGCCAAGCACTGATGAAAAATATTTTATTAGTTAGAAGCTTCTTCTCAATAGGATCTGATTTCTTTCCAGTAATCCTTGCTTCTCTCGTCTTCTTCGTCTTTCAGTACTTTATGCTTCCAGGAACAATACATGTTAGCAATAACGATGGTGGATCGGTTTCAACACAAAAAATAACAAAAAACACTGATGTAAACAAAGTGAAAATGATTTGACAGCGGCCATCCCGCCGCTGGCGACAACTGCGCTGAGCTTTGCGTGTGGATCCCCATTATAACATTGAATTTTATGTTTTACCCGTTTTAGGTGTAAAAAAGCATTTGGAAAGTTTCCAAATAGTTTTTTTACATCTAAAACTAAATATTCGGTGTTACGATATTAATTATTGCATTTCATAATCAATATTCTAGTTCGTTAGTTAGCCACATTTCTTATTTCTATACATTAATATTGCCAAATTAATCAAAACAGCGAAATATTTGACATCTATTTGCGACATTGCCCACTTTCAGAATAAACACTCTTAATATTCTTTAAATTTTACTTCCATCCCGATTTTAATTAAATATTTAGTTCAATAATTTAGATTAAAAAAACTGAAGTATAAAATGTATAGTAGGTTGTAGCGGCTTCTACATCGCTCCATGCGAACTACGCATCAAAAGACCTGACGTCACACAACATCCTGACGTCACACAAACCCTGCACCGCGCAATTAGAGTTTACCGCGCGATAAACATATATACAAGCTTCCCGACTTCAACCTCTGGGCAGTTGCCCGCCAAACACGACACCCGTCTGGTCGGAGGATCCTCCCTTTTCTATGGGGGATGAGTGAACTTTACACCCTGTTCCTCATAATCCTAAATTGGTGACCCCGAGGATGAACGTCAACGCAGCCTTCGTGCAACTACTTCAGCATGACGTCATCATCATCATCACTCCCGCAAGCTTTCGTGAGGCGAGTCACACAGCCAGTCAGCACCCACGGCTTCAACGGGTATCCTGACCACCAGCATGCAGCGAACGCGCATTCCTGGTCATCACCCTCAGCCACAACCCGGCGCTGTACCACATCCGACCCACTGGATCAAGACGCAGCGCCACCCCGACTCACTGGGGCATCACCGCAGACAGTTCCGACTCACCGCGAACTATGCGGCACCCGGTTCCGACTCACTGGAACCACAGCTGGCACTGTGAAGCATCGCAAGATTCAAGACTCAGCCTACTATCGACCTCCGGTCTCCGGAGGGGAGTGATGTAGCGGCATCTACATCGCTACATGCGAACTACGCATCAAAAGACCTGACGTCACACAACATCCTGACGTCACACAAACTCTGCATCGCGCAATTAGAGTTTACCGCGCGATAAACATATATACAAGCTTCCCGACTTCAACCTCTGGGCAGTTGCCCACCAGACACGACACCCGTCTGGTCGGAGGATCATCCCTTTTCTATGGTGGATGAGTGAACTTTACACCCTGTTCCTCATACCCCTAAAGGTCATAATGTAGATTGACGTGAATGAGCCAGTTTTTGGAATGCTCCTTGCATTCCAAAAATCACTAAAACTAACATATTAGATGCTGAATGTCAATTCAGATTGCATCAGAATTAGAGAAAGAAACCTGAAGTGCTCATCGACTTTGGTCGCTGTCTGTAGATCCTACCTACTTAGTAAATAAAACTGTGACTTACTTTTCAAAACTAAAATTATACCTACCTACTGAATTATGCATGATTTGCCACCAAAATATGTTAAAACAGATACAACATAACGGACCGCATTCAAGTGAACAGACACGCGACACGACGCGTGATTGACTATTATTACGTGTAGATCTTGATAATGAGACTATTAGTGCATTTTCCTGAAGTGCAGGTTGATGAATTCATAAATATTTACTTACTGTTTCATCTTCCGGAAGACGAGCCACTCTTTCTAGAAAGAGAGAAAGAAAAGAAAGTCAAATATTTTATTTGGGTCACGCACAGCAAATACAAACAGTAAGGAATAATAAAAAAATATAATAAAAAATCCGATACACGTACCGGAACCACATATTTTATACAAATACTAAAATATTATAGTATAAAGCGGCGATCTAAGGTTAATTCACCGTATTTAAAAAGTAGACAGTTTGTTACGCACGTAAGTGGCAATAATTTATTATCTTCACTTGAACCTGTGATGACACCGTAAAACATAATAAAAAGTAAAAGCCATAACTCGATGTCACGCTTACGTATAGCAAGGCATTTGACTCTATCACGCAAAAAATATAACAGTAAAACAGTATAATATCAGAATACAGTTTAAAAATTACTTTCCTTCAAAATTTATCATTTTAGAAAACTTTATAAATATCATTTTTACTTGTGCCCTCTATAAATATTTATTTCTATTTCCATCCCAGAACGAGTCCTACAAGGATCTGTACTAAGTCCTATATTTTTGCGACAAAAAAGCAAGTCATTGCAAGCCAACAGTTACGCAACTAATTACTTTATTCTCCTCGGTAATTACCGGCAAACTTTCATATGTAACACTGGCATTTAAATGCATTTTAGTCACGCAGTAATTAATCTTCTTTCGTGTCGTTCGAAATTATGAATTCAATGACTATTTCTTTGATTTCGCTTTATGGTTACACTATGGTCGTAAAGCAACTGATACAACTACGTTCTGGAATTTCGGTTCCGCGTGACAATAAAATGGCTTTTCAAGTAATATACAGGTTGATTGATGGCGAAAGGAAAATACATACATAAAATAGTATCACGCCTGCATTCTCCGAGGGGCTAGGCAGAGGTGTACCTATATTACATCAACATTTCGCCAGTTATGTTTAAGTCCCATGTAATAAGGGGCGAGCCTATTGCCATCAACCGGGTACAAATCCAGACCCCAGGCTGCTTCTGAGAAATTCCCAATTGATGGAAAAACCCAATAACACTTTGCACGACAAGGGAATCGAAACCAACTCATACTCAGCAGTAGCGCTTGTGGCCACTGGATTAACGCGGCAGTGCAGAAAATACAGTTTGAGAATAAACGTGACTGACATTTGTTTTTACTAAACTCATCGAATTTGAATGTCCTTCTAACAATGCTGTACTCAGTGCTAGTTTAAACTCCCGGCGCCGGCGGCGCCCGGGCGAGATTTCTGTAGCACCCCTCACTACTCTTGGAGAGTAGAGGGGCAAACATTTTAGCTTTTGTTCCTGTGCATTGAGACAGTTTAATATGAGATACAGTTCGCATCAAGTAACTTTGCCGCTCTGAAGTCAGCTACAAATGACTGCGCAGTAGTCAAAATCAAACTGTAATATATAACATACAACCTATGCAAGAGCGAGCGTAGCGAGGTCGAAAATTTTTGGACCCTCCTCGGAGATAATTAGTTTGAGAATTCGGACTTCAGAGAACACAGGCTACAACAGCGAGCTCAATTTTTTTTGCATCCGACGCGGCTTCTTTGGACCATTTATATAGAAATAGTAAACCTAAGTAGTGCCTGCGCGCTCCTTCATGTCTGGCGCCCTACCCTAACGCAGGTAGTGTATAAAATAGATCGCGAAATACGTACCTAGTAGGTAACTCTGTGCATATCCTTTCTCTATTTTCTGGCCGGTTTCCATTCTAAGCAAATGCGGCTGAGTATGTAGGTAGGTCAGTATCAGTATTTTTACGAGTCGACTGCAGTGTAACCTCTAACTGGACAAAGCCAAAATTCTGGTCCTGTCAGCATTTCGAGTATAACATTTTCTTGTTCATTATTTTGCAAATTTTGCACAGAATTAAGTTTTTGGGCTCACACACACACAGAGTTGCCAACTTATGAGAATTAAAAAAAATGTGTGCTGGGATACATAGTAGAGGTGAAACTTCAACGGACAAGTGGAAAAACGAATCGCAACGGACAAGTGGAAAAACGAATCGCAACGGACAAGTGGCAAAACGAATCGTAACAAAATTGTAACTTGAAGTTTTACGGGCAGATTGTTAATGTACTTACTTGTCCAATTTGAAAACCTGCCTTAAAACTTCAAGTTACTTGTCCGTTGAAGTTTCACTTCTACTATGTGTTCCAGCACACATTTTTTTTTCACAGGTTTACTCCACATTATGATTTGGTTAGGTTAGGTACATTTAATAAATGCATATCATATTTTATTTTATCAAACAAAAAAACTGAATTCAATTCGGGACCAAAAAAACATCCAGTCTCCTCTAAAATTAAATACTTACGAAGGAACATTAACAAATGCAGCTCAGCTGTCCCTCCTATCCCCACTCTCCCCGCGGCTGCGCATTATATATCCATCTAATACAGCCGTTGCCCTGTCTCCGCCGCCACCAGCCTATCTCTCCCTCCGCCGCTGCCGCCTCTATATCGCGATATATCGTCTACCCCTCCACGCGGCCGTAACGCTTTTTCGTGACAGAAAAATCCTAATAACCCCAGTCAAAGATTCACTTTAAAAAAAAAAACGAGTGAACCTGACAGTAGTCGCATATGTGTAACATCTGATATCTTGGCTGAAGTATATATGGTACTCTTATACGAGTACAATATTCATCATCATCATCCTGTTTACAACCTCTCGGAAAATGGGTTGGTACCATCTGACGGGAAACTGTAGCACCGCGCGCGCTCATTGGTCAATTCAAATAGCGCGCGTTTTCCCGGCTTCCTGTCACACACTTCCGTCCTTTTTCACGAAATCACTCCCACAGATTAGAGGAAAGCTGGAGGTAAGATGTTACAAATAAAAAAATAAGTCTATTCTATTCTTCTTTCTTTTTTTAAGAACATTAAATTTATTTTGTTGTAAACAGTTACACTTTTGGGGTTCTGTCTGAAGACTGTCAGAACTATAAGAATTACTACCTACCGGGGCCCGATTGCCCGGAAGAACGTGGTCTGCCAAGTACTTTAAAGAAATCTAATATCTCAATCTGCCTAGCCTTTTTCTATGTTAGAGTCGGATTCCAGTCTTACCGGATGCAGCTGAATACCAGTACAATTCAGTTACTGAGTAACACGATATCCCTTGGTAGGACTGGTTGTCAAACTGGGCTTCTAACTACCCGTAATAACTGTCGAAGATCTATGAATGACAGCCAGGACCAACGGCTTAACTTGCTTTCCGAGGTACGGAGGGGTCTCGATATGTAATGAATGGTCACCCAAGCATAGCTGAACATTCGATTGACCCATGCCATGCGGCCGTTATCATTTGCTGGCGTGTGCTAGCTAACATATGGCTAATAATTTAAATAATGTTTTGTGTTGCGTAATGTAAATTATTTTGAATACTATTATATAGAATCTTTTTTTTTTGTTCTTCTAACTGAACAGACAGCTGTGCTGCTGGGGAGTTTGTTGCGCCACTTCTTCTTCCCAGCTAATGCACTAGGAAGTGGTGAAGGGTGGGCGTTTTGGGGGACTGTCTTATGTAATTTTGACGTTCGAAAAGTGCTGATTCTCAGCCTAGTTTGAATAAATGACTTTTGAATTTTTAAATTTAGCCATGACTCCTCTTAAATATCTACAGGAATAAAACACGAAAATAAAACAAAACCAATGTACATATTTAACAAATATTTATTTCAAACATAAATTACAACGAAAATTTGATAATAGTTCATAACTAATCTAGAAAACTTAATTATTGTAGTCTTGACCCATTTAATGTGACATTAGAAAGAGAAATAGGAATGGCCGTAATAAAAATAATAAATGTATGTTGCGCTAACGAAAATATGTTTTTTTTGCTTTCTAATTCCTTCTTATTTATAGTATTTTTTTGTAGTTTTTCAATGTTTTAATATTTTTTTGTAAACATAAGAGGGAAGCTCTTCGCCTGGTGAGGTAAGTGATGATCAGGCCCAAGGTGGAAACGAGCTTCACGCGGAATCCTCAACCACAGAGGAACTGGCTATCTTACCTCTAACTGCCGAAACACAATAATGCTGTTAACATTGTTGTTATGGCGACAGACTTAGATAAGATGGATCTATACTTATAGCAGGGTTTTTAGATGAAAGTAGACAGTGTAGAAAGTAACAAAGGTCAAATGTAACACTGAACGGGTCAAAACTTTTCATTGAATTTCTTCAATACGAAACATAAATAGTAAAATAAATAATAAAAGAACGGTCCCCGTTTTCATAGCTGAAAACAAAATGCAAAACATTATAATTTCCAACTAATTTTACAATTATACATATTTTGAAACTCGGAAGTGTAAATTTTTATTATTTTTTTTAAACATTGGTCAATATATACATAGAAAATATTCATACATTTATTTTATAGTGACAAGAAATGATTATACATTTCATTTAAGTCAAATATTAATATCTAAGGTAATATTTAAGTTCAATCACTGATATTTCACATGAAATAAGTGTTTATGCAGAGTAATATGATCTTAAGTGATATGAATGCAGAGTTGCAGAGTTAACGTTACATGTATATTAGCCACAGTACAACTATTTCGTGACAGTAGTTCAATGCTAATTACAAGACCATTGACAGCTGTCAAATCGCACAGATAATATATTAAATTTATTTATTTTTCAAACTTAGAATGCGTCACTGTCGTTATACTTCCCAAGTTACAGTATGACAACTCGTGACGCCCATTTCCCTTTGCATTGAACAACTGTACATATTAACTATTTCAAAATGTGATATGAATGACTAACACGAAATATTAAAATAACAGTCAAGCGTATTTTAACACCTATAGTGTTGCAAATCATATCAACAACTTTAAGTAAAAGACTGCTGAGATATTCTTAAATCTGCAGGGATCCAACCATACCTTGCAAACCGTTTAAAAATTGCAGAGTATCCCTGCTCTATATGGCAGACTAAGAGTCAGTTTCTCCACCGATAATTATGATAATATTAATGAGACTAATTATCGAGCGCTGTGATTGGTTTAATCATTTATCAGCAGCCAATCGCAGCAGCTTACGCGCGGTCGAGAAACTGGCCCTAGGCAGAGATTTGTACAGATGGTTCACTCAGCAAAATGATTTAAGTAAAAAGCGACTCTTGCTACGACCCTATAAAATGCAATTTGATCGCACAGCAGTAATTACCTAGTTATGTTCACTTAGAAGTTGCCTCTCTTTCTTTCGCGTTACTCTTATAACTTAAGAGCGTTTATTCTGAAGGTGGGCAACGTCGCAAATAGATGTCAAATATTTCACTGTTTTGATTAATTTAGCAATATTACTGTGTGAAAATAAAAAAATGTGGCTAACTAGCGAACTAGAATATTGATTATGAAATGCAATAATTAATATCGTAACACCGAATGTTTAGTTTTAGATGTAAAAAAAGCATTTGGAAACTTTCCAAATGCGTTATTTACACCTAAAATGGGTACAACATCAAATTAAATGTTATAATTGCAATTCATTATTAATATTCTAGTTCGTTAGTTAGCCACATTTCTTATTTCTATTCAGTAATATTGCTATAAAAATCAAAACGTAAATATTTGGCAGGTATTTGCAACGTTGCCAACTTTTAGAATAAACCCTCTTAACATTACGCTCACTGAATTCGACAAGTCTAGCCCACCGCGTAGCATCATAACTAAAATGCGGAGTGAAACATCTGTATTTATCTGTGGTCTAAGGCCCGACACAGACGTTATAACTCTTAGCATCACAATCAGCAACTTAGTCGCTAATTTAAAGCGAAATTTTACTTTCTAGAGCACCAGAGTATTATCTTACCTAAAATGCGTTGAAGTATTCCTGTATTTGCGAAGACTGTAATCAGTGATGCCAAAAGTATAGCATTTGCACCGGGCGAGTGGAATTGGGATACTCATGTAACATTTGCCGGTGGATTCAGAAAAAATCACATTGTGAAAACTTAGGTGAAGAGAGCTTGAAGTGATTTATCATTCCCAGAGCCAGGGTCCCTAGGCACTTCAAAAATTTCAGGCCTCCCATTCCCCTACCAATATGGAAATTTAGTAAATAAAATGCACTAGTACAGTAAATTAATAACATTTTTTTTTTACTTATTTTTGTCTGACTTTAATTCATATAAATAAAGATCAGAAATAATTCAGTCTATGCTAAGTATGACGACGTGTGTTTAGTAACCTAATCCACTTAACTGTTTGTATAGAGTAATAAAGCACTGTGTAAGAAATCGATCCTAGCCGAGGTGGACCGAGCATTAATCCTATATAATTGGGGTTGTCGGGTGATATGGCTCACACTGCGCTCAGCGCTTGACGTGGCAACACGTCATGTCAATCGTCATCCTGAGGATGCCTCGTTGAGAGGTGAAACACGTGTCGATTTCTTACAGGGTTCTTCATGACTCTTTAAGAACGGTTATGCGGGTTAGGTTATTAAATATACATCGTCTATTGTATTTTATGTCTAATAGTCATACGGTCACTATAAAATGTTGTTAGTGACAAAGTTGTTGGATAGATGCTCCCATAGACATGTAAGAACTGAATAAATTAACGGACTTGGTTTTACATTAGATCTTACAACTTTTTGTGGTAGAGGAACTGCGTTGCGAGATATTTTTTTCGCTCAGTATATAATTTTATTTCCACCTGGTCGGGTAGCCGGGGCTGGTCATTCCACCTGACTCAAGCCGATGGTTGGGATTGACACTATTGACAATTCATTTCACCTAAGTTTTTAAGATTTTTTCTGAGCAGATCGGCTGGCCAAACTGAAGCGACACTCGCGCGGGATGCAACAGGAAACTCTTTCGCGTCGGTTGTGTCAACTTACTTGTATGGTGTTCAAAGAGTCGAGTGCCTTCCTAATCATTAAAACAATAGATGCGCGTATTTACATGCCTTATCCCGCGCGGGATTTACCTCAGTGTGGCCAAAGCTTAAGGCTGGGTACACGCCGGCGATAAATCGTACAAGCAACAGCTCCTTGTTTGTTAAACCAACATATTTGTAAGACTCATTCTATTACAGTACGACGCAGCTTGGATGTAGCATAAATTTGAAAATTTTCATTCATTTATTTCAATTTTACGAATGTATTTTGTTATATAACTTTAAAAGTTATTGCGTTTGCGTAAAGATCATTTTCACCTAAAGCAGTAATAAATATTGGTGATTTTGAAGGCGCATTCAGTTCGGATGGTGATCGGTTTTACGAATTTTGCCGAAGCTACATCTGTGTTGTGTCGTACTGTACTATACTAAATTTATTTCAGGAATATTATCATACATACGCCATAAGATTTTCGCAAACGCTTCTCCAACTGTTCTGCTACTTTTAGTCGCGATCGCCAGTCGCAATTTGCATCGAGCATAGCAACTAGCTGCTTATGCGATTATCGTCAATGTGCGGTCAACCTTATAGTCAAAAAATCTATGCGGAAAATTAGCGCCATTTGCGCTCATACTGAGAGGCTCAAAGCTCATAATACGTTCTAGCCATGCCCGCATTAGAGCAATATTTATAAAACATCAAATTCCCGGCAAAAATCCAAAATGGCCGAAAATATATCATAACATTATTAACTGTCTCGAAAAACAACCATGTTTACGATTTAATTCGTGTTCCGGTCCGAAATTAGACGGGCAAATGACTAACGAGCTCGAAAGAGCTGCGATTGAGTCCGAAATACGTAATAAAACCATAAATTATTATAGGAACAAAATATATTTTACATAATTATACCGTAGTGCGGACTAGGCTAAACGAAAAAAAAAAAAAAGAAATTACACTTCGTATTAAAACGGAACAAACTCTGATTGCTTTCAAAATTGCATTACAGCTTCAAGGCTTATAATTAGTCCACTTTTTTGTTATTGTACTATAATAACCTGAGTTATTTGGATAGCATACAAGCCGACGACCTGATGTCGAGTCGCCACCGTCGACAGTTATTTCCAACACCGGAGTCACAGCAGACCCCTCACCATCCCATACATTAAGCTGAAATACACCAGCAAACAGAGTCTTTCGTTCATAGACGAAGTTAATTCTTTTTCTTAAACTATATTTTTTCCACATTGTCGTAATTACATTTGCTGAGTAGAATTACCATTCCATGTGTTATTATCATCATCGGGGGCGCGGTCGGTGGGTAGGCGGTGAATGTTGCCGCGTCGGCGCGGGCCCAGGGGCCCAGGGGGGGGCGCGGCCGGGGCCGAGGGGGCCGGCGGGGGGGAGGGGGAGGGGGCGCGGGCGCGAGGAGGGGAGGCCGGGGGTGGGAACAGGCGCGTGCGCAGCCAGGTTAAGAGGTTGTGGGATGGTTCCAGGATTATGGTGGTGAAGAGTTGTGTGAAGAACGCTGTGGAAAAGAAAATTTGTTTTTATTTCTGAACTAGCTGACTCAACTGAGGATGTCCTGTCAACATTTCAACATTTAAGTAAATACAAAAATCTCATAAAAAATCACTTTAGAATTTTCCCGATTTCTCCAACTTTCCTTTCCCTAAAAACCTTATACGGATGACCACATAAATGCAATCTCTATTAGTAATTCAGTACATAAGAAATAATAAAATACTTCTTTATTAGACTTTTTTTCAACTTAAGACCGCTGATATAAAGTTTAAAAATATTAAACTGAAATCGAATCAAATCTGCCTAGCTTTTCCCTACCTATGTTGGGGTCGGCTTCCAATCTAAGTGGGTGCAGCTGAATAGCAGTGGAGTCAAGAGCCGACTTCCGGCCACCGTAGGCGCGGGCTTGCGGACGGTGAGCAATGGGCAGCTCGCCGTCCGATAAGGACCAGGCCCGGGGCGACGGCGCGTTGTGTTCCACGCGCGCCTCAAAGAGATGTCAGCATCAACCGACGGGGTCGAAAGACCAATGCCTGCTGGGGTTGCGGGTTTGTCTAAAAGGGATATCGCGGCCCCGGCACACAGGCAACGGAAGGAACACGGGTGGGTTTTAGTCAGTAAAAGTCTGACACACCCTCTCGCTCTGCCCAGAGCGGGAGAAGTCATTTGATGATTTCCCATCCAAAAAAAAAAAAAAAAAAGCTGAATAGCAGTACTTTACATGGAGCGACTGCCTATCTGACCTCCACGACTCAGTTACTGAGTAATACAATAGTTGTAAAACTGTCAAAGATCTACAAATGACAGCCGGAACCAGCGATTTAACGTGCTTTCCGAGGCACGGAGGTGTCTCGATGTGTAATGGATGGGCGCCCATTCACGAACTGTCCTCGGCAAGCATAGCAAGGTTCAGACGTTCAATCGACCCGTTCGGCTGCTATCAGAAATTTTATTTTATGGTTACAGTCGCTTAGCTTGAATTTTTCTGAATATTCTTGAAAAATTATCGATTTTTTATATTTTTCATGTTGTTCAATTATTTTTTATTGAGCAGTGTTTGCCATATCTCCGATGTTATTGGCTCGATTGGGATTCTGTTTATTATTTCTAAAATCTTATGAGTTATTTTATCGGATTAACTAACATCTAAAAAAAACAGTATTTATTTAAAAAACACAAGTTGATGAGATCCATAAAATAAAAGGGAATTTTGAAAATAAATAAATAAGAGAACTTAAAAAAAACAAATAGGCCTCTCTTTTAAAGTTAATTTTTGATATCTTGTTTATGAATATTCGGAAAAATACGCGTAGCTTCTCTTTTTATCTTTATTAAGAGCGATCATTCTAAAAGTAAGCAACGTCGCAAATAGCTGTCAAATATTTTACCTGTTTTTATTAATTTGGCAGTATTATTTTATATAAATATGAAATATCGCTAACTACTGAACTAAAATATTAATAATAAATTGCAATTATTACACTGAATTTGATGTTGAAACAGTTTTAGGTGTAAAAAGGGCATTTGGAAACTTTCCAAATAATGTATTTACGTGTGAAACTAAATATTTGCCAAATGAATAAAAACAGCGAAATATTTGACACTTTCAGAATGATCGCTCTTAACAAATGTGTTTAGAAATTAACATCACTTTTGTACGTATTTATTTAAAATTAAATTTAAAATAAATTTAATTAATTAATTTCTTCTTGTCTGTTTATAAGTTTTGCATAAACTGTTTATTAAATTAATAATATATTAATATTTACGGTTTGACTCATGCTTTATTTCGAGTTTGGCCCTCAAACGAAGAGCTAAGACGTGAGATATTAAAAATTATCGATGTCTTTATTTTCATGGTATCTGATTGCGCAGGGTTGCGCCTGACAAATATAACGGGTGAAAAAAAGAGGCTTAATGAAGCCGATTCACCAATCCCCGGTTCATATTAACTAAAACAAATCGTTTTGCATACTAATGATAAGATTTTTTATTGCGAAACTGGGCAAATAGATTCGTGAGCAAATTTTACCTGTAATAGCTACTTCCATATGTGAGGGTATGCAGAGCTATGAGATATTTGCTTCATTTATTGGTAAAGATACAAGAGTCTTAATTTTAATGATTTACGGTCCGTATATTATAGGAATCGGCCATTATTCAATGCTTTATTGGTTTTTTTTTGTACAGGGCCATACCTGGGAACCGTCTGGTTACTGAGATATATGAGGTCAAAGTTTCAACTTTTTTTATTTATTTTACGAAAACAAATTTGATGTACATAATGCGTAGATGACGG
The DNA here is from genome assembly GCA_947364205.1 of Agrochola lota. Taxonomy (NCBI): domain Eukaryota; kingdom Metazoa; phylum Arthropoda; class Insecta; order Lepidoptera; family Noctuidae; genus Agrochola; species Agrochola lota. The sequence continues at coordinate 11,133,259 of OX376245.1, read as the reverse complement.
CTATGTAATAGGTATTTTTTATTCTGTATTATAATTGCCACTTCATCATCCTCCTGCACTTAATAGGCTTTTAAAATACTTACTGATAAGGCTATGATATTCACTGACAAGTCTGGACACAGTGGAGGGCCTGGCCACAACGGCCGCAGTGCGTCGTGGTAGGACTAGCAAGGCGGCAGATGGCGCTAGTTGTAAGCCTATGATATTGATAAGGCCCTCATACTCACTTATAAGGCTGGACACAGCGGAAGGCCTGGCCACGACGGCCGCAGTGCGTCGTGGTAGGACTAGCAAGGCAGCAGATGGCGCTAGTTGTAAGCCTATGATATTGATAAGGCCCTCATACTCACTTATAAGGCTGGACACAGCGGAAGGCCTGGCCACGACGGCCGCAGTGCGTCGTGGTAGGACTAGCAAGGCAGCAGATGGCGCTAGTTGTAAGCCTATGATATTGATAAGGCCCTCATACTCACTTATAAGGCTGGACACAGCGGAAGGCCTGGCCACGACGGCCGCAGTGCGTCGTGGTAGGACTAGCAAGGCAGCAGATGGCGCTAGTTGTAAGCCTATGATATTGATAAGGCCCTCATACTCACTTATAAGGCTGGACACAGCGGAAGGCCTGGCCACGACGGCCGCAGTGCGTCGTGGTAGGACTAGCAAGGCAGCAGATGGCGCTAGTTGTAAGCCTATGATATTGATAAGGCCCTCATACTCACTTATAAGGCTGGACACAGCGGAAGGCCTGGCCACGACGGCCGCAGTGCGTCGTGGTAGGACTAGCAAGGCAGCAGATGGCGCTAGTTGTAAGCCTATGATATTGATAAGGCCCTCATACTCACTTATAAGGCTGGACACAGCGGAAGGCCTGGCCACGACGGCCGCAGTGCGTCGTGGTAGGACTAGCAAGGCAGCAGATGGCGCTAGTTGTAAGCCTATGATATTGATAAGGCCCTCATACTCACTTATAAGGCTGGACACAGCGGAAGGCCTGGCCACGACGGCCGCAGTGCGTCGTGGTAGGACTAGCAAGGCAGCAGATGGCGCTAGTTGTAAGCCTATGATATTGATAAGGCCCTCATACTCACTTATAAGGCTGGACACAGCGGAAGGCCTGGCCACGACGGCCGCAGTGCGTCGTGGTAGGACTAGCAAGGCAGCAGATGGCGCTAGTTGTAAGCCTATGATATTGATAAGGCCCTCATACTCACTTATAAGGCTGGACACAGCGGAAGGCCTGGCCACGACGGCCGCAGTGCGTCGTGGTAGGACTAGCAAGGCAGCAGATGGCGCTAGTTGTAAGCCTCGGAGACTTGCGTCGGCGTCGGTTAGTTCGCGCCGAGGGAATGCTGTCCAGAGAGCGAATGATGATGTTGACAACTGAAAAAAAAATATTGGGTTACATCACAATACATTTACTTTTTTTGCCATGTTACGGCAGTTATCTGGGTTGTCCGTTGTTATTTCGAATTAAAAAAATCCAGTAAGCAAGTTTGAGAACAATTATAACTTATAGAGTTGTTTTTCATGATTTTTATTATTATTAGTATGTAAATATTCGTCACTGTTCGCATATTATTTTTTTATTACTTACTTACCACACAAACTGATACTGGGCAGCAGGGACCGAAAACCTATATCATCATCAGCATCGGATCGGAAAGGATACGAACATCCTACGACGACAGCCGATCGCATCCGGCAGGATATCGACGCATACGAGTGTATCCGTTTCTACGCCTAGTCAAATAGTTTTTGTTTCAAATAGTCGGATACGACGACACGCGAACGGAGCCGATCGCGCGTCGCAGCATACTTTCGGCTACGATCGCGTGTCGCGGAAGACGTCCGCGGTAAAGCTGCTGTGCGCGGCTTGGTAATATAGACTTTAAATACGGTGTACACGATTTAATATCGTTTAAAGATTGTAAAATCCGTTCCGATCCGATGCGGTGCGACCCGTCCGGTGGAAATAATCCTTAATAATAATAATAATAATAATATGTTTATTTGCATAAAACATGGTATAAAGGGGTGTTAAATAATATTATATAGCACAAACATGTTTAGCTAGGTTAACAAAGCATGCAAAATACTTAAAATTAAGCAAGTAGACAAGGAGCCATCAATAGTGAATAGAACATCAAAATTTTTTGTCAACAAATTCCTTTAAGCTATAAAAACTATGTTCGAGCATCCATTTGTAAAATTGAACTTTAAACAATTTTGAATGTAAGTTTTTAAATTGCCTCGGTATTTTATTATACATGCGCACACACATTGCTAGGCAGTTTTTATTATACTTAGTTAGGCGAGGCAGATCATTCAACACAAGTTTATACGGATCTCGTCTGTTCCGAGGATTGACATCATTTGCAGTCTTAAATAATTGTTTATTTTTCATTACAAACATACATATTTCGTAAATATAAAGTGACGGTAACGGTAACAAACCAAGTCTCCTAAATATTGGTTGACATGAGTCATCAGGTTTTAGTCCACAAATTGATCTCATGCACTTTTTTTGAGCGATGAATACTCTTTGGAAGTCGGTGCTGTTGCCCCATATTACAATCCCATAACGTAGTAATGATTCAACGTATGCACGGTAAGATATTATAGCAGTTTTTACGTTAGTTACATTTTTGACTTGTTTAAGTGCATATACAAATCTATTTATTTTAGTGCTAATATTATCTATGTGTTCTTTCCAATTTATATCTTTATCTATTATTACACCCAAAAATCTTGTATGCGTTACTTCTTTGATTTTATCAATATTAAGTTTTATGTCATTTTTGTGATTATTAGATTGATTAAATTGAATGTAAACTGATTTATCTAAATTTATCTTTAAATGATTAATGTCAAGCCAATGAAGTAATTTGTTAATTGTATTATTAATGTCAAACTCATGGTCTAAAATGGTATTATGTTTTTTATTAGATGTCACTATAATGGATATGTCGTCGGCAAATAATATGCATTTATGGTCAGTTATTTTTGTGATGTCATTAATATAAATGAGGAACAATATTGGGCCCAGCACGCTTCCTTGTGGAACGCCACATTTGTTATATTTATATTCCGATGAGTAGGATATTATGTCATTATTTTCGTTCTTTTTATTGATAACGACACATTGTTTTCTATTACTTAAGTAAGACGATAACCATTGGAGTGCTGGTCCTCTAATCCCATTAGCTTCTAGCTTTTGCAGTAATGTGTCGTGTGAAACCAGATCGAATGCTTTCGACAGATCAAAAAAGAGACCAGTAGTCATAAAATTATTGTTAATATTTGAAAGTACAGCTTGCATTAGAGAAAAAATTGCCAACGATGTGGATTTGTTCTTCTGGAATCCAAATTGTTTGTCACTAATAATGTTGAATCTATTACAGAAACTAACTAATCGTTTGTACATACATTTCTCATAAACTTTAGACAAAATGGGTATTAAAGTAATAGGTCGGTAATTATTTATATCATATTTGTCTCCTTTCTTGAATAAGGGCTTAATTAGGGACATTTTCAATTTATCTGGAAAGGTTCCATGGGAAAAAGATATATTTATTAAATGAGTGAGAATGCCAGTCAGTTCATCACTACATGCTTTTATGATTTTTGTATTCATTTCGTCATAACCCTCCGACTTGGTGTTAGACAGAGACATTATTTCCTGTCGTACCTCGTTGAGCAGCATTGGTCTAAGGAACATCGAGTTGGCACATGCATTTTTGCAGGGGTTTTGATGTGAGGTTTTACCTCCTTGTGTATGCGTTACATTAACATAATGATTATTAAATTCTGTGGCCATTTGTATAGGGTCTGTAATTATAGAATCATTTAATTTTATATACTCTATGTTGTCTTTGTAAGAGTTATTATTTATTTCATTTTTGATGACAGTCCATGTGGCTTTACATTTGTTATCTTGGGAATGAATATATTTTATGTTAGTGTTCTTTTTGGAGCTATAAATGCATTTCTTTAACAGCCTAGAGTAATTATTATATTTATTTTTATTATCTATATTTTTGTTTTTGTAGTACTGATAACGTAGTTTCCGTTTAATTTTGCAACTTTGTCTCAAACCTTTACTTATCCATTTTTGTGTGTGTTTTTTAATGCTACTGACTTTCACTCTTAATTTAGGAAAACAGAGATCATAAAATAGACACAACAGTTCATGAAAGTCATTGAATGCACAGTTTGGGTTAGTATTTAAATAAATATCGGACCAAGAAAGATTTTGCAGGCATTCCTTGAATTTCCTGATGTTATCCAAATTATAGTCCCTTTTATAAATGTAGCATACAGTTGACAACCTTAAGACAACCTTTAACAATACCTGTAAAACATATTAATGTTGTAACCGAAAAAATACCCGTATTCATTATTCCGGTTTCGGTTCGGTAAAATCGTAAGAAATTTACAATTTCGCGAATTCCTACTTGCCGTTCATTTCGAATTCGGAACTTGAACTAAATGCGAGCTGTCACCTAATGAGTTATTATTACTTACAGTATTTTTATCTGACGAAGCGACGCGCGCTTTATTTATGGTTATCAAGTGTACGAAAACGCTGTGAATGTGTGTGTAAGCGCAGGAGCTCTCGGTACTGTCCGAGACAATGGCAAAGTCTGAAGTGTGTGTTTGTGTTATGTGCTGACGGGCCTGCACAGACTGGCGGACGGGTCGGCAGAGGATTTAAAAATGTATTAATTGAATTTAATACTTATCCCATCGTAATAAGGTATATATTTCAATGCTCGGTGATTGACCTTGGATCATACCGGCCCATGCTGCGGCATACCGGCAGATGCTCTGGTAAGCTGGCGGACGCTCGCGATATCGCAGAGGACTTTTTTATCAATGTGCGCTGGCGGATAGAGGTATCCTCCTCGATGCTCTCCCGTGCCGCCCTAAAACGCGCGTCGCTTCTTGTGTTAAAAATACTGTACCCGTAGATTACAGTCACATATCGCTGCACATCTCGGAGTGTGCCGTCCGCATCGAAGTGTTCCGTGTGTGCCGTCCGGTAATTTGAACTAAATGCAAGCTGTCACCGAATGAGTATAGTTACTTACCCGCAGATTATCAGCGACATATCGCTGCACATCTCGGAGTGTGCCCTCGGCGTCGAAGTGTGCCGTGTGCGATGTGCCGTCCGGTAATTTGAACTGAATGCGAGCCCGGCCACCGCCGTCACCTGATGCTGGAAAAAGGACCACTGCTCAATGAAATTTAAACTTTTTTTTTTGGGGGCGAACCACGGGTTTCAATTTCACAAAAAACACGATACCCCTTGGTAAGACTGGTTGTCAGACTTTGGGCTTCTGACTACACGTAACGACTGTCAAAGATCTACGAATGACAGCCGGGATTAGCGGCTTAACATGCTTTCCGAGACACGGAGTGTAATTTATCATTTGTATAGAAGTGGTTTATCATACTGTGTGTGGGCTGCACGGACGGCTGCGGCTGCGCGCTGGGCGGCAGGTCGCGCGCGCGTCGCTCGGCGCGGTCCTGCGCTATTTGCTCGAGGATACGCTGGCGAGCTAAGTTGTTCTCCATCTTCTCGCGGCGACGTTCCTCCTGTGAGTAGCAGGAATTATAACTAAGGCCAATAACACAGTATAAATAAGTAACAGTATTATAAATTCATAGAAAACGGCCGAAACGACAGTGTATATCAGTACGCAACAGTGTTGAGCGGCAGTTACACAAGGACGCGGAAGGTTTATCTACCGAGTGGCTGTAGGTAATTGTTTCAAGGTCACTGTCGCGATATAATCATAAATAAATTAATAATTTATTACTTTGCAAACATGGGTAATTATTGCATTCATGTTTTATTATGAGACTTCCATGTTCTACCGTCATAATGGCATGCAAATCATATTTAATTTACACACATTTAAAGATATTATAATTTTAAATAACAATTAGGAAATTAACACAACACATAATATAAATTAATGTCAAATCATTAGAGTTACAGTAAATGTCAAATTAATACAAAAATTTCACCAAGGTTACCAGTAACCAAAAAAAAAAAAGTCAAATGGATTATTATCATGTCAATCAGTCAATGGATCATCATAAGGAAGTTGTCAATTGTGTAATAACTTGTTTCAATCATCATCATCTTGCTACCCTTGTCCCATGTTACTTGCGGTCGGCGCAACATGTTTTATTTTTCTACCCTCCCCTGTCGAAATATAATACTGTTACTCATTTATACTGTGCCAACAGTCTCGTCCAAGAAGAGGTTACGATCTGAGTCAAGGGTTCATAACAGAAAGCAGTGTTATTTAGAACAGTCAGTATAGGAGTATCTTCTCTGTGGAGCCTTGAATTTTGATAGCTTTAACCAGGTTTCGAAACCAATCTATTAAAATATTACATATATTTTTACAAAATCCGGCCAAGTGCGTGTCGGACCACGCACAATGAAGGGTTCCGTAGTTGGGATGAATTCATCTCGAGAACAAACTTAACATTGTAGTTGAAGAACATGTTCTCCCATACATTCCAACTGCAAATGTAAGTTTGTACACACAATATTGACAGATCTACCATGTTATTTTTAGACCATAGAATTCTTATAGGTTTTCCTGTAATCTATGAGTAACGAACCATTCTCTCGGCTGGGGAGTTTGTTGCGCCACTTCTTCCCAGCTAAGCACTAGGAAGTGGTGAAGGGTGGGCGTTTTTGGGGGACTGTCTTATGTAATTTTGACGTTCGAAAAGGGCTGATTCTCAGCCTAGTTTGAATAAATGACTTTTGAATTCTATATTTATTTCAAATTTTAGGCTTACCAGTTTCGGAGATAAGGGATGGTAAATTTTCATTATTTTCTTAAATATTTATTTTTAAATTATTAAAGAAAAAAGATCCTTACAACAAGCCCTTTCATTTGATATGTCACACGGAACCTACAGTTTCCAAAACTTTTTTTTTAGTTTACAATTCCCCCCGAAAAGTGACCCCTGTATTCAAAATTCATTTATTTACGTTACATGTCCGTGTTTGGGTCACAGAAATTCATATGTGTACTAAATTCCAAATAAATTGGTCCAGTAGATTCGGAGCAAATAGGGATGATGCCTGAGTAAAAAAAAAAAAAAACTATTTAGTCCGTCAGTCAGATAATAAAAAAATATTAGACACGTATTTTTTGCTTTATCATATTAATAAAAAAATACTTAGATAAAACGCATTTTAAGTTGGGTAGTGGGGGTCGATAAGTCACTAGTACGTATAAAATCTACATACTCGTGACGTCATGGCACATTTTACCTCAATGTATCGCCGTAATCTTTAGAATACGTAAAAAAAAAAAAAACGAGTCCAATATTTTTTTATAATCTCAAAGACGGACAAAAAAAAATTTTTAGTCTTCATCCCTATTGGCTGTGACAGACAGACACACGGGTGATCCTATAAGGGTTCTGTTTTTCTTAATGAGGTACGGAACCCTAAAAAGGGGGGTTATTAAAAGATTCATAACTTTAAACTTTGCAGCTGTATCAGAGGGAACGTGACGGTTTTGCAATAATTTCAACACGTGATCTACAGGGCATTGCGTAGGCAGTTTTTGCTCTGAGCAACTTGCGCTTTGCATTATGTCCAATTTAGAGTTAACTAGTTATTAAGAGCGCTTATCCTAAAAGTTGGCAACCTTGCAAATAGCTGTCAAATATTTATCTGTTTTGATTAATTTGGCAATATTACTGTATGGAAATTAATATTGATTATGAAACGCAATAATTAATATCGTAACACCGAATATTTAGTTATAGATTTAAAAAAAGTATTCAGAAACTTTCCAAATGCCTTTTTTACACCTAAAACGGTTACAACATCAAATTCAGTGTTATAATTGCAATTCATTATTAATATTCTAGTTCCACATTTGTTATTTCCAAACAGCTAAATATTTGAAATCTATTTGCGACGTTGCCCACCTTCAGAATAAACACTTAAATCTTAAAGTAACGCATAACATAATTTGTTTTTATTGCAGCCAACTAATCACAACAGCTAACATTAGATTTAAGGCTTTCAAAACGCGAGTATATTTAGTATCTGACCCGGACTCCGGACCTGTGTGTGTGTGAACCTGTGTGTTAAGTTGTCTTACCTGTATTTGTTTAAGCTCCTGGTCCGCCTGCCATCTCTTAAGCTCTGCGACTCCCTTGCCTGCCTCGCGACGCTCTATCTCTTTCTCCTTTTCCAACTGCGAGAAAAAAACAGAAGAAAAACGGATAGAACTGTAGCAATAACTTGGATTTTCTCTGTCATGGCCACTTCTTCATCTTTTCGTGTGGTCAGTGACTAACCTGGTGTGAGAGGTTTAAAGCCGCCCATGGGCCTCTGACTTGGCTTCACATGCCGTCGAGAAATATCTCTCAGGCATGCCGGTTTCCTCACGATGTTTTCCTTCACCATTTTTGAAGCAAGTGATAATTATACAATACGCACATGAATCCGAAAAATCAGAGGTGCGTGCCTTGGGTTCGAACTCGAAACCTATTACCGAGACTTAGTTAGATTTTTTTTAAAATTAAGTAACGTTTTGTAAATATCTCTTTGTAAAATATATTTAACTAACACAATTTTTTTTCTGTCTCTAATTACATTCGAATAAACATGCAAACTTAAAAAAATAAAAAGCATTTTTCATTCACCAGTGCGTCTGATAACGTGGTATATACAACTTGTTCCTTTTGATATTCCATAACTCTAAGGTTATTTGCCATTAGTAAAACTAATACAAAATGTCCTAGAACAAGTGTTCCAGAATTTCATAGTTTCGAAGATAACATAACACTAGACTATCGATGTGAGTTTCATTGATAAGTACGAGTAAATAATTTTCATTAAGATCAATCATTCGCATTTAAAACTAAGAAAATAAGACGATGTAAATTATTTTATAGACAGAATTTGACAGAATAAAATGTTTTTTTTTTTCTTTTTGTTAATCATGTAAGCGTGTTTTACATAAATAATCGTGACTTTGTTGAATTATTTTATATGAAAAAAGAAAAAAAAAATTTTTTTAGTCAAATAAAATTGAAAAAATATTCATATGCCAGTTAATTCTTTGACATAGTCTCATTAATACCCTAGAGGGTTATGGGATATCAAAAGAAACCCGTATATGGAAATTTCTCCTTCAAGCAAGCTATAGCTATATGTTCAGTATTAGGCTGCCTGTCCATACGCGGACTGAGGGAGTAATGCGGAGCGGAGTTGCGGACTGTGTCTGTCCATTGATGCGGAGCGAGGTAGTGCGGAGCGGAGTTGCGGAGTGTGCGGAGCTAGGCTGAGTTCACGCGACGAGTAATTTGAGCGGGTTGCAATATCCCGCGGCCGGTTTTTTCCGCTACCCCGCTTCGCATCCTCGCTCCGGTTCCCGGTTTTGTATGAATTTTTAAACTAGTTCGTAAATCCCTGTCCATTGAAGCGGAGATTTTATGCAATTGCATTGGTTAATATTCGCACAGCTCCACTCCTCTCCTCTCTTCTCCGCTCCAGTGGACAGTCAGCCTTACTAGTGTCTATATCCTGCAGTATACAGATATCCGAAGAAAAGTATGCGCTTCGCCAATCATCGTCTATCTTCGGAAATACGAACACGATGATGACATCTAATATAGAGCTGTTACAACCATGGAAGTACCTGACTATTTTGTGGAACCTTGGTTGGAAAATTATAGATTAACAACTCTATGCAGTTCAAAAAAAAATTGATGACGATTTGCGACCAGAGTAGGTAATCCGACAGAGAGAAAACTTCATAAGAACATGCAACGATAGGTGCACTACTACAAAACTTAGAAGCTTTGCCTCTGTGGGAGGTTACTCTGTGGTGCGATGTTCGTTCTAATTCGGAAACACGAAGATTACCGAAGCACATGCGTGTTTCCTTTTTGTAAATTTTTCGACGCTGATGATATCCCCGCCCGCCTCCACCTCAAAATACTAGTGATAAGGACTCCCTACCTCTTTCTCCTTATCAGCTTTCTCTCTTCTCCTAGCTTCTATCAACTCCTTGGCTCGCTCCATCTTTTCTTCCACACTGCCTATACTTTCTGTGGCCTCAAGGAGAGATTCCTGCAATATGGTTGCAAATTAAGAAAAATAGTTCCTAAAATATGGCGGGTTTGGATAAAGTCCTTGATGTATAAAAAAACGTGTGCAAGGAACGACGTTCCTTCTCACGAATAATTTAAAACAAACAAAACACTTGAAACTGAATTCTATTTTCGAAGTTTTTTTTAAGAGCTTTCATCCAAAAAGCTGGCAACGTCGCAAATAGCTGTCAAATATTTACCTGTTTTGATTAATTTGGCAATATTACTGTATGGAAATAAGAAATATGGCTAACTAGCGAACTAGAATATTAATAATGAATTGCAATTATAACGCTTAATTTGATGTTGTAACCGTTTTAGGTATAAAAAGGCATTCGGAAAGTTTCAAATACTTTTTTTACATCTAAAACTAAATATTCGATGTTACGATATTAATGATTGCATTTCATAGTCAATATTCTTGTTCGCTAGTTAACCACATTTCATATTTCCATACAGTAATATTGGCAAATTAATCAAAACAGTGAAATATTTGACAGTTATTCCGACTTTGCCAACTTTTAGGATAAGCGCTTCAAGTTTAAGTTTGTGATGTTTTTTTTTTTTATAACTCCTTAAATATATTAACTACTAGCTAATGTCCGGCATTTGTTGCGATGCCGTTTCCGTATTTTTTTTGTTAAGGACTTTTTCCGGCGCACACAACAACTTACCAAAGTTTCATCACAATCGGTCGAGCCGTTTTCGAGTTTTTGCGAGACTAACGCACGGCAATTGATTTTTATATATACAGATTTATTATCTATTATGTTATATGTGTTTTTTATTTTGTTTTGATAATCAAAGACACTTGCCATAATTAGAAAGAGTTTTTTTTATTCATCAATGGACAACATTCCCCTTTCATTGAACAAATAAACCTTTTTAAAAACAATATTTTACTACGCTATCCAAAATGAACGTGCATATGAAATTTTGGCGAGACTAATTACCTACGATAGGAGTTTCGTCCAGCATTGGAGAACCTGGCTGCAGCATCGCTGGTGCTTATTGTTCATCGCTGATGGTATTGTTCATCGCTGATGGTAATTGCCTAACACACTTACAATGGCAATGCCTGTCATATTGACAGTTCAACAACATTCATTGCGTCATTCATTTATGTTGTCGAGCAGACAAATTTTCCGAGCATATGAAGCAATGGATTAGTAATTTCCTTTAAATCATTCGAATTGTGATTGAAAGTGTGTTACGCTATTGGGGAGCTGGTCTTTTCCAACAAATCAATGTAATGCCATTGGAACGGAGAAATGTCTAAAATTGCTAGATTTTTTCCTAAACATCCATGCACAAAGAAAGCAAAGAAATTTGAAATAAAAGCTTGTAAAATAAAAAGTTTCAAGTCAAGTAAAACATGCTGTATAACCAGTGTTCCCACTGCTGGGACACAGGCCTCCTCTCTGTGAGAGGGAGTGGGCTGTAATCCACCACGCGGGCCCAGTGCGGGTTGGTAGATGTCACATGTCTTCGATTTTGTGGGTCTAGGACATGCCGGTTTCCTCACAATGTTTTCCTTCACCGTTTTGAGAGCAGTGGGCTATGCTTGGAGTTTCCCTACGTGACCTTTGCAAAAAAAATTGTTTGGTTTATAAACCTACCTGTGCGTTTTCTGGCGAGTCGGGCAAGCTGGGTGTGGGGGCCTGGCTGGGCCCCGGCTCATCAGGCTTGATGGGGCGCCGCACGCTCACGTCACCGTCGCGAACAAGGTCGTCCGGAGTTATGGGCTTGTCTGCAGAGCCCGTTTTAGGGATCTTGGCTCGCGGGGAGCCGGATGCTGGGAATGAGAATGTTGAGTTGATAATTTTAGGCCACACCTGGGATTTTAGTAAATCTTATTGGCTCTTATTAAGGGCCAATTTTTCAATCGTCATATTGTTTTTATTTGAAGAATTAATTAATATGGCTGTTTGATATATTTTCTATACATAATCTGTCAAACAACAAACTATGGCAGCACTTAGAGGAGAAGGTCTGCGCTAAACCCCATCCCAACTTGGAGTCACTTAAAGTATCCCTGATTAAAGCAGTCGCCGATATTGACATGAATGTCGTGCGTGCTTCGATTGATGACTGGCCTTGCAGATTGAAGGCTTGTATCGAAGCAAGAGGAGGACATTTCGAATAATTTTAATGTGGTTTAAATCTGTATTTTATACCCTTTTATTTGATATATAAATGGTTGTAGTGCGTAACTCATTGTGTCATTTATTTAACTTTCCATATGTGACAAAACTTCTGACCAGACTACGTAAACTCGAGTAGATAACGACAACATATCGATACCAAAACGATAAAAATACAATGATGAGCACAAAACAGAAATAGTCGGCAACCGCTGGCACGTCATGACTGTGACAAGATGGCTACCATATTCATATCTTTATTTGCATTCCATAATGTAGGTATACAGGTGTTATAATGGCTTAGAGCTAAGGTACAATTACGGACCCTGTCGGACACAGCAAAAAGTATAAAATAAATTCTTAATAAAAATAATAAAATAGATTGAAAGAAATCAAATTAAAAATAATTAAATTAAAATTAAAAAAAAATAAGTAACAATCAACAATTTTTAAATATATTCTTAACATTATTTGAGATCAGATATATGTGTAAGTGTGGTGCATAATAATTATTTGTTAAGGTCAATTTTATTAAACTTATATGATAATATAATATTCATCTATGTATGTATGAATTATTTTTATTTTTATTTTTTTGAAAATAATTAATTAAATTAATTATAATTAATTAATTGTATCTATACGACTAACTGTATATGGTGTCTGTTTGTATTAAAAAAAAAAATTGTCATGTATGTATTCGTTTATTGTGTAGTATGCTTTTTTTAATTAATATTTACTTGATCTTATTTATAAATTTCGTATCGCTGGTTTCATCTTTTATTGCATCTGGTAGTTTATTAAATATTTTTATGGACATTACATATGGGCTATTTAAATGTAGTTTCATGCGCGAAGAGGGTAACATTAACATATTCTTATATCTGACAGATCGGTCTTTGTGTTTATCGCCGCGGGTTGTGAAAAAGTTCATGTATTTTCTAACAAATTTGCATGTTTCTAGGATATAGATAGATGGTAAGGTGAGTATTTTATGTATTATAAAAAAGGGTTTACAGCTGTCGGTTTGTTTTATGTTGACTATGATCCGAATTAATTTCTTCTGAATAATAAAAAGCGTAGGCGCGACTGTGCTATTCCCCCACATTATAATATATAATATAAAACAAGCTTTGCCATGCATGAGCGTAGGCGTAGTAAGTGCAGTTTGCAAGACGGTAGTTTTTTTGACTTCTCGAAGTGCGTAAGTAAATTCTGAGAGCTTTGATCGTACTTTTTTATATGGGGCTTCCATGAAATGTGTTTGTCTATTGTGAGTCCTAATAGCGTAAAGTCATTAACTACTTCAATTTTTGTATCGTTTGTTGTGAAATTAACTGGTAATGGGGATTTAGTTGAGGGTAGAAAGCCATTAGTTTGGTTTTTTTATAATTTATCTCAAGGTTGTGCTCATCCATCCATTTTCTTGTTTTATTTAATATCGTGCTTAGTTGTTCGTTAATATTACTATTAGTTTGGCATGTGGTAAGCAGACATATATCGTCTGCGAATAGCACACATGGTTCTTTCATGATTTTGGGAAGGTCATTGACGTACATGATGAATAAGAGACATCCAATAACACTGCCCTGTGGAATTGATGCATTTATAATCTTCTTATCGGACCTTACTTGTATTATTTGTTTTTGGTCATGGTTAAAATGTTCTATTTGCACATATTGTTCTCTATCTTTTAAGAAGGACGCAAACCACTTATGTGTAGTTCCACGAATTCCTATTCCGTATAGTTTGTCTAATAAAATTTTAAACTGTACTTTGTCATATGCCTTTTTCATGTCTAAAAGTATGCCAACTGCATATTTTTTATTATTTATAATATTAATAATTTCTTGCATATATTTATAGACAGCTAGGGTGGTTGATCGATGTTTACGAAACCCGTTTTGACCTTCATCAAAGATTTTATATTTTTCGTAAAAACTGTACACACGGTCACACATAGCCTTTTCGAAATTTTTTGAAGCCGTGTAGGTAGAAGAGCTATGGGTCGGTAATTATTTGGGTCCGTTTTCGAGTTTTTCTTAAATAATGGTTTTATAATAGCCTTTTTAAGTTGATCAGGAAAAGTACCTTCATCAAAGGACTGATTTATCAAAACACAAAAGGGTACTGCAAGTTCATTTGCACACTGTCTAATTAGAGATGGGGGTAGGTTGGGGGGGGGGGGGGGGGGGCATCTATTCCGTGACTTTTTTTGTTTTTTAGATTTTGTATGATTCTATGCGTTTCTCGACAGTCTAAAGGTCTAAGAAATCGGGTATTTTCAGAAGGGTTGAGTACTAGCTGGCCTTTCGCCTCACGGCCGGTCACTTCGCCAATTGATGCAAAAAAGTTGTTGAATTTGTTTACTATTTGTTTTGGGTCTGAAACTAAAGTATTATTAATTTGTAATTGTATAGTATATTTATCTGCAAGTGTTTTTTTGTTAGTACGTTCGTTCAAAATATTCCACATTGCTTTGACTTTGTTTTGAGACATTTGAATTTTTTTATTGTAATGCTGTTTTTTAGATGTTATTACCGAATGTTTTAGAATCTTTTCGTAATTTCTGTAGTATTTTTTGATGATTGGATTGTCGGACTTAATACTTAAAATTTTTAATAATCTTTTGTTTGTGCATGAGATCTTTATACCTTTAGATAACCAGTATTTTTATAATGTGTTTTTAATTTAGTTTTTATTTTTGGTATTGTTTTGTTTAGTATATTAGTTAATAAGTAATTAAAAACATTATAATTTTGATTTGCGTCATTAGTTTCTATAATGATATCTCTCCAATTTACTGACTTTAATGTAGATTTAAAGTTTTCAATGTTATTTGTATTGTACAGTCGCTTTTCCGTATACCAAGTAGTTTGCTTCGGTCGCTGAGATATTTTAAATTTTATAGTTGTACCACAATGATCTGAAAAACCCAGCTCTTCTACAGGTGTAGACAAATCTATATTTTTAAAGTTTGTAAATATTAAGTCAAGGCACGTTGACGCTCTTTGTATTATGTGTGTGGGATGTTTTATGTGCTGTGTGTATTTGTATTCTGACATAAGGTCTAAAAACGCGTTTAGTTTGGAGTTATTTTTCAAAATATCAATATTAAAGAAAAAAATGTGTAAAAATTACCACTCAGCATGATGCTGTGCTAGGGAGACCCACAGCACAGCGCTGATTTTCAGTGGTCACCCGAGAAAGCCGGACGGAAACCAAGTCAGGTAGGTAGGTTTTTAAACATAATATTTTGGATTATTTCGGGGTAGAATGTGGACACAATAATTTATGACACGGTTTCGCATGCAAATATCATAATATGCATATAAATATCATTTCTGGCTCTGTGTAACCGACCTTGTGGTGTAGTGGTTAGACCATCTGTCTCAGACCCAGAGGTCTCGGGTTCGATTCCCAGTGGGGGAAAAATTTTCCGCTCGGTTTGGTTGGTGGCAGGGCTTGTTCTAAGTCCGCCTGGCTAGCTACCACCATCTTATCTAAGTCTGTCGCCATAACAACAATGTTAACAGCAATGTTGTGTTTCAGCAGTTAGAGGTAAGATAGCCACTTCCTCTGTGATTGACGATTCCGGGTAAAGCTCGCTTCCACCTTCGTCCTGATCATCACTTACTATCAGGTCAGATCCAGGCCCAGAGCTTCCCAGTTGTAGGTAAAAATTTAAAAAAACTGTGTCATTGCTTTTAGGCACTTTGAAACCCTAACATAGATAGTTCTACATCTAACAGTAACGATAAGCGTATGCTAAGACGCAGGTGACGCAGGTCCACGCAACGCAGGGCAGAGCAGATTTTGTAATGCATTAATGTATTGACAGCTGCGTACGCTGCGGCGCAGGCACGTGCGACGCAGACATGTGCACAGATTTCTGCGCGACGCCCGCGTCTTCACTTGTTTTGCTGAGACGCAGGTGACGCAGCACAGCCGTCTGTTGTTTGTTCTAGCTAGGATGCGAATATGTCTGTGTAATCTGCGTTCGCAATTCATTTGCCAAACATGTAAACAAAAACGAGTTTTAGGGAAACCAACTGTAATGCCTACACAAAAGGCTCAGTTTGCGCAAGAACTTCATATTTTTATGACTTTTTCAACAGTACTAGTCGGTCTAAAATGAACTTTATTTACACTTCCATAAAGTTGATTGTGTTTGTTTACATGTTTGGCAAATAAATTGCAAACGCAGATTAGCTGCGTGGCAGCATATGCTCGCGGCCTATGTCTGCCTCGCCTGTCCTACCCTGCAAAATCTGCACTGTGCTGTGCTGCGTCACCTGCGTCGCAGCATACGCTTAGCTTAATCCCTTTAAGTCACTAACCTGACTCAGCCTCCGCTCTCGTTTCATCAACAGCAGTTTGTTGCTGCATAGCAGCCGCCTCGGTCTGCACGAAGCTGATTGTCTGCTGCATGTTCTGCTGGAATCCGGTCGGCTGGCTGGTGGGCGGCGCGGTGTTGGTAGTTGACGAGGATGCCTGCACCCCGAGGGATTGGGAAGATGACACCGACGGCTGCTTAGATTTGACTGGAAGAGGAGGGAATTTTATTAAGTTTATCATCTAGTGAAGATTTTTTGATTTTGTCAAATCCGACTGGTAGTTCGGCCAGTTTCGGAGATTAGCTGGTAGAAACAAATAAGCAAACTCTTCAGCTTTATTATTAGTTTAGATTTTCAAAAACCTTTTCTTAGAGCTCACTTTCGTTATACAATGTCGCCCACGGACATGTGCCCGCCCGTATTTTTCTGAATATTCATGTCAAGTTATCGAAAATTAACTTAACAACCGGCCAAGTGCGTGTCGGACCACGCACAATGAAGGGTTCCGTAGTTGGGACGAATTTATCCCAAGAACAAACTTAACATTGTAGTCTGCAAATTTAAGTTGGTTGATTATTTCTCGTGAACCTGTACAGCCTACTTAGCTCTCATAGTTTTCCTTTTAATTTCGTTATATTTACTACTGCTGTGAATTTTTTCACAAGTCCAAGTACAGCCATTTAGCTGGAAGACTGAACAGAACTGATTTTTTTTGTTAAGAGTCAAGTGTCCCCCCCGGACACTTGACTCTTAACAATAAAATTCAGTTAAAAGCTTAATATTTCGCAAACGAATCCCTGAATCAAAAAATGGTTGTGACAAACTCAAATATTTTTGAACGACCTTTCTAACGATACCCCACAACATGGGGTAGATGAGGGAAAAAAGAAACATCCCCACTTTACGAGTAGGGGTGGTACGCTAAAAAATTTTTTTTTTCTTGATTTTATTTTACCACTTAGTCGGCATGATTAATATGTACACATATGCTAAATTACAGCTTTCTAGTACTAACCGTCTCTGAGCTAAGCCGCGGACAGACAGACGGACAGACAGACAGACAGACAGACGGACATGGCGAAACTATAAGGGTTCCTTGTTTACTACGGAGCCCTAAAAAGGGGGGTCTTTCTTTAATTTTTTTTTCATTTTTCTTAATATTGGTTTTCAATATTCCGCTATGATTTTATGGACTTACACTTGGTTTTTTTTTTTAGAAAGAAATGTCTTCACCTCCGTTTTTTTTCATAGTCGACAAATTTTACTAAAAAATATTAGTTAATTCGATAAAATAACTCATAAGCTTTTAGAAATAATAAACATAATCCAAATCGAGCCAATCACATACGAGATATGACAAACGCTACTAAAAAAATTAAAATGGAACAACATGAAAAATATTAGAAATTTTGTTTCGAAAATTATCTTTCAAAGGGGTTCTCTTTGAAAGATAATTTTCAAACAAAATTCATGAATATTCAGAAAAATACGGGCGGGCACATACCCCCATGGGCGACATTTTATAAAGCTAAATTTTATGCTTCTAGAACCAGACGTTTAGGCTGTGCGTTGTCTGTCACTGAATAAATGAATTTAAGATTTATTAAGTACAAGTATCTATACTGGTTGCCAGGTTGCTGGGCTGCACGCCAGCGCAGACCACCTCTAATAGCGTGCCAATCCGACCTATAAACTTACAGGAACAGGTTGCTACCCACAGTGTTCCTCAAGGATCCTGTCTATCCTGGTGGCCAGGTTGCTGGGTTGCACAACAGCGCAGACCACCTCGAATGGCGTGCCATTCCGACCTATGAACTGATAGGAACAGGTTGATATACTCACAGTGCTCTTCAAGGATTCTATCTATCCTGGTTGCCAGGTTGCTGGGCGGCACGCCACCGCAGACCACCTCGAGTGGCGTGCCATTCCGACCTATGAACTGATAGGAACAGGTTGATATACTCACAGTGCTCTTCAAGGATTCTATCTATCCTGGTTGCCAGGTTGCTGGGCGGCACGCCACCGCAGCCCACCTCTAATAGCGTGCCAATCCGACCTATAAACTTACAGGAACAGGTTGCTACCCACAGTGTTCCTCAAGGATCCTGTCTATCCTGGTGGCCAGGTTGCTGGGTTGCACAACAGCGCAGACCACCTCGAATGGCGTGCCATTCCGACCTATGAACTGATAGGAACAGGTTGATATACTCACAGTGCTCTTCAAGGATTCTATCAATCCTGGTTGCCAGGTTGCTGGGCGGCACGCCACCGCAGCCCACCTCGAGTGGCGTGCCGTTCCGACCTATGAACTGATAGGAACAGGTTGATATACTCACAGTGCTCTTCAAGGATTCTATCTATCCTGGTTGCCAGGTTGCTGGGCGGCACGCCACCGCAGACCACCTCGAGTGGCGTGCCATTCCGACCTATGAAGAACAGTGAGGGCACTGGCACGAATTGATCTGTTGGTGGAGTTAGGGAACATCTTATTGTGTAAAATGACTGAAGTAATCTTTCAGGCAGCTTTTTCTTATGATACTCATCCTTTCTTGCTCGTCTGGGGCTTGTGGCAAAGTAATAACAGCCGCACTCAAACTCCAAAGCATTTATTTCAATTAAACCATTTACAGGCACTTTTGAATAGGGATGATGACTATTTTTCTTATTTTAGTCAGTCTTTGACCTTATAAAAAAATATTGGACACGTATTTTTTCTTTTTTTACGTAATCTAAAGATTACGGCGATACATTGAGGTAAAATGTGCCATGACGTCACGAGTATGTAGATTTTATATATACGTAGTCGAGCCGTAAGTTCTGTCACATAGGTAAAATTTCGAATTTAGAATGCAAGCCGGGGAAAATATTATGGGCATTCGAAATTTGAATATTTAAAGAAAATAAAAACAAAGGGTTTCTGGAATTTTGTTCATTTTCTAAAATGTGAGTGGACGCGCAAAGAAGACAGAGTCGCAGTAATTGCATTGCATCGTTGCGGTCACGCGCCAACTGAGATTTTCAAACTGCTGAAAAATTTGAAAATTCCACTGAGATTTATTTATCGTACTATCAAACGATTCAGGGAAGATTCAAGATTAGAAGATAAACAAAGGAGCGGTCGACCTCGTACTTTTCGGACTCAAGCGGTCATCAAAGGAATGAAGGCGCGAATCCAACGAAATCCTGTCCGCAAGCAAAAAATGTTGGCTCTGCAGAACTACTGTTAAAAGGGTGTTAAATGAAGACCTAGGACTGCGTGCTTATAGAAAAAAACAGCACATCTTCTTAACGCACGGCTGAAGAAAATCAGACTCGAAAGAAGCCGGGTTTTGTTAAGGCGGTACGCGGGAAGAAAATACCGCGAAATACTTTTTTCGGACGAATTTTTTTTTAATGTTGAGGAGAGTTTCAGTAAACAAAATGATAAAGTGTATGCACACTCTAGTGAAGAAGCGAACAAACGTGTGCCACGTGTTCAGCGTGGTCATCACCCTTCGGCAATCATGGTTTGCTAGTGACGTATCGACCCCCACTCCCCAACTTAAAATGCGTTTTATCTAAGTATTTTTTTTATTAATATGATAAAGCAAAAAATACGTGTCTAATATTTTTTTATTATCTGACTGACGGACTAATTGCATTTATTTTTTTTACCCAGGCATCATCCCTATTGTCACTGTTCGATCGATTAGGTTAAGCTACGTTTGTGGGACCATCTTTACATACCAAGACCCCTCCGAGCCTCGGAAAGCACGTTAAGCCGTTGGTCCCGGCTGTCATTCGTGGATCTTTGACTGTCGTTACGGGTCATCAGAAGCCCGAAAGTCTGACAACCAGTCTTGCTTCCAACGATAAATTATGATGAGTAGTTAAAAACAGAACCCTCCGCACTTGGCCGGTTCTTTTGTGTACTTCCATGGATGAGTTTGTTCACCAAGAGCTCTACTTCCATCGCTGTGGCCGACACAATCAATCAATCTTCGATCGTTGTGCCGACTATTGTTATAAAGGATACAAATCTGCGCGAAGTGTATGTAGTTGGAGGATCCACTCTTCAGCTTGACAGCGAGGAAGTTGCCCTGGTCGGACAGACGGCTCAGCACTGCGCTGTCATCGATTGTGGCCGCCATCTCCACTGACATTTCATTGTCACCTGAGGGCAATATAAAACTCGTTAAAACAAAGATACTAGTAACCGTTAAAAGTATTTCCTTGTGCAGAGAGGATCCTAGCTTACGACATTTATATACCACCATCTGCTGCCCGAGGCATCGCCCGCGTGGGCCCTTAATAGTAGCCTAAGTTACTCCTTATAACATCTGCTATCCTCAGTGAAAGTCCCGTCATAGCAGTCAGACAGCCGTTTTGGAGATTAGTCGGAACAAACAGACAAAAATTTTAAAAATAGATTTTTGTTTAGCTGTTATTTTGCAAACAGACATTTCAATTTTATTTATTTATAATAATATATCATGTGTAATGTATACAATGTCACCCATGGGCATGTGCCCGCCCGTATTTTTCTGAATATTCATGACAAATTATCGAAAATTTACTTAAAAAAGGGGGTCTAACTTTTTTTTTTTTTTTCTTATAATTTTTTTTCAATATCCCACTATGATTTTATGGACTTACACATGTGTTTATAAAAATAAATACTGTTTTTTATTAGAACAAAAAGTCTTCACCTCCGTTTTTGTTTCATAGTCGACAAATTTTATTAAAAAATATTAGTTAATCCGATAAAATAACTCTCGAATTCTTCTAGAAATAATAAACAGAATCCAAATCGACCCAATAACATAGGAGATATGGCAAACACTACTAAAAAAGTTATGAATTGAATAACATGAAAAATATTAAAGATTTTGCCCGCCCCCCTTTAAAAGTTAATAAAAAAAAAAAAAAGATTTTGCCCGCCCCCCTTTAGAAGTTAATAAAAAAAATAAAAAAAAAGATTTTGCCCGCCCCCCTTTAAAACATAATAAAAAAAAATAAAAAAAAAGATTTTGCCCTTTAAAAGTTAATTTAAAAAAAAAAACATGAATATTCAGAAAATACGGCCGGTACTACATGCCCATGGGCGACATTGTATTGTATAGAAGAATAGCTTTTTCCCGCGTCTTCGCTCGCGTGGAAGTAGGAAATTATCCCACGAAAACGTACTTCTGGGATAAAAAGTATCTTAGGTGTTAATTCAGGTTATAAAATATCTGTCTGCCTCATCCAAATCCTATGAGTAGCATAACATAATGATTGATTACTATCGTGAATTCATGCAAGCCTAGTACTTTTTGTTAGGTTGTGCCAAAATTCAAGTTTATTAACTCAAGGAATAATATTTTTCATACAAACAAAATCCCCCCTTTTCACCCCCATAAAAGTTAAATTTCCAAAAACCCCTTCTTAGTGGTCCCCTACAATATATAAGGAAGCTGTGTGCAAAATTTCACGTTCCTAGTCCCATTAGTTTAGGCTCTGCGTTGATATGTCAGTCAGTCAGTTTCTCCTTTTGTATATATATAGAAGATAAACACCACACCTGTGATTCCCGAAGAGATAGGCAGAGGTGCACATAAAGTACACATTGCGCCAGTTATGTTTAAGTCCTATGTAGTTGGGTGGCGAGCTTATTGCCATCAATCGGGCACAAATCGTGACTCCGGCGGGGTCATTGCATAACACGCTTAATTGATCGCAATGGGTTTCACTTTGACAGTTCACCCACGTTCATTGTGTTATTTACGTTGTTGAGCAGACCAATTTTTCAAACATATGAAGCAATGGATTAGCAATATCTTTCAAAACTCTCGGATTGCTACTGAGAAAGCAGTGCACATTTATATCTGTAATTATATGGTGTACATCCTAATCCTAACTATATTATAAATGCGAAGTCGAGTTTGTTTGTTTGTTATGCTTTCACGCTAAAACAGCTGAACAGATTTGGATCAAATTTGGGTAGACCATGACCTGGGTTTGGACATAGGATACTTTTTACCCCGATATTCCACGCGCTCGAGACTTTTGCGGGTGAAAGCGCGGGGCGCAGCGAGTTATAAATATTAGGTATTATTCAATTTTTAGGGTTCCGTACGCGAGGGGCGCCAAACGGAACCCTATTACTAAGCCTCCGCTTTGTCTGTCAGCGGCCTGTATCTCATGAACCGTAATAGGTAGACAATTGGAATTTTCAAAGATTGTGTATTTATATTTCCACTATATCAACAAATAAAAATTAAATAAAGTTAATAATTAAAGGGGTTCTCCGTACAAGAAGATTCGATCTTAATACGGTGAGGAGGATTTTAGATTCGTATAGAGATATTACTATAACATGTTGTTTTATAATTTAATTTATTGATTTTACTTAATATATGCATGACACAGTGTCCTCAATGACACACAAGTTATTTAGAAGCCGTAGGTGGCAATGATGGTATACAATACCTAACTTAAGAGATCATTATCAGTAACCTGTTGCTATAGATATCTACTTAACGCGAATTTGACCAATTATTTATACCCACAAATGAATACATATAATATGGCACACTTCGCAGTTTAGGTATGAAGCTGCAAGTACGCGGCGGGCCCGTCTTGTCGGGCCAATTCAGTGAGTGTCACGTAGTCAGAAGATCTAATAGTTACGCGATAGAAAGAGAGGCAATTTCTAGGTGAATATAGCTGTGTCTCATCTGTACTAATCTGTATACCAAGAAGTTGCATCTCTTTCTATCGCTTAACTCTTATATCTTCTGACTACGTTACGCTCACTGAATTCGACAAGTCGAGCCCGCCGCGTACCTACTTGTAGCTTCATACCTAAACTGCGGAGTGTCACATTTGTATTCATCTGTGCCATGGATAAAACATGTTTGAAACATACTTTGGTAAAGTCAGACCTTCGTAAATGCATGAGTCATCATTTGACTTTGTAAGGTTATTTTAACTTGATTTTAGGTTTTCAATCAATCTGCCTAGCTTTTTTCCAACTATGTTGGGGTCGGCTTCTAGTCTAACCGGATGCACCTGAATACCAGTATTTTACATGGAGCGGCTGCTTATTTGACCTCCACAACCTAGTTACTAGGTAACACAATACCCCTTGGTAGGGCTGGTTGTCAGACTTTCGGGCTTCTGATGACCCGTAACGACAGTCAAAGATCCATGAATGACAGCCGGGACTAACGGCTTAACGTGCTTTGCGAGGCACGGAGGAGTCTCGGTATGTAAAGTTGTCACCCATTCACGGACCAACCGCGGCAAGCTTAGCTTAACCTGACCGATCGACCCGTTCCGCTGTTATTACTTAGCCACAAACCCACATCTAATAAATGCATGAGTGCATGATTTAAATGGTAAATATGAGTTTCTGAATGTCGACTCTAAAATTGTAAGTCGCCGTTAAGTTAATGCTGCCTCTGTCGTGTTTCCTCTCAAGAACTTCTATAGCTAAGGGGCGTTAATACTTTTATTAAATAACATAACATCACGCCTTCATTTCCCGAAGAGATGGGCAGAGGTGTACCTATAGTACACCCACATTTCGCCAATTATGTTTGAGTCCCATGTAACAGGGGCGACCCTATTGCCACCAACCGGGCACAAATCCAGACTCCGGGCTGCTACTGAGAAATTCCAGATGAAAAACCCAATCACACCTTGCCCGACCCCGGAATGAAACCCATCGTGTTTATTAAATAACACTACCAGAATTGGGGCCTGAATTACAGAGTCTTGACACATTTAACAGACAGTTGTGAAAGCACTAGGAAGTGGTGAAGGGTGGGCGTTTTGGGGGACTGTCTTATGTAATTTTGACGTTCGAAAAGTGCTGATTCTCAGCCTATTTTGAATAAATGACTTTTGAATTTAGAATTTTGATCTTCATCGACAAAAAGTTAGTAAAAGTTACCTACTGAAAAATTTGCATACCTATTGGCCACACATGTTTTGTTCTAAATTGTACTTTTACCATCTTTTTATGCAAATAAATATATTCTTATTCTTCTTTCTTACTAGTGCACAATAATTGAAAAAAAAATATAGTCGCATAGATTTAATCATTTGATGCAGAAGCCGACTGCATCAAATTGTCACTTTGAAGCAGACTTTCATCAATACAAAAAGGATCAAAACTCAACAATGTAGAAGTGGTATTTTTTTTCGTATATTCCTGGATTGACATCCAATTTTAACTCTAAGTAATTCGTTAATAACAACTACAGAGTTATTAATACCACAAATTTCATTTTTAACTGCAAGTTTAACCAATAAAAACGTTTTTTGTCACGGCCAGTGGTGCCAATTGCCAATTTCTCGTACAATGATGCTGCAACGTGGCATATTGCCAGATTTGTACAGTTGAGAGCAACAATATGTTAGTACACATTTAGGAAAATTCAAAGGCAAACTTCTAATACAGTAGATATTGGTTTAATTGTTGAAATGTGGAATAATTCCTAAAATAATATGTATAAAGCACAACATCTTATAACTTCAATCAATACTTCAGCAAGAAAATCGAAGGTAAATATCACCTCGAGACACACAGCACAATTTTTTTTTTATATGTTCGTTATTTCAATTAAAGTGTGTCATGACCAATATTGACTTAATTTTTTTTTTGTTTCACTCTGTAGGTATTTTCTTAATATTCATGTAATTTGTTATTGTTTAATCATGTTTTTATATGTTGTGCTGTCTTTTGGAAACAACCAAATAAACAATTTAACCATCTATCTACAAAGTTTCTCCATATTTTTGAGTGAGTTGAGTGTACAGTTGGCAATGTAGCGTGTGACACACAGGCTGACTCACTAACAGGTGGGCAACGATGTTTATTTGTGATGTTGTTAACCCGTTGTTATGATTGGTTGTTGTTTGTACATAAAAGGTAAATGTTTACAAAAAAAAATAACAAAAATAGTACTAAGTAGACATCTATTTTTTAGAGATATCTCTGGTCTCAGAGAGAATTCATTCCTGACATCTGACAGTTGGACAATATTAGTCTAAACTAATCCTACTATAGATACCTATGAGGGGTGTTCAATAAATAGTGAGAATGAGTAAGACGCAATTCTCTTTTATTATATGTTATTTTATTTTTCGACGTAGTCACCTTTCAGGTTTGTATATCTTTTCTCTAATCCTAAAATTCCATTTCTAAACAAATCTTCTTCCTGATCCCTTAAAAAATAATTTACGGCGGCGACTACTCCGTCATCATCTTCGAATTTCTGGCCCCTGAGATGTTCCTTTAAGCGCGGAAATAGGTAGAAATCACTAGGAGCAAGGTCCGGTGAATATGGAGGATGTTCCATCAATTCGAAGCCAGCTTCTTGAATGGCAGCCATCGCAACTCTGGACTTGTGCGCAGGGGCGTCATCTTGGTGAAACAAAACAACTTTAGCGAGTTTGCCACGCCGTTTCTTGCGTATTTCCTCACGCAACATTGTTACTTGTCCTGCGTACATAGTCTCCGTAATAGTGGCTCCATGATTAAGATATTCGATCATTACCACCCCTTGGCTGTCTCAGAAAAGAGAGCCCATGATCTTTCCGGCGGATGGAATCGCCATAAATTTCTTTGGAGTTGGAGATGACGGTCGCTTCCAAGTCATGGACTGTTGTTTCGTTTCCGGGTCATAATGGTGAAGCCATGTTTCGTCCATAGTTATGAATCGAGCCAAAAATCGGTCAGGATCTTGTTGTAACAAATCCAAACAGCTTTGTGAAATTCTCTGTCGAGTTTGTTTCTGCGCGTCAGTAAGCATTCTGGGCACCCAGCGCGCTGACACTTTTTTCATACCCAAATGGTCGTTTATAATATTATGGACACTTCCTATCGAAATCTTTACTTATTCAGCTATAAAACGAACACCAACACGACAATCCGCCAAGACAATATTTTCAACTTTTTTAATCATTTGTTCAGTCACTGCCGATATGGGGCGTCCCGTTCGTGGGTCGTCGTTAGTGGAAGTTCTTCCTCGCTTGAACTCAGCACACCAACGCGCAACCGTAGAATATGGAGGAGCATGAACCCCTAATGTTGCTCTCAAGTCTTGATTTACCTGCTCCGTAGTAAAATTTTTCAAGCAGAGATATTTTATTACCGCGCGAACTTTAAATGTATCCATTTTTAAGAACACGTTCCGAAACGACGCAAACAATAGACTTCTACTTTTAAAAAACAAAAGAGAATTAATTGCTTTTTTAATATCATCTTAACTAATGTCTGGGCTATGCCTGCCAGTATTAATTTTTTTTCTTTCCAAGGAGAATGCACCGCATTCTCACTATTTATTGAACACCCCTCGTATATATAATATAATATAATGTCGCCCGTGGGCATGTGCCCGCCCGTATTTTTCTGAATATTCATGAAAAATTATCGAAAATAATTAATTGGGCACGCCACAATTGTGGCGATAAGTCCCCTCTTTGAGGAGTGGCTAGAGAGGCGCCACGGCGTCCTCACCTTCCGCCTGACGCAGGTCCTCACCGGACACGGCTGTTTAGGGAGGTTCCTGTTCCGTATAAGGCGGGAGGAAACGCCCGGGTGTCACCACTGTGTGGATCGCCCGGAGGACACGGTAGAGCATACGGTGGAGGTCTGCCCTGCTTGGGCGGAGCACTGCCGTGTCCTCACGGAGGCGATCGGCGGCGGCGATCTCTCGCGTCCGGCCCTGGTTCAGGCCATGGTCCGGAGCGAGAGTGCATGGGAGGCCGCCACTTCCTTCTGCGAAGCAGTAATGCTCGCGAAGGAGGCGGACCGCGCGAGGGAGAGGCAAGATTCGCGCCCTCGCGCCCCTAGTCGCCGCAGGAGACGCGCCGGGCATCGGGAGTCGCGAGCCGACTTCCGGCCACCGTAGGCGCGGGCTTGCGGACGGTGAGCAAGGGGTAGCTCGCCGTCCGATTAGGACCAGGCCCGGGTCGACGGCGCGTTGTGTTCCACACGCGCCTCAAAGAGATGTCAGGACCAACTGACGGGGTCCGTAAGGGCCAATGCCTGCCAGGGTTGCGAGTTTGTCCGAAAGGGATATCGCGGCCCCGGCACACAGGCAACGGAAGGAGCACGGATGGGATTTAGTCAGTAAATATCTGACACAGAGAGCGGAACCTAAAAATGTTTTTTTTTTTTTATAAATTAAGATAGATCCCCCCCCCTCAAGTTCATTTTCGATAATTTGTCACGAATATTCAGAAAAATGCGGGCGGGCACATGCCCATGGGCGACATTGTATTTACATACAATAAAAATGTGAAATTTTGTATGTTTAGATTTTTGTTACTCAATTACGCAGAAACGGCTGAACGGATTTGGATGAAATTTGGCACACAGATAGTTTATAGCCTGGATTTACACATATGATACTTTTTATCCTGGTAGGAAGTACATTCCCGTGGGATAATTCGCGATCTTCATGCGGGCGAAGCCGCGGGCAAAAGGTAATATTATGATAAAGAGAAAAGATTAGATTTTTTGTATGTTTGTTTTTCACGCTTTCATCTTTCTTAATTTGGTGTGGGGATACGTTGAACCCTGGGGAACTTACTTTTTATCAACATAACACGCGGGCAAAACCACGGGCGGTACCTTTAACTAATAAAGAATAAATTCGAAAAACATTAGGTATACTAGTTTATATGGAACTGACAAGTGTCAGGAAAGCATTATCTTGGCAGCTGCACTGTAGGTGTATTATTATTGATTTTGTTGTAGTCTCAATAAATCAGTAGTTAACTGTTGAAGATATGTATAGCAATCTATATTTGCAAATAGGAACTGAGTACAAGCCACAAAGATCAATGTTATATTGTGTCTGCCATGGTATGACTCACATTTACGATTTACTTGGTTGGCGAAAGCCCGCGAAATTAAAAGTTTGTTACGTTTTTTACGATTTGCTTTTCAGTATCATCTTATATGTTGATCTAAATATGATTCACGCCTGTATCAAATATATATTTATAGAATTATAATCATAAAAATCATCAATACAACTCTCTAAGTTCATATAAATAATCCAATTGAATGACTATTTCATGAAGTGACATTTTAGGATAATTCTAACATAAGGAGTTGTATTGCTGTTTCGGCACACAAGCGTATCTAAAGGTGCTCCATCACCGGTACCATTCACCTGTAAAGTAATGTTCAGAGTCGAGCTTTACATCGGTGGGGGACGAAAACCTAGCCAAACAGTGCGAGAATGATACAATTCGAGCATAACATCAGTGAGGGAGGAGAACCGAGCATTACAGTGTGCAATGTCTATAATAATAATTAATCTGAAATGTTACAGGCGAATGTTCGTCAGTCAGGGAGGCGTATAGTAACATAATGCTCAAAATCGAATCTGTAACATTACACTACGGGCAAATACTCCCGGTGAAAGAGCACGAGGTTTGCGCATAAAGTTTGTTCAGCTATGCTGAACCAAAAATATAGTGGTAATGCGCTAGATGGGTTCCTTCACAAAGAGCTCTACTACTTAGAGACTTGTGACAAATTTCACCATTAAACAGAATGCGATCAGCACGTAAACTGCATGCAAGAGCTGTCAGTGTTTTAATTGCTGTGTATGAATATTGTCACTGACAGCTCTTGAAAATAGTTTAGATGTGCTGATTGCTTAATGTTTTACACTTATAAGTACCTGATAGACCGAGCTGGCTTCGGGTGAAAATAGAGTAAATGAATTTTCCCAGATATGAGACCTAGCTACATCGTTTTTTCGCCCCGTAAACCCCATAATTGCAACTTTCTTTGAAATTGTTAGAGCCGTTTTCGAGAATGTGATTACAAATATTGCTCATTTAATAGTATTGGATAAATCACCACAACAACCCTCTTCATTCTAATTTGTTTTATTTAATGTTTATTTTAAGATTTTTGCTTCAAAAATGCATAAAAACATGATTATTGCAATACTCAAATTGGCAGTTGAAACTGTTTCTCCTAAAAACAGATTACACAGTGATCTAGCGAGGAGAGCAGCAATTCACCTAACAATTTATTGTACCTACACCATGTTATTAATAATGCATACTTTGTAAGTCCCTCATGTACTACAAAATCGTTATGAACCTAAAAAAATAATTATTAATTAATAGCATTCTGGCCTTCTTCCACATCTGTTATGGGTTAATAGGTTTAATAAATAGGATTGTCCAATTTACCACCCAGGGGATCAGCTTTGGCTAAGTTAACTAGAATGGATATGTGTTAAACTATTTACATACAAAATTACTGAAATTAAGTACTTACTTTCATCATTTTATTCATAATTTTCAGTAACTATGCACATACAAAAGGTGATTCATCTTTTACAGTTAGCAGCAGATACCGGTACGTAAGTTTAATCGACTGTTTTCCATACACAATGTACATAAATAAATATATTACGTTCTTCCAATCTATGACGTCAAAATGTTTGCTTTTAACCTCACAAACTTGACATAGGACTTGACCTAAATTTCTACAAACAAAAAATTCTGCATTTTCCTGATCAATTATGTTGCACAAGTCTTGAAACCGAACTACAAAAGAAAAAAAAAAGAATTACCTTCAACGAACACCACGAAAATGGCATTTTTTTGCTTTGATAGATTTACCGCTTCCGCGATACTGCCCCCGTACCAATGCATGGTGGTGAGACCGATGCGGTAGTTTTCTAGCTCAGTTATAAACTACGAGTGTTAATTATTTCTATTTCAGACAAACAGTGTTTGGTTTTCTACAAAAATATTACAGCGACATGACACAACAAATTTTGACAGCTGACGTGTTTATTTTTGTTCTTTTTTCTTGCCGCTGCAAAGTGCGTTTGGAAATCAAAAGCGTTGGCATACAAGTGCGTTTTAGAATATTCAAAAAATTTTGCTACAACTACTTTTTTTTGTAAGTAATTGTTAAATCTGTAAAGAAATAACTGTTGTGCTACATAAAATTTATAAACTTTACTTTACTAAATGTTTTGGTATAGTTTGAATGTTCTGAACGTGACCATGACATTGCTATTAACCGACTCAATTAGTAAACTGTACATGCAGCAATATTTTCTAACGAGAATCGAACCGTGGAATTAAGCCGGGTAATAATTGAAGCGAGTTGAATGATTTATGTTGTTGTCTATGATTCGTTCCATGTGACCTTGGAAAATAGCTACTCGACAATAGATGGCAATGCACGTTTCATAATTTTACATTACAGAAACTAAATAAGTGCTATTGGATAATAGATGGCGTGCCTAGTTAGTCGCAACTAGTAAACGCGGCTGATAAGTGTGAAATCCTCAAAAGCATTACCTACTTATCTCGTGGAAGCAAATTTTAATAACCCAATCGCTGTGGGATTCAAAATAGTACCTACTGAAAGATACAAAACAAATTGATTTGATTTTAATTTATTGTGTTATGGATAAAATAATTGTTTAGAAGGTAAGACTGCACTTAATTATTTATCATTTATTTCAGCAACTACGAAGCGAACTTAAAAAAAATCGAACCTCAACACACCAAATACACACACCTCTCTCCCTTGAATTCGTATAATGTATATAGTTTAAATATAAATTGGTAATTCATATATGAACTACAAAGTATCTTATTTTATTTTGTGTATTTACATGATTTAAAAACTAACGGACTTAAAATAATAATAGTAATATGTACAATCATAGGGCATCAAAAAATTCGTCCGCATCGCTGTCAACAAGAAAAGTGCCCAAAAGGCCCAGTAAGCTCTGGCCGAAGAATAGGCCAGCCTTCTGGTCACATGAAGAGTCGGCATATATTATAGTAAATATGTATGTATGTGTATGGTTTATAAACTATTTATGTACTGTTGTAACTATTGTAGTTATAATGCATTATATTTTTAATTTGTTCCTCTCAAACAGAGCACCTGCCATCTAATCTCTTTACTACCCTTGGTTGACTGGTAGGGAATACCACGCATTAATCCGCCTTTGTATCTTTTTGAGTGTCATAAGTTTTAATAAATAAATAAATAACCTCTAAATATCTAATCTCACTTTTTTGTCCGTCTTCCACAAAGGTTGTTCTCGAGATCGTAATTGATGCAACGTAGAAATTTGAATTTTGGCCTACCCACAGTTAAGATTCCCGGAGACATGCACACAAATTGCCAGTCAAATACCAGAAACATGTGTAACATCTTTCCTCTAGCTTTCCTGGCAATCAAATCTGTGGGAGTCATTTCGTGAAAAGCGACGGAAGTGTGTAACAGGAAGCCGGGGAGGGGCGCGCTATTTGATTTGACCAATGAGCGCGCGTGGTGCTACATTTGGCCGTCAGAAACGACCTGGACGAGGCCCCGCCCCTTTAATATTGCTTGTTGCTTTTTACCAAGGTGAGATGTTAGATGTCACACATCGTGACTACTCGATTTTTTTAATTATTTGGGGCGTCAGTCAGTTCGAAGTTTAAAAACAATTGACAATCGTATTTAGTATCGTTTATTTTAAACTTAAATTAAAGTAACTAATCACCATTACAAACAGCGAAAATGCCACATCCTCCTACCGGAATTCAACAAGACATTCACAAAAACATCCCGACACCATCTCGTCAAAAGAATTCAAATTAACATGCCGTGTGTTAAGAGGCATGCAAGACAATCAATCCGATGTCTTTAGAACGTTAGTTTGTTTCATTAGTATCTAATTCTGTGTCCGTTTGCAATTATCGAAGCCATCAAAGCTTAACGAGCAATTGTGGGGAGTTGAGGGCTATGTTTTCAGGTTATAGTATCGGTACGTTCAAATAGTTTGTGTTACTAGATGACCAAGCTATTCAGACAACTGTCAGTTGTGATTTCGTTATAACATTCGCAAGCATATTTGATGGGTTAGAGTAGAATAAAATACAAATTACGAACGTAGCCATATCTAATAACCAGTGATCGGAGTAGGTAGATTGATTTTTAGTACTTGTATCATAAATGCACACAGAAAGAATAACATGGATAAGCCATTTTTCCGGAAAGTAATTCCGGTATTTCCGGATTCAATTAAATATTGTTAATGTTGGTAGTGATATTATTACTACTCAATTCAAAATTTAAAGGAAGGTATCAAAACTAAATTAATTCATTATTTATCTGTTGAAAAAAAAAAATAGGAAGAAAAATAAAGAATAAAATTGCTCATTTTATTACAATTCCTACCTTTTTTTTGAGGATGGCAAATCATCAAATGACTCCTTCCACTCTGGCAGAATACAATTCCTACCAGTGGCGGATTTGCCCTAAGGCCCAGTAGGCCCGGGCCTAGGGCGGCCAGATATTAGGGGCGGCCAATCTTGACAAAAAATTCACAGATGATAACAAGAAATAACTCAAAGTAGGTACCTATATATTCTAAACGTTCGCGCACATTATGGCGGGCCGCACTGCACCGCATCTTATAACAATAATGACTTAAAAACATTTAAAAATATGTCCAAATAACTAATTGAAACGCGTCAAAGAATTTCGCGGCGCCAACCCGACTCATAGTTAACTTTTCTGAACCGATTTCGATATAAGTTGGCAATAAAGTAAATTCATTATGTAGTCTATATGACGGGTGCTGAGAAAGGGGCGGCCATAGCCTGGGGCCTAGGGCGGCCAAGACTGCAAATCCGCCACTGATTCCTACATAAGTTCCGGTTTTTTTTTAATAATCCACCAATTCCGGAGGAATGTCCATAGTAATATATACGTTTCGGATCAATGACCCCAGCTCAATCTACCTACTCCGATCACTGCTAATAACACTGTAATTCGAAAATATTGACAGTGACTGATTCCGATGACTTAGGTATTAGCAACTCGTCGTCGTATGTCCAGAAGTGGATCGGGTGTCGGGTCCGCGGCTGGTTTGATGATGCGTGGTTTCAATTTATTTTGTTGAAAGTACAATTACTTACAAATAGAAAAATTATAGAAGAAAAAACATTTTTTTTGTTACTTCCTTCTTGCCCCTGAGTCAGGCTGAGTCTCAGTAGACTTGGATAAAGATAAGAATTTAACATAACTGCTTTAGTTTTATTGCTATCGGAAATAATTTTTATAGTCGTAATTTAAAACATTACAATAACCATTTGTGAATTTATTTTTCCATCGATCATTATTTGTCAACCCTATACACGAGCTTTCAAAGTGATTGATACAAATGGGCGGGAATTTTGACGTTTGTTTTGGCGCTAACAGATCGAGGCGCGTTCGTTTCATGATGCGAGTATTTAGTACAATCGACGGCTAATTTATTTTTAGTGATTCTATAACGTGTGTCACCGTTTAGGATCCTGATTTCTCAATTATAGAGCTAGTATACCTACCTACTGCGTGCATAACTATAATTTGAGCATCCAGCTTCTGAAATGCTGTAAAACTCATGTTAAAAGCTATGACTGAATTACTGAAAATGTCTCTATTTACTTAATGAAATTAATCACTCAACGTGACTAGAAATTTTTTGTGTTATTTTATTATCATTTCAGAAAACGGGCGTTTTTTTACCCGACTACCCTAGAAGAAGGGTAATGTTTTCGAATGTAGGTAGGTACAGTCAAAACCGTTATAACACGACTTCGAAGGGACCGTCGGATTACGGCTGTTCTATCAGATGATCGTTTTAACCAAAAACTAGTTAAGTTAAGTAAACAGAAATGCTGGGACTTCAGAATTTCGACGTAATAACGGGTACGTCGTTATAAGCGAAGTCTTAATAAACGGTTTTGACTGTATGTATATTTCTTTGGCGCGCTCTGTAGTCTAAACAAATACAAAAAACCAGTTCAAAAATTTCAAAATTCTCATACGCTCTCCGCGAAATAAAAAAGACAACCAATTTACAAACTGCCCTCACCACCTATTATGCGTATGCCAATGCATGGCTTAGCTACGGCATAACTCTCTGGGGAAATAGTACAGATGCACTAACACTCTTTACCCTACAAAAGAAATTAATTAGAATCTTAGTAAACATTGATCAAACGGACAGCTGTAAACCCTATTTTCTAAAACACAATATTCTAACCCTTCCCAGTATATATATTCTAGAAATATGTAAATTTGTCCGTAAGCATCAAGAGTTCTACACAAAACGCGAAGACATCCAATCACAGTACACACTTAGACACCGATCTAGGCTAAACATACCAACATCCAAGCTAAAAATGCATTCTACAAGCCCCTACGTAATGTCTATTAAAGTATACAACAAACTACCTGTTATAATAAAGAAAGAAGAAAAGTTAAATATATTTATAAATAAACTTAAAAAACTACTGATAAACAAATGCTACTACTCCTTAGATGAATATTTAAATGATAAACATAAATAATAAACAATAAAATGATAATCACGGAGTTTATACGTATCGTTTAAAATATATCAATGATACGGTACTATAATTCATGCATAACTTTTAATAGTAATCATTAATCAATATTATAATAAAAATAAAATAGCAATAATAATAAATTAAACAGTATAGTAAATTAAGTAGTATAACAGAGCTTCCTCTCTCCTACCCTTTTGCTGTGCCCTACAGGGTCCATAATGATCAAAATTATACAGTTACCACCTAAGTACACATTATGGCTAAAGCAATAAAGATATTGAGTATTGAGTATTGAGTTAAACGGTTTGATCGATTTTAACATTATTAGCTGTCGTTAACTTCGCCTTGGGGAAGTGACATAGGCTATGTGATATGTATACAGGGTAGCAGGCATGGTTTAATAAAACAAGGTCTGGCATTCCGGGACGAACAAATGTCACGTCACTATCCAGCTGTCACTCTATTGCAACAAAACACGATTAAGGAAAGATTTTCAGAAATCAAAGCTTTTAAATCGTCGTTTCGTGTGTCTAATCAAACGAAACAATTCAATTTAAACATAAACCAACGTAATTGTTAATTAAAACCTCATTGTTTTATCGGATTCGCACAGGTAATAAAGGTGGTTGGGGAGTTATTATTACAAACTTCTGGTAGCACATGATGACGTAGACTTGTGTTGCCCACGTGACCACTGTGTTTCGGAATGCCATACGTGGCGAAGTATATTATTATACCATGGTAGCAGGGACATCGACGCGAAAACTGTTACCATGGATTCAGTACGTGATTCTGAAACCCCCTGCGTTCAAATTTATCGCCGGTTATAAAAACTGTAAATTGCATCTGTAAATACGTACAAAAAAGGGAGGGACTAGGTTAGGTTTTTTTTTCAATAAATTACAACAATATTGGTATCATATAAAAGCTAGTCATGAGTCAATTCCAAATATTTTTTACAATATAATTAAATAGAATCTATAAGAACTTCGGTATTGCAGGAGGGACAAACTATTATCCCGAAATCCAGTGGCTTTTGTTTGTGGCCTGCGATACCAAAATTCTGTAGAATATAATGCTTGATTTTCTCTTTTCAGTTACTTACTTATGCTTTTCCAGTCGGTTTTTTTTTAAAGATTACTACATTTTTTCACGTTTTTTTGGGCATTTATTTACGTATGTTAGTGAAAATTGACACAAGTCACATAGTGCATTAGTAGATAAATTGGTACCTACCATTGAAATAGGGATGATGCCTGGGTAAAAAATATAGAAATTGTAATAAGTCCGTGAGTCAGGTATTAAAAAAATATACACGTATTTTCTGCTTTATCATATTAATAAAAAAATACTTAGATAAAACGCATTTTAGGTTGGGGAGTGGGGGTCGCTACATCACAAGTAAGTATAAAATCTAATACTCGTGACGTCATGGCACATTTTAACTCAATGTATCGCCGTAATCTTTAGATTAGGTACGTAAAAATAGAAAAAATATGTTGTCGTCATCCCTTTTCACCCAGTCTGACGCCCTAGCTGTTCGACCATTGGAACTTCTTTATTTCTTTAAATCTGCATTTTTAAGTTCTAAATTACCCTGCCAACATAATAACTAAAACAAAACCATAAAATCCCTAGGTATACTTAGCAAGTTAAACACAACAAATAAAACATCCTCAATTCAACCACAACGTCTGTGGCACAGCTGTCAGCTGTCGGCCATTTTTAGATTCAAAGGCGCGAAAACACTCCATTTCACGACTCATTGACATTTTAAAACGTAATTCACACTTGCAAGTAAAATGTTGCCACAGTAATAAACTGCGGCAAGCGATGCGTGTTGCCAGCTTCGAAAACAAATTGTTTAATTGCTATGTTTAAAATTACAATGTGGATTTCTAATTAGGGCTGTTGACAATGTGAGTTGACGGAGTTTTTAATTATGTCATGGAGTTTTTTTTTGTTGGGAGATGAGTCAGGTTACTAGTGATATGCTTTTTATTTTATTTTTTTAAATGTCGTTGCAGGTTTTTTTTTCTGTAGAAGAAGATTGGTGCAGTGTTTATTCTCTCATCGGCCTTTTTATTTGGCAAGCAGTTGCCCATTATGTTGAATTGACCAAATTCAAATTATATCAATACTTTACTATACAATTAGATTCCGACGCCATACAACGCTATTCACATTTACATTTCACATCATCCACAATTAAGTAGGTACTTAACCACTTAGGTAAGCATAATATGACAAGTATAGTCAGCCGTGAGTCAGCCTATAAGTAATCTTCCTACTGAGGGAGTGGGCCGTAATCCACCACGCGGGCCCAGTGCGGATTGATAAATGTCACATGTCTTCGAATTTTTGGTTCTGGACATTTTCCTCGCGATGTTTTCCTTCACCGTTTTGAGAGCAGTGGTGATGAAATTATTTACACAAAGTAAATCGCCTGCCTGAGTTCGAACCCTCGAACTGTAAAGGGTGGCATCGACGCGAAAACTGTTACCCTGGATTCAGTAAATCAGTATGTGATTTTGAATACCCCTGCATTGAAATTTTTCGGTAGTTATTATAAAGAAAATCTGCTGTTCCATATAAAAGTGCAATACCTACGCGGTCTAAATATATGGAACGGCAGATTCTTTGCGTTGAAACTTTCATCGGTTAGTTTTGGCTCAGAATCATGTAGGTAAATACCGAAATTTTTCGGAGGTTATCTTTCCTCTCTACTGTGAGTATTTATATACCTATAATATGTCTGTTTATTTATTTAAGCTTTATGTATTTATTTAAGTATATGTTAATTTATTACGTTATACGTGTAGGTATATTTGATATGTTTTAGTATAAGACTTCGCAAATTCATATTTTTCTCTTTTTGTTCTCACACACTATTGTCTACATTTCTTTCTCATTTCTCCTTTCGCAGGTCTGCTGGAAGAAATTTCTTAAGAAATAAGCAGTACCTTTGTACTCAAATTATAATTGTGTCGTATCTGTATGTATTTTACTGTGTGTACATAAATAATAAAATAAATAAATAAAAAAACTGCTTTTGGACGACGTTTTCTATGAAACAGCAGTTTTTTTTTAATAACTGATGAAAAATTTCAACTCAAGGGGGCTCAGAATTATGTACTGAATCCATGGTATAAGTTTTCGCGTCGATGTCCCTGCTACCCTGTATACAAGTCGGGCCGTTACCCCTGGGCTACCACTGCCCCCTCTGATGTAATGGACTTACCATATTTGAATGGCTATATAACTAGTAAGATTCTGCCCTCACCTGGCTGCAATTCACTTGTGAGACACAACCGAGTATTATGTTGGAATAGTTTGTGTCCTTTGATTACTTTGTTGTTTAGATTGTCTGGTTGAGAGCTGGTGACAGTGTTAACGGTAATAACTTCCTGTTTTGTTTCAAACGAGGTGTTCTTTGTTTTAATGGATGCCGGACGGGCCAACCTCTTAGCAAATAGAGTTGCTTGCTAATACAAAATGCCAGACCAGCACACACATTAGTCATCATTTACCTGCCTCTACCCAACTATGTTGGGGTCAGCTTCCAATCTAACCAGATGCAGCTGAATACCAGTATTTTACATGGAGCGACTGTCTATCTGACCTTCACAACCCAGTTACTGGGTAACACGATACCCCTGGGTAAGTCTGGTTGTCAGAAGGGCTTCAGATTCTGACTACCTGTAACGACTGTCAAAGATCTACAAATGACAACCGGGATCAACGGCTTAACGTTTAAACGAGGCATGAAGGGGTTTCGGTATGTAATCGATGGTCACCCATCCACGGACTGATCTCGGCAAGCGTTGCTTAACCTTGAAGATCGACCCGTGCGGCTGTTGCACATTAGAATGAGTTTAATAATAAAATAAACCCTTTACTAACTCACCCTCACATAATGTGTAAGCATGATTTCAATGATTGATTTAATTTAAACAATACAAAAGGGTGACAACACCAATTGTTGACCCTAGTTTTGTTGCACTCAATTTAAAGCGTCATACTTTTGAATCCACTTGATTTTGCTTGGTTCGATAGAAGAAAGTTCGGTTTTTATTGCTTTTAGAATTGGAAATAGAATTACTTACCGTCTATCAATTTAATATTTAAAAGTAAATTTTCTGAAGATTTATCTAATTTAAAGTTAAAAACCGGCCAAGTGCGTGTCGGACCACGCACTATGAAGGGGTCCGTAGTTGGGATGAATTTATCCCAAGAACAAACTTAACATTGTAGTTGAAAAACATGTTCTCCCATATCGAATGTATGGGACAACATGTTTTTCAAACTGCAAATTTAAGTTGGTCGATTATTACTCGTTAACCTGTAAGCTTAGCTCTGATAGTTTTCCTTTTAATTTAATCCAAGTACAACCATTTAGGTGGCAGGGGGTTTCGCAAAGGGATCCTAAATTTAAAAATAACTTTCACATACCCACAATATTTTTGAACAACCTTTCCAACGACACCCCACACAATAGGATAGACGAGAAAAAAAACATCCCCACTTTACGTGTACGGGAGGTATTTTTTTTTTCTTGTTTTTATTTTACCACTTTATCGGCGTGATTAATATGTACCTATACCCATGCCAAATTACAGCTTTCTAGTACTAAAAGTCTCTGAGCTAAGCCGCGGACAGACAGAGTATATCAATCAAATCAAATCAAATCAAATTATTTTATTTACAGATCATACAATCCAATTTGTTAGTTACATACACATCTTAAACATATAAACATATAAACTTAAACGTATATGGGTTCATTGTTTACTATGGAACCCCAAAAACCGAACAGGAGCAAGTTAAACTTGCGTGGTGAGGGTTCCGTACGATGAATATGTTATCCCTTAATAACATTTTTTTTATCTCAAGGTCAAACCTAACATTGTATCTACTTGAAAAACATGTTCTTTTATACATTCCAACTGCAAATGTAATATTGAATACCTATTTATTATGCGCACAATATTGAGAGATTTACCATGTACTACAAAATTTTTAAACCATAGACTTCTTAAAGCTTTTCCTGTAGTCTACAAGTAAAGAACAATTTTCAATATTTTGATAAAGAAATATTAAAAAAAAAATTGGTTCAGTAGATTTGGAGATGGGGGGGGTGGGGGAAGAATGGTCAATTTTAAAATTGATCATCTGTCCCCCAGTGAGTCCCTCAGTGTATGTGCTCACATATTTACAAACATTGTAATATTATACGATATTACTAATATTTTAATAAGTAATACTAATAAGTCAGTGTGTGAGTTCAAGAAATCACAGAATGTAAAATCAGTGTTATAAAAAATAATAAATTATAATAATTAAATTAGCAACCAGTTTGATTTTGTCTAGACTCTAAATTGTCCTATGGAGCAGGACCAGCATGTTTCCAAGCATTCTTATCTTGGATATAATCCTCTAATTTGTAATATGCTTGTTTACAGAGTGTACTTTTAATATGAGTTTTAAATTTTCTTTCATTTAATTGTAATATATCACAGGGTATTTTATTGTAACTTAATCGGTCCAGTAGATTCGTAGTAAATTGTCTGTGACAGATGGACAAACACACGAGTGATGCTAATAAAGGTTTCGTTTTTTCACGGAACCCTAAAAAAACAACTAACTGTTTTAAGGAAACAGATATGCACATGCAATTAAGTTTTTATCAAAGTTAAAACAACAAGAAACAGAAGAGAGATCATTACAACCGTTTGGGTCACCGTAACGGTCAGAAGGATCGTCCGACCTCAACAACCCTCAAGAGACTTGTATTATCGTTGGCAATGTCCGTCTTAATACTTACAAACGTTTGTGTTATTTCTTAATTTACTTCTTCTTCTTACCGTTTCGATGTCTTTATTAAATTGTTTTGGCCCAGAATTCGGTTACGAGTTTGGTTTTTGCCCATTAGTTCCTGATACTTAAAATTATGTAATAACTAGCTACGCCCCGCGGTTTATCCGCATAAGTCTGGATCCCGTCAGAATATCGGGATAAAAAGTATCCTATGTCCTAACCCAGGTCATGGTCTACCCATGTGCCAAATGTGATCCAAATCCGTTCTACCGTAAAAGTGTACCAAACAAACTCACTTTCGCATTTATAATATTAGTTAGGATCCCAACCTGTACTTAAAATTAACCCACTGCAGATCAAACAAAATATCTCTTCTCAAACAAAGTCGGAACGAGCATCGATCAGCAAGCTTGGTCACCGCACGCTCGCGAATAGAATTCTAATTTAATGTTATTGATGGCGTGACTGACAATGAATCGAAGGATGCTTAAGCGCAACTCACACCCGTTCATTATCAAATTATATATTGATTACACAAATGAGCGCACAGAGCTATGAAGTATTAGACTTGGTTCCGTAATAACTTTTAACGTAACATTTTTGTTATATAGAACGGAGAAGGTATGTGTCTTTTTCAACTGTAACTTGGGTAGTGTTGGTTATTGCGCAATAGAAAAACCGTTTGCAGTTCAGTTCAAATTAGAGTTTACAATCAAATTATTCACACACAGTACGCACACGACACAACTATTCGGAATGCGCGACAGTTTCTAAACGTGTTCACTGCTTGACCCCACGAGGTCTGCT
The DNA here is from genome assembly GCA_947364205.1 of Agrochola lota. Lineage (NCBI taxonomy): Eukaryota > Metazoa > Arthropoda > Insecta > Lepidoptera > Noctuidae > Agrochola > Agrochola lota. The sequence continues at coordinate 11,091,639 of OX376245.1, read as the reverse complement.
TAGCTCCGGCCGGTCCGAGCTTTATGTTGTAGACTGTGTCCCGATTAATCAACTCACTAACGTACTTCCGGCACAACACCCCTAACAGGGTCATGTACTCATAAGTTTTAGCCTAGCCTGTAACTGAGTGTACATTATCCAATAATAAATAAATAAAAAAAATTATATGCTGTCTGATTTCCAACTACATATAAGTAGATAACATTCTTCAGTTCTTTTTATATTATTTTAAAGCCCTACTGTAACTTTAACTGTGTTTTTTGCTTTCACAATAGGGATGATGACTAAAAATTCTTTTTTTGTCCGTCTTTGAGATTATAAAAAAATATTGGACACGTATATTTTCTTTTTTTACGTAATCTAAAGATTACGGCGATACATTGAGGTAAAATGTGCCATGACGTCACGAGTATGTAGATTTTATACGTACTAGTGACGTATCGACCCCCACTCCCCAACTTAAAATGCGTTTTATCTAAGTAATTTTTTATTAAAATGATAAAGCAAAAAATACGTGTCTAATATATTTTTATTATCTGACTGACGGACTAATTAGAATTTCATTTTTTTTACCCAGGCATCATCCCTATTCACAACATCTATTTTTTTTTTCAAAAAATAAATGTTTTTTTCATTTATATGGTAAAGATCCAACATCAATATTGTAAAAGTAGCTAATGATATCTGACAGAGTGTGAAACAAATAAGAAAGGTGGTTTAAGGTAGCCTGAAAAGAAAAAGAAAATAATATGCCACTTCTACGAATCCCCATATTCTCTATGACAAAACAAACAGAACCCCACCGTTTGTAACACAAATAACACGTATTGAGCCATGAGCCATGGGCACCCATCAATTATAGCTTTATGAGTACCACCGTGTGGAATTGTGGACGGCGAGTGTTGGCCGCCAATGTTTGCTAAATAATTGGGCAAATGTTTATTGATTGTTTTGCAGCATATACCTGAAAACAACGTTGCTGGCTTATAATGTCTACTGCAAAACTCCATAAACAGCAATGCTGGCAATTATGTTTTCATTGTAAGACAGGTTACAAATAAGTACCTACCAATTACTTATTTTCTGAAGTTATACAAGTCGAAGAAACAGTCAAAACTACCTACAGTTATTTTGGCGCCGACAATTTCTTTAGAAAGTTTATTAATTTATTTTTATTATTTATGTACAATGTACATATTTATAATTTTTACAACAATGTATATTTTATTGTATGTACATTGTACAAGCAGTAAAATAGATACAGATATAACATAATCATAATTATGAGTACAAATGTACTGCTTATTTCTTAAGAAATTTCTTCCAGCAGACCTGCGAAAGGAGAAATGAGAAAGAAATGTTTTTTTTTTTTTTTTTTATTTGGACTCTCAACAGCTTATATTCATATTACATGGGTTATGAATGTTCACCCCACTATCAATGAACAGGTCAAAGCAGTTGCGTCAAAGATTACAGCATCTTACAGTCTTCATACACTGCTCAGTGATAGCGAGATGATTACAATTATCACTTAAGTAAATAATAGAATTTCACGGCATTGACAAAGCTAGGTTAACTAGAAAGTCGCGAAAGAAAACAAAAGAAAAAACTTAACTAAACTAAACTAACCTAATCAATAACATTAAATTATAGCTAAAAGTATGTACCTAAATACTATGACTATATTTATTAATGGAAAAACAAAAGGAAAAACTATAATACGAGTATAAATATATAATCTAATAATATAATCTAATCCTTTGTACTCAAATTATAATTATGTCGTATCTGTATGTATTTTACTGTGTGTACATAAATAATAAAATAAATAAATAAAAAAATATAATTTATTTTTATTTTTATATAATAATGAGAATGAGTGAGTTACTATTGAACTACTACTTGTGGTACTATTTGTAGACAATAGTGTGTACAAGAAGAGAAAAATATAAATATGCGAAGTCTTATTTTTTTTTTTTAAATAAACCTACACGTATAACGTAATAAATTAACAAATACACCATATACCATATCATTTTACCTATGTATCGAAATCGTGCCAGATTATCACCACAGAAAAATACTTTTACACAGTATCCTAAATCCTAAATAATAATGAATAGGTATTATAAATGCGAAAGTGAGTTTGTTTGTAGCTTTCACGTCTTAACGTCTGAACAGATTTATATGAAATTTGGCACACAGGTAGACCATGACCTGGGTTAAGAAACACGATAGGTACTTTTTTCCTATTTTTTATTTGCTGTAGGTATATACGTATTATATTGTGTGCCTATTAGTCTGTGCTAATAAATGCTTTTATGCCCGTAATACGTGCCCTTGGGATAATTTCCGACCTCCACTGGTGGGACGCCGCTGGCAAAAGCTAGTAAAAAGTCTGTTTTTTTTTAAGTTTTTTTTTTTCACTTTTTAGTTGTGGTACCTACCCCACACAAATTCGAATACCACTAACTGCTATGTAAATAACAGTCACAGGAAGTTATCATCATATCATCCACACATACTAATTGGGAAAAATACGTATTATTGAAGCGAACTCGAAAACTATCGAAGCAAAGTTAATAAAAAAAATATGGGACCAATTTGAGAGAATACCCTTTCATACAAAGAAAGAATTTTCATAATCGGTCCACAATTGACGGAGAAATGGGTGGACATACATAAAAAAAAATACATACGCTACATAGAACATAGAACCTCCTTCGTTTTGGAAGCCGGTTAAAAATTGAAAAGTGAACATTACTTCAAACCTTTGTCCACACATTAGCCCGAAAACGTTGGCCCAAACATTGCCTCAATAATGACATATTAATATTAATTCGATAATTTGCTACAATTTGTGCTGGCCGGTAATTGGTACGTACACCCCACTGTTACGAGGTAGCCATTAGCTTCATTATACTTTTGTAGTGTTTACTTTTTCAAGGAATATTTGCGTTTATACAACAAGTTACAAGTTCTATTGTAATTGCATTGTATGTAAGTAGGTATGAATGTTTATGGATTGACGCCACCGACACATTACTGTGTCGTGTTGTGTCGTGATACACCAATCAAATGAATCTGTTCAGCACCCTAATTGCGTAACACAAGATCAATCACAATGTGTTTCATTTTGACAGTTCAATAACATTGATTGCGATAAATACGTTGTTGACCAGACAAATTTTTCGAACATATGAAGCAATGGATTAGCAATATCCTTCAAAATTATTCAGATTATGACTGATCGTGTGTTACACAATTACAACAAACCAAAAAATCATGATTCAGCCATATTTTCGTTTTAGGCCATAAACCAACCTTCGGCTAAGCCGAAATTCAGAACTGCGTAAATTGTCGCGCGTCATACGGTCTACTTCATAAAGTTCGGCAATATCAGGTGGATCAATACAACAAGAAATACACTAAATTTTGTATCGTGTAAGGGAATTATCGTGTTTTATTTCTTTTAAAGCCTATATTTTCCCTTTCCTCCCTCGTAGTAAAAAAACAAACAAGATTTCAGTTTACAGCGGAAATATTTTAATAACTAAATCTATTTGTTTACGGCCTAAATTAAAACAAAAGCCGAAGCTTCTTTTCCGTTTTCGGCTAAAAATCCATTTTCGGTCGGATACTTAGAAATATTTTAAGCAAGAAAATCTTTGATAGCTAGTCGCTTCATCGTCGGCGGTAGGACAGGTGCCATAGGCAGGCAGGTATTTTTATTAGTACGTGGAATAACCTAAGAAGTCAAAATATTGCCCTGCAAAAATATTCATTATCCCGAATATTCGTTAAAAAATCATTTACACACGTCCCAACACTAAATTAAATTAGCGTAAAAACATCTCGGCCGCATCACCAATAATTTGTAAACACATCTTCAAAAATATTTCAATTATTTTTTTTCTGTCGTCAAAATGGCGTCGCGTCATTTCGTTCCGCACTATAAATCTTGGCATTATTAATTATCCCATTAGTGAAGATGTCCAATTTGAGAGGAGCTCTCGATATATTGTTAAAAAGATTATTTATAGGAGACCACCCTTAATGGGGAGTTATTTCGGTAAGTATGATTATTGATGGAAAATATTAGAGACATTAGTTCCTTTGTTAAATATGGATGCGGAACGAATGTCATTTCGGGCGAACTTCACCAATGAACGCGATCAGCTGCACATAAACCGCGTTCCAGAGCTGACAGTGCCACACTTAGCCTCCGCAATTACTGGGTAATTTGGGTAATATTATCTTATGTAATTGTTCTACAGTGAATTTTTCTTAGAAATTGTTTTATTAGAGTCACGTCGCGCCTCTTTGTGGCAGCTTTTATTTCATAACTACGACTCGTACGAGCCCTTCAGTGTCTAGTGTCTATTAATTATGCGTAGTAAATGGGACCTATAAGCTTAAAGATTTATTTAAGAGAATCTAATAATCTGAAAATATGTACATACATATGAATTCAATCTCTCAATCTCCATTTATAAATCCAACAACAAATCAACCATAAAATTATACCCAAAATGTAATCAGATAACAATTCAAAATATCCACTTCCCCAACCACTTGGATCTCAAAGATTGTCAACAGTTGAGATCAAAGCAAATCGGAGGGTAGTCCAAGTAAGACTGGTCGATTTTAATGGGTCGTGTCATTTTGCGAGCGTGCGTTAAGTAAAACGGAACGCGGCCGGAAACCACGCCCCTTCCGCCGAGCTGTCATCGTGACAGCGCGCCAAATTACAGGCCACAGATTATGTTGTGGTTTCGAGTTGGCGGAAAAGAGGTTTGAGTAACTGCTCTATTTCGATTAAGTCTAAGAACAACATACGTTAGGTTCTAGACGTCTAGTTTATGATTTTATTTGAACCTTTTAGTCTTCTATTCATGTTTATGTTTACAATATCCGACACGGACATATTAACAAATGGATGTTTGTTCAAAAGTATCATACCTTCCTGTGTAAGGGCTCAGTCACACTACAACGTATGATAAACACAGTGTGTGTCATAAACACAGTGAGTCGTCTGAAGTCTCAACAGCATCTCGAAAAAGTCGAAAATCCGCAACTCATCAGCACTCCTCTACTCCTAGATGTTGCAGGCTCCATAAGCCATTCATTCGGTTTCTTTACTCATGATAAGTGGCAAAACCACAAAATTTTACAAAGCCCATTGCCCGTTTCCTGTCTATGGAACTATAGACTTGTGATATAACAACTACGAATGCTGATGACAAAATATTCTTGAAAGTAAACTGCCATGCAAAGTTGGCTATGTTATGGGTCTACCTTTACCAACGTTTCGCCGACGGTCCCCCATCCCCTACGTGTATTGTGGTTAGTTGGGGGACTCGTGCAGTTGTATTCATACTTAAGTGGCCAGACGGCCATGTATAAATCAATAAACTGTTATGATATGTTTAGCTTTTCATATTTTATACAGAATGTATAAAAATGTTGTGTTTGTTTTTATGGTGTAAAGACGCTTAAGAGAAGCACAGCAATGCAATTTTTTTTAAATGAGGAATCCGTAACTTCTTAAAATCTAAACGCGACATTGGCTAAATGCACAAACCGTGCAACACCAAAAATAAAAACGACTAATAATGCAGGTAAGCATGGAAATGAAGCTCAATAATTTATTAATAAATGCTATAATAATTTATAATTGTCGTGTCATCTAATATTAATAAGGAGTATTCAAATCCTTATTTTATTGTTAAATTTTTATTTAAGTAATATTTAATAATCCTTGTGTCTCTCATGACGAGAATCTTGTGAAAGCTGAGTAAGATATAAAAAAAACAAGTAACTATCTTGACTTACCTACCACACGAGTTTGTCAACATGTGGGAAGTGGACTCTGCAATCAATATACCGATAATCGTTACGGCTAATGGCCTAATAGCGGAGAGTCTCGATCAACACCTCAGGAGGCTCTCGTTGCGCGGCAGGATCAAGGGCTTGATCAAGAAAGCAGTACTCCTGGACATGGCATGCATAGTGAAGAGGTTCCTCTCTTTAGAGCCCTAACCACAGGCACCTTGGACCCTGTTCCTGATACTGATGGACTACTATTTTTAAATGTTTTTATTAAGAAAAATATCTAAACGATATTAGGTAAGCAAATAAAAAAATAAAACGATATTAATTGTTTACGTTTTCGTTTAAAATCTAGTTTAAACTTACCATGTTACAAATACATAGAAATACCCTGTATAAGAATAGTTTAGGACATTATTATTCTATAAAAGATACTAAAAGTTCTAGTAAGTTAGTATAACCAAAGGACTGGAGATAACATACGATCTAAAAAAAAATAACATTATTTTTGTTTTTTGTCCTGCAGCTTCATTCATGATGCAACTATGCGTACCTCGTCTAATTAGCTTAGGAATAAGTGGACGCTGCGTCGCTGCATCTCATAATAGGCAATTAGATATAATTAGTTTGAAGTAGGTACCTGTCTTGTTATCGAAGTTGTTGATAAGTATATCGTAATTAGCTTATTTTTAGCTTGTTTACCAAAAATACTGGATAACCACACTTTGTTTTTTTTTTCTTCTTCGTATTATTAAAGATATAAATTATGTCTAGATAGACGGCCAACGCTGTGAACTCATTGAAAAAATAGCGTCCAACTAAATGCACGCTAGAAAAGCACAATGAAAGCGCAATGACTTGACGCACATCAGCATAAAAAATTCGCCTGTTTATTTTAGTGCTTTTGCAGCGCGATACTTTATCTAGACATATACCTGAATAATCAAAGATTATTAGTTAGGTATCTGTGTTCACTGCACTTGAATTAAACCCCTCTAGGAATAACTAATTTCATCACAAATGCGACTTCCCTTTAGCAACTGTCAAAAATGTCAAAAGACCGCCATTTTCGAGGGAAAAGCGCGCAAAATCGCATCGCTATTACAAAAGTAACTTGTACTACACATCAATTTAAATGTGTGCTCTATTTCCAAAGCAATAAAATTCTACAACTAATTTATTAAGAGCATTTTTATTTTGGTTCTGCACCAATAAAATGTCAACTAAATTTCACTGAAAAATGCAGCGTATTCTTTATATAACAAAATTCAATTTCCTTTGCCTAGCAAATAAAATGTTTTACCCACTTTTCTATTCCGCCAACAAAATACAAATATCAATTTCCTCTCTGATAAAACTTATTTATATATGAGTAAGGTTCTATTTCCTTCAATGTCTATGTACAAATAAGTATGAAATCAAAATGCGACATTAGTAACGGTTTTTAAGTGCACTCAAATAGTGATGTGAGATGACATTCGGATTCGCGTAACGAAATGTTTTATTATAATTTTATCGAATATCCGTAGGGATGCAAAAGTGTTTGTTGTAAGCATTTGCAATTCATATTTTCTGTGATGTTTTGAATATTTTATTGGTGCTAGTGATTTTGTAGGGGGAGCTGAATTCGGGTAAACATTAATGTAGTACGCAACGAAAATTTAGTCCTGTTACCTACCTACTTAGGCAGAGTGCGTTTTTGATGTGATGTGATGTCGAATAGAATAGAATAGAAACTATGTATTTCCATAGATTCGGGTGAGTTGTTATAAAATATCGTTTAATTCCAGATACAATCATTCTACCATTTGGCATGCAAAAATGTATACCTAGGTACTTGTAACTAATAATATATCTCGGTAATTGGTGACTCTAATTGTAAAGCTTTACTCGAAAATTATCGAGTGAAAGGACTTTATCAGAATGAAACAGATAGAATGGAAAAGTGAGGCAACCCTTTTTTTTTTTGAGGATGGGTAATCATCAAATGACTTCTCCCGCTCTGGGCAGAGCGAGAGGGTGTGTCAGACTTTTACTGACTAAAACCCACCCGTGTTCCTTCCGTTGCCTGTGTGCCGGGGCCGCGATATCCCTTTCGGACAAACCCGCAACCCCAGCAGGCATTGGTCTTTCGACCCCGTCGGTTGGTGCTGACATCTCTTTGAGGCGCGCGTGGAACACAACGCGCCGTCGACACGGGCCTGGTCCTTATCGGAAGGCGAGCTGAAGTGGGGCATCCCTTACTCTACTAACGTACCTAGCACCTGATAAGGAGTGAATGAAAACTTATTTTTTACTAAGCTTTGAATTCCAATAGGAAATAAGAATCTCCAAACTATAATAGAAAAGATATCACGTCACACACCCCAAATTATACCTAGACAAACATAAAAACTAACTATCCAAAATTAAATTACCCACAATAAACAAATTACAAAACAATTTAATGAATCGTAAACTCGCTAACGAGATTAAAAATTACCGCCGAATGAACGCGTCATTTACACATAGTCTACAGATAATGAACGAAAATTACAGCGAAAAAAAAAGCGTTTCAAACTTCGAACCCTGTTAAACGACCAATCATGGCGCCGGAATTTGATTGCGGGGCGTGACGGCCCTCATTACTTACAGAACAACTGCAGCGACGAACTAACAGATATCTATCTATCTCTGTCTTTTGTATGGAGATTAGAAAGAGATGGGTGGATACGGAAAGCAATTTGCGTGGATCGTTGAGCCCTACACAGCGTGTTTTAATATTTAATGTTATAGCCATATTAAGTTTGTTATGAATAAGTTTATTATATTATCGTGGATTTATGTCGGGGGCGCGTTAATGGCGCGTTCCTGTTTCGTATTAGTGCTTGGAAGTGTGATTTGTTTGGATTACACGTTAGATGTCGCTGTGATTCGATTAGAGGTTGACTTTGGTGCGAGCACGCGAATGTCATTTATTGGGAATCGTTGGGGTTACGGAGTCCCTGGAGATAGTTTCGCTGGGAATTAGTTGCAGCTATGCTTTTGGGAATTGGAGTCGATTTTGACTTTGTGAAACTTATTTAGTTTGATGCTTCGATCATCATCAACCTACAGCAGTGCATTGCTGGACATAGGCCTCTCCAATTGCTTGCCATTCAGCTCGATTCTCGGCAACTCTCATCCAGCTGCTACCTGCCACTCTGCGAATCTCGTCGCTCCACCTAGCCTGAGGGCGTCCTACCTTACGTTGGCCGATTCGCGGTCTCCATCACTCAAGAACACGTCTACCCCAACGGTCATCGGTTCTGCGGTTAATATGGCCGGCTCATAGCCACTTCAGCTTGCTTATTCTGAGAGCTATGTCGAAAACTTTGGTTCTCTCCCGGATCACCTCGTTCCGGAATCTATCCCTCACAGAGATTCCAAGCATGGCCCGTTCCTAGCTCGCAGAGTGACCTTGAATTTATGTACCATCCGTACCGTGAGTGTCCATGTTTCGGCTCCGTAAGTTATGAATAGTAATTTTGCTTCGATGATCTTAGTGAATAGGCAGGGACAGGATGGTTGTGATATCTTCCTAGCTAGTCTTAACAACAATGTCCACTTTACATCAACCTCTTAAGAGCGTTTATTCTGAAAGTGGGCAACGTCGCAAATCGATGTCAAATATTTAGATGTTTTGATTAATTTGGCAATATTACTGTGTGGAAGTAAGAAATATGGCTAACTAGCGAACTAGAATATTAATAATGAAATGAAATAACTAATATCGTAACACCGAATATTTCGTTTTAGATATAAAAAAGTAGGTATTTGGAAACTTTCCAAATGCCTTTTTTACACTTAAAACGGGTACAGCATCAAATTCAATGTTATAATTGCAATTTAACATTGGAATTTGAAAATAAAAGAACCACTTTTTAAAATCATAATTTTTAAAATCTGACGTAGGTTAACGTCAGATTTAAAAAGTTATGATTGGTTTAAAAAGCGGTTCTTTTATTTATTTTAATATTTATGTACACACAGTAAAATACATAGAGATACGACATAGTTATAATTATGAATTTCGTAAGAAATTTCTTCCAGCAGACCTGCGAAAGTAAAAAAAGAACAATAAACGTAGACAATATCGTATAAATAGTGTGTGAGAACAAGAAGAGAAAGAACATAATGCGAAGTCTAAAACTAAAATATTAAAATATAATCTACACGTGTAACGGAAAAAATTAACATATGCTTAAATAAATATTCATTTCTGTAATATCCGACATTATTGCATTACTGGCGTTAGCCATACCTTATAGGTATCATAATAGGACTAGTGATCCTACTAATACTTACCTACATATTACAATAATAATCACGGTATCTTTGATGCCAAATAAGGATCCTTGCAACTATTAAAAACATTACAATAGGCACAGCACATGACAGTATGACTAATCACGATAATTATCATGGTAAAGAACCGTCATAAATTAATACAAAATGCAAATATAAAGACAGAATATACAATGGTGACTTATGAAGACAATAAAGGACCTAGTGACGCCATTGATTCATCTGCAGTTCAGAACTACATAAAAATCAAATATAAGGAATATTCCTTCACAAATTCTTAAGTACTGCACGTGTATTGATACCTACTTGGATAGGTACCTACTTGCTGTAATAAATATTTATATTTTATTAAATTGTTGTGCCCGACAGGGTCATGTGAACATTAAAAAAAAAAAAAAAAAGCTAGCCCCCCCTTTTAAAGTTGATTTTCGATCATTTCTTTTGAATATTCAGAAAAATACGGGCGGGCACAAGCCCGTGGGCGACATTGTGTATACTCGTAGATTATAGATGCTACGGATGCAGAACAGCAAAACCTTGCAAATCAATATCTTCCGGCTGTATTCTCAAACTCAAACTCAAAGCATTTATTTCAATTAAACAGGCACTTTTGAATTGTCAAGGAATCGGTCAGTCAGAAATATGAAGCTAGTTGCGCATTCCAAAGCGTAGTAGGTACCTATGGAGAAGAACGGGCAAGAAACTCCACGGACACTCTTTTAAATAAACAAAAAAATATTGCAGACAGTCTTAAGCACAGCGTCAGCGTCAGATCGTACTTAAGATGAGTCACTACGCCTTTCTTTACGATCAAAACCAATATATGATTTCCCTCACGACTCTAAATATCGGCATTAGAATCCTAATGTCCTAAGTCTAGCATCGGCCGTTAATTAATGATTTCCCTCACGACTCATAATAATCAACATTAGAATCCATATGTCCTAAGTCTGCCATAGCCAGTTAATGGGCCGATATGACTGAATGAGCTATTGTTATGAAATTTATAGCCGTTGCAATAGCGCATTCAGTTCGTGAAGATATTTGGGAAGCTAATTTAAAGCTTAGGTGTAGTTTTGTTTGTGAGAACTTTATACGAGACTCGACTGGGAAGTTTCGTGCTCGAAATTGATTTGGAGTGATTGAATAATGAAGAGGACGGCAATGTTTATGAAGGTGGCCATTACGAGGTACTTATTTGTAAGAAGTTTTACCGTGAGAGCTTTTAAAAAAAAGAAAAAAAAGGTTCCACAAAATAGTGCCAGAATTAATATTAAAAAAAACATCAATTACGCTCTGAAATTTGTGCAATGCAATTCACTGTCATTTCGTTCTGGGTAAGTAAAAGGAAAAAAATCAACAGGAGAATAGGAGAGCATATCAAAATCAAATCAAATTATAATAATATTTGGCAAAGCTCATAAATACTAGTAATGTCAAAACCATCAATAATAATCTCAAAATCAATATATGGTGGAAATATTATGCTCGAATTGCAAATGATTTTGGTATTACGTTTGTTTGGACAAAAATTCCTTTACAGTCCTCTTAAGAAGAGAATATTTTCATCATCCTACGCTGGCTGCAGGAAGGAAAGATAGAGGTAACCGAAAAAGATTCAAAAGAGTCTGAGAAGGAAGGGACTTACTGAAACAAAAGCAAACTAATTTAACGTAAGAAGAGGAGAACGAAAGAAAATCCGTTAATTAGCGATAAACATGACGCAAAGATAGAATACAAACACAAAACAGTACAAGTTTGGGGAAAATATACGTCACATCTACGCAAAACGGCTATCGCTCAGCATGATGCTGTAACCATATGCAAAACAGAACCTCAGCGCTGGTTTTCAGCGACAGCCAGTGTTGACGTGACATAAGCAGCATGAATAAGAATTAGTGAAGATAGAATTGAAATGGCTTCAAGCACACTTAAGTTTAAGGTGGATAATGAAACAGGCTCGCTCTATATCACATGGGACTTAAACATAACTGGCAAAATGTGGGTGTACTGAAAGGTACACCTCTGTCTAACGCTTCGGGGGAATACAGGCGTCATGTTATTTCCGATGCAAGTTTCATTAAACTTCCTAAAAAAACCACCGACTCACCCATTTTGGATACAGTCCGAAGCAGACTCTGAAAGGGTATACTCCCAAGTTGGTCCCATATAAATTTTATTAACTTTGCTTGGATCGTTTTTGAGTAAGCTTCAATAATATATATTTTTCCACTTAGAATAAAATCTGTGGATGATAATATATGATGATAACTGTCACTGTTTTTTTACTTAGCAGGTAGTGGTATTCGAATTTGTGTGGGGTAGGTACCACAACTAAAACGTCAAAAATAAAACTAATAAACTTTTACAACAACAAAAAAACAATCAACTTAAAAAAAAAAAACCACTACAAAGTGAAAAATAACTTTAATTTCGGAAGTTGGTGGCAAAAAACGAAACTTCAAAACCAAAGACATCGGACTTCCGAAATTAAAGTAATTTTCACTTTGTAGTGTTTTTTTTTGGAAGCCGGTAGTTTTTGTCATAAATTCTCATCCATCACCAAAATACGACAAAACGTCAGACGAAATCAAAGCAATTCCTTCAGTCACATAAGAAGCCATCAAACTGCCCACACAAATCGTAAATTATCTTGTATACATCAGCGGTGTACCAAATAGCCACAATCAATTTGGACGGGGTGGTGAAGTAGTGGGGGGAGGGTACAAATTGCTCGCTAATGACCACCGCGCCGGCCAAGTGGCGGTGCTGGCTTTAGATGTGGGAGAGTGGATTGGAGGGATAGAGAGTGAAAACGAGGATAGTAACACACACTACTATCAAAATACTGAATCGGAGTCAGACCTAGGTGGTTCAGAATGATTTCTATGCTAAAATGCATTTAATAAGAGTTTACTGAATTCCCGGGTCGGGTAAAGCGTTATTGGATTTTGGCCGCTTGTGGATGGGATTTAAAAATAACTGGCTAAATGTGGATGTACGATATATACTCGTTCACCTCAGTCTTACTCTTCGGGAAATACAGGCGGTGATGTTATAAGATACAATAATATATTTATTTTGCAAATATGGGTACAAAAAACGGTGACATATTATTATTTTTTTTGCTACCACAACAGCAGTTTATACACAAAATTTAAAACAGAACAATACCATATTACAATTACTGGTATGTACCTATGCCTTTTATAGGTAGGTATACTCAGTATTCACCACAAAGCAACATCGTAATTAAACTAGAAAAAACTTATAAAAACTAAACATGAAATACAATTAGTAAGCAACATTCAAAATAATTGAGTATTAGTATTACACAAAAAAAAAAGGGTGGAAGGTGAAAAATGAGTGTGAGTGATATCTAACATGAATTTACAAAAAATATTTATAAATTTCTTAGTTTATGCACTTATTCAAATGTTATGTTAAATATAATTAACCGGAAGGCATACAAAAGTACAAAATACACTAGAGATTAATTAACTATAATTACAATTTAATTATGAAGTACTTCAACATTTATTAATATTATACACAATTCTTCTGCAGTCAACTTATTTCGTATTGGAATAAAATAAAATAAAAATTAAATATCATATTTTTCTAATTTTTAATCATTATAAAAAGTAATCAAGAATTTCCCTTCTTCATTAAAAAATCCGTGACGAAGTTTTTTTTTAAATAACTTCAAATTTAATTCTTTCCAACTCCTCGGTAATTTATTACCTATAAATGACTGGCGCCATGTAGCAGCCATGTTATGTTATTACAAAAAGTTTAATGTTGGTACTGCTGAATTTAGGCTCATCAGTTAGGAACAAAACCACTGCAAGAACCACAACAAACCATTTCCCATCTGACATAGTTTGCGGTAAAGATGTTGCGTGGTTATTATTCCCTCGTGATGGCATATGCAGAGATAGCGATAGGACGAGCTCGTGGCTAAGTAACAACAGCCGCACTGGTCGATCCATCAGGTTAAGCTACGCTTGCCGGGGTTTACATACCGAGAATCCTCCGTGCCTCGGAAAGCACGTTAAGCCGTTGGTCCCAGCTGTCATTCGTGGATCTTTGACAGCCGTTACGAGTCGTCAGAAGCCCGAAAGTCTGACACCAGTCTTACCAAGGGGTATCGTATTACCCAGTTACTGGGTTGTGGAGGTCAGATAGGCAGTCGCTCCATGTAAAATACTGGTATTCAGCTACATAGTTGGGAAAAGGCTAGGCAGATGGGATGGCATATGCAGAGATATACGCAAATAATTCCTGACAGTGATTGACATTGAATTAAGTGCTATTCCTTATACGCTGGGGATTAAAGGCGTGAATATATTTAAATTATTTGATATTCAAAGACTATAAGAGTTTTCTGTAATTTACGTGATCAACGCTTTTCGTAGGTACAACTTCGCGTATGTAAGATTTTTGTTAGATGTGTTAAGGGTTTCGAACCCGAAAGGTCCCAAACGGAACCCTATTAATAACTCTCCGCTGTCCGTCTCTGTCAGCGGGCTCTCGTTGTTCGTCTATCTCATGAACGGTAACTAATAAGTAGAACACAGTTGAAATTTTCACAAGTGTGTGATGTGTTTCTATTGACGCTATAACAACAAATAAAATAAAGTTAATAATTAAATGAGGTTCACATACAAGAAACGTGTTTTTTCGGGGATTTTTACTAGATAAATATTGTACGGTGGTACGGAACCCGTCGTGTGCCAGTCCGATTCGCACCTGGCCGGTTTTTATTTTTTATTCAATTAGGGATTTTAATAACTGCAATGGTGAGGCAGTCCCAACGTACCCTAAATACACAATTACATACTGCTATGGATACATTTTTGGCCATGCACCCAAATAGACTCTTCGCATCATCACCATTTGGTTGAGACATAATTCCATGGAATGTGCCGTAACGAGTCGGTTCAACCTCAAAACCCCAAACAGATCATTTCTTTATGATTCTTATCGAATACATCCCACCAATAAGTGACGTAGATAATGTGTGGGTGTGTGAGGCAAATAAAATAGGTACCTAAAATTTATATCAACAATAAATAAATAGAATAATTATTATCTACAATGATGATAAGAAAACTACCAATCATAATTAAGTAGGTACCTATTCTTATCTAAGTGACTATTGTCCGACACAGTTCATTCTGTACAAGAATTTTAATATCATCAAACAGAACATTTTCCTTCAAAACAGTCTACACTAACATCTCATACAAAATTCCTTCCATGAATAACGAAAACGTCAAAATCAAAAGTGAAGAGTAAGAAATCTGTCCGCTACCAAACGGGGCACAAAACGATGAAATTTATACCCCGTGCTGACACCGGCAAAACATTGTGATCACCACCAATTACCACTGCACACTGCCTCCACAAATATCACTACCACTATCTCCCTCTAACCTATTAAAGAGGTACTAACTATCCCTTTCGCGCTTCACACAAAAGTGTTCTTAATCATTTGTTTGGTACAAGCATAAGGTCGTATGCTTATGTAGGGCTTTTTGGTGTTGGACGTTGTGTGGAAGTGGATAGGGTTCAAATCGCAATGTTAATTGGTTGATTCTTGACTTTATCA
Organism: Agrochola lota; assembly: GCA_947364205.1. Lineage (NCBI taxonomy): Eukaryota > Metazoa > Arthropoda > Insecta > Lepidoptera > Noctuidae > Agrochola > Agrochola lota. The sequence goes on along the minus strand of OX376245.1, from coordinate 11,075,867 downwards.
GTGCCAAACAAAAGTTATCTTTAATGTCAGGTTCGTAGAGGTGGTTTTCGGATTTGTAGTAGTAAATAATAGGCTCGTTAGCAATGTAGTTAGGAGATAATGACAGAAGTATTATGACGCTAGCAATAAAGCTTACATTCCCTCGTCCAGTGGTTAGTACTAATAAAATAAAATAACGTTTTGACTACACCCCGTACGTAGGCGTGGCGAGCCGCGAGAGAGTTTACGCGCGACGCTCGCGGAGTGAAGACGTATGGACATTGCGTTTATGTTTAGTGATTTTTAATTTTTAAAGTTTAAGTTTTAATTAAAATAGGACTTCGATATTAATTTTAATAAAAATTTAACAGTATTTTTTGCCAATGTATTATGAGTGATATTGTTAAATTCAGTATTAAAATACTAAAATATTGATTCTTCGGTGTGCTAAGTACAGTTTTTTTAAATAAAATATTCTGCAGAACAGTGAAAAATTTAAACCTTACAAGAACAAGAAAATAAGACTCGTATTATAAAGTTTATAAATAGAAAAAAAAAATGGAACGTTACGTAACGAAGTATTAGAAAAAAAGACTGTTTCTTAGTGATTTTTAACACAAAAGTGACTGCAAAACCAGTGTGTGATAATCATGGAATCAAAAATAGAACTAGGCGAGACCAAAACCCAGAAAAAAGTACCAAAACCATTTTCAATCGAATCGATAATCGGAGACCGAAAATCACCTGAAATCGATATAGAAAATAATATATCTGAAAGTTCTCGAAATTCAGAAGAGGATGAAAATGAGAGATTGGACGGATTGAATCAGATGCGATATTATGCGCCATTTTTGCAACAAAATGGATTCCCGTTTTTATTAGGATATCCTGAGCCGTGGTTGTCAAGGGTGCTAGGGACTGGAGCAGCTCCTGTGAGAGAAAATAGAGAGGAGGAGAAGAGAGAGAGTCCTGTCAGTGTGGGAAGTGAAGCAGAGAGTGATGGTGGAGAAGAAACTAATCAAGGTTTGTAAATATTCTTGGCTCTACCCAAAACTCTAAATATAAAAAGTTATCTCAAATCTAAGTTAGACTATCTGTCACGATTTGATTCTCCTATGGATACAAGACACGTAGATTTCAATCATCTACTTAATCTTACTAATTCATTGACAGACAACGCACAGCCTAAACAGTTTGTTCTGAAATTTTGCCCAAGAATTCTTTATAAAACGAAAGTGAGCAATAAGGAAGGATTTTAGAATATTCATCCCTTAGACGAGTTAAATAGGGGATGATAGTTTGTATAGAAGTTGGTAATTTTGCCGATGGGAAAATCCATCTGGCACACGGCTTGAAAACTGGAAAATCCATCTGGCATACGGCTTGAAAACTGGAAAATCCATCTTTCACACGGCTTGAAAACTAGAAAACCCTCAAACTCAAACTCAAAGCATTTATTTCAATTAAACCATTTACAGGCACTTTTGAATTGTCAAGGAATCGGTCCGTCAGAAATATGAAGCTAGTTGCCCATTCCAAAGCGTAGTAGGTACCTATGGAGAAGAACGGGCAAGAAACTCCACGGACACTCTTTTAAATAAATTGTTACAAAATATTGGTTACATCATTCATGTTGAAATTAAACATGTGAGAACAATGTAAAAAGACGTGCACGTTAGAAGCGTCCGTAATAAAAACTTAAAAACAATTCAAAAATTTAAATAAGCCAAGGCAGCTAAGAGTTGACCAGTCCCAACTGACGGCGCCCGTTCACGAACATGACGCATGGATTAGCACCATTCAGCTCAACCATTTTGAAGGGTGCTAAACGATCCAACACACGCGCCACCATCAGCGAGACATTTGAGTGAGCATGACATACTTTCAGCCGCCAGGGCACATTCAAGTCAATAAAAGACATATTACCCGGTAAATGTTAGCTCATTAGTACATAGTACTCACACCTGTGCTCTGAAATTATATAATACAAAGGAAATTGATTTTATACAATGCAAAATTTTATTGGTCGTAAACTCTTCGGCAGCTCCAACTGTTTTTTCAAATGTTAATCAAATAGTTGTGGTTGTGGAGCAGGACCAGCATTGAGCCAAGCATTTTTATCAGCGATGTAATCCCCCAACTTATAATATGCCTGCCTGCATAGTGCAATCCATCTGGCACACGGCTTGAAAACTATAACCCTCTGTCCATAATGTCCCTAATCTTCGCTAGATACTCTGTCAGGAGTTCAGGACTATCACTATCTGATTACCTAGTCGTATTCTTTGTAAGATTGCAAAAGACAAAAATACCATTTCAAGCTAAGCACGAAATCCGTAATACACGGGTGTTTTCTGCTTTGTGTCACATACGGACATAAGATTACTTTGGGGCTCGAACTAAGAATGAATGACATTACGATTTGACAGTTGTCCTTACTCCCAATATTTTTTTGCCCGTCCGAAATATTTAGTAATTTGGCATTAGATTTTTGACTTTCGGATGGGCCTGCGGATCTTCGATCACAGACTGCCCCAGATAGGTAGGAAGTCACGTTAAGTAGATGACAAACCAATAAACCTCATAGGATGTGAATGAGATTGACTAACAAAAAATTTAATTTGCAACAAAAACCCATAAACGCTGACGCATGATTAAAAGTAACTAGCATGTAACTAGCATAAATCAAACTGATTATTAATTCCAAGGAGTTAGCTACACAATAGACGCAACACAAGGAAGAGAGAGGTGCATAAACATGTTGTTAAATCCATTTGCCGGAACCACGGACAGCGAGTAGGTTTAAGTCAGTAGAAATCCCAAATAATGAACCGTCTTGGCTAGGGCGAAAAGTATCCGATCCATTAGTTTCCCCCATGAAAACAGTTGAAGAACGTTCACCCTCGAGTTTTTGGCGGATAGGAGTTTGTCATAACATAGCCCGGTGACTTCCGTATGACGAAGAACATCCACTTTAGTTAACGAGCCGTGGGGCCGAGTGCTAGGAAATCTCCAAACGGCTACTTGAACTTCCCGTGACCCAAGGGCTGGTTTTTACCTTGGCCAGAGGCTAAGCATTGCCATACAACGTGGCAATGCGGCCAGTCTCTTAGGTCAGTATTAGTCGACAGCGATGCGGATGAATATATCACCGCTTTAGTTTTAGTTAACTCAGGATATTATATTGTTATTTTTATTCATTAATAACTTGTTATTTATGTACGTTTAATTTTTAACTCCGAATAAAGATGGTGTTCATCCACAGAAAACTGAGTTCTCTTGACGTCTTTCATCCAAATAATTCGGACGATAGACCGACGGATGGTTAACCGTTTTGACATCCAAGATTCGTAGAATAAACGTCTTAAATTATCAGCAACATATATTTATTTATTTATATTTAATTAACAAGTTACAAATTGACTCAATATGTTAGTAACAATATGTCTTAACAACTAGGTATGTTAGTAACCTAAGAAAGAATTTGCATTGCCATTCAACGTGGCAATGCTGCCAGTCTTCTGGGCATGTTTCCGGATGACAGCGATGCGGACGAATACTTCGACGCCTTTTGTTTTTGTATTTATTTGTATAGTTAGTTAGTTATTTTTTTAATTTACTACCTAGTGTAAATGGTTTAGTTGTGTCAACAATTGTAAAACCTAATACATAAATGATATTAACGATTGTGTAAAAATTGTTCCGTTGAAATCCGCTAGAGCTTATGAAAAATGAATAATAGGCATTTAATATAAATTAAATAAAAAATAACAATCATACCTCGAAATATTCCGGAGCATTATCTTAACTCTTAGTCTTCTTATATTCGTGATTTTTTGTACGATTGTCATAATAAAATGGCTATAGGATATACGCATTGCAACCGGGATAAAACGTATCAATGGATAAGGAATTGTCCATCAAAGCCCAACGCTTAAAATAACCGCCAGATTGATGCATAATTTTCAAAAATAATGGTTGCTGACAAGTTGTACTTGGTTGATTAATTACTCACTTACAATTTAGAATTCCTAGCACCATTTCATGCTGTTAAATTCCCCAAAATGATTTGAAATAATTCCCTAAAACGTCTCTATCTAATAGATTTGGATCTGACACCTTTTCCCGGCGATATATCAAGTGGAATATGACAAATAGCCCTACTCTTCGCGGCAGTTCAGCTATTACTAACACACCTTAGATATTATGATATTATCTTATCTATCTTATCTTATCTTATCTTATGAAACTGTGTGATTATTCAAGATGTTTGCGTTGTAGTTTTTGGATTTCCCGCATTTCGACTAGGGTCGTTACGAAACTTTGCATCCGAAAGTTTTTCACGGAGTTGTAATGAAAGTTTAATTAAGAAACTCTGCTTCAACTAAGCGTAGACCTTTTAATATGGTGGACATATAACTCTGAGTTTTAAGATTTTGCTGCCATGTCACCGACGCCGCATAGATTACCCCTTCTAAATTTTGATTAAATGTTTTTCTTTACCTCCGCCTTCTCCTCCTAGCTCCCTCCATACAAACTTAATTCCGACTTCCAAGGATACAATATAACAATAATAACAATTGCTAGTGTCATGTAATTTGGGTCGTTTTCGAAATGAAACAAAATGATCCCTGCTTGGTTATTACAATTTCTAATCCAAATTGACTGAAACTAATTCCCTTAGCTAACAGTTCTCGACCCTACGATTCATAGGCACTCGAAACAGTTCACATACATTCCCCTAAACGTAGAAAATCAACAAATAAACCAATTAGAAATGGCTGCTTGACGTTACAAAGATTATTTCACGCCACTCGAACGCATCTGTAGCGTGAAATTGACGCGTATCCGAACTATTTAGCTTTTGGCGCGAATTGTCCAGGTGACATCTGTCAGATTTTTCTTTTATTTTGTTGACAACGATTTTTTTATGGTGTTTTTATACAAAACGATATGACTAAAGATCAGCGTAATAATTACCTCCGCAATCTCGGAAGATTATTAATGCTTTTTAGTCTTTGTCAAATAAATGTAGTTTCTGTCTTTGCAAATGGGTCGCCACCTTACTCATAACCTTTGTAAAACCTATGAAAGCCTAAAAACTATGTACTCGTTTAAAAAAACATCCACGAATGGTCTAAAAGGCCTCTTTTAACGGGTAGCCACAGTCCTAAATAAACTCTAGTAAGTAAGCATCTAAGTATTAGAAATTATTTCAGGTCCCAAAACACTGCCTTGAGTTACTCCTTATTTTAATTATATGTTATCTATCTATTCCTGCTAAATAGTCAATCACTTGTTTTTAAACTTATTTATGGCATCATCATAGATATATTTTGTTTTTTAAACTTATTGAAGACTCAGCATCATAGACGTATTATTATAATGTATCAGTGCTCAGCATTATCTATGCAGTCAAATGCTTTAGTTAAGTCTATTTACATAATGCTTGCAAAAATAAATTATTTATCCATTGTTGCTTTTTTTCTTCAGTGCAATCATGTCAATGTCAATCAAGTAGCTTTATCGATCAGAAAGGTTCTTGACCGTTTTGTTTAGGTTTTTTGCATTGTAATGTGGACAAGACGTGCAACTAAAATAAAAATCTGCATGAGTTTTTGAGAAAATATAATGTTCGTATGTAATTTATTTGCTTTGTACTATTGCATAACTGACATGGATAGACTGTTGAGCCTAAGAATTGTACATTTAAAATAAGAACTGATTTATACACGGGTACAGGGGCAAAACATGGAATGTCAAAAAAAAAAACAAATATACGAGTAAGTTAAGTATGGCAACACTTATGTTTTCGCGCGTATTTTTATGTAGCATAAGTAAAAAGCGTAAAAACAATCACAGTCCTTCATAACTTCAATATTTCAAAACCCTGTACTTACAGGTACAAACGTTCTTACTTTGAAACATTAAAATGTTGATTACACAGAATCCTGTTTTAGTGACATTCATTGTTTTGCCCCTCTTTTTCTTCCTTCTTTCTCCTTTTCACCTTTCTATGCATTATATATCCTAAGAATTGTACGTTTAATATAAGAACTGCTATCTAATTACGCAACACATTTTCGATTTGCAATTGAGTCAAATTGGTTTCGTTTGACTAGAATTGCTTTCAATTTACAACTTTTGAAAGCAATTCTAGTCAAACGAAACCAATTTGACTCAATTGCAAATCGAAAATGTGTTGCGTAATTAGATTGCTGATTTATACACATTTATGCAATAAATATATCTTTATCTAATTATAATAAAACGGATTAAAAATAAAACAATCGGAATAAAAATAGCAAGATGATAGTATTGGACTAAAGCTACGGTTGCCTAAAAGAGCGATGGCCGCCATAATTATAGCTGCAATTTACCGGCGAATGACGTCACTGAAACTTTAAATAAGAAGAAAGAAAGAAAATATGTTTGTTTGCATGAAAGTAAGCGATTACTTAGAGAGTGTTTATTGACATTGCAAGCCATCATCTCCATGACAGCCGTCACTGCAGCCGTTGTGTGGCGGCCACCGCGTATTAAAGGAAAAACGTAAGTAATTTGAACTCTGCGACTAATTGTGGAACGGAACGGAACGGAATTTGAATACAATAATCAGCCTGATTTTTTTAGGGTAAAACAAGGAGTTAGATAAATTAAACCAGTCTCTAACGTCCTGAGAGTTTGTACCTATAATTTAATTTACTTAATTTTTCACTTGAGAACCGGGACCTCAAACTCAAAGCATTTACAGGCACTTTTGAATTGTCAAGGAGTCGGTCAGTCAGAAATATAAAGCTAGTTGCCCATTCCAAAGCGTAGTAGGTACCTATGGAGAAGAACGGGCAAGAAACTCCAAGGACACTCTTTTAAATAAAAAAATTGTTACAAAATATTGCAAAGTATTGGTTACATCATTCATGTTGAAATGATACATTTGAGAACAATGCAGAAAGACGTGCACCTTAGAAGCGTCCGTAATAAAAAGATAAAACAAAGAACAATTCAAAAATTAAAATAAGCCATGGCAGCTAAGAGTTGACCAGTCACAACTGACGTGGATCAGCACCATTCAGCTCAACCATTTTGAAGGGAGCTAAATGATTCAACACACGCTACCATCAGCGAGACATCTGAGGGAGCATGATATTCTCACAGCCGCCAGGGCACATTCAAGTCAATAAAAGACATATTACCTACCCGGTAAATGGTAGCTCTTTAGTACATAGTACTCACACATGTGCTATGCAATTATATAATAACACAAATTAGGTTGATTTTATACAATGCCCAGATGTTCTTAAAATCTTCAGCAGCTCCAACAGTATTTTCAAACGTTAATCCCCGAACGACGCGACCACTGGCATAGCTTGACATGTTCTCCGACACATGACGAGTTTCCAATGTGTTAAGTTCATGGTTGGTCTTTTCCTAGTTTCTTAGAAAGAATTGAGTGTCATAGGGATACGTTAAAATAAGAAAGAACATTGGGAAAAAGCCTCCCCACCCTTGAAGCACCTTTTCTCATATATCAAATGAAAGAGCGATAAAAATACATAATTTTATTATATGGCAATAAATGTGTGAATCATAAGGGAAAAAATTTATTCATTCATATAGATATAAAGACAATAAATTATATTTTATTAAGAATTATTTGGTTGAGCATAAATATATGGAGGACATCGAAGAGCCCGCAAGCCCCTTTGACTCGTGCCCAAAAAACGCTTCCGAAGCGCTGCGAATGGCGTAAATTCTAAAAATATATTTTTTTATTAATTTAATATTTTTTTTGATTATTACTATACTCAACCATACGTATAGAACACGTGTATAAGAACATGATAATAATCATAAAATAATAATCATAAAGAGCAGTCTAATATAAAAATAATAATCATAAAGAGCAGTCTAATATAAAAATAATTAAAAAATAGAAATTGTGTGCCACATTCATACATTCATTTTTTCATACTTTCTTTCAGTAAATAACAAACTCAGAAACACAACAACAAACTAACAACTCACTAGTAACTCAGAATAACATCTATTTTTTCACACATGGCCCATAGTGCTACACTGCTCCATACAAATTTTACCACTGTTCTTTAACGCGGACGAAGTCACGGGCAGAAGGTAGTCATTGATAAAGTCAGGTGTAAATATGTCTATTGAAAATGTTTGTTGTAGTAGAAAACAAGATGTACACATATAGGTACTGGTCTACTAAAATGGAGTAGGTATATCTATCAGTAAACTGCGTTCGCAATTCATTTGCCAAATATGTAAACAAACACGAGTTTCAGGAAAAACAACTGTAATGCCTACATATGCTACACATAACGTGCAGTTTGCGCTAACGCTTCATATTTTTTATGACTTTTTCAACAGTACTAACGGTCTAAAATCAACTTTATTTACACTTGCATAAAGTTAATGTTTGTCTAAGTGGAAAACTCATGTTTTTTTACATGTTTGGCAAATAAATTTCGGACGCAGATTAGGTAGTAAATTAAAACTACAGTACAAGCTTTGATTATTTATATCCTATACCATATTTACGAGTATATCTTTGTATACAAGAATGTTAAGCGCAACTTGCTTCAAGCATCTTGAAAACCCTCAGACAAGAAAATTGGCAGACAGTTTAATGTAGGTATTAACGCTAAAACAACCGAGTAAACAAATATATCAACAGTCTTACGCCACATTGATTCCCAATTCATCAGTCATTCGAGGAAAACTGCCAAAGTGACAGAGTGAAAATTTAAACTGAAATAGAACGTGACCGCCATTTTGAACGGACTGTTTAACGTAATCGATACATCTGATTCGACTAAAATGCATTCGACTTCACAATCGATTTAACTCGCCGCTCGAACAATATAATTTAAAATTCGAAACGCGATCGCGCGGGGACTTTATGCGTTTACAAAGTTTGCTTATGCAGTTGTATTGTCTATTCCCCGTTCAAATCGTTCTTTTTTGACAGCAAATTAAAGATGGTGGATTTTACAATTCATTTGGCGCTTTCGATAACTGTCAATCGCTGTTCGGTCGTAAGGAATAAATATATTTATTTGCTAAAGGGATCCTTTATCGTGGTGTTCATGGAAACTGTTGGTGCGGTCGGTATTTAAGAAGTGGCTACGTGTTAGCTAGCACGTATTTAGTATCGTAATAGGTATTTTATTGAGATTTTGAAGAACTTATTACTCGTTTCTTAGAAAAAAACCTATGCTTGCGTCAGTTTTCTAGAAGCAGACGTCGTGGCGATTAGCACACAATGAAGAGTTAAGTTACAATGTTAAGTTTGTTTTTGGGATAAAGTCATTCCAACTACGGAACCCTTCACTGTGCGTGGTCCGACACGCACTTGGCCGGTTTCTTTCAGGAACCTATATGTATAAATGTCTTCTGCGTTGTATCTTCCTCACTATGGGTTTTATAAAAATGTACCTACCTATTAACTATAGCAGGAATTCAAAACCGGCCAAGTGCGTGTCGAATTTATCCCAAGAACATTGTACATGGTAGTTGAAAAACTTGTTCTCCAATACGGAATGTATGGGAGATCGTATTTTTCAAACTGCAAATTTAAGTTGGTCGATTAAAGAAAGAAAGAAAGAAAGAAAAATTATTTTATTCGTCACAGAAACACGTGCATAAAAAAATAATAAAAACTCGAGTAGGTAACAAAACAATAACAATACGTATACAATAACGAGTACAAAACAGAAATAGTAGGCAGCTGCTGGCACGTCATGACTGTGACAAGAAGGCTTCCACTCAGCATGATGCTGTGCTATGGAGATCCACAGCACAGCGCTGATTTTCAGTGGTCACCCGAAAAGAAACCAAGTCAGGTTTAAAATTCAGAATTATACATAAATATAAAATAAAACAAATAGTACATAGAATATTATATAATGCAACAACCAACAGTATGAATAAAATGACTAAATAACATATATAAATTATCCGCAGGCATCACCACTGTACCCACCTAAAACAACACATATACAGTGTTTCGTCGCGCTCCCACCATTACCTTCGCGCTCACAGTAATAAAGTACAGTTTTATTAGTAGTTTGATTATTACTCGTTAACCTGTAAAGCCTTATTAGCTGTGATAGTTTTCCTTTTAATTTCGTTAATATACTACTGCTGTGATTTTTTCACAGATCCAAGTGCCACCATTTTGCTGGCAGCCCCCCCCCCCCCCCCTGCCAGCAAAATGGTTGTACTTACACACACTTGACTCTAAGAAAAAATAGCACTTTAAAGCTTAATATATCGCAAACGGATTCCTGAATTGAAAAATGATTTTCAGACACCCACAAAATTTTTGAATGACTTTTCCAACGACATCCACACCTTGGGATATACGAGAAGAAAAGAACATCCGCGCTTTATTTGTAGGGGAGGTACCCTAAATAAAATATTTTTCTTCTTTTTTCCATTATGTCGGCGTGATTAATATGTATATCCATGCTAAATTACAGCTTTCTAGTACTAACCGTCTCTGAGCTAAGCCGTGGACAGACAAACAGACGGACATGGCGAAACTACTCGTATAACGATTTCTTGTTTACTACGGAACTCTAAAAATGGGGCTCGTAGAAATACATAGTTAACGTGTTTTTATAATTTTATAAGTTGTTTTCTTAGCAATTGACAATTATTCATTGATTTAAAAAAATACGTATTATTCCCACTTAGTTTAAGTGGATAATAAATATGATGATAACTTCCTGTCACTGTTATTTACATAGCAGATAGTGAATTTGTGTGGTAGGCACCACAACTAAAAAGTGGAAAATATTTTTTTTTTACAAATATTTTTTTTGGAATTCGGTGGTTTTTTAACCACCGACTTCCAACAAACAAAGAAAACCAACACTACAAAATGAAAAATAACTTTAATTTTGGAAGTCGGTGGCTAAAAACGAAAATTCAAAACCAAATCCACCAAACCAAAAAAAAGGGACAGGAAGTTTATCATCATAATTATCATCCACTTATATCTAGGTAAGTGGGAAAGATACGTATTATTGAAACTAAAAAAAAATCCAAGAAAAGTTAATAAAATTTATATGAGACCTTGGGAGCATATACCCTTTCATACAAAAAAATAATTTTCTAAATCGGTCCACAATTGACTGAGAAATCGGAAAAACATACATACGCGAGGAACATATACCACTTATGTTTGCTAGAAATTAAATTATCTTCGTAACAAATTCCTCACAAAATCTTACAAATCGCGTCAAGTCCATCTCACTCCGGCTCAGTTCCTCACCCCAACAATCTAATCATTAGATTTGTCCACTACGGGGCGTGGCGCTGACTCGGCTCTCGCTTTCGGCTCTCGGCCGTCGCTTTTTATCGTCCATTCGGCCCCGGGGTTATGACTGCGCAAAAAGTTAGGGAGAGATTGACATGAACGAAAAACATGATTTGGCGTCGGATAAAGACGTATTTTTAGTATTGTTTAGTTGTAAGTTTTTTTGAAAAACAAAAGATTTCGTTAGGAAGTATATTTTGGAAATTGTATTTTTTTTAGATATGTGTTTTGTTCCGTGTTAAATTTGAAGGGCGGCGGAAAACACTTCGCGTCAAATGAAATTAAATTGTTTATTCTGTAAATAGGATATCGGAATCACTTTAACACGTCATATAAAAAATATTAAAAATAAGCTAGATGAGGTCGGTGTTTCCTATCTGACTACTCTGAGAAGAAAAGCCGAAACAAATTTAGAGATCACAGTCTCTTTTAAAGTCCAGACATAATATTGGTCAAGCCATATGAGGACCATGTAGATTAATGTCTGAAATGGTCATTTGAGAAAAGAACCACACAGATATGAGTGGACCTGTCCAGTCAGTGCAAGCATTTGTCAGTAATCGTGGAGCTCAACTCAGAACTTAAGGAGCTCAGGTCAGTTTGGCGGTAGGCCGTCGGCTCCTGCCACCTACAATTATGAGACTATTTAATACAGCATGTACCAGGTGTGGTACAGACCATCAAACAACTACTTTCTCCATGACACCAACATCGAAATCGTGAAAAAATTATCATCTGTCTTATTCAAAACTTCATTACCTACTCGACCTATTTGCAGTAATAGCCTAGTGATGTGACTGTCGGACTGCCAAATCATAGGTCTCGAGTTCGAACCCAAGGCACGAACACGCGCCTCTGTCTTTTCGGTCTCATGGGCGGCATCAAAACTCAGGAACCAGGGTAGTCCTGCCGGGGTTGCGAGTTTGTCCGAAAGGGATATCGCGGCCTCGGCATACGGGCAACGGAAAGAACACGGGTGGGTTTTAGTCAGTAAAAGTCTGACACATCCTCCCGCTCCGCCCAGAGCGGGAGAAGTTATTTGATAATATCCCAACCACAAAAAAAGGCACCGCGGTAGTCACTAACCACACGAAAAATAAAGAAAGACCTACTCAATCCTAATGTCCATACATGTGGATCGAGTAGGTCTTTGTTTCTTTAAATAATCACCTGTCCCATGACATTTTTCTAAAAAATATAAGAAAACAAAGATAATTAGATACTAAAGGTAATCTAAATCAAAAGGCAATAGCCTTTTATGGCACCTAGTTTGCATTCACCCACGCGAAGAGAAAATGGTCAATATTAGCCAGAAACCAAACATACATCAAATAAATGGGTAAGCATCTTCCAATTGCAATTTTAATCAATTTGTCAAGCACTGGCGACTAGAGATAAAGATTTATACATATTTATTTTGTAAAACATGAGCAGTAACCGTTTGTTGTGACAAGCTTTGCAGTCTAGAAAATGTTATACCTATTAACATCACTACATCACTAGATATTATTATAAAACAAAGTCTGCCACCGCGTCTGTCTGTCTGAACGCGATAAACTCAAAAACTACCGAACGGATTTTCATACGGGTTTCATTAATAGACGGAGTGATTCATGAGGAAGGTTACGGTGTACAATTTATTATAGTTTTGTGTATATTGACTGAAATATGATGATGATTATTGAATAATTCGGAAAAAAGCAAGCAGACTGGGAGCCTTACTAGTGTGCGCCACGTAAACCAATAGAGTTATATGCAGATCCCGGAAGACCCGTAGTACATTCTCGTGGGATATTTTCCGAAATCCACGCGGGCGAAGCCGCGGGGAAAAGCTAGTATAATAATAAGTAATAAAAAAACCGTATTCATCAAAGAAACTATCAAAATTCATAATCGTCTGAAACTGAACGACATACCAATAAAATCGACTAAACGATCGACCATAAAGTTCCCGCCGCGCCGCCATTACTGCAGAGAGCGCGGGAAATGGGGAGACCAATGACTAATAGTTCTGTTGACAGTTACAGACGTATTATTTTTTAATAGTTTTTCGCTTTTTTCTCGGTCATAGATTTTTATAAATTATGGCTTTTATACGATATTATGGTAGTTTTATATAGGATGCAGAAAGATTTTTGCATACTTTAATCAATTGCAATGCAATTACATTGACAGATTGCTTCATTGATCCCGTCTGGGGCACGATGATATTGGGTTTTTCTATCTGGAATTTCTCAGTAGTAGCTCGGAGTCTGGATTTGTGCCCGGTTGATGGCAATAGGCTCGCCCCCCTACATGGGACTTGAACATGACTGGCGAAATGTGTGTGTACTCTATAGGTACCTACACCTCTGCCCAGTCGTTCGGGGAAACAAGGCATGATGTAATATTATGATTGCTGTTTTGATTGAAGCCCATTACGAACTAGACCTACCTATTATCTATGTATCATCTGCGACACTGTCCGTAACTGTAACCGCAGTATTTCTGATGTAATCATGCACTTCATAATGTTAGTAGTTTCTGCCCGCGACTTCGTCCGGGTGAAATTTATTTTTCCCCAGACCCACCGCGTTGCATTGCATCGCCTGCCGCTATTACTTCCTTTTCGCTTAGCGTTCTTTCGGACTTTTTTGTTCTTTGCTTGGTTCCTAGTGGTCCTAGCGTAATTTTAATAGCCGAATTGGGCCATCAAAGAGATTAGCGCGTTCAAACTAAAAAGACAGCTGTGCTGCTGGGGAGTTTGTTGCGCCACTTCTTCTTCCCAGCTAAGCAATAGGAAGTGGTGAAGGGCGGGCGTTTCGGGGGACTGTCTTATGTAATTTTGAAGTGCTGATTCTCAGCCTAGTTTGAATAAATGACTTTAGAATTTTTGTTTTTTTTTAAACAAAGAAACTAACTCTTCAGCTTTATTATTAGTATAGAAAGGATGCTAAACGCAAGGTGTTAGTCATCAGCTAATCACAATGGTAACTTTTGATACTAAGGGCATTGTTACATTACAGTCTCCGTATAGGCACTAAAATGTCGTCTACTAGACACTTTTGTCATATCATGTAGCTCAACTACATCAATCTAGCTCTTAAAATATGAATAGAACATATCTCCTTTGAATATTAGGATGGCAACCAGCTGGTTATCTTTCAAACTGAAGGCCCTTGAATATATTAGTAAGAAGTTGGCAGAACCATTGCAGCGCTGATTTCCTGGATTCGTTTTCTCCTGTACCTATTGTTATTTCTCATGACAAAGTTTATTCAGTTTATATGTATGTATCTAGGTATTAGTATTTATTCTTTTTCGAGTTATCTATCCCTGAAGTTGCACCTGCCATGTAATGTCTCTGCATCACCCTAAGGTTGCCTGCCAGGAAATGCCTCAGGCATTAAGTCGGCCTTTGTACAGTATTTATTTTACTTGTGCATAAAGTTTTAATAAATAAAATAAATAAATAGCTGATCAAGCAGTGATTCGGATAGCTCTTGGAGACACTTCTAAATAAACATTTAGATGTATATGTCTGCCTGGGCAGCCCTGTATCAACTGACTTGAGCGAAGTAGAAGGCTCTGCCAGTTAATCTCAACAAAATTGTAAGAATCTCCAAAATAAATCGTCTTCTCCATCCCCAGGTAACGACTCAGAGCCCGACCCAGAAGATTCCAGCACGGACACAGCGCGGGAGAGCAAAGCGCGCAGAAGAAGAACCGCCTTCACCTCGGAACAGCTGCTCGAGCTGGAGAGAGAGTTTCATGCCAAGAAGTACTTGAGTCTCACCGAGAGGTCGCAGATCGCGTCCGCTTTGAAGCTTAGTGAAGTACAGGTAAGGAATAATGTTTTATATTAGTAGCAGCTAGCCCACGAAATTTAAATTTTCTTACGTTTTTTTGCAATTTGCAGGTCAGTATCAGTTGTATGTTGATCTAAATATGATTCACGGCCGTATCAAATATTTATTTATAGAATTATCATGTTTTAAACAATGTTTTTAGGGTTTCGTACATCAAAAGGAAAAAACGGAACCCTTATAAGATCACTTCGTTGTCCGTCTGTCTGTCTGTCAGTCTGTTAATACCGTTTTTCTCAAGAACGCGTGGAGGTATCACGTTGAAATTAATATCAAATACGTAGGTATACAATCCCTTGGAGCCCTAAAAAATCAAGCTTCTAAGTCAACGCAATGAAAAAATACGGCCATTTAAATGCAACATATTTTGATACACGCAAATAAATCAAAACCTATGGGGTACTTCCCGTTGACCTAGAATCATGAAATTTGGGCAAGAAAACAAGGTCTCACAGCAAAAATCAAAGAAAAGTCTAAATTTCTAGTTTAATCATATACAAACTACCATTTGCTGTTGGAGAATTGACCGTGACGTATTTTGATAAATGGGACAACATATTTTTCTGCACTGCCTTTTATCACAAAAAAAAAATGTATTTTCTAGTTTCTACCCCATTAAAAGGATATTCATGCATGAATATTTGAATAAGGAAAGACAGTAGATATGTGTAATGCTTTAGCGAAAGCGTTAGAGTAACCCGCGAAATTAAATTATTCTTAAGTTTTTTGCAATATTAGGTTGTACGGTGATCTAAATATGATTCAAATTGATTCACGGGCTACCTAAGCACATCCCTTAATCATCGTTTCCAGCTCTTTTATACTGATAGGAATCTCTAATGAGCCTAGCAGATTAAGCAAGAAACTGCTTCAAACATATTTCGTAATTACAAATCAAATTTTCTTCTCCAGGTGAAAATATGGTTCCAAAATCGTCGCGCGAAATGGAAACGCGTAAAAGCAGGCCTCGCATCCGGCAGTCACTCAAGCAAAAACGGATCCGGCACGAAAATAGTCGTACCGATACCGGTCCACGTCAACCGATTCGCGATCCGAACTCAACATCACCAAATGGAGAAGCAGAATCTACAATATAGATTAGAAAGACAACATCCTTTACCTGGGAGCCTACTCCAATCACAGACATCAGCTTTTCTAAGTGCAACGAAAATTGATTCGAATAATCGACTAGATCGTGAGCCGATTGTAAACGGTCGCAGCACTATGTTTGATGTGTCTATGCCTGGAAGAATGGCGCCAATGAGCCAAGTGAATATGAGACATTTTCAAAATGGCCGACCTAGCTAATTTTCGGTTGGATATTTTTGTTTATGGACCATGGTTTTTTTGGAGCTTACTTACTGGCTTAGAACTGGAGTCACGGTTAATGAAAAGAAGGCAGAACTTTTGAATTTTTAATCCAAACACTTTTCCTCTAACACTGGTTCTTCCAATGAAGAATCGAAAGAAAACTAATTGCGTAACACAGTTTCAATCACAATCCGAGAGTTTAGCAGGATATTGCTAATCCATTGCGTTATATGTTTGAACAATTCGTCTGCGTAACGAATAACGCAATTAATGATGTTGAACTGTCAAAATGAAAGCCATTGCTACTGTTAGTGGGTTACGCAATTACCCCGCAGTTTTGAACTATCGTTTAGGCACAGATTAATACAGATGAGACACTGCGCAAAATCATTTAAATAAAAAGCGACTCTTGCTGCGACACAATAAAATGCAATTCAGCTCAAAAGCATTGACTTTTAATAAGCACTATACCTACAATTATTTAAAAAGGTATTTAGTTAAATCTGGTCGCCGTCAGTTCGGTAAGCAAAGCTCCAGGAACCAAGTAGATATACTCGTAGCTGTAACTAAACATGTTTAATATTTAAATATAAAAGCAATGCCTATAATGTCAAATTATTATTAATATTAAAGAATGTGTGATCAAGCATCTGTAATTTTATTTTTCTACCTTTCAGTACAACGTTGTTATAGCCGAAGCGGTTAAGAGGGCTTATCCTAAAAGTTGGCAACGTCGACAATAGCTGTCAAATATTTACCAGTTTTGATTAATTGGGCAATATTTTGTATGGTGTCAGTATGACAATTTCACAAAATTAGTTTTTGTAATCCATAAATATGGCTAAAAGTTATCAAATTTAGTCAGTCGTCAGTTTTATTCAATTCGTCACCCAAAGTACGGTCGGTAGCAGTACATTTATTATTAATATTCTAGTTCGCTAGTTAGCCACATTTCTTATTTCCATACAGTAAGATTGCCAAATTAATCAAAACAGGTAAATTTTTGACAGCTATTTGCGACGTTGTCAAGTTTTAGGATAAACGCTCTTAAACAAGTAGGTGCTGGTTGGTATCCATTATTTTGGTCATCCTCGAGAAGATAAAGTATGGGCTTTCGAGAACGAGAAAAGTTTGTTGAATGTAGTTTTGAATTAATCTTACCTGCACGGATATGAGGATTCGTAAGTATGAATCAATTAGTCTGCCTAGCCTTTTCCCAACTTTATTGGGGTCGGCTTCCAGTCTAACCGAATTCTGCTGAATACCAGTATTTTACATGGAGCGACTGCCTATCTGACCTCCACAACCCAGTAAATGGGTAATACGATACCCCTTGGTAAGACTGATTGTCAGACTTTCGGGCTTCTGACGACCCGTATCGAATGTCATAGATCCACGAAAGACAGCAGAGACCAACGGCTTAACGTGCTTTCCGAGGCACGGAGGAGTCTCGGTATGTAAAGATGGTCAACCATCCACAGACCAACCCCGGCAAGCGTAGTTCAACCTGACGGATGGACCCGCACAGCACTTATTACTTATTTATTTATTTAAACTTTTCAAACTCAAAAAAGTACAAAAGCGGACTTAATGCTTTAGGCATTCTCTACCAGTCAACCAAGGGTGGTGAAGAGATTAGATGGCACGTGCTCTGTTTGAAGGAACAAAGAAATTTAAAAAATATATTCTAATGCATTATACCTAACTAAAATAGGTACAACAGTACATAAATAGGTTACAAAGTACATACACATACTTTATACATAATTACTATAATATATACCTATATTATATAAATATACATACCTATATACGAATTCAAGGGAGAGAGGTGTTGAGATGACTCTACTCTATTAATTTTGATAATAACTCCGTAATTTCTGCTTAAATGCATATCGACTGGCCACTGGCTGGCTTTGCTGGCTGGGACTTAGCCACGAGCTCCTCCGTCATTCGTGTAAACATGAATGGTTCCAAGTTTCCGTGGCCCACTCAAATTGATCTGACGAATCAAACCCGCGAGCCTCCTTAAAGCCTCCACATAGAATTAGTCTAGGTACCTACGACATACCATACCTACAGCTTAGCTTCAGCATAAAATATTGCCATTGCTGGGACACAGGCCTCCTCTCTGTGAGAGGGAGTGGGCTGTAATCCACCACGCGGGCCCAGTGCGGGTTGGTAGATGTCTGGCTTCGAATTTTTGGTTCCAGGACATGCCGGTTTCCTCACTATGTTTTCCTTCACCGTTTTGCGAGCAGTGGTGATTAATTAATTTACACAAAGTAAAGTGGCTACTTGGATTCGAACCCACGGTCTAAAAACTCGGTGAGTCGCGGCCGTTAGGTAACTCTGGACCACCACTGCTAGCTTTGCAAAAACCCACAACTATTAAAATGCTATGCAAAAACTATGAGACAAAATGTGAAATCTCTAAAAATACATCTCATCTTGGAAACAGCCTGTATTTGTACCGCAGGGGGCGTGTCTGGCAAATATTTCTTTATTTAGACAACACGTGCGATCCAAATTCAACCTTACGAAAACACGTTAAAGTTTAATACTACTTACATTATGAAACAGACGCTATACGTTCACAATTCGATCAGATAAAATCTATCCCGGCGACATCACTCAATTTTGAACCCTACGTTCCTCTTCCTAAAGTTCAGTTTGTTTGAATCCAAATAAAACCTTGTCCCTAGTTTCTTCCGTCTACCAAAATTAAACTTTATTACAAGCCAGTAAGGTTTATTTTACATTGATTAGGAATCTATGGTATGCCTTCAATAATGTCATCACCAGACTATGCGATTGCCCTTTGACATTGGATAGATTAGTGATTTATTTATGGCAGTTGAGCAACTAATGTTAGTTGCATGTAGGTACAGGGTGATTAAATAGACAGCTGGGATGCCTAGGAAATTAAGGGCGATGCCATAAGGTAGCCCGCGAAATTCAAATTTTCTTTCGATTTTTGCAATTTGCAGGTTAGTGTCATGTTGTATGTTGATTAAAATATGATTCGCGACCGTAACAAATATGGCTTTACAGAATAATAATCATTAGAATCAGCCATACCTACAACTCCATAAGTTAGAATTGACCTCAAATGTGATTTCATGAAATAGTCTTTCAATAGGGTACCTAATATTAGAGTTTTCTTGATGATTTTTAAGAGTATAATTCTATAATAAGTAAATATTTGATACGGCCCCTAATCATATTTACATTTGCAAATTGCAAAAAACGTAAGAAAATTTGAATTTCGCGGGAAACCCCCTTAAGGTGAAAGCATTAGTGCTTTCACCTTAAGGGGGATGCGCTAAGGTAGCCTGCCTTACGTCTGTGAGTTTTACACAAAAAAAAGAAGATATTTGAAGTAACACCAACCTACGGTCGCTGACCGCAAGTTTTTTGTCATGTTTAATTATCGATACCCATCACACGTGAACACGAGTAAAAGACAATATATATTTTTAAGCCTCGTGCAGATTGGCACGACTTGTCGCACTACGCGACACCGGTAACTCTTCTACCGTGAAGTTTTCTTGTTTTATTCAACCTCGGTCACACGTAGCGAGTAGGTACTTCGAGAACACGCTCTGTATGACAGGCAATTCTCTGCGACTAGATTCATTCACCGCGATTAGAATTGAGCATGTTAAATTTTACTCGCGGCGAATTCAACCCGCCGCGAGCATTCCCTGTGTGTGAGAGGGTACTCGCTACGAGTAGCCATTCCGCTCAGCGCGCCGCTCTGTGGAAATTCGCGTGTAGAAATCGCTTTGTGTGACAGAGGCTTAAGTCTGCGGGCACGAAACTTGCGACGGCCGAGCGACGGAGATGTATACAAACGCATTGCACATTATAGCGACGCACACGAAACTGGCGACGGCGGAGCGGGGCGATCGAGCGATGCACGGGCGGCGGTGGAGCGACAGCGACGAGAACAAACTAGTTTGGTTTCGTCGCTTCCGCGGGTACACAGTGTTGTATTGAATTATTATTTTAGTAATGGAATGCGCGACTGCCCGCCAGTTTGTTTCGTGCCCGCGCGAGATATCGCTGCTTGATTGCCCCGCCCCGCTGCCGCCATCGCTCGGCCGTCGCAAGTTTCGTGCCCGCAGACTTAGAGTCCCGTCGCGCCTGTTTGCCTTGAATCGTATTTTTGCTGTGTGTTTTGAGTAACATTATTGTGTCAGGTTTGCTTGGCATTCGGTTTTCTACTCCTCCCAATTCGCCTCGCCATTCCGCGCCTTAATCGTTGTATCTATAGATTTACAACATCCAAAGCTTCAACAATTATTAAAAGGTGGTATAATAGCAACATTGGCGACAGATGTGCAGTTAATAGCTGTGTATGTCGCTAATCTGGGGGCGTGGCACAAGCGCGGGCGCAGGGAGTGAGCTCAATAACAATGACACATTATGCGACATTATGCTTTTAATCGGGAGTTTAACAAGTCAGATATAAATTGTAGTTGTCAGCTGCTTGTTGGGAAGTCAAAAATAGTGACTAGTACTCATTTTTTTTAAAGCAAATTATGAAAAAAATACAAGAACCCGACTGCAAAAATACAGCGAAAAACAAGTACTACAGGTGTCAGGCACATCGACACGAAAACTGGTACCATGGATTCAGTACATGAATCTGAACCCCCCCGGAGATGAATTTTTTCATCGGTTATTAAAAAAAAAACAGCTGTTTCTTACATTTTGACCGCGTAGGTATTGCACTTTTCTATGAAACAGCAGATTTTTTTAAAAATAATTGTCGACAAGTTTCAGCGCAGGCGGGTTCAGAATCATGTACTGCATCCATGGTATCAGTTTTCACATCGATGCCCTGCCAACCTGTATGGTTGCTTTTTTATTTTTTTGCTTTGTTTTTTTTATTATTTCGTTTTAGTGTGTTTTAAGTTTAATTTGTGATGTCCTGTGCGAGTCTCAATAAATACTTTTTCTTTCTTTCTTTCTTTATTTTCTTTTTGTGAGCCATGGGCATGCGGCATATCTAATTCAACGACGAAGAGCCTCTAGCCGGCTCTAGGGCACGGATTCCGTTTATAAAACGAATAACGCATGAGTCTTGACGTTTCAACTACTTAAGGGGGATGCGCTAAGGCAGTCCGCGAAATTCAAATTTTCTTACGTTTTTTGCAAAATGCAAGGCAGTGTCGGGTTGTATTTTGATTAAAATATGATTCGCGACTGTAACAAATATGGCTTTACAGAATTATAATCATTAGAATCAACAATACAACTCCATAAGTTATAATAATCCTTTAATGTCATGATTTCATGAAATAGTCATTCAATAGGATTATATGAACTTAGAGAGTTGTATTGATGATTCTTAAGATTATAATTCTGGAATACAATAGACGACGTATATTTAGTAACCTAATCCGCGTAACTGTTTACTTTGTTGTTTTACAGTTACGCGGATTAGGTTACTAAATATACGTCGTCTATTGTATTTTATAATGGATTTCCGCAAAGTCACGCCTGAATCAATTAACTATAATTCTGGAATTAAATATTTGATACGGCCGCTAAACATATTAAGATTAACATACAAACTGATACTGACCTGCAAATTGCAAAAATCGTAAGAAAATTTGAATTACGTGGGCTACCGTGACGCTTTCGCCTTAAGGCATGACTGAACCGAGTACAAGATATGCCTCCCCGACCCTTGCTCGTTGAAGTGCCAGCCGGCGCCGAAGCTGAGCCAGTATCTTTTAATTCCCCTGATAATAATAATTATCCGGATATCATCCAGGTTGTCCCATCTTGCTCTCCTCCCCCAGCGACGTCTTTAGCCGAGGTCCGTACCCCACAGGGGGTATCCTTAGCGAGCATTCGCTTAGTTTGGTTTTTATGCCCTGGCTGGACTTTAAGTTAGCTTAAGGCAGCCACAGGATAGTCCGGTTAAGTAGTCACGACCTCAGAGGTCAACTACGAGAAGCCAAATAAAAAAAAAAGAGCACAAATTGAATTGAAAGTTTGTTATTAAGCTGAAAGCTCACAATTGTGACAAGACAAGACAAGGTTAGCTAAGCATTGATGACACATCTTCAAATTATAAAATCCCGCAGACATCATACCCATTTGCGGTTGTCCATCAGCTCCGTCTCAAAAGCACTAACTATAATAATGATTTTAAATAGTTACGATATTTCAAACGACAGACAGGGGGCGTGGTTGGCGTGTATTGGGGTGCGTCGCGTATTTGTACAGTTCTGTAAAGTCATAGATATGTTGTAGTGGTTCCTTCCAACGTTAAGGCTGGCGATAGTGCTGACTGTGTAACCGCTCCGGTAAACGGCATATCATTACCACGTGCCTACAATTTGAAATCTAGTATTGGTAATATCTTTAAATGTACAGACTGTAGGATGTAGAAATGTAGAATAGATGAAGTTCTGCTCCGCTGACGAATGTTATCGTGCAAGAGGATTATGAAACTTATCCTGAAATTATTTTATATTTCTGCAGATCGGTTTGTACAAACACTTTTAGTTTACACTTATCGTTTTTTACACTTATCGTGTTTTGATATTGATATACCCACCACGTCTGCGCAGTTTCCCAAGCTAATTTAAATTGACCCTGTATGACACACCAGCTAAAGTTCGAAAGGCCGTTTGCTCCATCTGGCTAGATCTCTGCCAGTAATCTCACAAAGCCTCTTCTTTCATCCCTCATCGGTGGGCCTATACAAAACGTCATTTTACTGTCACGTCCTTTTATATTGACAGAATGCCTAACTGTTTGGGGGCGTTGGCAGTTTAATTCATCTTTTGTGACCTTGTTAATTGTTACTATTTACTGGGGTGGTGAATCTAAAAAGGGAATTTTATAAAAACCCGTCTCAAGAGAAACTGTTGACTGTCAAATGATACTAGCTATTGTACTCTATGTTCACCCCTGATTTAATTATCATAGTAAGCAGAGTTTTGTTTCTTCGATTATCCTATCCTATAATATTAAATGAGCAATATTTGTTTAAATATAAATATTTTTGTAATAACGTTCTCGAAAACGGCTCTGACGATTTCGATGAAAGTTGCAATATAAGGGTTTACGGGGGCGAAAAATCGATCTACGTATAGCTAGGTCTCATATCTGGGAAAATTTGTTTTCTCCGTATTTTCACCCGAGCAGAGCTCGGTCGCCCAAAGTTTAGAACAAGATGGCTACCTTAGAATAATGACATGGTAGCATGGAATTAGTAAGTACCTACTATAATGGCAGCATGGAAATAGTAAGTACCTACTATCATGGCAGCATGGTAATTAGTAGACATCGGATTATATGCACTATCAAAATGCCAAAATATGCATGCAAATATGCACTAAAAAAGGGCGTAATATACACAAAATATGAATAATCAAAATACTATTTATACCTATATAGAATTAACGTTTATTTTCATAATATATTTATGTTAATAAAAGTTGTAATTCTTGTGACAATATAAAATTAAATATTTTTCTAGATTTTCTAGAGCAAACTTGGGACGTTTGTCACTTAATATTATTTTGTATGCTGAAAATGACCTCACTATATACGTCAACTGGCGATACTGGACAGAACTTGAAATTTGGCGCAATTTCTGCAGAAACCTCTTCAGAGTTTGGCCGGCACCGTTGATAAATGCGTTGACTTTCTTTATTTTTATACAGAACAGCATTTAATTTTAATTTGAATAAGCCCTATCAATGAAAAGGTACTAAACCATCACTGCTCTCTGGGCCACCACTGCTCTTCTGGGCCACCACTATTCTTCTGGGCCACCAACTGCTCTTCTGGGCCACCATTGATCTTCTGGGCCACCACTGGTCTTCTGGGCCACCACTGCTCTCTGGGCCACCACTGCTCTCTGGGCCACAACCGCTCTTCTGAATCACCACTGCTCTTCTGGGCCACCACTGCTCTCTGGGCCACCACTGCTCTTCTGGGCCACCACTGCTCTTCTGGGCCACCACTGCTCTCTGGGCCACCATTGCTCTTCTGGGCCACCACTCCTCTTCTGGGCCACCACTGCTCTTCTGGGCCACCACTCCTCTTCTGGGCCACCACTGCTCTCCTGGGCCACCACTGCTCTCTGGGCCACCACTGCTCTCTGGGCCACCACTGCTCTTCTGGGCCACCACTGCTCTTCTGGGCCACCACTGCTCTCTGGGCCACCATTGCTCTTCTGGGCCACCACTCCTCTTCTGGGCCACCACTGCTCTTCTGGGCCACCACTCCTCTTCTGGGCCACCACTGCTCTCCTGGGCCACCACTGCTCTCTGGGCCACCACTGCTGTTCTGGGCCACCACTGCTCTTCTGGGCCACCAATGCTCTTCTGGGCCACCACTGCTCCCTGGGCCACCACTGCTCTTCTAGGCCACCACTGCTCTCTGGACCACAACTGCTCTTCTGAGCCACCACTGCTCTTCTGGGCCACCACTGCTCTCTGGGTCACCACTGCTCTCCTGGATCTGTTTAAATACCTAGTTAATTTCAATACTTTTATATGAAACGCCTGGCATGCCGCAGTACAGCCAAGAACGATTCTTTGCCACGACGAACAACTAAACAAGGTAATTAGGTATGCTGGGAGAGATTTCTTTAGAAATAAGCATCACCTTTGTACGTATTTTTCTGTACTTTACTTCATATCTGGTTATCTATGTAAGTACATAATTTTTTAAATAAATAAATAAATCACCTCTTTTGGATAATCCATAATAATCTTATAAGTACCCATAATGGCGATGCCAACATAACAAAGCGATCAACCACATCCCCTCAGCTCACCACAGCTCATGGCTCATAGCTATAGCTCAACATTATATCCACCCCATGCCATGGCGTTATCCACGCGGCGTTTAAATCAATTTCCATGTCTTATTTGTTATGCAGATGGCCGTTTGTGTAAACGAATCCCCCCTGTAGAGAGGGGACGAGTTGTCGATAGCTAACTTTTTGAAAAAAACAAAGATTTTTATTTTTTTACCCGGCCTAAGGGATATTCAAAAAAACGAAAAATAAAACCTTTAATACCTACTGATGTTCAACTTAAGACCTCTCTGGCACGATTCTGTGCCTATTGCCGTACAAAATGTTTTAGAATTAAGATCATGGAAGATTATCTAAACATAATCGGTCTTTACGAAAGAAATATTAAATAAATCACCAACACATAATATTTATTGTATTTTCTGTGTTGGTGTAGAAACTGTAGAGGTATAATCAAAGAACATAATACGGTTTTATTAGTCAGTGGCTGTATGGCATCCTCTTAAATTAGACCACGATCCATTTAATTTAGACCAGCATTTCAATGCTTGTCATTCAATTTACATCAAAATACTAATTATGAAATAATAACAATACCAGCCTATTATTATTATTTATTTATTTATAAATACGGACAACACAGATCCATAATGTTAGTAATACCTTAAAGCTAGTATTAGGAGTATATTATTATTATTAATGAGTTTGAAATGGAAACATTTTGCACAGAAGATGACCAAGTAAGGAGCAAATTTCTCAGTTGGCCATCTTCTCCACAAAATGCCTCAAAATAGGAGAATAAAACTCTCTGACACTGTTCTCAGAATGCCGTTGCTACTGGCCCGTGTTCTAGTTACTAATGATGCGACTTTTTTTTTAATGATCGCATGAAAGCCGTCTGTTCGATTCTGTGCAAACATTTCCGCGGCACTACAGAAACGGGGCAGTCTCAAGAGCATCCTGAAAATATTATGATATTGGACGCGCAAGACATCTAGCGACCTTTTGGTGTAGCTGGTCCATAGACCCCCCGTGTACAGATCCTGTAACTGTCCCACTGCTCGGCAAAGGCCTCTTCTCATACAGAGAAGGCACGAGCATCGATCACTACGCTTGCTCAAGACGGGTTGGTGATTTCAGACTTGTATTAATTACAAGTCTAGGTTTTCTCACGATGGTTCCTTTAGCCGATGTCACGATGTCCAAGATACACTTAGAAAGTGCATAATAATTGAAAAAGTCACATTGGTACTCTGTGTCTGAATTTGAACCCAAAAGTTCGTAATTTCTTTCTGTAATTTTTATGTTACATATTACAGAGTATTCTTCTATCTCGTACATGAGAGGTCAGACCACTGGCCATCAAGACATATTAAGTAAGTAGGTACAACAAAATAATGGTACTTCGACTATCGATATCGAAAACATCGATGCATAGTCACATCACTACCCCGGAAAGCGAGCAGGCGATGCATAAAATTCAAAGTAGTGTTCCCCGCGACAGCCGCCGACAAGATCTGAAACATGACTGATAAGAGTGATAAGTCACGAGAAGTATATTATTAATAAGGATGCAGACATTATAGGATTAGACGATGCAAGGAGTTTCTAGACCGTTCTTCTCTATATGAACCTTCTACGCTTTGGAATCAACTAGCTTCATCTTTCTGACTGACCGACCCCTTGACAATTCAAGTGCTGGTAATTGGTTTATTTGAAATACATACATGCTTTTTGTCTTGTTGGGATTACTAATAAATTTAAATTGAACACTCCAGAAGTCACAATTAACTGAATTGAGTGACTGTGGAGTGATAATTGCCTCAACTCATACTTACAATTACACTGCAATGTAACTACAGAAAAAAAAAATTGAGCACCTTAAATTATTATTTACAAGGTGCAAGTACCTAAATGTAAAAATTATCCGTTTTTACCGAATATTGTATAGACAACATTTTGAATGATTTTCTTAACATTACCACCTTTAGCTCAATTTATTTGGTGTCAGTGCAATTGCCATTTTGAATTAAATTGACAGTTCGAGCAGGAGGCCAATGCGCGTTTGTTAGACAAGAAGTACACACGGCTACACATCAAGCTATACATTTCCAGTTTATGCTGATCTCGCATTGTATTGGATTTCAGTACAATGCGAGGTCAGCTTATACTGAAAATGTATAGCTTGATGTGTAGCCGTGCGTACAAACCAGTGCTGTGAAACTCCGAACAAAATATTTTTGCATGGAATTTGTGACCGTCTTTAGCCAACATTCAGAAACACATGTCAAAATGACATGATGACCATACATTACATTACGAAGTGCTCACAAACATGTCTGCCTCCGCGCGAGTATCATTGTTTGTGTTGTGATTTTTCTGTTTGTTTTTCCTTTTTCTGCAAGATTTGAGAATATAACATATCAGAATAATTGACAGTGACTCTCAGTTTGTGAACCATCATGGGTAAGGTTCACAGAACATGTGAAGTTTGCGGTATCAAGGAGGCCTGGCATACTGTAAATAAGTTGCATTTTTCCAAGTTTCTACTGGATCCAAACCGGTGACTACTGATATTTATTGCTAATGTGGTCTTGTGTTCACCTAACACAATTACCAAATTTACAATAATTAAAAATTACGATAATTAAATTTTTAACCTAATTTACAATTACGAAAAGCATCACTCAAATTCTGTAATACGACTCTCGAGCTATCAATGAAGATTCTTGAAGAAATGGTTTAAAACATCGTGCCTACAGTAATATTTGTCTAATTTAAATTGTAATGTAATTTACTCTAACTAGGTTGACTGCAAATTAAATGAGTCAGAGAGTCTAAGATTATACATATATTATCTACCTGTGACACCATTATGTAAATTACTAGGAATATGAAAAAATAGAGTTTCATATTCTTAGTATAATAATCTATTCAATTTAGTTACGCTGATATTGTAAATTGGGTGTTTTCTTAACTTTAAATCACACTAAATAAATTCACACTCAAACGTAGTCAGTTATAAAAAACCTTTTATATTTTGTATCTTCCAGCTGTCGAGAGTGGCTAAAAGCAGTTGGTTAAGATCGAGTGCATCTACCAATAGAAAAACTGCATGAGCAGCGAAACATATGTGCTAACAAGTTTGGAAAAAAGGACTTCAACAAAAAGGGGAATCGTCTCCATAAGTGAAGTATATAGTTTCATTATAATCCATTAAGCTTTTCTCATGTGACGATGTCACAAACAACTAGACAGTCATACAGAGAAAGAAATTCTCAAAATTGATTGAGTTAATTTGTCCTCTATTGCTCATTTCAAATAGAAACGATCCCTGTGTTTTATATGCAGAAAAAAGTTTATACGTCTCATCGAAAATTTTGCTTATATTTAATTATCGTTACAGATTGAACACGAAGGGAAAATCAGTTAATGGAACAATTACAAAAAAAACTAAATGCAGCCTGGCATCACTAAGACGCAGTGCCAATCTCTTGGAAAAATTTGAGTCTGGTGTGCTAAAAGAAATTGTGACATTGGTGCAAATAAATAAAAAAAGGAAGCCATTTTGGTCTGATACCGATGTTGCTTGCTCATTTATATAAATTAATAAATACTCAAATCATAATATGTTTTATTTTACCGATTTTTCAAGATAAATTAATTTTGTAACCTCACTATTATCTGCATAGAATGCATTTATCGATATCGATACGTTTATTGAATTCTATACGTTGCGCATCCCTATTTATGACAGTTCTTGCCTTCAAGGACATGATTGTCAAGTTAGTCAGAATTTTCATGTTGGTAGCTGTTTTTTTTATGTGGTTGGCTAAAGAAGGTCACAAACTCTCTCTAACTGAAATGTTCTAAGTTCTTAAAGTTACATGCTCTGTGGTACAAACTAACATTTCCGCCTTATGACAAGTCTTGAGTCTGGTCTGCTTCTTCTTCTTTTCATGTCGATGGTTTTCTTGTTCGTTGTCGTTTTTGTAAATTCTTGTAATATATTATATGAGCCCAGTAGGTGGCCTCGGTGATTCTGGCATCAGTGGCATTCTTTAGGTCATCCGAGGTGCAGGTGGGCACGTCGGACACTTTCGCAAGTAGGGCATGGTCTAATCAGAAGCACCGCACTCGCACTGGGTGTTGGATGGATCACTGATCCCCTACTTCGACAAATTGTGTCTGCAGCGGCTGACTTGGGTACGCAATCGATTGAGGGCTTTCCATAAAGACCACTGCAGATCACGATCGAGGTGGTGGATGATTCAAAAAAAAAAAAAAAAGAAATATATATATAAAAATAATAATAAATATTTATAATAATATATATTTATAAATGAATGTCATAAATACCCCAATAATTATATTTGCTATAAATAAGTGTATGATTAATATTTGCACACCTATTAAGGTAGGATATGGTTAAAGATCTTCAGTTTTATGTGTCACCTCATGTACCTACCCATATTCAAGCAAATAAATTATTTGAATTTGAATTTTCTCTCAGTAGGTGGTTTGCTCTTACGGTTTTTAAGCCTACCCTAGGGATGTCGGGAATCGGATTCCTGGCTTTTTTTTTTCAGCGCGTATGCGACATCCCTTCGTACGACATTTGGTGCGATGCCTGCATGCGGGTAGAGCTCATTTCTCAGAGTAATTACTCTGAGGCTCATTCAGTGGAGTCGGTTTTAAGCAGCACGATATTTTACGGCACGTCTCATTTAAGGCAATGTCTACTTGCTTAGCATGAGTGGATCGGTGCCACACTGGAATGCTATATTAACGTAATAGCTACTCTTTTTAAGCTGGTAACGGCCACGATAGTTTGACTTGCTAAGTTATATTTTATTATTTTAATTTAATCACAAGCTTATCGTTATTCTCACGATTTTGGAAACATGTACAATGTTCAAATACCTTTTGGCGCCATCTATTATCCTTTCTGAATACTAAACATCGGTACCATAGACCAAATAAATCATAATATTTTTTTCTGACATAGTTCGTGTTGTTCGATTTTTTTTCTAAACACTGGTGCATGGTGGCAGCAGAGGCGCCAAGGTCTTTTTTTGAAATATAATGAATATTAAAAAGTTATTGTAACAGTTTTTTGTCAAATCCGGCGGGATTAAAGAAGGAACTCTATTTCTTAGAAATTTTGATAAAAAATGCGGTCTAGTGCGAGTCGGACTCGCACGCGAAGGGTTCCGTACTACATTAAAACTTTCGCGGATGGTAAACGCACATAAACGTCTTAATAATAAAACTTCTATTGTGTCTCGTTCAGTGTCCGCGAAAGCGTTATAATTGTACGTAGATACGTAGGTACCATTAAGATCGAGCAAAAAAACTCCGAATAAAACTCGTTTCTTGTATGGGGACCCCGCTATAATTTTTAATTAAATTTTTATTATTTGTTGTTGTAGCAGTCATAGCAGTACATGATCTGTGAAAATTTCAAGTGTCTACCTATTACGGTTCTAAAGATACAGCCGGACAGTCGGACGGACAGCGGAGCCTTAGTAATAGCACAGTATAAAAAGATATGTATAGACTGTGGTAATAGGGTCGCGTTGGCACCCTTTGTGTACGGAACCCTAAAAAAACAATGGCGCCGGAGAAATACGTGTTTAGCATGGAAATTAAATTAGGATTATTGCATACGTAATGCGGATTGATCATTGTATTGTTGTAATGGCACTCATCTGCATTTTCTTGTGGGCACATTAGGTACATATTGATCGGTATTTCAGTTTCTTTGTCTGATAAAATCTTTACCATAATTTAATATTTGTCGTAGAAGGTAGGTGTCTCTCGTTGTTTTAACTAGTAGTGTTAAAACCATCAATTCAGATCAAATTAATAACACTAGCAATTCACACACTGTAGGTAAATTGGTGACCCCGCTAAATAGAGGTATGGTGATCAGGTCCGATGAGGAACAGGGTGGAAAGTTCACTCATCCTCTATAAAAAAGGGAGGATCCTCCGACCAGACGGGGGTCGTGTCTGGCAGGCAACTGCCCAACGATTGATGTCGGAAAGTTATATATATTGTCGATCGCGCGGTAAACTCTGTTATCGTGATGCAGGATTTGTGTGACGTCAGGTCTTTGATGCGTAGTTCGCACGTGGCGATCTAGATGCCGCCACAGGTACACAACACAACTATACGGAACGCGTGACATTTTCTTAACGTGTTCACTGCTTGACCGCCACCGAGAAACTCTGCTTAGCCCCGGTCGAGCGTTATGCTGCAGACTCTGTGCGCTCCAATTAGTCAAATCAGTGACGTATTGCCGACATATTAATGCAAGGACCATTTTAGGTAGCCAACAAAATATATTAGTCTTCTTTTTTCGTGACTTCGTCCGCAGGCCTATAACCTTCTTCAAGAATGGGCTATCCAATGCAAAAAGAGTTTTACCTACATACAAACTTACAAACAAACAAACTTTACTTCTTTATAATATTTGTATAGATAAAGAGAATAGATTTTGTATTTTTGTTTGTAATTAATAAACTTAAAAAACACCAGTTGTATGCTGTATTACCAATGAGTACCTTATGCTATAATTTATATGTATATAAATATATATATATTTGTAAAGATATCACGCGGGCAAAGCCGCTGACGGAAGCTAGTTTCACACAATGGGCTCTTATGACCAAGAGCCTTTATTTTCCTTCATGAAACGTCAGAAGCTGGGTGCACGGTTAAAATTGGTCGTTTCATATGGAGAAGTGCCTGCAAGAACCTCCACGGTTAATCTCTTAAGACGCCGTGCACGAAATCGAAAGATTTTGATCAATTTTGTTCATTCGTTGTGAGAAAGGGAAATAGAATTTAAACAAAATTATTTATGATTTGACAAGTCGAGTTCTTTGTCTTGCATGTGGCTGAAAGGGATGTTTCAAGTAAATACATGAAAAATCACTAATATTCGCAACAAGTTTTCCGAAAAATGACGCGAGACTGACGTTTGATCCTTTGGTTACAAGAAACTACTTTTGATTTTGAAAATTAAAAAATCTCGTCAACATCATTATAAATGATTTTCTTGTATAAGGCTGAACCACTTTTTTCAACTTCCATACAAAATATAGCAGAAAAATAATGTTAAAATAACGTAATTTTCTAAAAACTTCGAAACAAATTAATTTTTTTTCTTCTAGTAATTAGAAACACTTTTAAGAAATTTAAAAAAATTACATGTTAATCTTAAGATTACCATTTAATAGAATCTAAATTTTATTTTATAAGTAAACAATGATTTCGTAAATAAATGGCAAAGTGAACTATATTAACGACCGCGGAAAACCCATCCCGTCAGTAGCGACCGGGCCTTCCCAGCGTGAGAACGTATCAATTTGCGTTGCAGGCGCGCACGTGAGAAATTGTACGCTGACGCCACATTTAGACCCGCATTTTATTTTAATTACTTTACTTGTTTTTGAAGAACAATTAAACTTTGGATGCCAGGCAATAAATAAAATACCGGTGTGCGCGTTCGTAATTCTTCTTATCCTAAACGGCTTCATTGATTTAAATGTGTTTTTTTAAATTATTTTTGTGTCACTTGAATGGTTCTTAGCTATAGTTGGACCCGGGTGGCGCTGTTGTCGCAGGAAAACGTCTGCCTAGGGTCCGCTAGTTATATTTTGACTTGGTTTCATATATTTTTTAAAGTGAAAACTTCTTTAAGCGCGTTGAGTGATTTATGGTATGGGGAAAACTTATGGGTTCGCGTCACCGACAAGCCCACGCTGATATGCTGTAGTAGCAATGAAGAAATGATAAAGTATTTTTTTGGAATAAAGTTCTCAAAGAGATGTCAGCACCAACTGACGGGGTCCGTAAAGACCAATGTCTGCCAGGGTTGCGAGTTTGTCCGAAAGGGATATCGCGGCCCCGGCACACGGCCAACGGAAGGAACACGGGTGGGTTTTAGTCAGTAAAAGTCTGACACACCCCCCCGCTCCGCCCAGAGCGGGAGAAGTTATTTGATAATTCAGAATTGCTTTAAGATTTTCATAGCCATTTTGTAAGGAATTTTAGTTATTGTTTAGTTAGTTAGTAGTAGTTTCGTTCGGTGTACAAGAGAATGGGCAACACTACTCGTATTTATGTAAAACGCTTACCTCAATGTTATTGAATGTCTAAATGCACCTAACACCAAATTGTAGTATTTTGATGTTAATTGTTATAAATATACTAAACGAATATACACAAACATTACAGACTTATTTCTTAACCGTACCTACGTTACTAAGAAAATATCATCTATCAATAGGATCAAAATTGTTTAAGTGATCATTACACTCGATCTTTAGGCGTGTGTGCGTGAACGGTGCACACAAACATAGCATCGCAATGAATTTGCCTAAACTCTGTCGAGTGAATTTTGTGCACGGACTCTTAAAAACAATTGGCTTTTACGATGTTTTTAAATTACAGGGTTCATAGGTATAGGAGGCAGTGTAGGCCTGCCAACAAGTATCAGGTAAGACTTTATATAAATAGAAAGTGGTCAATAAAACCGAACACAAACCGACAGTGCAGTAAAGTAGGCATGAAGAAAATATTGAAGTGGCTCAAAATGCTATTTAAAAGGTAATTCAGTAGCTGCCCAAAATTAAATATTTTAAACACAACGCTCAATTGACTTAAAATTCAAACAATTACTGTTTCAAATAATCAAAAGCGTCCATCTTGTCACGCGTAATAAACTAATCAAATTCATTTGAAATTCTGTGTTGCAACGAAACTTCTTTGAGGCACCGCCATAGACAATGCGTTGTTGTCTATGCCCCTATTTCTTTTTAATTTCTTTACAGCGCCGCCGATCATGCGTTCGGTGAATATTGTGAATAATCGACTAGAGTGCGTGAGGTACATTTTGATCGATTCGGCTTATAAGCAGGGAAATCGGCCATGTTGAATTTTTCGATTATGTATCAATATGTGCGGTTACCTTCGGCTTTGGTGTGGGGCAGTCTGGTAAGAATAGGTAGAAATCAACTGAATGAGCTGCAACAAATTGATACCAATTTCAAGTTGGACATTTATGGAGTTTTAAATTTTGAATTGTTTTATTTTTTATTTTTTTTACATTGTTCTCTTTTTCTATAATGTATCCAGGATTTTGTAATACATTGATTTAAAAGAGTATTATTGGAGTTTCTTTCCCGTTCTTCTCCACAGGCATCTAAGTTTTGGAATGGGCAACTAGCTTCAACTTTCTGACTAACTGACCGACTACTTGACAATTCAAAACTAAGTACTGTGAATGGGTTATATGAAATAAATGTTTTGATTTTGAGTTTAATACGATACGACTTTAGTGGAATTTTGTTTAGTTGTAAGTTTTTTTACTAATGAATGACTTACGACTTGATATCTGAAAATAAGATGTAAATTTTCTTAGAAAAGATTTACAATACTGTAGGTAGGTATTGTTTGCATTTCATAATCGATATTTTAGTTCACTAGTTAGCCACATTTCATATTTCCATACACTAATATTGGCAAATTAATTAAAACAGGTAACTCTTTTTGAAAGCTATGTTAGGTTCGATTTCCAGCATCAAGCATGATTAAAATCAAAAGTCATTTATTCAAACCAGGCTGACAGTCTGCATTTTTTGAACGTCATAATGACATAAGAGGTTCCCCCAAAACGCCCGCCATTCACAACTTTAGCTGGGAAGAAGAAGTGACGCAAAAGAAGTAGCTAAATGTCTTCAATGATTTGAAACAAGTGCCACTGCCTCTCAGATCAGTCATTCTACTCAGTAGCCACTAACCCACGAGCCCTTCTTTGTGGCCATTAACAGGAAAGTTTAGAAATTCATTAATATTATTGTCATTCTTTATGATCGTCGTGTGCGATAAGCCACAGTTGTAAACTATTGGATTCCGCCGGCGAGGGCTCGAAGCATGAAAAAAAAAACTAAAAAAAAGAAAGAAAAATTGTTTTTTCTGCACAAACAAAACGCATATTTAAAGAAAAGAAGACATCAAATACACACATACAAAAGTAGCCAAAAGCCTCGTATTCAACTAGTCAATAAAAGTTTGACAATGTTGTTCATTGGTTGATGTCAAGGCCACGGACCAAAGACAGTATTGCGTAATTACTGGATGCCTACCACGAGCTCTTAGCGCGATCCATTTTAGGACCTAAACTGAACTGTTCTTCTAATTCGTACCATGACGTTAGTTTAACGATTCAATTTAGGCCATGCCATGTGACAGCGATTGTCCCAAACTGAGTCGCAAGTTTTGGTTTCATTCATTCTTGTTTGGTACCATGACGTCCTTATAGCAGCTCAGCTGAAATGCTCAACTGTCAAAATAAGCGATTCAATAAAAGTTACTATTTCTCTAACATAAACTGAAACGTTTGGTGAATTATTGACGAAAATAAAGTTTTTTAGTGCTATTTTAGTGGAATTGTACAAAAACCAATCTAAGTGAGCTTTAATCTTTCTTTTAAACGTCTAAAACACCTATTTTATATGCCTTTTTTAACCGCATTCGTTTTTGTCTATCAGATTTCTGATGAACTACTTTTATTTGAGTTTTTTGAGGAAGATTCTGCCTCGCACTATGCCCACTATGCCCCAACTCAACTCGCACAACTTTGTTTACTCTGGTACGTTCGAAACAGAAACACAATTTGTTTTATTACGTCGAAATAAAAATATTTTTTTCGTATACTTAATAAATAGCAAAAGGTAAATAAATATCTACTTTGACTAAGAATTATTTTAACAATAGTTACCGTCTTAATGTGGAATCTTAAAAAAAACTGTTGATTGTCTGTTTTACTTTGAAGTAATGATACTGAGTTAAGAACAAATAAAATGTTACTTGCTTCTGAACGTGTCTGACACTAAATAACGTGCGCGAAACAAACTTATTTGACAATAATAGCGTTGTCTCGTTTTCACCAAAAACGTTCCAAACGCGGCCGCGCGGTTCAGCCACAGATTGCGATCTTTCATTCACTTTTAACGATCCAAATGCCGCTGAGCTTATTGGACGTCATGGTACGACTTTGAAGCGATGCAGTTTAAGAACCTAAACTGAAATGCCTTGCTTTTGAATCGTTTTTAATTAGATCATGGTAGGCATCCTGTTGCGAGATTGGCAAATGACAACAAAAACATAACAAAAACAAAGTGCCGATTGCAGAGTTAACTACTTTTGTAACAAATAATAAGAAAAATTATGCTGTGCGTCGCATGTGTGCAAGAACAGGTCATTGCTCAACAAAATGCTGTGACTTCGGCTGAACCTAACGTCGACAGCGCTGGTTTTCAGCAATTACCTATGGAATGATATATTGACGTCGCCCCGTGTGACTTAATAACTCGGGTATTAAGTAACTCGGGTAGTATTAGTTTTAATGACATGAGTTCAGCTGTGGATCGACTGGAGCGACACCATTTTCTCGAGAAGAACCCCTCCAAAGGCGCTTGACTTACTTTCAGTGAGTCTTAAATCTCGGCTAGTTTTACACTTTTAAACGAACTTCAAATATAGGAGGCGGAATCTTTTTTTTATTATATGTTCAGAAACAATTCTTTCCAGCGGCGACCGATTTGGGCGATTCTTTTTTTATTGGAAAAAAAGTAACAACTACTTTAGGGATGGTCCCATCTGCTAGGGTTGCGGGTTTGTCCGAAAGGGATATCGCGGCCGCGGCACACAGGCAACGGAAGGAACACGAGTGGGTTTTAGTCAGTAAAAGTCTGACACACCCTCTTGTTCCGCCCAGAGCGAGAGAAGTCATTTGATGAAGTCCAATTCTTAAA
Source organism: Agrochola lota (assembly GCA_947364205.1). NCBI lineage: Eukaryota > Metazoa > Arthropoda > Insecta > Lepidoptera > Noctuidae > Agrochola > Agrochola lota. The sequence goes on along the minus strand of OX376245.1, from coordinate 11,038,760 downwards.
AAAAAAAAAAAAAATGGATGGTCCCATATAAATATTTGCTAGTCAGTAAGCTAGCTGAACTGACTACCCTGGCTAAAGTAAAAACAACAACAACAACTAAAAACTCCACCTCAAGAACATCCAAAAAAAAAATACAGCCCCTGCCAATAACAGTAAGCTGCGAATCCTCAAAACCCTAATTCAAACGCAGAAATCGTTTAAACAAAACAACAACCATTTAAAAAGGGCTACCATACTCCTTAGTATTTAATGCGCGTACGCCTGATAGCATCCGTCTTTGATGCACATACAAAGTTAAATGCAACGTCAGTGAAGTGACAGTTAGGGAATAACAACTTTATGCCCTTTGCCTTGGACGTGAAAAAAGTTAGCGCTCATTGTTTATTGTTAGAGCGTTTTTGCTACAAAGTTGACGGCCAGTTTGTGTTGAGCTTTGTGATGGGAAAATGTGAAATTGTTCTGGTTACTAGGTAGAGGAAAATTCTAATAGAATTTCAGATGTAACTAGCTTAACACGAGGCAAGGAGGAGACGTAGTTTGAATAAAGTTGTGAAAAGTTTTGGTAGGAAAAATTCAGGATGCAATTCCTTAATGACTTTTTGAGACTTGTTTTAGTGTGTGTCTATACCGTGTTTCAGAAATGTGTGGTCTTAATTAAGGATGTGGTACAGAGTATCAAACTGAACAATTTTCTACATGGGACCAACAACGTAGTCAGCTGTCCCATACAAAACTTCAATACCTACTCGACTTAAATGTATGGGACTGCAGATTGTTTTTTCGCGATCGATGTTGTTCCCATGGAGAAAGTGGACCAGCACTTTCTCCATGTTCTCCATGTTCATGGGAACAACATCGCTGGTACTGGTAACGTCCGCGACTTACGATTTGTAGGTCAACCACCACTACTCTCAAAACGGTGAAGAAAAACATGGTGAGGAAACCGACATGTCCTAGAATCAAAAATTCGAAGACGTGGGACATCCGCCAACCCGCACGTGGTGTATTATGGCCCCGCTTCCTCTCACAGAGAGGAGGCCTGTGCCTAGCAGTGGGAACATTATGGGTTGATTATACTGTAGTACCTACATAATAAACCTTTATAACGAATTTATAATGTTTTAGTCTGATCTTTTTAATTAAACATGTTGCACCCTAGCTAGTTTTCTTTTCCCGAAAATATTTCGATTTCCCTTAAAAAGATTTCGTCAATAAAAACCGCGCCAAAACTAACAGCTCAACGCAAGATGGCGCACTTAAAATGGCCGCCGCGCGCGTATTTATGTTATGGTAATTGATTAATTGGAATCGAGCCGTCGTCGGCGCGACAAAGTGCAGTTTTGTGCCGATCAATAAAACGTACCTAACTCGATTTAATTTAATTTTCACATTACTACACGGTACGTTCATGGAATTGTCTTGGGAAGACGTTTTTATACAATTTCCCGCCGTATTGCTGTCAAAATGTTGTTTCGATTTAAATCTACTGATTTGTTGTGGCGATATAAGTTTGACAGTTGAATTATTGGCGAAAATACGCATTTTATTTGATGTTAGTTAGATAAACAAGAATAAGTCTTAGCGGAATTCTGCTCCAACGTTCCACGCCCAAAACGTTATAAAAAAAACGTGTGAGGTAGTACCTCAGAAGAATAATTAATAATACAAGCAACTCTGCGAGATGAGGAAGAGGCTATCAAAAATCAACCATATCAATCTTTCTGCCTAGCCTTTTCCAACTACGTTGGGGTCGGCTTCCATTCTAACCGGATGCAGCTGAATACCAGTATTTTACATGGAGGGACCAGTAACTGGGTAACACGATCAACCAATGAAAATCAAAATTTACAATGTATTTTGTTTTCAACCCTCATGCAGCGCAGCTCATGCAGAAACAATGTGACAGTTTATTAAAGAAACAATATTCTAAAATCTAACTTCAAAACATTTAAATGACGTCACAAAAAATGATAAGCATTACCAACATGACAGGCGCGTACAAATCAATTAGAGGCGCGTTCATTTCAAGTGCATTACGAATGCAACACTGTGCGTTGACTCCTTTATGCTGCCGACGCGACGGGACGCGCGACGCATAATACTAACGCACATTGAAGTGGCCGCAATTAAAAATCGTAGGTTAAGGTTGGTTTTACTGGTGATTATAATTTTTATATGATGGTGGAATTTTTATTAGGAGTTCTAAATTAAAGCTATGGTTTCGTACGCGCGCCAACGCGTTTGACAATGATGATTTGTTGGCTAATTTTTATCTTGATTTTCGCTAACACACCAACTTAGTTTCAGTGACGTCATTCGCCGGTAAAATGCTGACGCTATGTGGCGGCCACCGTTCTTCTAGGAAACCATAGTTTTACTCTACAGCGAGACTGAGCTTAGGTATGGCACAAGAATATTAATTTATTATTCTCATGCGTGTGGTCAATTGCGAGCTTATCCACACGCTTATTGCAATAGCCAAGCTGTATTTTTCTCTCCAAACTAGAGAATCGATTTTGATGTAATTTGACAGACAAGTAACAAGTACGAATATAATACTTTTTTACCCTATGGACAGCTGCACAGATTGTTAATAACACATCAAAGACGGTGCCATCAAGTAGTGTAAACAACCCCTTAAATTCAGGATGATGACCATAAAAATTGTTTATTTAAAATGGCTTCCATTTTATAGCTTACAGGTGTTGACATAAAAGTCAACACAAAATTATTTATTGTTATATTTTATCTCTATTTAATATGTAATAAAATCTATCAACGTTTTTTTTCTGTCTATTTTAATGGCATTGAGTCATAACGACGGATTTCCTGTGTCATCCAGACCTCAAGTCATCCATCAAACAGTCAAGTCAGGCAGACAGACAGACGCGGACAAAACAGGAATAGGACGTTGTACTGGAACTTCTGCCGTATCCTAAAAGTTAGCAACGTCGCAAATAGCTGTCAAATATTTACCTGTTTTGATTAATTTCGCATATTACTGTTGGTGGCTAACTATTAAACTAAAATATTGATTGATGAAATGCAATACGTAATATCAAAACTCCGAATATTTAGTTTTAGGTGGAAAAAAGTATTTGGAAAGTTTCCAAATGCCTTTTTTACACCTAAAACGGTTACAACATCAAAATCAGTGTTATAATTGCAATTCATTATTAATATTAGCCACATTTCATATTGCCAAATTCATCAAAACAGCGAAATATTTGACAGCTATTTGCGACGTGGCCCACTTTCTGTATAAAGCATAAACACTCATTAATGAGCTATCATTCCGCCTGCTGCTAGGGATTGACACTATTGACAGTTCACCTAAGTTTTTACGGTAGAATTTGATGTTGTAGTGCAAAAAAGGCTAATTTGTAAAGTTTCCAAATACTTTTTGTTCATCTAAAACTATACTATATTCGCTGCTACGATATTAATTATTTCATAATTCTATACAGTAATATAGCCAAATTAATCAAAACAGGTAAATATTTGACAGTTATTTGCGACGCTGCCAAGTTTTAGGATAAACGCTCACAATGGATTGTCTCAGGGATTGTTATTCTTTAGCCACAAGCTCCTCTATAATGATATAATTAATATAGCCAAAATATTAATAACATTTTAAAATAGTTACGGTGGAGTTTCTTTCCCATTCTTCTCCATACGAAACTACCTTTTGGAAGGGGCGAATAGAATCAAATAATTTTTTACCCAACTTCAAAAAAGGAGGAAGTTCTTTGTTGGACTGAATAAATATTTTTTTCTTTTAAATTGACGTTTAAAGTGCCTGTGCCTATTTGAAATAAACGATTTGACTTTGACTTTGACGACAAATCCATACTGATACTTAATAATTATTACAAATGCGAAAGCAGCTCTGTCTGTCTGTTTGCTACCTTTTCCCGCCTAAACGACTGAACGGATTTGGATAAAATTTGGTACCCAGATAGACCTGGGTTAGGTCATAGAATACTTTTATCCCGGTAGTAAGTTCTCGTGGAATACTTACTGCCTTCAACGCGGGCGAAACCGCGAGTAAATAATCATAACTATGCGAAAGTGAGTTTGTTTGTTTTTTACGCTAACAAACGGATTTGGATGAAGTTTAGTACAGAGCTGGATGACAGGCTACTGTTCATACTGGATCGCAAACGAAGTCGCGGGTAAAACAGCTAGTAAGTGAATAAATACTTCAAGTCAGTACTTCTGAATTTAGTACCAGATTACGCCACCTGTCAAATTAAACTGATCACTCGTAACTGTCAGCAAACGTCAAAGTGTCACATACCACAGATAATACAATATTTCAGATTGGTTCACACACGTAAATTGATTATTTGCTGGAACAACTCGCGTTCCTTCACGAAATATGTACAGACAGCAGGTAAAGATGAAAATTTATTTATTTTATTTTTATAGCTGACTGTTGTTCGAATCCATTTAATATTGACAATAAACAAAGTATAGTACCACATAAATAATGCTTAATGCAAAGATATTCACAAAAACATTAGAACTTTTTAGTAGCATATTTTGTTTTCAAAACATACACTTGTGTTGTGACTCATGCGTTGATGCGCACACTGCAGAGAGGCTAAAAACGATAAAATAGAACAAAAAGGTTTTATTAAGAAATTAGATACATAAGTGCCTACCTAGACTGACTAGACTACCTTGACTTAATGAAGAGTAGTAAAATAATACCTTTGTTTAAATCGGTCAGCACATCAGACCCCACGAACTATAGACCTATTTCTGTGCTTCCTACTTTTAGTAAAATATTTGAAAAATTGATGCTAGATCAGTTGCAAAGACATTTTTAATAAACATAAGTTATTAAACAGAAGCATTTAGGTTTCACAAGGGGTCGCTCGACTTCCGACGCTGGTGTTGGGCTTCTTTCACGTATGTTTGAGGTCTGGGAGAAGTCACATGATGCCCTAGGCATTTTTTGTGACTTATCAGGCTTTCGATTGTGTTTCTCATGATACATTGGTCAGGAAATTGCATCACTATGGTGTTAGAAACACTGTCTTGGATCTTCTTATTTCTTATTTGGATAATAGGATCCAAAGAGTGGACGTTAACGGCAAGCGATCCCCGGGTTCTATTGTCACTATGGGAGTTCCGCAGGGCTGAATTCTTAGCCCTTTTTTATTTCTCGTATATATTAATGACCTACCTTGCCTTATACAGAACAGTTATGAAATTGTGTTATTTGCAGATGACACGGCACTTATATTTAAGCTTAAGCGACAACAGACAGTTATTGACGATGTGAATAATGCTCTCTCTAAAATAGTGCATTGGTTGCAGTGTTAATAATTTAGTTTTAAACGAGAGACAAAATTTCTAACACCTAACGTTAAACAGGTGAAAACCAATGTACTAGTAAATGGGACAGAATTGGATCTTGTGGACACCACTGTGTTCTTAGGTATTACTTTGGATTTGAAGCTTCAGTGGGGCCCACATATAACCAAATTGTCGAAGTGGCTAAGCTCTGCAGCCTACGCGGTGTATAAAATCCGTAATTTGATTGATGTAGAAACAGCTCGATTAGTATACTTTAGTTATTTCCATAGTGTAATGTCGTATGGCATTTTGTTGTGGGGAAATGCAGCCGACTTTCAGGCTATATTTGTGCTGTGGAAACGTGCCATTCGAGCAATTTATAACCTAAGTTGTAGGCATTCACTGAGGGATAAATTTAAGGAAATAAACATAATGACAGTCGCGTCTCAATATGTTTATGAGAACCTGATTTATATAAAAAAGAATATAAATCTATATTCTAAACACAGCGACATTCATAGCTTAAATACTAGAAACAAAAATTTTTTTTTGTTCCGAGGACTAGGCTCCAAAAAATTTGTAATTCGTTTAAGTGCCAAACTATACGTTTTTACAACAAACTCCCAAGCCATATCAAAGAACTGCGCCTCATGAAATTTAAATCATTTATTAAATAGAAACTATGTCAAAAAGGTTTCTATAAAGTTAAAGATTACTTAGACGACAAAAAGGCTTGGGACTAATTAAGCTACTCCAATGTACCCCTCCCAAGCAACAAACAATTATTTTAGATTTTTTTTTAGACTACATGATACTATATATAATTGTTTGGATTATTTTATTTGACTGTAAGTCAATTTATTTTAATGTTGTTTTCATTTGTTGTTGACATAATCTACTCATTAAAATGTTTTTATTTTATGAGTTGTATTGCAATTTGTGGTAATGTAAATTATTTTAGCATAAGCACTATTATAAATAGAATCAAGTTTTTTCAACTGAACAGATGACAGCTGTGCTGCTGGGGAGTTTATTGCGCCACTTCTTCATCCCAGCTTAAGCACTAGGAAGTGGTGAAGGGTGGACGTTTTTGGGGGACTGTCTTATGTAGTTTTGTCGTTCGAAGAGTGCTGATTCTCAGCCTAGTTTGAATAATTATTTTTAGAGTCCGCGCCACCACTAAATTCAATTTGACGCGGCGCTAGTGTACCTATATGTTATTGCATCACATTGCATTAAAAAAAAATGTAGTTCCACAAATTCCCGCGGCCCTTCTTCCGTGGCGCGCACTCTACTATTCATTTCGAGTAAAATTAGGGTAAGCACTTACTGGAATGTTTATTATTAATTTTAATCCATCCATCATACATTTTTAGGGTTCCGTACCTCAAAAGGAAAAAAACGGAACCCTTATAGGATCACTTTGTTGTCTGTCTGTCTGTCTGTCAAGACCCTTTTTCTCAAGAACGCGTGGAGTTATCAAGCTGAAATTCATATCAAACACTCAAGTCTACTGTCCCTTGGGGCTGTGAAAAAATTAATCTTCTAAGTCAACGCAATCAAAAGATACAGCCGTTTATGCTGCAAATTTCGACACTCGCAAGGGAATCAAAACCTGCAGGGTACTTCCAGTGAACTCAGAATCTTGAAATTTGGTACGAAGCAGATTTTTTTTCCCAGATATGAGACCTAGCTAGATCGATTTTTTCACCCCCGTAAACCCCTATATTGCAACTTTCATCGAAATCGTTAGAGCCGTTTTCGAGAACGTGATTACAAAAATATATATTTATAAAAATATTGCTCATTTAAAAGTATAGTATAGGATATTCCTAACCACATCAATTAGTCTGCTAACGCTACGCTAGAGACAAAACGTCCGGTAGACGCGGGCGCCGATAAATGTATTTATTATGATAATCACCGAACATTGTGCCTCTGAACGGATATATCGATGGTTTTATTTACGAATTATTGATTATTAATGTGCTATCATTATTTTTTATGCGTTTGAAGCAGTAGTGAAATCGTATGATACTACATTCTTTCAGCTCACTAGTTGAGAACGTTAAATGTTCGCATCACAACAGTTTTAAAATCGCTTTGTTCCATAATAATTATGTGGGTCATACATGAACATTATAATACTTATAATTCCCGAAGGGTTTTAGGCAGAGTTGTAGCCACCCTCATTTCCCCAGTTACATAATAGGAGACGGGCCTTTTGCCATCAACCGGGCACAAATCCAGACTCCGGGCTGCTACTGAGAAATTCCTGGTGGAAAAACCAATAAACACTTTGCCCGACCCGGGAATCGAACCGAGGACCTCATGCTCAGCAGTAGCGGTTGCGGCTACTACACCAACGAGGCAGTCCGCGACGAGACAGTGGGTCATGTAACGGGGAAAGGCTTAACCCCAGGTCACTTACATATCGATGATGTTCATCCGGTTGTTTGCATGAAAAAGGTCGCAGGCGTTAACCACCAAACTGAAGGTCTCTTCAAATTAAATGCCTAAGAAGCGAACTACGAAGCTGACTGATAGAGCCCTAGTAACCTGGTAACAGCATATACCCCGAGCAATTGAAAACTTCGAGAGTCATTCCCATCCCTAAAATCAGTGACAAAACATCAGTAGAGGAACACAGACCCATCGCTATCCTGCCAACAATTGCTAAGGTTTTCGAGCAAATACGCCACGCTTTCGTTCTCAAACAGGTAAATATGTCTTTATCCGAACACTTTTTTGTGAATTCAAATTTACGGATTCACGTAGACTACATATCCCGTGGCTTGGACGTCGGTGGTCAGGTTGATGTTCTGTATTTTGATTTTCGGAAAGCAATCGACAGAGTTGACAACGATGTACTTTTGACAAAACTGGGGTCATCTGTTTCTCTTCCGGTCTTCTTAACTTCTTTTGCGACTATCTGCGCGATCGCAAGCAGTTTGTAAGACATGGTTGCTACGAATCCAAGTCTTACAATACACGCTTGGGCGTAAGTCAGGGATCCGTGTTAGGGCCGCCTCTGTTCTTGATCATGATTAATGACCTCATATATGACGACACTAAGCTAGTCGCATAAATCTGAACGGACGAAGATTGTTAACTCCTACAAAGGGATATTGACGCCAACTATGAGTAGAGCATTGTGAATAAGCTATTTTTTATACAAGTAAGTGCTAAGTTATAACATACGGTAGACGTTACGGTAGGGTTACGACCAATCAATTATGTCTATAGTTTGGGTAGTGAAGTGTCTTGGACTTTCGAACGCTGTCTGACTTTTAGAAATCACGTTTCTGCCCTTGCGTAGGAATTTTTCAGGAGCTTGGGATTTGTTTTGCGACATGCTCGTGCCTTTCGCAATCCAAATGTTATTAGGCTATTGTACACCATTATGGTTCAAAGCGTCGGTGTACTATGCATAAAATTTAAAAAAAAAACCGTGGTACGCTATATGTATATATAAAAGACTTTTATTTATTTTTCTTACGGTTTTGAACTCCGTCATTAGAGCTTTGAGAAGTGATTCCGTAAACTTCCGGGCCACCCAAGTGAAGTATAAAAAACCCACTAGATGACGTCATAATCAGACGATCTTACGTCACCAGTCAGCAATGATTAGAACGGTACGAAAAAATTGGCATTCACGATCAGTTCGCAATTTGCGCTTATTATCATAACCATAAGCGCTTTGGAATAACTTAAATTTGTGACAGAGTTATCTTAGTCATCAGGTTACTTGGCACATTCGGATAGACCGAAATTTATTGCCAGTTTAAGTAGTCTGCACATAAATTGCTTAAGTATGTTACCATTACCAATATGCACAATTTATCAAGAACCCAAAATAATGATCATTGAATAATTTTAGGACGGCGCAGCAAGTGGCGCTTTGTTAGGAAGTTACTGGAATCACTGAAAAGCTCGGATAAAAGTGACACTGGCTGGTGGCAGTCACTCTAACAGAGCGTCGCATCGATAGTTGCGTGGCGTCTGTCTTCTGATGACAGACCACAGACTACTTAGAGATACCATGGTATAATAATATACTTCTTCGAGCTAAGAGAAGATTTAATTCTGTTGTGAACTATCATACTTCGCCTTCAACATCTTTTTCAAAATGTTTCTTTTATCACCTTGGTCGGTATCTCTACAATAAAGTAAATAGGGTCATATCTATTTATGAACTCAATAAAATAAAGTGCAAAATGAAACTACATAGTTGGCTTCAAGAACTCAGCTACGATGACACTGAAAATTTATTAACAGTCATAAACATCATTATGCAAATATGCTACGATCAAAAACAAAAAAGAATTTATTCTCACAGTCACACACTCTCACAACCCCCCCCCCCCCCCCCCACGCGCACTACACCCTCACACACACATCCCCAACTACACAAACTATAGATAATACACGCAGTACACACTCAACCTCAATCCCACCCTGATACTAACCATACTAACAAATAGATCGCAACTATAATTAGTAAGCTTTTAAAAAAAATGTTAACGTTTCCCTAATTGCATACCATTTGTACGAGTACATAACATAATTTGTTAAACTTAAATGAAGGAGTCCTGGTGACCTGAAATACAGGCCTTGAGCCTAGTTTAGGCACCAGTCTCCCACAATATAATACCCCTATAATATGTTACCGTAGAAATAAGGCTAGCAATTAAGAGTAATATTGTGGAGAAAATAAACTATTTTTTATTATTATTATTATTACTTCGCCAGGTATGGCATTCCGAAACATAGTGGTCACGTGGGCGACACATGTCTACGTCATCACATCTGTGTTACCAGAAGTTTGTAATAATAACTCCCCACCCACCTTTATTACCTGTGCGCATCCGATAAAACAATGAGGTTTCAATTAACAATTACGTTGGTTTATGTTTAAATTGAATTGTTTCGATTGATTAGACACACGAAACGACAATTTAAAAGCTTTGGTTTCAGAAAATCTTTCCTTAATCGTGTTTTGTTGCAATGGAGTGGCAACTGGATAGTGACGTAAGCATGTGTTGGTCCCGGAATGCCAGACCTTGTTTTATTAGACCATGAGAGATACTACGTATTGACAGACGATGACGTCGCGTCGGGGGAGCCGCTGCCATACTACGTCCACGACGAACTGCTATATTCCGGTCATTAATGTAAATCGATGATTCCGGCACAATCCAGATTATATTGAACCTGTCGAACTACTAATACGACAACCACTTCTGGTAAAGGCTATCTTGTGCCGTTATTTATATTATGTACAATGAATGTAGTTTTATCCGTCTGGCTCTCAACAAAAGTGTAGGTACATACAGACACAGATGAATACAGATGGTATTCGAAGCTACAAGACCGCGGCGGGATCGTCTTGCTGGGCCAATTCAGTGAGTGTAACGGAGTCAGAAGATCTAAGAGTCACGAGATAGAAAAAGAGGCAGCTTTTAGGTGAATATAACTGTAGGAGATTAGCGCTGTGCGACCTGAATTGCACTTTATTGTGTCGTAGCAAGAGTCGCTTTTTAGGGTTCCGTAGTAAACAAGGAACCCTTATAGTTTCGCCATGTCCGTCTGTCTGTCTGTCTGTCCGTCTGTCTGTCCGCGGGTTAGCTCAGAGACGGTTAGTACTAGAAAGCTGTAATTTGGCATATGTATACATATTAATCATGCCGACAAAGTGGTAAGATAAAATCAAGAAAAATATTTTTTTTAGGGTTCCCCTACGCGTAAAGTGTGGATGTTTTTTTTTTCTCGTCTACCCCATGTTGTGGGGTATCGTTAGAGAGGTCGTTCAAAAATATCGTGAGTTTGTGAAACCATTTTTAGATTCGGGGATCCGTTTGCGAAATATTAAGCTTTAAACTGAATTTTATTTGTTAGAGTCAAGTTTCCCCCCCCCCCTGCCAGCTAAATGGTTGTACATGAATTTGTGAAAAAATTCACAGCAGTAGTATATATAACGAAATTACAAGGAAAACTATAAGAGCTAAGTAGGCTGTACAGGTTAACGAGTAATAATCAACCAACTTAAATTGTCGGTTTGAAAAACATGATCTCCCATACATTCCGTATGGGAGAACATGGTTTTCAACTTCAATGTTAAGTTAGTTTGTTCTTGGGATAAATTCATCCCAACTACGGAACCGTTTATTGTGCCTGTTGCGACACGCACTTGGCCGGTTTTTATTTAAATGATTTTGCGGAGTGTCCTATCTGTAGTAATCTGGGCTATAGACTAATTTATCGTTAACTAAAGTAAAACAATAAGTTACCCAACGTGGCACTCGCCGAGCTAGTTTTCTTTACTAAAGATAAGAACAAATTTTGGAAAAAAAAATCTTTAAAGGAGCACAATACAACAAAATACTTTCATGTATAAAAAATAACACTCATTCAAGACTAAATTAACAAAAAAAATAATTGCAATTATTACCCTTTTAGAAGAATCGGTCAAGCGCGAGTCGGACTCGCGCACCGTGGGTTCCGTACCATCATGTATAAATATCGCTGCAGTGTAGAATATTGCAGTTTTACGTCAGCGCCATCTATTGACCGATAGTGAAACTAATGTAATTTTTGTTGATGATTTCTGAAAAACTGTGCTATTTAGAGACATCGTTTTATTTTTCCTGTAATCTTTACATAAACTTGTATCGCATAGAATCATCTCAGATTTTTCTCTTTGCCAACTTCGGAGATAAGGGGGGGAACGGTATTTAAAAAAATTAATAATATCAACAGTCGAAAACTATGCGGCCAAAAAAAAAAGATAAATGTTTGAGAATGTGCAAATAGCGCTCTTTCATATGATACCCCAGCCACATACCCTAGTAGCACTCCGAATTCTTAAGACCCCCGTTCAGTACCTGTTGTAAAAAAATATTGTTGGGTAAACGTCATCTAAAACTATTCCAAATTTCAAGTGGATAGCATTAGTAGTTCTTGAGATATCCAGCTGTGACAGACAGACTGAGTCGCCCGCCCCGTAGGGGTTCCTTTTTACCATTTTGGTATGGAACCCTAAAAACTAATTTCATTGGATTGGGTGTATGACTATATTGATCCTAGTCATGATTGTCAAGAATATCATACCTATGTATAATTTAGCTTAGAAACATTATTTTCTCCTTAAGTGCTTTTGTGTCTTTTTTAAAAATATTTTTTTTATTTAAATTTAAATTATTATGTTTACCTACATTTAAACGAACTATAGACTAATTTAGCCCTCTGGCTTTATGTAAAGATGCTGGTTCGAAAGTAGACATGGCAAAGCATCTGTGATACCTGTAGTATAAAAGAAAAAAAAGTGATTTGGCATGAAACTACCTACCTGTTTTTTAATACAGTTTACATTTTCATTTATGGTACATACTTTTGGAACAGATATACGTCAGATACTTTCCTCCTTGACTCAGATATACGTCCTTCATTTTCGCACACGTCAACCACCTAATTATGGCCAGTTAATCGAAAATTCTACTCAAACCCATTAGCGAAAAACAATAAAACTATCCCAACATACAATTAAACATAACAACATTGTTAAACAATTAAATGTCGTCATTAATTAATTAATATTTAAAGTAATTGCTGCCATTGTTACAAATTAGTCACAATGGCGGCGGGCGCGAATTGGCGCGAATGAAACCAATATGGCCGACAATTATGAGCTATGGAATTAGTATGTACTATATATTATGAGTCGATTGCGCGCCGAATACGTTCCGAAACGATTGTATGCAAATTGTTATGCATTGGAGGTTGATTGATTGTTCTATGTGTGCCAAAGTTATGGTGTACTGCCTAATTAATCGTTTTCGGTTCTAAACTGGAGTAGCCCAACTGGAGGATTTCGTGCAAAAATTCATGTTTGCTGTTGTCATTGATGTTGGTTGTTCAAAATAATTATAACAATTAATCGTAACTGTCGGCATGAGATTTGACAACCGATTGCCCTAAATATAATTATACTCGTAAATGGATCTTTTCGCGTATGGCTAGAATCCGAACTAACTCCGCATCTTTTTTTTAATACAATTTCCAAGGAGCTACCATAGTAGTGTGCTACAAGGATATTTTGGCGCCTGAATGACATTGACAGTGGCGGCCCCCAGCTGTTGGTAAACATTTGTGAAATGGTTTCGCATCCATTGTATTGACAAAAATATATGGCGACTTAGTTCCCTTTTTGGTCACGCGCCAAAATAACCACAGACTGTAGTCAATGCATGATTTTGTTCAAGACAAAATTTATTTATTTATTTATCACAAACACAACTATCATTACAAGTAATAATCCTAATGCGGTAGCGTGGTCTTTAGTTACATTCTAAATTACAATTAAAGCTACTAGTTATATATTAGCATAACATAATACAAACACTGTTACCTTTTTTAAATGTATTTTATAGCGCGCCCAGCTTATCTGTGCAGTAAAAAAAAATGCGTCAGGTGCGCTACTTCACGGGTGGCGCGGAAACGTGTGCATATTATGAAGAACACAACTTTTTCAACTTTATGTATCGCTATATCTCGGAAATGGTGGTTCTTAGGAAAAAAGTGTATAACCAATTTTTATAGATAATTGCATGATGAATAATTTTTGTCTCATCTATTTTTACGATAAAACTTGCCGTTTAGCTGAAAAATGCAAAAAACCGATTTTTGCAACATTTGACCTCGAATATTTTTTTTTACACACGTTGGATCGATTGGGACTTTTGACATGTTGTTTGTAATAGTGTTCCCAACATTCATGCCAATTTTCAGCTTTGTGCGAATTAATGTAACCTTACCCCTATTTTTTAAGCTAATTTGACCGGTCTAACAAGGTAGGTCTTGAATTCATGATTACTTAAAATGTAAATCTCTAGACTAAAAATGTTGAGAACCACATCCCACCAATCGATAGCATACAAATATCCCGATTACCGATTATAAATCGATTTTCGGGAATCGATTTTACGATATAAGGATATAGATTCTTTAATAGTACTTAATTAAATTATTAGGGTTTTTTTATTGCGTTTTTTAGAAGCTGCTATTGTATTGGCACATTAGAATTCTGTGGATGTTTAGAACCAGACTGGTTAATGCATTGTTTTATTTTTTTGCGCCATTTTCCTTGTTGTCTAGCGCAGATTCAGTTGAATCTAAAAATAGATCTTCAATATCCGTTGTTGAGTATTATATCTTGGTTTTTCTGCTACTTTTGCCTTTTGATGCGTCAAATTATGATTGTGCGACTGAATTCGCAGATTTGAGATTCAGGTTATGTCGTTGTGGCCCATCTTCGCCTCTCATGCACAAAGTTGTGGTTTCAAATCCGGAGAATGAGACTTTTCAATTCATATGTACTTTCCGAGTTTATCATGGACATTCCTGACATCGGTGAAGGAAAACATCGTGAGGAAACCTGGACTTATAGTTAATATAAGTCTGAAATCGCCAACACGTCATGAGCAAGCGTGGTGACCAATGCTCGTGCCTTCTTTGTATGTGAAGAATCCTTTGCCCTGCAGTGGGACAATAATAGGCTGGTTATTAAATATTATGTTATATTATTACAACTTAATTGGCAAAACAAGGAATCTAGACGAGAACATTGTTTTCTTGCCCTTCTTTGCCATAGGTACCATCGCGGACACGCATATATAACCACATTGAAAACAAAATCGCGTGCACGGCGTGCATACGACCCTTTTTCTTCGTAGGTAACCGTTACTATAGCGGCTGAGCGCTGCAAGCAGAAATACTCCTTAAGGTATTCAAATATGCGTGTCCGCGATAGTACCAACTACACTTAGGAATGAGCAACTATAATTGTTTCATCTTTTTGACTGACCAACCCCCTGACAATTCAACAGACCCCAGCACTCGTGTTTGTGGTTTGTGTGTGACTATACTAGACCAACGATGCACTCGCATTGAATTAGAGTCTAACTGAATTACCATATCCATTTTCGGCAATTTTCGGCCGAAATATTTTAATATTTCGAGGCAGGGCAGAAAAAATAATTATTTCCGGCAAATTCATTTATTTGGAGAAAATCGATACTTATAACTACTAAAACCCCAATAACTGTGAAATAGCATATAAATACTGTATATTTATAAATAATAATTGTATGTACTTATGTACCTACTTGAGAACATATCGGTTCGTGCGATTTTATTTATTGCTTAATATAATGATTAAAAGATGGACACTGCATTTCTTTTAATTTTAACGAAGAAAAACCTATCGGCAAATAAAAGTGATTTTTTCGTTTCGATTTACGGGTAAAAATGTAAATCAGGCCTGATTTCGATTTAATTTTCGGCCGAAAAAAAAACATTTTCTGTTTGCTGTTACAGTTAACCCACCTAATTATAATCTCGGGGTCACAGGACATTCTCCAACCATAAACAGTACATTATCTGACTCACCAGCTCGTAAAGACATCAATAAAACTATGCCAACCATAAACAACGATATTAATACTCAGCCAGGTGTGTCTATGATACCTGTTAGCGCTCATAAAGTGTCTATGATTACTTCCGAATTAAATGTGGTATTGAATAGTAATAGTTTTATGGTTTCTGTGTAACTGAATATCGTTGTAGATAAGTGGCTACATATTATGGTTTTAACGGTCTACATGATTGATTTTCTTGGAAGACAAATATCGGGGAAGTAATATAAGTGAACATCTAAAAACTTATTAACCTTCAAATGATGGACACTTTTTTAAATTAATGAACCTCTAAAAAAAATTTTTGCGCCCAATGTTGCACAGTTTTTGTCCTTTTCCCACATTTGCTTGCGGTAACTTTGCCATTTAATATTTTTAGGAACAAAATAGGAATTATTTGAAATTTACAGTTCACAGGACACAAAATGTGAATGATTAGAGCTTCGGTTATATGAATACACGGTTATATCATTGGTTTTTTTCTCATGTACCGTTCGTATCGGTATCGTTAGAAAGGTCGTTCAAAAATATTGTGAGTTTGTGAAAAATATTTTTAGATTCAGACAGGTTTGCGAAATATTGAGCTTTTAACTGAAATTTTTTGTTAGAGTCAAGTGTACCCTGCCAGCTAAATGATTGTACTTGGATTTGTGAAAAATTCACAGCAGTAGTATATATAACCAAATTGAAAGGAAAACTATCAGGGCTAAGTAGGCTGTACAGGTTAACGAGTAATAATAAACCAACTTAAATTTGCAGTTTGAAATACATGATCTGCCATACATTCTGTATGGGAGAACATGTTTTTCAAACGCAATGTTAAGTTTGTTCTTGGGATAAATTCATCCCAACTACGGAGCCCTTCATTGTGCGTAGTTCGACAGGCATTTGGCCGGTTTTTTTATGTTACTGTGAGTTTTGTACAAGCAAACAAAATTCTTGACGTGCCTACTTAGGAACTTTGTAACGTAAAAGTAAATTGGATAGGTACCTCAGAGTAATCACTAAAGATAGCTACCTAATTCAAAAGTGTCAAAACTGTAGACAAAATAGTTTACAGTACATAATAATGTCTATGGTCACAATTATTTGGTGAGTAGACAGACATTCGATTAATGTTGGTCAGTTTGTTGGAAGATTTCATTATAATAGCAATATTGTGATTTATAAACGATAATATTAGTAATAGAACATTTATGAAACGTTTATTAATATAACATTTTATCGAAGGTTTTATAGGCTTATCAAGCACTTTAACTAATTAATGTTTTAAACCTTAAATACGTTTTTTTATTAATAAGACCGTTAGTACCTACCTAATGCAGCAGAACAATAAATACAACAGAAAATCATTTACAGGCAAAACTGCGGTCAAAAACAAACCACTTAAAAATTTCTCATGACTAACCATAAGGCCCACGCAGACAGGCGCGACAAGGCGGTCCGACGTAATTCTGGTAGAACAATTTCCATGAAGTTTTTATATAAATTGCTCTACTAGAGTCGCGTCGCCTCTGTCAGCGGGAACCTTAAGTCGTTATTTAATATTCAAAGCGTGCAAAACACCTCATTTCTAATGAATCGACAATAAATCAACAAAGTTCGGTGCAGTAGCTCAATTTGATAGCCATATTGTCGTTTCGAAGAATTTGGCGCGAACGCGACTCAATATGGCAGGCTGGTTCCTGTTTGTCTATGATTTAAAAAAGTTTATTGACTGTTAATTGTCTATGTTTTTAATAGTTTCATGGCCCATGTTGCAATTTAGTCCAATGGCCCTGGCGATTGTGAAGACGTGAGTTCAAATCCAGAGAGAAATAAAATAAAGTTATAAGGGTAGTTTTTGTAATTTTTTTTGTGACAAATTCTGGCAAATTTTCAAATATACATATTAATTGGGTTTTCTCGAATCCCATGAGTTTTCGAAAGGAAGGAATACGTCAAATTACAAGTCATCCTGTAAATAATACTGTATTAGTACCTAGGTAGGGCTATACCAAGTGTAATTTACAATATTTTTTATGCTTAGACCAAAACATTCTAAGAAATCACAAAGTCGTATTACCTACTTATTTGAAATGACATGGTAATTATGAATTACATAATATGTAATCTTGTCTAACGCCTCAAGTCCACATTAGCTAATGATTAATAAAACTTAATACCTATATACCTGTTAAAAGGATATGTACCATAATGAGGGTAATTAGATAAACGGTGATCATTAGTCAATAACAATAAATGGTAAACTATTGTATGATTAAAAATAAAAGCAAATTATTAAAAAAAAAAAATTAACTTAACCTAACCTAACATAAACAATAAAAGTTAACTTATTTTATACTTCGTCACCATCAGAATCCACTTCAGAATCAGGCTCTACAATAGATATAACTTCTAAGAACACTGTCGGAGCTTCCTGATCCTGAAGTTTCAGTAGTTCTACTGTTTCCTTAAAGTATGTCTGCCTCTTGTGGGCATTTAATTTTTGGTCTTGTGGAAGAAATTAGAGGATCAGAAGAGACGATAAGCATATTGAGGATATCCTCGTTTGATGCTTGTCTACTCTTTTTCCTAGAATGGTGTTCTCTGAACCTCCTAAAGTCTTTGTTTCGGGCCACTGAAGCTTCTTCCGAAAGACTTCCAATTGGTACAATAGCATTTTCTGCAATTATGTCCCCTCCGTGAATCAACAATTTGTGGACGGTTGATGACATGTAGTACCAATCGTACAGTTCCACGTATTTTTCAGCGGTTGTTCTAGCGTATTCTTTAAATTTCGGCACGTCTACAATCTCTCCAGATGTGATAGCTTGCAGAATCACAGCAAATCTGCGTATTAGGTCTTCATCTAATTCAGTGATCGCTGCAGTTTTATCAGGAAATTCAAAAAACCGCCTTGCTGTGTTCCCGTCGTTAGTTGTGCCTGATCCTTGCTTAACGATGTCAATCAAAAGGTTGAGGTCATCTTTGAATCGATCTTGAATGAGTTTTTTTCGTGAATGCAATAACTCTTGATGACCTTCTCCTCTTGCAGACCACTTTTTGAAGTCGAGACGATACGCTATGTGTAGAAGACATTCCATCACATTAATGCGGGCATGAAGTGATGATAATCCGAACTCATACACACCAGAAGAAATGGTTTTTGACGCAATGACATCTAACTTATTCATTTCTGTAGGCTTAGCCAAACACAGGTAGCAGGCCGCATTTGACTTAGCTTCAGACAGATATGTACAAATTTTGCCGTCAATCATCGTCATCATTAATTTGTGACTAATTTCATGTCCTTGACATTTTGAGGGAACGAGAGCTTCAATTTCGTTATTCATTGCAGTTTTTTCATTTATGACAACGTCTTTGGTTTCTTTCACAAAACTAAACTGGACTGGACGGCAATACCTAGGTGAGCAGGGTTTTGGATTCACCCATACGGTATCACCGTCAGCTGTCAACTTTAATGGAACCAAAGAGGTCATAAATATGCTGGAATCATCTTGACCACTCTCTATGTTTTGCTTATATCTACTTTGGTTAGATGCACCGTCAAATCCCCACTTTGATATTAATATCAATTGTTTATCTTGTATCGCATCAGGACTACGAATAGTTTCAAAAATTCTGTTCACTGTTAAATCTAGTAACGCTTGTAGTGCAATCTTAGCAGATGAATCCGTTACAGTCACAAATGTCTTCGGAGGGTAGCACTGTAGCTTAGCTTTTTGCACTTTATAGTAAGACGGATATATCTCCTTTGAACCTTCTCGAATAGTCGTTTCCCTTAATGTGGTATATTGCCATTTCGATAGTTTTAATGAAAGTAGCAAACCCAGTGCTTTTTCTGGTGAAAATATTGTTGAAGGAGCTGGTTTGTTCAACATTTCCTTGATTTTTTCTGCTGCTTCTGGATTTTGGAGCATATGTTCAATAACAGATGCAATATCCTCACGACCATCTCCTTTCAAAAGTGCTGCAGCTGAATAAGCTACTTCATTAGGGTCATCGCCTATATGTTCATCAGATCGTCTCTTCTTCTACTTGTTACTTAGATCTTCAAACGGCTTTCGAGGTCTTTTTGTCATCGTTGAAGTTGATTTCATTGTTGAAGTTGATGGTACAGGTTCAGGTACAGGTTCAGTAGAAATATTTTCACTTGTTGATTCTTGAATGAGCAAATTGGTTTGCACGCAGTTTGGCCAGTCAATATTTGCCTCAAGCCAATTACTGTAATCACGCCTAAAAACTTCACTTTTCCTGTGGGATCGTAACCATCTCTTTTGAACTGCCCGTGTAAATCTTCGACAAAATTCTTTCACGGTAACACTGTGTTCATCTGAAAGGCTAGAGCCCAGTCGAATAACAAGTGTGTTGAACAATAGTTCATGATCGAAAGACGAAGCATCCTGATTGCTCAGAATAACAAACAAATCCAAATTTGTAATAATGCTTTCTATTATTCACGATCACTGAGTAAAAAGACACGGTAGGATAGATGTTAGTATTAGAAATGCTCTGAACAATGAACTGAAGTTGTGAATCCAATGTTTGACTATTTATTGTTATTGATGATGGTATCACATTTATCTAATTACTTTCATTAAGTTAATCCTGCACTGATTGCTAAATTAGCGAGTACCCCAAATTATTTTGGTACGTATCCTTTTAACTAGGTATATAGGTATTAAATTTTATTAATCATTAGCAAATGTGGACGCATTAGACAAGATTACGTATTACGTAATTCATAATTACCATGTCATTTCAAATGAAAATCACAAAGTAGGTAATACGACTTTGTGATTTCTTAGAATGTTTTGGTCTAAGCATAAAAAATATTGTAAATTACACTTGGTATAGCCATATTTAAGCATTAAAATGTACATATCATAAACATTTTTTATTATTTAATTTTGACGATTTAAAAAAAAAAAAGCACAAGAGATGACGCAACATTAAGTATGTCAAAAATTCACAAATAAATAGTACTATAACAGTGTGCAAGGATATAATGGCTATCCTAGCGATTCCAGAGATATCCTCATTTTTCATGTCAGCTCCATACATTTTTTTCTTATAAAAATTATAACTCTTCCATTTGTGCACACAATTACTTCATATGACATTTTATAGAACAGTAATGAGCGGCAGAAGTCATTTCCAGCAAAAAAAATAACATTTAAGACATCGAGATCCTATGTCTTCTACAGCCGATTTTCGGTCCACCGTGCGTCGCCGCCACTAACTTATCTGAACCAGCGGCCAAAACTAACGAAATCACTGATCAAAATTTAAAAACGTTACGTACTTAGCATGGACTTTGGCTGAGCATTATTCATGTCACTGTCGCACAACTGTCAAACTAAAAGTGCAAGATAAAGACGGAAACATGTCTAAGAAAAAAGTGCGCGCTAAGAAACGTTAATTTTTCTCAGTCTTTGAAATTTTTGCACATAGCGAACTACGTAGTAGAGTAAAGTTTTAGTTGTTAATTATTACACGTACATTAAATTAAAAATGATTAATTAATCTTATAATTATGTATATTTATATAAAAATCGGCCAAGTTGAACTGGAATGCATGTTGTATACAACGTGTTTATTTTGATATCCCATAACTACGGTATATATACCGTGTCAAAGAATCAACTAGCATATAAATATTTTTTTCAAGATAACATAACACAAGACTATCGATGTGTAAATACAAACCTCTGTAAAGCTTAGAATCCTTCAAATGCGGTACTAATATAGTACGGTGACTTTCGAGACATTCCAATTTTAAAGAGTATTTGAATTGCCAAAATGAAATGTAATTTAAATCAAAAGCACTAAGGAGTATTGATATCAACTTCGAAGCAAATCACTCCCAAAATAACTTTCTACCCCTATTTAACTCCGTTAAGGGATGAATTTCAATAAAATACGAAACACGTCTTCCATCAATTCTGTTAAAAAATGTTTCTGCAAAATTTGAAGTAGATTGGACCAAGGAATCACGGAATTTAAACGATTGGGACTATTATTTTCAATAAATTGTAATTTACTGAAAATTTAAAAAAAAACACGAAAAATCGAATTTATTGTTTTTTTGGTGAAATAATGAGAACTCGAAGTAACGCTTCCTTGCGATCAATACATATGTGTGTAAAACGTATCGACGAACGGCAACACTTGCGAACGGTCCATTCATCTATCAGACAGCATAAAAACACATACGCAATAGTTAAATAGGTACACAAATAAAAATACGAAAAGCGAATTCAGACTTTATTTCTTAACCGTAAACGGTAACAAATAGAAATTGCACCAGTTAAGTAGGTCCGCAGTTTACTAAAATGATTCTGAGAAGTGTCCGACCGGACTTCAAAAGGATGCACAACCGAATTCCACGATTAAATGTATAAAAATAAGGTCTTAATTCGGTCCAATATTTTCATAGAAAAGGGCACCACCAACTTATAATGAACTCTATTCGACAGATAAAACGATTCATTTTTTCTGTTTACATTGCCTGCCTTTGTAGAAGCCGTCGCGCCGCGGCCGCAAGCAAGCATTGCCGCATAAACATTGGTTTAGGCAGTATTCTTTTTATTTATCATAAATATGGTAAGTAGGTATGCTTATTAAGTACCTATTAGCTCGATTGGTCGACACGTGTCTAGTTGAAAAGGAACGAGTACTAGCGATTTCGTGATGCGAGAGTGGTGAATGTAATTTCAATTAGTTTCTCTCGTTTACGAGGAGATGTGATAGTGGTAAACACCGTGCGGTGCTTCCGATACAAACGAGAGATAACGGAGGTGAATGAACTTACACCAACCTATCGTATCAGAAATGAAATACCTACTTGCAGGTACTTACTTGCAGCTGGTTATTCGTCCAACGTCCGTTGACCCACCGCGAGCGCGCTGTCAACTGACTCGCACACGCACAGCTGTGCCGCGCTACGTCATCACCGAGCGGATCGCGTACGATCTTACGTTTATGAATGAAATAGTGGAAGCGCTACTAAGATTGAACTCGAATGACAGAATAAAAGTGATAAATTTCTAACTTCTATATTAGATGTCTTAAAAAAACAATAACAATGCTAATAGTACTTATTAATCGTCTGGAGTCAGTGTGTTTCGGCTCCAGAACGATTTACAATTAATCGTGTATATATAGATAGATAACAAAACTAATAACCTAAAAAACCAATAAAAAATCCTATTACAACCATTTTCGACTTTTACGCGGACGAAGTCGCGGGCTAGTAGGATATAAAAAACACCTTAAACAGTACATAGTAATTTCATACAGTATATCTATGTGTAATAAATAGATAACATATTTACCGGTAATAGCGGGAAAACATGACGCTTCCAACCTCGTTTGTTCAAATACGACGAGTAATTTAGGAGTCACGAGGAAACAGGTGAACATACATTCATAGCCTGTTAAAATCATACCCCTTCTTTGGCTTGGAATTGTGAATTATGGTGAGTTTTACCCGAGTACGGCAAACTCGGGTAAAACTCACCATAATTCACAATTCAAATGTGACTCCATTCCTTTTTTGTGCTCTATCATTCGTAATGACAGTAATGTAATATTGACGTATTTCAAACCTAAAAACAAACTATTTAATATATCCTATTTCTTTAGATAAAAAATGATTATAAGTTGTAGCACAGATAAATACTATGCTGTAGGTATAAAAACAGACGTTCTTAGAAAATATAATGCTTACCCAATATTACTTTGCAAGGCGAGAATATATTGTTGTTGGTTATGGTGGTTGGTGAAAGGTGAAAGGTGGTGAATTCTTCCTATTATCATCATCTTATTGCTTAGTTCATTTATTGGCCTGTGCAGATATTGCAAACGTTGCAGGTACAGTGTTCAGTGTTGGGTTTTTATTTGTTCCCATTTTTTTTAATTTACATGTCGCCACAAAATAATAACAAAAATAATTCCTTTTTTTTGAAGTCGGTAAAAACAATGATAATCATATCATTCAGTCATGAGAATACACACACACACACACAGTCTAAATAAATACCTATTCAACACTAATTGTATTAAATAATTACTTCAAACTTGCCTTATCATTAATCTTTTCTGTAAATATAATTATTTAAATCACGTACATTTTATCGCACCGATTTGCAAAAAAATACATAGATTCATTGTCGATGAGACAAATTACATAGATTCATTCACGATGAGACAAATTACATAGATTCATTGTCGATGAGATAAATTACATAGATTCATTGTCGATGAGACAAATTACATAGATTCATTGTCGATGAGACAAATTACATAGATTCATTGTCGATGAGACAAATTACATAGATTCATTGTCGATGAGACAAATTACATAGATTCATTGTCGATGAGACAAATTACATAGATTTATTGTCGATGAGACAAATTACATAGATTCATTGTCGATGAGACAAATTACATAGATTCATTGTCGAATTGTCGATGAGACAAATTACATAGATTCATTGTCGATGAGATAAATTACATAGATTCATTGTCGATGAGACAAATTACATAGATTCATTGTCGATGAGACAAATTACATAGATTCATTGTCGATGAGACAAATTACATAGATTCATTGTCGATGAGACAAATTACATAGATTCATTGTCGATGAGACAAATTACATAGATTTATTGTCGATGAGACAAATTACATAGATTCATTGTCGATGAGACAAATTACATAGATTCATTGTCGAATTGTCGATGAGACAAATTACATAGATTCATTGTTGATGAGACAAATTACATAGATTCATTCACGATGAGACAAATTACATAGATTCATTGTCGATGAGACAAATTACATAGATTCACTGTCGAATTGTCGATGAGACAAATTACATAGATTCATTTTAGATGTCATCCCCACCGGGCGATTGAATGAATGAGTGTGATGAAATTACTTTTGATAGGCAAGAATAAAGGATAGCAATAATGTGTGTGCGCTCGAAATAAAACAACGTATGTGCTAAATCGAATTGCCGTCTTTTCTCCATTTTCATTTCAATAACGTTCTCAAGATGTAATAGTGCTTTCTGTTTTTAACTAGGCGTTTTTATCATATTAGACTAAATAGGTTTTATGTCTTTTGAGTGGTATATCAAACGATTTTATATTCAATGTATTATGATATGCTTATAAAAATAGTTATTTTAAAATGATATCAATCGTTTAAGTATTTAGGGGTATGAGGAACAGGGTGTAAAGTTCACTCATCCCCTATAGAAAAGGGAGGATCACATAAAGACTAATTGCGCGATGCGGGATTTGTGTGACGTCAGGATGTTGTGTGACGTCAGGTCTTTGATGCGTAGTTCGCATGTAGCGATGTAGATGCCGCTACAAGTACTATATTAACAGATAAATATATCAAATAAAATTATAGATTCAGTTGTTATATTTTGTAAATATTAAAGATTTTGTAATGATATCATATATTACTTACCCTATAATATTAGTTATGATAGCGTTTGCCCGCGGTTTCACCTGCGTTGATGGTGTGAATAAGTATCCCACGGGAACGTACTGCCGGGATCAAAAGTATCTTATGACCTAACCCAGGTCATGGTCTATCTGTGTGCTTTTGAACAATCAGCAAAACGTCCCCACCCTTTTAGCACTTTAAAACCTATGTTGATCGGAAGGCCTTAACCATCTTATGACACCGAAACTGAAATGTCCATCCGAAAAAAGTTATATCGACATGAAGGAAACAGGAATTAGTCACAATAATTATGTTGCCGTTTAATGTTCTTTTTCGATATGATGAAACCTAAAAATACATACTTCAATGTTTGAAATGTCAAAGCTGAAATCCTTTTTAATTACTTATCATACTGTAGCGGCATCTACATCGCCACATGCGAACTACGCATCAAAGACCTGACGTCACACAAATCCTGCATCGCGCAATTAGAGTTTACCGCGCGATAAACATATATAAAAGCTTCCCGACTTCAACCTCTGGGCAGTTGCCCGCCAAACATCACACCACCACGGACTTACTGACTATTCCATATTGTTTTGGCAATATGGAACAGCAACGAATTCATCCATATGTTATGTATTCACGGTCTCTAATGCGGGATCGAAATCGACACATTCTAACACGTGAATACATGGAAAGCTATCCAGGATTCTCTGTGTACGTACTGGAGCGAATGAATGTACACGAGGTTAGTAAACAACAATTTGTTTTAAAGAAACAAATAATGGCGAGTTTCATTAACGTGTAAGTATTTTGTATTGAATATTGTGACATGTCTTATGTATTTACGAAGATTTGAGTTTATTTCTCGCTCTCACTTTTCCCATTAAAAATGATAGATACGAGTAGTTATCACAACGATATTAAGAACTGAGAAAAATATGAATAGGGCGTTCTCGTAAGCTTAACTATTGTGATATATTTTTAGTTTTACTGCAGTAATCCTTTTTTTAAACGGTTCTTGACGTGCAGTACAAGCGCTACCGCTGTTGGGTAGCAGCAAATCGACACCAACTGAGAAATGAAGATCTACAAAACGAGGAGCAAGCCAATGAACAAGCAGTTGCCGAACAGGCAATAACGATGCCAACGTACAGAAGGTTAGCAAATACTTCTCGTCACTGTGCGTTTCATGGATGTGAAAATCAAGATCTGCATACTATACCACTATTCTTAAAAATACATTCATTGATCGAAAACAGCTTATATGTTCCTACCAGTGCAAGGGTTTGCACAAATCCTATGCGTACAAATTAATGGAACGTACTACCGTACGTACGTAACGTACGTACTACCTACGGATTCTGCAAAAACGATATTTTCACCAGCCCAGTTAAAAGACATGATGAACGTTTTAAGAGATGCCTATTATAACAGAAAGGGCTTGGATTTTGAACATGTTGACAGAATTTCTCCTGAAGAACTCTATTTTAGAACAGGACTAAACTACGAGCAGTTTGCTACTGTTCTAACTGATACACCATCTTTAAAAACTGTTGTGGGATGTTATCTTATGGAAATAAGGTCAGCTGAACCAGATGTTAGAATAGCGTGCCAGTTAAACATCAGCAGAGCAACAGTGGGACGTTACCTGAATACAGCCCGTGAGTGCTTCACGAGAGACTTTGTGGCACTTCATCTGGGATACGACCACATAGGCCGAGATGAAATAGTAAGTCACAGCACGACTATTGCAAGGGCATTATACGGAGAATCAAAAGCCATAATTTTATTCGACGGAACATACATTTATATACAGAAAAGTAAGAATTTCCTGTTCTAGAAAATAACTTACAGCCTGCACAAGTTTAAAAACTTATTGAAGCCATTCCTTTTGGTGTGCCCAGATGGTTATTTATAATAGACATTCTAGGGCCCTAATCTGCCAGAAAATCAGACGCTCAGATAATGATGGATATCATGAATGACATTTATTCTTCGATTTACTATTTGCTCCAAGAAAATGATACTTTTATTTTAGATAGAGGCTTCAGAGACTCAATTGACGAATGTGGCTATGAGCCTCACATGCCACCTACAAAAGACAGAAACGCAACTCAGCTCACGAATAAATCGCGTCTAATAACAATTGTGCGCTAGGTCATAGAGGTGATAAACGGGAGATTCAAACGCGATTTTAAAATGTTCAGGAATGTGCTATTCAATAAATAACTTCCGCACCTCTTCACTGACTTCCGAATTGCTGGAACGCTTCTCAACACCTTCAGGGAGCCTTTTCATGATAATATCTACGCCACAGACTTCGTAGAACGAGTTAGTCGCAGAATTCATACCAACAAACTCTTGGGTAACTACCTTGTTCCAGAAAATGTTAACAGGCAGCGGGCTGCGTTCAGGACACTTACTGACGAGTCCATAAATATTCCGTTTCCTGAATTGTCAAACGAAGATATTATTTTGTTTAGCTTGGGGACATAATCATCTAAAACTGGCAGCTTCCTATGTCAGCGAACATTTACTTGGCGGCGTCTATAACATAGCGATTTGTGCATCT
Source organism: Agrochola lota (assembly GCA_947364205.1). Classification (NCBI taxonomy): domain Eukaryota; kingdom Metazoa; phylum Arthropoda; class Insecta; order Lepidoptera; family Noctuidae; genus Agrochola; species Agrochola lota. Next base: position 11,010,935 of record OX376245.1, on the reverse strand, counting down.
TCAAGCCCACTTATTAATCAATACGGTATAGATACGGAAGATTTCACTCTTCTGAGTGTTAAAATTTTATCAAGACAGGATAGGCATAGGATTGGTCAAATGCAACCTATTACACGTATTTACTACTGAATATCGCACAGGGCATAAACGCTATTCAGGGGTATTATTGCTCATGTTTGACGGGTATGAGGACGGTTGGTACCTGCGCGCATGTCGTCAGTATCGTGGTACAATGGGACTGGAAGGCGTTTAGAGAATTTCATTGGTCTAGTCAGTGCTTGGAATAATATTGTAATAGGCACTGCAAACATCGAGTAATCTATTTGTTTCAATAAAAGTTAAAGGTTTATTTGTAATTAATAAGACACTCTTGCGCCATCCCATCTTCCTGGCTCGGCGTGCTGTGCTGGTGCTGCTGCTGCGGCTGCAGAAAACCTCAAGCGGCGTAAGTATAATAACCTTACAGGTAATTATATTTTCGAGCCGTTTGGGGTCGAAACCCTCGGGCCGTGGGGTCCGAGTGCTCATGGCCTGTTTAATGAAATTTCAAAACGGCTATTTGACACTTCCCGTGACCCAAGAGCTGGTTTTTACTTTGGGCAGAGGCTAAGCATTGCCATACAATGTGGCAATGCGGCCAGTCTCTTGGGTACATTACCAGTCGACAGCGATGCGGATGAATTTTACGATGCTGTATTTTAGTTTTTGAATAGTTTTAGTTAAGTTAGAATATAATATATAATTTTGCTATTTTTATTTAGTCATAAGTTGTTATGGACCCACTTGTAAATATTATCAAGCTCGCAAAAAATAAATGATTTGAACACTATCCGGACCAATGGGCATTGATAGAAGTTAGTTATATTTTCACTAGATGGCGCGCAAATAAAATTGTTTATCAAAGTAAAAAAAAAAAAAAAAAAAAAAAAATTAATAAGGTATTTTTATTTGAATCCTAAAACAACGTCAATGGTTACTTCACGAAAACAATATTCAACACAATTCTTCATTGAACTTTTTTCTAGCGTGCGGGAGTTGTCACCATTTTGATTCCAAAGAGTTGTTTGAAATCTCCGAACGAAAGTATTTAATCATCCCACAGTAATGTGTGTCTCATTAAGAGAAGAAAAGCATAGTGAGGAATAGTTTTTCGTTTTGCATTCGAACATTAAAATGATAAGATTTTTCGATTACCAAAGGTTCTTTGCGTGGCGTGCATGTAGATTGCAGACATCTTCAAAGTTATTAAAAGAAGTATGTGAAGTCAAGAATCTTTGTTGCGTCCTCGTGGTGAATAAGACTCAGTTGCTGAGGGTGCCACTGCTCCGGTAGTGATAAGTGTATAGGCATGTAGTGTACACTGCTGTGCTGCGTGTGGCTGTGTAGTTGGAACACAGATCTTCGATTATTTCTTGCCATATTTTTAATAACAAAGAAACATTAACATTAAATGGCAACATAATTGTGACTGATTCCGATTTCTTCATGTCGATATAACTTTTTTCGGATGGACATTTCAGTTTCGCTGATGTACAATAAAATTATAAGATTATTATGGCCCTTCGATCAACATAGGTTTTAAAGTGCTACAAGGGTGGGGACTGTGTCCATAAATTTTTGAGCATTATCCTTTGATCCAAATTCGTTCAGCCGTTTAGGTGGGAAAAGGTAACAGACAGACAGACATAGTGACTTTCGCATTTGTAGTAATTACCAAGTATGGAGTATGGATTAGTCAAAGTCAATCGTTTATTTCAAATAGGCACATAAAAGGCACTTTAAACGTCACTTTAAAAGAAAAAATATAATATATTACGATACAATGAAATTTCTCGATACCATAGAGGTTTATGTTCTATCTATTCTCTCTATCTATTTTTGTTTTTTTGAGTACCCCAAGGCGTAACGCTTGTATGTTATTTAATGCAGTTTTCTTTAAAACATTAAGTGTAATCGTATTAAGGTTTTTGAAAAGCAGTTTTAGTTTTAATAATACTTTTTATTGGGTAAGTAATTTCTTTTTCAGGATACTAGGCCTTATAGTAAAAAAAAAAACACCAAAATTTTGAATCCCTATTCCATATACTTCATAGAGTACACAATAAAGAAAATGCTCATTTTTTCAATATATCACCATAAGCAATACCTATACAAAATAATTCCTTTCCCACATATGGGGCGCATTTCACCTTTCTCTATTAATAGTTCTCTATTCGTCTGCATATTTTATTTTTTATTAGTTCATCGATAGTTCCGTCAATTGTGGACCGATTTCGAAAATTATTTTTCATTTAGTAGAAGAAGCTTGTTATTCAAAATGTCAGGTGTGCATCTGGACTGAGGACCCATTTTTTAATCCTTGCGAAACAAATTGAGACCTATAGGGAAATTAGTTAAACATGTCATGGAGAGAGTTGGGAAGCGGCACGGAAATTTTCAGAGGCAGGGTTATAAAATAATCCACTGGCTAGAAATTAACTCACTCACACTTAATATCTCAAAAACCTCATTTCTGCCATTAGTTTCGCCAAAACTAAACCTACAGTATTAAGCCTTAAAGCACACTCTTGTGATGACCCCAATAACAATCTTCCATGCTCATGTCTTCCAATCACACAACGAAAGACAATGAATCATGAATCAATCAAGAATTAAAGAAGTGTAATAGTGAATTACTATTATGTAATACTATGTATGATACTGACACTCAGCACCTACAGGATGAATTGTTTGTCAGGGAATATGCTCTAAAGGATATCTTTAGAAAATATGAGGCTTGTCAACAAGACCTAAGTAAGCGTATGCAGGAGGCCAATGAGTTGGCAGACCTGGTCAAGTACAATGCAGAGAGGTATGAGTCTCTGACAAATAACCTCTCTTTTAGCTGCACCTCCTCTCAGGAAACTCAGCCTGAAGTATTTACGCCCATGCCCTCAGTGGTTCAGAATGTAGGTAGCTGTTTTAATAATAGTAGGAATAATTTGATTAACACAACTTATGTATTTTCTGACAAATTTGGTCAAGGTTTTGGTAGAGTATTTAATCAGTGTTCACAACAATATGTTATAAATAATTGTTTACCCGGTGCCAGTATTAGCCAATTAATTAGTAGTATTAAATTGACAAAAATAAACCCCAGTTCAACTGTTATTTTATTATATGGGGATAGTTTAACTGTTAGAAAAAAGGACATAATTGAATGTGTCCATTTGATGTTACATCTTAATGAGACCAATACTTGTAAATTTATTTTCTGTGCCTTGCCTTATTCTCAATATTTGTCTGATGAGCAAAATATGCACATTTATAATTTAAATATGTTAATTTATAATAGGACATGTCGTTACAGTGACGCTATTTTATATTTTGATTGTAATCAATTAATTACTGATTACAAACTGACAAATTATACAATGTATTTTCCACCTAGTTGTAGGAGACAAATTGCTAATCTCTTAGCATACAATATACAGTGTGATACAGGTACCTGTAGTGTACCACCGATTACTATTATTAGTGGTACTAACACTACTTTTGATACGCCTTATAGTTTAAACTATGAGGAGCGACAACGGGTGAGTCGCATATTTTGAATGTTGTTCATCAAAATATGCAGTGTCTGTCCGGCAAAGAGCTAGAGTTAAGTTTATTTATAGAGAACTATGATGTTCAGGTGTTATGTTTGACTGAACACTGGTTGAAAGAACATGAAGTAGTGTTTACCAATGATGATAATTTTACTGTACAAAGTGCGTTTGTAAGGAAAAGCGGCATTCGCGGTGGATCTTTAGTTCTTGTTTCAAACAAGTTGAAATGTAAACAACGTTTAGATTTAGTTAATCTTTCCATCGAGCGCACTATTGAGTTGTCTTGTGTTGAACTCGAGCGATACGTTATAATTTGCGTTTATCGACCCCCCTCTGGTGATTTTATTAGTTTTGAATCGGTAATGGAGGATTCACTCAATAAGTTAAAATCAAGTAATAAAAGTATAATTTTATGTGGAGATTTTAATATTAATATTTTAGATTTTACTCCATTAAGTATTAGACTCCTTAATCTGTTTAGGTCTTATAATTTAATAAACTTGTTTTTTGAACCTACTAGGATCACAGCATCTTCTACAACTTGTCTAGATAATATATTTAGTGATTGTAATGCCCAAAATAAAATAGTGTTAAGTGACTTAACGTCTGACCACTGTGGTTTATTAGCTAGCTTCCCCATGCCATTACATAAAAAGCCGCATAAAATAGAATGCAGGCCTTATACAGCTAGTCGTTGCAATAAGTCTAAAAATAATATAGCTCATAGAATTACGCCATCTATAGTAGAACACGAGAATCCCAATGAAATCTATGGAGCCCTTTTTGATGTTGTGCAAAAAGAGTACCAATCTACTTTCAAGGCCAAAACTATTCAAATTAATGGCACCTCCGTTGGCTTTAACCAATGGGCCACTCCAGGAATTTATAAAAGTAGAGCGAGACTATACGAGTTATATGGTTTGAAAAAAATCAGGTTTGATACTCCTTTCCTAGAGTATGTCAAAAATTATTCAAAATTATTTAAAAAGGTTTGTGTTTTTGCTAAATCTAAATTTTTAAGCAATACAATTAAAAAATCCAATAATAAAGTAAAAACCACTTGGAAAATTATTAACAATGAAACGGGTAAGTCGGTTAAACAAGATAAACAACTTGAGATTATGGTCAACAATAAATTAGTTAATAAAGCAGCTGACGTAGCTGACGCGTTTAATGAGTTTTTTGCCAATATACCTGTAACTACGACTCGCTCCTTAAATTCATCCCCGTCTAAAGCTGAAAACCTTTTGCTTAGTAGTGTATCTAAAAATAGTCCCTTATTTAGCTTCGAACATGTAACGCCTCGTCATGTAGTTAATGTTTTTAACACACTCAAGTCTAAAAACACTGGTGATTACTGGGGCATCTCCATTAAACTTTTAAGTAATATAATAGACATCGTAGCCCCCTATCTAGCTGTTACTTTTAATAAATGTGTTTTTTTAGGAACTTTTCCTGACCTCATGAAGAATAGTAAAGTCATACCATTATTTAAATCAGGTAATAAAAACGACGTTGGCAATTTCAGGCCTATTTCTATCTTACCAGCATTTAGCAAAATATTTGAAAAGTTAATACTCAAGAGTTACTTAGAAATTTTAATTTAAATAGCCTCCTTCATAATGAACAATATGGCTTTACAAAAGGTCGTTCGACTACAGATGCGGGTGTTGCTCTGCTGAAACACATATTTAACGCATGGGAGAACTCGCAAAATGCTATTGGGGTTTTCTGTGATCTCTCAAAAGCCTTTGATTGCGTGCATCATGACACGCTTTTACGTAAACTGCGTCATTAAGGTGTTAAAAACAAAGCTCTCAACGTTATAAATTCTTATTTACCTCTACCTCTCTTCTAATACCTCTCTTATTTTTAAAGTAGACAGGAATAGACAAGATTTTGAAGATGTTAACAGTGCACTCTCAATGGTTACGGATTGGTTTACGACAAATAACCTAGTTCTCAATGCCAAGAAAACGAAATGTGTAAAGTTCGCCCTACCAAATGTTAGAAATCTAGGACCCAACATCGTCTTAGATAAAGAGGTGCTTGAGTCTGTAAACTCGGCAGTTTTTCTGGGCATAACAGTAGATGCCAAACTTCAGTGGGGCCCACATATATCGAGCCTAGCGGGAAGGCTCAGTTCGGCCGCCTACGCCGTCAGGAAAGTAAGACAATGACACTGACGTCGATACAGCTCGGTTAGTCTATTTTGGTTATTTTCATAGCGTTATGTCCTACGGTCTTCTGCTGTGGGACAAAGCTGCTGATATTCAAAATATATTTGTCCTTCAAAAACGAGCTGTTCGAGCAATTTACCAGCTAGGTGCCAGAGTTTCTCTGAGAGATTTTTTCAAAGATATTGGTATCCTCACGGTGGCGTCTCAATTCATCTTCGCCAACATCTTATATATTAGGCAAAATATACACTTATACACTAAAAACAGCGATTTTCACAATGTTAACACTAGAAATAAGGACAAACTACGAGCTCCCTTTCACCGGCTTCATAAGGTTCATAACTCATTTGTTGGGCTTGGTTAGTTTATATAATTGTATTTTTTTATTTGACTTTATAAGTCAAGCTATTTTTAATTTTATTTCAATTTATTGTTGAAATAATCTACTCATTACAATGTTTTTTCTAATGAGTTGTATTGCAATATGTGGTTAGCTAGTGACCTCGACAATTGATCATATTAATTATTGTTATTAGTAATTAACTGTTTGTTTTATTTATTTTATCTCGATGGTCCTAGTTTATCATTTATAACTTCCAGTTACAACTATATGTAAGCGGGCACGCCCTTTATGCCTGGAGGCTTTTATTTAGATATTAAGTTCTGTTTACGTTTAGTTTTTATTTCTGCCTGAGTATAGTTCTGGATGATTTTGTGTGGTATATTGGCGTGTGCTAGCTAACATATGGCTAATAATTTAAATTATGTTTTGTGTTGCGTAATGTAAATTATTTTGAATACTATTATATAGAATCTTTTTTTTTTTTCTTCTAACTGAACAGACAGCTGTGCTGCTGTTAGTTAGTTGCACCACTTCTTCTTCCTAGCTAACGCACTAGGAAGTGGTGAAGGGTGGGGGGCGTTTTGGGGGGCTGTCTTATGTAATTTTGACGTTCGAAAAGTGCTGATTCTCAGCCTAGTTTGAATAAATGACTTTTGAATTTTGAATGAAATACCTGGGTGTGATTCTGAATGAGGGACTTAACTGGCATCCCCACATTGAACAGACTGCCTCCCGTGTTAGAAAACTTGTATTTATGGGCGTTCAAGAGACTGCGGCAAGTGGCCGACTTAAAACTTCTCCGTGCTGTGTATTTAGCACTAGCACAATCAATCATAGATTACTGTATCACGGCATGGGGAGGTGCTTGTAAAACCTATATGATACACCTCGAGAGAGCTCAAAGATCTCTGTTAAAAGTCATGACCTTCAAACCGTACCGGTTTCCTACAAAAACGCTGTATGGGAGTTGTCAGGTACATACAGTGAGACAATTATACCTTCTCAATCTCATAATAGAACAGAATGAAATCACAACGGTAAATCACACAACAAAACATATGAGAACTATCACTAATGTATGCCGCGCAGAAAAGTGCAAGACTGCTTCCACTCGACGGCAACGCCTATACCTAGCTTCTTATATTTCTAATAAAGTAAACAAAATTCTCCACATTAATCCAATAACAAAAATAAAACTAAGATGAAACTAAACACATGGCTTCAAATACAGACAGAAAACATACTTAAAGAACACCAATTTATGCCTGATATTTTTAAGTCCCATGTAATAGGAGAGGAGTCCATTGCCATCAATCGGGCACGAATCATCGAGACTAAATGCAGTTACTGAGTGGGCACGCCACAATTGCGGCGATAAGTCCCCTCTTTGAGGAGTGGCTAGAGAGGCGCCACGGCGTCCTCACCTTCCGCCTGACGCAGGTCCTCACCGGACACGGTTGTTTCAGGAGGTTCCTGTTCCGCATAAGGCGGGTGGAAAAGCGCGGGTATCACCACTGTGTGGATCGCCCGGAGGACACGGTGGAGCACACGGTGGAGGTCTGGTCGGCTTGGGTGGGGCACCGCCGTGTCCTTGTGGAGGTGATCGGTGGCAGTGAATTCTCGCGTCTAGCTCTGGTTCAGGCCATGGTACGGAGCGAGAGGGTGTGGGAAGCCGTCACCTCCTTCTGCGAAGCAGTAATGCTCGCGAAGGAGGAGGCAAAACGCGTGAGGGAGAGGCAAATTTCACGCCCTCACGCCCCTAGCTACCGCAGGAGACGCCCTGGGTGTCGGGAATCGCAGGCCGATTCCCGGTCACCGTAGGCGCGGGCTTGCGGACGGTGAGCAATGTGTAGCTTAGCGTCCGATAAGGACCAAGCCCGGGTCGACGGCGCATTGTCTTCCACGCGTGACTCAAAGAAATGTCAGCATAACTGACGGGGTCCGCTAGGACCAATGCCTGCCGGGGTCGCGAGAAAGTGCGAAAGGGATACCGTGGCCCCTGGCAACGTACAGGCAACTGAAGGAACACTGGTGGGTTTTAGTCAGTAAGAGTCTGACACGCCCTCCTAGTTATTTGATAATTACCCAACCTAAAAAAAAAGGCAGCTACAGAGAAATTATGAAGAAATACTAAAATATACTTTTATTTTACTTTTTGCTGTGCCCTACAGGGTCCGTTATTAAACCTTGTAACGTCTTATCTATTAACACTAGGCATGTAAATAAAGATACGGAAAAAAAAAACACATTAACATGTAGCACAATAGATTTTAAAAACATGTTTACTTTTAAATTAAATCTGTTTTCCCAATACGCAGGGTACAGGATAACTTATGCACCTCTGTACACCTAATCATAAATATTATTATCGTCTGACAGCGGCACAGTATAATAAAGAAAGAAGTATTACGTCTATCCCGAAAATAATTACCTACGGCCGCTCGGTACATAAACACGCACTAGGGTTACCCACTGACTGTCTTTTGATTTGTAACTGTACCTTTGTAAGTACGGCAAATTTACTCATGGGAGAGCATTCTTTTTTTTAAACTTAGTTTCTGTTGTAGGTAGTATGTCCTGTACGCACGGCTACATATCAAGCTATACTAAGCACTTGGTTTAAAAGTAAAAATGGGAGTACCACAAGGATCAATATTGGGTCCTTTCCTCTTCTTAGTATATACGTATATTAATTATAGTTAATTTTGTTTGATCCAGGCGTGACCTTGCGGAAATCCAATATAAAATACAATAGACGGGGTATATTTAGTAAACTAATCCGCTTAACTGTTCTTAAAGAGGCCTAAAGAACCCTGTAAGAAATCGACACGTGTTTCACCTCTCAACGAGGTAGGATGACGATCGACTTGTTGCGAACCCGGACCCGACGTATTGACACGCCAAGCGTCGAAAGCAGAGTCAGCCACTTAGCTCGACAACCCCACTTATATAGGATTACTGCCCCGCTCCCTACCTGCTGCTACCTTTGTTGTGATTGTTAACAGCCCCATATCGCGCTGATAACGATCCTAGCCGAGGTGGGCGGGGCAGTAATCCTATATAAGTGGGCTTGTCGGGGTTAAACTATTAGTAGTAGTTTAGTAATTGGTACGCCTTTTGGCTAAGTGGTAGCAGCCGCACGGGTCGATCGATCCAGTTAAGCTACGCTTGCCGCAGTTGGTCCGTGGGTGGGTGACCATCTTTACATACCGAGACTCCTCCGTGACTCGGGGAGCACGTTCAGCCGTTGGTCGCGGTTGTTATTCGTGGATCTTTAACAGTCGCAAAGTCTGACAACCTGCAGTCTTAAAATTACCAAGGAGTATCGTATTACCCAGTTTCTGGTTTTGGAAGGTCAAATAGGCAGTCGCTCTATGTAAAATACTGATATTTACCTGGATCCGGTTAGAGTGGAAGACGACCCCAACATAGTTGGGAAAAGGCTAGGCAGAACGCTAGGCAGACTTTTGTTTTATTTCAATGTTTGCTGTGCCCTACAGGGTCTGTAATTTTACCTTAACAATCTTCTAACGTCTTATCTATTAACATTATGGAATGTAAATAAAGATATGATTGAAAAAATACAATTATACTACTTAAGACATACTGCACTGTAGAATAAAAAATACAATAACATGTTTATTTTTTAAATTAAATCGGTTTTCGCAATGCGCGGGGTAGGATAACCTATGCACTTGATAACTGTCACAGAGTAAGAAACGAACAGAAGGAAAGCTTTTAAAGAGCGTGCAAATTTTATAATTATTTTGGCGCAGTATGTTCGTATTTTAATTTATAAATATTTTAAAAAAAAACTCAAAGCATTTATTTCAAATAAATCAATTACAGGCTATTTTGAATTGTCAAGGGGTCGATCAGTCAGAAACATGAAGCTAGATGCCCATTCCAAAGCGTAGTAGGTACCTATGGAGAAGAACGGGCAAGAAACTCCACGGACACTGTTTCAATCATGATATGGGTACAAAATATTGGTTACATCATTCATGTTGAAGTTATACATGTGTACGTCAGTAACAAAAAAAAAATAGCAATTCAAACATTAAATTAAATTAAATTAAATTAATTAATTGAATTTAATTAAGTGGTACGAAAATACTATTTTCGTACCACTTGGCCTTAATTTTTGGACTCAATGGTGCTTGCCGCAGATGTGAACTTGTAAACTTAAAGGTGGAGGACGTTGAAAATCATTCCAATGAGTTGCTGCTGATTAATGTAAAGGAAACTAAGACAAAGAAAAATCGGTCATTCATTGTACAAGGACAATATACTAAAATCATTCATAAATACAAGCATTACGTCCCACCAACATGGAAAACAATAGATTTTTTATAAACTAGCGGAATGGGAAATGTACTCGACAAGCCATCGGCAAAAATAAAATTAGCAATATGCCAAAGGAAATTGCTAAATATTTAAAACTTAAAGATGTTGAACTCTACACCGGTCACTGCTTTAGAAGATCTTCGGCGACTTTCTTGGCGGATTCAGGGGCGGATATTACGTCAATAAAAAGACACGGTGGTTGGAGCTCTGATGGAGTAGCTGAGGGTTATATAGAAAGCTCAATGGCGAATAAAACCATATTAAGCAGTCAAATTAACAAAAATATAAAACTTAATCCATCAGAGCCACAACCATCAACTTCCGGCATCTTATCTTCGTCCGTAACTCACGATGCACCACCACCACTATCTCCGACGTATACTATCTACAATGAAACGCAAGTTCCTCAGACGCAAGAACAGAGAAATACTCAAATCAACTCATCAACAATAAATGTACCAAACAAAAATGTAGCTGTCTCTATCAATAATTGGACCGATGTTTCGAATGTTAACTTTTACTTATAACTGTCATTATTTTTAATAAATGCTTATCTCATATTATTATTGTGTTAATTTTTTCGCAAATGGTACGAAAAGTAGAGTATTTCCTCGGTGATAAAGCTGTCTTAGTCTTGAGTGAACTTAAATCCCTCGCTACACTCAGGACTCGTCTTAAATCCCTCGCTTCGCTCGTGATTTATGTTTTTAACACCCTCACTACGCTCGGGAGTAAACCTCGAATCCTTCGTTACGCTCGCGATTTAAATCGTCACCTGCGACAGAAGACACTGCTTTATCCCCTTGGTTAATAATCTACTATTTGTTTTACTCATTTCAAAACGTGAAACGAAAACAATTACGACTCGCGACGCGTACACGCAGCCGTGAGCGATTCAACTGGCCGAGCCGGTATGAACCGGTTTCTATTCGCATGCGACGAAGCCGCCAGTGCAAGGGGCACGCACACATGCACCTCATGCTTGTAGTAGTGTACCTAACAAAGCGCAGTTGTATGAAGCTTACTCTCTGTTCCGTTTCTTTACTCATGTGACTCTATACACCGTATCATAATATTATTGTAGACTTACAACGGCAACCCAGTCAAAGTAGATACATTTAAAAAAATTAGCTGTTTATTTTTTTAGGGTTCCGTACTTAAGTACTAAGGCTCCGCTGTCCGTCCTTCAGTCACAGGGCTATCTTTTGAACCGTAATAGGTAGAAACTTGATTTATTTACAGAGTGTGTCCTACTATGGCCGCTATGACAAAAAATTATAAAAATAAATGTTGAAGGGGGTTACATACAAGTAAGGTATTTTTACTAAAGAATTAACAAAAATATGCGGTCTTTCTTCTAAATCACGGCTATTGTATTTTTTTTCATCGTTCTGTTACATGTGTGGGGAGTGCCCTTAATATATATTATTCGTAATGTCACTACACCATTGCTCAGCGGTGCACAGGGTACCACCTGCTTTCCAATTTTCTTCGTTATAGTGCAAATAGTTTCCGCGTAAAATGACTGTGTGATATCTGGACGGACGGACTGTCGGATAAACTGACAGACGGACATGACGAAATTATTAGGGTTCTGTTTTTTTTTTGGGTACGGAACCCTAAACATTGGAACCGATAGGGGTCACCAAGTCATCTGTTTGATGAGTAGGTACGGGAAAATCCGCTTATTAATGAGAACTCTTATCAGAGAGTCGTTCTTATTGTTATCACTAGTATATAAAGACCTAGGTATTACTTCGGATATTCAGCGTTTTCCTTTAAAATTCTAAGAACGATCAGCAGAGGAAGACGTACCATCTAATTCAGTGAAATAATTTAATATTTACTAAAAATTAAAAATGAGTTCAAAGCAGCGTATGCTGGCGTTGTTAGTACTGTTCGTGGGGTTGGCGCATTCTTGGGGTGAGTACGAGGAGCGTGTTTTTGAAATATTAAAGTGTATTCTCACTTTAACCATACCATACCATACCATACGAATTACAGATATTAATCTAGAAATTTTAAACAGGGTGACACAATGGGCGGTGTTTTTCGTTCGTTCTTTTTTTTTGTCTTCAAGTGTGAATCCGCAGTAGTAGCCCGCGAAATTAATATTTTCTTTTATAATTCTAATTTACAGGTCAGTTTCAGGTTATCTTGATCAAAATATGATTCGCGATCGTAACAAATATGTATTTAACGAATTATAATCATTAAAATTATTAATAGATCTTTCTTAGTTAGATTTGTTCCATAAGAACAAATCTCACATGCAAAAGTTCTTCAAGATACAACCTGACACTTGGCCTGAAAATCACTAACAGATAAGATGTGTAACCGAGTGTACCTCGCGTTACATTTTGAGTGGCATTTAAATATGTTATGATTATGATGATATACATTATATATATAACACATACTTATAATTACAACCTAAAATAGTTACATAACTACTAATTACACCCTTTTTAATACAACCAAAAAATTTGGTGTTCCACTAAAAAATTATAATTGTGTGCTCGACTGTACTGGACTCGAAAAGTGTATGGAAAAGTTTACGTGGAAGTTTAACATACTTCTACATAGTAAACCAGGTCGAAATTATCATGGTTGGAGACGACTATTTATTGACTATTTTAGACACCAAATTCAAATTCGAAAACGTAAGCGTTCCGCGGTAATCTGCAGGTTTGAGGTGAGAAAGGATCACCACGTAATCCAACCTCACCAAGACACCTTTATATCTCTGAAATCCCGTATTGACTAGTTTCGAGACTTGGCATGGCGTTACGACTATTTCTTGACTATTTTTTGGAATTTAAACCAATTCGATAGTCCCAGCCGTTTGCTTGTACTGAGCTGAGGATTGTGTGGAGACCCGCACTCCATAATCCTACCAACTTATAGCTATAACTTCGGAATCATAATGCGATTATTTTTTTACCGACTATTTCTGAAAATTTCTTGAATTTTTTTTGGTATTACTTAGCCACGAGCTCGTCCACAGTTTGAACTGCTTGTTTTGTAAATTTAAAAAAAACTACTGTTCTTTTTGCCAACCCCTTACATTGTTTTCTAGTGAATCTGTCATATGTGTCGAGCTTTATATACATACATACTCTACACAATTAGGTAAAGGTAGATAATCACAAAAACTGCCATTATATTTACATTTAGGACTCAAAAGGGGTGACTTTCCATGACCGAAATGTAACTTTTGTAACGGATTTTGTGCCTTGATGTCCACGAAAATCTATTACCGCACGCCCGCGAGGCGTCCGATAGAAGTACGGTCGTCGCAGCGCAGTGATTTCGACACAATGGGTGCCACACGAGCGCAGCGATGTCGCAACGCAACGCAGCTATCCTGGCGTCGCAGCGTCAGTGTAGGTACTGCCGCCTTTATATTCTACAAAACTCTGCGCTGCACTTCGATGTCGCTCCGTCAGCGTATGTGCAACGCCCGAGTGGTATCGCTCTAACGCTAGTGCCCACACTAGCGTTGCTGAAGGCGGAGGCGTTGGTAAAAAAGAAACATCTTACTTATTTTTATACTCTAACTTAATTAAACAGAGTCCATCTTGCAGGAATATTATCTGGTTATGGCTTGAATTTCCTCAGAGTGTACCTAGCGAGATATTTAGCTTGATTAAGTATGTATCTCTTATTTCAGACATCGCCGTAAGCATCGGAGATGAGCTAAGGTTTTATACCAACAATGTCATAATAAGCACCATAAAATTTAAGTCCCAAAACCTCACAGCGTTAGCTTACGATGAAGTGCACAACAAGATGCTGTACGTCGACAAGCAGACCGACAACGACAATATATGTAGTTATGACATATCTTCCATAGAAATCATATGTTTCACTGAAAGAAAGGGAAGGAACATCCATGGCATCGCCTTCGACCCCGCCACAGACGCAGTCTTCTATACTGATACTAATGAGAGAAGCGTCAATTGGATTTCATTAAAACCTGGATCTGTTAACAATCCAAACGGAAATCTATTAATCAAGATGGACGACGGGGTCCCTCGTGATATTGTTGTAGACAGCTGTAAAGGGTACGTATCAATGATAGTTTAAATAATGGTATGCTCCAAAATAGTACATTTTGATGCAAGTGTGCAAAGTTTTTCATTCGGGATGGGATTGTAGATTAGAACTAAATGGAGCCGAGAGTGCAATGACGGGTCTACCTTTTATTGCTAAGATTAAAAGGAAAAAATTAAAACTTAGACCAGGAAGTGTAATAACAAAGGCGGATGCAACACAGACACCCATAGCATTATTTCCGTTAGGTAATCTAACTGTTGAAAAAATGAGAACTGGGTCAAATGGGTAAGGTTAGTTTAGAACTGTGAAAAACCGCGTGCGAGCCGAGCGAGTGAAGCGAGCGGTGCCGCAGTAGCGGTCGCCGAGAGCTACTTCCAATTTGCTCGTAGCTAGGCAGAGCTGTATTGTAGTCGTTTTTGTTAAAACATTGATGCTGTATTTTCTGCGAATGGCAATAAGCAGTAATAGTCCGTCCGAACTCAGCTGCAACACAGTCGTACGTAGTGCAGCCGCATTTGTTTGTATATGGTAATGAAAAGGCGGATTCAACGCAAATACCCAAAGTATTTTTTCCATTAGATTATAAACTGTCATAAAAATGTTAACTGGATGATTTCTCCCAGTTCACTATAGGCTCGGTTAGCTCAGAACTGTGCGCAGCGCTGCAGTATGTGGATGCAGCGTCGTGGAACGCGGTGATCTCCTTCTGCGAATATGTCATGTTGCAGAAGGATGCAGCGGAAAGGGAGAGGAATTTCTCGTGCGCTCCCGGCCCGCAGCAGGCGCACCGAGCGTCGGGAGAGGGTAGACAATGCCCTCTTCTAGCCCCCTAAATGGGTCCAGGGTGGACTGAGGGACGTCCGCCGCCCCTATCATATAAGACCCGAGGTGGTCGCGCTTAGTATTCCACGCGCAGCTGAGGTGGGCTGGCACCAGTCGGGGGCTACGTTGGAGAGTGCTTAATTGCCCTCGTAGCCACCGGTGCAAGTTTGCGAAACATGGGATGGTTTTAGTCAGTAGAAGTCTGACAGACCCCTCCGTCCGCCCGAAGATGGAGGACATCCACGAGGATTTCCACCCAAGTACCAAAAAAAAAGTTAGAACTGTGACCAACTGCGTGCAACCTGAGTGAGCGTAGCGAGCGGAGCAAGTTGTTCGCTGCTAGGGAGAGCTATTTAGTATAAGCGCAAGGTGCGTTACGTCGCAAGCAAGTTTAATACCTGCAGTGGTAGACAGAGCGAGTACTTATAAGCTGTAATCCAGTCGTTTTTGTTAAAACAATGTCGTTCAGAGCCGATCACATTGCAGACAGTTTTCGAATGTCTGTGTAATTGGCTTTGTAATACTTTATTCATACGGTCGCAGCTACGTTACAGAACAGCTACTGTCTGTGTTGCATCCGCCTTTGTATTTATGCGACCGGGAAGGTAAAGTAAAATGCACCCGGTTTTAATACACTGTATTGAGAACCTAAAAGTGATGCAATAAGAGCCACTTTTTGAGCAAGTGTGTTGAAAATTCAATAAATTAACTTCATGGTAGTCACAACTGGTTTTCTTTTTAACAGATATATTTACTGGCTCAACACAAACCTGGCGAAGCCTACAATAGAGCGAGCTCGGTTAAATGGCACCGAGAGAGAAGTATTTAAGAATATTACTTCACTGCCTTTCAACACAACTCACAATTTGGAGCCAAACAGCTTGGCTTTTGACCAGAAGAGACAGGCCTTAATCTGGATTGAGCCTGTGAACGCTACGAGATACGATATGTATTTTTCCCAACTTAATAGGGAACACAAAAAAACTCTCGTGTATTATCCAAATTCAGCTTACCCGCTGTTTCTCCATCCATCAAACACATTGACTGCTTCAAAAAACTTATTCTTCTCCGTAGACTTTCGCGATGAATTTAAGAATGTTTATCAGTTTTCAATAATAAATGGTGAGACTAAAGGTTTGAAAAGTATATTTAGTGAGTATTCTGATAAAAACATCGATGTTGGTATAGTCGGAAACTATAAAATCGCAGACCAAATCGAGGGAGTGGATTGCGAAGCACTAAAGAGTCGGATCATGGTTGCTCCGAAATACGATGGGCCGTTTTGTGTACACGGTATGAAAGTTAATGGACAATCTGTTTGCAAATGCACAGCTGGTTACACCGGCGAGAGGTGCGATGTTTCAGTCTGTGAGAACTATTGTTTGCAAGGCAACTGCAGTCTCAGTGATGAGGGACTTCCTGAATGCAGGTAAAACATATTCTACTACATCCATTGGTTCAATGTTACCCTCGGAATTCATAATTTCTTATGCTTCTTACCAATTGCGGCGCTGTTTGAGGTACTTAAGATAAAATAATTACCTACAAAATTTTAATTATTACCCCAAAGATAGTTAATTGATTCAGGCGTGACTTTGCGGAAATGCATTATAAAATACAATAGACGATGTATATTTAGTAACCTAATCCGCGTAACTGTTCTTAAGGAGTCATAAAGAACCCTGTAAGAAATCGAAACGTGTTTCACCTCTCAACGAGGCATCCTCAGGATGGCTAATGACTTGTTGCAAACCCGGACCCGACGTGTGGACACGTCAAGCGTCGAGAGCAGTTACAGCTATTTACTGCTCTCGACGCTTGACGTGTCCACACCTCGGGTCACATTAAACGCATCCTTAGTCTTAATTCTTGTAATATATTTTCGAGAGCTATGAGCTATATTGATGTTCTAAATGAGTATAATTTAGTAATTATTTTATCAACATTGTCACAAATTGTAAAAAAACGTAAGGAATTTTGAATACCGTGGGCTTCTTTGACAGATCCCCCGTAATGAAATTCCACAGTTTCATATTTTCATTATTTCAGCTGTGATGCCGGTTATTCCGGTGACAGGTGTGAAGTCTACGCGTGTCATGGATATTGTCTGAACGATGGCGGCTGTTTCCTGAACGAAGAAGATGAGCCAGTCTGTCAGTGTGTTGGTAGTTACGAAGGTACAAGATGCGAAGCTGATAAACAAGACACTTTAAACAATACCTCTATGTCCTGCTCAGCGGAAAAACACCTGACTCTAGCTGATTTTCTGTCGATCCTGCAAAAGCCTTCCTCAAGAAAGTTCCTAATTGTTGAAGTATAATGTAATTATGTGATTAATTATCTTTTATTTATGTTTTTCAGTAGTTTCTGTAACCGTTTACTACTTATCTGTTTTGTTTTAAAGTGGAAAAAAGCTTCTGGTTTACAGCGTTCCGAAACAAAGCTCTGACGACTCGTAACGACTGTCAAAGATCCACGAATGATAGCCGGGACCAACGACTTCGAAATCGTTTTGCATTTATTCTGTTTGAACTTTATAAATAAAATTAAAGAAATGATAAATTAGTAATATTGGCTCATATTAAATTAGCTAGTGAAACTCTGCACATTTGATCGTTCGTGGCAACACTGCCAGTGTTTTGGGGCCGTTACGAATGAAATTTATTTTTGTTTTTATATTATTTTATGAATGTAGTATGGTAGATATTAGTTAATAAACCAGTGGCACTATGATAGCAGATATGATACGATAGCACCTGTGAGAGCTTACAAGTGATAAAATACAGCTTATCTATTCGATAAATTACAGTTATTATTACGGCCAGTACAACAATGTTTGGCATCAGTTTCCTCACATTTAGCTGCAAATTCATTAAACTTGCAAACGTCACATGTACATATACAGTTCCACCATTGTAGTTTAAATATTTCGTTGTTTATTACATATACATATAGTTTACATACCTAATTTATATGAAATACCGTATTGCAGGTACTTATATTTAATAAAAATTTATGTATTTTAACTCTTGTTTTTCCATTAAGAGCGATTAGTCTGAAAGTGGGCAACGTCGCAAATAGATGTCAAATATTTCACTGTTTTGATTAATTTGGCAATATTACTGTGTGGAAATAAAAAATGTGGCTAACTAGCGAACTAGAATATTGATTATGAAACGCAATCATTAATACCGTAACACCGAATGTTTAGTTTTATATGTAAAAAATCTATTTGGAAACTTTCCAAATGCATTTTTACACCTAAAATGGGTACAACATCAAATTCAATGTTATAATTGCAATTAATTATTAATATTCTAGTTCACTAGTTAGTCACATTTCTTATTTCTATTCAGTAATATTGCTATGAGAATCAAAACAGGTCAATATTTGACAGTTATTTGCGACGTTGCCAACTTTTAGGATAAACCCTCTTAACTTCCTCTAAGTAGGTAAACATTACTTAATAATTAAGTGCCATAGCAGACACGACACTGACGTGCATCAGTGAGCGGAAATTGGCTGCAAGTTTCGACGCGAGAGTGTTTGTCACTTGTGAAAGTCATCTTGAATGAAAAGCGACCAAGAAATTAGTACAGTGCTTTCACAGTTATTTTACTAACAGCAGGAACCAACATCAACCGTATAATATCGACTAAAGAGGTCACTGTGATTGAATGATGTGATTGGTGGGAAACAGTTTTTTCGAAAGCAACAAACTACCTAAATGTTGTGCTCAAATCAAATTACATTATTACGCGTATTCCTTCGAAATTTGAAATTCCATTTTTTTGTTTATTTTCGGCCAGTCTATCCATTGTGAAAAGTAGGTTGGAGACTCATTTCATGAATGGGAAAAGCATTTGCGTTTTCTGTTTTATAAGGATCAAAAAACTCTGTTCAACAGACTTTTCTGATCCTTATAAGAAACAGGGTCGATTGGCATCAAAAAAAGTTTTTGTGAAAACTGCCTATTTTCTGACTGACTGTAATTTTTTTCCAAAATCTGTGAATGTAGATCAAATTATTTCAAAAAGTTAAGGACAGTCTCCTAAAACCGTTTTCCTCGTCGGATTACCGTCCCGTCAGTCTATGCGAGTGAGGGCAGAGTGGGTGCACCTGTGTCTGCGCACATACTTAAGCACTATAATATCTCCCCGCCGACGGCTGCTCCCCGCTGAGATCGGTCGCTATGGCCGAAATTCAGTCCGGAGGATATGTCCAGTATAAGCTGAGTGAACGACATGTGACATCTACCAACCCGCACTGGGCCCGCGTGGTAGATTACAGCCCACTCCCGCTCGCAGAAAGGAGGCCTGTGTCGCAGCAGTGGGAACATAATAGACTGGTTATGTTACAGGGTCCGTAATTGTACCTTAACAACCTTGTAACGTCTTACTTGCCTAATAGAATTATGGAATGCAAATAAAGAAATGAAATCACCCAATAAACTATAGCTACCAAAACATATTGCAATTTTTTTTTATGGTGTTTTTTTAATGCGCGGGCTACAGGATAACCTATGCACCCCTGTACACCGAACCATAATAATATTATCGTCTTAGTAGCAGTATTAGGTCTTGGCACTGTCCTTGCCAAGACCGAAGCTGAAGGCCGTGAGCAGAAGCTAGTAATCTAGTAAGGTCTATTTATTAACCTTGTTTTCAATTGAAGTTATTTCCACTTAAACAAACATCAATAAATGTAAGTGTAAATAATGTTTATTTTACACTGACAAGTACTATTCAGAAAGTCATAAAAAATATGAAGTTGTAACGCAAACTGAACCTTATTTGTAGGCTTTCCAGTTGTTTTTCCTAAAACTCGTGTTTGTTTACATGTCTGGCCTATTAATTGCGAACGCAGATAAGGTATATTTTATTGCTTCACTCGGACATCGATCGCATGGAAAAAGCGAGATGCTCGCCTACTAAGTACCTGTCAAGGAAGTTATGCTCGCTACGCTTCAATAAGTGTGCAAATATACCTCACAGAAATAAATGAAATAAAGTGTAAAGGAACGACTGTAATGCATTAGAATACTTTTTTTAAATTTATCTTCGTTCCTCTCAAACAGAGCACCTGCCATCTAATCTCTTCACCACCCTTGGTTGACTGGTAGAGAATGTCTAAGGCATTAAGTCCGCCTTTGTACTTTTTTTGAGTGTGAAAAGTTTAAATAAATAAATAACGACAATTGATTCGGAAGTGTAAAGGAACATAACATAACATCACGCCTGTGTTCCCGAAGGTCAGGCAGAGCTGTGCCTATAGTACAACACCCACGTTTCACCAGTTCTGTTTAAGTTCCATGTAATAGGAGGCGAGCCTATTGTTTTATAGGGGCGGAAATGAAGTTCATGGAAATAAACAAAAGGACATAATACATTATTTTTATTAAATATAGGTAAACACACATTATACACGGTATGTCATATGCATTAGGTGTGTAAGCTATAGTAATAATCAACTATTTAACTGGCACTGAATGTTGGCTTGGCACGTTTGAATGAATTTGCATTAATATTGACTTACATATATTGTTGCACGGACCGCAACAATAACTTATATGCCGCTGTAACCTTCATTTATTTCTTTCTTTCTTTGGAAGACTTACAGCTAAACAAAACAGACTAAGAACTTGAAAATGTGGGTGACAGCCGATTACAAGTCTTCACATAAAAATAACAGAATAACAATAAGAGAAATCTGTGAACAACACAGTACTGCCGAATGGATCCGTAATTAATAAGCTCTCACAGGCGCCATCATACAGTGCCACTGGTTGACTAACTAATATCTACCACACGGTCACTCGTAACTATAGAAACAAAAAGGACACTTAGGCAGTTAGACGTCAAAGCACTCCTCCACATCGTCGTCATCCAGAAATAAACCCAAAACACGGGTAGCATTACCACGTTGATTGGCAATGCTAATTCTTAGGCCAAAGAACAAGCCAGTCGTCTGGTCACGCGAAGTGTCGACCAGTCGGTGAGATACCTTGAAAAGGAGCCGCGCACTCGGGCCCCATGATGCAAGTATTTCGACCCCAAACATCTCAATTATATTTATTACATAGAGCCAAATTAAATTACTGATGAAACTACGCAGAAATGATGTGTATCGATATCTAATGACGATAAAAGAAAAAAAAAATCGTGACTCTTAATTTTGTGTTACTACTGTCAGCAGACTACGGGGTCAACGGCCGCTCGTACCTACAAAATTCAAAAGTCATTTATTCAAACTAGCCTGAGAATCAGCACTTTTCGAACGTCAATTACATAAGAAAGTCCTCCAAAACTCCCACCCTTCACCACTTGGAACCTACAACAACTTCTACCTACTTGGAATTATGAGTTTAGAAAGTCTTTCTGATATCAATACGCACCCATCAAATGTGCGGAGTTTCACTAGCTAATTTCATATGAACCTGTATTGCCAATTTATTTTTACAAAAAATTAAAAACAAAATGAATGCAAAACGAATTCGATATCTCAAGACATCTTTGTTTCGGAAGGCTGTGAACCAGAAGCTTTGTTCCACGTAATAAAAAAAACAGGTATGTAGTAAACGGATACAGAAACTACTGAAAAGCTAAATAAAAAGATAATTAATCACGTATAACATTATACTTCAACATTTAGGAACTTTCTTGAGGAAGGCTTTTGCAGGATCGATAATAAATCAGCTAGAGTTAGGTTTCTTTCCGCTGGACAGGACGTACAGGTATCGAATGAAGTGTCATTTGTATCAGCTCCACATCTTGAACCTTCGTAACTACCAACACATTGACAGACTGGCTCATCCTCCTCGTTCAGGAAACAGTCGCCGTCGTTCAGACAATATTCTTGACACGCGTAGACTGCACACCTGTCACCGGAATATCCGGCATCACATCTGAAATAATGAAAATGTGAAACTGTGGAATTTTATTAAGGGGTATCCGTCAAGATCGCCCGCGGATTTCCAAACTTCTAGGTACCTTTCGATTTTTTTGCAAATTTCGGCAATGTTGATAAAATAATTACTAAATTATACTCATTTCGAAAATCAATATAGCTCATAGCTCTCGAAAATATATATTATTTACAAGAATTAAGACTAAGTATTCTTTCAATTTAAACTTTAATTTGTACGCATATGATTTGTGCAAACCCCTGCACTGGTAGGAACATATAAGCTGTGTTCGATCAATTAATGTATTTTTAAGAATAGTGGTATTCTATGCAGATTTTCACATCCATGAAACGCACAGTGACGAGAAGTATTTGCTAACCTTTTGTACGTTACGGCAACTGCTTGTTCATTGGCTTGCTCACCATGAATGATTTCCTTTTTTTCCATGAACTTCCTTTACAGGCCAATAAAAAAAGACTCGCCCCTATTACATGGAACTTAAACAGAACTGGTGAAACATGGGTGTTGTACTATAGGTACAGCTCTGCCTGACCTTCGGGAACACAGGCGTGATGTTGTGTTATGTTCCTTTACACAATATTGCTCACAGACACATCAGTTACCTAGTCAGAGTGATGGAAGACTTCGTAGGTACACATGACATCAGACACAATACTGACGTGCATCAGTGAGTGGCTTTGCTGCAAGCTTCGCCACGAGAGAGCGCTGAGTGTTCCTCACTTGTGAAAGTCATCTTGAATGAAAAGCGACCAAGGAATTAGTGGTCCTTTCACAGTTATTGCTGTTTTACTGACAGCAGCAACCCAACAGCAACTTAATAATAATGACTATAAGGATCCGTGTTTGTTTAAATGAAAAAAAAAATTGTAACCCTCTATAAATTATATTAAAACTCCTCTCGGAGGGAATGGGAACGTATACGTTCCCTATTATTTATTTATTTTGTTACTTATGTACACACAATAAAATGCGTTTCACGCCACAGACGGCAAACATCTCCGATGTTGTTGAAATTTCACGAGGGGTTGCTACCCAAATTGTTCTATTTAATACATCCATTGAAGATAATTGTACCTCTTGGGTTTCGCAAAAAAATAAAATAAAAGCCGTCTGTGGCGTACACGCCACCCACGGACGGCCCATATTTTTTGGTAGAACTTAGATATGCACAATATTAATATCAATAAATTGTATCTAAATAAAACCCTACGAATACTACATATGAACACGATAAGGCGCACCAAATGGCCACAATATTAAATTGAAAATGGTAAAAATATAACCTAAAAAGCAGCACCCGGAAAACAAAAATGTTTGTGTGATTCTTTTATCCTAAAGAATTGTACCAATACCGCACCTCACAAAAACGTAATTTTATCACAGAAATAATTATGCGTATTGCATATTAGGTTATCAAATCAAACACACCATAACCAACACAGACCTAGTAATATTTGTATTACCTAGATAGAATAGAATAAAGTTTATTGTCTCCAGTATTACAGCTAGTAAGAAAAGAAAGAAAGAAAAATTGTTTATTCTGCACAAACAAAACGCACATAAAAAAGCAAAAAGACAAAATACACACATACAAAAGCAGCCAAAGGCCCTGTGTTCGACCATTAAATACAATTTAAAAAATAAAAATAATGTTGTTCATTGGTTGATGTCAAGGCCACGGACCAAAGACTATATTAACTCTTAGCACTCTTGTGCCATTGGCAAATGACAACATAAACATTACAAAAGCAAAATGCTAATTGCAGAGTTAACTACTTTTGTAACAAATATTATGAAAAATAATGCTGTGCGTCGCATCTGTCATTGCTCAGCGAAATGCTGTGAAATTCGGACGACCTACCGACAACACAGACCTAGTAATATTTGTATTACCTAGATAGAATAGAATAACGTTTATTGTCTCCAATATTACAGCTAGTAGTAGTAGTACATACACAAAACTATAATAGGTACCGGAAGCAAAAGGTTTAAGCGTCAGCATTATGCTTAGGTCCCCTAGCGTGTTGCTAAGCGCTGGTTTACAGCTTAACCCTTGACTCCTGTTTAAAAAAAAAGAGGTACATTTAGCAACAACGGAATAATGAAATAAAAATTAGAAAAAAAAAATATGATGATCATACACTATTAATATTGAATTAGAAAAAAAATATAATTTTTTTAATAGTTTGTGGACACGACTGGCTATTTTATTATCAATAAAAAACGAAACGAAAAAGCAAGCAAAGGCCATATTTTACAGTACCTATTTTGGTGGTATTTTTTTTGGTATTCAAATTCGATTTACTGTTGCGGTGGTTGTAAAAGAAATAAGTTTACACAGCTGTTATCAAGTTAAGGGCAAATCGTATTGACCTATTAATTATAAGCAATATATTATTTGATTAACTAAATTATTACGCAATATTTTTTTTTTTCGTTCCTTTGCCTTCCATCTCCTTCATTCCTATGGCTTGGCTACTATGGTTATTCTGGCTCACAGAGCACGGAATTGCCGCGGGCCGGCACGACTGAAGACGGCTGTAAGTACTATCTAATAATATTCGTACCGCGCTGGAACTTCAGATCAGCTTCATAGTACCTACTATATAGATGTATGTATCGCAGATAGATTGTCGAATCCGCTGTTTTACATAACCGCTAGCCGTTTTACAAAACAGCTACGTTATGTAAAACAGCTAAACGACGTTTAGCGATTTTTCATAATTATTGAATTTTAACACGCAGAATTGCATAAACGTTTTGCGTTTATCAATGCAGCGGGTCAACGATTAGAGGTTCAAATCTAAGGAACCCAAGTATGACATCAGTTTCTATGAACGCACCCAATAGACCAGATCCTAGTAACCTATTGGTGGAACAATGGCATGTAATAAGACATTAATAACACGTATACGACGATTGTGAAGACGTAAGTTCAAAGCCAGCTGTCTGAAAGGGATAAATAATTACAGGACTGGCTAAAAAGGAGTGTGACGTTTTCAGGGAAAGGAAAGAGATTTTTTTTTATTCCACCATAACTTTTGAATGCCTGAACAGATTTCGATGTATGGGGATGCTGTCGGGGGACCTCTTAGACTAAGTGTTCCACAGAACGGTGTGTTGTGTGTGGTTGCATCAAGAACTGTTAAAAAAAATCTTGATTCAACCACAAATAATGTATGTATATAGTCTCTAATTGTTTTATTTAAAGAAATAGCAACCGACATTGATTTTATCATAAAACTAATACAGCCAAGGTTTTTTTTTATAAAAAAAAATGCTGTTGTTAGTCCGCCTAGCTACCACCATCTTATCTAAGTCTGTCGCCATAACAACAATGTTCATAGCATTCTTGTGATAAAAAAAAACAAACTATACAACTTTCTACATCGACCAACATCATAATCGCAAAAAAAATCTATCAACTATCCCTTACAACATAACATAACATCACGCTGTGTTCCCCGAAAAGGTTGGGCAGAGGTGTACCTACAGTACACCCACATTTCGCCAGTTATGTTTAAGTCCCATGTAATAGGGGGCTCGCCGATTGCCATCAACCGGGCACAAATCCAGACTGCTACTGAGAAGAACTTTCTGATGAAAAGACCCAATAAACTATACCTAAAACATGACGCACAACAGATTAAAATTTTTTTGTTTACTCTTATAATTTAATGGGTTTTTCCAAATCTAAGCGCTATCGGTAGGATAACCTCTGCCCCACTTTACGCTGAATCATAATGTTATTGTAATGTTACAACGGCGACCAAGTCAAAGTAGGTACATTCTAAATCTCCATCTTTTAAATTTCTTTAATTAAAGTTCCGTACCCTAAAGGTGCCTGTTACTATGGTTCTGCCGTTCGTCAGTCACAGAACTGTCTTTGGAACCGTAATAGGTAGACAATACCTTGAATTTTTTACTGAGTGTGTACTACTATGGTCGCTATAACGTCAAATAATAAAAATAAAATAAAGTTCAAATTAAAGGGGTCCCAATACAAGCAAAGGTATTTTTTTAATGCAGTTTTAAGTAGTGTACCTACGGTGTCACGGAACCCGTCGTGTGCTAGTCCGACTCGCACTTGGCCCCTTTCTTTATTTTGTTAAATACGAAACTTTCGGCTTATTTTATGTCTGTTTTCTAATGTGCGTGTTATTTGTGTAGAATTAACAATTGTTATTATGCTCCGAAATTTATTTGGCATAACACACTTGGTATAATCTTCTTTAAACGAATATTTTAAAGGCATAAAATATATTTAATATAATTATTGTTTGGCCGAATGTTTATTTGTCCGAATTTACAATGGCATTATTTTAAGATGGCAGAATTTTACTTGGAATAATTGTGTCAGGCATATTGCCATTTCTATAGAATAGCATTTTTAACCTTAAATTAAAATTAAAATAATGTCTTAAAAAGTCAATATGTTGAGCTGCAAATTTCGCGCCCTCACGCCCCTATCCGCCGCCGCGCCGCAGGAGACGCCCTGGGCGTCGGGAATCGCAGGCCGATTCCCGGCCACCGTAGGCGCGGGATTGCGGACGGTGAGCAATGGGTAACTCGCGTCCGATAAGGACCCTGGCCCGGGTCGGCGCCGCGTTGTGTTCCACGCGCACCTCAAAGAGATGTCAGCACAACTGACGGGGTCCGGTAGGAGCGATGCCTGCCGAGGTCGAGGGAAAGCAGAAATTATGTGTATCGATATCTAATGACGATAAAAGAAAGAAAAAATCGTGACTCTTAATTTTATGTTACTACTGTCAGCAGACTACGGGGTCAACGGCCGCTCGTACCTACAAAATTCAAAATTCAAAAGTCATTTATTCAAACTAGGCTGAGAATCAGCAGTTTTCGAACGTCAATTACATAAAACAGTCCCCCAAAACGCCCGCCTTTCACCACTTGGAACCTACAACAACTTCTACCTACTTGGAATTATGAGTTTAGAAAGTCTTTCTGCTTTTTGTGTTATCGCCATTAGATATCAATACGCACCCATCAAATGTGCGGAGTTTCACTAGCTAATTTCATATGAACCTGTATTGCCAATTTATTTTTACAAAATGAATGCAAAACGAATTCGAAATCTCAAGACATCTTTGTCTCGGAAGGCTGTGAACCAGAAGCTTTGTTCCACGTAATAAAAAAAACAGGTATGTAGTAAATGGATACAGAAACTACTGAAAAGCTAAATAAAAAGATAATTAATCACGTATAACATTATACTTCAACATTTAGGAACTTTCTTGAGGAAGGCTTTTGCAGGATCGATAATAAATCAGCTAGAGTTAGGTTTCTTTCCGCTGGACAGGATGAGTTTCTTGCCCGTTCTTCTCCATAGGAACCTACTACGCGTTGGAATGGGCAACTAGCTTCATATTTCTGACTGACCGACCCCTTGACAATTCAAAAGTACCTGTAATACATTTAGTAAAATAAAATAAATTATTTACAAACTATTAACACTAGGTACGAAATACAATAACTAACTACACGAATAGATACAAAAAACAAAAGGACACTTAGGCGTCACCAATTACAGGTGACGCCTAAGTGTCCTTTTGTTTTTTGTATCTATTCGTGTAGTTAGTTATTGTATTTCGTACCTAGTGTTAATAGTTTGTAAATAATTTATTTTATTTTACTAAATGTATTACAGGTACTTTTGAATTGTCAAGGGGTCGGTCAGTCAGAAATATGAAGCTAGTTGCCCATTCCAACGCGTAGTAGGTTCCTATGGAGAAGAACGGGCAAGAAACTCATCCTGTCCAGCGGAAAGAAACCTAACTCTAGCTGATTTATTATCGATCCTGCAAAAGCCTTCCTCAAGAAAGTTCCTAAATGTTGAAGTATAATGTTATACGTGATTAATTATCTTTTTATTTAGCTTTTCAGTAGTTTCTGTATCCATTTACTACATACCTGTTTTTTTTATTACGTGGAACAAAGCTTCTGGTTCACAGCCTTCCGAGACAAAGATGTCTTGAGATTTCGAATTCGTTTTGCATTCATTTTGTAAAAATAAATTGGCAATACAGGTTCATATGAAATTAGCTAGTGAAACTCCGCACATTTGATGGGTGCGTATTGATATCTAATGGCGATAACACAAAAAGCAGAAAGACTTTCTAAACTCATAATTCCAAGTAGGTAGAAGTTGTTGTAGGTTCCAAGTGGTGAAAGGCGGGCGTTTTGGGGGACTGTTTTATGTAATTGACGTTCGAAAACTGCTGATTCTCAGCCTAGTTTGAATAAATGACTTTTGAATTTTGAATTTTGTAGGTACGAGCGGCCGTTGACCCCGTAGTCTGCTGACAGTAGTAACATAAAATTAAGAGTCACGATTTTTTCTTTCTTTTATCGTCATTAGATATCGATACACATAATTTCTGCTATGCGTAGTTTCATCAGTAATTTAATTTGGCTCTATGTAATAAATATAATTGAGATGTTTGGGGTCGAAATACTTGCATCATGGGGCTCGAGTGCGCGTCTCCTTTTCAAGGTACCTCACCGACTGGTCGACACTTCGCGTGACGAAAGGACTGGCTTGTTCTTTGGCCTAAGAATTAGCATTGCCAATCAACGTGGTAATGCTACCCGTGTTTTGGGTTTATTTCTGGAGGACGACGATGTGGAGGAGTGCTTTGACGTCTAACTGCCTAAGTGTCCTTTTTGTTTTTGTATTTATGAGTTAACGTATGGTAGATATTAGTCACTAAACCAGTGGTACTGTATGATGGCACCTGTGGGAGCTTACAAATTACAGTTTATCCATTCGGCAGTACTGTGTTGTTCACAGATTTCTCTTATTATTATAATGTTAATTATATATGAAGACTTGTAATCGGCTAACAATAGGCTCGCCTCCTATTACATGGAACTTAAACAGAACTGGTGAAACGTGGGTGTTGTACTGTAGGCACACCTCTGCCTGACCTTTGGGAACACAGGCGTGATGTTATGTTATGTTCCTTTACACTTCCAAATCAATTGTCGTTCCTTTACACTTTATTTCATTTATTTCTGTGAGGTATATTTGCACACTTATTGAAGCGTAGCGAGCATAACTTCCTTGACAGGTACTTAGTAGGCGAGCATCTCGCTTTTTCCATGCGATCGATGTCCGAGTGAAGCAATAAAATATACCTTATCTGCGTTCGCAATTTATAGGCCAGACATGTAAACAAACACGAGTTTTAGGAAAAACAACTGGAAGGTCTACAAATAAGGTTCAGTTTGCGTTACAACTTCATATTTTTTATGACTTTCTGAACAGTACTAGTCAGTGTAAAATAAACATTATTTACACTTACATTTATTGATGTTTGTTTAAGTGGAAATAATATCAATTGAAAACAAGGTTAATAAATAGACCTTACCTATATACTAGATTACTAGCTTCTGCTCGCGGCTTCGTCCGAGTGGATTTCGGTGTCACAGAAGGTCTTTATCGTGCGTCCCGCGATCAAAAAGACGTTCGTGAAATTTAAACTATTCATCCCAACGATTTCGTGTAAAATGCAATTTTTATCTTCATATACTTTCCCTGACGATAAGCTAATTTATTTCGGGACTAAATAAACTATCGGAATAGGCCGAGCGTCCAGATGATTTTAAAAAATTCAAAAAAAATTCGAAAGTCATTTATTCAAACTAGGCTGAGAATCAGCACTTTTCGAACGTCAAAATTACATAAGACAGTCCCCCAAAACGCCCACCCTTCACCACTTCCTAGTGCATTAGCTGGGAAGAAGAAGTGGCGCAACAAACTCCCCAGCAACACAGCTGTCTGTTCAGTTAGAAGAACAAAAAAGAAAGATTCTATATAATGGTATTCAAAATAATTTACATTACGCAACACAAAACATAATTTAAATTATTAGCCATATGTTAGCTAGCACACGCCAATATACCACACAAAATCATCAAGAACTATACTCAGGCAGAAATAAAAACTAAACGTAAACAGAACTTAATATCTAGATAAAAGCCTCCAGGCATAAAGGGCGTGCCCGCTTACATATAGTTGTAACTGGAAGTTATAAATGATAAACTAGGACCATCGAGATAAAATAAATAAAACAAACAGTTAATTACTAATAACAATAACTAATATGATCAATTGTCGAGGTCACTAGCTAACCACATATTGCAATACAACTCAAAAAAAACAAAAGGACACTTAGGCGTCACCAATTACAGGTGACGCCTAAGTGTCCTTTTGTTTTTTGTATCTATTCGTGTAGTTAGTTATTGTATTTCGTACCTAGTGTTAATAGTTTGTAAATAATTTATTTTATTTTACTAAATGTATTACAGGTACTTTTGAATTGTCAAGGGGTCGGTCAGTCAGAAATATGAAGCTAGTTGCCCATTCCAACGCGTAGTAGGTTCCTATGGAGAAGAACGGGCAAGAAACTCATCCTGTCCAGCGGAAAGAAACCTAACTCTAGCTGATTTATTATCGATCCTGCAAAAGCCTTCCTCAAGAAAGTTCCTAAATGTTGAAGTATAATGTTATACGTGATTAATTATCTTTTTATTTAGCTTTTCAGTAGTTTCTGTATCCATTTACTACATACCTGTTTTTTTTATTACGTGGAACAAAGCTTCTGGTTCACAGCCTTCCGAGACAAAGATGTCTTGAGATTTCGAATTCGTTTTGCATTCATTTTGTAAAAATAAATTGGCAATACAGGTTCATATGAAATTAGCTAGTGAAACTCCGCACATTTGATGGGTGCGTATTGATATCTAATGGCGATAACACAAAAAGCAGAAAGACTTTCTAAACTCATAATTCCAAGTAGGTAGAAGTTGTTGTAGGTTCCAAGTGGTGAAAGGCGGGCGTTTTGGGGGACTGTTTTATGTAATTGACGTTCGAAAACTGCTGATTCTCAGCCTAGTTTGAATAAATGACTTTTGAATTTTGAATTTTGTAGGTACGAGCGGCCGTTGACCCCGTAGTCTGCTGACAGTAGTAACATAAAATTAAGAGTCACGATTTTTTCTTTCTTTTATCGTCATTAGATATCGATACACATAATTTCTGCTATGCGTAGTTTCATCAGTAATTTAATTTGGCTCTATGTAATAAATATAATTGAGATGTTTGGGGTCGAAATACTTGCATCATGGGGCTCGAGTGCGCGTCTCCTTTTCAAGGTACCTCACCGACTGGTCGACACTTCGCGTGACGAAAGGACTGGCTTGTTCTTTGGCCTAAGAATTAGCATTGCCAATCAACGTGGTAATGCTACCCGTGTTTTGGGTTTATTTCTGGAGGACGACGATGTGGAGGAGTGCTTTGACGTCTAACTGCCTAAGTGTCCTTTTTGTTTTTGTATTTATGAGTTAACGTATGGTAGATATTAGTCACTAAACCAGTGGTACTGTATGATGGCACCTGTGGGAGCTTACAAATTACAGTTTATCCATTCGGCAGTACTGTGTTGTTCACAGATTTCTCTTATTATTATAATGTTAATTATATATGAAGACTTGTAATCGGCTAACAATAGGCTCGCCTCCTATTACATGGAACTTAAACAGAACTGGTGAAACGTGGGTGTTGTACTGTAGGCACACCTCTGCCTGACCTTTGGGAACACAGGCGTGATGTTATGTTATGTTCCTTTACACTTCCAAATCAATTGTCGTTCCTTTACACTTTATTTCATTTATTTCTGTGAGGTATATTTGCACACTTATTGAAGCGTAGCGAGCATAACTTCCTTGACAGGTACTTAGTAGGCGAGCATCTCGCTTTTTCCATGCGATCGATGTCCGAGTGAAGCAATAAAATATACCTTATCTGCGTTCGCAATTTATAGGCCAGACATGTAAACAAACACGAGTTTTAGGAAAAACAACTGGAAGGTCTACAAATAAGGTTCAGTTTGCGTTACAACTTCATATTTTTTATGACTTTCTGAACAGTACTAGTCAGTGTAAAATAAACATTATTTACACTTACATTTATTGATGTTTGTTTAAGTGGAAATAATATCAATTGAAAACAAGGTTAATAAATAGACCTTACCTATATACTAGATTACTAGCTTCTGCTCGCGGCTTCGTCCGAGTGGATTTCGGTGTCACAGAAGGTCTTTATCGTGCGTCCCGCGATCAAAAAGACGTTCGTGAAATTTAAACTATTCATCCCAACGATTTCGTGTAAAATGCAATTTTTATCTTCATATACTTTCCCTGACGATAAGCTAATTTATTTCGGGACTAAATAAACTATCGGAATAGGCCGAGCGTCCAGATGATTTTAAAAAATTCAAAAAAAATTCGAAAGTCATTTATTCAAACTAGGCTGAGAATCAGCACTTTTCGAACGTCAAAATTACATAAGACAGTCCCCCAAAACGCCCACCCTTCACCACTTCCTAGTGCATTAGCTGGGAAGAAGAAGTGGCGCAACAAACTCCCCAGCAACACAGCTGTCTGTTCAGTTAGAAGAACAAAAAAGAAAGATTCTATATAATGGTATTCAAAATAATTTACATTACGCAACACAAAACATAATTTAAATTATTAGCCATATGTTAGCTAGCACACGCCAATATACCACACAAAATCATCAAGAACTATACTCAGGCAGAAATAAAAACTAAACGTAAACAGAACTTAATATCTAGATAAAAGCCTCCAGGCATAAAGGGCGTGCCCGCTTACATATAGTTGTAACTGGAAGTTATAAATGATAAACTAGGACCATCGAGATAAAATAAATAAAACAAACAGTTAATTACTAATAACAATAACTAATATGATCAATTGTCGAGGTCACTAGCTAACCACATATTGCAATACAACTCAAAAAAAACAAAAGGACACTTAGGCGTCACCAATTACAGGTGACGCCTAAGTGTCCTTTTGTTTTTTGTATCTATTCGTGTAGTTAGTTATTGTATTTCGTACCTAGTGTTAATAGTTTGTAAATAATTTATTTTATTTTACTAAATGTATTACAGGTACTTTTGAATTGTCAAGGGGTCGGTCAGTCAGAAATATGAAGCTAGTTGCCCATTCCAACGCGTAGTAGGTTCCTATGGAGAAGAACGGGCAAGAAACTCATCCTGTCCAGCGGAAAGAAACCTAACTCTAGCTGATTTATTATCGATCCTGCAAAAGCCTTCCTCAAGAAAGTTCCTAAATGTTGAAGTATAATGTTATACGTGATTAATTATCTTTTTATTTAGCTTTTCAGTAGTTTCTGTATCCATTTACTACATACCTGTTTTTTTTATTACGTGGAACAAAGCTTCTGGTTCACAGCCTTCCGAGACAAAGATGTCTTGAGATTTCGAATTCGTTTTGCATTCATTTTGTAAAAATAAATTGGCAATACAGGTTCATATGAAATTAGCTAGTGAAACTCCGCACATTTGATGGGTGCGTATTGATATCTAATGGCGATAACACAAAAAGCAGAAAGACTTTCTAAACTCATAATTCCAAGTAGGTAGAAGTTGTTGTAGGTTCCAAGTGGTGAAAGGCGGGCGTTTTGGGGGACTGTTTTATGTAATTGACGTTCGAAAACTGCTGATTCTCAGCCTAGTTTGAATAAATGACTTTTGAATTTTGAATTTTGTAGGTACGAGCGGCCGTTGACCCCGTAGTCTGCTGACAGTAGTAACATAAAATTAAGAGTCACGATTTTTTCTTTCTTTTATCGTCATTAGATATCGATACACATAATTTCTGCTATGCGTAGTTTCATCAGTAATTTAATTTGGCTCTATGTAATAAATATAATTGAGATGTTTGGGGTCGAAATACTTGCATCATGGGGCTCGAGTGCGCGTCTCCTTTTCAAGGTACCTCACCGACTGGTCGACACTTCGCGTGACGAAAGGACTGGCTTGTTCTTTGGCCTAAGAATTAGCATTGCCAATCAACGTGGTAATGCTACCCGTGTTTTGGGTTTATTTCTGGAGGACGACGATGTGGAGGAGTGCTTTGACGTCTAACTGCCTAAGTGTCCTTTTTGTTTTTGTATTTATGAGTTAACGTATGGTAGATATTAGTCACTAAACCAGTGGTACTGTATGATGGCACCTGTGGGAGCTTACAAATTACAGTTTATCCATTCGGCAGTACTGTGTTGTTCACAGATTTCTCTTATTATTATAATGTTAATTATATATGAAGACTTGTAATCGGCTAACAATAGGCTCGCCTCCTATTACATGGAACTTAAACAGAACTGGTGAAACGTGGGTGTTGTACTGTAGGCACACCTCTGCCTGACCTTTGGGAACACAGGCGTGATGTTATGTTATGTTCCTTTACACTTCCAAATCAATTGTCGTTCCTTTACACTTTATTTCATTTATTTCTGTGAGGTATATTTGCACACTTATTGAAGCGTAGCGAGCATAACTTCCTTGACAGGTACTTAGTAGGCGAGCATCTCGCTTTTTCCATGCGATCGATGTCCGAGTGAAGCAATAAAATATACCTTATCTGCGTTCGCAATTTATAGGCCAGACATGTAAACAAACACGAGTTTTAGGAAAAACAACTGGAAGGTCTACAAATAAGGTTCAGTTTGCGTTACAACTTCATATTTTTTATGACTTTCTGAACAGTACTAGTCAGTGTAAAATAAACATTATTTACACTTACATTTATTGATGTTTGTTTAAGTGGAAATAATATCAATTGAAAACAAGGTTAATAAATAGACCTTACCTATATACTAGATTACTAGCTTCTGCTCGCGGCTTCGTCCGAGTGGATTTCGGTGTCACAGAAGGTCTTTATCGTGCGTCCCGCGATCAAAAAGACGTTCGTGAAATTTAAACTATTCATCCCAACGATTTCGTGTAAAATGCAATTTTTATCTTCATATACTTTCCCTGACGATAAGCTAATTTATTTCGGGACTAAATAAACTATCGGAATAGGCCGAGCGTCCAGATGATTTTAAAAAATTCAAAAAAAATTCGAAAGTCATTTATTCAAACTAGGCTGAGAATCAGCACTTTTCGAACGTCAAAATTACATAAGACAGTCCCCCAAAACGCCCACCCTTCACCACTTCCTAGTGCATTAGCTGGGAAGAAGAAGTGGCGCAACAAACTCCCCAGCAACACAGCTGTCTGTTCAGTTAGAAGAACAAAAAAGAAAGATTCTATATAATGGTATTCAAAATAATTTACATTACGCAACACAAAACATAATTTAAATTATTAGCCATATGTTAGCTAGCACACGCCAATATACCACACAAAATCATCAAGAACTATACTCAGGCAGAAATAAAAACTAAACGTAAACAGAACTTAATATCTAGATAAAAGCCTCCAGGCATAAAGGGCGTGCCCGCTTACATATAGTTGTAACTGGAAGTTATAAATGATAAACTAGGACCATCGAGATAAAATAAATAAAACAAACAGTTAATTACTAATAACAATAACTAATATGATCAATTGTCGAGGTCACTAGCTAACCACATATTGCAATACAACTCAAAAAAAACAAAAGGACACTTAGGCGTCACCAATTACAGGTGACGCCTAAGTGTCCTTTTGTTTTTTGTATCTATTCGTGTAGTTAGTTATTGTATTTCGTACCTAGTGTTAATAGTTTGTAAATAATTTATTTTATTTTACTAAATGTATTACAGGTACTTTTGAATTGTCAAGGGGTCGGTCAGTCAGAAATATGAAGCTAGTTGCCCATTCCAACGCGTAGTAGGTTCCTATGGAGAAGAACGGGCAAGAAACTCATCCTGTCCAGCGGAAAGAAACCTAACTCTAGCTGATTTATTATCGATCCTGCAAAAGCCTTCCTCAAGAAAGTTCCTAAATGTTGAAGTATAATGTTATACGTGATTAATTATCTTTTTATTTAGCTTTTCAGTAGTTTCTGTATCCATTTACTACATACCTGTTTTTTTTATTACGTGGAACAAAGCTTCTGGTTCACAGCCTTCCGAGACAAAGATGTCTTGAGATTTCGAATTCGTTTTGCATTCATTTTGTAAAAATAAATTGGCAATACAGGTTCATATGAAATTAGCTAGTGAAACTCCGCACATTTGATGGGTGCGTATTGATATCTAATGGCGATAACACAAAAAGCAGAAAGACTTTCTAAACTCATAATTCCAAGTAGGTAGAAGTTGTTGTAGGTTCCAAGTGGTGAAAGGCGGGCGTTTTGGGGGACTGTTTTATGTAATTGACGTTCGAAAACTGCTGATTCTCAGCCTAGTTTGAATAAATGACTTTTGAATTTTGAATTTTGTAGGTACGAGCGGCCGTTGACCCCGTAGTCTGCTGACAGTAGTAACATAAAATTAAGAGTCACGATTTTTTCTTTCTTTTATCGTCATTAGATATCGATACACATAATTTCTGCTATGCGTAGTTTCATCAGTAATTTAATTTGGCTCTATGTAATAAATATAATTGAGATGTTTGGGGTCGAAATACTTGCATCATGGGGCTCGAGTGCGCGTCTCCTTTTCAAGGTACCTCACCGACTGGTCGACACTTCGCGTGACGAAAGGACTGGCTTGTTCTTTGGCCTAAGAATTAGCATTGCCAATCAACGTGGTAATGCTACCCGTGTTTTGGGTTTATTTCTGGAGGACGACGATGTGGAGGAGTGCTTTGACGTCTAACTGCCTAAGTGTCCTTTTTGTTTTTGTATTTATGAGTTAACGTATGGTAGATATTAGTCACTAAACCAGTGGTACTGTATGATGGCACCTGTGGGAGCTTACAAATTACAGTTTATCCATTCGGCAGTACTGTGTTGTTCACAGATTTCTCTTATTATTATAATGTTAATTATATATGAAGACTTGTAATCGGCTAACAATAGGCTCGCCTCCTATTACATGGAACTTAAACAGAACTGGTGAAACGTGGGTGTTGTACTGTAGGCACACCTCTGCCTGACCTTTGGGAACACAGGCGTGATGTTATGTTATGTTCCTTTACACTTCCAAATCAATTGTCGTTCCTTTACACTTTATTTCATTTATTTCTGTGAGGTATATTTGCACACTTATTGAAGCGTAGCGAGCATAACTTCCTTGACAGGTACTTAGTAGGCGAGCATCTCGCTTTTTCCATGCGATCGATGTCCGAGTGAAGCAATAAAATATACCTTATCTGCGTTCGCAATTTATAGGCCAGACATGTAAACAAACACGAGTTTTAGGAAAAACAACTGGAAGGTCTACAAATAAGGTTCAGTTTGCGTTACAACTTCATATTTTTTATGACTTTCTGAACAGTACTAGTCAGTGTAAAATAAACATTATTTACACTTACATTTATTGATGTTTGTTTAAGTGGAAATAATATCAATTGAAAACAAGGTTAATAAATAGACCTTACCTATATACTAGATTACTAGCTTCTGCTCGCGGCTTCGTCCGAGTGGATTTCGGTGTCACAGAAGGTCTTTATCGTGCGTCCCGCGATCAAAAAGACGTTCGTGAAATTTAAACTATTCATCCCAACGATTTCGTGTAAAATGCAATTTTTATCTTCATATACTTTCCCTGACGATAAGCTAATTTATTTCGGGACTAAATAAACTATCGGAATAGGCCGAGCGTCCAGATGATTTTAAAAAATTCAAAAAAAATTCGAAAGTCATTTATTCAAACTAGGCTGAGAATCAGCACTTTTCGAACGTCAAAATTACATAAGACAGTCCCCCAAAACGCCCACCCTTCACCACTTCCTAGTGCATTAGCTGGGAAGAAGAAGTGGCGCAACAAACTCCCCAGCAACACAGCTGTCTGTTCAGTTAGAAGAACAAAAAAGAAAGATTCTATATAATGGTATTCAAAATAATTTACATTACGCAACACAAAACATAATTTAAATTATTAGCCATATGTTAGCTAGCACACGCCAATATACCACACAAAATCATCAAGAACTATACTCAGGCAGAAATAAAAACTAAACGTAAACAGAACTTAATATCTAGATAAAAGCCTCCAGGCATAAAGGGCGTGCCCGCTTACATATAGTTGTAACTGGAAGTTATAAATGATAAACTAGGACCATCGAGATAAAATAAATAAAACAAACAGTTAATTACTAATAACAATAACTAATATGATCAATTGTCGAGGTCACTAGCTAACCACATATTGCAATACAACTCATTAAAAAAAACATTGTAATGAGTAGATTATGTCAACAATAAATTGTAATAAAATTAAAAATAGCTTGACGATAAAGTCAAATAAAAATTTAAAAAAAAATACAATTATATAAACTCATATAACTTGTCAGTAGGTAATCTGGAGAAAGAACATAAACATTGCCTTGAGTTAATCACAGCGACCAACTATTCTTATCATTGAAGTAGTCGTTTATAGAATAGTATGCCTTTGAACAAAGCTTGGATTTTACTTTCGTTTTAAACGCATTAAAAGGCAAATCTAGCAAAGAAGAAGGTAGCTTGTTATAAAAGGTTATACCCAACAAATGAGTTATGAACCTTATGAAGCCGGTGAAAGGGAGCTCGTAGTTTGTCCTTATTTCTAGTGTTAACATTGTGAAAATCACTGTTGTGTATATTTTGTGTTGAAGCTCATTTCAATA
This sequence comes from Agrochola lota, assembly GCA_947364205.1. Lineage (NCBI taxonomy): Eukaryota > Metazoa > Arthropoda > Insecta > Lepidoptera > Noctuidae > Agrochola > Agrochola lota. Next base: position 10,972,065 of record OX376245.1, on the reverse strand, counting down.
GTTTTAAAGGTAATACGTACAAACAAACATACAGTCCACTTTCATAATAATAGTAAGTAGCTAGCCGCCGACCGCATTAAATATGATGTATGAATATTTTCTAAGTTAGTTGCCAATAAACACCATCAAAGACAGACGCTTGTTTCCTTGAGTCAACTACTAGCAATCTAAATTGAACCCTAACCTACACAACATAATGGTCCTTCGAGCCGGATCATTAGTGAAGTTAATATTTAAAAAACAACATTCCATCAGAGATAAGAAGCTGGCGAGTGAATCGTTAAACGTAAACAAGTAATTAGGAGTGATTTTAACAAAAAAACGTTGTTGTCATCAAGTATTGCATCGTATTAGTGTATATTAGTGAAGATATACGTAATTAAAAGTGAAATATGTCTAAATCGGCCGAAGAAGCACTTGGTATATTACAAGATACGGCAGAGTTACTTAAGAAAACACAAATAAACTTACGAAAATGTCCTAAACAACGTTTAACCAAAGGATACATTCAATCTAGAATTCAGTGCCTCGAAGAATACTGGAAAACATTCAACGGTGCTCATCAAGACTTAGCGAGGTTAACACCGAGAGATAAACGTAATTTGTTGTCGTATTTCGTTAATGAAGAGTTTTTTATTTACGAAGATCTTTATTTATGTTTGTTGGGTGAATTACGCGATATGTTAGAAAACGTAACCACGAAAACATCGAAATCGATGAACATCGATAACGCGGACGAAGATAACCAACAAACACAAGTGAGACTACCGAGTATAACGATACCTACGTTTTCTGGAACCTATGAAGACTGGCCTGCGTTTAAAGATTTATATGTTTCGTTAGTGCATGATAACAAGTCACTCAGCAACGTTCAAAAATTGCATTATTTGAAGACTAGCGTCAGCGGTGACGCAGCAACCCTACTTAAACATATACAAGTAACTGAAAGTAACTATTTACAAGCATGGGATACATTGAAGAATCGTTACGGCAATAGAAGAATGATAATTAACTTAATGTTGAAGAGATTGGTTTATCAAAAAAAGGCGAACACTCAATCGGCCAGTCAACTGAAGTCGATTTTGGATACAACTTCTGAAATTTTAGACAACCTCAAAAATTCGAACGTGAACACCGACTCCTGGGATCCTATAATCATATTTCTGGTCGTACAGAAGTTGGACCCGGAGTCCCATAAGGACTGGGAAGAGTACGCCTACAAGGGCAATTCAGAGGATTTACCTAAGTGGAATGAGTTGAAGACATTCCTAGATGCCAAATTTCGTGCATTAGAGTTAATAACACCCTCTTCGATGTCAGTTACGCGTGAAAAACCTTCTAAAGAACGCGGTACATTCCATGTTTCAACTAATGAAAAGGAAAACACTTGTATAATGTGTAAAGAGAATCATACCCTGTCTCACTGCAAATTGTTTGCGAAGATGCAACCTTCAGAACGATTTGATTGTGTAAAGAATAACAAGCGCTGTTTTAACTGCCTGGCATTAGGACATACGGTCTTCAAATGCCGTGTGCCGATGTCGTGTCGCATGTGTAAAAGACGCCATCATACTCTCATACATCTAACAAAGAAGACGGATACATCGACATCATCTGAAGCTGTACAACCGACGCCGATAGTATCAACTCAAGCAGATGTAGAAGAAAAGGTGCAAGTTAATACAATGATTGCGTCGTATTACAATGCCAGAAAAGATATAGGAATGTTAGCAACCGCAATGGTGATAGTAAGGAGTGAACAAGGACACACCATTGTGCTCAAGGCACTCATAGATCCAGGATCACAAGCCTGCTTTATAAGTGAGAAAGCGGTACAACTATTAAAACTAAAAAGACAGGTAACTAATTGCATAATTACTGGAATGGAATCCATGAAGGTCGCAGTCAAGCATGAAGTAATAATAGAAGTTTTATCACGATGGGAATCAAATTTCGCACTACTTATACAAGCCTACGTGATGACCAAGCACTTGACAATACAATTACCTGCAAATACATGGTCAACAAGCAAATGGCCACACTTGGCAGATCTAGAATTAGCAGACCCAAAGTATGGAGTATCAGGAAATATTGATCTACTTTTAGACGTCAAGGGATATGCAAAGATACTACAAGGTGGTCTAATCAAAGGTCCACCGGGGTCACCCATAGCTCAAAGAACCAACCTCGGCTGGATAATATTTGGTGAAATAAACATAAAAACAAACACAAAAGAAAAATGTTTAATAGCGATAAATGAACAAGTCGATGTGAAAGAACTATTGAAGACTATGTGGGAGTTAGAAACCGATACGAAAAGAAATTTTACTAAAGAGGAAAAATTATGCGAAGAGATTTATGAAAAAACACATACAAGAAACAATGAAGGACGCTACATAGTTAAATTACCCTTTAAAAACGACAACTTAAAGTCACCCGACGGAAAGACAAGAGAGATAGCATTAAACAGATTTCTGCAACTGGAAAAAAGACTGAACAAAAATCCTGATCTGAAAGAAGAATACAAAAAGGTTATTGAAGAATACATAACATTAAAACATATAGAAGAGGTACCACAACATGAAATAAATACAAAAAGGTCTGTCTACTTACCCCACCACGCAGTAGTCAGGAACGATAAAGAAAGCACGAAGACTCGCGTTGTTTTCGACGCTTCGTGCAAGGGTTACAATGGAATTTCCCTAAACGACGAATTACTGGCAGGTCCTGTTCTACAAGATGATTTGCGAAGCCTAATAATAAGATGGCGAACACACGCAGTATGTTTTGTTTCTGACATACAAAAAATGTACCGAATGATATTGGTAGCCCAGGAAGACACCGATTACCAGAGAATACTGTGGCGAAACGATTCGTCTGAAATCATTCAAGATTTGAGACTCCTAACGGTTACGTTCGGTACAGCGTCAGCACCGTATTTAGCGATAAAAACACTTATGCAACTTGCTTATGATGAAGGTGCTAACTATCCCGAAGCAGCTCGGGTGTTACAAGAAGATTTGTATGTTGATGACGTTATGTCAGGATGTGATGATTTAGAGCAAGCCATTAAAATAAGCAAAGACTTGAAGAATTTATTACAACGAGGCGGCTTTCAGCTTAAAAAATGGTCCTCAAATAACGTAGATTTTTTAAAATCAATAGATCCAGAGGAAAGATCTATCAATGCACATATGGATTTAAATATAGATGGTACCATAAAGGCTTTAGGTGTACAATGGAACTTAGGCAGCGATCAATTTGAATACCAACTGAACCTAGTTCCTCTTCCTGCGATCGTTACGAAACGAAATATACTATCAGATGTCCAAAAGCTCTTTGACCCGCTCGGTTGGATAGCGCCATGCATCGTGCAAGCAAAAATTTTGATTCAGAAACTCTGGCAAACTAAAATAGATTGGGATCAAGAAATCACTCCAGCTGTGAGAGAAGAATGGAAAACCATACGCGAAGACATTGATAACGTCAATGAAATTAGAATAGATCGATGGATGGGCACATACAATTTAAAGAAGAACAAAATACAACTCCATGGTTTTAGTGATGCATCGATGAGAGCATATGCAGCTGTTGTGTATTGTCGTGTACATTACTTGGATGGTTCAGTTAAGACCTCATTGATTGCAGCAAGAACTCGTGTTGCTCCGTTGAAGACAGTGTCGTTACCACGACTTGAGTTGTGTGGAGCTGTTCTGGTGTCAAGACTATTAAAACAAATTTCAACAGCAATGAAAATCCCATCAGCTAATGTTTTTGCTTGGACTGATTCCTCAATAGTTATTGCTTGGCTACAAAAAGAGCCTAGCAAATGGAAGACTTTTGTTGCTAATAGAACAGTTGAAATAACAGGCAACGTCCCGAAAGAACAGTGGTACCACGTACAATCGCAAGAGAACCCCGCCGATATAGCGTCTAGAGGTGCACTAGTATCAGAGATAAAAACATGTAAATTATGGTGGAAAGGGCCAGAATGGCTTTCAAAAGGAGATATTTATTTTACCAAACCAGAAATCATATCTACAGAGCTAGAAAAGAAGACAACTATACAAACTTTTACAATGACCAAAAATGAAGAAGGAGAGAGATTGTCAGAGCAATTTGAAAAATACAACTCATTGAATGAATTAATTAGAAGTATTGCAATCTGTAGGAGATTTTTAAAACATGAAACATTAAAAGAAGACATAGGTACTGCTTTGACAACTGAAGAATTAGATGGTGCATTAAACATATGCATAAAAATGGTACAAGGCGAAGAATATGCAGATGAAATTGAATCTCTAAGAAAGGGTAATCAAGTTAAAAGGACTAGCACATTGAAGACTTTAGATCCTTACTTGGATGAGTCACAGATGCTTCGGGTTGGCGGACGCCTTAGACACGCTAAGATAGCGGATCAAAGTAAGCACCCAATTATATTGGGTCATAGAAACAAACTTACTCCTTTGATCATTGCTGATGCACACTCAAGAACCCTACACGGAGGAATCCAACTAATGTTGAGCTTTTTGAGATCAAAGTATTGGATAACGCGAGCTAAAGGACAAGTCAAACGATATGTTCACCGATGTTTAGTATGTGCCAAACAGAATGCGACTGCAAGAACGCAAATAATGGGTGATTTGCCAAAGGTTCGTGTGACACCAGCTCGACCATTTCTGCATTCCGGTGTCGACTTTGCTGGACCATTACAAGTTTTATGGAGCAAGGGAAGAGGAGTCAAGGCACACAAGGCGTACATATCGATTTTCATATGTATGGCTACCAAGGCCATTCATTTGGAGTTAGTTGGAGACATGACGTCAGAGGCTTTCATAGGTGCATATAAAAGATTCTGTGCGAGAAGAGGCAGGTGTACACACTTATGGAGTGACCAGGGGAGAAACTTCATTGGTGCAAATAAAGAGTTGGTTGCAATGTGGCAGGAAGCACGCTTGGAGTTTTCTGGAGCAATCGCAGACACACTTGCATCTGATGGCACGCAATGGCATTTTATTCCTGCATACAGCCCAAACTTTGGTGGGGCCTCTGGGAGGCAGGAGTAAAATCCACGAAGTACCACTTGAAACGGATACTAACCAGCACATTAACTTTCGAAGAGATGTCGACAGTGCTGTGTGAGATAGAGGCTTGCTTGAACTCGAGGCCGTTGTGTCCCCAAGATGATTTGGATAATGCGAATATCGAGCCATTAACACCTGGGCACTTTTTAATTGGAGAGGCGCCCATTGTCATACCTAGCCCAAATTTACAAAACTTGAAGGTGCACACGTTGTCACGATGGCAATATGTCCAAAAGTTGTTGCATGATTTTTGGTCTAGATGGCAACAGGAATATTTATCGAGACTACAACAACGTCCAAAATGGCTCAAACGAGGAAAGGAGTTTGAAGTCGGTAATATTGTTTTGATCAAGCAGGAGAACCTTCCACCCGGGAAGTGGTTACTGGGTCGCATAGTGAGTAAACATCCAGGACCAGATGGCTGTACAAGAGTTTATAGCGTCAAGAGTGGTGATACTACTATAAAGAGAACTGTGACTAAACTCTGTCCACTGCCAATAGATAGTAACGCTGAATAGTCCAATCATTTAGTGTTTGATAATTTTGCATGTGTAATTTTATTTGCTTAATTATGGTTCATTTGAAAGGACTTATATAGTCCTTTGGTGGGCGGCTTATGTTGAAGCTCATTTCAATAGTTTTAAAGGTAATACGTACAAACAAACATACAGTCCACTTTCATAATAATAGTAAGTAGCTAGCCGCCGACCGCATTAAATATGATGTATGAATATTTTCTAAGTTAGTTGCCAATAAACACCATCAAAGACAGACGCTTGTTTCCTTGAGTCAACTACTAGCAATCTAAATTGAACCCTAACCTACACAACATTTTGCCTAATATATAAGATGTTGGCGAAGATGAATTGAGACGCCACCGTGAGGATACCAATATCTTTGAAAAAATCTCTCAGAGAAACTCTGGCACCTAGCTGGTAAATAGCTCGAACAGCTCGTTTTTGAAGGACAAATATATTTTGAATATCAGCAGCTTTGCCCCACAGCAGAAGACCGTAGGACATAACGCTATGAAAATAACTAAAATAGACTAACCGAGCTGTATCGACGTCAGTGTATTGTCTTACTTTCCTGACGGCGTAGGCTATTAGAATTATTATATTTAGATTATTTCTATTTAGAAAGCAAACCTACACCACAAGCTACCAAAGTGTTAAACATTTTAATTTACAGAACATACTACCTGCAACATATAACATAGTTTAAAAAAAGAAAGCTCTCCCATAATGAAATTTGCCGTACTTACAAAGATACAGTCACAACTCAAAAGACACAGTCAGTGGGCAACCCTAGCGCGTGCTTTATCTACCGAGCGACCGTAGGTAATTATTTCAAGGACAGTGCCAAGACCTAATACTGCTACTAGACGATAATAATATTATGGTTCGGTGTAGGGGGGTGCACAGGTTTCCCATGTAGCCCGCGCATTAAAAAACACCAATAAAAAAATAAAAAAATGCAATATGTTTTGGTAGCTATAGTTTATTGGGTGATTTCATTTCTTTATTTGCATTCTATAATTCTATTAGGCAAGTAAGATGTTACAAGGTTGTTAAGGTACAATTACGGACCCTGTAACATAACCAGTCTATTATGTTCCCACTGCTGCGACACAGGCCTCCTTTCTGCGAGCGGGAGTGGGCTGTAATCTACCACGCGGGCCCAGTGCGGGTTGGTAGATGTCACATGTCGTTCACTCAGCTTATACTGGACATATCCTCCGGACTGAATTTCGGCCATAGCGACCGATCTCAGCGGGGAGCAGCCGTCGGCGGGGAGATATTATAGTGCTTAAGTATGTGCGCAGACACAGGTGCACCCACTCTGCCCTCACTCGCATAGACTGACGGGACGGTAATCCGACGAGGAAAACGGTTTTAGGAGACTGTCCTTAACTTTTTGAAATAATTTGATCTACATTCACAGGAAATCATCAAATGACTTCTCCCGCTCTGGGCAGAGCGAGAGGGTGTGTCCGACTTTTACTGACTAAAACCCACCCGTGTTCCTTCCGTTGCCTGTGTGCCGGGGCCGCGTTATCCCTTTCGGACAAACCCGCAACCCCAGCAGGCATTGGTCTTTCGACCCCGTCGGTTGGTGCTGACATCTCTTTGAGGCGCGCGTGGAACACAACGCGTCGTCGACACGGGCCTGGTCCTTATCGGACGGTGAGCTGCCCATTGTTCACCGTCCGCAAGCCCGCGCCTACGGTGGCCGGAAGTCGGCTCTCGACTCCCGACGCCCGGGGCGTCTCCTGCGGCGACTAGGGCCGTGAGGGCGTGCAGCTTGCATCTCCCTCGCGCGCTCCGCCACCTCCTTCGCGAACATAACTGCTTCGCAGAAGGAGGTGACGGCCTCCCATGCACTCTCGCTCCGAACCATGGCCTGAACCAGGGCCGGACGCAAGAGATCGCCGCCGCCGATCGCCTCCGTGAGGACACGTCGGTGCTCCGCCCAAGCCGGGCAGACCTCCACCGTATGCTCCACCGTGTCCTCCGGGCGATCCACACAGTGGTGACACCCGGGCGTTTCCTCCCGCCTTACGCGGAACAGGAACCTCCCGAAACAACCGTGCCCGGTGAGGACCTGCGTCAGGCGGAAGGTGAGGACGCCATGGCGCCTCTCAAGCCACTCCTCAAAGAGGGGACTTATCGCCGCAATTGTGGCGTGCCCAATGTACGAAGGGCCTAAGGGCCTGTCCACATCTCCACGTCACGGCGTCGTCAACGTGGAACGGTGCGGTAACGTGGCACGGTACGTTGACGTGACGTGCAAATTTACGTTAATGTAACGTAAAAATGTACGTCACGACGCAGCAACGTTGCACGTCGCCGTTAAATTCTGCTACATTCTTCACTAAGCGAGCGCATCGAATCGCGCCAAGTCGGCCGACGTGAAAGAAAGAAAGAAAGAAAGAAAGAAGAAAGAAAGAATACTAACAATGCCAGCGCACACTGCGTTCTAAACATTGTATACTTCATACTCGTAAATACTAAGTTTTTTAAACAGAATTAGATGTACGTCCTCCCCTGCTGAACGCTCTTAGAATTATAAAGCTAAAAGCTGTTGTTCGGACGTTATATACCTAGGTATTTATGTACTGGTGATATCAATAAGCACGACTCTCTGATAAGAGTTCTCATTATTATCGGATCTTCCCGTACCTACTCATCCATAGCTTGGTGAGCCTTTAGCGTTATTAGTGCCATTTTTTAGGGTTCCGTAGCCAAACGGTGAAAACAGAACGGTTATAACTTCGTCATGTCCGCGTCTCCGTCTGCCCGGATGTCACAGCCATTTCACTCGGAGACTATTTGCACTACATCGATGAACATTGGAAAGAAGGTGTACTCTGTGCATCGCTGAACAATGATGTAGTGAAACTACGGATAAAATACTAAGGGCACTACCCATACTGATAACAGAAGGATGGCAAAAAATACGATGCACGTGATTTCATTTGTTTATATAATGTATGTATCTAATTATATATCTTTAATATCTATACCTAATACTACATTTCTGCCCGCGACTTCGTCCTTCTATGATCTTCCTCAAGAATTGGGCTATCCAATGCAAAAAGAATTTTTCAAATCCCACTGATAGTTCCGAAGATTACCCCCTAAATACAAACAGACAACCGAATTAACAAAAAAAAATTACCTGTTTATAATATCAGTGGGGATATAAATAAATATCTAAACTAAAATCGCTTTTCGTGTCTCTCTGAGTGACTACGTTGTTCATATAAACTTCAAAACGTACATGGATTTCGTCGTTATTTAGAAAATGTATGATTTCTTTGTGTGCATATTGAAGTTACTTGAATTGTATGTTAGTTAGACAAGTTAAATTAAAATCTGTCCAACATAGAATTTACATTACAAATTGAAAAACTTTAATATTAGTTTGGGACTTTCTTCTCAAAAGTTTGTATATTAAACTTTTCTTCGTATTTCTAGACTATTACAGTTTACTTTAGGTGTGACTTTAACAGCAATATAAATAGAAGAAAAGCTCTTTGATGACGAAAGAATAATATGGTCATAACCCTATACTGCTGGTCGATATGGAACTGTTCTTTTTTTCAATTAATCCGTCTACTCTTCGTAGTCTTCTGCTGGGTGAAGGCCTCTCCTAAGATACACCGCGCCATTCCCGATTCTCTGCGTTCTGTATGCAGTCTGTTTCAGCAGCTTTTTTAATATTGTCGGTTTAAATAGCTGGGGGCACCGTCTTGAGATTATCCAATAATCACCCTTGAAGAGAATACTACAGCAGAATAATACTGCTGCGCTAATTAAAAGTGCAGTAAGGATTATTATTAGTTTCGAGTGAATGGCGCCTAAAGCTTTTTACTTTTATTTTCTTTTTAAGGTATAATTTTGAAGTTTTGCAAGAATGTTTTAATTTACAAGTTTAGCTGAATATTCATTGTTTCATAAGAACTGACACAATTATCTATAAGTTCAATACAATCATTTTAAAACAAAATAAAACTATATATGCTTAGCAGTACTAGTTATTAATATAATTAGGCGGAGTTGGCACCTATGGCGAGAACTGCATTGAGATCCATTGTGTAGAAAGGCCTATTCAGTTATAAGCGATCGCGAGCGCTCCGTAGCGATACAGGGAGCCTACTCCCTAAGCGAAGTCCGTAGTTTCGGCCGTCGTTACGGGCGGTTTGTTCTCCGTCTCATTTACAGACATACCATAAGTGAAAACGAGAGCGAAGCGCCAGTTACGACGGCCAAACTACGGATTTCGCTTAGGGAGTAGGCCCCCTGGTCCGCCTACTGATTAGTCCCTTTGGACCAGTCAATCTGCCTAGCCTTTTCCCAACTATGTTGGGGTCGGCTTCTAGTCTAACCGGATGCAGCTGAATACCCTGTGGACCAGTATTAATTATTATTATTAATGGACAGTGATATCGCTCATATCTGAATAGGCCTCTAAGAAGAACTAAGTAGTGACACAGACGGACACAAAAATAGACTTTTTGTATTATATATAGACTGCTGATTTATCTGGTAAGTACCTAGAAGAAAAATAACACTAAGAACAATTGTTTATTCTGTACAATATTTAACACTGCATTAAAAAAAATACTTTACTTGTATTGGGACCCCTTTAATTTGAACTTTATTTTATTTTTATTATTTAATATTATAGCGGTCATAGTAATACACACTCTAAAAAAAAACAAGTAAGTATCTACCTATTACGGTTCAAAAGATACAGTTCTGTGGCTGACGAACAGCAGAGCCATAGTAACAGGCACACTTTGGGTACGGAACTTTAAACAAATTTAAAAGATGGAGATTTAGAATGTACTTTCTTTGACTTGGTGGCCGTTGTAAGATTACAATAACATTATGATTTGGCGTGAAGAGGTGCAGAGGTTATCCATTTGATTTTTATTATTTTAATATAAATGTAAACAATATTTTTTTAATCTGTTGTGCGTCATGTTTTAGGTATAGTTTATTGGGTCTTTTCATCAGGAAGTTCTCAGTAGCAGCCTGGATTTGTGCCCGGTTGATGGCAATCGGCGAGCCCCCTATTACATGGGACTTAAACATAACTGGCGAAATGTGGGTGTACTGTAGGTACACCTCTGCCCAACCTTTTCGGGGAACACATCATGATGTTATGTTATGTTGTAAGGGATAGTTGATAGATTTTTTTTGCGATTATGATGTTGGTCCATGTAGAAAGTTGTACAGTTTGTTTTTTTTATCACAAGAATGCTATGAACATTGTTGTTATGGCGACAGACTTAGATAAGATGGTGGTAGCTAGGCGGACTAACAACAGCATTATCTGTGTATACCTCTCTGGTTTATGACAAAATCTGGTTTTTGATCAGAAATCTAGGCATTTGATCAAGAACCCGCACCCTAATTACGCAACACATTTTCGATTTACAATTGAGTCAAATTTGTTTCGTTTTGACTAGAATTGCTTTAAATTTACAACTTTCGAATTACGTAACTCTAAAATGTGTGATATCAACTGTACTCTGTTTCAGACGCTAAAGAGTGAACGATAATCGAAATTCGAATTACGTACGCACGGCTACACATCAAGCTATACATTTCCAGTATAAACTGACTTCACATTTATACGGAAATCCTATACAATGCGAGATCAGCATAAATTGGAAATGTATAGCTTGATGTGTAGCCGTGTGTAACTAACGATTTTGACAGCTGAAAATTTGTTTAAATCAACGAGATAACATTTTAAAGCGAAGGCACCTTACTGGTTGCATTCGATTTTCTTTGCAATATTTTTGGGATTTACTCGTTAATTATTACAAAATTATGTAAGTGAACGTCGTCTTCATAAATTGTGAATGTGTTTTTGTGTAAAACCTCAATGATAAATCAATATTAGTGGTCTGTAAAATATCGAAGCAGTGAGGTCGATTTTTAATAATAATTTGTGAAAGTTTTCTTCTGTTACAACTGCTTACAACCTAAACTAAAGATTTATGATATGATATTTCAAAAACGAGGTATTTTTGTGGCATTTCAAGGAAAGAGTAATTCGTACCTCGTACCGTATCAAACTTATAAGCCACAAGCTTATCAACCCAGTCGAGCTTGTACTTCATTGGAAAAGCAAATATAATAGAAGAAGAACAAATATTATAATACGCTTAGTTTGAAGCATTTTATGTCAATGGATTCTGTAAGGAGGACATTGATGAACATATTCACCACACCACCATACATAGATTAATTTCCACATCATTGTCTGTTTAAGGTACCTACTTAATATCAATATTATTTTCTTCCTTAGTATTGGACATTGAATGTGTCTTTAGCACAGCAACAATGTTACACACAAGCATATTGTCTGTTGGTAAATACGAAATGCACCATCAAATGTATACTTACCATATTAAGTTAATTATTGATTACATTTAAATAATATCAATTGTAGGCACGTAATTGTTGTTCATAGCAGAATATTGCTGTTCTTTAAAGTAGATAGATTGTGCATTGAAGTGTTGAAGGGAGACTAGGCCTATTAGACTTTGTGGATGGATGTAATGGATCATGGAATATATTGAGGATTTACTTAAATTATTATTTTTTTATTTCAGGTGTCAGGCTCAACTACATTATTCAGGAAAAATTTAAACTCTCTCATGCACTTACAGCAAGAATTAGCAAGCAGTAGGTGTATGTACATACATAATCCATGATGACTTCCACAGAAAGACATTGGATCACAAATTCCACTAATCCTTATAGTATATTTGTTCCAATTTCTTTTTGCCCCATGTACAAATATTTCATAATAATGTGAATAAATGCTATTAAAAATATAATGAAAGTCATTTTTGTTTACCATAATTTATTTCTCTCTATTTACTGTTACTTAATGAATGACAGTTAATTTAGGTAAATAGGTACCTCTAAATAGTATCATTATAATAATCAATTGGCTGTGTTTATAAAAAGCATAGTATTCAATTCTTAAAAATTTCATTACTTACACGCAGTGTCTTGAACGAGAGAATTTTCCAAAGTTTTTCCGACTTCCACAAGCCACAAGAAAAATGTTCCAAAACTGCTTAGCATAGGCCCATGTTTCTGTAAGAGAATAGTAAATATAATTTTGTATGTTGACAAATATAAAACATTCAAGGCAAAACAATGCATAACAAAAACATTACCGAAATCAACAAGACTAAAATGTAAACAAAGACATCGCCATGTTTGATAGCGTATTCTCCACAGACTTCAAAGAATGATCATTCCAGCGCAGATTATTTTCCGATGTTTAACATGTGATGTTATGCCTTTCCTGTTCTTTTCCCTACAATCTGATAAAGTTAGAGCAACAAAGGTATACTTTAGACATGCAATATTTTTGCATTAAATTCGACTCTGAACACGTCACAATGAGTCGGCTGATCGTTCAAGAGGTTATTCAACTTTTACTCAGTGCTGCCAATTTTTTTCCCTGAGTTCGCTAACGACATGCGTCAGATACGAGTACATCAAAACGAATAAAAATCAGATTTCAGTCAGAAATCGAATCGTATCGATTATCCGAACTAGACAAACCAATTTCCCAAAACCACGGCAATAGTAGCTTTGCGTAAGTACGTATTTGTTTATGTTTGAATAGTTTTGAATGATGCACGTACAACCGAATAATAGTACTAAAGACGATCGAAACTGCCAGCCGGAGCCACTCCCTGGTCACGCAAAGTGTAGACCAGAGCTTTTTTTAGAATTAGCTGGTGAAACTCCGCAGAAATGATGGATATTGATATCTAATGATGATACAAGAAAGAAAAAAATGAACTCTTAATTTTGTGTTACTACAGACAGCTAACTACGGGGTCAAAGCTGCTCGTACCTAAATACTTGGAATTATGAAATTAGAAAGTCTTTCCTCTTTTCGTGTTATCGTCATTAGATATCAATACATACCCATCAAATGTGCAAAGTTTCAGTAGCTGATTTCATATTATGAACCTGTATTACCAATTTACCATTTGTTTATTTTGTAAAGAAGTTAAAACTGGCCAAGTGCGTGTTGGACCACGCACAATGAAGGGTTCCGTAGTTGGGATCAATTTATCCCAAGAACAAACTTAACATTGTAGTTGAAAAACATGTTCTCCCATACGGAATGTATGGGAGATCATGTTTTTCAAACCGCAAATTTAAGTTGGTCGATTATTACTCGTTAACCTGTAGAGCCTACTTAGCTCTGATAGTTTTCCTTTTAATTTCGTTATATATACTACTGCTGTGAATTATTTCACAAGTCCAAGTTTAGGGGTATGAGGAACAGGGTGTAAAGTTCACTCATCCCCCATAGAAAAGGGAGGATCCTCCGACCAGACGGGTGTAGTGTCTGGCGGGCAACTGCCCAGAGGTTAAAGTCGGGAACCTTGTATATATGTTTATCGCGCGGTGAACTCTAATTGCGCGATGCAGGATTTGTGTGACGTCAGAATGTTGTGTGACGTCAGGTCTTTGATGCGTAGTTTGCATGTAGCGATGTAGATGCCGCTACATCACTTCCCTCCGGAGACCGGAGGTCGATAGTGGGCTGAGTCTTGGATCTTGCGATGCTTCACAGTGCCAGCTGTGGTTCCAGTGAGTTGGAACCGGGTGCCGCATAGTTCGCGGTGAGTCGGAACTGTCTTCGGTGATTCCCCAGTGAGTCGGGGTAGCGCTGCGTTATGATCCAGTGGATCGGATGTGGTACAGCGCTGGGTTGTGGCTGAGGGTCAAGATACCCGTTAAAGCCGTGGGTGCTGACTGGCTGTGTGACTCGCCTCACGAAAGCTTGCGGGAGTGATGATGATGATAACGTCACGCTGAAGTAGTTGCACGAAGGCTGCGTTGACGTTCATATTTCGGGTCACCAATTTAGGCGTATGAGGAACAGGGTGTAAAGTTCACTCATCCCCCATAGAAAAGGGAGGATCCTCCGACCAGACGGGTGTCGTGTCTGGCGGCAACTGCCCAGAGGTTGAAATCGGGAAGCTTGTATATATGTTTATCGCGCGGTAAACTCTAATTGCGCGATGCAGGATTTGTGTGACGTCAGGATGTTGTGTGACGTCAGGTCTTTGATGCGTAGTTTGCATGTAGCGATGTGCCGCTACACAAGTACAACCATTTAGCTAGAAGGGGGGCGGGGACACATTTGACTCTAATAAAAAATTTGAGTTAAAAGCTTAATATTTCGCAAACGGATCCCTGAATCCAAAAATGGTTTCGACAAACGCACAATATTTTTGAAAGACCTTTCTAACGATAACCCACAACATGGGGTAGATAAGGAAAAAAAAACATCCCCACTTTACGTGTAGGGGAGGTATACTAAAAAAAAATTCTATTGATTTTATTTTACCACTTTGTCGGCATGATTAATATGTATACATATGCCAAATATCAGCTTTCTAGTACTAACCATCTCTGAGCTAAGCCGCGGACAGACAGACGGTTAAACTGTTAAACCCGCGATGGTTTTTGTGGTGTGTTTAACCAAATGTCTGTTTTTTTGTTCTAGTTTTGATTAATAAATAAAAAAAAAAAAAAACGGACACAGACAGACAGACAGACGGACATGGTGAAACTATAAGGGTTCCTTGTTTACTACGGAACCCTAAAAACAGAATGAATGCAAAACGATTTAGTAAACTCAAGACACCTTTGTTTCGGAACGCTGTGAACCAGAAGCTTTGAATCACATTTAAAAAAAAAATACAAATAAGTAGACGTAGCACGGTTACAGAAACTATGGAAAAACAAAACTAAGATAATAATTATATAATTACAAAATTAGAATTAGAAGATAATCACGTATTACATTAAACTTCAACAATTATGAACTTTCTTGAGGAAGGCTTTCGCAGGATCGACAATAAATCAGCTACGAGTCGAGTTAGGTTTCTTTCCGCTAAACAGGACGTAGGGGCATTGGTTAAAGTGTCACTTGTATCAGCTTCGCATCTTGTACCTTCGTAACTACCAACACACTGACAGACTGGCTCATCTTCTTCGTTCAGGAAACAGCCGCCCTCGTTCAGACAATATCCATGACACGCGTAGACTTCACACCTGTCACCGGAATAACCGGCATCACAGCTGAAATAATGAAAATATGAAACTGTGGAATTTGGGGATCCCTCAAAGAAGCCCACGGTATTCAAAATTCCTTAATTTTTTTGCGATTTGCGGCAATGTTGATAAAATAATTACTAAATGATACTCATTTGGAACATCGATATAACTCATAGCTCTCGAAATTATATTTACAAGAATTAAGACTAAGGATTCTTTTAATTTAAGCATTTAATGCCGGACTACGGCGCACTGTGGGCTGTAAATCGAGCTTCATAGTCATTTAAAATGTTTGCGCGTTTTTTTTTTTTTTTCTTGTGATAAGGTTCTAATGCCTTCAGCGGCCATGAATATATATAAGGAATATCATTTCATAGGTAAACTAAATTATAAAATAAAAAAATTGAAAATTCTGTATGGCGCCAAAGTAATAAATCCAAATATCTTCAAAACCGCTGTTTTAACTGGTATATCCTTACAGATGGCGATTCTACAAATTATTTGTAATTTTTTGGTGTATTTCATATATTGGTGATAACTGTGGTTTTTTTATAAAAAATATATACGTTATTTAAAAAAATCGTTTTACAAAATTTGTACTTACGTCCGGACCAACGGGTTTATAAACTTGAAATTTTGCACAGAGGTCTTTGTATTTTAGAAAAACACTACTACATTAGCAAAATTAAGAATATATTCCATGACATCGACAAAAAAAATATGAAGTGATAAATTTAGTTACGCATTCTAAGAACTCGTTTTTAACACTATTGTATGATCGTTAACCTATTACGAATTATCTAATTACCCAAATTATATAATTACTTTAATGTTGATGACATAAATTACTGTAATTATTACCTAATTATTAGTATTACGACATTAATAAGGGTGGTTAAGCTAACTATAATTAGTTTTCAAAATCGTCATCAGAATCAGAATCTGACTCAGAGTCAGGATCTAAATGAGAAACATCAAAAAATTCGAAATCGCTCTCCTGAAGTTTCAACAAATCCAGGGTTTCGTTGAAAAGCTCTTGCTTTTTTTCGAACTCATCTTGGGTCTTGTTCCAGAAATAACTGGATCTGATGAAAGAAGTAACATGTCGAGGATATCCTCATTCGAATTTTATCTGCTTTTCTTTCGCGAATTGTGTTCCCTAAATCTACGAAAGTCTTTGTTGCGTGACTCGGATGCTTCCTCTGATAGGCTCCCGATTGGCATAATTGCAGTACTGGCAATGATATCTGCCCCGTGTATTAGCAATTTGTGCACAGTAGCAGGCATATGGTACCAATTATATAGTTCCACATACCTAGCAGCTGTCTGGTACGCATATTCTTTAAATTTTACATCGTCAACATCTTGTCCTGAGGTAACTGCCTGTAAAATCACTGCAAGTCTACGAATTAACTGTTCGTCTAGCCCAATGATCGCTGCAATTTTTTCAGGAAACTCTAAAAATCTTCTGGCTGTATTGCCATCATTCGTTGTTCCGGATCCTTGTTTAACAATGTCTATCAAAAGGTTTAGCTCAGCTTTGCAACGATCTTGTATAACTTTTTTCTTGCTTGAAAGACAACTTTGTCATCATCTCCTCGCACTGCCCATTTCTTGAGGTCAAGCCTATAAGCTATATGTAAGAGGCATTCCATGGTATTGATGCGAGCGTGTAATGTTGACAGTCCAAATGTATAGAGGTCGACAGACACTGGTCTTTCCTTCACAGAATCCAATTTATTCATGTCTGAAGGTTTTGCTAAACAAAGGTGCTAGAACTAGATTTTGCATCTGATAGATAGGTGCAAATCTTTCCATCAATCATAGTCATCATTAACTTATGGTTGACCACATTAGTTCCGCAATCTGAGGGGCGAAGTGCGTTTATCTCGTCTTCCATCTGCTTTTGATGTTCAGTAACAACAAAATTACTTTCTTTCGTAAATATTAATTGGACTGGGCGACAATATGGCGATAATTTTAAGTGGTACCATCGAAGTCATGAAAACACTTGAATCGTCTTGGTCACAGGTCATACTCTGCTTGTATCTACTTTGATTAGAAGCACCATCGAATCCCCACTTGCATATTATAGTCATACACTTGTCATTTATAACTTCAGGCAAACTTTCTAAGATGCTTTGCACTGTTTTGTCAAGCAAACCTTGCAATGCGATCTTGGCTGAATAATCCGTCACGGTGATTGTTGCCTGTGGGGGATAGCACTGTAATTTTGAATTCTGTACTTTGTAATAAGAAGGATATAGATCCTTTGTACCTTCTCGCATGTCTGTTTCCCTCAAAGTTACATATTGCCATTTCGAAAGCTTTAAAGAAAGAAGTAGACCCAGCGCTTTTTCGGGCGAAAACAAAGGTTTAATGGTTTCCTAATAATTTCCATAAATTTGTCAGCTGCTTTGGGGTGCTTCAGCATATACTCAATTGCAGTTGCAATACTTCCCTGACCTTGTTCTCTCAATTGAACGGCAGTTGCATATGCTAATTCAGTGCTATCGCGACCTTTCTCGTCCATTGTTCTTCTCTTTTTCTGCTGAGTACTTAGTTCTTCAAAAGGTTTTCGAGGTGTTGATTTTCTCTTTGTCATCGTTCCAACCGATGATGTTGTTGATGTCGAAGGTTCAGGTTCAGGACAGCTTGTTTCAGAACTTTCAACTGTTACTCGTATACAACTAGGCCAGTCGATGTTTGCTTCAAGCGAAGTTCCGTAATATTTTTTTAAATCCGTGAAGTTCCTTTGGCAATTTTTCCATCTCAGCATCGCAGCTCTCGTGAATCTTTGGCAAAAGATTTTCAAAGTCAAACTGTCTTCGTCAGAAAGACTATGATCTAGGCAAGATACCACTGTATCAAACAATTTATCACTATCATTCTTCTTATCAGAATTTTTTAATATGACAAACAAATCTAGGTTTGTAACAAGGCCCACCATACTTTTACAATTAAATATCAACGTGAATGATTGAAATGCTCAAAATGAAGTAAGTAATAGTATATACTGCAGTTCAATTTATATGCAATATTGTGTTTAACTACCCTCATTAATGTTATAATATATAGTTAGCTTAACCACCCTTATTAATGTCGTAATACTAATAATTAGGTAATAATTACAGTAATTTATGTCATCAACATTAAAGTAATTATATAATTTGGGTAATTAGATAATTCCTAATAGGTTAACGATCATACAATAGTGTTAAAAACGAGTTCGTAGAATGCGTAACTAAATTTATCACTTCATATTTTTTTTGTCGATGTCATGGAATATATTCTTAATTTTGCTAATGTAGTAGTGTTTTTCTAAAATACAAAGACCTCTGTGCAAAATTTCAAGTTTATAAACCCGTTGGTCCGGACGTAAGTACAAATTTTGTAAAACGATTTTTTTAAATAACGTATATATTTTTTATAAAAAAACCGCAGTTATCACCAATATATGAAATACACCAAAAAATTACAAATAATTTGTAGAATCGCCATCTGTAAGGATATACCAGTTAAAACAACGGTTTTGAAGATATTTGGATTTATTACTTTGGCGCCATACAGAATTTTCAATTTTTTTATTTTATAATTTAGTTTACCTATGAAATGATATTCCTTATATATATTCATGACCGCTGAAGGCATTAGAACCTTATCACAAGAAAAAAAAAAAAAACGCGCAAACATTTTAAAAGACTATGAAGCTCGATTTACAGCCCACAGTGCGGCGCGGCGGCGGCGTGCACCGGAGCGCATAAATATAAAGGCGGATGCAACACAGACAGTAAGTGGATGTTCTGTAACGCAACCGCGTCCGTATGAATAAAGTATTACAAACACGATTACACCACAGACATTTGAAAACTGTCTGCAATGTGATCGGTTCCGAAAGACATAAAAATGAAAAATAAACTGCAGGTATCAAACTTGCTTACGACGTAACGCACCTTGCGCTACTAATAAATAGCCTGCCTAAATGCGTCAACTTGGAAGTAGCGGTCGCCGGCCGCTGCCACGGCACCGCTCGCTGCGCTCGCTCGGCTTGCGCGCGGTTCTAACCTAACCGAGCCTATTGTGAACTAAATGAAATCACCCAGGTAACAATTTTTCGACAGTTTATAATCTAAAGGAAATAATAATTTGGGTGTCTGGGTTGAATTCGCCTTTTCATTGCCTTATACAAATAAATGCGGCTGCATCACCACTGTAAAAAAATTGTCCAGTAGTTACAATATTGTAAGAAGTGGGCATCGGACAGACGTACTGTCGTCGGCGCGCAGTACCTACAGTCAAACGCTTGAATCGAAAGAGCCGCCCTATTTCTTGGAAATAAGACGTTTTCCATTAAATTTAATTTTGGGGTAATTTTTTTTTTTTTTTAGGTAATTATTTTATCTTAATTACCTCAAACAGCGCCGCAATTGGTAAGAAGCATAAGAAATTATGAATTCCGAGGGTAACATTGAACCAATGGAAGTAGTAGAATATGTTTTACCTGCATTCAGGAAGTCCCTCATCACTGAGACTGCAGTTGCCTTGCAAACAATAGTTCTCACAGACTGAAACATTGCTCCTCTCACCGGTGTAACCTTCGCATCTGGTACCTTCGTAACTACCAACACACTGACAGACTGGCTCATGCTTATCGTTCAGGGAACAGTCGCCGTCATTCTGACAATATCCATAACACGCGTAGACTTGACACCTGTGCCCGGAATAACCGGCATCACATCTGAAATAATGAAAATTTTAAACAGCGTAATTTCATTAAGGGGGATCCGTCAAGGTAGCCCACAGAGTTCGAAGTTTCTAGGTGCCTATCGATACTTTTTGCAAATGTTGATAAAATAATTACTAAATTATAGTCACTTGGAACATCAACATAGGTCTCGAAACTATATTTACTAGATATAAGACTATTTCGTGAAAATATGACAATTTCCAGCAAATATCATTTCGAGGTAATAATTACAATTTAGTTGCTAATGTTATCATGGTTGTCTCAAACTGTGATGCAATTTGTAAGAAGTATAAAAAATAATGAATGTCTAGGACAACTTTGAACAATGGATGTAGTAGAATATGTTTTACCTGCATTCAGGAAGTCCCTCATCATTGAAACTGCAGTTGCCTTGCAAACAATAGTTCTCACAGACTGAAACATCGCACCTCTCGCCGGTGTAACCAGCTGTGCATTTGCAAACAGATTGTCCATTAACTTTCATACCGTGTACACAAAACGGCCCATCGTATTTCGGAGCAACCATGATCCGACTCTTTAGTGCTTCGCAATCCACTCCCTCGATTTGGTCTGCGATTTTATAGTTTCCGACTATACCAACATCGATGTTTTTATCAGAATACTCACTAAATATACTTTTCAAACCTTTAGTCTCACCATTTATTATTGAAAGCTCCTGAACATTCCTTTTTACATGGCGAAAATCTACCTGAATGAACACGTTTTTTGAAGCAGTCAATGTATTAGATGGATGGAGAAGCATTGGATATTGTGAATATGTATAATACACGAGAGATTTTTTGTGTTCCCTATTAAGTTGGGAAAAATACATCTCGTATCTAGTAGCGTTCACAGGCTCAATCCAGATTATGGCCTGTCTCTGCTGGTCAAAAGCCAAGCTGTTTGGCTCCAAATTGTGAGTTGTGTTGAAAGGCAGTGAAGTAATATTCTTAAATACTTCTCTCTCGGTGCCATTTAACCGAGCTCGCTCTATTGTCGGCTTCGCCAGGTTTGTGTTGAGCCAGTAGATATATCTGTTAAAAAGAAAACCAGTTGTGACTACCATGAAGTTAATTTGTTGAATTTTCAACACACCGAAAAGTGGCTCTTATTGCATCACTTTTAGGTTCACAATACAGTGTATTAAAAACGGGTGCTCTTTACGTTACCTTCCCGGTCGCGTAAATACAAAGGCGGATGCAACACAGACAGTAGCTGTTCTGTAACGCAGCTGCGACCGTATGAGTAAAGTACTCGTATTACAAAGCCGATTACACAGGCATTCGAAAACTGTCTGCAATGTGATCGGCTCCAAACGACATTGTTTTAACAAAAACGACTGGATTACAGCTTATAAGTACTCGCTCTGTCTACCACTGCAGGAATTAAACTTGCTTGCGACGTAACGCACCTTGCGCTAATACTAAATAGCTCTCCCTAGCAACGAACAACTTGCTCCGCTCGCTACGCTCGCTCAGGTTGCACGCAGTTGGTCACAGTTCTAACTTTTTTTTTGGTAACTGGGTGGAAACCCTCGTGGATGTCGTCCGTCCTCGGGCGGACGGAGGGGTCTGTCAGACTCTTACTGACTAAAACCCACCCGTGTTCCTTCAGTTGCCTGTACGTTTCCAGGGGCCACGGTATCCCTTTCGGACTTTCCCGCGACCCCGGCAGGCATCGGTCCTGGCGGACCCCTTCAGTTGTGCTGACATCTCTTTGAGGCGCGCGTGGAACACAACGCGCCGTCGCGTCGACCCGGCCCTGGTCCTTATCGGACGGCGAGCTACCCATTGCTCACCGTCCGCAAGCCCGCGCCTACGGTGGCCGGAAGTCGGCTCGCGACTCCCGACGCTCGGGGCGTCTTCTGCGGCGGCTAGGGGCGTGAGGGTGCGACATTAGTCTCTCCCTCACGCGCTCCGTCTCCTTCTTCGCGAACATTACTGCTTCGCAGAAGGAGGTGCCGGCTTCTCACGCCCTCTCACCCATACCATAGCCTGGATCAGGGCCGGACGCGAGAGATCACTGCCGCCGATCGCCTCCATGAGCGCACGGTGGTGCCCCGCCCAAGCCGGGCAGACCTCCACCGTATGCTCCACCGTGTCCTCCGGGCGATCCACACAGTGGTGACACCCGGGCGTTTCCTCCCGCCTTATGCGGAAAAGGAACCTCAGGAAACAACCGTGTCCTGTGAGGTCCTGCGTCAGGCGGAAGGTGAGGACGCCATGGCGCCTCTCAAGCCACTTCTCAAAGAGGGGATTTATCACCGCAATTGTGGCGTGCGCAGCACTGGGTTGCGACAATCGCACTCACCATGACGCCATGAGATCCCGCCGGAGCTCTGTCCGCTGTGCCATGATTTCTCGCGGCAGTGGAGTTACGCCCCGGCGTTTCGCCTCCTCGCCCCACTCCCAAATGTGCGCGAGGACTCTTGCCTCCAGATCCCATGGCGGCAATCCGGCAAGGAGGCTCGCCGCCTCATCGGAGACCGTGTGGAATCCCCGGACATTCCGGATGGCCATGACCCTTTGGGACGCGTTCAACTGGTGGGCTGGCCGCAGCCTTAAAGAACGCACCCACACCGGTGCCCCGTAAAGGGCCCCAGACCGCACGACTCCCGCAGGTAGAGCCTCCAGCAAGAGGCGTTTGGACCCCCTAGATTGGGCAGGAGCCGCTTCAAGGCAGCCCCGGCCCGCTCCAATCTGGGAGCCAAACGTCGGAAATGCTCCACGAAGTTCCACTGGCTGTCGAGGACGAGTCCCAGATACTTCATCGTTGACTCGACGCCGATGTGAACCCCTCCTACCGTTATTTGGGAACCCGACTGTGGCGTGTTCCAAGGACCCTGAATACTCATGGCCATGGACTTGTGCAGGGCCACCTCGAGTCCCAATTGCCGGATCCTGTCAACGATTGTCGCAACCCCGCGTGTCGCTAGTTCAGCCGCCGCCTCGTGCGACCTCCCCTGCGCGAGGACCAACGTGTCGTCAGCGTAGCAGGTTGTTGCAGCGCTGACGCCGCTAGGGAGGTTGGCGCGCAGCACCCAGTCGTATCCGATGTCCCATAGATGCGGGCACAGGACCGATCCCTGTGGGACACCGCATGACATCTCTCGCCGGTTCCATTCTCTCTGGTGACCGGGGTAGATGGCGGCCCTGTCCGTCAAATAGGCCTCGACCACACGACAGAGGTAGGTCGGCATCCGGTGATACCGGAGTGCCTACGTGATGCAACTCCAGGGCAGGGTGTTGAAGGCACTGGCGATGTCTAGAGACACCGCCAAGACGACCCCACCCCGGGCCACAGCATCCCCCGTCATGAGGGCCCGCACGCACATGATGGCGTCCACCGTAGAGCGCCCTCTGCGGAAGCCAAACTGGCTCTCCGCGAAATCCGGCCCCACTCGCACCAGCCGCCCGACAAGGCAGTCTGCAATGACTCTTTCGAAGAGCTTGCCCACCTCGTCGAGCAGCACAATGGGCCGATAAGCGGACGGAGAGTCCGCAGGGCGCCCCGGCTTCTTAATGAGGACCAGTTTCCTCGCCTTCCAACGAAGTGGGAACTGGCCCATCTCCATGCATTCGCTTAGGAGCGGGCAGATCTCTGGCCCCCAGGAACTCCGCTTGGAGGGCGGTCTTCGCCGCTTCCCGGTGCGCCTGCTGCGGGCCGGGAAAGCACGAGAAATCCTCTCCCTTTCCGCTGCATCCTTCTGCAACATGACATTTTCGCAGAAGGAGATCACCGCGTTCCACCACGCTGCGCCCACATACTGCTGCGCTACGCACAGTTCTAACCTAACCGAGCCTATTGTGAACTGGGTGAAATCATCCAGTTAACATTTTTAGGACAGTTTATAATCTAACGGAAATAGCACTTCGGGTGTCTGCGTTGAATCCGCCTTTTCATTACCATAATTATACAAACAAATGCGGCTGCACTACGAACCGCTGTGTTGCTGCTGAGTTCGGGCGGACTGCTTATTGCCATTCGCAAGATAATACAGCATCAATGTTTTAATAAAAACGACTGCAATACAGCTCTGTAAAAAGTAAGAGCAAATTGGAAGTACCTCTCGGCGACCGCTACTGCGGCACCGCTCGCTTCACTCGCTCGGCTCGCACGCGGTTTGTCACAGTTCTAACCTAACCTTACCCATTTGACCCAGTTCGCATTTTTTCAACAGTTAGATTACCTAACGGAAATAATGCTATGGGTGTCTGCGTTAAATCCGCCTTTTCATTGCCTTATAGTATAATGCTCTTACAAACAAATGCAGCTGCACAAATAATATAATACAAACTATGGGTGTCTGTGTTGCATCCGCCTTTGTAATTACACTTCCCGGTCTAAGTTTTAAGTTTTTCCTTTTAATCTTAGCAATAAAAGGTAGACCCGTCATTGCACTCTCAGCTCCATTTAGTTCTAATCTACAATCCCATCCCGAATGACAAACTTTGCACACTTGCATCAAAATTTACTATTTTGGAGCATAACATTATTTAAACTATCATTGATACGTACCCTTTACAGCTGTCTACAACAATATCACGAGGGACCCCGTCATCCATCTTGATTAATAGATTTCCGTTTGGATTGTTAACAGATCCAGGTTTTAATGAAATCCAATTGACGCTTCTCTCATTAGTATCAGTATAGAAGACTGTGTCTGTGGCGGGGTCGAAGGCGATGCCATGGATGTTCCTACCCTTTCTTCCGATGAAACATATGATTTCTAGGGAAAATAAGTCATAACTACATATATTGTTGTTGTCGGTCTGCTTGTCGACGTACAACATTTTGTTGTGCACTTCATCGTAAGCTAACGCTGTGACGATTTGAGACTTCAATTTTATGGTGCTTATTATGACATTGTTGGTATAAAACCTTAGCTCATTTCCGATGCTTAAGGCGATGTCTGAAACAAGAGAAACATACTTAACTAAGCTAAATACGTCGCTAGGTACACTCGGAGAAAATTCAAACCAAAACCAGATAATATTCCTGCAAGATGGACTCTGTTTAGTTTAGTTAGAGCATAAAAATTAGTAACATGTTTCTTTTTTACCAACGCCTCCGCCTTCAGCAACGCTAGTGTGGGCACTAGCGTTAGAGCGATACCACTCGGGCGTTGCACATACGCTGACGGAGCGACAACGAAGTGCAGCGCAGAGTTTTCAAGAACATCAAAGGTGGCAGTACCTACACCGACGCTGGGACGCCGGGATAAGCTGCGTTGCGTCGCGGCATCGCTGCGCTCGTGTGGCACCCATTGCGTCGAAATCACTGCGCTGCGACGACGCAACGCATTTGCAACGTCCGTGTCGTATCGCTCTAAATGAAGGCGGAGGCGTCCGTACATCTATCGGACGCCTCATGGGCGTGCGGTAATAGATTTTTCTGGACATCAATCAAGGCACAAAATCCGTTACAAAAGCTACATTTCGGTCACGGAAAGTCACCCATTTTGGGTCCTTGGTCACGAGTCGTACCGACCGACGTGTAAATATAATGGCAGTTTTTTGTGATTATCTGCCTTTACCTGATTATGTAGAGTATGTATGTATATAAAACTCGGCACATAAGACAGATTCACTAGAAAACAATGTACGGGGTTGGCAACAAAAAACAGTCGTTTTAAAAAAATTACAAAACAAGCAGTTCAAAATGTGGAAGAGCTCGTGGCTAAGCAATACCAAAAAATTGTCAAGAAATTGTCAGAAATTGTCACTCAAAAAATAGTCGTATAATGATTCCGTAGCTATAAGTTGGTAGGATTGTGGAGTACGGTTCTCCACACAATCCTCACCTCAGTGCAAGCAAACGGCTGGCAGTATCGACTTGGATTAAATTCCAAAAAAATTGTCAAGAAATAGTCGTAACGCCATGCCAAGTCTCGAAACTAGTCAATAAGGGATTCCAGAGTTATAAAGGTGTCTTGGTGAGGTTGGATTACGTGGTGATCCTTTCTCACCTCAAACCTGCAGATTACCACGGAACGCTTACGTTTTCGAATTTGAATTTGGTGTCTAAAATAGTCAATAAATAGTCGTCTCCAACCATGATAATTTCGACCTGGTTTACTATGTAGAAGTATGTTAAACTTCCACGTAAACTTTTCCATACACTTTTCGAGTCCAGTACAGTCGAGCACACAATTATAATTTTTTAGTGGAACACCAAATTTTTTGGTTGTATTAAAAAGGGTGTAATTAGTAGTTATGTAACTATTTTAGGTTGGAATTATAAGTATGCGTTATATATATAATGTATATCATCATAATCATAACATATTTAAATGCCACTCAAAATGTAACGCGAGGTACACTCGGTTACACATCTTATCTGTTAGTGATTTTCAGGCCAAGTGTCAGGTTGTATCTTGAAGAACTTTTGCATGTGAGATTTGTTCTTATGGAACAAATCTAACTAAGAGAGATCTATTAATGATTTTAATGATTATAATTCGTTAAATTCATATTTGTTATGATCGCGAATCATATTTTGATCAAGACAACCTGAAACTGACCTGCAAATAGAATTATAAAAGAAAATATTAATTTCGCGGGCTACTTCTGCGGATTCACACTTGTAGACAAAAAAAAAAGAACGAACGAAAAACACCGCCCATTGTGTCACCCTGTTTAAAATTTCTAAATTTATATCTGTAATTCGTATGGTATACATATTAAAGTGAGAATACACTTTAATATTTCAAAAACGCGCTCCTCGTACTCACCCCAAGAATGCGCCAACCCTACGAACAGTACTAACAACGCCAGCATACGCTGCGTTGAACTCATTTTTAATTTTAGTAAATATTAAATTATTTCACTGAATTAGATGGTACGTCTTCCTCTGCTGATCGTTCTTAGAATTTTAAAGGAAAATGCGGAATATCCGAAGTAATACCTAAGTCTTTATATACTAGTGATAACAATAAGAACGACTCTCTGATAAGAGTTCTTATTATTAAGCGGATTTTTCCGTACCTACTCATGAAACAGATAGCTTGGTGACCCCTCTTGGTTCCAATTTTGAGGGTTCCGTACCCAAAGGAAAAAACAGAACCCTAATAATTTCGTCATGTCCGTCTGTCAGTTTATCCGACAGTCCGTCCGTCCGGATATCACACAGTCATTTTACGCGGAGACTATTTGCACTATAACGAAGAAAATTGGAAGCAGGTGGTACCCTGTGCACCGCTGAGCAATGGTGAAGTGACGTTACGAATAATATATATTAAGGGCACTCCCCACACATGTAACAGAACGATGAAAAAAAATACAATAGCCGTGATTCAGAAGAAAGACCGCATATTTTTGTTAATTCTTTAGTAAAAATACTTTAATTGTATGTAACCCCCTTCAACATTAATTTTTATATTTTTTTGTTATAGCGGCCACATAATACACACTCTGTAAATAAATCAAGTGTCTACCTATTACGGTTCAAAAGATAGCCCTGTGACTGAAGGACGGAGCTAGGTCCAAAGGGTGCCAATGGCGCGCCCGTAGGCACCCTTTGGGTACGGAACCCTAAAAAATAAAAAGTTAATGTTTTAAAATGTACCTACTTTGACTGAGTTGCCGTTGTAAGTCTAAAATAATATTATGATACGGTGTACAGAGTCACATGAGTAAAGAAACGGAACAGAGAGTAAGGTTCATACAACTGCGCTTTGTTAGGTACACTACTACAAGCATGAGGCGCATGTGTGCGTGCCACTTGCACTGGCGGCTTCGTCGCATGCGAATAGAAACCGGTTCATACCGGCTCGGCCAGTTGAATCGCTCACGGCTGCGTGTACGCGTCGCGGCACTTTCACCGGCTTCATAAGGTTCATAACTCATTTGTTGGGCTTGGGATAACCTTTTATAACAAGCTACCCTCTTCTTTGCTAGATTTGCCTTTTAATGCGATTAAAACGAAAGTAAAATCCATGCTTTGTTCAAAGTCATACTATATTATCAACGACTACTTAAATGATAAGAATAGTTGGTCGCTGTGATTAACTCAAGACAATGTTTATGTTCTTTCTCCAGGTTACCTACTGACAAGTTATAATTATGAGTTTATATAATTGTTTTATTTTTATTTTTTTGACTTTATAAGTCAAGCTATTTTAATTTTATTTAAATTTATTGTTGACATAATTTTCTCATTACAATGTTTTTTTAATGAGTTTTATTGCAATATGTGGTAAGCTAGTGACCTCGACAATTGATCATGTTATTTATTGTTATTAGTAATTAACTGTTTGTTTTATTTATTTTACCTCGATGGTCCTAGTTTATCATTATAACTTCCAGTTACAACTATATGTAAGCGGGCACGCTCTTTATGCCTGGAGGCTTTTATTTAGATATTAAGTTCTGTTTACGTTTAGTTTTTATTTCTGCCTGAGTATAGTTCTCGATGATTTTGTTTGGTATATTGGCGTGTGCTAGCTAACATATGGCTAATAATTTAAATTATGTTTTGTGTTGCCTAATGTAAATTATTTTGAATACTATTATATAAAATCTTTTTTTTCTTCTGACTGAACAGACAGCTGTGCTGCTGGGGAGTTTGTTGCACCACTTCTTCTTCCCATTTACCGCACTAGGAAGTGGTGAAGGGTGGGCGGTTTAGGGATCTGTCTTATGTAATTTTGACGTTCGAAAAGTGCTGATTCTCAGCCTAGTTTGAATATAGTTATTTATGCTACAAGTGCGGAAGGAGTCCGCGTGTCACTGGTCAGTTTCCCTCAGTCGTCAGTTTATTTAATTCGCCAGTTTCGTTGATTAGTCAGTTTCACTGATTCGTCAGTTTTATCGATTAGACAGTTTCGTTAACTCGACAGTTTCCACTGTTTGTCAGTTTTCGTCGATTCGTCAGTTTTATTCAATTCGTCAGTCAAAGTACAGTCGGTAGAAAACTGCACACACATCTGCTAATTTGAATATACAGTATGTTAACTAACAGAGGGCGTTCCCGTGAACCCGCAATAGTATAGAGTACATACATGCAAAAAAAAAACAACATCGAAAAGAAAAGTTTTTTTTATTTTTGTATTAATAGCGTTTTCACAAATAAAATTAAATTGATACGTAAAAGAAACACTCTGTAAACGCGCAATTGTCTTTCCACGTTGAAAGACAAGTGCGCGTGTAGTGTTTCTTTTACGTATCAATTAATGTTTTTTTTTTTTCGTGTTCTATTTTTTTTGCGTATATGGCGTACGCTATGCTATTGCGGGTTCAAATTAGCAGACGTGTGTGCAGTTTTCTACCGACTGTACTTTGACTGACGAATTGAATAAAACTGACGAATCGACGAAAACTGACAAACAGTGGAAACTGTCGAGTTAACGAAACTGTCTAATCGATAAAACTGACGAATCAGTAAAACTGACTAATCAACGAAACTGGCGAATTAAATAAACTGACGACTGAGGGAAACTGACCAGTGATACGCGGACTCTGCGGAAGGTAGGTGATTTCCGAAGAGTGGCATTTTTATTCACGAGCGAGTGAAGCGAGCGAGTGTATAAGTCGGCACGAGTCTGAAATCACCTTACGCACGTGTATCATACAACGTTTTACTATGCATTGTGCGAGGAAATAAAAACAAAACGAGCGAGCCTTACGGTACCTAGTCGCCTATGATGTGTAACATCTAAGACGACTTATAATCATTTATATAAATGATAAAAACAATATTCATGACTTTGACTTTTGACTTTGATTTTGACTTTGACTTCGACTTCGACTTCATCTTCGACTTCATCTTCGACTTCGACTTTGACTTCGACTTCGACTTCGATTTCGACTTCCACTTCGACTTCGACTACGACTTTGTTTTCGACTTAGACTTCGACTTTGACTTTTACTTTGATTTCGATTTTGACTTTGACTTTTTGATTTTGACCATCGTCAGAATCATTTCCATCGCCATCGCCATCGTCATCGTCTGATTTGTAAAACTTTTCTCAAATAATAAAATCTCTGAGACCGGCTGACGACGACCTCAAAAATAAAAATAAAACAGAAAAGTAAAAAGCACTAGTGAAAAAAGTGACACTTTCCGCACTAATTGACTGCTTGGAAAACGCTCTTTTCGAGCAAATGCATTGTAAAATGACTTTTAAATTTTGAATTTGCACGTCGTGTTTGTTAACGTTTCACGTTTTGAAATGAGTAAAACAAAATAGTGTTTTAAACTGTGTGTTTGTACTTTTTTAATATATAAAAAAGTGTAAATATGGTTGTTGTGTATAAGTACTAACAGGAATAAAAACATGTAATTTTTGAAGACTCCAGGATGATTAAAAAATTAAATGTTTTAAGGTAAGTAATAACTTGATTATAATTTATTATTTTTATTG
Source organism: Agrochola lota (assembly GCA_947364205.1). Lineage (NCBI taxonomy): Eukaryota > Metazoa > Arthropoda > Insecta > Lepidoptera > Noctuidae > Agrochola > Agrochola lota. The sequence continues at coordinate 10,941,243 of OX376245.1, read as the reverse complement.
TGTTACATAGATACCTCCTATCACACTCAACATCGAAAAAAAACTTAACCCGGGGTTGTAACAAAGTTTTGGTATTGATTATAAATGGTTTAATGGTTTTTTAGTAAGTGACACTGAATAGGTACCTTTCTCTTAAATGGTGCATTCAAGAACAAAAATAACGACAATTTTGGGCTTTTTTTTTACAAGATTGGTGTTTATGATTTGAAAAATGTAGGTAATACCTAGACTTATCGACCTATTAGTGATTGAATAATTATATTTATAAATTAAAATACGTACATACTGCAGCAAAATAAGTATACATTTTGCACGCTCTTTAGAAGCTTTCCCTCTGTCCGTTTCTTACTCTGTGACAGTTATCAAGTGTATAGGTTATCATATAGCCCGCGCATTGGAAAAACAGATTTAATTTTAAAAGTAAACATGTTATTATATTTTTTATTATATTGTGCAATATGTTTTAAGTAGTATAATCCAATGCAGTGAGTGGCATTAAAGGTGTCGGGCGTACAGCAAAGTCCCACCCATTTTATAAAACCCATTATGTTAAACACATAAATTAAAATTTAAATAGTAAATCCTTATCTGACCGGACGTGGCAAGTGTGAACAGATCAATTTCTAACAGTCAATGAAACTCAATGACTTGTAAAATAAGAAAACAATAGGGCATAGACAATCGCGCCAAAATTACCAAACAAACGCTCTATTGGTTGGCATTGATATTATCTATGGGTATCGGTTACGCGTGAAAGGTTCAACTATAAGGGTTCTGTCCTTTCACTTTATAAAACAAGTTAGTAGTAGATAGTTATTTTGACTTCTACTGCGTTGGTGGCATGACAAACGGCAGCTGCAGTAAATAGTTGGTATTGTAACCACGTTTTTGCTTTTAATGCCATCCTTGGGCATACGGTATAGAAGTTAAAATCGGTTGAACGGACTGTAAAAAAGGTTTGTTTAAATGTCTAATCTTATTTCAAATAGAGTGGAGTTTTAGTTTGTTTTTAGTAGGTATTGAGAACAATAATTACTAAAATTGTCCAAGAAGGGTCAATCCGGAAGGAGTTAGCACAGCACCTTAATTGCGTAACACACGATCAATCATAATCTGATCCATTCCTTCCAATATTAGAAAAAATGTATCTGCTCAATAACGTAAATAGTTGCAATGAATGTTGTTGAACTGTCAAAATAAAACAGAGTAGTCTTGAACATTTACGAAAATGTGTTACACAATGAGATAGCTGGTGTACACATATATAATCTTTAGGTAACGATATCCAAACATTAAAAAAAAATTACTTTTTTTTTCTTAAAAAAAAACTGATATGCAAGTATTTATCACTTTAAAAACAGTTTTTTATCTGTATAATGTAAAGTTCGCGGACGTGATACCTATTTATATTTAAACACGATAACCCCACACTATTTTGTATACCACAACTTGCTATGAAAATGTTTTACAAGAAGTTTTATTACATCAGCAACATACATAAAGTGAATTAAATACATATTAATGAAGGTTACTTAAAAACGTCTCGAGCAAAGTCAATCAAATTTAAATAGGACCACTGTGCAGGCTTGCTCTACCAAATTAAAAAGAACTATAAAAATCGGCCCAGTAATCACGAAGGAATTGGTGTATCGACACATATTTTTAAAACAGTAACCGTGGAGTTCATATATATCTTATGTGTCAGTTAAACATATTATAAAACAAAGTCGCTTTTCGCGGTTGTCTGTATGACCACGTTGTTCTTCTAAATGGATGGCTTTCAAGCCATCATGCGCTAGAAAACTTTTTTTTTTTTTTTTTTCTTTTTTTTAGTTAGTTTATTTGCACCTTTAGATAATATAATATGGTTTACATAAAAAATAGGCCTTAAGTTTATTATGATTGTTTGTTAATGTTTCAGCAAATATCTAAGCTAAGATAACTTAATATCTTGAAATTATAGGTATCAGCGCCCACAGTCGTTATTATTATAGGCGATGTCATTGTGCCCAACTTAGAGAATAATTTAAGAGCGTTTATTCTGAAGGTGAACGTCGCAACCAGATGTCAAATATTTATTATTTATTTATTTATTTAAACTTTTCTCACTCAAAAAAGTACAAAGGCGGACTTAATGCCTTAGGCATTCTCTACCAGTCAACCAAGGGTGGTGAAAAGATTAGATGGCAGGTGCTCTATATGAGAGGAACAAAGATAAATTTTAAAAAAGTATTCTAATGCATTATTACTAAAATAGGTACAACAGTACAAACTACATACACATACATACATATTTCACTGTTTAAATTAATTTGGCAATATTACTGTGTGGAAATAAAAAATGTGGCTAACTATCGAACTAGAATATTGATTATGAAATGCAATAATTAATATCTTAACACCGAATGTTTAGTTTTAGATGTAAAAATACTGTTTCGAAACTTTCCAAATGCGTTTTTTACACCTAAAATGGGTACAACATCAAATTCAATGTTATAATTGCAATTCATTATTATTATTCTAGTTCACTAGTTAGCCACATTTCTTATTTCTATTCAGTAATATTGCTATAAGAATCAAAACAGGTAAATATTCGACGGTTATTTGCGACGTTGCCAAGTTTTATGATAAACGCTCTTAAAACAAAAGAGAAAAATACCTTGTAGCGCTAACATAAGTGATGAACTAACAATAAGTGAAGGTATAAAACGTTTAAATTACAGGAATTATTTTGAATATATAAATGAGTTATAAAGTAAACTCCTTGCTGCACCGTCTACGAAGCAGCAGCAACAAACAGCATCCTAAATACTATTGCTGCCCGTTTTGAATATCAAAATGAGATAAAAAGCAAACTCCTTGCTGCACCGTCTACGAAGCAGCAGCAACAAACAGCACCCTAAATACTATTGCTGCCCGTTTTGAATATCAAAATGAGATAAAAAGCAAACTCCTTGCTGCACCGTCTACGAAGCAGCAGCAACAAACAGCACCCTAAATACTATTGCTGCCCGTTTTGAATATCTAAATGAGATAAAAAGCAAACTCCTTGCTGCACCGTCTACGAAGCAGCAGCAACAAACAGCATCCTAAATACTATTGCTGCCCGTTTTGACAGTCCTTTCTGTCTGTGGATAAGGACAGTCATAGGCATCAGTTAGGTTAGATACTAACAATACTAACATATTTTTAGGTACAACTCTGTTACTAACATGTTATGATTTTATGTTCTTGTTGTGATATTATGATTAAGTATGTAACCGCATGTTATCTAAGTATTTTTTTATTAATACGATAAAGCATAAAATACGTGTCTAATATTTTTTTGTTATCTTACTGACGGACTAATTAGATTTTTCTTTTTTTACCCAGGCATCCCTATTATAAAGTTTTCCTTTGAATTAAATAAATAATAAACCACGCAACAGATTTTGATGAGGTTTGCAAAAAGTTTCACATAAAATACGTTAATATTAAAGTTGTGTTTACCTAAGAAATCTCGTTGTTTTGTCAAGTCGTAAAAACCGTGCGAAGCAGTCGGTCGACTCTGTAAAAATATTACCGTGAAGCTTAGGTGAAGTGAGCGTGAAGTGAGCTGTCACTGCCAAAGAATCGACCGGCAGGATGCTAGGGATTAACACTATTGACAGCTCACTTCACGCTCGCTTCACCTAAGTTTCACGGTGATATTTTTACAGAATGGAATGGCACGAGCGGGTCGCGTGTGAAATAAAATAATTTTGAAAAAAAACTCGCCATGGTAGGTTAAAAATAAGAACTACAGGCCAACGGATCCCTAAACAACAGATTAAATAATAAAGTGGAGAGGAAAGTGACATTACAATATGTAAATAGCATTATTTAGTGTTTTGCTGCGTCATCGAACCAATTTGTTGCGCCGCTATCTTGTAAGTATTGATTGTTGCACAGGGAGGCTATGGAGCTGTCCTACAGTTTTTTTTTTCTTGTTTTGATGTGAAACGTCTATTGGCGCGCTTGGGAGTAATGCTACGGTTTGTGGTTACCATAGCGGCCGTCATGAAAATCTGTCATTTTCCTCAGTATTAAGGTGTCAAAAAACGCTCTGTATTTGGACAGCCATTAGTGTCTGACCGTTCAGACCGACTCGTATACCGTGACGGCAAACGCCATGACGCTCTCTTATGCCGTCATGCCCCCTCTCCGCCTCCGCTCTTTTCGATGTCTCACATCTGCCGGGCGACCCATGACGGCCACATTATTTTAATAATAATAATCGCGAGATTGTCGACATGTGAGATGTAGGTAGTCGTGACAACCAATGTGATAATAGCCAAGAGCCTCGACCAAGACCTGAGGATGCTATCGTTAGGCAGCTGGATCAAGAGCTAGATCCAGAAAGCGGTACTTCTGGATATGGCGCATAGTTAGGAGATTCCTCTCTCAGGAGCCCCGACCACCGGTAGCTTGGACCGTGTTCCCTATACCGGCGAGCTATAATTCTTTTGTTTTTTTTTTCTGTAATTATTCAAAAGTGTTAAAATGAAATAAAAATAATCCATTTATTTTCAGGTGCCAGAGGCCCATAGATGAACCTTAACCCAAACATATATATTTTTATTATAACCAAAACTTGTGTTAATAAATAAGTAATATGGCAGTAGCACTTCACTTTGCGCTAGCTTGACTTAGTGCTGCCCTGTGGAACTTGTCCGCGGAAGCGACAGAACACCAAGTCCTGCGACCAAAAGTCTTCTTCCAAGACGTGGATTTTCCCAACTATGTTGGGGTCGGCTTCCAGTCTTGCCGGATGTAGCTGAATACCGGTATTTTACATGGAACGACTGCCTATCTGACCTCCACAACCCAGTTACTGGGTAATACTGGTTGACTGGTTGTCACTTTTGAGCTTCTGACGACCCGTAACGGCTGTCAAAGAGCCACGAATGACAGCCGGGACTAACGGCTTAACGTGCTTTCCGAGGCACGGAGGAGTCTCGGTATGTAAAGAGGGTCACCCATCCACGGACCAACCCCGGCAAGCGTAGCTTAACCTGATGGATCGACCCGTGCGGCTGCTAAAACTTAGCCACGAGCTCCTCCGAAGATAACTATAACATTCTAATTTTGAAAAATATACAACATTCGATTGTTTGAGTTTCAATTGTTTGTTCATTCAGTAAAGTAAAGATGGATACATTAAAAATTAGAGTAACTTTTGAATACGAGTTCTGGCGTGGAATTAACGCAGCAGAAGCAGCTCGAAATATCAATGTTGTGTTTAGAGAGGATACGGCTAATGAGCACCATGCGATTTTGGTTTCATGGCTTTCGTAATCGAAACTTCGACTTGAAGAAATAAGCCAGAGCAAGACCAGCCACTTAGGTAAATAACGAAGAATTGAATGCGATGGTAAAAGCCGATCCGTAACAAACTACCAAGGAATTAGCGGCATGGTTTGGTACCCACAGTATTGACCCATTTGCATCAAATCGGTAAGATAAAAAAGCTTGAAAAATGGGTGCTCCATGATTTGACGGATCTGCAGAGAGAAGTGCGCGTTGAAGCTTGCCTTACTTTGTTGAACCGGTACGGAAATAAAGGGATTTTGGGGCGAATTGTGACGTGTGAAAAGTGGATTCTTTACGATAGTCGCAAGCGAACAACGCTTTGGCTGACTCTTGGTCAAACGCCGCAACAATACTTTTACCAGGATGCAATACAATGAGAGTAAATACTTTGAGTAAATAAATATATTTTACATTAGAAAAAAAATATATACTACAAAACGACAATTTCATTATTTAACCCCCTTTTTTTTTTTTTTTTTGGTTGGGAAATTATCAAATAACTTCTCCCGCTCTGGGCGGAACGGGACGGCGTGTCAGACTTTTACTGACTAAAATCCACCCGAGTTCCTTCCGTTGCCTGTGTGCCGGGTCCACGATATCCCTTTCGGACAAACTCACAACCCTGGCAGGCATTGGCCCCCTAATATTTAGCACAGAATACAATAGTACAAGTACTTACGCCTGCAGTGTGATTCTGTAAGAACTCATTCTAAACTTCGAATCTGAATCCGCTGTGAGTTTCTTGATTGGCATTCTAAAAACTCGGTCGATACACTAGCGCTACCATTGCGAGCGTGTCAGCGAGTTGAACTAAATTGATCGTGAGATTTTGACGGATAAAGTATGAGATGACGTAAGAAGTGGCATTCTGTAAGGTAATTCCCCCATCACTTCGACGTTCACTTCGCACTCGAACCCGATTCAAAGTGTCAAATAAAAAGTATCTATTTTACGAGTGAAAATAGAAGAAATCCTATATGAATAGCGTTTAAAATAATATTTTTTAAGTCACAGTGTTAAAAATTTGTACAATAACTTTAAATTTGTGGTTAAAAACTACTTTTTGGGCGTTTGTCTAACGTGAAGCGATAACGATGGCAAGAATGTTTAAATCTTTATTAAAAGAGGCTCATGCTTTGGATAAACTAGAAAAGCGTCGACAATCTAACCAAATTCGAAGTTTATCTTTATTAACCCGAGATGACGACTATGTGAGCGTATAAAGATTGTCAATAGAACTAATTGACCAACTAGAATATGAGGCAGTAAGCCTCTGATAAAGCCCACAAAACGTCGAGGCAAAGGACTTCCAACTCACTTAACAGTAAGTGCTTAATTTTACTAAGTATAAAGTTACTTTTGTAAGTATTTACACAGTTTATAGCTGATAGATTTGTAACCAAGCACACCAACATAATTTATCGCTTAAAACTCATGAAAACACTTCTTAATAAGGAGTATTACCTTTAGGTTGTTTCCCTGCTAGCTATGTTTTAATGTTAGTCTAAGGACCCTATATTTATAGTTATAATATAGGTACTTAGTATTATTATTAGGCATGTAAATAATAAAATTGGTCCCTATTTTATTTATTTATTTATTTATTGATTGGAGAACCAACAGCTATAACAAATGGATAACAGTTGTATGTGAAACATACAGCCAATTACAGGTTCACACGGGTAAAAACAGAATAACTTAAATAATAATAATTTCTTTTGACTAGATCTAGATTAAGTAAGTAGGTACTTAATTTTTTTATTGATTTATTGTTTCACAGATATTATGCACCTTGTCATTCTTGGCTAATGGCAGTTATCAGAAAATAATGAAAGAAAATATAAGAACATATTTATCACAACCATCAGCATCTTGTTGCATAAATGAAGTAGTGGAAGCTCTTAATAATCCGGCAATAGTAAAAAAAATATATAAGGTTGCCTCAAAATATACAAGAAAGACAAATATTAAGAGAAAGGTTAGTAGGTATATCATAATTAAAGTAACCCTTCTTTGATTTTTACATTTTTGTTATAGTTAATCTAATAAATGTTCGTGGTTACATTAATTTACACGTTCTACAAAAAGTTTGGCTTTCCAGCAGCTCTTATGTGTGTTGATGGCACTCTGGTGTCATTGAAAAAACCAGTAGAGAATGTAGAACGTTTCTACTGCCGCAAAGGTTACCATGCAGGAAATGTGCAATTGGTAAAATTATTTCAATGTTGTAACCTATTACTATTAGGTATTCAATTAGTCTTCTTATTATTTTATTTTTTTTATTTTTCAGATAACAGATGCAGATTTAAATATTTTAAATGTGGATGTGGAACATATGGTGGAGCTACTCATGATAGCTTAATTTATAACTATGTTGTTATAAAAGGCAATAATTAGAGGCATTAACAAATGCTGGTGAAGAAGTTGTTTTGCTCGGTTAGTCCCTCCCTACCCCTACTTCAGAATATAAGCCTAATAATTAGGTATAAAAACAACATAATTATTTGACACATTTTTTTTTTCTGAAGGATTTTAATTCCTAGTTTCATAATTAATATTGTTACTTGTGTCTTGCTGTGCTGTGTCACGCTGAACAGTCTTTTCCTTGCCTTTTCTGTCTATATTGGGCCACCTAGATACAGGCTGTGCTTAGTTTGGGGCCCACGGCTACTTCTACTTAGGCACTCTTTTAACTATCATTATTTCTGTTTGTATGTTTCCTAACTTGTGTGTGTCAATAAACTGATTTATTTATAAACTTTTGTTTTTCAGGTGATTCAGGATATGCTCAGCGCGCCTACATTATGACGCCAATTAGTGGTGCTGAAGATAATTCCCCAGAAGCTTTGTACAATGACCGTCACCTAACTGCTCGCAATTCAGTAGAGAGAACAATCGGTCTCCTAAAAGGACGATTTAGGTGCTTGTTAGTAAACAGAGTGTTCAATTATCATCCAGACGTAGTTGCTAAAATAGTTATTGTATGTTGAGTTTTGCACAACATGTGCAATCGCGCAGGAATGCCGGTATTCACAATTTCAGAAGAAGAGAGACTAGAAGAGCTCCAAACAATTGCTGAAGCTCAAAGGTTGCAAACTAGGGATTTGCCATCTAACGCCGATTTAGCTCTAGGGTAATTACGTAGGCGAAACTTAGTAGATAGGCTATGGCGTTCACGTCATAATTAATTTATCGGTGGATTCGTTTAGTACTATCATGTATTCTGTGGTGTGTGAGGCGGGTCGTTACGTTCCCCAGCAGAGCGATGATTGGTTCATGCGTCGTGCTCGTGAACGGGTGCTGCCAGTGGCAATGGGTAGTATATTGAATTATAATAATTGACTATATCTGGATGATAATTGAGTACCTATGTCATACTCACTCTAAACGTGATGATCACGGTAAAGAACATGTAGCTAACGTGAACATATGTAGGTGCGATAATAAGTCTGTAGTGGCAAATTAAACTAAACCCAAACAAATCACCAATGGACTTTTAAGAAAACTGCGCTAGTATTCGTTAAGTGATAAATTAACAAGTTAAAGCCCCTCTCTAAAACACACTGCAGGAGCTAATTCTAATGATAGTGGTTTTTGTAAATAGATAAATATAAAAGACGGAGGTCAACAACCCTTTCAAAGTTTTCTTTCACCATTTCTTGGAGAGGCCTCCCAATTTGTGAAATGGTGGTAGATTCAATAGATTTCTATTTTTAGCACATCGGGAAATGTATAAAATCAAACCAAATCCAAACTAATCACAATGGACTTTCAATAAAACCGCTCTAGTATACGTTTAAAAATGTTTTATTTATTATACTAACTTATATTACTACACCCTATCTCTATTCTTAGCCTCTGCCAATGCTTGCAGCCCTTTCCTCACTGCAGCTACAGCTTCAGCCAAGACCCTATCTCTCTCTGCACTCCTTTCATCCATGGCCCTTTCTCTTTCTGCACTCCTCTCCAGAAAGGACTGCAGGATTTGTGCATTTAGTTGCTGTATCTCCAGCTGTTGTTCTTCCACCCTCAAGAATCTCTCAGTAGTGGTGGAGAATTCCGTTCGCCGTTGAGATGGTGGAGGAGCAGCAACTAAAGGCGTGTGTTATGATGCTGAAAAAAGAACACCCATTACTATGATGTGCAAATAAAAAATATTAAATAGCAGCTTTTCGTTGTCATTGGTTTGAAAAATGAAGTTTTTATAGTTATTTTTATTTTATACTTACACAACCAGCACCTCTACTAGCACGAGCCATATTTGTCCTGGGGCTGTGAGAAGGGGAAGCAATTGGCGTTGCGTGACGTAAAGCTAAAAAGATAAATATTTAAATTTTAAATAATAATCAAAAAAAATAAGAAACTATAGTAGGTAAGTTGCTACCTCCCAAAACTATAGTACGGGTCAGAGTGAATCGGATCTGTTCTCAAGATATGATTTGAGTCGTCACAGTTTATACTTACTGTGGCAACTCAAATTTTTCTCTACCCAGACACATACCTGCAAACTGCTTTGGCTTGTTCCAACAGTTGAGCTGAATAAGGAAGCAAACAGTCTTCTCGAAATTGCAGGATCAGGTCGTCTGTAATTAAGAGTGTGTTCTTGACTATCCTCAATCAGTTCGGAACCCTGAAAAGTAAATAGAATAAAATGTTACTCCATATCTTCCTTGTGGAATTAAATTAGACAAAAATACTTTGACTGAAAACAGTACCCTAAAGACTTAGTATTTGAAATATATTAGTAATAAATTTTAATATAGATAGGTACTACATTTAATCTAATAGAATAGAATCTAGACACATCAGATTTATGGGTTTAGTTAGTAGAATAATATAACTTACATAAATCACAATAGCGGATGGTTCCTCTGTAGGTGCCTGACTCTGTTGTTGTTGTTGTGACTTCGCTCTCTGGCATTATAAGTTCTCAAGAAACCCTTCGCCATGCCAGGGTTTCTTTCCATAAACTACCAGAGTTTCAACCTGAGCCGACGAGGGTGAGAGGAACGTGTCTCATTTGGACTGGAATATTATTGTTGGATTAGAAAACAAAATAAATACTATTTAATTAATATAATTTTTAAACTTCACAACCACAAATATAAACTTACTTCATGATTATTTCACAATTATTTTCGGCACTGAACGATCAAATCAAACAAAAACAAAACAACGCAAGCGCAACGCACTGTCAAAATATTGTCTGTCTGACACTTTTTTTTTCGTGAGGGAAGCATAGATTATATATTCATGGCACGAATTTAGAGTTTTCTGTTTTTTTTACATAATAGCTGCCTCAAATTCCTTTTAAAATAAGAAATTTTAATTTAAACAATATATTAGCTAACATTCTGTGCCAAAAACTCAACAATTGTTTAAAAAAACTGGAATCGATAAAACTTGACTAACATTTTGTTGAGTGTGGTAGTCACTAGTACAACATTGGTCGCTTCGGAGCTCACTTCACTTCGCAAGTGACTAGGTGATGCTTACAGAATGCAAAATCAAGGTCATTTTGAACCATAAGCGAAGTGAGAGTGAATAGCGAAGTGAGATGCGAGTTGTTGTTCGAATTTTACAGAATCGACGTACTGGCCTAGCCTGCTATCACTGCGTTTTTAGCAATATCATCTTTCACACAGTCCATCCATTGTTTCGTTGATCTTTTCCTACATTTATAGTGGTACCAAAAAAAAGTAGTTAAATAAAATAAATACACAAAAACTAAAAATCAATTCGACTCCACATCACGCGCGCTGATCACCATATTGAAATTGGAACGCTCACCCATAGACAATAACGATGGTATCGATGGCCGTTTAGCATACTACATCGTTTAGTTTGGCAAAGGTATCAGTCATACAGCTGCGAGCCTTTTTTGTTTAACAATTAATAATAATTGTTTAACGTTATGGAACGACTGTTTATTTTAGTGGCGCTCAGAAATATATGGGTGTGCTTCCGTTACTTGTATTAATTTCATTTAGTTTGAAGTAGATACTGATTCTATGAGCGTTCGCAGAAAGCATACAATCGGTGGCCATTTTTTTGTAGGAGCTAAATGACACAGTAGAGATATGCGACTAATCAACGCACACGTCCTGCAAAAATAATACTGATCGATTAATTCAAATTCAAAAGTCATTTATTCAAACTAGGCTGAGAATCAGCACTTTTCGAACGTCAAAATTACATAAGACAGTCCCCCAAAAACGCCCACCCCTCACCACTTCCTAGTGCTTAGCTGGGAAGAAGAAGAGGCGGAACAAACTCCCCAGCAGCACAGCTGTCTGTTCAGTTAGAAGAACAAAAAAGATTATATTTAATAGTATTCAAAATAATTTACATTACGCAACACAAAACATAATTTAAATTATTAGCCTTATGTTAGCTAGCACACGCCAATATACCAAAAAAAACATCGAGAACTTATACTCAGGCAGAAATAAAAACTAAACGTAAACAGAACTTAATGAAAATGATAATTATGTAAGTGTTGAACTGCCTGCCTAGTAATGCATTGTTCGCTATTTTTATTTGTCTGTAAGTACATTTTTTTCTAATATGAGTTCGTTGCTTTTTAATCTTTATTTTTATTCAATTTAAATTCAGATTACCAAATTTAATAATGTACTAGTATAATACCAAATAATTTTAACATTCAGGGCTACTTCCATTTTTAATATACTGTTTGCTTGTTTTTATTGCATGATGTGGTCTCCTATAATTGAGGGAGCACATATATTGTTGTTCTTGTCTTTATATTATAGCATGTAAGGTGTATTCTTTGTTGGAGATCCAAATAAAATAAAATAAATATAAAATAAAATAATATCTAAATAAAAGCCTCCAGGTATAAAGGGCGTGCCCGCTTACATATAGTTGTAACTGGAAGTTATAAATGATAAACTAGTACCATCCAGGCAAAATAAATAAAACAAACAGTTAATTACTAATAACAATAAAAAATATGATCAATTGTCGCTAACCACATATTGCAATACAACTCATTAAAAGAACATTTTAATGAGTAGATTATGTCAACAATAAATTAAAATTAAATTATAATACCTTGACTTATAAAGTCAAATAAAAAAACAATTATATAAACTCATATAACTTGTCAGTAGGTAATCTGGATTATAGGACCTATCCAAAGTATCTACACACGTAACGCCGCGCCGCAATTGGCAAAGAGTGTTGGTGTATGACGGAAGACGTAGGTATGGACGTAGGTATTTTCACAATGTTAACACTAGAAATAAGGACAAATTACGAGCTCCCTTTCACCGGCTTCATAAGGTTCATAACTCATTTGTTGGGCTTGGTATAACTTTTTATAACAAGCTACCCTCTTCTCTGGTAGATTTGCCTTTTAATGCGTTTAAAACGAAAGTAAAATCCAAGCTTTGTTCAAAGGCATACTATTCTATCAACGACTACTTAAATAATAAGGATAGTTGGTCGCTGTGATTAACTCAAGGCAATGTTTGTGTTCTTTCTCCAGCTTACCTACTGACAAGTTATATAAATTTATATAATTGTTTATTTTATTTGACTTTATAAGTCAAGTTATTTAAATTTAATTTATTGTTGACATAATTCTTAAGTATTATCGCAAAAGTACACGAGACTACAGTCAGGTAAATATAGAAAAATTCAAGACTTGTTTAAGTAGTCTATCCTTCTCAGATGTGTACGAGATGGACGATCCTAATGCAGCCTACAACTGTTTTATTGAAACGATCCAATTATTCTACGAATTATGTTTCTCCAGCAAAATTATTACCATTAAGACTAACAAAAAACCTACTTGGGTATCACGTGGGATAAAGTTGTGTAGTAAAAACAAACGGAAGCTTCTATGGCAATATAGGTTAAAACCAAGTCAATCTAATAGAGATAAATTCAAACGATATTCAAAATTACTCAAAAGAATTATTAATCTAACTCAGAAAGCACAAAACAATTACAATATTAAAACCTCTAATAACAAGTCCAGGACTACGTGGCAAATAATTAATAAAAGTAAATACAATGCCCCGAAAAACTCAATGTCTTGCATCAAATTTGAAAGTAAAGACATCACACACCCAAAGGACATTGCCAATACATTTAATAATTATTTTATAGATAAAATACAACCAACAATTAACGCGGGAACAAACTCAACGTCATTAATTCTTGGCAGAGCACAATCTATGTTTATGGCTCCTTCTACGCCCTATGACATACTAAATATTATTATGAAACTAAAAAACACGAACAGCGTTGGCTACGATGGTATTGCCACAAAAATATTGAAAGCAGTTGCATTTGAAATATGTACACATTTGTGTTTCATTATAAATCTTTGCATAAGTGCAGGTGTATTTCCTGATGCATTAAAGAAGTCTATAGTGAAACCACTTTTTAAGAAAGATAATCACGAATTAATGATAAATTACAGACCGATCGCGCTTATACCAGTTATGTCTAAGGTGTTCGAAAAATACATATATGGTGAAATGAATACCTATTTAGAAAAATATAATATTTTAAGTGACGAACAAAAGGGATTTCGGAAAAATAAAAGTATTAATTTGGCTATTTATGAGTTTTTATATAATGTTATGCTAAATATAGATAAGAGAACACCAGTCTGTGCCATATTCTGCTACATGACACAGGCATTTGACGGCGTCCATTACAATTCCCTGTTAAAGAAACTTGAAGCCTATGATGTTAGAGGCAACGTTTTAGAATTAATTAAATCGTATCTTCATAATCGTAAACAAGTTACAGAAATCAATAAAATAAATAAAAAAAGTAATCGTGAAGAAACTTCAAGATCAGAAGAACGAGAAGTTATATACGGAGTACATCAAGGCAGTGTATTGGGGCCTCCGTTGTTCACTTTGTATATAAATGACTTGCCTAAAATAAGTGAACATCCAATGGCACTTTTTGCTGACGATTGCACTTTGACAATAGCTTGTAATGACATAAACACATATGAACATGACATAAATAATTCACTAATATCTATTATAAATTGGTTAAATGATAATAATTTAATAATTAATTTAAAAAAGACTAACGTAATGCACTTTAGACAACGTACACAAACAATCAACAATTTTAATATTCAATTTAATAATATAAATGTTAATGAAGCTTAAACAACAAAATTTCTGGAGTTGATAATAGATTCTAAATTGAATTGGAAGCCTCAAATAGAGGGACTTAGTAAAAAATTAAGTAGTGCAGCCTACGCTCTGAAACAGCTTGCTGTGGTTCTCAACACAGATGCGCTAATTACTGCTTACTATGGTTTAGCCGAATCAATTCTTAGATATGGAGTCATCTTTTGGGGGAATAGCACGGACAATGAAGTAGCGTTTCGGGCACAGAAAAGGTGCATTAGATCGATGTTTAGACTGCAAACGACGAAAAGCTGTAAATCTTATTTTATAGAACGTAAAATATTGACATTACCCTCATTATATATCCTGGAAACAGTAATGTTCATTAAATCCAATCCTCATTTATTTTAGCGTTTGTCTGATGCTGTCCCTAGGAATAGACGTGATAATTTCAAACTGTGTTCTCGGCGCTAAAACAACTCTTATGCGCAAGAGCATCTTTTGCATGACTCCGACCATTTTTAATAAATTGGCCAAATTATGGAAAACATTGAATATATCTCTTAAAAGTAAATTGAAGAGTTTACTAACTGAAAGAGCATATTACAATATAGCAGAGTTTATGAAATAGGACAATTTTCTTCGTTTTTGAAATGACAATGTTGTATTTTTGACATGTTATTGTAATCTATTGTATATTGTTTTTTAATTGGAATTGTAATTTTTTAATGACAGTAATTCATGTTTTTATTGACCAATTTATTTAATGACTACTTTGACATTGAATTGTATAAAAAAATATGCTTATTGAATTATATACTTACCTAAACTTTAATGAATAACGATGAAATGTAATTTGATGAATATTATCACGGTTTATGCACCATCTCTTCCTACCAATTTGTACGCCACGATATGCGGCTGAACATGTTAGAACTTTTCTGTATCCCATTATTATCCTGCATGCAATGTATCATGTACACCATGTTTAAACAAATAAATTTTACTTACTTACTTATAATCTACTCATCACAATGTTTTATTTTTATGAGTTGTATTGCAATATGTGGTTAGCTAGTGACCTCGACAATTGATCATATTATTTATTGTTATTAGTAATTAACTGTTTGTTTATTTATTTTACCTCGATGGTCCTAGTTTATCATTTATAACTTCCAGTTACAACTATATGTAAGCGGGCACGCCCTTTATGCCTGGAGGGTTTTATTTAGATATTAAGTTCTGTTTACGTATTTTTTTTTATTTCTGCCTGAGCGTAGCCGTTCTCGATGATTTTGTCTAGTATATTGGTGTGTGCTAGCTAATATATGACTAATAATTTAAATTACATTTTGTGTTGCGTAATGTAAATTATTTTGAATATATATAGAATCTTTTTTTATTGTTCTTCTAACTGAACAGACAGCTGTGCTGCTGGGGAGTTTGTTGCGCCACTTCTTCTTCCCAGCTAATGCACTAGGAAGTGGTGAAGGGTGGGCGTTTTGGGGGACTGTCTTACGTAATTGACGTTCGAAAAGTGCTGATTCTCAGCCTAGTTTGAATAAATGACTTTTGAATTTTGAATTTTATGGGTGTCATTTCACGTCACTATTTACAATAACTGGCTACGGGGCATGTAGCCGAAAACTAGTTTCGAGTCAAATATAAACACGTTATTTTGTAAGTAGTTACAATTTCGATACTGCATCGAAAATGTAACTACTTACAAAATAACCGTCCTAAGCCTGAATAAAGTATGAGGAAATGTTTATTTGTGTTAGTATTACGTTATGGGTGTAACTGCATAATGTAGCTACAAAAACTTATTCGTTCCAAAAACTTAAAGCTTGTGATATGTAACGAAGGTATGGGCGTTATTTCACGTCACTAAATATAATAACTGGCTACGGGGCATGTAGCCGAATAGCTCGTTTCGAGTCAAACTGTAAACACGTTATTTTGTAAGTAGTTGCAATTTCGATACTGCATCGAAAACTGGTTACAAAATAACCGCCCTAAGCCTGCATAAAGTGTGAAGGGAAGTTTATTATAGTTTATCTATATTTTCGTTTCGCAAACAACTGTAATACTTCGATAGATTCACAAAATAGAATTTGAAAAAATAACTAGTTACTAAAATTACTATTTTTAAAACAGGTGACGCCGTATGTCAAGCCCGCGCCTAGGGCGTCTCCTGCGGCGGCTAGGGGCGTGAGGGCGGGAAATTTGCCTCTCCCTCACGCGTTCCGCCTCCTCCTTCGCGAGCATTACTGCTTCGCAGAAGGAGGTGATGGCTTTGCACGCCCTCTCGCTCCGTACCATGGCCTGGATCACTGCCGCCGATCGCCTCCACAAGGACACGGCGGTACCCAGGCCAAACCGGTCAGCACCGTATGCTCCACCGTGTCCTCCGGGCGATCCACACAGTGGTGACACTCGGGTCACAAATTACCTGCTCTCAACAATGAGCCAGGAAGGGTTAGCAAATTTAGCAACAATATCTATAGAGGAAGCCATATTAGACCATGTAGTTAAACATGAAACTATCAAGGATTTTGCAAACACAAAAGCGAGAAAAGTGGAAATAGTATAATTATCTTTCCATTGTTCTCGGCTCTTCTTGCTTTTTTAGGATTCCGTAGTAAACAAGGAACCCTTATAGTTTCACCATGTCCGGCTGTCTATCTGTCTGTCTGGCTGTCCGTCTGTCTGTCCGCGGGTTAGCTCAGAGACGGTTAGTCCTAGAAAGCTGTAATTTGGCATATGTATACATATTAATCATGTCGACAAAGTGGTAAAATAAAACAAAAAAAAAACATTTTTTTAGGTGACCTCCCCTAGACGTAAAGTAGGGATACTTTTTTTTTCTCGTCTACCCCATGTTGTGGGGTATCGTTAGAAAGCTCGTTCAAAAATATTGTGAGTTTGTTAGAACCAGTTTTAGATTCAGGAATCCGTTTGCGAAATATTAAGCTTTTAACTGAATTTTTTTGTTAGAGTCAAGTGTGTCCCCCCCTGCCAGCTAAATAGCTGTACTTGGATTTGTGAAAAAAATCACAGCAGTAGTATATATAACGAAATTAAAAGGAAAACTATCAGAGCTAAGTAGGCTGTACAGGTAATAATCAACCAACTCAAATTTGCGGTTTGAAAAACATGATATCCCATATATTCCGTATGGGAGAACATGTTTTTCAACTACAATGTTAAGTTTGTCCTTGGAATAAATTCATTCCAACTACGGAACCCTTCATTGTGTGTGGTCCGACACGCACTTGGCCGGTTTTTTTTGTATTATAAATGTACTACCCGCATCTTAGTCCAAGTGAATTTTAAAAACGACACCCGTGTAAAGTAAAATGTGAAAATTTTCGCAACCGCCACCTTGGATTTTCATTTTGACCAAATTCACACTTTCGTTCTCTATCTCTCTCTATCGAAAAAAAAAATACGACTGTTCATACTTGCGACTGCAAGTATAAACAGTCAGACCGTTTTCTGCCAGTTTACTCTTACCGCAAGCTGCGTTAAAAAACTTCGTTCTAAAATAATCTGCCATTTTGTAAATACGAGTATCTTGAATAAAGAATATAAATAATTTAATTCGCGTTTTTCTTTTTCTAAGTACCTAATTGCCAAGCGGTAGCGAACCGTTTTTTACCTAGTTATTTAAATTAAAAACAATATATATTTTGCTGCGACGCATAACGACAAAAAGAAAAAGAGGCGCTTCATTGATTTCGCAGACAGGCGCTGCCGAAGGTCGGCGCGGTAATGCTCCTCACACTTGTCGTAGAGTTGCAGAGTCGCAAGCACAGGCTAGGGGAGTCGCACGCTCTCGCTTCTTGTTGCAGCGACTAGCTAGACGCACGGTGAACATGCACACCCAACGCCAGTCGCATGCAACTGGTCTGCATCTTGTCGTCGAGCTGTCGCAGTCACATGGCGCATAGTCTTATTCGTCGTGTCGATGATCCCATTTATCTAATTTAAATAAGCTTTAATCTGAATCCGGCCACTTCGAAACCGTTGCCTATATCGTTGGCCTTGCAAAGGTATTTCATAGTGCAAATGCTTTTTCACAGAGAGCACGACAAGAGGTGAAGCCGTGAGGCATCTTTTGCGATGTGGCTCCACAGTCGCACTGTGGCTCGTCGGAGTACTGACCTGACTGAGTGGCAGCTGCACCTGGCTTCTTAGTCGGGGGATTTCCGGCTATCTAATTTCGCAACATATTTTTGTAAACGATTACAACTAATCTGTTTCAGTTTGACAGTTTAACCACATTCATTGCGTTATTTACGTTGTTGAGCAGATTTTTTTTCGAACTTATGAAGCATTGGATTAGCAATTTGTTTCAAAACGATTCAGATTCCCGTTGATCGTGTATTACGCAATTAGGCTACAGGTAAGCCATGGCAGTTGTTGGCCCGTTCTAAGCTTTCTAGCAGGATCAACATAGTCAGCTAGAGGCACAACATAGGCGTATAGTGTGCGAGGTGGTTTAAATGTTTTGATGGGCCATCGTGAGTTGGCTATGAATGATTTGTAGTGTGTGGAGAGGTGATTAGAGATTCTAAGTGCCTGCCTATTAATTACAAGCAAGACGAGTTTTAAGGACGACAAGAGGTCAAGAGGACATTATGCTGTATTAGAAAAGACAAATAATAAATTGAAAGTTATTAAGAAAATATTACTTATTTTATAGGATTTCGTATCCAAAGGGTGTCAACGGGGTCAAATTAGGGTTGGGTTTGTTAGTCAAAATCCAGGAGAAAAAAAACACCGATTTTTTAAACTTTTTATTTTATTTAGAACTTATATTTTCTATTTGACCGCACTGACTTCAACATATCTGGTCTTCAACTAACAAATTTACAAAACTCGTGGCAGACCAATTTTAAAATTGAAAAATGTGTGGATTTATTTCTGCCTTGACATGTTCTTGATTGAATAAAAAGTCGCGAACTCGTGACACTCGAAACTACATTTTGTCCATACCTGAATAAAACACCACCGTACCTCTGCATGGGCCAGTAGCGCGCGTATGATTTTCGCCATTGTCAATTATTCCGCCAACAATTACGCAACGTTGATTTTTAACTCCGGGAGAATTTTGTTTATTTGAAATATATGGGGCAAATCAGACCGCAAAGGTATAGCCCCGAAATTCAAAATTCCTACGTTTCTTGCAATTTTCAAGTCAGTGTCACGTTGTATCTTGATAAAAATACGATTCGCCACAAATAAGTATTTACGAGCAGAATTATAATCTTTAGAATCATCAAGATACAACATAGAATAGAACACTGACCAAAAACTAACAGAGCAAAGCCCATTTAACCTGTCTTTGACCATTGTTGATCTCAGCCACGTTTTTACGCGTCTGAGTGTACTGAATGTTTGAAAGCACATTCAGTACATTCAGACGCGTAAAAACGTGGCTGAGATCAGCCGTAGAATAAGGCATTGCTAACAAAATTTATAACGGCGGAGCAGCGCGGTTTTTTCTAAAATTAATGCATAATATATTGTAATTGCAAAGTCTTAACGTGACTCTAACATAACTTTTGTCGACAACAGTAGGTACTTATAGGCATACAAAATCTAAGGAGGGACAGCTGCCCTCCCCACCAAGCCCGAAAGTATGACAACCCGTCGTACCAAGGGGTCTCGTATTACCCAGTAACTGGGTTGTGGAGGTCAGATAGATAGGCAGTCGCTCCAATTAAAATACGGTACTCAGATGCATCCGGTTAGACTAAAAGCCGACCCCAACATAATTGGGAAAAGGCTAGGCAGATCCGGGGCTGCTTGTTAATTGATTATCAACGTTAATCGACAGGTATAGAACCCTATCAATCAAAATAGGACAGTTTAAAAAGATTTCATTTGAGTGTGGAAATTGTGACTACATTTTTTGTATTGGGTTACCTTTATCTAAAAACAAAATGTAAATGGTAATAGTAAATAAATAAATAAACATCAATCCAAACATTACGAATTTTGTCGCAAAAACGCATTAAGTACCAACCATCTCATTAGAATTTAATAAACATATACACCAATGTGAGAAAAATAGACATAAGTAAATAGCAAATAATGATAATAAAAGCAGTGTTTCTTGTTTTATTTTTAGGTGTCCGCCCCAGTCATCCAAGATAGGTTGCGCTAGGGGTCCGCCCTAGCAAAGAGGTTGGGAAAACCAGGCTATAGACCATTGATTGGCCATAACAACTTAGGTAACGAAACTGCGAATGATGACTGTACAAGTGCACATCCCAGTTCAAGTTTTATTAATACAATTTAAGTTAAGTAGGTACCTACCGTCTGTACAGGGTGGCAGGGACATCGACCCGATTTTTTTTATCATGGACTCGGTCAACTCAGTGCATGATTCTGAAACCGTTGAAATTTTTCGTCAGTTATAAAAAAAAAAACTGCTGTTTGATAGAAAAGTGCAATACCTACGCGGTTAAAATGTATGGAACAGCTGTTTTTTTTTTTTTTTTTTTTTTAATAACCGACGAAAAATTTCAACGCAGGGGAAGGCTTGTAGGGCTTGTAGAATTCCTCACGGAGGCGATCGGCGGCGGCGATCTCTCGCGTCCAGCCCTGGTTCAGGCCATGGTTCGGAGCGAGAGTGCATGGGAGGCCGTCACCTCCTTCTGCGAAGCAGTCATGCTCGCGAAGGAGGAGGCGGAGCGCGCGAGGGAGATGCAAGCTGCACGCCCTCGCGGCCCTAGTCGCCGCAGGAGACGCCCCGGGCGTCGGGAGTCGAGAGCCGACTTCCGGCCACCGTAGGCGCGGGCTTGCGGACGGTGAGCAATGGGCAGCTCGCCGTCCGATAAGGACCAGGCCCGTGTCGACGGCGCGTTGTGTTCCACGCGCGCCTCAAAGAGATGTCAGCACCAACCGACGGGGTCGAAAGACCAATGCCTGCTGGGGTTGCGGGTTTGTCCGAAAGGGATAACGTGGCCCCGGCACACAGGCAACGGAAGGAACACGGGTGGGTTTTATTCAGTAAAAGTCTGACACACCCTCTCGCTCTGCCCAGAGCGGGAGAAGTCATTTGATGATTTCCCATCCTAAAAAAAAAAAAAAAAAAAAATGGGTTGTAGAATCACGGATTGAATTTCCCGTCGATAAACAATTTTCCAGAGAGAGAGGTGTGGGATGCCCCCTGTATTATTATACTTCTTAATGGATTCCACCTCTATCGTCAGTTGATTGATATTCGTAAGTTTATCTATAGCAAAATGTCCAATAATAGAGCCTACCGTACAAGCAGTCAGTGAGTAAAAACCTGCGCTAAAAACACAAATAAAATTTATAAATATTTTCGCAGTCAGATTCGAAACTACTAACGCCATCTATTATCGAGTAGCAAGACCAAATTCTATTTATAAAACATAACCTTGTCTATGGCACTTGGCACAAGTACCCGAGTGAAGTTCAGTTTTGACAGTTGTAATGTAACAGTGGTCATCCTAGTTTTTTTATACCTCCTTGCATTTTGATACCAAAATATTAGATATTCGTAAAGTGGTATTACGTGAACAAGATGAAAATGAGAGCCCACGCACATCGGGAAAGGTGGAATGCGACCCGCTAGCGACGGTGAGTACGACATGAGCTCCTTAGTATAATGCTAGTGCCTATATTTTTAACTGATTAAAAAAAACCGTAGTCAATTGGCTGTTAACCTTTTAACTAAAAGCGGGAGACGCGTAATTCGACGCTATGCCGTGTATAATTTTATTACTATTCGCTCGACGGCGCATACATTAGCGGGAGGACGGTCGCCCACATTCGTTTTCGGTCTTATAGCATTAAAACGCCAAACTTTACTGTAATCGTAACTTATCAACCGTAATTGTTTCTTTATCTATATTAGTACAAATTTCATATTTAAACCCTTGATTGGATGTAACTGCTTGATAGTACATATTAACTGTATGCAAAGTTTATTATCAGTGTTAAAGTAATCAGTGATTGTGGTTTTTTAATTGTGTCTAAAAAATTACTTGGCTGCACGCGAAATTCCATTGCCCATCAGTGGTGGGAATAAAAATATGCCAGGCTTTATAACAGGTGAGTTTAGTGTTCTATTTATTTTAAACAATTGATTAATTATTTTTTTAATGAACCTAGGTAATTATCAGAAATGATTACTTTATCATCAGAATTTTTCAAAAGATTATACTGTTTTAAGCTGTATCTATCTACATAAACTGGAACAATAAACTTGAATAATTTGAAAACGGCTTGTGTACCAAACTGTCCTTGTAAACAACCTAATGTTAACATTTTTGCTTTTTTATCAGTTTATAATATTTTTTCTGTTGTTTTTATTTTAATTTGGCATCAAGGTGGCACAACAACATTAACCGGGTTTGTATCCTAACTAATATATATTATAAATACGAAAGTGAGTTTGTTCGTTTGTTACACTTTCACGCTAAAACGGGTGAACGAATTTGGATTAAATTTGGCACATGGGTAAAGAATGACCTGGAGAATGATATATGCTACTCTCATCGTGGATTACAGTAGAAGGCCTGGGCATAATAAAAATACAATTTGATTTTTATCTCTTAATTTATTGGACATGCAAAATTTTAGAATTTGAATGAATTTTTCAAATCTCTTTTGTTTATTTTTTTATTGCCTGATTTGAAACTTGGCGGTCTTCGCCCTGCAGTGGGGTGATAGTTGATACTGGCTAACAGTACCGCCAACAGTTTTTTTTTTTTTTTTTTGACTATCCTTAGGTATTCTTACTTTCAAAATAGATCCTTCACAGAACAGGCTGAATAATCATAAGTCCATTGTTCTTTAAAACTTAACAATCATAAACACAAATAATCTTACCTATTCAAATTTTTAATTGATTACCTTTCATTGCAAAAAAAAGACAATTTGGCGCATTTTTGATAAGTTATTATTTATGAATCAGACTTTTTGTAGATAAAATTAGTATTGAAAACCATTTACAGTCAAAACCGTTTATAACCACTTTGCTTAAAACGACATACTGGTTATAACAACGAAATTTTGAGGTCCCAACATTTGTTTATTTAACACTTGCTGCGCCCCGCGGTTTCACCCGCATAAGTCTCGATCCCGTGAGAATATCGGGATAAAAAGTATCCAATGTCCTAATCCAGGTCATGGTCTACCCATGTGCCAAATTTCATCCAAATTTGTTCAGCTGTTTTAGCGTGAAAGCGTAACAAACAAACAAACAAACTTACTTTCGGATAGTGTTTGGTTATAACGAATATTGGCTATAACAACAACCGTATGGGCACCGACCGTACCTTCGAAGTGGTTGTAAACGATTTTGACTGTATTTCCAGGAATTCGTTAAAAAGTTTTTAGTTGCATGATGACATTTATTTTTACGAACAAGGTTATATTTTTATTATTTAGTAGCCATCATGTTTTTCAACATTGTGGTTCCTGGCTAAGAAGGGCAGGTGGCAAAATGATAACAACCGCACGAGTCCCTGGAAGTTTAAACTACGCTTGCCGCAGTCAGTTTGTGGATGGGTGACCATCCATTACATGTCGAGAACCTTCCGTGCGTTGGAAAGCACGTTGAGCCGTTGCTCCCGACTGTCATTCGTAGATCTTTGTCTGTTGTTACGGGTCGTCAGAAGCCTGTCGTGGAAGCCGTCCCCAAATAGTGGAAAAAGGCTAGGCAGTGTTTTTCAAAAGAAAATAACTACAAAACTGTAGGAAGCAAAAAAAATAAGTCAACGTTGATTCCCCAATCTATCACTGATAACCAATTTTAATCTTTCAGAACAGTTAATTCACTATCTAACTATGTAACAATGATTGGGAAATATTTTAAATATAACATTTATCTTGGAGATAACTATCAATTATTTTATCTAGGTGTTAAACTGTTTTTGAATGTAATTATCTCTGATTACTGATTAGACATTTTTATGTAACCTTAATCTAAAAGTAGTTATAACTGCTACTGCAAGTACGCACGTACAACGATTCGTGACACATGCTTTCATACTGGGACCTGGAAAACGTACATCTAAAACTGAAACTACTAACCTCTACCCCGTGTCATAACCGAAGCGATCGTTCGCGCGAAAACGCTTTCGTTGCGTTCATCTGTCCAAGATTATGTCTGGACTTAGAGACTATGATCTCCTAGTTTGTTTATCAGGGTAGTCAGATTAAAAAAAAAAACGCTCGCCTCAACGAGATTTCAGCTAACTGACGGGGTCCGCTAGGAACGATGCCTGCCGGGTCCGCGGGAAGTACGAAAGGGATACCGTGGCCCCTAGCAACGTACAGGCAACTGAAGGAACACGGGTGGGTTTTAGTCAGTATGAGTCTGACACGCCCTCGGGTCGCGTGTTGGCGCGATGATCGCTTTGGTTAGACCATATATAAATATTATGTTTCGTGCGGGAATCGAACGATCGATACGTATCCCAAAATCCAAATCCACAAACACTGAGCCAGTTGGAGGGAATTATCGAGAGCCAAAGTGCTTCAATTCAATAATCGAAATTGGCACGTATCTCTGTTGATTAAGGTTCATATTTGCGTGTGGTTTACAAACAGGTTGAAACCCAGCTGATTTTGACTTTGTACTGTAGACATAAGGATGGCAAGAGAAAAAAGTGGTTACAATACCAACTGTTTACTGCAGCTGCCATTTGTCATCCCTCCAACGCAATAGAAGTCAAAATCGGTTGAACGAAATGTTAAAAAGGTTTATTTAAATGTCTAATCTTATTTCTAATGGAGTATAGCTTCTGCCCGCGACTTCGTCGGCGTGATTTTCTTGTCTATGATATAATATGTCCTCTAGACAATCGGCAACAGTTCCATAGAAATATAAATAAGATATGGTAATGAAAGAATTTTCTGAATCGAGTCAGTAGTTCCGAAGATTACACCTTACACACAAACTAACAAATTTTACCTTTCGTTTACATCTAGTACTATACTTATAGATAACAGAAAACTCTTAAAATAACAAGGTAAATCTCTCAATATTGTGCATACAAACTTACATTTGCTGTTGTATGAGAGAATATGTTTTTCAACTACCTACAATGTTAAATTTATTCTTGGGATAAATTCATCCCAACTACGGAACCCTTCATTGTGCGTGGTCCGACACGCACTAGGCCACTTTTTTCAATGTAGGTAAGTCCGGTCTAGTTTATAACCTAACTGTGAGTGTCTAAATAATGATTACGATCACCAATCAACTATGTGTGGTGATTATGTCATCTCTTAACTGTTCTAGCAATGTGGGAAAGACCATTGTAGTATTAAATAGATAGAGTATGTTAATTAACGAAGGGCGTTCCCGTTAACTCGTAATTCTATAGCTTCCATAATTATTACCAAAAAAAGTATTACCATACAATAATTTATTTTTATTTTTTAAATAATAAATTATTCACATAAAATATTAAATTGTTACGTAAAAGAAACGCTGTATACGCGCACTTGTCTTTCCAAGTTGAAATACCAAAAATAATTAAAACTACGTAAATTACAGTCACACTTCCGCTGTACAGCCTAAACAAAACAAAATGGACGAAATACCTATTACGCTGGCGACACCCCTTTAATTATTAAGTTTATTAATTTTTTATTAAGTATTGGTTGTTATAGTGGCAATAGAAATGGTTAATTGACTCAGGCGTGACTTTGCGGAAATCTATTATAAAATACGATAGACGTATATTTAGTAACCTAATCCGCTTAACTGTTCAAGCGCAACAAGTCAATCGTCATCCTGAGGATGCCTCGTTGAGAGGTGAAACACGTGTCGATTTCTTACAGGGTTCTTTATGACTCCTTAAGAACAGTTAAGCGGATTAGGTTACTGAATATACGTCGTCTATTGTTTTTTTTTTTTGCAAAATAAATACACAATCTGTGAAAATTTCAACTCTCTGGCTATTAGGATTCATGAGATACAGCCCGCTGACAGCCAGACGGACGGACGGACAGCGGAGGCTTATTTAGCTAAAAAGTATTTTCAAAATCGATCCACAATAGATGAAAATATCGACGAACATAGAACCTCCTCCTTTTTTGAAGTTGATAAAAAATAGAGCAGCACCATAAAATAATCCGGAAAATGTAGTGTGTTTTTATTTTAAAGTATAATATTTTACCTTGCTAGTATAAAACAGGTACATAACATCACGCCTTGTTACACCGAAGGGTAACAAGGTATCCATAGTAGGTACACCACATTTCGCAAGTTATGTTTAAGTCCCATGTAATAGTGGGCGAGCGTATTGCCATCAACCGGGCACAAGTCCAGACTCCGGGCTGCTACTGAGAAATTCCTGATGGAAAAACCCAATAACACTTTGCCCGACCTGGGAATCGATTCCAGGGCCTCATGCTCAGCAGTACTGCTTGCGACCAGAATACCAATGAGGCAGTCTTAAACATAGAAACAAAACATAATCAGCCAGTAGTCTTCCCAATGTTCGGGCCTCCTCTCTGTAGAGGGAGTAGGCTGTAATCCGCCACGCGAGCAGAGTGCGGTGCGGGTTGGTGGAGGTTACGACATGTCTTTAAAATTTTGGTTCTATGACATGCCAGATTTTTCCTTCCGATAAAATTACATGTCGAAGATAGTCTCAATCAATCAATTGTTTATTTGCGAGAAATACATTGTTTTGATACAGGTGAGATCTTATAACCTAAGTGTGTATTCTACCTGCAAGCAAGCGTGCAAATTATTTATTAAGTTTACACCCATTCTTATTTTATTACTATTACCATGCATTTATACACTATTTTATTTATATTGTCAATATTCTTATAATTATAGGTACTAATTTTCAATTTTATGTTCCATAAATTCCTTAAAACTATAAAAAGAACACTAGAAATTATTCTGTCAATTTTGTCTTGAACTCATTACCCTGTAATAATTTTAAATCATTTGATAAGTTATCGTAAATTAAAACACACATATTAAACACATTTTTTTTTATAGATATTCTTATGACAGTAACACTCTTTTGTATTATGTTCAGTATCACTCTTTCCACCCTCTGGAGGTGCACTCTGGAGGTGGTAAAAAAGAAACACAATCTCTGAGCTTGTCCCACTGTCTTCGCTTTGGTCTTTCCGAAAACCCGCCCGCCTTAGCAGAGAACAGAGTGTGTTGAAAAGGGAAAGGGAGGCCACGCGCGAGCCAAATTGGTCGCAGTAACTAAGCTTAGTCGAAGTGCCCTATGGATTAGGTTAGAACTGTGACAAACCGCGCGCGAGCCGAGCAAGTTAGATTTCTTACAGACTAATTCCGATGTATTAACTGCCCACACGTAACTCCTTGTTCTGTCATTACACTGCTCAATGATGTATTTAATTACCAATTTTAATATATGTTATGATTATGAATGTATGAGTAAATAATTTTTATTTAGTTTACTGCTCAATTTTTACTGCCGAACTTGTGCATATTTAATTTACCAAAACTACAATAAACAATTGCCACTTTTCTACAAACTACAATAATCAGTGCCTTAATAAACGCGGAATTGTTACAACAACCACTATTATCTTTAGATTATAACCGTATTTTTTTCGTGGATTATGTTTGGCACAACTTTCAGCATAAACATAATTCGTTTTTAACGATCCCACTGCTGGGACACAGGCCTCATCTCTGTAAGAGGGAGTAGGCTGTAATACACCACGCGAGCAGGGTACGGATTGGTGGATGTCACATGACTTAGAATTTTTTGTTCTGGGACATGTGAAGCAAAACGTCGAAGAAAAACATCGTGAGAAAATCGGTACAATTGTACTCCGCGTTTATTAATAAGGGAACCTGTGTGTTGCAAGAGTATAAGGTAGCTGTCCCACCAGCGACGAGGAAGCGATTATTTTGTTGCTCAAGAAACGTACAAAAGATTGTAGGTCCCGTGTAAGTAAAAGAGATAAATACTCGTATATTAATAATAAATGTTATCAAATTTAAAATCAAAGGTGATTAAAAATAAGAATCTTGGGTTAAGTATTCAAATAACTTAATTTGTAAGGCCACTGTCTCGCCGCTGGCGATTGACGAGAAACTAGTGGGGCTAGCAACAAAAAACGTGTTGGTGAGCAACGAGCTCAGAGAACACGACGGCGACGATTACTCGCTGATATGAGTACGTCACAAGCGTGAGTCTCTCAGCGAGTGTTCTGCCCGCCAAGCGAGCGTCGCTGAGCGAGTACTCTCTTTCATAGCTCTTGTACACACAAACGAGTACTCGTCGGCGGTGTTAACAGTCAGCGATCAACTATTTAGATATGTATCTCTTTTAATATATCAATAATCTAATCAATTTTAATATATAATCTTTTGTACGTTTCTGGAGAGAGAAAATCGTTGATAGCTTGTCGCTTCCTCGGCGGTGGGACAGGGTGCTTAACGATAGCTGTATCTAGGGTTGCCAACTTTTTTATATCAAATATAGTAATATCGAAGTCATTTCCTTTAAAAATATAGTAGATAGCGAAAAAATAAAAATAATAATAGTAGGTATGTTTCAAAGTTTTTTTGTTACAGTGAACCTATATTAACGGGTTTTTTTTTATGTCTCATATATATTTTCATAGGTACCCCAAATTAAGGTTACAAAATACCATTAATTCAGCTTATATGAGATAAATACTGGCCCTATTGCGGTCATCTCGCCATTTTGTATGGAAAAATATATTAGTACAACTTTTTTTTTTTTTGTTGTTCATAGTATAAGGGCTCTAATATAACAAGATACTATATTATACAGGGTGTCAGGGACATTGTGATACCATGGATTCAGTACCTACATGATTCTAAACACTTTTTTTTTTTGGGTGGTAAATTATTCTGTTGGCAACCCTAGCCGTATCAATTCGTGCGACTGGCTCGTTTGGTAACCTATCGAAATAAATACAATAAAACACATTTCCTGCTTTTGACCTTAAGGAGCTCTTGCAATTCGTTTGCAGTTAATTAAGAAACAAAATAGGTAAATGCAGCACGTTGTGTGTATTCTTCAATTTTTTGCTGTGTGCCGAAATGTTAATAAAACCGATCCCAATGTAGATAATTGAGGTCTGCTGCACATTGCAGCTGTATCATATAGTAGCACCTGGGCGACCGAGCTCTGCTGAAAATAGAGAATGCTCATTTAATAGTACACGATAGTCATACTAATTCCATGCTGACATGATAGTAGATACTTACTAATTCCATGCTGCCATGTCATTATTCTAAGGTAGCCATCTTGTTCTAAACTTTGGGCGACCGAGCTCTGCTCGGGTGGAAATACGAAGAAAACGAATTTTCCCAAATATGAGACCTAAGTAGATCGATTTTTCGCCCCCGTAAACCCCTATATTGCAACTTTCAAATTCAAATTCAAATCATTTATTTGCTTGAATATGGGTAGGTACATGAGGTGACACATAAAACTGAAGATCTTTAACCATATCCTACCTTAATAGGTGTGCAAATATTAATCATACATTTATCTATAGCAAATGTAATTATTGGGGTATTTACGACATTCATTTATAATATAAATTTATTATTATTTCTTAACTTAAATTTTTTATTACATTTATCATTCAAATAATCATTAACATTATAATAAGCTTTATTAATTAAATAAGTCTTTAATCTATTCTTAAATGATATAAAATTATTTACTTCTTTTATATTATCAGGTAATTTATTATATATTTTAGGGCCCATACAAAATGCACTCTTGTCAAACATAACCGTTCTATGGCGTATTGCACGAAGCGTACCGGCAAGTCTTGTACTTTTTAGCGTCTCATATTTGTTTATATTATTTCTAATGTCTAGTGCTAGTTCATAGATATACAGCGATGGGAATGTCAATATTTTTAAATTTATAAAATGTGGTTTACAAGTATCTGTAGGTTTTAAAGCACATATTGCCCTGATACATTTCTTTTGAGCTTTGAAGACAGTTTCTCTCTCAGTGGCATTCTCCCAAAACATTATACCATATCTTAGTGTCGAACCAACGTAAGCGTGGTAAGCAGATAGAAGTGCACTTTGATTTACCACTTTACGAAGCATATAGATGGCATATGAATATCGACTTAGTTTTGTACATACTTGATCAATATGTGTCTTCGATGTCATGTCTGAGTCTATGTGTAGTCCAAGAAACTTTGTAGCTTTTATTTTTTCTATGTTTATTTGGTCATAATTTATATTGAATTTATTTAATTTTGAATTTTTATTTTTGAAAGTCATTATATATGTTTTAGTTAGGTTTATTTTAAGGTGATTTAAATTTAGCCAGTTAACTATAGATGATAGCGTATCGTTCATTTCATGTTCATGTGTCGTAGGGTCTTCAGATACAACTATTGCAGTACTATCATCAGCATATAGAACCATGGAAGACCATGGTTTCATCGTTTGTTAGAGCCGTTATCAAGAACGTGATTAAAAAAATATATATATACCTACAATGTCGCCCATGGGCATGTGACCGCCCGTATTTTTCGGAATACTCATGAAAAAATATCGTAAATTAACTGTATACCAATAATATTTTTAATGTTATTTTTTTTTTTGTAGCGTTTGCCATATCTCCTTTGTAATTGGCTCGATTTGGATTCTGTTTATTATTTCTAAAAAGCTTATTAGTGTTTAAGCGTGTTATTGGGTCTCGGAGAGTTGTTGAATGTGTGTGAGGCCTATGCCGATGTACATGGCCTTTTGTACAATGCACAGAAGAGTGAATACATGGTCTTTAGGGCCGCCGGTGGATGTCCTGATCATTTTCACAAAATTACCCTAAATGGCTTGAGAGTAAATTGTGTCAGGAAGTTTAAGTATCTGGGACATTTTCTTACCGACGGCCTTGAGGACGATGTAGACATTGAGAGGGAGCGTAGGGCTCTAGCGGTCAGAGGTAACATGCTGGCCCGTAGATTCTCCCGTTGCTCTGAACCAGTAAATATCACTCTTTTTAAGGCATATTGCCAGAGCTTTTACACTGGAAGTCTGTGGGTCCGCCACACCAAAAGATCGCTGGATATCCAGATCCTGCGTATCCAGTATACTCGTAATAATATCTTCAGGATAATGTTGGGGCTGCCACGCTTTTGTAGTGCATCGGGGATGTTCGCGCTGTTTCGCACTGACGCCTTACATGCTATCATTCGAAAGAGGTATTATCAATAAATATATGCTATGATATTATTATTATTATCAATATATCGTATTTTTTTATTTTTTTTGATGGACTTAGGTATATTTTATTTATTTTTTAGTATTAAATTAGTTATTTTATCGAATTAACTAACATTTTTTAACAAAATTTGTCGCCTATAAAAAAAGGGGTATTTACCATGAGTTTTAAATAAAAAAACATGGTAAATATCCCGTTTCAAGTGGAGCAGTTGTAATTAATTGTAGCCCGCGAAATTATTATTTTTTTACGTTTTTTGCAATTAGCAGGTCAG
The DNA here is from genome assembly GCA_947364205.1 of Agrochola lota. NCBI lineage: Eukaryota > Metazoa > Arthropoda > Insecta > Lepidoptera > Noctuidae > Agrochola > Agrochola lota. Next base: position 10,909,276 of record OX376245.1, on the reverse strand, counting down.
TGATTGATTCTAATGATTATAATTCTGTAAATACATATCTGTTATAGTCGCGAATCATATTTTGATCAAGATACAACCTGACACTGACCTGCCACCACGACGGAACCACCACCACCAATCCACCACCCATCCACCTTAAATAACTTTAGTGGTATATTAATTGTTGCAAAAAAGTTTGTGCTCTAGGTACTGTTCGCAGTATTATGCAGTTATTAGTAACTGCATAATAATAATACACTAGGAGAGGAGCTCGTGGATAAATAATAACAGCCGCACGAGTCGATCGAAGGTTAAGCTACGTTTGCCGCGGTCGGTGTGTCGATGGGTGACCATCCATATTGAGACCCCTTCTTGCCTAGGAAAGCAAGTTAACCCGTTGGTCACGGCTGTCATTCGTAGATCTTTATATTTATTATCACTGAGTAACATATCATAGCTAATGTTATTAATGCGACAGTGAGTTTGTTTGTTACGCTTTCACGCTAAAACGGCTGAACGGATTTGGATGAAATTTGGCACATCAGTAGACCATGACCTGGATTAGGACATAGGATACTTTTTATCCCGATATTCCTAACCTAACCCGTTGTCTTTGACTGTCGTTACGGGAAGTCAGAGGCCCAAAAGTCTGGACCGCCAGTCTTACCAAATCATACCTATCCATGTAAAATACTGGTATTCAGCTGCATCCGGTTAGACCAAAAGCTGACCCCGACATACTTGACAAAATGCAGGCAGACAGATGCTGTAAAGTCCTGTCCGGAATTTGGCAGAGTGGAAACGGACTTGAAAAAGGTATAATCTCAGAACAGAATAGTGGGTATAATGCTAATTCGTTAAAGTACTGAGTGACTTGAAGTGCTTCAACAATAAAATTGTTACTCTGTGGCATCCTTTATTGCACGCATTCCATCTAGCGTGGGTTAAAATACGGACGCAAATCGTTTCGAAACTTAAGACTTAGCCTCTGACGTCTACACTAATATGGCATATATCTGAAAGGTGTCAAATTTAAGGGTGTGGTGTGTAAATTGCAAAAGAAAATTTGAATTTCGCGGACTGCCGTTGCGGATCTGAACTGCGCATTGCATCTATCACGGTTTCTGGATTGTACCCAGTTAATGACAATAAGCTCGTCCGAAAATTACAAAAAAAAAAATGGCCATTGGAACGGGTCCTGTGGAAGCAATTTTTTTTTCGAAAATATTGGTATATTTAGTAACAAAATTAGCTCCTTACAACATCAGCTATCTGCCAGTGAAAGTCCCGTTAAAATTGGTCTAGCCGTTTCGGGGATTAGCCGGAACAAACAGACAGAAAAAAAATTAACATTGTTTTTTTTTCATAAGTACCGTATATACTTTCACATGCATTTAATAAAAAACGATTATTTTGACATTAGATACAAACAGGCACTTTAAGGCGAATCCGCAGTTGCAGCCCGCGAAATTCAAATTTTCTTACGTTTTTTGCAATTTGCAGGTCAGTATCAGGTTGTATCTTGATCAAATATGATTCGCGACTATAACAGATATGTATTTACAGAATTATAATCATTGGAATCATTCCATCTCTCTAAGTTAGATTTGTTACATATGAACTTTTCACACGAAATTTGTTCTTAAGTATCAAATCTAATTGCAAATTGCAAAAAACGTAAGTAAATTTAAATTTCGCGGGCTGCAACTGCGGTGCGGATTCACCATAAGGGGGAAGTGATAGGTAGCCCGCGAAATTCAATTTCTTTTCCATTTAAAATAAGATTAGACATTTAAACTTTTTTACAGTCCGTTCAACAGATTCTGAGTTCTAGGTATACCGGAGGCACTACCGTGGTTACAATACCAACTATTTACTGCACCTTTATACCTCTGGAATCTCTTAATGACTATTTTCGAGATTTGGCATAGCGTTACGACTATTTATTGACAATGTTTTGGAATTGAAACAAGGTCGATACTCCCAGCCGTTTGCTTGCACTGATGTGAGGATTGTGTGGAGACCCGCACTCCACAATCCTACCTACTTATAGCTATATCTTCGGAATCATACTGCGACAATTTTTTTAACCTTGTTGACTATGAAAATTTTTTGGCGTTCTCAAAATTGATTTTCTTGAAGTTTTCAAAGGTGAGGATTATTGTGATGGACACGTATCAAGTTAAGTGGTGATCAAATGATTCTTACGATTTGCTATCGTATAATAATAATATAAAATGTATTTACAGAATTATAATCTATCTATCTATCTATACAATGTCGCCCATGGGCATGTGACCGCCCGTATTTTTCTGAATATTCATGAAAAATTATCGAAAATTAACTTTAAAAGTCTATCTTTAATATTTTTCATGTTATTCAATTTTTTATGTTTTTAGTAGCGTTTGCCATATCTTCTATGTTATTGGCTCGATTTGTATTCTGTTTATTATTTCTAATAGCTTACGAGTTATTTTATCGGATTAACTAAACATTTTTACTAAAATTTGTCGACTATGAAAAAAAAACGGAGGTGAAGATTTTTTTTTCCAAAAAAACAGTTTTTATTTTAAAAAACATAAGTGAAATTATGTTAATTATACATAAAATAATAGCGGGATACTGAAAAAAAAAAAATAAGAAAAAATGAAAAAAAAAACAATTAAAGATAGACCCCCTTTTTAAGTTTATTATCGATAATTTGTCATGAATATTCAAAAAAATACGGGCGGTCACATGCCCATGGGCGACATTGTATATATAAAAATGAATCGCTGTTCGTTTGTCTCACTAAAACTCGAGAACGGCTTGGCCGATTTAGCTGATTTTGGGTTTTGAAATGTTTGTCGTAGTCCAGGGAAGGTTTAAACGGTGAGAAAATTATGGTAGATATGGTAGGTAGGTTAGGTAGGGTTTAGTGCTACCCGTGCGAAGTCGGGCCGGGTAAAGCTAGTCAGCAATATAACTCTCTTAGTTCGAATTACCTTATTTAATGAAAACATAACTGGCGAAAGCAGTGTTGGGACATAGGCCTCCTTTCTGTGAGAGGGAGTGGGCCGTAATCCACCGCCCAGTGCAGGCTGGTAGATGTCACATGACTTCGAAGTTTTTGGCTCTCGGACATGGTTTCCTCACGATGTTTTCCTTCACCCAAAACAAAGCGCCTGTCGGGTTTCGAAATTACGACCTACTTACTACTCGTAAGCCGCGACCGTTACCATCACTGCACTGTCTAATCTGTCGCGAGCAGAAGCTATATTACTATAGCTTCTGCAAGAAGAAGCTATAGTAATTCATCTTCTTCTTTTCGTGTGGTTAGTGACTAACCTGGTGTCAGAGTTTTAAAGCCGCCCATAGGCCTCTGTCTTGGCTTCACATACCGTCGAGGAATATCTCTCAGGCATGGTTTCCTCACGATGTTCTCTTTCACTGTTTTAGAAGCAAGTGATAATTATACAGCATTCAAAATTCAAGTCATTTATTCAAATTAGGCTGAGAATCAGCACTTTTCGAATGTCAAAATTACATAAGACAGTCCCCCAAAAACGCCCACCCTTCACCACTTCCTAGTGCTTAAGCTGGGAAGAAGTGGCGCAACAAACTCCCCAGCAGCACAGCTGTCTGTTTAGTTCAATACGCACATGCACATCCGAAAAGTCAGAGGTCAGAGAGAAACTCAGAGGGCCTGGGGTTCGAACTCGAGACTTATGACTTGGCAGTCTGACGATCACACCACTAGGCTACCACTGCTGATAGCCAATACAGTACCATACTGCCATACTGCTGCTGTCTATAGTAATTAATAACGTTCAAAGTTGTAGAGCAGTTAGGGGCACCTCTAAGTAGAGAGAAGCCCGAGCCATTTGACACATATAGTTAATATCAGTGTCAGTGTTAACCTCTTCAATTAGGCTGAATAACAACTCGCCTGTGCTATGGCAAGAAGTAGGAGTCTAAAAATATATACTTACTGTATGTGCATAACATCGACGAGGTCGTGGCTAAATGGTAACAGGCGCATGGGTCGATCGAAGGTTAAGCTACACTTGCCGCGGTCGATTTGTGGATGGGTGCCCATCTCTTACATATCGAGAGCACGTTAAACCGTTTGTCATGGCTGTCATTCTTAGATTTTTATATTTATTATCACTGAGTAACATATCCTTACTATACACTAACTAATATTATTAATGCGAATGAGAGTTTGTTTGTTACGCTTTCATGCTAAAACAGCTAAACGAATTTGGATGAAATTTGGCACATGGGTAGACCATGACCTGGGTTGGGACATATGATACTTTTTATCCCGATATCCCCACGGGATCGATACTTACGCTGGTCAACCCGTGGGGTGCGGCTAGTTTTGTATAATTACGTGCTGTAGTCACAATCTATAGTTACCATGTAGTGTCAGACAACCACGATTGATAGCCAATTAAGAATCACTTGGGCACAATAGACACACAGTTAAGAGCTGACTGCTAATGTAGAGGTCGCAGGTTCACGTTCTGTCAATGAACTGTAATGGACAAGATACACATACATACATAATTACATAAACTCACACAGGTGTGTGAAAATGCCGGGAGGAGACACCTAGAAGGACATTTAGGCTGACTGTCCACTGAAGCGGAGAGGGGAGGAGGGGAGCGGAGCTGTACCAATATTAACCAATGGAATTGCATAAAATCTCTGCTCCACTTCAGTGGACAGGGATTTTCGAACTAGTTTAAAAATTCAAATAAAACCGGGGAAACGGAAAATCCCGGCCGCGGAGTATTTCAGCCCACTCAAATTACTCGTCGCGTGAACTCGGCCTAGCTCCGCACAGTCCGCAACTCCGCTCCGCATTACTCCCTCTCTCCGCTCCGCCTGCCTAGCTCCGCGTCAATGGACAGGCAGCCTTAGGCAGGGACTCCTCCAAAGCGGAGATGAGACGAGAGGACTCTAAGATGGGTTTTAAACAACCAATAGAATTTTGTCATTCACACATCTCGTCTCCACTCAGCGTCTGTGGATACCACTGAGCGGAGATGTATCACATTTGTATGGCGCGATCGAAGCAGAGATGTGAGTTGTGCCTCGCAAGCTGGGAGACAAGAAGAGATTTGAGCGGCTCCCAGTGAGCGGCTCCGTAACAGTTCCGCTCTAGCCAGCACACATCTCCGCTCTAGCCAGCACGCATCTCCGCTCTAGCCAGCACACATATCCGCTCCAGTGTAGCCAGTACGCATGTCCGCACAGTTTCGGTGGATACACCCTTGCTGAAAAACATCTTTTCTCGTCTCCGATTCGGACATCTCCGCTTTGGTGGACTTCGGGCCTTAGTGACCTTATTGGTGAAGTTTAATTTTTAAAATTTTCGTCGGTTATAAAAAAATAAATAGCTGTTCCTTAGATTTTGACCGCGCAGGTATTGCAATTGTCTATGAAACAGCAGTTTTTTTTTTTTAATACCCTTCGAAAAATTTCAACTCAACGGCGTTCAGAATCATATACTGAATCCATAGTTTTCGCGACAATCGATCGTGGCTAAATGATAACAGCCGCGATCGAAGATTAAGCGGTTCGTGGATGGGTAACCATCCATAACATATCGAGACCCCACCAGTCTCGGAAAGCACGTTAAGCCGTTGGTCCCGGCTGTCATTTGTAGATCTTCGACGGTCGGAGTTCCTAAAAAAAACACTACAAAGTGAAAAATTACTTTAATTTCGGAAGTTGGAAACTTTGGTTTTAAATTTTCGTTTTTTGCCACCATATAACCTGATTAAAGAAACAATTATTATTGTCATTCTGACTCTGTGGTTACGCTTGCGTATAATTTTTATTTTTCAAAACGTAAATATCATTAATATGTAGTTTGTGTTAAGTTAGGAATCCAAATATCCGTTTTTTTTTTTTATCATAATTTAGCCTTGAAAACAGACCAAAAACAGAGACTCGTTCATTTTATTTATAACTAGAGCACCAGCTGAACTTCGTACCACGAGAGACAAAATTTGGATTTTTTTCGGCTGTTCCTGAAATTCTATTCTTAAGCTTAAGGGGTCATTGTTATCGTCTATGGGACCAACCCTGAAATCGCGAAAAAATAACCAGCAAATGTAGGGATCACGTTTTGACGAGCTTTGCGAACATTACACTAGATTTTTTTTCGCGATTTCAGATTTGGTCCCACAGTGACAGTTGTTCATGAGTACAACGACCCCTTAAGAGGTTGCCTATTAATTCAATTTCACCCTGCATAGTTAACAGCACCAAACAATTTACTAAGACCATAACAAAAATCATCAAAATCGACCTCCAAAAATTTTTACCGCTACACAATTTAACAACAGCCTGTAACTAGCACGTGTATCTTCTGTCAGGACTCAGAACAAGGTAAGTTGCCAAAAGATTTAACGACGTTAACCATTTAAATAAACTCTATTATTAATATTCACGCAAATTAATGATAATTTATTTATTTTATTCGCGCTGATATTTTATTATTTGCATACTAGACTTGCACGTGGCGTTGCTCGCAATATTGGAGGTTAATCGTATGGATATTTGGAGGATTTTTTTAGATAACCTTGCTTTAAAGACTACATTTTTCTTGGCCCCTGGTTCATACTCCAGAATGAGCCAGATATCGAACTAAGTCGCCTTTTTTCAGACCGATTGATTTTATACCTAGGTGAGTACAATACGAAAAAAATATGTTAAGGGGGATGCGCAAAGGTAGCTCGCGATATTCAAATATTCTTACGTTTTTTGCAATTTGCACTTCAATGTCAGGTTGGATGTTGATAAAAATATGATTCGCAACCGTATCAAATATGTATTCACAGAATTATAATAATTAGAATCATCAATACAACTCTCTAGTTAAAATTGATCTCAAATGTCATGATTTCATAAAATAGTAATTCCACAGGGGGTAATTTGAACTTAGAGAGTTGTATTAATGATTGAAAAATTTGACGCGGAAGAAGTCGCGAGCAGAAGCTAATCTACATACATGTAATAAAAATAGAAACGAAGAGTTTTTGTCCGTTTGTCTTAATGAAAGGATTTGGATGAAATTTGGCACACAGATAGTTTATAATTTGGATTAAAAGTCCATTCTGAAATGACGCGCCCCACTACCGCACAGGGTAATAAAAATAAAATAACAATGGTAGTGGGGCAAGCTATACTTGTAATCCCAGTAGTATGTTCCCGTGGGATATTTTTCGACATCCACGGGGGCGACGCCACGGTCAAAAGCACAGAACAGATAAGCTTTTATCTGTTCTGTGGGCAAAAGCTAGTAATGAATAAAGTTTATATTTCCTTTCAAACGTTAATAATTAAAAATATTAATAATAACAAGGAATGTGTGGATTGCATATTTTTCAATGCCAATTGGAATCAATTTCAGTGTTTATATCTCAAATGTCTATACTACTCTTATTACAATGTACTGCGTTATTTAAATGATTTGTTTATATTCAAGCTAAATTTTATTGTCAGGACAAGCTACTGCCTGTTTGAGAAAAAAAGGGGCTTAATCTGAATTGGACTGTGATTCATCATCTTCATCAATATACAGCAATCCATTGCTGTACGTAGGTGTCTCTAATTGCACGTCATTATGCTCGATTCTCAGCAACTCTCATCCAGCTGCTACCAGCCACCCTGCGAAGATCATCGCCCCATCTAGCCTGAGGGCGTCCTACCTTACGTTTGCCGATTCGCGGTGTCCATTCAAGAACGCGTTTATCCCAACGGTCACAGCTTCTACGGCTAATGTGGCCGGCCCATTGCCACTTCAGCCATGTCGATAACTTTGGTTCTCTGTCAGACTACCTCATTCCGGATTCTATCCGGACTCAGATTGGTTCTCGCAATTTTACAGTTAGTTAGAATTTGAGGCAAAAAAGACTCGCACTTTTCATTTTCGTCTAGTTCAGATTTTATTTATTCAATTTTACCTCTTACTTAGTTATGTTCCGTGTGGTGGCGGACGTAAAGAATAGTACCATCCCATTTCTTCCCGACTCACTAGAGAATGGGCAGCAGCGTTCTCTATGCATTTTAACACCTTACTACGATTCCCAACCCGCCTGCCAAGCGTGGCGATTATGGCAAACCCCCCATTTGGGGGAGGCCTATGTCCAGCAGTGCCCGTCTATCGGCTGAAATGATGATTAAGTTATGAATGATTTATATTAATATTAGCGTCTGCCCCTGACTTCGTTTGCATTGGTGACCGTAATAAATATGACTTTACAGAAATTATAATCATTAGAATCAGAAATACAACTCCTTAAGTTAGAATTGGCCTCAAATGTCTTGATTTCATGAAATAGTCATTCAATAGAGTAATATGAACTTAGAGAGATGTATTGATGATTTTAATGATTATAATTTTATAAATAAATATTTGATACGGCCGCGATTCATATTCAGATCAACATACTACCTGACCTGCAAATTGCAAAAAACGTAACAAAATAAAATAAACGTAAGAAAATTTGAATATCGCGAGCTACCCTGACGCTTTCGCCTAAATTTTTTTTGTATATTTCCATGACGGCCAAAAAAATATGACGGAACCGCTTTCCTACGAAGCCCACGTTTTAACCGATTGCATACTAACGCACACATTTGTCTATATTTAGGCTAGAGTAGAGTAAAAAAAAATCTGGCATTATCAATATCACTTAACATAACTTGAGTTGATTCGATAAATCTTTCAATTCTTATTAAAAAAAAAAATTGTCATTCGCATATAAGAGGTTTTTTCTCGAAGGTTAGCATTCTATCTAATTTATTTGATAGCAATGTCAGCAAAACGAATTAATTATTTCTTATAATAAATATAACTGTGTATTTCGTCGGCAACAAAAGAAAAAAAAGACATGAATATACTAAAATTACTTAATCTTCAAAATATTGACACTAAATAAATATTTATGAAAATAATTAAAAAATATGTAAATAATTTAATTTAATGTTTTGTGTTGCGTAATGTTAATGTTTTTGCATACTTTTGTATAGAATCAAGTTTTTCTAACTGAACAGACAGCTGTGCTGCTGGGGAGTTTGTTGCGCCACTTCTTCCCAGCTAAAGCACTAGAAAAGTGGCGGGGGTTTTGGGGGACTGTCTTATGTAATTTAGACGTCCGAAAAGTGCTGAATCTCAGCCTATTTTGAATAAATTACTTTTGATTTTGAATACAGCTAACAATTACTCTGTATAGCATTTTAACAAGTAGAGCAAATTCTTATTTACCACACTGAATAAATAATTCTAAAAATAATATTACGCAAAAAAACGAACAGCCTGTATCTAACACGTGTTGCCGTTGAACCTGATTATTTAAATCTAGAATCTGTTATTAATTTAACCTCATTTTTAAGCTAATATTTGAAGTCATACCACTATGAACTTTGTTTTTATATAGCCAAGGAAGTCGAATTACATTATGTATTAATTAATTTATTACTAATCTATGTTATATAATTTACATAGTTTTTAGTTACCTTTGTTAAAATATTTAGATTGTGTTTGTTTTGGTGGATTGACGCTTGCCGCGGTCAATCTGTGGATGGGTGACCATCTTAACATACCGACACCCCTCCGTGTCTCGGAAAGCACGTTAAGCTGTTGGTCGCGGCTGTCATTCTTGGATGTTCGACAGTCGTTACGGGTCGTCTGAAGCCTGAATGTCTGACAACCAACCGTACTTAGTGGTATCGTGTTACCACTTAGCCGTTATAGTACTTAAATTTTGTTTTTAAAATTCAAAAGGAGTATGCCTGAATGGATCTCCTTTGGCCATTTTCTTTTTAAATCGTTTTTTCCTGCCCTTGTCTCATGGTACGTGGGGTTGGCGCACCACGTTTTCGTCTTCCACTCTCTCCTGTCAACAGTCACGCTATCATTTACTCTCTTTCATATCATTCCTCACTCAATCCATCCATCTTTTCTTTGGCTTTCTTCTCCCGCTCAATCCATCAACATTTATATTCATCAGTCTTTTAGTCACATGCGTTTCCTCACTCCTCATCACATGCCTATACCAGACCTAACGATTTCCTTTCAACTTTTCTGTCACTGGCGCCACATTTAAACTACCCCTATTCTCATTTCTTACCTTATCCAGTTTCGTCACTCCACACATCCATCTCATTCTCATCTCCGCCGCATGCAATCTTTTTTCATCCGTCTTCTTCACGACCCAGCACTCAGATCCATACAGTACGACAGGCCGTTACACGGATTTGTAGATTTTCCCCTTTAACTTGAGGAGCATCCGTGTCGATCCGAGCATCTGTGACCTGTCGCCATTTCATCCATCCTGAGTTGACCCGGACCGTTACGTCTCGGTTTTTTTAAAATATACGTGATGGCAGGGATATCGACATGAAGCCTGTTACCATGGATTCAGTACATAATTCTGAACGTTCGTAGAAATTTTTAGTCGGTTATTTAGAAAAAAAACAGCTGTTCCATACATTTTGACCTCGTAGATATTACACTGTTCTATGAAACAGCAGATTTTTTTTTTAATAATCAAACTACACCTCACTAAGTGCACACATGTTTACGAAACCGGCCTCACGTCACTGTTGACAGCGCTGTCTTGGTTTTTTATTTGGTCTGAAGCTAGTTTCAATAATATGACGCGTTCTGATTGGTCAGCAGACTCGGTGGTCTGGTGACGTGACGTATCTTACACGTGTCGAACTAGCTAACTTAGAACCAGACCTCTATTCAATTATTCATGAAATAATAGCAATCGGTCGTAAAATACCGCTATGTTTTTTGTTAATGCCACTAACATTAACCACAATTTGCCGTCAACCATACTAGGAAGCAGAGATATATTAAATCCTTAATCTAGCATTTTGAAGTTAGTTAAGGGTTGGCACCATGAAATCGTGTTTTAGGTCTTAACAAAGCTATCGGTCTACCTTGTGGACACGCGATACGCGGTCGCCACTCCAGAACCGTTCGGTCCCATCAGCCATCTGTTCTGTGAGCAATGTGCCCTGCCCATTGCCACTTAAGTTTGGAAATTCTTTAGGCTATGTCGGTTACCTTGGTTCTCCTGCGAATCTGTTCATTTCTAATTCAATCACATAGGGAAACTCCCAGCATAGCCCCCAGCATTGCTCCTTGGGTGACTTTAGCCTTCTAATCAGGCCCATTGTGAGGACCATGTGTGTATGGCAAACCCCTCCGCACCAAGCACAGAGAAAAAATGGCGACTAATGCCCGGTGGTAGCGCTCAAGGCCACGATGAGGCAAGGGGTGCTAAGAAATATCTTCTGGCCTATAATTACAACGGTCCCTTCAGATCGGAACACAGCAACGCTATCAAGCGGGAGATATAGTTAAGGAGCATGCGCTAAGGTAGCCCGCGAAATTCAAATTTTCTATAGTTTTTTACATTTTGCAGGTCAGTGTGAGGTTTTATGTTGATTAAATTATGATTTGCGACCGTAACCAATATAGCTTTACATAATTATAATCATTACAATCAGCAATACAACTCCATAAGTAAGCACAATCGCCAAATGTCATGATTTCATGAAATAGTCATTCAATGCGATTATATAAACTTAGAGAGTTGTATTGATCATTTTTATGATTATAATTCTATAAATAAACATTTGATACGGCCGCAAATCATATTTAGATCAATATACAACAAGTCAATGACCTGCAAATTGCAAAAAACGTAAGAAAATTTGAATTTCGCGGGCTACCTTGACGCTTTCGCCTTAAGTGTTAGTACTTCGCCATTCGTGGTTTTGGTACACATCATTTAAATATACAAATAAAAACAAAACTGAGCGGTATTATTAAAATGATAAATAATAAAAAACTGAATGTCACTAGGAGGTCGCAAGTTAAACCCCACCCACCAGGTGAATGCTGCATCCAAATCCAAGGATGGTTTTACCGGTAAAAAACTTAGTTGAAAATTGGTTTTGTGTGCTACTGACGAGTGCAATAGTGTTTTTGTAGTAAATGTGCATTTTTTACGTTTGAGATTACAACGGGTTGCCACCAACTTTTTTTAATGAAGATCTCTATCGGACGTTATACTCACTACACACTTTGCGAATGTGAGCCAGACCAAAAAAAGTGTTACATTTTGACCGATACTTTTGCTAGTATGTGTTTTATTTATTTTTGTTTCATTTAGTTACTCGCATACTATTGTTGATAGAAGCTTGCATACGTTGTTAATATAATACACAGCGAAAGGAACTTCATTCCAACCGTTTTCCATTTTTTTTTTTTGCTTTGTCCAATTTCATGTTAATGAAAACATAAATTCACAAAACGTAAATAAAAATCCAGATGTAAAAACAATTACCAATTGTACGTCTATCGTTAAGGCAAACAATTACGTCTGACGAATTCACAAAATATTTTGTTTTCATGCAACCTATGCGTTGTAAGATGCGTTTCATCAAATAATTCATAATGCCGTAATGTACCGGTATCTCCACTGTTGTAGGACGAACACGAATACGCTACAGCGCTGCCTAATAGGTTTGTTGATAGAGTTTATCAGTGGAGCCAACATTCTGGCAAAGGAACTATTTGATGAAACGTACTTGTAAAAAAAATCAGTTCAATCTAACCATAGATTTAGTCTGATCCATAGACAATCTCTCGTTTCATGATTTGAGATTCAAGACCTCTTTGGTTGTGCTTTCATTTATTTATTTCTTAGTTAATGAAACTTAATATATTTGAAAAGTGGTGCATTTTGATCAGTGATTTAATACTGTGTAAAGGAATATGTGGATACAGTGATGGTTGGCTTCTGTGTTTGCGTCTGCTTCATTAAAAAAATATTATTATTTACACTTTTCAAAACATACTTGAATTTCTAATAGTAGTTAGTTTTCGTGCTAGCATTTCAGCAAGTTGCTCCTATTGATTTAATTAAACAAACACAAGTTATGTACTAAAGTGATTTTTCTCCGTTGTTTGTGAAAAATAATTTAAAATGGATTTGCGATCAAACGCATACACCCCCAGTATATTTCAAAATGGCGGCCGACATTCGTACGTAAGTTTTTTTGTTTGATTGTTTTTATGTGGATAATCCTCATGAACACTTAGGGTAAAGCCCGACTCTTATAGTGATTATACTAGCAACGGCATTGGCACCTTTTTTTTGGTGAGAAGTTATCAAATAACTTGCGTGTTCTGTGCTGAGCTCACGCACTGCGTCGTACGTCCAGCCAGTAATAGAAAATTAGACGCATTATTAATATATTTTACATAAATCAAAAGGTATTTTAATAAAACACGTATACTAAAAGATAAATAATTAAATTATCTTTATAATGATGAAGGTTCCAGAAAAATACGCTTGAAAGTTTTTGTGTGATTCTCCGTTTTTTATCCGCGTTAGACATAACTTTACAAATTTTACTACAATTACACTATGTAATAAATACATAATCTAAAATATTCACCTATTAAGTTATTAAGAAAATGCTCTAATTTAATATATATTTTTTCCAAATCATTAACACTACTCGTTTAGACGTGATCATCAATATAAAATCATTAAGAGTCGGTTATCGTCGCCTTAATAGGTATGACGTGTGAAAGCGATTCCGATCTCCTATTTAAGGCTTGTGCAGACCAGCGCGACTTGTCGCGCGACGCGACACCGGTTATTGTTATACTCTGAAGTTTTCATAGAAATTGTATTGTTCATGTCGCGCTGGTTGCACAAACCTTTACGGAATAAACAATTTCATTTTAGTAAGTAGTTGTAATTAGATCAAACTCCGGCAGCCGATTGAATGCGTTCCTGACTTCTCTTAGTTGGTCACGATTAGGTATAAATTCGTAAAACATTCTCATTTCCCAAGTGTACAAATAAAGGCTTGTGCAGACCAGCGCGATTTGTCGCGCGACGCGACACGAACAATACAATTTCTAAGAAAACTTCACAGTGTAACAATAACCGATGTCGCGTCGCGCGACAGTTCGCGCTGGTCTGCACAAGCCTTTAGGAAGTTCTTCCCAAAAACATGAAACAACATAAGGCTTGTGCAGACCAGCGCGACGCCGGTTATTGTTATACAGTACAGTTTTCTTAGAAATTGCATTGTCTGAGTTGCGTCGCGCGACAAGTCGCGCTGGTCTGCACAAGCCTTTATTTGGTCCCGCCTGTCATTTGTAGATGTTTGACAGTCGTTACGACCAGTAGTCAGAAAGTCAGCCCACCGGTACTACCGAGGGGTATCGTGCTTTCCAGTTACTGGGTTGAAGAGGTCAGATAGGCAGTCGCTAAATGTAAAATACTGGTTCAATACGCGCCACGAAAGATGAGACTTGACTGCGGCTCCCGCGCTTTTTCCGCCGCCGCACTGTGGATCGAAAAAAGGCTCTCTAAGAAATAAGAGCTTAAATTTTAAAACTGTCGCTTTTTGCTTAAAATGGCTTCTAATAGCCAATATTATGCACAAATATATCATAGGATACAATCACTTAAGGCAAATTAGCAACTTATATTTATTTTGCAAAAAATATGTATGGAGCTAATGCTTGTATCTCCGGAACGGAGAGAATAACCGTTATATCCTTGCACTCGGTGATGTCACTATTTATTTATGATTTTTTGACATACTTGACTTTTTCAGATTAGGTGCCGTTTTTTTATGAAAAAAATGGCACTATGTCACAAAATCATAACTAAATAGTTACATCACCGTCATCACAGTAGTTGCTATTTGGCTACCAGATTGTATCCTAAGATATATTTATGCATATTATTGGCTATTAGAAGCCATTTTAGGCAAAACACCGACGCTTTTAAAATTTAAGCTCCTATTTCTTTGAGAGTATTTTTTCGATCCAGAGTGCGCCGCCCCGATGACGTCCCAGCAAAGACCTCATACCGCTAAAAAGACCTATAAATCGTCTACTGCGCAAGTCAAACCAAAGATGAGACTTGGCACACCATGGCCAAGTCTCATCTTTAGTGGAATGCATTGTATACTGGATGCAGATCCGGTTAGACTTCAAACCGATCCCATCGTTGTTGTTGGGAGAAGGCTAGGCAAATTGAGGGAGTTTTTTTTTTTGTATGACGAGTGAAATCACCCCCTCGAGGGGGTGGTCAGGTGGTCGTCGGGGGCGATTTGGTCTGCCAAATCGCCAGCCTGTGTGCGGTCGCCCTAAAACTTACGATACAAAACGTGCCGATAAAATGGGTTAGTAAGACACGTGTAGACAAGAGGCTAACAACCTTACAGCTATTCGCAGTTTTTTTTAATAGCAGTCTTTTTTATTAACGACATACTTAGTGTGTGGTTATAAAGAATTATTGTTTAACGTTCAAAAAGTATAACTGGAATTTAATATACAGGATGGCTACGCTGACTATGTCGGATTAAAAACACATAAATGAAAAGAGAAAAACAAGCATTGAACTTTGTTTTTTGTAAGATATCGCAGGCGGGACAAACAAAATTTACACCTTATTTCAGGTTATTTGTTAACCTTTACGAAAAACAAAGTCCAATGCTTGTTTTGCAGCAGGGTTTATAAGTAGGTATATATTCATATAGTTAAGAAAGCTAGTAATGTGTCAATTCCATATACATATATATATATGTATGTATATATATATATATGTATATATATATGGAATTGACACATTACTAGCTTTCTTAACTCACTCACCTAAAGTTCGGGATTGTTTTTTTTTCTCTTATTATTTCTCATTCCATATTACCTTTAAACATATAATTTGTATATATTTTTCTAATCACCTTTTAAAACCCTATACACTACGATACCCTACGATAGGCCCGAGTTTTTTTTTTTAAACATTCATTTTGGCGGTTAAAATCGCAGTTTTGGTTTTTTATTTTTATTTAATATAAGTACCCAGTAATACTCATGCAATGAAGACGAATCTAACGGCATATCATTCATCAAAATCGGTTTAGCCGTTTAATAGTTACAAGGGAATATAAGGACGGACATCCTACTATTATATAATATAATATTATAAATAATATAATATTATAAATAATATAGTATTATAAATGTGAAAGTTTGTATGTGGATCTAGATGCTTGTTACTCAATCACGCAAAAACGTCCGAACGGATTTGGATTAAATTTGGTACACAGATAGTTTATAATATGGGTATAACATATAGGATACTTTTTATCCCGGTAGTACGTACCCGTGGGATAATTTCCGACCTCCACGCGGGCGAAAGCTAGTACATACATAAAGGTCAAACACATAACCCTCCTTTTTTGGCTTTTCCGCAGTCGCTAAAAACACCTGTACCTAGGCTTATAACATAACTAGCCCATGCATAACTTAAAATACCTGAACTAAATGAAAAGAGTTTATTTTTATTTTTTTCAAATAGTCCGGAGTAGAACCTAGAGTCCAATTCAGATTTCGCCCCCTCGCTCTCGCGGGGAAAATGCAATCCCAAATAATAAAAACTAACCCTATGTTATTCATTAGTAGTATTCTAGTATATTTTAGGCACTAATTAATTAAGAAAAAAACATACATAACTTACTATGATCTCATGTCGAATTATGTTAAAAAAAAAACTATAAAATCTTGAGGTTGTTAGTCTTTTGGTTACACGTGTCGCGGTAGCCATATTTTGTGCCTGGTTGACAGCAAAGGGCTCGCCCCCTATTACATAGGACTTAAACATAACTGGCGAAATTTGGGTGTACTATAGGTATACCACTGCCTAACCCTTCGAGGAAACAAGGCGTGATACACATTTTTTTTTTGCGAGTTTTTTACGTTACACGCAGAAAGAACATAATGTTGAGGTTGTTAGCCTTTTGGTTACACGTGTCTGGGTAACCCATTTTTATTGGCACTATTTGTATCACATGAAATAGCGCGTGTAGAAAACAAGTTTGAGACTTCCGAGTCTAAATTATAAAAATTGCATTAATTTAATACGGTACTTTTATATTAAACCTACTAGTTTCTGCCTGCAACTTCTTAAATGACTTCTCCCGCTCTGGGCAGAGCGAGAGGATGTGTCAGACTTTTACTGACTAAAACCCACCCGTGTTCCTTCCGTTGCCTGTGTGCCGGGGCCGCGATATCCCTTTCGGACAAACCCGCAACCCCAGCAGGCATTGGTCTTTCGACCCCGTCGGTTGGTGCTGACATCTCTTTGAGGCGCGCGTGGAACACAACGCGCCGTCGACACGGGCCTGGTCCTTATCGGACGGCGAGCCGCCCATTGCTCACCGTCCGCAAGCCCGCGCCTACGGTATTGTGCAATATCTTAAAAGAATTTAAATGAAATTGTGTATTTTTTAATTCAGCTCTTTTTTAATAGAAATGGCTATAACTTTTGTTTTAACAGTAAAAAATACACACAGACGAACATAGAACCTTCTCCTTATTAGGGTTCCGTAGAGTTCAACAAGATACCCTTTTAGTTTCGCCATGTCCGTCTGTCTGTCCGCGGCCTAGCTCAGTGAGGATGTATTGGCTTTCCTCGTCTATCCCATGATGTTTTATTAAGTCGGTTTAAAATTTATGCTAATTGTTCGGGGTACAAAATTTTAAAATAGTCATGTTCTAATTTAATTATCATAATTTATTTAACTTCAGTTTTTTATCTAAAAAGTATTCGCAGTCTTACGCATTTTATCCAAACTTCGCTTATCGATCAAGCTCTACAGGAAGTTAGCTCCATCTCTTTCCCCCACTGAAGTTAGATAATGCTTTACAGGTTGTGGTAGGCCCCCAGGACCATTATTTCTTGAATTCTCCAAGCATTGAGGACCTAGTCTGGCTCTGGCATTATAAGCTTATTCTAATTTATTTCTATTATCGCGTCAAACGAAACCATTACATGTTTCCCCATAAAACAGAATTTTAATTTTAAATCGTGTTGTTTTTCTTGAATTACTTAAATCTGAAAATGTTTACAGTTCATATTTTCAAGGAGGCGCGTTTTTCGCCTACTTGTGTTAAAAAAATAAAAAAACAGTTTAAAATTAATTTAAAGAAGGTATATTTCACTTGTCACACTTTTACTGCATAAGTTTGTGGAATTTTCTTGAATAAAAACGGCTTAAATTACGGGGACAGCCCCATACTGGGACAATGGATACGCCTACATGCCACTGTGGCGTAGTAATGAATAGTTAATGTTGTTTTTATGGTAGATTTAAGTAGTAACACTAGTTTCTAAGGAGGAGGAGGAGGAGCTCGTGGCTAAGTAATAACTGCCGCACGGGTCTATCCATCAGGTTAAGCTACGCTTGCCGTGGTTGGTCTGTGGATGGGTGACCATCTTTACATACCGAAACTCCTCCGTGCCTCGGAAAGCACGTTAAGCCGTTGGTCTCGGTTGTCATTCGTGGATCTTTGACAGTCGTTACGGGTCATCAGAAGCCCGAAAGTCTGACAACCAGTCTTACCAAGGGGTATCGTATTAAGGCTTGTGCAGACCAGTGCGACTTGTCGCGCGACGCGACACGAACAATGCCATTTCTAAGAAAACTTCACAGTATAACAATAACCGGTGTCGCGTCGCGCGACAAGTCGCGCTGGTCTGCACAAGCCTTTACCCAGTTACTGGGTTGTGGAGGTCAGATAGGCAGTCGCTCCATGTAAAATACTGGTATTCAGCTGCATCCGGTTAGACTGGAAGCCGAACCCAACATAGTTGGGAAAAGGCTAGGCAGATTGATTGACGAGTTTCTAAGTAGTGTGTAACTAACCTATGGGTCCGAAATAAAAGATTTTCTTTTACATGAAACTAAAAGCAAATGAAAACAAACAATCATTATCATCCTAATGCCATGAGCCTAATTTATATGGAGTCAGGTCAGTATGTGTTCCACACAGCTCTACAGCATATGTTACGGTCGCGAAACTTTTATTTTGATCAAGATAAAACCTGACACTTACCTGCAAATTGCAAAAAAACTTAAGGTAAAATTTGAATTTCGCGGGCGATCTTTGCGCATCCACCTTAAAATATCTAATTTCGTCTAAAAATGTAACAGCCCATTCTCCATTAGTTACTCAAAAATTTACATTTACTAGTAGTTAAACCACAAAAAAAATGTACAGGTTTTTGAATTAAATGCATGGCGCGCTTACACGTGTCGATTAAGTCGCACATTGACCTAAAGTCGCTGTTTACGACTAGTCGAGGTGTCTGGGCGTTGTGACCTTCGGAGGTGCGGACGCAAGGACTTAACGGCAATTGTTTTTAGATAAACGACGAATAAACGGTCAGTCAGGTCAGTGTCAGGTTGCATCTTGATCAAAATATGATTCGCGATCGTAACTAATATGTATTTACAGAATTATAATCATAAGAATCATTAATACATCTCTCTAAGTTAGATTTGTTCCATCGAATGGCTTTCTCATGAAATCTTGGCATTTGAGAATAAATCTGAATTTCGCGGGCTATCCACCTTGAGGAAAATCTACATATTGACGTGCCCTTTTTTGGTTTCCGTACTCAATCAATCTGCCTAGCCTTTTCCCAACTGTATTGGCGTCGACTTCCAGTTTAACCAGATGCAGCTAAATACCAGTATTTTACTCATAGCGACTGTCGATCGGACCTACACAAACCAGTTACTGGGTAACTCGTACCCCTTGCTAAGACCGGTTGTCAGACTTTTGACCATAATTAAGCCGTTGGTGTCGACTGTCGTTGCGGGTAGTCAGAAGGAAGTCTGACAACCAGTCTTTTCAAGGGTTGGGTTACGGAGGTCACATAGGCAGTCGCTTAATGTAAAATATCTACTGGAATTCAACTGCATGTGGCTAGACTGGAAGCAAGCCTGGCAGATGGTGACCAAAGCGCCATAATTACTAAGCTTACGCTTAACTTTTATAGAATCAAAAATAAAACAAGTAAATTGTACGTATTTCAGATATTGGAAGAGCGGATTCTCCTAACACAGGCTTATTTGCTTAAAAGGAGGCTCCAATCACTAGTTGTTAAGGTACAAACTTACTTGTAAAAATAATAAACCATTTTTTCATAACGCCTTCTGTAAGTCACAGGACTGTAACCATGCCTGGCAAATACCTGACATGGCCTTGTGGGGTATATTTTATTATATTCGGGCCACGTCGGCCGCTTATGACACTTAATCGAAAACCCTCATTTTAGAGGACACACACGAAAATTAAAAACTAATCCAAAAAAGAAAAATTTACGTCATCGGAATTTCGGTCTGGCAGTTAATGTTTTAATGCGTAGTATTTTTGACTTCACTAAGCTTGGAACTGGATTGTTTTTTTTTTTGTTGTTCGTTGATAGATTATGAGCAGATGAGATTAAGTCTTTCTGGCTTTCAGAGCTATATCCCCCTTTGGTAAATCTCTACAGTGCGTTATGTTCAGGTGTGCATTTACAAAATATGTCCCCTTTTCCGAACAGTCAATAGGTATGATGCCTGGGTAAAAAAAAGAAATTCTATGTAGTCCGTCAGTGAGGTACTAAAAAAATATTAGACACGTATTTTTTGCTTTATCATATTAATAAAAAAATACTTAGATAAAACGCATTAAAGTTCAAGTAAAGGGAAAGTATTTTGTGCTATGTCTTTTGCGTGCACCAAAAAATCGATCTTCTTCTTCGCCTTAAGGATAGATTCCTTAAGGCCCACGGTGATTTGGAAATTTATTTCAGGATGAAATTTTGAGCCCTCTTAAACTAATACTGGAGTTACACGCCGAACCCATGGTTTAATCCCTTATGCCTAGATTGGTTTGAGCTTGGTCAACCATTTTAATGGTTGGAATCGCACAATCACGATGTGTCCGTTGCCAGTTCGGTTCAGCAGTTTTCCGGATAACTTGATTTTTTGGTTAAGGTCTTGAAGACCACTGGGTTTTTGCAAGCCTATTCATATCATATTCAAAGTTTCCCGCGGTAAGAGTAAAAGAGCGAATAAAATCATCTGCGGGCTGTGGTTTTTTTATATTCTATCAATCTTAGGTAGATTGATAGAATATAAAAAACCACACCTCGCCTTTTCGGCTTCCAGTCTAACCGGATGCTGCTGAATAATATCCAGTATTTTACATGGAGCGACTGCCTATCTTACCACTACAATCCAGTTACTGGGTAAACAATACCCCTTAGTAAGACTGGTTGTCAAACTTTCGGGGTTCTGACTACCCGTAACGACTGTCAAGGATCCACGAATGATGGTTTTTTTGAAGTGAGAACTTCTTTATGCGCCTTGAGCGGTTTTTGTTAGGGGGTAAAGTTATGGATTCGCGTAGTGCTGATCTATAGAATATAGATAGCGCATTAGTGCTATCTATATTCTATAAACTGGTTCTATTTTTAAACTGTGTTTTAAACTTAAAACTGGTATTAACCAGTTTTAAGTTTTCACTTCTGTCGGGAGTCTCCATGACAGCCTATTTTTTTTTTATGTTTCTATGGTTGTGTTTAGTTAAGTTTGTGATCTTCCTGTGCGAGTCCCAATAATTATTGTTTCTTCCATTTCTTCTATTGGTAAAATTTCCAACTTAAAATGTTTTGAGCTCCACGATTACTGACAAATGCTTGCACTGACTGGACAGGTCCACTCAAAGATGTGTTGTTCTTTCCTCAAAAGACTTAGGACAAGGGACTTTCTTTCTTTCCTCTGACGTCGTTTCGGTGTTTCTTCTAAGTAGTCGGATAGAAGAAACACTACTTTATCTAGTTTCAAAAAATATATTTTTTAACGTGTAATATTGTTGTTATCCATCCACGAAGACACGCCCCACTCCGCGATTACTGTACTTTAAGTACGGAGCGATCTCCAATTTACAATAATAAAAATAATTTATCAAAATTCGTCGTCTTCTCAGTGTTGGTCCTTTTCGATGCATAGCAAGTTTATGGAGTTCTAAATGCTTTTTTTTTTCTTCAACTCCATTAAAGACTTGGGAATTTAAAAAATCTATGCTAAGAACTGTTCATTGATGCAAATTATTCGCAACAAAAAGGGTCAAAATCATTAAAAGGATCAAAGATAACTAGAGACCTTTAGGCCTATAACGATAATACATAATTAATGTAAAATGTTCATTTTCATGTTAATTTAATGACTGGGCACGACTCATATTACTTAGGACGATAGGACCAAATTCCCTTTGTAGATAATATCTTTATTTGTTGGACCAGAGGACTGAAAAAAACATGTTGGTAAGTTATTAATCTGCTTAGCCTTCTCCTAAAGCCTCTGTTCTCTAAATTGTTATTGAACAGGCGTCGATAAATCTAGAAACTGTTTGGGTGCAAATAATTAATGGTTTAAATTTACAAAAAACTAGAATTGATTCTAGTCGCCCTTCCAAACGGTAGTTTTCGTAACGAGAAAAATGGGCAAGAAACTCCACCGTCACTCTTTTAAAATATTTTACAATATCTTGTATATGTCGTGGCCAGATCTTAGAATTAACCATTTACGACGACGTTTGGCCATATCATTAATGTAGGGTATCCATGGTGTAGAGGATTTGCATTGAAACACCACTTTGATAAATATTGTGGAGGTATATTGAATCGCGCACTAAAAAACTAGGGTTTTTGGGAGATTCGCCCCTCGCCCGCGGATGCGTCACGGTGTCCAGCTAAAACGGCTTCTCCATGTGTTCGCCTCGGACGGCATAAAACTAGGGCTTAACATTTTAGTTTGAGCTTAAGTAGCATTCTACTATGGTACAAGTAGCGGGTGGTTCTAGTATTATAAATAAACTTTTTACAATTTTTAACCAATGATAGGTAGGTGAGGCTTGGATATTTTAGTCAAGCATGAACTTGATTCTCGACAGGTTGTAACCTGCTCCCTGAATGATACCTTTTCGCCTAAATTATCTTTGACAAGTTGCAACTTGTTCTTGGGCGATGCCATCTTGCTAGTTTCTCGTCGACAAGTTGCGACTTGTTCGTGGGTGATGGTAATATTCTGTTTATGTGTGTTTAGGTGACTGTTAGTGATTTACCTGTGTGTTATTGTCAAGTTGGGACCTGCTTGGTGGGCAATACAATTATCGCTTATGTTTATGCATGTGATTTTCAATCAGTTTACCTTTACCTGCCTTACCTTACCTTCGGTATGTGTTAGGGTGCTAACTACGTCTTTAATTATTATCAATGTTCTTATAACTAATTACTTAATTCAATAAGAGGCATAGGTCTGAATCAGGCTTAAAACTATCCCTATACTCAATAGGATACAACATAGTGAATTACTTATATCTAGGTCTAATTAAAATGGTTTTTATTTGTTCAATCAAAACTCTTAATTACTAATCAGTCGTTTTTCTTGTCGTCGCCAACACATGGTTTAAGGTGTAGTAAAAATTGCCAAGTCTTGCGACCAACTTGAAAGTAGCGCACGCTTGGCTCGCGCGCGGTTGGTCATTTGGTTGGGGTGCCACATAAGCGTAAACTTTTAATTAAAAAAAGTAATTTAAAGTGCTATGTTGCATTTCAAACCGCGGCAGTGGCTGGCGAGCGCTACTTACAAGTTGATCGCTTTCCATAATATCCAGAAACCCGATAAAAGTCCATTAACTTTTTTTGCGTGGTCACCCTACTTTGTTTGATTTGTTGTGTGCCGCCGCCATGCTGCACAACAAAAACAAAGCGACATCAACGCCTCTACCGGTCGATAATCTAACTAGTTTACGCTATGATCACTAATGTTTGGCCACATCATGAAGTAGTCGTGCGTTTAACTGTTCATATCGACAAACATTGAATATTAATGATCTATAATCTGGGGGCCTACCACCACCTCTAAAGCAGTATTATTTTAATCTTACTTTAGTGGGGGAAAGAGATGGAGCTATACATCCTGTAGAGCTTCATCTCTTTCCCACACTCAATCAATCTGCCTAGCCTTTTCCCAACTATGTTGGGGTCGGCTTCCAGTCTAACCGGATGCAGCTGAATACCAGTATTTTACATGGAGCGACTGCCTCTGACCTCCACAGCCCAGTAACTGGATAATACAATAGGTATCCCTTGGTAAGACTGGTTGTCAGACTTTCGGACTTCTGACGACCCGTAACGACTGTCAAAGATCCACGAATGACAGCCGGGACCAGCGGTTTTACGTGCTTTCCGAGGCACAGAGGAGTCTCGGTATGTAAAGATGGTTACCCATCCACAGACCCCTGGCAAGCGTAGCTTAACCTGACGGTTCGACCCGTTTAGCTGTTATTACTTTGCCACGAGCTCCTCCCACACTAAAGTAATATTAAAATTAATACTGCTTTATAGGTGGTGGTAGGCCCCCTAGCCAGACCACATCATGATGTGACCAGCGGTCGATGTTCATTTCATGAAATGATCAAGTCTATCTGGCCACGACATATACATTAATTATATAATTAAATGTGATTCGTTATACAAATTAGTTGTTTGACATTCTAGTAACATTAGTTACTGAATGTCAACCGGCTGGCTGGTATTATAACAGCAATAAGTCTAGGTTACATACCTTAGAATTTGTTTTTTTTTTTAGATAATAAAAAATATTCACCTACGAAAACATCGTGAGGAAACGGGCTAAAGCCAAAAATTGCGAGGGCTTATTTTTACCCGACTACGGCGATGCAAGAAGGAGGGTTATGATTTTAAGCGGTATATATGAATGTTTATCTGTTCCCTCATAACTTCTAAACTACTCATCATATCATCTACGTTGGAAGCGTCTTGAATAAATCACAAATAGACAAATTAAAAATCCGGAGTCACTCGTACCTAATCTGTTCGAGTTATACGTGACTCCGGATTTTTAATGTGTCTGTCCGTGATTTCTTGTTTATAGCTTTTTAGATGACTTTTTGTCGTAGTTTGGTTTTAGTTTCATAAGTTTTATTTTTATTAATCTTATATTTTGATTGCTTCTTTATTGTATTTGTTCACATCGTTCTCACATCAGAAGGAAGCAACAAGAATAATGTACCCAGTTAAATTAATTTAAAAGAATGCCCTTGAAGTTTGTTGCCCGTTCTTCTCCAAAGAGATCTACGTTTTGGAATGGGAAATGATGACAAATAGATAGGTACTGAATAAATTAACAGACCTGGTTTTACATTAGATCTCACTTCTTATTAACCGACTTCAAAAAGAAGACGGTCCTCATTTTTTTTTTGTTGTATGTTTGTTACGCCGTTACTCCGCCAATTATGAATTGATTTTGATGATTCTTTTTTTGTTTCGGTGGTATTCGAATTTGTGTGAGATAGGTATCACAATTAAAAAGTGAAAAATAAAACTTATTACAAAAACAAAATTACCTATCAAAAAAAACACTATAAAGTGAAAAATAACTTTGATTTCGGAAGTTGGTGGCAAAAAACGAAAATTCAAAACCAAAGACACCGACTTCCGAAATTAAAGTTATTTTTCACTTTCTAGTGTTTTTTTTTGGAAGCCGGGTGTTTGTTTTTTTAGGAGACGTCCCTGAGTGGAGATTGTGACTTCACTGTTGTATTGGGTGGGACCTATAAAAATAAATTTAAGTGGTAAATAGTAAATAAATAAATAAATTTCATTTTTCATACAATCCATCTATCGTATAGGTCTTCCCCTACTCTTATAGCCATCCGCATTCATACCTACTCAAAACTTTGCTCACAACATATTCTGACTTAAAAAGGTAAAATAAAACTAAGCCTGTCTTGTGATAAGTATTTTTTTTAGCTTAACAGGATGTTAAGCTAAAACATGTTCATGTTAAGTATAAAATACATTAGAAATCACTAAACAGGTTCAGCGAGGCCCAATTTCTAGTATACTTACATTAAAATACAGACAACCTATGTCAGGGCTGGCACACTCAAGAAAATGTTGTGTATATGATAAAAAAAACAAACAGCTGTTTCCTACAACACGTACGCAGCCAAAATGTATGAAACAGCATTTTTTTTTTATAATCCAATTTCCTATCAACGCAGAGGGTTCCAGAATCATGTACTGAATCCATGGTTGCGCGTTGATGACCCTGCCACCCAGGATATTATGTAAATATTAACTTGCTTGAAAATATATTTTTAAAACTTTTTTTTATAGTTGTTACGAAATATTGTAGCTAACATACCTATTGAGTCTATTGTTACTTGTTAATTAAATATCAATAAATAAAAGTATTATAGAGGTATGAGGAACGGGGTGTAAAGAAAGAAAGAAAAATATTTTATTTGGGACACGCACAGGAAATACAAACAGTAAGTAATAATAAAAAAGAAATTAAAAAAAATCACTCATACTCCATATAAAAAGGGAGGATCCTCCGACCGGACGGGTGTCGTATCTGGCAAGCAGCTGCCCAACTATTGATGTCGGAAAATTATATAGATTCTGATCGCGAAAACTCTGCTTGCGCGATGCAGGATTTGTGTGACGTCAGATCTTTGATGCCTAGTTCGCATGTGGCGTTGCAGATGCCGCCACAGTATTAAATAGATATATAGAATCTAAGGAAAACAAAATTGTGCCATCCTTTTCATCGTACACTAGTTAAATACTCAGAATCGCCCGCATTGATTGTATATAATGCTCCTATTTATGATAATTATTAATGGTTACAAATTTGCACGACTAAATTACAGTTACCAACATAAATCTATTGATAACGACATTTATTTATAAACCTGTCTAATGATTCTACTTGTAGGTAGATTTTTGGTCTTTTGATCCAACTTTATTTTAACAGTTCAACTATACAGGGTGGACATCGACGCGAACCTTGTTACCATGGATTCAGTACATGATTCTGAACCCGGGGGGGTTCAGAATCATGTACTGAATCTTTTCGTTGAAATTTTTCGCCAGTTATTTAAAAAAAAAAAACAGCTGTTCCATACATTTTGACCGGGTAGGGCACTTTTCTATGACAGCGGATAAAAAAAAAAAAAAAATTTCAACGCAGGGGAGTTCAGAATCATGTACTGAATCCATGGTAACAGTTTTCACGTCGATTTCCTGCCACCCTATATACCGATATTCTGAGAACTCTAAAAAACTTGATACCCGTACTATTATTCCGTACCATGGTTCCAAACCTGGAATCGGCTTCCAGTCTAACCGGATGCAGCTGAATACCAGTATTTTACATGGGGCGACTGCCTGTCTGACCTCCACAACCCAGTTACTGGATAACTCGATACTCCTTGACAAGACTAGTTTGCAAACTTTCAGGCTTCTGACATCCCGTAACGACTGTCAAAGATCTACGAATGACAGCTGGGATTCATTATAATTATAACTAAGTAATAGTATTTTAGATCATCATCCAGTGGCGGATTTTACCCTAAGGCCCGGTAGGCCTGGGCCTAGGGCGGCCAAACGTGACAAAAAATTCACTGTTGATTACAAGAAATAACTCAAAGTACCTGTATATTCTTAACGTTCGCGCTCATTATGGCGGGCCGCACTGCACCACATCGTATAACAATAATAACTTAAAACCATTTAAAAATATGTCCAAATAGCTAATTGAAATGCGTCCAGCCCGACTCATAGTTAACTAAATTTCTGAACCGATTTCGATAAAAATTGGCAATAGAGTAAATTCATTATGTACTCTATATGATGGGTGCTGAGAAAGTGGCGGCTGATACTTACTACATGGCCTGGGGCCTAGGGCGGCCAAGACTGCAAATCCGCCACTGTAATCATCTAGTATTTTAGATTTTGCTCGCGTTTTCATACAGACAGACATTATTGAGAACTCTGTATAGATTGTGCTATCCACGAAGACGCTCCCCACTCCGCGATTACTGTACTGTAAGCACTACTTTAGTACGGAGCGGAGCGGAATGGGGCGTGTCACTCTCTATATTAAATTTAACTACGCCTAAGGTGTTTAAATTCTGCAAATAATGTAAATATTCAAAAGGATTTCCTTAGTTTACTATTAATGTCTTAAAACTAGTTTACCTTACTAAGTTAAAAAAAGATTATCGTGTAATTAAAATTAACATTTAAAATTTAATACATACTTACATATAAATATATCCTTCTACTTGGTTTAACCAGTTTCTGATTTGAAAATCAAATCAAAACAATTATCACATAAACCTACAAGGGCACTTATGAAACGTCAGAAGCTAGGTGCACGGTTCCAATTGGTCGTTTTCTATGGAGAAGAGCCGGCAAGAAACTCCATGGTTACTCTTTTAAAAATAATTGGCTTTTACAATGTTTTTAAATTACAGTGTTAAGTCTGATACGCACTGGCGCGACGCGACACCGGTAAGCGTTCTACCGTGAAATTTACTAAGAAATTGTTTTGTTAGAGACGCGTCGCGCCAGTCTGTTCGAGACTTAGGTATGGGAGGACAGTGTAGGCCTGTCAACAAGTCTGGGGTTGCGGGTTTGTCCGAAAGGGATATCGCGGCCCCGGCACACAGGCAATGGAAGGAACACGGGTGGGTTTTAGTCAGTAAAAGTCTGACACACCCTCTCGCTCTGCCCAGAGCGGGAGAAGTCATTTGATGATTTCCCATCCTCAAAACAAAAATAAAAAAAGGCCTGTCAACAAGTACCAGTAGTAGGTACATAACAAAATAGAAAATGGTCTATAAATTTACAGAATATAAAAGACTATACAAAAGATTAATAAAATAATAAAAACCAATTTAGACCAAATTAATGACATGAAAAATTTGTAGTTTCAAAAAAATCCAATACCGGGAACGCTAATCTCGATATCAAAACTATAAAATAATTTTACATAGCAGTCAGGTTAGTCAAAGTAAGTTAAAAGAGGATCCATCAGGTTAAGCTAGTCTTGCTGGGGTTGGTCCGTAGATGGGTGACCATTTTCACATACCGAGACTCCTCCGTGGCTCGGAAAGCACGTTAAGCCGTTGGTCCTTGCTGTCATTCGTGGATCATTGACAGTCGTTACGGGTCGTCAGAAGCCCGAAAGTTAGACATCCAGTTTTACCAAGGGGTATTGTATTACCAAGTTATTGGATTGTGGTGGTCAGATAGACAGTTGCTCCATGTTAAATACTGGTATTCAGCTGCATCCGGTTTGACTGGAAGCAGACCGTAACATAGTTGGGAAAAGGCTAGGCAGCTTAATCTTTGAGTAAGGTTAGTAGGTACAACTTAAAATGCTTTTAACTTTTAAGTAAGCTCCGAGGACCATTATTTTTCCGAAATATTGTTATTTGTCGACGGCATTGCGTCTACGCCGGCTGTCGTTGAAAATCAGCGCTGGGGCTCTGTCCATAGGGTCGCAGCATTATGCTGAGTGATGGACGTTTTGCGTGGATGTGACGCATATTTCCCCCAACTTGTTCTTTTTTGTTTTGTGTTCTTTCTTTGCGTCATGTTTACCGCAAATAAACGTTTTTTCTTTCTTTTCAGAGTTTTCAGCGGTTTAGGCTGATTATTAAAATTATTAGTATAGGTACTTACACCTCTGCCTAACCCTTCTGGGAATGCAAGTGTGATATTATGTTATGTAAAAGATAAAAACTTATTGATTTTATGGCTAACTGTACTTAGCGTCCGCCGGAATTACAGGACGGCCATCATCCTTTTTAGAGACAAATTTATGTCTATTAATGGTTACTTGTTAATGATTTAAAATTAAATATGCCTAAGTGATCAATTAAAGAACTGAGTACCTACGATAAAAATAACTAAGTTTAACTTTTAGAAACTTTTGAAAGCACAGTTTTTAGAAAGCTTATTATAGTAGTTCTGCACATTAAAGGCTCGTGTGTCAGATTGAATTTATTGTCAGCGACCATCGTCATTGTCCTAGTCTTTTTCAAACAAATTTATCTTGAGGTCGGCTTCCAGTCTAACCGGACGCAGCTGAATGCCAGTATTTTATATGGAGCGACTACCTATCTGACCTCCATAATGGCACGGCTCAGTTACTGGGTATCACGATCAATTAGTAAGACTGGTTCGACTTTCGGGCTTCTGACTAACCGAAACAACTGTCTAAGATCTACAAATGAAAGCCGGGACCAGCCCAACACATTATCAATCAGTATCCGAGACTTTTGAAGAATATTGCTAATCCATCCTACTTTTATAATAAAATCTTTACATAGTATAAAATGAAGTGGCTTCCGCTGTCTGTTCGCTTAGATCTTATAAACTACTCAACAGATTTAAATGCAGTTTACAGCAATAGAGATACATATATATAATATTATAAACGCGAAAGTTTGTGAGGATGGTTGGATGTATGGATGGATGGATGTTTGTTACTCTTTCACGCAAAAAGTACTGAACGGATTTGGATGAAATTCGGCACACAGATAGTTTGTAACCTGGATTAACACATAAGATACTTTTTATCCCGATATTCCCACGGGATCGAGACTTATGCGAGTGAAACCGTGGGGCGCTGCTAGTAGCTTCATAAGTTTGAAAAATTCGTATGCTCAACAAAGTAAATATCATAATGAACGTGGGTGAACTGTCAAAATGAAACCCATTGCGATCTATTGACATTTTATGTGTGGTACGCAATTACCTTGCTGGGCTGTCAGGGGCCGCCTAATAACTATTGCACTTTACATATCTTTACTTAAAGTCACTTTTCCATCTTCCTCAGAGTGATATGTCAACACGCAGTACGTCCACATCGTTCCGCGCTCGCCGCGGCCACAAGGAGCGCTCCAAGAACTTCACCGAGCTGGAGAAACGAACAGTCCTCGAGCTGATAGCACGCCACCGCGACGTGTTGCGACAGGGACGCTCCAACAACGCGACCAACAGGAGCAAACAGGTACGGAGAAGGACCAGACAATATATAGCAAAAAATGCCGAAAAAAACACGTTTCTTGTATAGATAGAAATACACAATCTGTGAAAATTTCAACAGTCTACCTATTACGGTTCATGAGATACAGCCCGCTGACAGACAGACGGACGAACAGCGGAGGCTTAGTAATAAGGTTCTGTTTGGCACCCTTCGGGTACGGAACCCTAAAAACTTAAGGCTATGTGGTTAAATCAAGGACCAAATTTTTTCCTGATAAATGTAAGAAGACAAGAAAGACTGACTGCCTATCTGACCTCCACAACCCAGTTACTGGGTAACACGACCAAAAAAGATCTAAGACCTGCAAAATCCGAAACCAATATGAATTAAAGTTCGTTTTAATGCCTTATTTAACAAGTGCAAATGTCAAACTCCAAATTCAAAAACAAACAACAAAGATTTGAAATGTTAAATTACTATCTGGGATTAAAAACCGAACTTTAACAATGTTAGTTACATTTTATCTGTAATCTGTCATTGAGTGTTATCTTAACCCTTGACCACACACCTAATTGAATTCCCTACCATTGAAATTCCAATATTGTTTATCTATATCTATTCTAAAGGTGTGTCCAAACATTGAGCGGCAAGAGCGTGGCGTTTGCACAACACATTTCTGCCGCGCTCTAGTTAGGACCAAACCGACGAATGTTTGCGCGGCAGTACTGCGCGGCACATCCGAGACACGCCGCACTCTTCATTTGGCAATATCAATCTACCTAGCCTTTAATACGTCCAGACACAATTAGTGACGAATGTTTCCTAAAAATGTTTGTGCGCGGCAGGTAGATAGAAACGTTCGCGCGCGGCATTCGTTTAAACACAGCGCGATAGCCGCGCACGATTGCCACTTAATGTTTGGACACACCTTAATAATAAAGCTGAAGAGTTTGTTTGTTTGAACGCGCTAATCTCTGGAAGCTGCAGTCGGATTTTAAAAAAAAATGGATTTGACAGTCCAGTTATTGAGGAAGGTATGGTATGGTTGATTTGACATCAACCCTTAGGAGCCGATCAATAAGATGAAAGGTCAAAAGGACCGCTAAGC
This sequence comes from Agrochola lota, assembly GCA_947364205.1. NCBI lineage: Eukaryota > Metazoa > Arthropoda > Insecta > Lepidoptera > Noctuidae > Agrochola > Agrochola lota. The sequence goes on along the minus strand of OX376245.1, from coordinate 10,877,424 downwards.
GAAAACTAAGTACTAGCGCGAGTGGGCGATAGAATGCGACTCGATGATTCGGGAGCCGAAATCGTGGGCAGAAGCTAGTAAGATATAAAAGATACGATTATTTGATAAAAAATAATCTTATTATCGGATAGCAGAGTAGTTACGTAAAGATTATCACTCGATATCAGTTACAGGTTAACGTAAAAAAGATATAATATTATCTTTTTGTTTGTGCTTCCGTGGTAGCTCAAAATTAACCACGTTTTAAGGATATCATTAAACAAAACTAGTACATAAGAGGAAGTCTCAAAGTGGCACCGGTGACTGAAAACTTGTATGGAAATCAGTTGTCATGGTATGGGCATTTGATGCGGAGGAATGAGGAAAATGTCTTCAAGAAAGTTTTGAGTATGAATGTGGATGGCTATAAGAGTAGGGGAAGACCAAAGAAACGATGGATGGACTGTGTGGAAGATGATATGGATAGAAAGGGGGTGACTACCGAGATGATGACTAATAGAGAAGTAAGGAAGTAAAAGACAAAAAAATGGAATAAGCAGCAGGAGAATGACGATGACATCTACGAGTGACGATTTCAGTTATCCTACCTATGGACAACCTGCATCCTACGTCCATCCATCAGCATCTTCCTACCCTCGTGCTATATGACGTGGGGTTGGCGCACCACGTTTTCTTTTTCCACTCTCCCTGTCAACCGTCACGCTATTCACTACCTTCTCTTTCATATCATTCCTCACCCAATCCATCCATCTTTTCTTTGGTCTTCCTCTCCCTCTCCATCCATCAACATTTATATTCATCACTCTTTTAGTCACATGCGTTTCCTCCTCATCAAACGCCCACGATTTCCTTTCAACTTTTCTGTCACTGGCGCCACTTTTAAACTTCTCCATGTATACTAATTTCTTACTTTATCCATTTTCGTCACTCCACACCACACATTCATCTGAACATTCTCATCTCCGCCAGATGCAATCTTTTTTCGTCAGTTTTCTTCACAGCTCAGCATTCCGATTCATACAGTACGACGACCGTCAACTCCACCAAGTTTTCGCTTAGCGTTCCTTCTGACTTTTTATCTTTTTGCTCGGCTCCTAAGGATCGTAGCGTGATGTTAAATAGCCTATAGCCTTCCTCAAGAATTAGGCTAACAAATGCAAAATAAAATTTTTCAAATCCGACTGGTTTTTCCAGAGATTAGCGCGTTCAACCAAAAAACAAACAAACTCTTCAGCTTCATTGTATTATTATTAAAAATGTATGAGAATACGTAGATCATCGATCTCAATAAAGTTATAGATGGTAGGAAATAATTACTTGAAGGTCATTTAAACTTAATAATAATTTTGTTAACTATAGTGCCACGAGGCAGTGTTGCCTACTCAGCAATAATATAAAACTATGCGAGTGTTGAATTACTTGCTTACGTTCAGTATCATGTTTTAATGCGCAGTAAGAAGTACTAGCTAATCAATGCGGGTTTGCCTGTATTTTGAACTTTTGAGAGGCAAGATTGTTACGTAAATAAACTTCATTATTAAAAAATAAAAAATGGTCTTTCCGATTCTGCAGAAATGTCTTATATCTTTCAAGTCTCTTGTTATCAATAGTATAGTTACTGCGACAAAGGACAATAACATACAACGGTTCAGTAATATAACTTTAATCATTAATATCAGAATCATTGGTCTAGTGGTCGCGCTACTGCTGAGCATGAGCTCCTAGCTTCGATTCCCAGATCGGCCAAAGTGCTATTGGGTTTTTTAGTCAGAGATTGCTCAGTAGCAGCCCGGAGTCGGGATTTCTGCACGCTTGCGGGTAATAGGTTCGCCCCCCTATTAGTAGGTACTATGATGTAAATGTCTTTTCTTTTGTATTGCTCGTCGAATCGTTAAGGTCCTTAAGTTCTAAGTTGGGCTGCACGATTACTGATAAATGTGCACTGGCTGGACAGGTCCACTCAATCTGTGTGGTCCTTTCCTCAAAAGACCATTTCAGACACCAATTTATAGCTCCACTCTGAAATGACGCGCCCCACTACCGTATTTAAGCACACGTGCGTCATTTCAGAGTGGACAAGCTATACAAGGTCTTCACATGATCTGACCAAGAGTATGTCTGGACTTTAAAAGAGACTGACCTCTGAGTTTGTTTCGGTCTTTCTTGTCAGAGTAGTCAGATAGGAAAAGCCGACCTCACCTAGTTTTTAAAATATTATTGAAGTATAAAAGTGTTTGTACACCTCAGAAATAAAATCGTTTATCATATCTTAGACATTACTGACATCGGTGAAGGAAAAACATCGTGAGGAAACCTGGACTTATAGTTAATTTATGTCTGTAATCGCCAACCCGTCTTGAGCAAGCGTGGTGATCAATGCTCGTACCTTCTCTATATGAGGAGGGGCGTTTGCTCTGCAGCGGGACAACATTAGGCTGGTATTAATATAGATACCAGCAAAAAATCACTTATTAATAAAAAAAACTAAACTATTTTTTTTTAAGGATTTACAAACGAACAAACTTAGAATGCAAATTCTCAATGAATTCTGCAATTACATATTAAAACCTCTACGTTATTACGTACTTAGCAATTATATGCTTACCCATTACCAACTTTGCACACGTTTTATTACATTATTCTGTAATAAAACGGCGTACTTAGGCTGTATATAGTCACACATGTGCCCAGTTTACATCGCAGGGCTTAAAAATGTCAAATGTCATTCCTAAAAAGTATATATTCTTTTATTTTTTTGACAAAAAGACTAGTGGCCGAAAACTTTATTCTTTAGAAAAAAAAAACTCTTAGTAATAATAGAATAGGTATGGATCCACAAAGCCAATTATACAATTACGTGAGTAATTCAATTTTTTGTAGCCGTCGTCAATGTTCGTGCTCAGTGATGGGTAAATTTCGTAAACTACACACATGCCATAACGTTGTGATACCAGTCAGTCAATAATGTTCCCAATGGTGGGACATAGACCTCTCTGTGAAAGAGTGAGGGCCGTAATACACCACGCAGGCCGAGTATGGGTTAGGATGTCACATTTCTTTGAACTTTTGAAGGACCTGGAAACATTTGCCATCCTAGTACCACGTCATCAGGTGACGATCACCCCAACATAGTTGGGAAAAGGCGAGGCAGATAAAACAACTTTCTTTGACCTTTCACAACTATATTGGGATTGCTTTCCAATGTGTGAGCGACCTATCTGAACTCCACAACCATGTAAGACTTGTGACAGGCTTCTGACTACCCGTAACGACTGTCAAAGGTCTACGAATGACATTCGGGACTAAGGACCAATGGCTGAACTTGTTTTCCGAGACACGGAACGAGTAAAGCCATTGAATGTACTCATAAGTTTGATGTGTAACATATTGTATGCTCTCGGTTTCCTGCATTCAAAACATAAGTAATTAAAAAAAAACAGAGTGATTTCATAAAAAGGGACGCAAAAGTGTGTAACAGGAAGGCGGGGATGCGCGTGCTATTTGATTTGACCAATGAGCGCGCGCGGTGGTAGAGTTGGCTGTTAGACCCATTTTCCAGAGATGTCAGATGTTACACATCATAAGCGACTACTGTAAGGCTCGCTCGTATTTTTCCATAATATTAATGACAATTTTTCTCCCAATCTCCAGTTGGTGTGGTCAACAATATGCGAGGAGGTGAACAAGAGGTGCGGGGGCGACCGTCCGCGCACGCCGGCGCAGGTCAAGATGTGGTACGAGAACTACAAGAAGAAGTGCAAGATGCGCGCGCACGACACTCAGGTTAGCGTCGCATTCATTACCTGTAGCGTCAATGTCATTAACTATGGCGTCATTATCAATACGGTAGCGTCACTGTCTTTAAAGCTCAACGCACTCACAAGGCGTGTCAGCACGGCGGGCTTGTATATGTAATTTCTTGTATTATATGGCTGTCAGCACACGAAAAGCGTAGGCAGTTCCCGCTCCCGACTCGCGCACGCATTTCACTGCATAGGCCTCTCCTAATACACAACTTAACTCGATTTTCGGCAACTCTCATCCAGCTGCTACCAGCCACCCTGTGGAAATGGACGCTCCACCTAGCCTGAGGGCGTCTCCCCTTACGTTTGCCGATTCGCGGTCTCCACTCAAGGACACGTCTACCCCAATGGTCATCGGTTCTACGGCTAATATGGCTGACCCATTGCCACTTCAGCTTGCTTATTCTTTGAGCTATGTCGGTTCAAATTTATATTAAAACATGCAAACCTATCTATGACGTAATACGATGGGCTATGCATCCAAATCGTCAAAGTCATGTCCTTGAATCATAATCTAAAACTTTTTTTAAGCGAATCTAGTAACCTGAAGACATTGACCGGATGACGCAAAACGCGACCTTATGTATGCTAAAAATAGATATCAAATTAAAATGGCTCATCTACTTAGGCTTACTTAGACAAATCACTTATCATAGAAAAGATGTCATAGGAATAAAAAATATTAAAAAAATTGTCGATTAAACAACGAGTGAAAAAAAAGAGCATGTAAATGTAATTCGAGGGACTAAGTTGGATCCCGAGAGCAACGAAGGATTATAGATTTGAATCCTGAGCGGAGCGAGGGATACAAGGACTGAAACATTTTTTTTTTTCTCAATTTGTACTCTACTTTTTACCATTAACTGCGAGAAAATAAATATTAGTCTATTATATGGTGATATTTATCTGTTTACGTCATTATTGTAATTAATTCGTCCAACAATAGCTTAAAGTATGCTATTGTTAAGCTTTATTTTAGAACTACTTCGTTGCCCTAGGGTCGCAAGCGCTCCTGTTGAGGTCTTGGGTTCGATTCCTGGTTCGGGCAGTGTTATTGGTACTAAAACTCTAGTGGCCGAAAATTGCAGTCTTTATTTAAAGAAAAGACTTATCTTTATATTTTTTATTTTCTTTATTTAGTCAACCAACAGCCATACATATAGTATGTTACAGAGTATGTGTGTTACAGTATTGTATGGCTAATAATAGGTTTCCCTGTTTAGGGGTATGAGGAACAGGGTGTAAAGTTCAGTCATCCCCCATAGAAAAGGGAGGATCCTCCGACCAGACGGATGTGATGTCTGGCGGGCAACTACCCAGAGGTTGAAGTCGGGAAGCATGTATATATATGTTTATCGCGCGGTAAACTCTAATTGCGCGATGCGGGATTTGTGTGACGTCAGGATGTTGTGTGACGTCAGGTCTTTGATGCGTAGTTCGCATGTAGCGATGTAGATGCCGCTACAACTCTAATTGCGCGATGCAGGATTTGTGTGACGTCAGGATGTTGTGTGACGTCAGGTCTTTGATGCGTAGTTCGCATGTAGCGATGTAGATGCCGCTACACCTGTATAACTAGGATAAGTGTAAAACATGCGAACGGACTACTTAGAAATATATAAATTCAAAAAGTGCAGTTTTAGGTATATTACTTATAGATAAGTTTAAAATTTTAAAGAAAAACAAAAAAAGTTAGCGTTTAAAAAAAATGTAGAAAATGAGACTAATAGTTTATCATTTGCCTTCTTTTATGGTTTTTATTATTTGTTTTTTGAATGTAGGTTTATTACAGTTAAATATATCGACTTGAGAGAAATCTGTGTTATAAATTTAGAATAGAATAGGACGGTATGGATCAACAAATCCAGTTATACAATAGGGATGATGCCTGGGTAAAAAAAAAGAAATACTAATTAGTCCGTCAGTCAGATAATAAAAAAATATTAGACACATATTTGTTGTTTTATCATAGTAATTAACAAATTACTTAGATAAAACGCGTTTTAAGTTGGGGAGTGGGGGTCGCTACGTCACAACTAAGTATAAAATCTACATACTCGTGACGTCATGGCACATTTTACCTCAATGTATCGCCGTAATCTTTAGATTACGTAAAAAAAGAAAAAATACGTGTTCAATATTTTTTTATAATCTCAAAGATGGTTTTTTTTTTTGTCATCATCCCTATTACGTACCGTGGGTGGTATACAGGTGGTGTACAGGCAGTTGCCTGTACATTGCCACGGAAGGAACACGGGTGGGTTTTAGTCAGTAAGAGTCTGTCATGCCCTCCCGCTCCATCCAGAGCGGGAGAAGTTATTACACAACTTCCCACCCTAAAAAAAAATCCCTATTACGTGAGTAATTGAATTATTCGTTTTTTTTTTTTCATTGTGTTTTACTGTAGGTAAATTGTTATGTAAAATACTGGTACTGATTGCCTCGTTGTTCTAGTGGTCGCAAGCGCCACTGCTGAGCATGAGGTCCTTGGTTCGATTCCTGGGTCGGGGTAGTGTTATTGGTTTTTTCCATCTGGAAATTCTTAGTAGCAGCCCGGAGCACAGATTAAGACAGATAGTTGAATCCATAGAAAAAGATAGATATCTAACGCTACAATTACCTACAAAAATATTACAGACGTTCGTGCGCGCTAAAATGTACCTTACGCGGACGCCCGAGAGTCTTTAATACGTTGTCTGCCGTGATGTCGGGCATCACGTGCGTCATTGAACGCAACGCTAGGGCTGTCTATGCCCCGCAGGAGACGCCCCGGGCGTCGGGAGTCACGAGCCGATTTCCGGCCACCGTAGGCGCGGGCTTGCGGACGGTTAGCAATGGGCAGCTCGCCGTCCGATAAGGACCAGGCCCGGGTCGACGGCGCGTTGTGTTCCACGTGCGCCTCAAAGAGATGTCAGCACCAACTGACTGGGTCCGTAAGGACCAATGTCTGCTGGGGTTGCGGACTTGTCCGAAAGGGATATCGCGGCCCCGGCACACAGGCAACGGAAGGAACACGGGTGGGTTTTAGTCAGTAAAAGTCTGACACACCCCCCGCTCTGGCCAAAGCGGGAGAAGTTATAAAAAAAAGGGCTGTCTATGCTAAGAACTTGTTATACAAAAAAACTTTTAACAAAAAAAAACAACCGATTTCCAAAATAAAAACTATAAACTGGAAAATAACTTTAATTTCGGAAGTCGGTGTCTGTCGTTTTGAATTTCGTTTTTCTTCACCGACTTCCGAAATCAAAGTTATGTTTCACTTTGCAGTATTTTTTTTTTGAAGTCGGTTTTTATTTTACTTGTAAGTATTTATTTTTCACTTTTTAGTTGTGGTACCTACCCCACACATATTCGAATACCATTACCTGCTATGTAAATAAAAGTGACAGGAAGTTATCATCCACTTATACTAAGTGGGAAAAATACGTATTATTTCAATAAGCTAAGCGAGTAAGCTTCAGCTTACTCAAAAACTATCCAAGCAAAGTTAATAATATTTATATGGGACTAACTTGAGAGCATACGCTCATACCAAAAAAATATATTCAAAATCGGTCCACAATTGACGGAGAAAACGTGAACATACAAAAAAGAAAACCATACGCTACGAACATAGAACCTCCTCCTTGCTGGAAGTCGGTTAAAAAGAATGGGCATGCCTATAAAACTGTTTTTCCATACATTGAAAAAAAATACTTTTTGGTAATAAATCATAATTTATGTTTTCTTGTTATTTCAGCAGTCGCAGTCGGAACCGCCCGGGCTGCTGGACGGCATGCTCTGGCAGAACATACACCCTCTAGACGTTAAAGGTATGCAACTTCTACATGTCCAGTTGTTCGGTATTTTATTTTCCATAGGTACCATTAAAGAAGTTCATATCTAACCAGTTTCAAAACAAAATCCCGTGAACACGATGACCACATCTATTACCGGACCAGTTCTATAGCCGCTGAGCGTTACAAGCAAGAATAGTCCTTACGGTGGTTAGATATGATCTTTTTCGTTGGTACCTACTACGCTTTGGAATGGGCAACTAGCTTCATCTCTGACTGACCGACCCCTTGACAGTTCAAAAGTGTATGTAATTGGTTTATTGAAATGAAATGCTTTGAGTTTCGAGTTATTGGAAGAAGTGAAAGGCCTGATGAGTTTAGAGATCTTATGTAATTTTTGTGTTCATAAAGTACTGATTCTCAACCTAGTTTTAATAAATGACTTTTGGATTTTGACATGCCAAAGATACATAGGTTGCATTCCGAGTTAAGTTGAAATCGATTTCAGCGTGCTAACACCCGTACCGAATAAGCGTGAGCGCGAAAACGATGTATCGTGAATCGTCATAGATGACGTCATGCGCCATCTTGCGATAACGCCGACCATGCCTTTTACTAATATCACCGTGAGCGCTGTCAAAAATGACAGTTGTGCTGTTTTGTTTTGAGTCGCATCATAACTTTGGACTAACATGACATTTTCGAAATTGTGCTTCTGGCTACCGTGGCCACCTAACCAACAAGGAAGAAGAAATTTGTATTTTAAACACAAAGAAATATATGCAAGTTTTGACGTTGAGCGAGCACTGTGAGCGCGTTCACGAGCGTTCCGAATTGTTGACAGCACTCAGTTGTCATAATCGTGCTATCTAAATCGGAACGCCAATTATTGATGTCAGCGCTGTGAGCGATTACGTTCTAATTCGGAAAGCGGCCATAGTATGATATCATTCTCTCCCGTACATCAAACACCTCAGTGACTCTTCCTTAAAGACTAGGGGCTAAGGTATGTTCGCGAAGGAGGAGGCGGAGCGCGAGGGAGATGGAAGCTGCACGCCCTCGCGGCCCTAGTCGCCGCAGGAGACGCCCCGGGCGTCGGGAGTCGAGAGCCGACTTCCGGCCACCGTAGGCGCGGGCTTGCGGACGGTGAGCAATGGGTAGCTCGCCGTCCGATAAGGACCAGGCCCGTGTCGACGGCGCGTTGTGTTCCACGCGCGCCTCAAAGAGACGTCAGCACCAACTGACGGGCTCGAAAGACCAATGCCTGCTGGGGTTGCGGGTTTGTCCGAAAGGGATAAAGGCTTGTGCAGACCAGCGCGACTTGTCGCGCGACGCGACACGAACAATACAATTTCTAAGAAAACTTCACAGTATATCAATAACCGGTGTCGCGTCGCGCGACAAGTCGCGCTGGTCTGCACAAGCCTTAACGCGGCCCCGGCACACAGGCAACGGAAGGAACACGGGTGGGTTTTAGTCAGTAAAAGTCTGACACACCCTCTCGCTCTGCCCAGAGCGGGAGAAGTCATTTGATGATTTCCCACACTCATAAAAAAAGGGGCTAAGGTAACCCGCGAAATTTTAATTTTAATACGTTTTTTTGCAATTTGCAGGTCAGTGTCAGGTTGTATCTTGAAATATGATTCAGGACCGTAATAAATATGGCTTTACAGAATTATAATCACCAATAGAACTCCTTAAGTTAGAATAATACTCTAATAATATAACAGTACTCTGCTCTCGACGCTTGACGTGTACATTCGTCGGGCCCGGGTTCGCAAAAAGTCAATCATCATCCTGAGGATGCCTCGTTGAGAGGTGAACCACGTGTCGATTTCTTTATGAGTCTTTTAAAACAGTTAAGCGGATTAGGTTACTAAATATACTTCGTCTATTGTATTTTTATGTTAGAATAATCCTAAAAGTCATGATTTCATGAAATAGTCATTCAAGTGGATTACATGAACTTAGAGAGTAGTATTGATGACTTTCATGATTATAATTCTATAAATAAACATTCGATACGGCCGCGAATCATATTTAGATCAACATACAACTTTATACAGACCTGCAATATGCTAAAAACGTTAGAAAATATTAATTTTGCGGACTAGTCTTGACGCTTTCGCCTTAAGAGGGCGCCCAACGGTACACTAGCGCCACTCCTTTAAAAAAAAGTATTATCTTGTGACTGAGAAGGAATTATGAATAACGGTAAGGACCCTCGGTAATTGTGGGTAGAATTTTCCATACCTTTTATAAAGTTTCATATTGAGACACGAAGCACATTCCTGTAGATCGTATTTCGTTGCTTCCTGTCTCAATATGAAACTTTACAAAAGGTATTAGAAAATTCTAGACACACTTGCCGAGGGTCCTTACTAGCCGTTATTCATAATTCCTTCACGTCCGTTCCTCAGTCACGAGATAATATTTTTTTAATATTTTATCTTTCACACGCAGTAGCTTTTTGTCTTGAAGCAGGTTAGAACCGGCCTCCTTTCTAAAGTATATCCGGTAGAAAAAATAAAGGATCACCAGTTAATATGTGATAACTTTATGACGGTGGTATTGTTGTGATTATTTTCTTACGGTGATATGGTTACTTCTCCCCAGACGAGGATGGCGAGCCTACTACGAGCGCGGACGGAGGTCACAGCGTGAAGGACGACGACTGCGTGCCGGTCAACGTGAGTCCTCCACACTATGTATACCTTCACATATTTATCTTTTAACCGCGGCTTCCCTCCCTTGATCTACACTAGTGGAAAAAATTAAGGGTACAAAAAGAAATTCCAAACTTTTTGAGGTTTTTCAAGTGGCTGTATTTCCCTTAAAAATGGTCGTACTGGAATTAAAATAAAAGGATTTTAAAGCTCGTTCAGAAAAAGTAAAGTTCGAGTAGTAGTAAGTAAAGTTCGAAGTATTCATTAGGACTGAGCGGAACACGTTCCTTAAAAAAAAAATCATCGTCAGATCTCAAAACTAGAACTTCATCGCTTTAAAATCCTTTTTTTTAATTCCAGTACGACCATTTTTAAGGGAAATACAGCCAATTGAAAAACCTCAAAAATTGTTTTTTTTTTTGATCCCTTAATTTTCTCCACTAGTGTATAATCACGGGAACCTTGCTTTTTTTCGATGACAAAAATTGTCTATGCCTCTCTCCGTTCCATAAACTGTGCATGAAAAAAAATTACGTCAATCGTACTAACTTAATATTAAGTAGATGCGACTTACACTCGTTATCTACTATGCAAGGTAAGTTAGCTGGCGAAAATTCACAGACATGATGGGTATCGATATGTCGTAGATGGTTTTTTGAATCCGCTGTTTTACAAAACCGCTAGTTGTTTTCCAAAACAGCTCCGTACTGTAAAATAGCTGAACAACGATTAGCGTTATTTCATAATTACTGAACAAAGAGAATTAAACCACTTGAGAGCTGATAGATCGATTTCGTCTAGGCACACGACTCACCACTGCGGGTCGGGGGACGAAGAAAATACAGCGGTTGTGATTGGCCCATGCAACAATGTCAGGACGAATGTTCGAAAGATAGTGATGCGCAAGTCAGTTTTGCAACAATAATATCGATATCGATAAAATCGACGTCTATTATTTTTTATTTTTTTTAACTATACTGATAGGGTGTTAACGGGGTGCAAATAAAACACTGACGTAACACTTCAAATTTAATTTTATTCAATTAGATCAATGCTAAAATTAAAGGAAGCTTATTTAATGGACTGAAAGTATGTCTTATAAAAATAATAGCAATATCAATCCCTGTCGGATAGAGCAATGAATTCTCATAAGTGAAATTCAAATTCAAATTATTTATTGTACAATTAGGAATCACTTTTACACGTCATTATTTAACAAGCTAGCTGGAGTCAAGATTTCCTAACTGATAGTCATAATGTGAAAACAAACTCAGAGGTCACTGTCTGTTTTAAAGTACAGAACTTAATTGGCTCATATTATATGTTATCTCTGCATCAAAATGCCTAAGGCATTAAATTTCTCATTTGTGCAGTTTTTAATTGTGCATAAAACATTAAATTAATTTGATTATTAAATAAATTCGTTTGACCTAGCCGCGAAATTCAATTTTTCATTAGTATTTTACAAATTCCATCTCTACTTGACATAGTATGTTGTTTATAATGCGCGACAATAACTGTTTAGTAAACACGTCCCCCGCCGTCGTTATTGTAGTGAATAGCGTTATTAAAAATAAAAGAAGACGAATAGAGCTTTTTTTATTTTTTACCAGTAGGAAACATCGTAATTTTTATCGTCAAATTTTATAAAGACTTTGTTTTGAAGTTGTCACAACATTACAGCATTAGTACAGATAGAAAGGGACAGACGTATTGACATACCCTAGTGAGAGAAAGAGATTTTTCAAAAAGACTTCAACGCGGTATACATGTTTGTGCCTTTTTACGTAACCAACCAGTTTAGCTTGAGCCCTGCAATTATTCATAATATTATTAAATCATAAATATATTTTACTTACCCATGAAAAGTTATGCCATTTTTTTTATAGCTGGATGTTCTAGACGATTTCTCACACCATTTAATAGAACAGGAACTCATAATTGTTTATAATTATGCAGAAATGTTTTAAAATGTATCAAAATAACCGCGTGTGCAGAGATCCAATAACTGGTCAAAACTAAAATGGCAATTCATATTGTCATGTATAATATAAGTGCAATTTCATTTATGTGTCGTGAGCCTGAGTCGCCCGTATGAGCAGTCAAGAGGTTATATAGTCATTGTTACTGAACTTCAACACGTCGCATAAACGTTTTGCATTTATCAAAGTAGCAACGATTAGAGGTTATGTAAAACAGCGCGATATAAAACGTCAGATTGTAGATTTTAATTCGAAATTTTGTCGCTCGTGGCTCTGTGTGCCATAACAACAATAATAACGTTCGAAACGAAATAAATAAAACGAATAATATGAGAAAACATCCGAGTTTTATGAAAGTCAGTCCTAAAAATACTAATTAGCCAAGTAACTGCGACCAATTTGGAAGTAGCGCTCGCGCGGCTCGCGCGTGGTTGGTTACAGTTCTGACCTAACCTAAACCAATTGGTCATAGTGCCCTAGCAAAATCGAATCTTGGGTTGTTATATTACAGGCGAATGCTCCGGTAAGGGAGCGCTTTTACAATTTTTTTTCGGTCAGAAATATTGAACATACCACCAGTAAAAAGACGATTTCTCGTGATAAATTTTTTTGCCCTCATAATTTCAAACCAATGCCAGTGGCCGTTGAACTTGTAATCAGCTGTTGCTATCAAAGTTCATGTAAGCCCCTGATCTCCACCAATACTGAGATATGATATTCAAATTATTATGATTTTGTCGCAGATATCGGATTTAGCCAAACGATTTTGAATACAAATTTTTACTGCCACTTTAGCCTAGTAATCCCAAGCACTACTGCTGAGCATAGGGTCCTGGGTTCGATTCCCAGTTCGGGCAAATTGTTATTGGGTTTTTCCTTCTGGAAGTTCTCAGTAGCAGCCCGGATTCTGGATTTGTGCCCGGTTGTTGGTAATAGGCTCGCCCCCTATTACATGGGACTTAAACATAACTGGCGAAATGTGGTGTACTATACACCTCAGCCTTTTTTTTTTGTGGGTGGGAAATCATCAAATAACTTCTCCCGCTCTGGGCGGAGCGGGAGGGTGTGTCAGACTCTTACTGCCTAAAACCCACCCGTGTTCCTTCAGTTGCCTGTACGTCGCCAGGGGCCACGGTAGTCACGGAAGTCCCTATCGGACTTTCCCGCGACCCCGATACAACTCTGCCTGAAGCGTGATGTTATATTTTATGTTCTTGTTTGTTATTCATAAAACTCATTTCCTCTATTCCAGATGTCAAACGGACGACTATCAAGTACGAACGAAAGCGAAGACACGATGCCGAACGTCCTCGAGCCCCAAGTACAAATCATCCCCCAGTCTTCGCCCACGCCCCCCCCTCACAAGCAGCTCCCCCTCACCCCCCTGCCGATACCCACACTCCCCATGCTAACGAACCCCCTCCAAGCCATCGAACAAGCCAGAATACAACAGAACTTCTTACAAAAACTTAACGAACTTTCCAATACACCATTAAATCTAAGCAATTTGGACGAAATCAAACGAAAAAATGGCCACGATCGACAGGAAAAAATGGACGATCAGATCAAACATGACTGTGGAACGGCCACTGAAGAAGAAAGGCTATATTTCACGGCTAAAAGGCAACATGCGATTTGGGAGCATGAGGCCAAAATGAAGATATTGAATATGGAGCTGCGGCAGAAGGAAGAAATTTTTTCGCTGCAGAAACAACTTTTTTTAATAGAACTGAGGTTGAAGATGGATTTCTTGGAAAAAGCGAGCGCTAAATGATGGGGTGAGTTTAGAAATAGTATTAGAACAGCTTAGAACATGAGTCGGTGGGTAATGCCTCATCTCATGCACGACGTTGTGGGGTTCAAATCCGGAGAAGTACCAATGTGACTTTTTCAATTCATATGTACTTTCTGAGTTTATCTTGGACATTACTGACATCGGTGAAGGAAAAATATCATGAGGAAACCTGGACTTATAGTTAATATAAGTCTGAAATCGCCAACCCGTCTTGAGCAAGCGTGATGATCAATGCTTGTGCCTTCTCTGTATGAGAAGAGGCCTTTGTCCTGCTGTGGGACAGTAATAGACTGTTATTATTATTATATTTATTTTTTCTAATTAGGATAGATAATATGTAAAATTTGGAGCCGAGATGTATCCCCAGTTTGAAAGCTAAAACTTTTTATCTTTCTACGTTAGCTGGAATTGTAGCTTTCCCCCAGTATACGAGAACCAGTTTACATTAGTTGGTCCTTACTGCGTTTTCATTCTATAAAAGTGTGGAAAGCCGCCTATACCCGTCTCCAGATCCCAGGCTTTTATCTGATCTGTCAAATTTCATAACAGTCAGTTCAGTGATTTAGTCGTGAAAATGTGACATCCAGACAGAGTCAGTTTGGTATAAAATAGTAGTGTAGATTGCAGTATATTGTTATTAGCAGACCAGAGAATGCTACGTATCCATCTCTACTGACTGGCAGACTCGTAAGAATGATGGCCTATTCTAGAATTATCTCTAAATTCATACTTTTTAATTCCCCAGACAGCGCTGCATACGGAAATGACGTCACCCAACCGTTTGTTTTTAAAACAACGAGCCAAGGAAACAAGCCGCACATCCGAGTGTAATCTAGTTTTAAAAAGTGCCATCTATCGTGTAGTTACCGAATTAATTCCTTTGGTTTGAGTTTACGTAGTCAAACTACTAAACAATCAATATAAAAAGATATTGTTATTTTTTTTAAACGTTTTTCGCAATAATACTTAAAAATGGGTAAAAGGACCAATTTTTGTCCGCGTGATTTTGAGGACAGCAATTGGGCCGTTTACCCTATTCATTGCTGTGACATTTTAAGGCCATATGGTCACGTTTGTGGCCATGGACTAGAGTCTAGGCCTTAACCAAAACAACGATGAAAATAAGCAATATTAAGATAGATGCCGCCTTAACTAGTATTTATATAAAAAGTGGCCTTGTAGGGCCTTTTTTTAAATGAAATTAAGGACTTACTTTTAAGTTGGCCAAAATATGGACAATTTTCACTGAACAAAGATGTGTGCGAAGGCCATAAGTCTAAAAGGCCTTGTGGTCGACAAGAGACTCTAATCTATGGCCTCAAAAGGCCAGGTTTCAATGTGATTACGAAGTTATTTTTGTATCCGTTATACATTTGTCTATAGCTTATTTTTTATGTTTTTTTTTTCATTAGTGTAAGGAAAGTGCTTGAGTTCGTAAATGCTGCGATTTTTAAAGTATTATCTGCGGCAGCTCATATTATAATGGAGTTGGATGTGTCAAAAATTGAAGATTAATAAGCTATAGTACTATCTTTTTCTGTTATCCCTATAACAGACAGAGATAGCGCTACTTGTCTTCTAAACTACAAATAGCGAAGAAATTTATTCAGTTAAAAACTATTTGTGTAGCTATTTTTGTGAGAACTATCGTGATTTTCAAAATGGCCACAATTTATTTGAGGCCTCACGTAAAATGAGGCCTCAGAAGAATTGAGACCCGCTTCGTGGCAGTTAAAGTTAAAAAAAATAACTGACAATAAAATCTAGTCTAGAGTTACAATCCTTCCAAAAAATCCTTCAATATTTGATACAACCAAGTATCAAAAATAGAAAAAATACTGCCAAAATTAAGTATCGCAATACGGTATATAAAGTAGTACTTAGGGACCGCAAGTCTGTCAAATATATATTATTATATCGTCGGGGGCAGTGGCTATATAACGATATATTTATAATGGTATAAGCAGATCTATGACCTAACGAAATATTCATTTATTCAGCCGACTGAAAATACGTGATCCTGATAATATTTTTTATTCAAATACAAGTTGTATGTTTAAATAGGACAACAGTCCTATGCTAACTTGACTTCGGTGATGAAAAATTCGGTTTAGGTAGGTAGTACTAACGAAAATGGAATTTTCTGAGCCTAATTTTAGCAAATTTCGCGGGAGAAAGAATTACTAGTGATGTCCAACACAATTACTATTATTACTACGAATAATGTTTTTAGTCGATTTTTTATGTGTGTGATAAATATCTGCCCATCCATTACTAAATATAGCGTGAATATAGTTATAATTTGGGGACGTTTCAAGTGTCGTATCAGTTATAATGATGGCCGTTTTGCTTACAAGCGTAATTTAAAAGCGATAGAATTATATTTTCAGTGATTTACTATGTAAAGTGTAATTTCGTCCTGATTTCGATTTATATCGATATCTTCATACCATAGTTTTATAGTGAAAATAGTCACTATAGTGTCTTGACTTAAATATGTTATGATAGAAAATTTGATAAAAATGAGGGTGTGTGCTATGAGTATACGCGATTCAGAGTCACACACCAACTGGAGCCGAGTATACCCGATTTAACGTCACCGGCCCGAGCGTGACGGTTCAGTTTCGTTAGTATGTACAACGAAACTGAACCGCCACGCGACACGTTTAAATAATGTTTGTAAACAAAACGAAGGTAATTAACCTAGTCTTAAAAATTGTATTCTTTGTATGGAATAGTTATTGCACTGAAGAGGTAGATATCTTTCAGTATTTCGAGTAGGAAAATAAGAAAAAAGATTAAAACCTTTATGTATTATTACAAAATTAGATAAGTTTAGTATTTTGTTATATAAAAGACAAATTTTGGTGTTACCATTTCAGTTTTAAACTTTTCTTGCCATAATTTAGTATTAAATTATCTAAATTGTTTTCTCTACCTCTTTTTAAGAACCGCATCATACTCGGTCAAGTAATAAGTTGTGATATTAATAATGGATTGATAATAAAGAAGAAGCTTTATCATTTATATCCTAAGATATAAATTCCCTAAATGCTTTGGATGGACCGTTGGCGATGCGGTCGTAACTATTCCATACAATTATTATTTCGAGTCAATGACGTGCCAATAATCGAAAACCATTGTTAATAATAAATAATAATAATAGTTATTACATATATAAGATATTGTTATAATAGATTTTTAGATACGTAAAAAAGTTAGACAACAAATATTGGACAGTATGATGATATTATTAATATTAATACTTTAGACAGGAAATAATAATACAGTACAAAGACTTCAAATAGAAGTCGTTACCTCAGTGCAGTGTATTGTAAATAAATAAAATAACTAGGTTTAGATGTAAAATAAAATTTTAGAAATTTTTTATACGAGGGCGACTTACACCTTCAAATTTTCGTAATTTTCGCGTTCAAGTAATTTGAGTTGCCAGATCATAAATTTATTATTATCCACTGTCTGGCAATACTACATTTTAAAATGTGTAAATATGATTATTATTTAATTATTAATTCGAACTTTTTTTGTCGAATGTGGCAATAAAAATAGGTGTAAGCACCTCAAAACATGGCAATACTTTTAAAAATATTTTAAAATGGCAATGTAACATTGTGATGTATTTTACGATCTCAATACAGATTAAAAAAGATATTTTTTTTACCTCCGACAAAATTTTGTGTGAAATTTTTAGAAAAAGAAACTTGCAATTGTATAAAATACATTTTTTTTATTAATCAAAGCGACTACGTTAATCTGATGAAATTGGATATTATTAAAATAAAGAATTTATTTTCTGTTCCGATGTGTTTTATTAGAATTCATAATTACTTTATGTTCATCAGCTCAACCTGAAACTTTGCCTGCTACGTTGGTAACAAACGATTCGAGGCGTAGCAAGCAACGGTAGCATCAATGTGGCATCTAATACCTACTTTTCTGGATCATCTTTTCATTTACATTATTTAAAGTTCTTAAGTTCAAATTACCCTACTGAATAACTATTTGATAAAATAATGACATTTGAAGGTAATTCAAACTTAGAGACTTGTATGGATGATTCTAATGGTTATAATTCTATAAATACATACATATTTGTTGCAGTCGCGAATCATAATATTCTGATCAAAATACAAACTGATACTGACCCGCAAATTGCGAAAAACATAAGGGATTATTTATTTATTTATTGAATCTCCAACAGCGGCTACAGAATTAGATGCAAGTATACACCGAACGCGAACAAATACGGTGGTTAAATGTTGCGGGCTAATTAAGCGTATCTCCCTAAATAAACAACAATTCACAAGAATATTTCAAAGTTCTTAGTAACAGTTTAGTTGGTCTAGAGGTCAAGGATGTGACATGCGAAACATTCAGGTGGTGAGTATTAACTAGAGCATTTACTTGTAACAGAACATTGAGCCGCTCTAATTTTTTACCCTTTCACGAACCAAACAATGAGCACGACGCTCGACGCTTTACTACAACTTGATTTTGCAAACAAACGAGCTTTGTATAACATTTCACGCGACCGAAATCGAGTGAGCATTACTTCGAACACCGTGTCGAGAATTCGCAGGTACGTTACATGACATGGAAATGCTTTTTTAAATGGATCTTTTGCTTATATTCTACGATTAATAAGAACTTACATTACATGGAAATGCTCGGGAAAATGCGCTAGTTTATAAGTTTTTCTATTCAGTTTTGTTTCTATGTTATGATAAGGATCAATGAACAGCATCATTTGAACCTTAGAGAAAAATGTAATTCTACTCTAAATAATTCAATAAGATCTTATCGTTTATTAATTTTTAGTCGAGTATTATAATTAATGTTACAGGCACATTCCTAGTTACCACTGACTTGACTGACTGTGACTGACATTGACATCTATCAATAAACTGTTTGACAATCTCAACGCGTCACTTGAAGTTATTGTTGTCTTAACTCAGTTGGTATACGAAATCAACAAAATAAATCGATTTATAATTAAAAATAATATGGAAATAAGTGTTCAGACGTTCGAAAGTATATGCCGCGTCTGTTTAGTAGAATGCCCCGATATGAAGTCTCTATTTTCGAAGATAGATGGCGAAAAACGGAACTTGTTCGAAATCCTTTCATTTGCTGCTGATATTAATCTTAATTTCGAGGATAGTCTGCCAAAACAGGTTTGTGGTGAATGCGAGTCGGTCATGTGCAAGGCTGATGCATTTAAACGCCATTGCCTGAATTCAGAGAAGATTTTAAACAAAGTCTACCAGAATTCCTTAAGCCGAGGTGAAACGTCGAGTATTGACAAAAAATGCTCAATAAAAGATGAAAATAGGGATACAACGGAGAACTTGAGTAAATATATAACTTATGAGACTTCAAATGTTACTAATTACGGTTCTCAAGACAATTTCGATAAGAAAAATCTGTTAATTGAAGATGCTTCAATATACCCAATCCCCGACACTAGTTTTTGTAAGCTAACTAACTCTACAGTACCTGACAATCCTGAAAAACCTGTCAAAGAAGAGATAAACTTAAATTTTGATGACGATATAAGCTTTCCAGATCATTATGATGATGGAGCGCAGTGCGAGACAATATCTGTAGAGTTTAAAGAAGAAGAACCTTTAATAAATGAAGGCACG
Organism: Agrochola lota; assembly: GCA_947364205.1. Lineage (NCBI taxonomy): Eukaryota > Metazoa > Arthropoda > Insecta > Lepidoptera > Noctuidae > Agrochola > Agrochola lota. Next base: position 10,857,736 of record OX376245.1, on the reverse strand, counting down.
AAATACACATGTTACTGTGGACTAACATTTACTACAAAAGACCATTATAAAAGCCATTTAAAACAACAAAACTGTAATAAGTACAAAAAAGTATTAGAAAAAGTTAACAAAAACAAATTAGTTACCATTAAAAATGAGATAGAATGTGTGGAATGTAATAACAAGTTCAAAACTCCGAATGCATGGCGCATACATCAACAAGTCCACCGTAATGAACACTCATCAGATAACAAATCATTAGGACATGTTTGCAAATTCTGTTTATGTCAGTTTAAAACAGAGGCAGCATTAAAAACTCACATACTAAAGCATGAGAAAACTATAAACAGCAAAACAGAATCCTACCAATGCTCATTATGTTTACGTAAATTCAAGAATAAAACCTCTTTATCAGCTCACATATTACGTCATGAAGAAACGGACAACATAAAACATGTCTGTAAAGTATGTAAAAGAGAATTTAAGTACAAAGCTTATTTAGAAAACCATATCTTAACGATGCATTCAAGAAAAAATGGAACAAATTGCGAAGTTTGTGCACAAAGTTTTCCTAACGAAGAGAGTTTAGAATTACATAAAGATAGTCATAAGAATGAGAAAAAGCATTGTTGTAATATTTGCAATAAAGCGTTCCTTATGTTGTGTACGCTGAAGGAGCATATGCGGACTCATACTGGTGAAAAGCCTTTCCTTTGCTCGCAGTGCGGCCGAGGATTTAGTCAGAAGACTAATTTAGCGCAGCATATGAGAAGACATCAGGGGTTGAAACCTTTTAAGTGTGAAAATTGTGACAAGAGGTCAGTTTTTTTTTAGGATAATTATTTTATATGTATTTATTAAAGAAAAGCATAACGTCGGTGGGCTTGCCAAAATTCATGTGTGGATTTGATCAACATTTCAGGAGGCGGAAAAAACTGTTTTATCTGATATATAATAAGTTCGAGAGAAACCTAAAAACGCAGAATGCTGGCAAAGTATCATATTTTAATAATGTGACAAAAAAATATATATTTTGCACATATATGGGGTCCATTTAAGCGCAAAATATATTATTTTTTATTTTCCGACACATCAGATTTTTTAATTTGGCCGTGCAAAATACGGTACTTATGCTTTAAAATGCATATGAAGGTTTTTGTTTTGAAAGTTTTCTGAAACAACCATCTTAATTTTCAGCAAAAGTAGGTAGGTAATACTTACATACAACGTTGTACCCACTCAGAATAACAATACTGCTATAAAAATTGTAAGCTACCTACAATATTGCAGCAGAGATCAATAATTATTTATTGAATTTTGCATTATAAAACTGAAAACTCCCTCTCACCACTTTCTTTTTTTTTTTTTTTTTGTTTCTGGTAAATGATCAAATAACTTCTCCCGCTCTGGGCGGAGCGGGACGGCGTGTCAGACTCTTACTGACTAAAACCCACCAGCCAGCGATTCCCGACGCCCAGGGCGTCTCCTGCGGCGGATAGGGGCGTGAGGGCGCGAAATTTGCCCCTCCCTCACGCGTTCTCCGCCTCCTCCTACACGAGCATTACTGCTTCGCAGAAGAATGTGACGGCCTCCCATGCCCTCTCACTCCGTGCCATGGCCTGGACCAGGGCCGGACGCAAGAGATTATCCGCCACCGATCGCCTCCACGAGGACACGGCGATGCTCCGCCCAAGCCGGGCAGACATCAAAAATTCATGATTAACTCAAAAAATGGATTGGAGACTTGAATAGAACAAATTATTAACCTATTTTTGCATCTAATCTGGTACTTACTGCGATATTGTGCGATATTGGAGATTTTTTTTGCAAACTGTTTTGAAAAAAAAAAGATTTTGAAAACTACTTACCGTGTGACATATCCAATGAAACTGTGAGGGTGTCCATTTTTTTTTTTAAATAATTTTATCATAAATAGTTTTATAGTTATTTGAAAATTTACCATTTTTTTTTTAATTTTACCCATATCCCCGAAACTACTGAGAATAAAAATTAAAAAAAAAAAATACAGAAAGTAGTTCTATTCTTATAAATTACAGGAAAACCTATAAGAAGTCTATGGTTTTAAAATAACATGGCAAATCTCTCAAAATTGTGCATACAAACTTACATTTCCAGTTGGAATGTATGGAAGACCATGTTTTTCAACTATAATGTTAAGTTTGTTCTTGGGATAAATCATCCCAAATACGGAACCCTTCATTGGCTGTGGTCCGACACGCAACTACGCCATTTTTTTTTGTAGGCCATATCCAATACAGTCAACGTTCTCCGTCCTGTGACGAAGGCAACATTAAATTAATCAGAAGAGTCCGATTCGGACTCATTGTGCAATAATGGGTCTATATTTAAAAAAATCTAAATTCTCCTGATCGTTGTCGTCAACTAATATATTTAGATTTTGCCCGACCTGCAAATTTACTGTCCTCTGATTGGCGCACGTCACTAATCACTCAATAATGACTGCGCGTCTACTGATAAGAAAACCGGTTTGGCCGTATTTTCAACACAAACAAATGACATCACGGAAGTGGTGTGGAATATCGTTGCAAAAAAGTAAAGTAAGTATTAGTATGTAGATTTCAAAAATGTAAATACTAATCCTTAAGTCCGTACTTCGCGATTTCGGTCCACTGTATGCCGTGGCACCTCGTTAGCCACTCCACAAGGAGGGGTCTTACTTATCGCTGCTATTGTGGCGTGCCCAGCACTGGGTTGCGACGATCGCACTCTCCATGACGCCATGAGATTCCGCCGGAGTTCTATCCGCTGTGCCGTATACCTCGGCGTTTCGCCTCCTCGCGCCACTTCCAAATGTGCGCGAGGATTCTTGCTTCCAGATTCAATGGCGGCAATCTGGCAAGGAGGCTCGCCGCCTCACCGGAGGTCGTGCGGTCTCTCTCCCTCTCAACTTACGCCGAAATAGCTCATGGCGTGTACAAGTTCAGACATGTGCACGCAAAATCTGCTATGTGCTATATTTTGTTGTATGAAAATCTTTTTATGTGTTCGGATTTGAATAATAGGTTCATATAACTGTTTTTTCATTGCAAATAACTGATAATTAATTGGGAATATTAAAAAAATACAAACAGTTTGGAATTTTAACTTATGAGTTTTGGCAATAAATGTGGCGTTCAAAATTTATGAAGTAAGTATATCGAATTTAAAAAAATACCGGCCAAGTGCGAGTTGGACTCGCACACGAAGGGTTCCGTACCACCGTACAATATTTAGCAAATATGACGTATTAAAAAAAAACTACTTACTAGATCTCGTTCAAACCAATTTTCGGTGGAAGTTTACATGATAATGTACAACATATTTTTTTTTTAGTTTTATCATTCTCTTATTTTAAAAGTTACAGGGGGACACATTTTACCAGTTTTGGAGTGTCTCTCGCGAAAACTATTCAGTTTAGAAAAAAATGATATTAGAAACCTCAATATCATTTTTGAAGACCTATCCATAGGTACCCCACACGTATGGGTTTGATGTTTTTTTTTTTTTAGTTTCAGTTCTAAGTATGGGGAAACCCCAAAATGTATTGTTTTTTTTTTCTATTTTTGTGTGTAAATCTTAATGCGGTTCACAGAATACATCTACTTACCAAGTTTCAACAGTATAGTTCTTATAGTTCCGGAAAAAAGTGGCTGTGACATACGGACGGACAGACAGACATAACGAATCTATAAGGGTTCCGTTTTTTGCCATTTGGCTACGGAACCCTAACAAGTAATTCCACATGCGGGTTTGGCAAGCGCACCGACGATAATATACATTCAACATTGGTTTAATTAGAAAAGTATTTATAATATAGGAAGGCTGCTAATCTATATGTCGTGGCCAGATCTTAGAATAAACCATTTCATGCAATGGCCAGCTAACATTGGCCATACCGTTTAAACGTCAACGTTTAATGATATCGTCAGTCGACGTTTGGCCATATCATTAATGTAGGTTCTCCATGGTGTAAGGTGTAGTAAAAATAGCCAAGTAACTGCGACCAACTTGGAAATAGCGCTCCCCGGCAACTGCCGCGGCACCGCTTGCTCGGGCAGCGCGCGGTTGGTCACATTTCTAACCTAACCTTACCCATTTGGTCGGGGTGCCACATAAGCGGCGTAAATTTTTCAATAAAAAAAAAATTGTAAGTGCTATGTTGCATTTCAAGCCGCGGCAGCGGCCGGCGAGCGCTACTTCCAAGTTGGTCGCTTTCCATAATATCATATTTGGAATCCCAATAAAAGTCCATCGACTTTTCTTGCGTGTTCACCCACTTTGTTTGGTTTGTTGTATGCCGCCGCCATGATGCACAACAAAAACAAACGCGGCATCAACGCCTCTACCGGTGGATAATCTAACTATTTTACGATCACTAATGCTTGACCACATCCTGAAGTAGTCGTGCGTTTAATTGTCCGTATCGTCAAAAATTGAGTATTCAGTGATCTGGCCAGACCACATCATGATGTGACCAGCGGTTGATGTTTATTTTTACACAAATTATAGGTGTATTATATTAAATAAAGAAAAAAAGACATAGGACAGAAGCTGCTTATAAACTAAAAGTAAAATTTAAACAAAGTATATTAACTTGAATAAAATAAATACAAATTAATAAAGGGCATGAACATAATCATAACACACAGAATTCAAATACATAATTCTATTATAACATAAATTGTGACGTGTTTCAGACGATTTTCTTTTTCGTTTGTATGCTACTGAGAATTTGGTGTACCTATACTATTTTTATCATCTTCTATGGGAAACAGCCATAAATGACAATACTTTTTAGAGGTATAAGGAACGGGGTGTAAAGTTCACTCATCCTCTATAGAAAAGAGAAGACCCTCCGACCAGACGGGTATTGTGTCTGATGGGTGACTGCCCAACGAATAATGTCGGAAAATTATATATGTACCGCTTCGCTCCGATGTTAAGGATCTTGGTCTGCATGTTGGAACATGTCTTGACTGGCGAAAGCAAGTTACGACTAAATAAAAAAGTCACCGGCACGTTGCGGTCGCTCTATCGGTTGAAAAATCTTCTCCCATCACACAAAAAGGCAATGCTTGTACAGTCCTTAATCTTTCCCATAATAGACTATGGTGATGTGTGTTACTATGACCTGAATGCAGATCTCCTCAATAAACTTGACCGCCTTCTAAATAACTGCATTCGATTCGTTTTCAATCTTCGTAAGTATGATCATGTGTCTGCGCACCGATTGCTTTTAAAATGGTTACCCATACGTCAGCGCAGGAGTTGAGGGCTTTGTCTATGTTGTATTCTATACTGGACAATCCCACTTCTACTTCTTACCTGACTTCCCATGTTCAATACTTACCCCCCTCCCACCCTCTACCCATGGTAAAAATCTTCGTTCTACCAACAATCGTCTTCTACGATGTCCTTCTCACCGTTCTGGTTTTATTCACTCTTCTTTCTTTGTCCAGGCGGTATTTCTTTGGAATGCGCTCCCTCTAAACATCAGGATGGCAACCAGTCGGTTATCTTTCAAAGTGAAGGCACGTGAACATATTCGTAAAAAGTTGTCAGAATCATTGTTTTCTCCTCTACCCTTCGTTATTTCTCCGGACAAAGTTTATTCGGTTTATATGTATGTATCTATGTATTAATTTTCAAGTTATCTATCCCTTATGTTGCACCTGCCATGTTTTGTCTCTGCATCACCCTAAGGTTGACTGGTAGAAAATGCCTCAGGCATTAAGTCCGCCTTTGTACAGTATTTTTTACTTTTGCATAAAGTTTTAATAAATAAATAAATATAAACACTGCTTGCGTGACGCAGGATTTGCGTGCCGACAGGTCTTTGATGCGTAGTTCGCATGTGGCGATGTAGATGGCGCCACACTGTTTTTATTCATCTTTGTTTAATATATATATTGACATTTTTTAAATAGGTACTTTATTTACACTCAAATATATACATAATTTATAAGTTAAAATATTCAGTAGCTATTTTTCCTATATAAAAACAGGAAAGTGGATTCTACCATTAATTAAGTACCATTGCAACTTCGGGTTCGGCCAAACGGCCAGACTACTTACAACAGATATGTATTGTCCTGTGTGGTAATGGAACCCGCGATCTACAGCGCAATAGCTACTACTCGTACTCAGCAAGTACTGCACCAATTTATTTGTCATGAGTGTGATTCTTCTGTTTAAATAATTCTACCTCGCAACCTTTAGGCCCTTACATTTTTCTACGACTTGGTTTACACGCCGCCGTACCGTGAATAAACCGTGTCGTGTGCAAAGGGCCTTTGGCTCAATTCACACCCAAAGCGGCTGGCAGCGAAGCGGTTCAGTGTCAAATCATTTTAAACTTTATTTATTATTTTCAATTAACTTTATTTATTACTAAATTACATATTAATATCACTTAAGAGACTTCAAAAAGGTCGCGCGGCTGCTTATGGTGCCGCGAGCAGTCGAGCGACTACAGGTAGCGGCGGCGTGCGACTGCTCGCGCAGAAGCGGGCGGCCGCTGGCGGTACCCTACTAGTTTCGTTATTGAATGTAATGCTGATCTGCGTTCACAATTTATTTGCCAAACATGTAAACAAACACGAGTTAAAAAAAAACTACTGTAATGCTTACATATAAGGTTCAATTTGCGCTACTTCATATTTTTTATGACGTTTTTAACAGTACTAGGCAGTTTAAAATCAACTTTAATTACTCTTGCACAAAGTTGATGTTTGTTTAAGTGGAAATAACATCAATTGGAAACAAGGATTTAAATAGACCTTAGAATGTAAATTATCACAATCCATAGTGCGAGACCGTGGGTGGCTGCGCGCCTTCTCTTGGCCACACTACTTGCCGATCTCGACGCTGCTGGCAACCTTATTTTACGTTTTGTCCATTTTTCAGATTTGTATCTAAAGGCGAACTAGACGCCCACATCCGAAAACACAGCGGAGCACACCCCTTCGTTTGTGACGACTGCGGCAACGGCTTCACAACCTCAAGCTCTCTGGTCAAACACCGACGCATACACACTGGAGAAAAACCATACCTTTGTGACCTCTGCCCAATGAGGTTCGCTGCGTCCGGTACTTTAAAGAACCATCGTAGAACGCATACTGGTGAACGCCCCTTCCAGTGTTCTTATTGTGAAAGAGCTTTCGTACAGCGCAATGATCTGATCTCCCATATCCGCTGTCATACCGGTGAAAAGCCTTACATTTGTCCTCAGTGCGGTCAGTCGTTCAGAAAATCTTCCGGATTGAAGAGCCACGTTAAGATGCATGTGAAGGAACCGGGGGCTCTGCTTCAAGGTGTTAGTGTGATGCTGAGTGGAATGCAGTGTGCGGAACAGTAATTTTGGTGGATGAAATAGTTGTTAGGGATCTCCCCGCAAACATCGCCACATCGACCGGTCCTGAGCTTCTCGAATCCAGGTGATTCCCGCGGCCTTCATATGGTCATCAGTACACTTACAGTAGGGTAGATTACTAATACTAAATATGTATGGTAACTGCGAAAAAAAGCTGTTCGATACATTATTAAAAAAAAAAAATATAGCTTACATTTCTTGTCAAATGTATGGAAAAATAACTTACGCAAATGAATCGAAAAAAAATCAACTGCTTACATTTAATGTAAGAAGCAGTTGTTTTATTTTTCGCTATATCAATGTTGTCGCCATAATAAGAATATTTCATAATGATAAGTTTAATAATGCCTTTTCGGGTTTTGAGTTATTAAGCCATTATTATTGTTATTAATCACGATACTTCGCATTCGGATTGGTAATTGCGAATAGTAATCAATCAAATATATTTTTTGCCCCCTAAATTAACTTAGTTTTAGTGAATTATTTTTACTCAATTAGGCTAAAATCATGCCATGTATTAAATGTTGTTTACAAAGTAACTTGTATATATCATCAAATAATAATCAATATTGGGACCAATTTAGTTCTCTATTGTGTGTGCTATTTATTTTTCGAATGGTAAATTATTTATTTATTTATTTTCCGTCGGACTGCCAAATTATAGTTCGCGAGTTCGAACCCAAGGCACGCAGCTCTGACTTTTCGGATTCATGTGCGTATTGTATAATTATTATCACTTGCTTCATAAACGGTGAAAGAAAACATCGTGAGGAAACCGGTATGCCTGAGAGATATTTCTCGGCGGGCCGAGATTATTATTAGAGATATTTAGGGCCGAGTCACACCGGAATGGTAGCGGCCGGCAGCGGCTGCCAGCGTCCGCCAGCGGCCTCGCGTGCTCTCCAGATCCCACGCGCCTAGTCTCCTCTCGACTAGTTTAGTTTAGTGATGGGTAACTCATAATTTTTATATGAGGTTGAGGGAGTACCTCATTTTACCTCGCGAGGTCCTCAAGAGGTACCCCTCATTTGAGGCGAGGAGTCGTACGTCGATGTATTCACCTCACGAGCCGAATTATGAAAGTCGGTTCATTCACTCACTAAGCTCACTCAATACTCACTCGCGAGTACTCGCGTCAATAATGTCAATGTCAATTTTTAAGTGAGGACGAGTGAACGAGTGAGTTGGTTCAATGTTGAAATTCGAGTAACTCTTTCAATTTGCGATCACGAGTACCTCAAACGAGGCACCTCATGAGTGAGGGACACATCTCTAGTTTAGTTTCTACATTACAAACGCGCGGCCGCCCGCGGTGCCGCGAGCGGCCTCGCGTCGCCGCTGGCAGCCGCAGGCAGAACCACCGACAAGACGCGCGTGGCGCGCGGCAGCGCGAGTCGCCACGGGCGGCCTCGAGTCCTTTCAATCTTTTCAAGCGATACTGGTATTTTAAGTATGTAGATAAAGCTTAAAATCATTTCACACTGTAAGTTCTCGCCGCGTCGCTGCCATTCCGGTGTGACCCGACGCTAAAGTCCCACTAGAGTGCAAAGGCCAGTTTTCCTTCACCGATGTCAATAATATCCAAGATAAACTCAGAAAGTACATATGAAAGTCGCAAAGTCACATTGATTGCCCGGATTTGAACCGACAACTTCGTGCATGATAGACGAGGCCTTAACTGAGCCATCACATCAACTGCAAATCTCTATTTAATTTAAAAATCGCTTCATATCTTGATTTAAATTGATATTTATGCTTGGAATTCTTACTGTACATTATTGTAAATAACAATGAATTAATAGTTTTATGTAATCGACCCCGATAACATATTTTGTATTATGTTGATAAATGTGAATATTCGAATATACTTTTATGAATTTAAAATTTTTTTAATGAAGAATTTCCTGTTAATATTCCATGCGCGTGTGAACTGAGGGACCACGCTGGGAATTCGCAAAATAAAAATTCTAGGATTTAGTAGACTAAAAATTGTAGAACGGATCTGGGAATTTGTAAACAAATATATTTAAAAAAAACTACAGCCCTAATTTTATTTTATTGATCCTATGAAAAAAGAGCAGTGTCACCACACAATGAAACAAAATGTAGACAGTACTATTATTATAGCATAAGACGGAACGAAAACAAGATTGCACTTGTATGATAAAATTATTGTTTTATTATAATACCTACATCGCTGTGTATGGAATGAAATAGAAGATTACAAAATTAACAAAACACTGATTATAATATTTTTATTTAAGTAAGTGAAAGGACATTGGGAGGAAACGTCCCCACCCTCCAACAAGTTTGAGACGTGTCATTCGAAGCGTCTGGTGGGGTGGGTTAGATGCTTTTTACCCGACTGCCCCAGGAGGGTAATGTTTTCGAGAGTATGTATGTATGTCTATTTCTTTGGCACGCTGTGGCGTAAACAGCTTGATGGATTTTAGCACATGAGGTGTCGTTACATTCGTCTTCATTGTGGGAGTGACATAGGCTACATAATATTTGTATATTGCATCAGCAAATACAAAAAAAGGAAAGGATTTTGATATGGGTATCAAATAAAAGCTAGGAATGAGTCAATTGTACATATTATATACTTATATATATTAAAAATAAATAATTCAAATCGCAAGATATTATTTTTGAAAGCTATATTGAGGTGACGATTGAGGGACCAGTTTTAATAATCGCTGTCTTCAAATTGCTTTATTATTATATTTTTGCTCCATTTCTTTTTAACATTTTTTAAAAATATTTTGACTAACTTTATGTAGAAAACGAACGGTTTTATCTGTATTGACTAAAACATGTGTTTTATGTTGTCATTGTTGCGTAGACTGAGGGACCACAGTTTAAGGGCTGTAGTTTTTGATATATTTGTTTACAAATTCCCATATTCGTTATACAATAGTTTTAAGTTACATTTTTATTTTTCGGATTTCCAGTGTGGTCTCTCAGTTCACATGCACATGATTATTGATGTGTAACATCTTTCCTCTCGCTTTTCTACAAGTTTTAAGTTACATTTTTATTTTGCGCATTTGTGGTCCCTCAGTTCACACGCACATGATTATTGATGTGTAACATCTTTCCTCTCGCTTTCCTACAATCTGTGGGAGTGAGTTCGTGAAAAGGGACGGAAGTGTGTAACAGGACGCCGGAAAAACACGCGCTATTTGATTTGACCAATGAGCGCGAGCAGGGCTAGAGTTGGCCTTCAAATGGTACCAACCCATTTTCCGAGAGGTTGTAAACAGGATGATGATGATGAATATTGTTTATATCATAATATCTATGTTCTATGTTATAGGGTTTGGTTTCCACACTTAGTCCTCCAGGTGTGCGTGGCCCGTGGCGGCCGTTGGTGGTTATTCCAACCAACCCACCTCCCTCCAGAAGTTGAGTAAGCCTCCTGGCCTGTTCAGAACATCCGTGAAAGATCGGAGTGACCCGAGGGTTTCAGTTCTAATCTGGGTGAAGCCTGTGCATTCAAAGAGCACATGCGCTACGGTTTCCACAGTCTATTGTGTGGAAGTGCTTGTTTAGCGAGCAGTCCCGTGATGGATACCGCAATCAGGCGCAGGGCGTTCCTGTCCAGGCGTAACAAAGGCCTGGTTAGCTTGCTATCCAAGGATGGCATAGCTGCCCTGGACTGCCTGCAGCCCGATGTGAGGGTCCACCAGTTCTCCGCTTGTATGTGGGTGAACTCTTGTAGCCACCTGCGTAGTTGGTGTAAAGGGATGGGTAGGATAGGTTTGGGTCCACAGACTGATGTGGTGGATGCTCTCCTTGCTAGTTCGTCAACTAGCGATCCGCTGTGTCCTTTTATCCATTGCAGTGTCACCGTGTTGCGGCTAGATACCGTTATTCGTTCTAGTGACATTGTGGTGTTAGCTTCGATGTAATATATTTCTTCCCTTAAGATCGGAGAACTGAGGCGCTGTCGGAGATTGTACGTATGTGGGTGTCCGTAACTGTCCTGGCTTATGTCAGTCAAGATGTCAGATGTTACACATCATATGCGACTACAGTAACGCACGCTCGTTTGTTTTTCGTTTCATTACTCGTTCACAAGACATAATTACATAGGAATGAACGTTCACCAGCTCATCTAATTTTTTAACTGGACAGAAAAAATTATGTCGAAATTCAACGTTGTTGGATTGCTTAACTATAATTTTTCGCTCGTTTTTTTATTTTTTCAGACGTTACACTTCGAGTGAAATATGCCGAATGAAAGGCATAAATGAACAAAAAGTGAAGCGTCTGATATGAGCTTTATGAATGAATGTATGAATAAAATACACCGACCCCAGCGTGATTTGATCAGATTCGATTAATCGAATGAACCCGATTTCTAACTAGTTTTCGAACTAGTCCCTGGAGCCTCATGTTGCATGGGTCTACAGAGGCCATTGCATATCGAGGAGTAAACCGGGGGGCGCGGTAATGGTAGGGAAGACGTGCCCTTAGGATATGGATGGATTTGTGAGCCGTACTATCTGATAAGAGCTTTAGTAAGAATAAAACGCAACAATATAATTTAGAATAAATAAATAATAATTTATTTGTTTATTTGTAACGCGGCGAGTTGTTTCTTGAGGTCCAATAGTTTGTTAATCTCTGGTTGCCAAACGGCCTTGTCTTTCGTGGAAGCCTTCAGTTTTCGTACCTTGTCAGCCTGCGATGGAAAAAGAAAGGCATGCCATTAATCAAACTTCAAATAATTCTCATTTTGTCCTAAAATAGTAGATTGTTTGCCTAGGGAGCAAACAACAATATTTATAGGCGAGAGTGTATCTGAATTGAATTCGTTGAGTCCTGAGTGCAGCGAGGGATTCAAAGTACGTCACTCGAACTTAAAATGGTGTTGCTCCCGAAGTGGACTTTACTTTTTATCACCCTCTCTGAGAAAATAAGTAAGTGCAACTTATGAATAAGAATAGTACTTTTATTTATTTATTTACATACAATTAGGAACAATAATACATAGCACAGAAAGAATTAGAGTATTTTACTAATTCAAATCACTTTTAGTCTCTAGGGATTAAAGAGCTATTTTAGTCCCTGTTCACGAAGATAAACTAGCTCTTTTTGAATAGATAAAAATATTATTGAATACCCTAATATAACGATGGCGCCTTTTTTGCACACCTCAAATAAATTCTAAAAATAATAAATAGCCAAGTAACTGTGATCAGCTTGGATATTGTTGGTCACAGTTACTAACCTAATCCATTTGATCGGAGTGCCCTAGCTTAGTTACTGCGACCACCTGAGAGAAAGGACAGGAAAGTCGGCAAAAAAAGCGTACATCATTAGAAGGCCAGTAAGATTTTATCTGAGCTCCTTAAATATTTTATATATAGTTTTATATATATAAAGAAACAAAATCTTTGGAAATCATAATCTTTGGAAAAAAAAATGGTTGGGGTCAGCTTCCAGTTTAACCGGATGCAGCTAAACACCAGTAATTTACATGGAGCGACTGTCTGACCTCTACAATCCAGTTACTGGATAACACGATACCCTTTGGCGGTTGACGGTTTGTCGGACTTTTGGGCTTCCGATACGCGTAACGACTGTCAATGATTGTGGAATGACAGCCGGGACCAATGGCTTAAAATGCTTTCCGAGGCACGGAGGGGTTTCACCCATCCACGAACCGACCACGGCAAGCGTAGCTTAACTCTTCGATCACGCGTGGCTGTTATCATTTCGCCCATCCTCTGTCATGGGCTCCCCTAATCAAATAGCTGATTACCTGGTCGGCCACTTCCTTCTCCAGCCCCTGCACATCGCCCGCAGCACTGCCGCAGCTCCTCACGGCTGCGGGTCCAGTCCCTCCTGCCGCCAACTGCCTCTTCAGATCCAGCAGCTTGTTGATCTCCGGCTGCCACACTAGCTTGTCTTTAGTTGATGCTTTGAGTTGGCGGACTTTTTCGGCCTGAAAAGAGAATGAAATAGGGAATTAAAAACAGTCGAGAGGTGTCGTGAGACACCCGACTGGAACACATTTGGCTAATGAGAGCTAGACCGAAAAAAGACCCACACCTGCGCATGCGCACGGACAGTGCAGTTCGCGTGCATTTTAGGAACATGTACGCGAACGGTTACTTAGGAGTTCGCGTGCAACTTTAATGTCCTCTCGCGGACACGAACAGCACGGTTCGCGTACATCTTAGTAACATAGTATGGACACTTTAAGTACTCGGTTCGCGCGCGTGAGCTTCGATTGCGCAGGTCTTTATAAGCGAACCGATCGCAACATGGCGCGTGCGCGTAGAATGTGACGCGTCCATAGCCATTCGCGGCGTCTAGCGTGCACGATTCGTGCGCGTGCGCTGGTGTGGCCCGCCTTAAATTTTTGAAGTGAAAGTTCTATATAGACGGGGTGTATTAGGACTTTTCTGTCACGAAAAAGCGTTACGGCCGCGTGGAGGGGGTAGACGATATATCGCGTGGTGAGAGGCGGCAGCGGCGGAGGGAGAGAATAGATTGGAATCTCAAGTTTTTATATTGAACCGATTTGAAAAATTCTTTCACTGTTGGGAAGCTACACTATCCCCGGGTGACGTAGGCTATAATAAATTTTTAAAAAAAAAATGGGATCCTTACTAAAACTCCAATAATGTAACCCAAGGTGTAAAAAAATTACCTAAAATATTATTTACATCGCGTGCGCTGCGAAAACTATTGAAAGTGTCGCGACAGCTTATGTCTAACTATTATAGTTATGCCACAATAAGTATTCTTTTATTTAAAAAAATCAATTGAAATGCCGCCGCTAGAAAAGGCTCTTTATTTCTATCTTGGTATTAATCCTTATCAAAATAAATTCTACTTCACATTCAAGACGAAGCATTAGAAAAAGTTGCGTGGTAGCTGCTCACCCTGCTCGGCTAGCTAGGCACGGGCCGTACGGGAGGGGAGGCAATGTCAAGATAGGAAGTGCCGTAGGTAGCGAAGGTAGGGTAGGTAGGCCGATCCGTTTTGCCACTTGTCCGTTGAAGTTTCACTTCTACTATATGTCCTAGCACACATTTCGTCTTTTTTTTTGTTAAAATTCAAAATTCAAGTCATTTATTCAAACTAGGCTGAGAATCAGCACTTTTCGAACGTCAAAATTACATAAGACAGTCCCCCGGCACGCCCACCCTTCACGTTCTTCACGTAAAAAAAGTGGTCAAAATGTTACCTGGTCCATGGACTTACCCAATATAAAATATTTGTGTGGGGGGAAATTTCTGATTTGCCTGAGCAAAACCTGGGTACGGCCATGATCTGGTCAGTCTCTACCATTCACGATGATCTATCACCAGTTTGATCTATCCAGAAAAATGTTCATGAAATCCTTCATCACCATGGCTATAATATTTATAATAGGGATGATGCCTGGGTAAAAAAAATGAAATTCTAATTAGTCCGTCAGTCGGACAATAAAAAAAAATTAGACCCGTATTTTTTGCTTTATCATATTAATAAAAAATTACTTAGATAAAACGCATTTTAAGTTGGGGAGTGGGGGTCGCTACGTCACTAGTACGTATAAAATCTACATACTCGTGACGTCATGGCACATTTTACCTCAATGTATCGCCGTAATCTTTACATTACGTAAAAAATAAAAAATACGTGTCCAATATTTTTTTATAATCTCAAAGACGGACTAAAAATTTTTTTATTGTTATCATCCCTATTCTTTGCATCTTTCTCACCTGTTCCGCAACAGCTTTTTCCAAGCTACTAGCATCACCACTTGAAACACTGTTCTGTGGCGCAGCTTGTGTCTTCTGTGGAGCTGCAGCTGGCGTCTTCTGAGCAGCTTCAAGCTGTTTCTTGAGATCTAACAGCTTGGCGACTTCCGGCTGCCATACTGCCTTGTCTTTAGTTGATGCTTTCAGCTGACGGACTTTATCGGCCTGAAGAGAAAGGATAGACAACAAAGGTCAACGATATTCACCTTTAACTAGAATGGTAGGTACACTAACTAAACATGTACAGCCAGCACGGCCCACTGTCAACCATGTCTAGAAACCATCTATTAACAACCATTCAGTACCAGCATGGGCCACTAAAGACCATCCATCGTCATTAAGAGGCACTAGCAACCATCTGCCACCAGCATGGACCACTAACAACCATCTACTACCAGCATGACCCACTTTTTACCACCAGTATGGCCCATTGTCTATCATCTATCACAAGCTTGGCCCACTGTCTACCATCAAACACCAGTATGGACCACTAACAACCAACATAGGCCATTGACCATCATCAAAATGCACAACAAAGCTTCAACCAGTATTTCTCTCACCTGTTCTGCAACAGCTTTCTCCAAGCTACCCGCATCATTGCTCCGTGGTGCAGCTTGTGACTTCTGTGGAGCTGCAGCTTGTGCCTTCTGAGCAGCTTCGAGCTGTTTCTTGAGATCTAACAGCTTGGTGACTTCCGGCTGCCATACTGCCTTGTCTTTACTTGACGATTTGAGTAGGCGGACTTTTTCACCCTGGAATTGATTTATTACAAATATTAAATTAATTATTTTGAGAGTAGAGGTCATTATTTGCTTCATAAGTCTTTTCACAAAATCACTCCCACAGATTGCAAGAAAGCGAGAGGAAAGATTGTTACACATCAAAAATGTGCGCAATAACTAAAATAATTTAAAGAGATACATTTTTTTATCATAAATTTATTTGAACTGCTTAATTACCTGCTGTTTCACTGCTTCTTCAAGCTCTGCTACTGCAGCACTTCCGTTTTGCTGTAAACATTAATCATGAAGAAAAATTATAAAAAGTTAAACAAAATATTCTAGTTCACTAGTCAGCCACATTTCATATTTCCATACAGTAATATTGCCAAATTAATCAAAACAGGTAAATATTTGACAGCTGTTTGCAACGTTGCCGACTTTTTGAATCAAAATCTGCCTAGCCTGTTCCCAACTATGTTGGGGCCGGCTTCCAGTCTAACCGGATGCAGCTGAATACCAGTATTTAACATGGAGCGACTGCCTATCTGACCATCACAACCCAGTAACTGGGTAATACAATACCCCTTGGTAAGACTGGTTGTCAGACTTTCGAGCTTCTGACGACCTGTAACGACTGTCAAAGATCCACGAATGACAGCCGGGACCAGCGACTTAACGTGCTTTACGAGGCACGGAGGAGTCTCGGTATGCATAGATGGTCACCCATCCACGGACCGACCCCAGCAAGCGTAGCTTAACCTGATGGATCGACCCGTGCGGCTGTTTACTTAGCCACGAGCTCATATTGAATAAACTCTCTGAACTTGTTGCAGAAAACAATATTAGACTCGATTTAAATGGTTCTTTAATGAAATTAACGAAAACATTAGCGTTAATGATTCATTACGTAATGGGGCATTAATGTTTGTCTTCGTTCAACTAGGTGACAGTAAGAATAGAGTCTGATTAACGTATAAACTCTTTTATTTCTCTCTAACCTTATTAGCTCTCTCGCTCTGCGTGCCCGCGTACTTGGCGCGAAGCTTCTCCAACACTTCAGGCTCGATCTTAGCGAATAGCGGTTCTGGTTTGCCGATGACGTGGCCGTATGGTAGGTATTGGAGGAGGGATGGGTTCCTGAAATTTAAAAGAATTATTGTTCAGTGAGTTTCGGCCATTTTCAGGCAAAAAATCATAATTTGGTCATATTTTCGTTTTCGGCCATAAACCAGCCGAAGGTTCGGCCAACAAGTTCGAAAATCAGAAGTTCGTGAATTGCGTCAAGCACGCTACTTCGTAAAGCTCGGCAATATCGAGTGAATCAATACAACAAGAAATACACGAAATTTTTTATCCTCCTAGTAGAATTATCGTGATTTATTTTAAAATACGATAATATCCTTATATATCGATGATATCTCCTTAGGTATAAAAAAAAACAAACAATACTTCAGTGTACAGCAAAGTCTAAATCATTTTCGGTTACGGCTTCGTTTTCGGCCGAAAATGAGACTAAAGCCGAAGCTTCTTTGTTTTCGTTTTCGGCTGAAAATCCATTTTACCATTGCCGCTTCAATTTACATTTTGCAGTGCCAACATTTCGAATATGAACCTAATCAATAACAATTTATTATCGTCATGATAAAATACTGTTTAATTTTTAAATAATTGTTATTCAAACAGGCAAATAACCACAAATAACAGCAAGAAAATTAAAAGTAACCAATTCATGTCTACAGTTGAAATTAATAAATGTTCAACATCTTACCTCTAATTGAATCGTCAAATGGGCTTTTCAAAGGCCAAAAGGACCCCTGCCCATATTCGAAAGGACTTACAAGTTTAACAAAATCTGTGAATTTGACGTCTAACTTTAACAAAACTATTACAAGGTTAGATATGAAAATATTATTTTTAAATCATTTTGCAAATAAAACTAAAGATGGTACTATAGCGGCTAAAGTTTTTTCAAAAGCAACAAAGGTTCTTAATTTTGTTCTCTATTTGTTCGAAATTTGAAGTTCAATTTGTTTTAGTTTAGTTTCGGCCAGTCTATCATCGTAAAATAGTAAGTTGGAGTCTCATTTCCTACGAAATGTATGGGAAAAGGTTTTTGCGATTTCTGACTTTTCTAATACTCAAACCTCAGTTGGTCTAGTAGAGGTTTTTGATTA
Organism: Agrochola lota; assembly: GCA_947364205.1. NCBI lineage: Eukaryota > Metazoa > Arthropoda > Insecta > Lepidoptera > Noctuidae > Agrochola > Agrochola lota. Next base: position 10,839,702 of record OX376245.1, on the reverse strand, counting down.
TTTTTTTTGTGGACCTTATTGCCTTAGTTAGGCATTTAAGCTATATCGGTGATTACTTACTCAGGATTAATCCTCAGTGTCTCCGGCTTCACATTAAGCTGTTCCCTCAGTCTTCTGGAAGTCTCGGGCAGGTATGGAGACAGTAACGCACAGAGAAGACCGACCAGCTGACAGCAAAGACCGATGGCTGTCGCGCCACACTTTCTAGAATACCAAAAAAAAAGCAGTAAGTAATAAAAGTAAAAATAAATGTTGTATTATACACTATAAATTATATAAATATAACATTTATTTCAGGCAACACAGGCCCATAGAAAAATACCTTAACTTAAACATATATATTCCAATATAAACAAAACTTGTGTTATTAAATAAGGCTATGTAAAGCTTGTCCAGTTTGAAATGACGCGCCCCACTACTGCATTTTACGCACACGGTAATGCAATAGTGGGGCGCGTCATTTGAGACTGGACAAGCTTGTATAGCTTGTCCACTCTCAAATGACGCGCCACCACTTTTATTTTGACTTAATGTTTTTATGGTTTTGTTTGTATTGCTATTAAATCTACGAATAAATAAATAAATGTGTCGGCGCGTTTAAAGGTTTTACGACGCTCAACTTACTGAGTTGATTTTTGAACGATTTTGACAGCCGTCGATGTAACCCCGAGTACTAAAAAAGGCGGCCCTCCTATCAGAAGAAAGGATCGCGAACTTGGATCGAAGCCGGCATTGATTAATAATGACTGGGCTAAGGCGCTTTGCCTTAGCCCGGGTAAGGTGGGGGTGGTTAATAGTGATCATGGTGATTGGTGACTAGACTATTGTTGCAGTGCAGTGAGTTGATTGATGTGCGCTCGCGGTTTACGTACTCGAGGGAATGTCGTTTACATTATTGTTCATTTACCTAATGTGATTAGAGATATGTGATTAATCAGAATATTATTGTGTTTCATTTAATTACATCTCCTAGCAGAGTACTAGCAGTGATAGCCTTGTGGTGTGACAGTCACACCACTAAGCTATCACTGCTAGTACTCTGACTACTCTACTCGGACTGCCAAGTCATAGGTCTCGAGATCGAACCCAAGGCCCTGACTTTTCGGATTCATGTGCGTATTGTATAATTATCACTTGCTTCAAAAACGGTGAAGGAAAACATCGTGAGGAAACCGGCATGCCTGAGAGATATTTCTCGACGGCATGTGAAGCTAAGTCAGAGGCCCATGGGCGGCTTTAAAACTCTGACACCAGGTTAGCCTCTAACCACACGAAAAGAAGATCTCCTAGCTCGCAAACTCACGCATAACAGACAATAAGACCTCTTCTGATAAAGACGACATATTGCCTTTAAATGTAATTTCCTTGGTTTGCCACATAATACTTTGCACATAATTTGACCAAGAATCGTTCCGAATCTTGAGACCAAAACAAAAAATCATCTTGTAAAAATGTTACTGTTTTTCTCTTGTTATAAATGATAGGTTTTTTACATACATGCAGATACAGAGGTAAAATTTTATATCAGTTTGTATGTTTGTAAATGGTAATCTCTGCAAATACTGATCCGATTACAAATATTGTCATTAATACAGGCTGCCACCCGCGGCGTTGACATTTTTCGTCGGTTATTTAAAAAAAAAACTTCTGTTCCATACATTTTGACCGTGTAGGTATTGCATTTTTCAATGAAAGGGAGGTTTAAAAAAAAAAATACTGACGAAAAATTTCAACGCAGGGGCATTCAGAATCATGCACTGAATCCATGGTAACAGTTTTCGCGTCGATGTCCCTGCCACCCTGTAGAAAGTTATACTATTCCGGAGTATCATAGGATTTGATAGGATACTTTTTAGCAAGACGAAAGCAGAGTTTCTATAGACTTGCGGCTGAAACCGATAGTTACAAATTGTATGAAGTCCCTGACACATGTGCTAGTTGGTTAACGTGTGTTACAAGAGCCAGTGCCCTCTCCCGGGAGTAAATACTATTAAAAACTTATGCAATAAGAATAACAAAGGAGAAATAAAAAAATACTAAAGTAATACAAAACAATAAAAAATTATAAGAAATAGCTTGTAATGGTGATTATGTGTATACGTTTAGTGTGAGTGTGTGTGTGAGTGTGTGTGTGTGTCTGTAAATTGAATTGAATGTTCAGGAAAGATTGACTGGGATCTCGAGATTACAGATAGTTAACTATAAAATAGTCACAATTGAACTTACTTATCGTCATCGGATCCCTTCAGCAGTACCCACGGCTGTTGGAACTGCATGTGCTGGTTACCGATGCGGGATATTGACAGGACGTGACGTAACGCCTCGCGGAGACGACCCTTTTCCATGTGTTGGACGTAGGCTGGAGAGGAAAAAATATAACATCAGGCTTGTATTCTTAGAAGCGGTAGGCAGAGGTGTAAAGTAAGCCCATATTTTGACATTTATGTTTTTAGTCCCATGTAAAAGGGGACGCTTGTTGCCATTAGTAAAACTTTTAGTACGTTTTCATATGTCGTTACTTATCAAAAGATTTAGAAGCTAGTAGCATAGCATCGATAGTCGAGGTCTGCAAAATATAAACCTTTTTCTACTCTATAGTCTCCCGTTGCCTTTACCAGCCATAGACACTTTGGTTACCAGGGAGACGAACAAATTATCTTATTTGTAGACGGTCTTAACATTGTAAGTTTCTGAAATAGTTGTCATATACGTATATAGCGCCTCTATTTGGTGTCTATGTTAGTTACTATTTTAAGCCATAAACTACCTGTCTCTTCTTCACACCAGTAGCAAAAGACAGCAACACAACTCATTTACTTTAGTGGGTTGGATAGCCCGCCCGGATGACGATACTTAATTCGTGAAAAAAAGAAGCAGTGAATAACTGACAAGTTAAGTCTGATGACGTGGTTCCTGCATGATTCTGTCTGTCTCATACGGGGCATCGTCCTTAAGGCTCGTCTTTAGCCAGCATGGACTATCGACCCGCAGACCGACTATCTCCCACCATGGTGGACAAGTGACGACCATCTATCACCGGCATGGCCCACTGTCTACCATCTATCACCAGCATGGACCATTATCTACTATCCATCGCCACCATGGCCCACTACCTACCATCTATCTCACCCACTCACACTCTAAAACGGAATAAATTCTCACACTCGATGTGCAATTTTTACGGCCGGGTGTTGCATCTTAGTTATGACAACCCTAAACTATCTCTGTCTAGGGAAGCCTGTTAGAAAAAGCCAGCAATACTATTAATAATATGACTTACCAATAACCTCTCTATTGACTAGCGCGACCAGCTCATAGTCGGCCTGCGTCAGCGCTAGGTCAGGCACACGACCCTTGAACGTGTTCGCGCAGAAGCTTAGCGATCGATGGCAGAAGTTACCGAGGTTGTTTAGCAGTTCAGAGTTATTTCTGTGGGGAAAATAAGATTAGATAAGTTATAAATACGTGGACAACAGGAAAGATTGCAAAAATAAAGTGAAATTTACACTAATATGATAATGAGAATAGATTTGTGTTTTTATTTATTTATTTAACAGTTTATGTACACACATTATAAATAGACAAGAAGAAAGGAACAGAAAAATACGTACAAAGGTGATGCTTATTTCTAAAGAAATCTCTTCCAACATACCTGCGATAGGAAAGTAGTTAAAGAGATGTAGACAACGTGTGTAAGATTAGAAGAGAAAATAATATACATAAAATAAAAACACTTAATTATTCGCTAATTTAACTATAAACATACAATATGAGAATAAACTTACATACATACTTCTAAAATAAATAACCCTAAAATATATATACTTAATTATAATGTAGTATAAAATAATAAATGCAAAATATGCAACTATGACTATGTTTGTTTGTAATGAATATAAACTGAAATATTACTGGACCGATATAAAATATTGCTTTTTTTTGGATGTTGAGATATTTTTTTGTTACTGGTAATATAGCATTCTTGCTATACATGTATAAAATAAAAACTTTCAATTCAGACTTATAAATCCATAGAATGTTAGTACAGTAAAACTTATGAAACTAGTGTGTTGCGTAATGTAAATTATTTTGAATACTATTATAGAGAATCTTTATTTATTTGTTCTTCTAACTGAACAGACAGCTGTGCTGCTGGACAGTTTGTTGCGCCACTTCTCCCCAGCTAATGCACTAGGAAGTGGTGAAGGGCGGGCGTGCCGGGGGACTGTCTTATGTTATTGACGTTCGAAAAGTGCTGATTCTCAGCCTAGTTTGAATAAATGACTTTTGAATTTTGAATTTTTGAATTTTGTTAGTATTTATATTATCAGTAAAAATAATATCTGATTAACAGTTTAAATATCAGTTAATCACTGAGTAACATAGGCTACTAATATTATAAAGAGAAAAGATTAGATTTTTGTATGTTTGTTTGTAATAAATAAACTCAAAAACTACAGGACCGATTTACAAAAAAAAAAAACATTAATATAATGCTATATTATCACTGAGTAACACATGTTATAATTTATAAAGATATCACACGGGTGAAGCCGCTGACGGCTAGTGTTGTATACAATTATAATCTTATTCAATAATACCAGCCTGTTACTGTCCCACTGCAGGGCAAAGGCCTCTTCTCATACAGAGAAGGCACGAGCATTGATCACCACGCTTGCTCAAGACGGGTTGGTGATTTCAGACTTATATGAACTATAAGTCCAGGTTTCCTCACGATGTTTTCCTTCACCGATGTCAGTAATGTTCAATATACTATTATATATTTTTTTTTTTTTTTTACAATTACTTTTATAAGATTTGACCGCCATGTTACTGTTCAGGCTGTCAGAAACTGTTAGATAAAAAAATTATCTCACCGTGTGCCAAGTTCAACCCAGCTAAAACTGGAGTCGGAAGTCTCAGGTCTGATGCTAGCCAGGTAGAACCGCCACACATCTGAAGGTATACCCGTGTCCTAGAAAATATAACATAATAACGTTCAATACACAAATAATCATACTAGGTATTGTGGAAAAATAAATAAATTGAAAAATATAGATTTGTGCTTTACAATGACGGTTACATAACACAGTTTTGTTTGATAAATCGAATCTATAGAAAATTTATGTTTTTTTTTCCCCTAATTACAAGTTTAACCTCATTTTGAGTATGATAGATTTTAGATAACGCTTTAAAAAAAATAGATAAGATTGATCTGTAGTTTAAAAAAAAAAAAAAAAAATTTTTTTTTTTACTGTAGCTTTTACGGATAAGCAGCTATAGAGGTTTTAGTTACGACGGAGCAGGCGAGGCCGCGGCGGACGTTGGAGACTATACGTGGTCGCGCGGGCCGGCCGTGGGACTGACTACCGGCCACATGCGAGTCGGACTCGAAGGGTACCGAGGGACGTACCTCCGTGCGGTATTTTGCATTCTTGTATGGGAACCCCCTTTTATTTTTAACTTTAATTTATTTTTATTATTTGTTGTTATAGCGGCAATAGAAATACACAACCTGTGAAGTTTTTAATTGTCCGGATATTACTTGTTGTTCATGAGATCAGCCCACTGACAGAGAGACAGACGGACGGACAGCGGAGGCTTAGTAATAGGGTTCCGTTTGGCACCCTAAAAAGTACTATAAGAGTGCTGGTTGCGGGTTTTAAATCGGTTACGCGACTCAAATGACAATTCAAACGTTTAGCTATTTTAGCCCTAATTTACTCTTAAAAGTAAAATAACTCTTAACATTATTAAAATAAAGATTATTTCTGTTTTTTTAGTTTACCTGAGCATCACTTCCAAATACACCAACTCCTCGTGATTTTGAGAACTTGCCGTCTTCATAGTTCAAGTATTCTGAAAAATAAAAGATCATCCATAAAGAGAGTGGTTTTTGAAACCGTGTGAAAGACATAAACCTGTCCTTTAAATGACGTCCATTATATGGTCGTCGCCATTTTTTTAATTTATTTATTTAAAGAAAAACAAACAGTAACACAATAAAAATAGTCATAATGTCTTACTGACTTCTGACATTATCCATGAACTCATATCTGGATTATTAAATTTATAAAAGTAAACGTAAATTTGTGTGCGTAAATTATTAAACATTACGTCATTATATAATACTTTGCTGATGCTTTTTTTTTTTCTTAAGAACAACTGTCATTGCGGCCGCTATGTCAGCTATGTGACACTTTCTTCAAAAATTCGAGCGATACAGTCAATTTTTTTCAGAAAATATTTTTTCTAATACAAATAATCCCCGTGAGAAATCTTCTCAAGGATTTTAACGCAGATTTTTCTTTATTTTGTCTAATTTTCCTGGGTTTATAATGTACCTGTCGCGAACAGATGGCTGACCAGCACATGCCCCTCGTTGACGCCCATGAGCGTTGCCGGGAACATGACGCAGTGGAACGGCACGTTGTCCTTAGCCATGAACTGGTACAATTTTACCTACAGACAAAAAATATTCATATTTAGTTCTAGTAGAGGTACTTCCGGGAAGTACTTGCACTACCCCTAATTCGGGCCTTTACTCGATATGACAGTTCACAAGTAACCCGAGAATAAACAATTTGTTAATAATGTGTCAAATTAAAATGATTAAACTTAAACTCAAAGCATTTATTTCAATTAAACCATTTACAGGCACTTTTAAACTTTCAAGGAGTCAGTCAGAAATATGAAGCTAGTTACCCTTTGCAAAGCGTAGTAGGCTAGTAGGTACCTATGGAGAAGAACGGGCAAGAAACTCCACGGACACACTTTTAAATAAAAAAATTGGGCCTGACAGTAGTCGCATTTAAATGATGTGTAACATCTGACATCTCACTTTGGTAATAAGCAACATTAAAGGGGCGAAGCCTCGTCAATGTCGTTTATCTAGCACCGCGCGCGCTCATTGGTCAAATCAAATAGCGCGCATTTCCCCGACTTCCTGTTACACACTTCCGTCCCTTTTCACGAAATCACTCCCACAGATTTTTAAGATAGGTATATATAATGTTCTGTGCACAGATTGCAGGAAAGCGAGAGAGATGTTACACATAAAAAAAATGCTGTTTCATACAAAAGTGCAATACCTACGCGATCAATATGTATGGAACAACTAATTTATTTTTTAATAACCAACGAAAAATTTCAACGCAGCGGGGTCCAGAATCATGCACTGCATTCATGGTAACATGGTTGCCTGTCGATGTGCCTACCAGCCTGTATTTACATTTTGCCACAATACTTAGTAGTTCACCATCTGACATAGTTCCAAACAGAATATCGGGAACAGTGTCCAAGCTACCGGCGGGCAGGGCTCCAGAGAGAGGAACCTCCTGACAATGCGAGCCGTGTCTAATGAGTACCACTTTCTGAATCAAGCCCTTGATCCAGCTGCCCAACGAGAGCCTCCTTAGGCGTTAGTCGACAACCTCGCGAGCTAAGTCAAGATACTTGATTTGTTTATCTTTCTCGGCTTTCACGAGGTTCTCGTCATGCGGGACCGTTAGGTCTAAATAAATAAATACTAAGTCTACTCACATCATGCTCTTTGTCAGGTTTCCACCACTTCTCGAACTCCTTGGTCGCGTTCTGTGTGATGCTCAGGTAGCCGATCGGCGCGTCGAACCACACGTAGAATACCTTTAGGAAGAAATTGTTAAATATTTTAAACTTTCAAATATACAAATATTGCTCATTTCATAATAATAATCTCTACGCTGACGTCGCGGTGGGGTTTGCGCGCTCCGAACTCTAGGTCTGTGCCATATTTTAAACTTTGAAGCTACATCAAGTTTGCCGATAAATGATCAACTGAATCAAGGTAGAGAAAAAGAGAGTTGTTTATTAAATATTTATCTTTCTATTCTCTGCTTATTAATAAACGCGGAGTAAAGTTATGTTTGGCTTTCAGATCCTACTAATCTAAATTAATATTGTATAGAGAAAATATTAGATTTTTTGTATGTATGTTTGTTTGTAATGAATAAACTCTAAAACCACAGGACCGATTACAAAAATTCTTTCACCAGTACAATGCTATATTATGACCAGTGATCGGAGTAGGTAGATTGATTTTTAGTACTTGTATCATAAATGCACACAGAAAGAATAACATGGATGCGCACTCTACGAACCGAAGTAAACGAGTGAACTACCTGGCATGTCGTCGGCGGGCGTACGCATTGTTCTGATAACCGGTTATTGTACCACCCATGATCCTTTGTTCTGATTGGTCGTTGGGTTTTGTCAAATCGTGACAAAAAAAAAATAGGAAGAATAATAAAGAATAAAATTGCTCATTTTATTACAATTCCTACCTTTTTTTTGAGGATGGCAAATCATCAAATGACTCCTTCCACTCTGGCAGAATACAATTCCTACATAAGTTCCGGTTTTTTTTTAATAATCCACCAATTCCGGAGGAATGTCCATAGTAATATATACGTTTCGGATCAATGACCCCAGTTCAATCTACCTACTCCGATCACTGATTATGACTGAGTAACATGGGCTATAGTTTATAAAGATATCACGCGGGCGAAGCCGACAACCTTTTGCGTTTATAATATCATAAACGGGCAAGGTTGTGGGGATGAATGTATGGATAAAAAAAACAAAAAAACTACTAAACAGATTTAGATGAAGTTCGGTAAACAGATTTAGAACCTGGATTATCACATAGGATACTTTTTATCCCGATATTACCACGGGATCGAGATTTATGCGAATGAAAAAACCGCGGGGCGCAGCTAGTTTACCATAGATTTTTCGAGGTTTTATTAATAAAAGTGGTTTGAGGTTACACGTTTATCGCGAGATGCATAATCACTGTGTGATTCGTTCTTTATAAGCTCTATTCACATTTTCGGGTCAGAGCTGTCCCAGGAGCTTGGTATCTTGTGTGGATACAAAAGTTCTGGAACATTGAAAGCCAGGGTCCGAACAGAATCATACAAAATGTATGAAAGAAATCGAATTTCCAGTCTATGAAGCTCAGTAGGCTCTGATCCTGATGAATTGTGTGGATGGCCAGCTCAATACAATCGATGTTAGTTACTTTCGGCGAGCCTGATATGGTTTTCAGATGGCTTATTTCTAGCTCTTTAGGACCTGATTGCCTTTAGTTTGTAAGTTAAAGCATAGATTAGTACAGATTGTTCACTCCGCAAATTCATTTAAATAAAAAGCGACTCTTGCTACGACACAATAAAGTGCAATTCAGGTCGCATAGCGCTAATTACCTACAGTTATATTCACCTAGAAGTTGCCTCTCTTTCTATCGCGTGACTCTTATATCTTCTGACTACGTTACGCCCACTGAACTCGACAAGTCGAGCCGCATACCTACTTGTAGCATCATATCTAAAATGCGGAGTGAACTGTGTGTATATATCTTTGGTTAAAGACTAGATTGAAAGCTTATTTACCTTGTTAGTATACCCTTCAATAGGCACAGGCACGCCCCACTTGAGGTCCCTGGTCACAGCCCTCGCCCGGAGCGGTTCCCTCATCCACGCCCGCGACACCGCGCGCGCGGGAGGGGACCATTGCTTCTCTGCCGAGCTTATCCACGTGCGGATTGAAGGTTCTAGCTGTGGACAAAAAAATATATGCAAAAGGCTGAAAATTGATGATCGATAACCAATATGGACCATTGTCTAAAGTTTATATTAGCCAGCATTGGCCAGTCTCATAACCAGCGTTAAGCTACTCCGCATTGTGTAAATAGTTGAATAGCCAGCATGGGCCACGGAGTTAATAGGCCAATAGACATACAATCGACATACTGAGCCACTGTAAGTAATAGTTCATTGATTCAGGCGTGACTTGGCGGAACTTATTCTATATAAAATTTCTAAAGAGTCGTAAAAAACCCCCGAGCGCCAGATGCCCAGGGTTCGGTGCTCGGCGTGGCAACACGCCATGTTCGGGTTAGCGACAAGTCAATCGTCATCCTGAGGATGCCTCGTTGAGAGGTGAGACACGTGTCGATTTCTTACAGGGTTCTTTATGACTCTTTAAGAACAGTTACGCGGATTAGGTTACTAAATATACGTCGTCTTCTATTGTATTTTTTACTGCGATCTCTCGTGTCCGGCCCTGGTTCAGGCCATGGTTCGGAGCGAGAGTGCATGGGAGGCCGTCACCTCCTTCTGCGAAGCAGTTATGTTCGCGAAGGAGGAGGCGGAGCGCGCGAGGGAGATGCAAGCTGCACGCCCTCGCGGCCCTAGTCGCCGCAGGAGACGCCCCGGGCGTCGGGAGTCGAGAGCCGACTTCCGGCCACCGTAGGCGCGGGCTTGCGGACGGTGAGCAATGGGCAGCTCGCCGTCCGATAAGGACCAGGCCCGGGTCGACGGCGCGTTGTGTTCCACGCGCGCCTCAACGAGATGTCAGCACCAACTGACGGGGTCGAAAGACCAATGCCTGCTGGGGTTGCGGGTTTGTCCGAAAGGGATATCGGGGCCCCGGCACATAGGCAACGGAAGGAACACGGGTGGGTCTGGACACACCCTCCCGCTCCACGCAGAGCGGGAGAAGAGACATCAAAAAAAAAAAAGGATGCCTCGTAGGGAGGCGAAACACGTGTCGATTGGTTACATGATTTTTTATGACTCTTTAGGAATAGTTAAAGAAAAAAGAGAAAAAATTAAATATATTTAGCACAGACTAAAAGGCTCACAACACAAAATATTTTACTACTAGTAAGTATAAACAAATTTTAAAAAAAGAAAGAAAGAAATTTAAAGTGTAAAGTGCGTTGTAAGATATTAGCCGGAATGTGCTGCGCCAAATAGGCCCAGTTCAGCAAAAATGCCAGACAACTAGTGTCTGACGCTGGTTTTCAACTGGATCTGAAGTGTGAGGTGACGAATGTAAATCAGTTACATACTGCAATGTGTGTATGTATTATTAAATATAATAAATTTGTGTAAGATAATAATAATAATGAATATTTCAATAGTTATATTTATAGTTAAGCGGAATAGGTTACTAAATATATCTACGTCAATTGTATTTTTATAATAATAAATTACAAATTTAGGCTATGTGATCTATATCCAGTGAGGACCGTTGAGTTATTTTCGATGGCCAGCGGCCATTCAATAAATATGCCAATGGCAAACATAGGCCACTGTGTAAATATGTAATTGGCCATCATGGTCCAGTGTGTGAACGGACGATGGGCCAACATGGGCCACTGTGTAATTTCCCAGAACCAGTCATTGTATATCTCACCTGTCCCAACTCAATGAACAGCTGCTCACTAGGCCTGATGGTGGGCGAATGTCCACAAACTTTACACTTGGGCTGTACGAGCTCTGTGGCCGTGATCAGTTTGCCGCATTTGTCGCACTGGTCACCGCGAGCGCTCTCGTAACCACAGCCAGGGTACGGACATGTGCCTTCGACGAATCTGGGGAGAGAATGAGGTCAAATAAAAATTTTTAAAAAAATTGTTTAAATATTTTTTAATTATCAAAATAACACGAGTCATCAAACTGGTGATTTCGAAAATATGGTTAATAATTAGAATGCCCGATTTTCTAAATGGGAAATTAGTATCAAAACGACTGATCTTCAAATCGTCGGGGAAATTAAATCTAAGTTATAATGTAGCTGCGACCCGGTTTCACCCGCAGTCATGGTCTACCCATGAGCCAAATTTCATCCAAATCCGTTCAGCCGTTTTATCGTGAAAGCGTAACAAACAAACAAACTCACTTGCGCATTTATAATATTGGTTAGCATAGTATTAACGGTAGGTATAAAATGATTGATGAGTTATAAAATGGTTGATTTTGAAAACTTTCGAAATCCTCGAAAAGGGCTTTAGAAAAGTCACACAACACATTAAAAAAAAAAACAGAATTTTATTCTTCGTATTGAAAAAAACTTGAATTCTTTTAGAAGAAAATGAAAGAAAATACGTTTTTTTCGGTACACATGACGCAAAGAAACAAAAAAATTACAAGTTGGGGGAAAATATGCGTCACATCCACGGAAAACGGTCATCGCTCAGCATAATGCTGCGACCCTATAACCCGAATATGCGGGACAGAGCCACAGCGCTGGTTTTCAGCGACAGCCGGCGTGATGACGTCGACCGGTGCAGCATACAATGAGATATACAATGAGATATACAATGAGATATAAAAATAAAATAAATGTACAATAATCGATCGATTATATATAATTTCGTAAGTTTCCTGTATGTTCGTATGTGTCGTATCTCTTTTTGCCTTTCTTCTTCGGTTCTTAGAGCAGTCCCCAAATAAATGGAGCACACGGTCGAAAGAAAGAGAACAAGCATAATTTCAAATTGAAATTCAAAAGTCATTTATTCAAACTAGGCTGAGAATCAGCACTTTTCAAACGTCAAAATTACATAAGACAGTCCCCCGGCACGCCCACCCCTCACCACTCCCTAGTGCATTAGCTGGGGAGAAGAACTGGCGCAACAAACTCCCCAGCAGCACAGCTGTCTGTTCAGTTAGAAAACTTGATTCTATACAATAGTAGTTATGCAAAATAATGTACATTATGCAACGTAAAACATTAAATTAAATTATTTGCTATATGCCAGCTAGCACACGCCAATATACACAAATGTTACATAAATAAATGTTATGCATCTTACCTGTCAGCTAGAAATCTGTCGCAGTTTGTACAAAGTAGTTGATCGACAGACTGCGAGCTAACGAATCCATTGTCACGTAACTTTAAGAACATCCTCTGCGCTATTCTGTGGACAAAATACGATTATTTAGACCCAGATTACATTTACATATTTTTTTTACTTGGACTGTCCCACTGCTGGGCTAAGGCCTTCTAGGAACTCTTTTCCCGTATTTGATATTATGGAACAAAAAAAAAATGTATGTGGTCGGAGGACCTCCATCAAGAACAAAGTTCCTTACGCCATACTCACACGCATACACACTTGTATACAGGGTGGCAGGGACGACATCGCCGCGAAAACTGTTACCATGGATTCAGTACATGATTCTGAACACCCCTCCGTTGAAATTTCTCGTCGCTTATTACAAAAAAAAAATCTGCTGTTTCATAGAAAAGTGCAATACCTACGCGATCAAAATGTATGGAACAGCTGTTTTTTTTGTGTGTTCAGAATCATGTACTGAATCCATGGTATCAGTTTTCGCGTCGATGTCCCTGCCAACCTGTATAATAGAAAGAGACAGAGGGAGAGAGAAAGTCGCATGGAGGGTGTATAACGCTTTTTCCTTACGTGACGATTTCCACCAGACAACTCCTTCCGTAAGCCGCGTTAAAGAATTTCGTTCCAATTACATAAAATCACGCCAAAAATACCCAAAGGGCTAGGCAGAGGTGTACCTATAGTACACCCACATTTCGCCAGTTATGTTTAAGTCCCATGTAATAGGGGGCGAGCCTATTGCCATCAACCGGGCACAAATCCAGTCTCCGGGCTGCTACTGAGAAATTCCTATTGAAAAACCTAATAACACTTTTCCCGACGTGGGAATCGAATCCAGCACCTCAAGCTCAGCAGTAGCGCTTGCGACCAGTAGATGGACGAGCCAGTTCGTTCCGTTAAACTAATAAACAACAACCATGTCTTCATCCTGTAGATTATTTTATTTTATTGGAGGAGGAGCTCGTGGCTAAGTAATAAAAAAACATATGTGCAATTCACACGTGGTAGAAGTGAAACCTTCAAAAATAAGCATTTAATAACGCTTTTCGGAGTGCACGAAATTCACGAACACTTTGAACTTTTTGCTGTCTTTTTTATCTTGTTTTCCCTTTTGTTTTTTTCGATAGTTGCGACAATATTCTGCATTAGTTTTCGGCTTAATTGAAGAATTTTATTATAAAAATGATGAAGAATTGTATTATAAAAATGATGAAAAAACTCTACAAACGTTAATACGTACACGTATACAAAACAACATGCTTGTTGTGATGCCTTTTCTCAAGCTTTGTACTACGCATGCGCGCACAAACACGTATTAACAAACGGTACAACGCTGAGGCCCAAGCAAACTCCCACTATACCTTAGTAAACACGAGTGGAGGGGGTACAAAGCAGAGCACAAAGAGAACCACGAATATAAGACACACTGTATAATGCTTCCTATCTCACCCCACAATCCACCAGTTTCTCAAACGCAATTCCAATCGTTTCTTTGATTCCGCCGCCACCCATCGCAACCCTCTGGTTGTCGAGGCCGCCAGTTATGTCCCAAGTCAAATCAGTAAGATCCGCCGCCCGAGGCAAATCCTTTCCGACCCAGACGACCCCATAACCCTCCTCCAGGAGAGCAATAGCGAAACCAGTACAGTGAGAAAACACACACACCGACACACTTTTCCCCCCCGACCCTTGCTCGACGATGCGCCAGCCCGCGTCGATGCTGAGCCTGTAGCTTTAAATTCCCCGATTAATAATAATGATATACTTTCGATCCAGCCTGTCCCTCTTGCTGTCCTCCCCCCAGCGAACGCCCTAAGTCGAGGTTGGTACCCACAGGGGGTGCCCTTAGCGAGCGTTCGCCTAGTTTTAATTAGCATAGTTTTGCCCCTGGCTGGAGGCTTTGAGTGTAGAAGCTTAAGGCAGCCACAGGATTGACCGATTAAGTAGTCATGACCTCAGTGGTCAGCTAAGAGATGCCCTACATAAAAAAGCTTCCTATCTCATTTTCTCCCACGTTAAATCTTATGAATTTATGTGTCTGTCTCTTTTTCGTTTCATCGACTTTCAAATCACAACGATGCTAAAGAAGTTTTCACTTCAAAAAGGTCCGTGGAATGGTGTCCATCTTTACATACCGAGACTCCTCCGTGCCTCGGAAAGCACGTTAAGCCGTTGGTCCCGGCTGTCATTCGTGGATCTTTGACAGTCGTTACGGGTCGTCAGAAGTCCGAAAGTCTGACTATTCTTACCAAGGGGTATCGTATTACCCAGTTACTGGATTGTGGAGGTCCGATTTGTTATTTTGTCTATTCTTCTGTCGACAAACCCGTTTGTGTTGTGGTCATGCCACGCGTTGTGGTCATATATGGCACAACGACTCACACGCCGACAGAAAAAGTTCTGCATTGTAAAGCGTTGTCTCTGTCACTCATCGTGTTTGCTCTTTCTAAAGCTCGATTTGGAATACGAACGGATACTGTGATTACTTACTCAGTCTGTTGCGGTGTACTGGTGCGTCCGAAGTAGTCGAACCCGATGTTGAACCAGCGATATACATTGTTGTGAATGTCAAAGTATTTGTCGCAGATCTCTCGGGGAGATATACCTTCTTCTAGCGCCTGAAACACATGAAAACAACATATTAATAAGAAATAAGTAAAACCAGCCAAGTGTGAGTCGGACTGGCACACAAAGGGACCATCGTACATTATTTAGCAAATAAATGAAAATACGAAGCGAAGAATATTATTATTTTTCATCGCAAAGATAAATTTGTATTTCATAATGATACTACATATATCACACACACATACATATTCACAGTTCTTCGCAGTTCTTTTTAGGGTTCCGTAGTAAACAAGGAACCCTTATAGTTTTGCCATGTCCGTCTGTCTGTCCGCGGCTTAGCTCAGAGACGGTTAGTACTAGAAAGCTGTAATTTGGCATATGTATACATATTAATCATGCCGACAATGTGGTAAAATAAAATCAAGAAAAAAATATTTTTTTAGGGTACCTCCCCTACACGTAAAGTGGGGATGTTTTTTTTTTCTTCATCTACCCCATGTTGTGTGGTATCGTTAGAAAGGTCTTTCAAAAATATTGTAAGTTTGTGAAAACCATTTTTAGATTCGGGGATCCGTTTGCGAAATATTAAGCTTTTAACTGAATTTTATTTGTTAGAGTCAAGTTTCCCCCCCCCCCCCTGCCAACTAAATGGTTGTACATGAATTTGTGAAAAAATTCACAGCAGCAGATATATAACGAAATTAAAAGGAAAACTATGAGAACTAAGTAGGCTGTACAGGTTAACGAGTAATAATCAACCAAGTTAAATTTGCAGTTTGAAAAACATGATCTCCCATACATTCCGTATGGGAGAACACGTTTTTCAACTACAATGTTAAGTTTGTTATTGGGATAAATTCATCCCAACTACGGAACCCTTCATTGTGCGTGGTCCGACACGCACTTGGCCGGTTTTTTTACCTATCGTGGTATAGTAATCTTATTCTAGATGCATCGTCTTCACATATAATTATATAATTAATGTATACAAAATATTGTAAAAACATTTTAAAAGAGTAACGGTGGAGTTTCTTGCCCATTCTTCTCCATACGAAAACTACCGTTTGGAAGGGGCGACTGGAATCAATAATATTTTTTGTAAAATTGACGTTCATAAGTGCCTTTTATGTGCCTAATTGAAATAAATTGTTTGAGTTTGCAAAAAATCGCCCGCATTTAAATAAATACCTTATGAAGCGACGTTTTTAGTATTTCTTGATTATTTATAGTATATGGTATACAGACTTTTCAAATTCTTCCAGAACTTGTTTCGTTGTTGAGAGCTTGTACAAAAATGGTCTTAAACTGACTACTTGAACGGCCTCCTATTCCATCATTTTTGAATACAAAAAAAGTGGGGTGTCATTGCCTAGAGCGCATTGAGTAGAGAACAAATGATATATATTTTTTAATTTGTTCTCTACCCGATGAGCTCTAGGTAATGACACCCCACTTGCCACGGCTAGATTTTTTTTTTCAAAATCAAATGTTTATTGTATGGAGAACCCCCTTTAATTTAATTTAATTTTTATTATTTGTTGTTATAGCGGCAATAGAAATGCAAAATCTGTGAACATTTCAACTGTCCACCTATTATGGTTCATGAGATACAGCCCACTGACAGACAGATAGACAGACGGACAGTGGAGGCTTATTAATAGGGTTCCGTCTGGCACCGGCACGGAACTCTAAAAAGAAAGTAAATAATCATTTGGATACAGAATGGGACCTTGTATAACAGTTTAGGCAAAGATTATTAACAAAACAAGTCGAGATATTGTAAGAAGATATTATCATCTTACAAAAAAAGTCGAGATATTTTTTTTATTTTTTTATTTTTTATTAATCATTTATTAAAGAAGATATTATCATCTTACAAAACAAGTTGAGATATTGTAAGAAGATATTATCATCTTACAAAACAAGTCTAGATATTGTAAGAAGATATTATCATCTTACAAAACAAGTCCAGATATTGTAAGAAGATATTATCATCTTACAAAACAAGTCCAGATATTGTAAGAAGATATTATCATCTTACAAAACAAGTCCAGATATTGTAAGAAGATATTATCATCTTACAAAACAAGTCCAGATATTGTAAGAAGATATTATCATCTTACAAAACAAGTCCAGATATTGTAAGAAGATATTATCATCTTACAAAATAAGTCCATATATTGTAAGAAGATATTATCATCTTACAAAACAAGTCCAGATATTGTAAGAAGATATTATCATCTTACAAAACAAGTCTAGATATTGTAAGAAGATATTATCATCTTACAAATATTTTATTAAAATAACTATAAATGATACAAGTATTAGCTCACCTTCGTTTCCGTGGCGGTACCATATTCGTCTGTGCCAGATATGTACAATGTGTTGTAGTCACATAATCGACAATACCTGTAAAATTAAAAAAGTAATATTATCTTAATATATTTTATCAATAAATCCCTTTACACACAGAACTCATAATATTAAGAGCGTTTATTCTGAACGTGGGCAACGTCGCAAATAGATTTCAAATATTTCAGTTTTGATTTATTTAACAATATTACTGTGTGGAAATAAAAAATGTGGCTAACTAGCGAACTAGAATAGTGATTGTGAAATGCAATAATTAATATCTTAACACCGGAATGTTTAGTTTCAGATGTAAAAAAAACTATTTGGAAACTTTCCAAATGCGTTTTTACACCTAAAATGGGTACAACATCAAATTCAATGTTGTAATCGCAATTCATTATTAATATTCTAGTTCGCTAGTTAGCCACATTTCTTATTTCTATTCAGTAATATTGCTATAAGAATCAAAACAGGTAAATATTTGACAGTTATTTGCGACGTTGCCAACTTTTAGGATAAACCCTATTAATCCTCTTTTGTACTGTACAACAAAAACATGGGGATGGTTGGTCATCCACTCAACCCTCTACATGTTTTTTCGCATTCCTCGACACTTTTCACTTTTGTTACTTATTATAAACTCTAACTTATTACCGTCTAATTACAAAACGAGGTCTATCTGAACGCGCATTTACTTAACATGAACGCACCCGGAGCGAGACGTGCGCGCGCTCAGGTTGCGGCCAGAAACACCGGTACAGCAACACATATATGGCTAACCTGGAACTAAAGTGGTCTATGATACAAAATATTTTCAAATAAACCACTTTTGCCCGGATTAATTTATCGTTTTTATGTTCAAAGATGCTCATAGATGGATTTAGACAAAAATGTTACATACACCACTTTAGTTCCAGGTTAGCCATATGTCGATCTTTAATACCGCGATCGTGCGTGTCCACACCATTGCAAATTTAAAATATATTGTATAAAAGAGACGGCCTCTTTTATACAATATATGATTATTATAAACAAGTTGAGACATTATTATTTGAGTCTGAGTTTAAACTTAAACCTTCGAGCCAGTTGTTGTATTTCGAATTTTATTCTACGAATAGTCTAGTCAATTGAGGAGCTCGTGACTAAGTAATAACTGCCCCACGGGTCGATCCATCAGGTTAAGCTACGCTTGCCGGGGTTGGTCCGTGGATCGGTGATCATCTACACACCGAGACTCCTCCGTGCCTCGGA
Organism: Agrochola lota; assembly: GCA_947364205.1. NCBI lineage: Eukaryota > Metazoa > Arthropoda > Insecta > Lepidoptera > Noctuidae > Agrochola > Agrochola lota. The sequence continues at coordinate 10,820,846 of OX376245.1, read as the reverse complement.
AAGCACGTTAAGCCGTTGGTCCCGGTTGGTATTCGTGGATCTTTGACAGTCGTTACGGATCGTCAGAAGTCCGAAAATCTGACAACCAGTCTTACCAAAGAGTATCGTATTAACCAGTTACTGGTTGTGGAGGGCAGATAAGCAGTTGCTCCATGTAAAATACTGGTATTCAGCTGCATCCGGTTAGACTGGAAGCCGACCCCAATATAGTTGGGAAAAGGCTCGGCAGATTGAATAGTCTAGTCAATTTTAGTATTAAACAATTTACTGAGTACTATTTAACACTTTACAGAAAAATAATAATAATAATAATACTAGCCTGTTACTGTCCCACTGCTGGGCAAAGGCCTCTTCTCTCATACAGAGAAGGCACGAGCATTGATCACCACGCTTGCTCAAGACGGGTTGGTGATTTCAGACTTATATTAACTATAAGTCCAGGTTTCCTCACGATCTTTTCCTTCACCGATGTCAGTAATGTCCAAGATAAACTCAGAAAGTACATATGAATTGAAAAAGTCACATTGGTACTTGCCCGGATTTGAACCCACAACTTTGTGCATGAGAGGCGAGGCCTTAACCACTGGGCCATCATGACACATTACTGACTACAGAACGGGTCGAAATTGTTCGTTTTGTTTATAAAGTGTTATAATTTTGTTTTTCTACCTACCTAGCAAATATGTCAGCGGAGAGCACACAGCCGATAATGTTGCCCAGATGTGGCACGTTGTTCACGTAGGGAAGCGCTGATGTGATAAGAATGTTCTTACGATCTTTTACTGGTAACCTGGAAATAATAACAAATATATCATTGCTGGAAAATAGTAGTCATTTTCTGTTTGAAAAATATGAAATGTTTTTTTGGAAAGAATGTATAAAATAAACAAAAGTTTAAGAATTACCAAATAAACAATTTCTCCAGTATTTTGTACGAAAAGGTTTCTTGTTGTCTAGTATTTTCGGTGAAATTAGCTAGAGTTGTAAAAATATTCGTAAGCTTTAAATATGAACTTTTTTTTTATGAAACCCGTAATAAAAGAAAAAATTAACATTTATTCGCACTAAACTTGACATACTTATAAAGAAAAAATAAAGCACAAAACTCAAAAGAACAAATTTGGGGAAAAAATGCGTCAGAAACAAATATTCATCTGCAATAATACTAAATATATCAAGGTATTCCTTCCAACTTACATTTGACCGAGGCCCAGGGCCAGTTAAATCTTAATATATAACCTAAAGGTGGGTCCACATCTGCGCACGCGCACTAACAGTGCGGTTCGCGTTCATTTTAGGAACATAGTATGGACACCTTCACTTCACAGTTCGTGCGCGTAAGCTTCAATTGCGCAAGAGTGTCCATGGAGTTTCTTGCCCGTTCTTCTCCATAGGAACCTACTACGCGTTGGAATGGGCAACTAGCTTCATATTTCTGACTGACCGACCCCTTGACAATTCAAGAGTGCCTGTAATTGTTTTATTTGAATTAAATGGTTTGAGTTTGCGGATTCTTGCACGATAACCGTTCGCAACATGCGCGCGCACGTAGAATGTGACGCGTCCATAGTCATTCGAGACGCCTAGCGTGCACAGGTCGTGCGCGTACGCTGGTGAGGACTGACCTAGACATATCAGCAATACTCACACTAATTTCCCAGGAATCAGTGGTTTCTGTAACTTCTTGAGTCCATTTACCCAGTTCTCTTTAGCCGCTTCTACTTCTTCCGCTGTAGGTCCTAATTCTGCTACAGCGCCTTCATCTGGCGAGCTGTAACAGTTTACCGGCGAAATTTTATGTTCTGCACCCGAGTTTTTGCTAACAAACATTGAAAAAACAGCTTATGAAAATATTAAATAATAAATGATTCTATTTCCGTATGTACAAACAAACACTTTTACACGTCCATCATATTTTTTAAACTGGATGAGGTCGGCGTTCCCTATCTGACTACTCTGAAAAGAAAGGTCGAAACAATCTCACATGTCACAGTCTCTTTTAAAGTCCAGACATAATCTTGGTCAGATCACGTAGATTGGTGTCTGAAATGGTCTTTTGAGGAAAGAACCACACAGATTGAGTGGACCTGTCCAGTTGCATACATTTGTCAGTTATCGTGGAGCTCAACTTAAAAGTGAAGGCGAAATTCAAATTTTCTTACGTTTATTGCAATTTGCAGGCGAGTATCATGTTGTATGTTGATCTAAATATGATTTGCGGCTGTCTCAAGTGTTTATTTATAGAATTATAATCATAAAAATGATCAATACAACTCTCTAAGTTCATATAATCGCATTGAATGACTATTTCATGAAATCATGACATTTGAAGATTGTGCTTACTTATGGAGTTGTATTGCTGATTGTAATGATTATAATTATGTAAAGCCATATAGGTTACGGTCGCGAATCATATTTTAATCAACATAAAACCTCACACTGACCTGCAAAATGAAAAATCTAAAGAAAATTTAAATTTCGCTGGCTACCTTAGCGCATGCCCCTTAAGTAGTTCAACGATTCGACGAACAATGCCAAAGAAAAAAAAACGAATCGCAACAATATTTTAACTTGAAGTTTTACGGGCAGATTGTTAATGTACTTGACCAATTTGAAAACCTGCCCGTAAAACTTCAAGTAAAAATTTTGTTACGATTCGTTTTGCCACTTGTCGGTTGAAGTTTCACTTGTAGTATGTGTTCCAGCACATATATTTTTTTTTTTCTAATACTTACATTTATAAACTCGTGTTATCTTTCGAATGGAATGTCCGAATTGAATAAGTCAAAAAGTTATATAAAGATATTGAAGCAGTCTTGAATATGAAGTAATTTATTTTGATAAGGATTAATACCAAGATACAAATAAAGAGCCTTTTCTAGCGGCGGCATTTCAATTAATTTAAAAAAATAAAAGAACACTTATTGTGGCATAACTATATTAGTTAGACATATGCTGTCGCGACAATTTTTGTAAATAATGATGTGTTCTGTAAAGTCGTAGTACATTATTTTATTCTATCATCAATAGATTCGCAGCGCACGCAATGTAAAGAATATTTTAGGGTTTTTTTTTCCACCTTGGGTTACATTATTGGAGTTTTAGTAAGGATCCCTAATTTTTTTGAAAATATAATATAGCCTATGTCCCCCGAGATACTGTAGCTTCCCAACAGTGAAAGAATTTTTCAAATCGGTTCAATATAAAAATTTGAGATTCCAATCTATTCTCTCCCTCCGCCGCTGCCGCCTCTCACCACGCGATATATCGTCTACCCCCTCCACGCGGCCGTAACGCTTTTTCGTGACGGAAAAATCCTAATACCCCCCGTCTATATAGAAGTTTCACTTCAAAAAATATATGTATCTTATTTGAATTTAACATCTTGCATACCATGTGTGAAATTGACTCACCCGACAGGTGTAGATAAGCTGGCGGCCTGCGGAATGCCGAGCGCTGACGACGCGCCGAAAGGACCCGTGGCTGATCCTCCCCACTGTTTTACAGCTTCCTGAAATATAGATAAGTACACAAATTATACACCCAATATCTGAAAGCCTTTTAAAGGTCAGACCAGAATCGTCTATGGTAGCCTATTAACCCAAATACCAATCCAAATCCTTACATATTGTAAAACAAAGTCCTTCGCCGCGTCTGTCTGTCTGTCTGTCTGAACGCGATAAACTCAAAAACTGCCGAATGGATTTTCAAACGGTTTTCACTAATGGACGGAGTGATTCGTGAGGAAGGGTTTAGTGTATAATTCATAAAGGTTTTATGTAAATTGGCTGAAATATGAAGATGATTGTTGAAGATGTCGGAAAAAACAATGCCGACTGGGAGCTTTACTAGCGTGCGCTGCTTAAACCGTAAAAGATACATATAATTAATGTTCTACAGGATTGTACATCTTAAAAAGTTCAACAAAAAAGTCTGCGATAGAATATTATATCTATCTCCTAAGGATGACTCATAGTAACCATTTTTATCTTTCAAAATTTGTAGTTATTTTGACCGGTATTATATCCTTATCGAATAAAATATGTTATTTAAACTGGGCATTTAATTTAGATTAAAATATGCCATGACATCATATCATATGAATACTTTAAAAGATATCACAGATTCAAAATTACGATTAACATAATAATTATGGATGACGGGTGGCGCGGCTCTGGGACAGGGTCAATGACCTTTTCATTGGCTATTAGGTATGCAATCATAGCGGGAAAGTCCGAAAGGGTTACCGTGGCCCCTGGCAAAGTACAGGCAACTGAAGGAACACGGGTGGCTTCCCTCCCGCCCTCCCGCTCTGCATAGAGCGGGAGAAGTAATTTGATAATTTCACACCCAAAAAAAAAAAGTATGCAATCATTGCTTCGCTTCCTTTTAATCCTGGGATTAAAAGGAAGCAATGATTGCATACCTTTTTTTTTAGTAGTAGTTAGTAGGTTCCCGTGGGATATTTTCCGACATCCACGCGGGCGACAACAAGTCTATAATAAAAAAAATAAGTCGATTTCGTGCCTGTTTGTGTGACCGTTTATTTTCTTAATTCCACAATGTATTTCACCATCATTTAAAGCATTTATTCCGAAATGCGTGTCAATTTCGGTACCAGCGGGGCTTGACGGTTGTGGGGTACCGGGTAACTTAGAAAGAAAAAGAAAAGAAAGAAAATACGTTTATTTGCGGTACACATGACGCAAGGTAAGAAGAAAACACGAAAATAAACAGTTTGGGGGAAAACATGCGTCACATCCACGCAAAACGGCCATCGCTCAGCATAAAGCTGCGACCCTATGCGAGACAGAGCCCCAGCGCTGGTTTTCAGCGACAGCCGGCGTTGACGTTATGACGTCAACCGGTGCAGCAGAGAAAAATAACAAAAGATAAAATGAATAAATACAATACACAAGATATTAACAGATATTAAACAGCACAGAAATCTCAATATTTTGACATGTTACTAACATCGCTAATGTTTTGGATGATGCAATCAACCTTGCGAAACAGAGGCAGATAGCTTGATAATACGAGTATATCTATAAAACAAAGTCGCTTTTCGCGTTTGCTTGTATGTCCGCGTTGTTCTTGTAAACCACGCAACAGATTTTGATGACGTTTTCATCATCGCATAGAGAATTAATTCCGGAAGTTTTGTGTGTGTAATACGTTAATATTAAAGTTATGTTTACCTAATAAATCTCGATATTTTGTAAAGTCGTAAAAACCGTGCGAAGCAGGAGCGGGTCGCTAGTTATTAAATATTATAAAGAGGTTGTTTCTTTTTTAACCGACTGCCAAAAAGGAGGAGGTTATATGTTTTTTTATGTATGTTCGCCGATTTCTCCGTCAATTGTGGAGCGATTTTGAAAATTATTTTTTTGTATGAAAGGGTATGCTCACTTTGCTTGGATAGTTTTTGAGTGAGCTTCAATATTACGTATTTTTCCGACTTAGTATATAAAGAAAGAAAGAAAGAAAGAAAAGTATTTATTGAGACTCGCACAATATATGTATATGTGGATGATATGATGATAACTTCCTGTCACTGTTATTTACTTAGCAGGTAGTGGTATTCGAATTTGTGTGGGGTAGGTACCACAACTAAAAACTGAAAAATAAAAACTTTTTACAAAAAAAAAAAACAACCCATTTCCAAAAAGGTGTCGGTGACTTTGGTTTTGAATTTTCAAAGTCAAAGTCAAACAATTTATTTCAATTAGGCACATAAAAGGCACTTAAAATTAAAGTTACTTTTCACTTTGTAATGTTTTTTTTTTGTCAGAGGTTTTTTTTTTTTTAATAATATGTGTCTTTGTAAATGGTAATCTCAGAAAATACTGAACTGATTACAAAAATGATTTCACTGATAGGAAGCTGGACTATTCCCGAGTGCATAGGCTAGTATCCTAACTTATAAATGCGAAAGTGCTTTCGTTCGTTTATTTGTTTGTTACTCAATCACGCAAAAACAGCTTGACGGATTTGGATGAAATTTGGCATACAGATAGACCATGAACTGGGTATTGATATTCGCTATTTTTCATCCTGGATCGCAGACGAAGTCGAAGGCAACAGCTTGTCTATACTAATACTATAAAGAGTAAAATATGTTTGTTTGTACGTAGGGGGTAATCTCCGGAACTACCAGTCGGATTTGAAAAATTATTTTTGCATTGGATAGCCCAATTCTTGAAGAAGCTTATAGGCTATGTAGCATCACGCTACAGCCGAAACTTCGCCAAAGGCAAAACTTCGTCACGCGGACGAAGTCGCGGGCAGAAGCTCGTATTTTATAAACTATAGTAAGAACGTCAATCTTACCTGGATAGCCTTAGCACTAGCTAACTCTTCGATCCACCGCACGATGTGGCTACATTCTGCTATGTAGGCTTGCTTCAGCTCTGGGTTGTAGTAGATCGGGTATAACGTGCTCCAGACTGATATGTCCACTGGGGATAGTTTGTCCTGTAAAGAGAAAAAACATAATTAAAATTTGAACTATTAATTTTAAATGTAAGCCGAATAAAACTGCTGGTTATTTCACTACACAAAAGTTAACGGCTATATAGTACTCGAACTATGAACCGAGTCGTCGGGCCATAACTTTCAGTGGCAATAAGAATATGCAATGCCTTGCGTCTTATCGATCGTTAGCTACTTGTTCCAGAAGCTCCATAACCGCAAGCGAGACAGACTAATAACAATGATTTATGGCCCGACGACTCAGTTCATAACGCGGCGAGTATAGTTAGGAAAGCCAAGACCAGAAACGAGAGTAGGGAAGTTTTACCTTGGTTTCGATTTCAACTCACCCCCAACGTATACTTGTGTGTCTGCAGCGTGTCGTTGGCAGTAGACAGCAGCGCTTGCAGCGACTGCTTGAGATCTGAGACGACGGCCTTCGCAGGCAGCACTGACGACACGGCCGGGTTGAGCCGCGTCGCTTCCCATTCTTACGCTATATCTGTATACGACTCACCCCCAACATATACTTGTGTGTCTGCAGCGTGTCGTTGGCAGTAGACAGCAGCGCTTGCAGCGACTGCTTGAGATCTGAGACGACGGACTTCGCAGCCAGCACTGACGACACGGCCGGGTTGAGCCGCGTCGCTTCCCATTCTTACGCTATATCTGTATACGACTCACCCCCAACATATACTTGTGTGTCTGCAGCGTGTCGTTGGCAGTAGACAGCAGCGCTTGCAGCGACTGCTTGAGATCTGAGACGACGGACTTCGCAGCCAGCACTGACGACACGGCCGGGTTGAGCCGCGTCGCTTCCCATTCTTACGCTATATCTGTATACGACTCACCCCCAACATATACTTGTGTGTCTGCAGCGTGTCGTTGGCAGTAGACAGCAGCGCTTGCAGCGACTGCTTGAGATCAGAGGCGACGCACTTCGCAGTCAACACTGACGAAGTGACGACACGGGCGGGTGGAGCCCTGTCGCTTCCCATTCTAACAATATATCTGTATACAACTCACCCCCAACATATACTTGTGTGTCTGCAGCATGTCGTTGGCAGTAGACAGCAGCGCTTGCAGCGACTGCTTGAGATCTGAGGCGACGCACTTCGCAGTCAACACTGACGAAGTGACGACACGGGCGGGTGGAGCCCTGTCGCTTCCCATTCTAACAATATATCTGTATACAACTCACCCCCAACATATACTTGTGTGTCTGCAGCATGTCGTTGGCAGTAGACAGCAGCGCTTGCAGCGACTGCTTGAGATCTGAGGCGACGCACTTCGCAGTCAACACTGACGAAGTGACGACACGGGCGGGTGGAGCCCTGTCGCTTCCCATTCTAACAATATATCTGTATACAACTCACCCCCAACATATACTTGTGTGTCTGCAGCATGTCGTTGGCAGTAGACAGCAGCGCTTGCAGCGACTGCTTGAGATCTGAGGCGACGCACTTCGCAGTCAGCACTGACGAAGTGCCGACACGGGCGGGTGCAGCCGTGTCGCTTTCGATTCTTACACTATATCTGTATACGACTCACCCCCAACATATACTTGTGTGTCTGCAGCATGTCGTTGGCAGTAGACAGCAGCGCTTGCAGCGACTGCTTGAGATCTGAGGCGACGGACTTCGCAGTTAGCACCGACGACACGGCCGGGTGGAGCCGCGTCGCTTCCCATTCTTGTAGCTGTTGGCTAGAGGAACGACACTTTAGTTAGTGAGGAAGAACGAAGAAACACCAAACTTAAATAGTTCATAAAACAGAGTGATTCTGACGATGTTTTCTCAACTCATTCCCAACGCTTTTCACACCTAAGAATACAAATAAATAAAATTGAAGTGTCTGTTTGTAATGTCAAAATAACAGCGTTCTATTAAATGCATATGTAAGTATTAAAAAAAAAACAAAAAAAAAATTTTGCTTGTCTCTGTGTCAGTTTGTTCCGGCTAATATCCGAAACGGGTGGACCGATTTTGCCGGGACGTTCACTGACAGCTAGATGCTGTTATATGGAATAACTTAAGCTACTTTTATTTTAGAAAAATAATTAATGTCCACGCGGGCGAAGCCGCATTCAGCAGCTAGTTTCGAACACATATTAGTAATCAGCAAATTAATTGGTGGATGTTTTCGCCAATCGCTCCATTTCCTCGCACAGCTCTGGTGGCAGCCTTAGTAGGCATTACAGTTCTACTGATGTAATGAACAGAACTAACTTCGTAAATTTTGTTATAATTGGTTATTAGTGCCAACAAAAAAAACCGGCCAAGTGCGAGTCGGAGTCAAAATCAGTCCAGCCGTTTTGGATATTAGCCGGAACAAATAGACAGACCGATAAAAATAAATGTTTTTAATTATAAGTACCGTTTATACTGTCACTGTTATTGTGACATTACAAATAGAGTTTTGAATTTTATTGTATTGATAAAGCATAGCTAGGCGGAAAGGCTTATTACTGTAGATCACGTCCGCCGGACGGGCGCTGCATGTCATCGTATCGCAGCCGCCAAAGGTGCATTCTTAGTATAGAATTGGCTAATTAGTATTCTGTCAAGATTCAATATTAATAAAATCTATTCAAACTCATATAAACTCCGAGCATGGCCAGCATGAATAAACAACCATTTTGCATAGGCATGCACTCAAACTGAACATTTGCCTTCCCTTGAAAGCTCATTCGATATAAAACAATGATTTATACCAGCGGCTGCGGCACAGAATAGTAAAAAAGGCGCACTCCGCATTCTAGGTCTGAAGCTACAACCTGGACGCGGTGGGCTCGTCTTGTCGGGTCAATTGAGTGAGTGTAACGTAGTCAGAAGATTTATGAGTTACGCGATAGAAAGAGAGGCAACTTCTAGTTGAATATAACTGTATACTCCTAGGTTTACGTAGTTAAATAAATGTAAACAAATCGTAAAAAGGATCTTCATAGATATAAAAATACGATAAAACCAAATTAAATTTATTTTAGAGTTTACAATAGTTTCTTCTTTAAACTTTCTTAATATAATAATATAATATTTTATAATATGTCTATTGTAAAGAACCCAACCTCTGAACGTCAACGAATTGTAACGTTGCTAAATTGAAGAGGACAGCCGTGACATTGCATGACAACTGAAGTGACAGGTATTGCGTTTAGTCGGTTACTTGACAGCTGTCTCGTCACGTGTTTTTTTTTTAATTTACCTTTATTTAACTACCTAAACTTATGGAATATAGGTAATAAGCGCTGTGCGACCTGAATTGACCTTGTGTTGTGAATTGCACTTTATTATGTCGTAGCAAGAGTCGCTTTTTATTTACATGATTTTGCGGAGTAAACCATCTGTAATACTGTGTGCTAGCGGGCAATTACGTCTTTATGTTTTGCTCAACTTATTCTCCTCCGTCCAATAATGGGTTGATTACTATGTGATAGGACTAACCCACCAAAGGTTGGTACGATTAGGTATTTATTCGGTCGTCACAAAAGGTTGCTAAAAACAGCTAGGTAAATCAAATCATCTAAATCTACTTAAAGCTTACTACTATACTTTACTGATCAAACTAAAGCACATCGCCCATTATAACAGTACCGCTCAAGTGCAGTAACGCCCCGGCAGCCCTTGAAAAATCTAGTCGCCAACGCGCCGTAAGCAAGGCGACCGCTCGCTGCCGGCGCGACACCGGTGAGGTGACAGCTTGTTGTTGATTCACAAGCTTAGAGAATATAACACTTGAAGAAGCCTTACGAACACTTCCCCTCTGTAAAAGTATAAGAACAAATGTTCTAGTACGTTCATAAAAACTACTTTCAAATCGATTCTAACGCACTTCGTAAATCGTTTTAAAGGCGCGCGGAGCTCCGTGAAAATGCCTATTTGTGCTGTTAAATGGTGTAAAAAGCGTTCACATGCGTCAAATTTACATAAAGAACTGAATAACTTTCCATATTTTTTTTTTCCTTGGATTTAAAATTTTAATAAAAACATGATAAAATTTTAAATCCTTACGTCGTAATCGATATCGATTTTTCATTCGATTCAACCATGATTCAATATAAAACGTAGCATGAATCGAGTATTTTCCTCACGTTGCTTCTGTGACGTCACCGAGTCTCGCTACATCTCGTTTTTATGTTCGTAAAGATCAAAATACTTTTCTTTTGCATTACGAAAATATACGTCAAATCAGCAAAACTTACACTTGACATGCGATTATGTCCTCTAGTAAAAATGTTAACGAGACTACCGTAGTGTTGAGGTCATGTTTGAAACCAAAATTGACATGTCGATAATTTCCTAGTAAAAGTTACTTAGTAATTATTTTTGTTTATTTTTTTTGATTGTTCAATGTTTTATCATTTGTTTATGTCCATTGAAGTGGTTCAATACATATTTTTTTTTTAACTTGACCTCATTGTTATTAATTTTTATAGTTTTATTTAATTGAAGTTATTTTCTCTTCATAATAAAATGTAACTATTTTATGCAACAGCTGTTTTATTTCATGGATTCAAGCAAAATTCCGAATGAATATCGATATCGATAAAATAAAAATTAATGGTACGGACTTCTCTTTCCGCTACCGCGTCCCCCGCTAAAAGTGACAGAATGTTTTGCTCGGAATATTGTGCATAAGGCTTCTCCAGCGTTATATATACTCTAAGTTCACAAGCGAGGCTTCACCGCGCGGACAGTGAGGCGCCGGCATGCATACCGCCTGCAGCCGCCTCGCTTGAAACGTGCTGTCGGCGCGACGGGTGACGGCTCGCGGATCGCGCACTGCCCGCGAGCCATCCAATATTTTGTATAGCCATCGTAAAATAGACTTTAATGCATTTGACTTAAAATCCTTACTTGAATGACAAGTTATTTGCCTTGTCGAAGCCGTGTTGCTATAATGAGCGATGTCCTTTACTGTAGGGACTAAATCTGTGCTACAGGTCACAATAATGCCGGTGCAAAATGCAATGTTCCCCGCGCATAGACTTTAGTGGCCAGTCGTTCCAGCGCCGCCGTGGCAACAACATGTGTTCTGTATAACTTATGTAAGAAGAAAGCGTCACTGTGCTTAATATCCTGGACAGCGGAATTTTATTTACTCTTCCTCTCCAACCACGACATCCGTCTCAACACTTACTAAGACTTAGGCCGCGTTCGAACCAAAAGCGATCGTCGCCAGAACTATCACTTTTTGTTCAGAAAAGCGGAAGGCGTCTTCTGTCCGCTCGAGCACGCGTTCCGTTTCACCGAAAAAAGTGACAAATCGCGCGTAGACCACGTCTTCGCCCGACGATCGCTTTTGGTTAGGATGCGCGGAAAGGATTAATTGACATGGGCTTGATAAATGCTCAGCAATTTCTTGCTCTAGATTTGCCTCTTTCTCTTGCTACAATAATAAAACCAAGACATACCACTGCCCATCATCAGATAGATCCAACACAGGGAACAGGTACTGCGCCGCTGCGTTACTCGAGAAGAAGCTGACGTTATCGTCGACCTCCAACAGGGGGAGCTGGCGCGGCCCTGCGAATACATCGTCTGCAATCACAGACAGGATGCTCAGTTGCCGTAACCCAGGGTTAGTTTAGAAGCTTTTGTGTTATGGAAGTTAGAGATGACAGTTGCTTTAAGTAATGAATCAGGGGTTTATTTATAAAGGTCACTTACTAAAGATAAGAGGCGTTCATTTACAAGTCAAAAATGTATGGTTACGCAATCCCTAATCACTACGAGCGCTTGTTCTGAAAGTTGGCAACGTCGCAAATAGTTGTCAAATATTTCGCTGATTTTGTTAATTTGATTTGTTTTGATTAATTTGGCAATATTACTGTATGGAATTATAACACTGAATTTGATGTTATAACCGATTTAGTTGTAAAAAGGCATTTGGAAAGTTTCCAAATACACGACGTAAACGCGGCATAGTTACACATAAGGCGTGACGCCCGTTCGTGGTGTCACGTGGTTTCTTAACAGACGAAGGGTTATAGTACCTATTGCATTTCATAATCAATATTTTAGTTCGCTAGTTAGCGACATTTCATATTTCCATACAATAATATTGCCAATTTAATCAGAATAGGTAAATATTTGACAGCTATTTGCGACGTTGCCAACTTTTAGGATAAACGCGCTTAACTTCAGGCAACGTTTCTAAATAAACCCCTAAGTTATGAAGGTTAGAGGTGATACTTGCTATGTAGTTAGGGTAGCCAGATGGCCGGGAAATCCGTGAATGCCCCGGAATTTTGCGTCTTGTCCCGTGTCCAGTAATCAGACTTTACAGTCCCGGATTCCAAACACCTATTACTTTTTTCTCCTTTTGGGAAAGAATATTTAGCCTGCCCGAACCGCAGACTTGTATCAATATTGACGTGTCTTGTTTATATTAGTAATTTTATTCGTTTTGCAAAGCCCTTGACTGAGACAAAATACGGAGATAAAATCCATTGATAAATATTTAAAAGTCTGGCAAGTTTTATGATCTAACTCGTGTTGATTTCCTACCAAAGTTTACCTAATCAACAAGCAGGTGCTCAATTTGGTTATTTTTTATTTTAATATTAGAAAAATACACAACATGTATTGATTGGTAATTTTTACTTGAAATGAGAGGTACTTTTGAAAATAACTTGCATTTTTTTTTCAGTTTAAAATATACAACAAGAAAACAAATGATTGAGGCGTAATTAAATACTTATTTATTTTCATATATTTTACTACGGCCCGACTCCGCTACCCTAGAATTGTCCCGGAAATGATAAGCCTTTATCTGGCAACCCTATATGTAGTAACCCTTACACCAAACAAAAACCAAGACAGAGCGCTGTAAACGTAAACATGTGTGCACTTTGTGTGGTGTAGTTTGATTGTAGTGTCATTGTAAAAGTTTGTAAATGTGTGCGTGTGAGCGTGTACGCACAGAGCGGAGCAGTAGTTGCGCATGCTTCACTGGATTGTTCGCAGCGCTCTGTCTTGGTTTTTTATTTGGTCTGAGGCAGTAACCAGGCGGGCAATTCACGACATCATAATTTTTTGGGTTCCGCACTTCCGAATGAAAAAACGGACCCCTTATAGGATCACTCGACATGTGACTGTCTGCCAGATTGGTCTGTAAGGTTTTACAGACTGTACCGGCTTACAATGAGGGTCACAATTTTTTTTTTAAAGAAAATACAGAAAATATTTCTATGCTTATAGATTTATAGTTCTATATTAAACTTAGAGAGACGTTTTCATGTAACGGATAAGAAGTCTATGGTCTTAAAATAACGTGGTAAAATCTCTCAATATAGTGCGTACGAACTAACATTTGCAGTTGGGAGTGTACTGGAGAACATGTTTTTCAACTACTATGTTAAGTTCTTGATATAAATTCATCCCAACTAGGAACCCTTGGGTTCCGTAATTACGGAACACTTCATTGTGCGTGGTCCGACACGCACTTGGCCGGTTTTTAATTTGATTTGAATTCGATTTTATATGAAATTTTATTTCTATACCGATGCATTTTATACCACACGTAGCAAGTATCACATATCACGAATATGAAAGCACACAAACAGACAGAAGAAATAAACACTAACCTCGGAAAGCTTGAGAGTGATTGTCGAAGAATGTATCTCCTGACAAATCTCCTTTTAGCTGTTGTGACTGATGATAAGAGTTATCAACACAATAGGGATGCTGACAAAACATTTTTTTTAGTCCGTCATGGAGATTATTAAAAAATATTGGACAGGTATTTTTTTCTTTTTTTACGTAATCTAAAGATTACGGTCACACATTGAGTTAAAATGTGCCATGACGTCACGAGTTTGTAGATTTTATACGTACTTGTGACGCAGCAACCCCCACTCCCCAACTTAAAATGAGTTCAACTAAGTATTTTTATTAATATGATAAAGCAAAAAATACGTGTCCAATATTTTTTAATAATCTCCATGATGGACTAATTAGAATTTCCTTTTTATACCCAGGCATCATCCCTATTACAACACCTAAGTTAGAGGTTTGAAACCAGATGGCAAGTAGCTGTAAGCTTAGTTATAAGTAAATATCTGTTGTAACTAAAGTATTGAGGAGGAAACGCATGTTACTAAAAGAGTGATGAATATAAATGTTGATAGATGGAGAGGGAGAGGAAGGCCAAAGAAAAGATTAATGGATTGTGTGAGAAATGATATGAAAGAGAAGAGAGTGAATGATAGCGTGACGGTTGACAGGGGAGAGTGGAAGCCGCATACGTGGTGCGCCAACCCCACGTACCATAGAATAAGGGCAGGAAGATGATGATGATGTTAGTATTGTTGATGTTAGCCGGCAAATTACTTTAACATGCGTGCTAACGAAACATGGTGTCATTCAAGGGCGGATCCAGAGGGGGCACAGGAGCACGTCCCCCTCCCAAACGGTTTAAGTAAAATAAAATCGAATCGTCTGGATGGAATGACCTGCATGCATATCTATCAAGACATTGCTTCAATGAACCCTGAAGAAGTAGGCTATCTTCAGGCAGGTCTTCATTGAAAAATAATGAATCCCAAAAACAGCACAGTGCAATACAAGATATGGGAGACACTTCTTATCTGTCTGGCCTCTCCCAGATATAAATCATGGATCGGCCGTTACTGTCATTGCGTAAGCATAACGATCTCGCGTGCTACAGTACGGTTGATGAATTATGCCCGGTCTGAACATAGGCACTCCGAACTTTCGCGCATGTGCTCTCACTCACACTCGCCTCATGTCACCATTTGGTTCCTAAAAAATGTCATTGCGCAGTCTTCTGCGCAAAGTTAGGACCGGCCATAATTCATCGGTCGTATTGTACTAGATTGCATTCCCTAGTCGATGTATCATTTGAGGACCGTATGGGTGCGCGGCGTGGGGGCGCGTTTGCATACAAGTCAGATGGCGTAGTAGGCGCCATTTTGTTTGGCTTTTTTAATAAGAATAAGCAGAGAGGCGTGAAGTTAATATAAAATACCACTACTACCTACCCTACCTACCCTACCCTACCCTACCCTACCTACCCTACCGACATACCTACCTACCTACCCTACCATACCTATCTTCCTACCTACCTACAGTACTAATACTGCTATAAAAAAATAGGGGTTAGTGGTAGAAGGTTGAAAATTTTGGATTGAATGTAGTTTTTGATGCCAAATCATAAAAAAGAATTTAAAAAAAATTGTCTGGTATGAAAAATAGTTTACATCCTATTCTCAAACCTACTGAACATACACACAAAATTTCATAAGAATCGGTCAAGCCGTTTGGGTGGGGTTTTGTTACAAACACTGTGATATGAGAATTTTATTTATTAGAAGAAGATAGATGTACCTAATACATAATGCCAGGTTACGTGAGGTGGATTACAGTCCACTCTCTCTCACAGAGAGGAGGCCAGTGCCCCAACAGTGGGAATGTTATAGGCTGGTTATACTATAATGCCTTTTGTCAAGCTTTTAAACTATCCACAACAATCTATAAAGACAATTTATCTCAACATATTAATAATCTTATATATAAAATTCTCGTATCACAATGTTAGTTACCATACTCCTCCGAAACGGCTTGACCGATTTTTATGAAATTTTATATGCATATTCAGAAAGTCTGAGAATCGGCTACTATCTATACATATTTTTCATACCCCTAAGGTAGGTAGGTAGGTGTAGGTAGGGTATGTAGGTAGGTATGTATGTAGGTATGTAAATACGTAGGTATGTAGGGTAGGTACGTAGGTAGGGCAGGTAGGTAGAATAGGTAGGTAGGTAGGTAGGTAGGTGGTTAGGGTAGGGTAGGGTAGGGTAGGTAGGTAGGTGGGTAGGGTAAGTAGGTAGGGTAGGTTTGTAGCGTAAGTTTGTAGGGTAGGTTTGTAGGGTAGGTTTATAGGGTAGGTTTGTAGGGTAGGTAAGGTAGGTAGGCTAGGTAGGTAGGTAGGTGCGCCGTAGATAAGTACATAATGCTACCCGTGCGAAGCCGGAGCGGGCAGCTAGTAATCTAATAAAATTATAACAAAAAAAAGATAAATAAAATGATAACTTAATCCGTTATTTAAATATTAAGTGCTTACGATAGTAATATTAAGCCATCAATGTTATCATTTGTATATTTATAAACATAGATAGTTTCGTTATAGAACTTCAATAAAAAAACAGCTTATCACTTATTGATAAAGTTATATAAATATTATTATCATACTTTTTATATTGATTTTATTTTGGTATGAGCATTGGATCATCTGAATATGCCTGCAATAACAAATCAGCACTTTTTGTTGCTTTTCAGTGTCTTAGAGTAGATAGAAAATCTCTATTTTTATATAACCTTGTTTCCAATTTCATGTATTTCCACGTACACGGACATCAACTTTATGAAAGTGTAAATAAAATTGATTTTAGACTGATTAGTACTGTTGAAAATATGAATTTGTAGCGCAAAATGACCCTTATTTGTAGGCATTACAGTTGTTTTTCGTAAAATTCGTGTTTGTTTACATGTTTGGCAAATATATTCCGAACGCAGATTAGTTACAATACGGCCGTTGAATCATGGCTGGTCTGAACATAGGCACTATTAACTTTCGCGCATGTGCTCTCACTCACACTCGCCTCATGTCACCATTTGGTTCCTAAAAAATGTTATTGCAATGACTTCTGCGCAAAGTTCAAATCGGCCATGATTCACTGGCTGTATTGTAGTAGCAGGATGACTATATTTGATGAGCAGAATGTACCTATACATTGTATTAAAGAAGGCTTTTAAATGTAAATCAAAGCAAAAATATCACAATTTCGCAGTGTGTAAGTGGAGACTGTATTTCCTGTTATCTTGGATGAACAACATATCCGAATACATGAATCCGAGCCTCTCGTAGTACCTATGTCGTCTTCAAAACCGCATAAAACCTTTTTGGACTTAATTATTTTGATCTTTAAGACCTTTATACCTATGTTTAAATATGCATGGTGGCTTTATTATGGAGTTCGTACAAAATACAATATTTAGAGATAAACATTAAAGCCTGGTTTTTTTGAGGTCATCCTAATAACTATTGATTCAACAAATTATCTGTATTAAAAGCAAATTATTTCTAAAAAGGGAGAGTTAAAAACTATGAGTCAATATTGGACCATATTAATTAGATAAACTCTGGCAGGAAAATACTTCAGAATCTAAGCTTAAATAACGCAAATTACTTTGGAGCACATTTATTCTGTCAGGTTATATACGGAGTACAGTCTCGGGCAGGAAAAAAAGAATCTTATAAGAAAAAAAATTGTTCTTTATGGAGAAACCACCTGTAAGAGTAAAGAGTTGTAGAAAGGTTTTCTGACGCAATACTTTTATTATTATTGTCATGAAATTATAGAATAATTTGAGCTTTTCCTCAAATTATTCTATAATTTCATGACACTACTTTTTATGTTACAAAAAAAAAACAAGTCTGATGAGCAGTGGACATAGACACATGGTTAGCATAGTAGCGATTTATGAAAGTGCATGCTCAAGCATGGAGAATAATATTAAATAAAGTTTTTCCTTTTGTATATTAAAACTGAAATATTGCGCACAGGAATTGCGCCCTTTACCAAAACATGACATGCATGCAAATAAAGACATTACTACAGATGAGAGACGCTAAATTCACCAAGATTAATTAATTTTCTAATGACGAATAGGAAAATACACCTACCTTCGAACGATGCACTGACAAGATCAACTTTCTTTCCAGCTAAGTTAGCCGCAATAAGCAGTTTTAACGTGGAAGTGTTGTTTTGGTTTGTGTAAATCTTCATTTTAATACAATTTTCAGTCTTAATCGTAATTTTAAAATCAATAACAATTTTCCATAACCTCTACATAAACGGGGTCTACCCAGCTGGCACAAAAATGTTTTTTGCGAAATGTGTGAATGACATTATTTTTTCTCTCTTCCTTACAGAGCTTTTTAGAAAGAAAACGACATACATTTGATGCTATATTTCATAAATTGTACGAATGGAAGAATGAACACCCTTAAAAGTGACAGAGCTGACAGCAAGACAGTTTCGGACTATTATCCAACTAAATACAAAATCACCACGCATTGAAGTATGACAAGGTAAAAGCGTGATTTACACCACCTAGTAGGATAGTACGTTTTGTTTGGCTCTGTTCATTTCAATGCTTCAAAAGTCAATACAAGAATTCTCAAAACGACACGAAGGTACTAGGTTGATTATCACTCTGTGACACGATGCAACGTGACTGACATGACATGACAGTGACCCGAATTGTGGATTGTTGTCACACTCACACTGGATCGGATCAGATGCACAGAGTACTTTCTGTCATAGAGGAAAGTTTTCTGTATTATCGGCAGGGACCGTACAACCCCGGATATGAGCTTTTCGAAAGCGTAAGCCGTTTATGAGGTTACCTTTATCTTATATAACTCCTTGAATGGGTTCTATGCTTGAAAACCAGTAAAAGGGTTATCTCTTCAATATGGATAACCCATTGGATGGGTTCTATACTTGAAGCCCAGTGTAAGGGATACCCCTTCATTATGGTAATATAAGGGTTTTGATCGGGTTACCATATGGTTATTCAATGAACTCGTGCTAAGTAAGTGGTGGGTGGGGTGGAGAGACCACCACGGACCATCCACAATCGCTGGCGCACATTGGCTTTATTTCACTAGACATCGTAGACTTGTAGACGTAACAAATGCTACCTAAATTTTAGATCCCTACATAGCGTACATCGTACCATAGGCCAAATTATCGTACGCCCCCATAATTATCGTACGGGTTGGCAACACTGCTGCAAATGCCTGCAAAAGTAATAAACAAGTACAGACATGAAAAAATCATAATAAATGTAATTTCAATATCCGGCCACCAAAGCTAAAATGAACTCTATATTACATGCAATAATGATCATAGATCCCTGTTTAGAACCCGCTCGGTAGGTAACTACAAAGGTGCCGCCACGGCCGCTTAACGCGTGCTATTCCATTTTGCAACCTATGCCGATCATCGAGAGACCATATTACATTGCTCCGAGTCCGAAAGTTACGCTGTTATCGTTTATAGTTGAAAGTGTAACCCTTTGAATGACTTAAATTAAGCCGTTTAAAAGGTTTACCTACATCGTATGGATTTTTGATTAACTGCTTAGAAAAACCCTATAGAAAACTCTTTCAATGGGTAACCAAAATTTGAATGACTTAAATTAAGCCGTTCAAATGGGTTACCCACATCGTATGGATTTTTAATTAACTGCTTAGAAAAACCCTATGGAAAACCCTTTCAATGAGTAACCAAAATGGTCCCTGATTATCGGCTTCGATTATCAGATGCTTGGAATCTTGGTTGTTTTCTTAGAGAAAATTAGTGAATAAATTATCTTACGGACTTACAATAAAATTAGTAACCACAATAAATGACTCCCCTTGAGTGAACTTAGTAAAGTCCTATTGATTAGTATAATTAAAACATCATGTCGAAATTAAATAATAAGTTAAAAAATAAGCACTTAGATGATTATACACGGTTAATTTTAGCTCGTTCTGGAACGAAACGCCATAAACTCGATCATCGAACTCGAAACGATTGGGACTATTATTTTCAATAAATTACAATTTAAAAAAAACACGAAAAATCTAATTTATTGTTTTTTTTGTGAAATAATGAGAACTCGAAGTAACTGCGATCAATGCATATGTGTGTAAAACGTATCGACGAACGACAACACTTGCGAACGGTACCCATTGAAAAATCCATTCATCGATCAGACAGCATAAACACACGTACGCAATAGATATATAGGTACACAAATAAAAATACGAAAAGCGAATTCAGACTTTATTTCTTGACAGAAAACGGTAACAAATAGAAAATTCACCAAACTAGGTACAAGGTAAGTAAGTACGCAGTTTACTAAAATTATTCTGAGAAGTGTCCGACCGGACTTCAAAAGGATGCACAACCGAATTCCGCGGTTAAGTGTATAAAAATAAGGTCTTAATTCGGTCCAATATTTTCATAGAAAAGGGCACCACCATCTTATAATGAACTCTATTCGACAGGTAAAACGATTAATTTTTCAGTTTACATTGCCTGCCTTTGTAGAAGCCGCCGCGCCGCGGCCGCAAGCAAGCATTGTCGCATAAAAATTGGTTTAGGCAGTATTCTTTTTATTTATCATAAATATGGTAGGCAGGTATGCTTATTAAGTACCTATTAGCTCGATTGGTCGACACTCGATTCAAGGTCTTAAATACAACTCCCAAGCGTACTCGTCGTGTCTAGTTAAAAAGGTACGAGTACTAGTGATTTCGTGATGCGAGAGTGGTGAATGAAATTTCAAATTAGTTTCTCTCGTTTACGAGGAGATGTGATAGTTGTAAACACCGTGCCGTGCTTTCGATACAAACGAGAGATAACGGATGTGAATGAACTTACACCAACCTATCGTACCAGAAATGAAATACCTACTTGCAGGTAAGTACTTACTTCCAGCCGGTTATTCTTCCAACGTCCGTTGACCCACCGCGAGCTCGCTGTAACTGATTCGCACACGCACAGCTGTGCCGCGCTACGTCATCACCGAGCGGATCGCGTACGATCTTGCGTATATGAATGAAATAGTGGAAGCGCTACTAAGATTTAACTCGAATGACAGAATAAAAGTGATAAATTTTGAACTTCTATATTAGATGTCTTAAAAAAACAATAACAATGCTGATAGTACCTATTAATCGTCTGGAGTCACTGTGTTTCGGCTCCAGAACGATTTAAAATTAATCTGTATAAGAAATATAAAATAATATATCTACACGAAGAGAAAGTTTCAATCAAAGAGATTTCTCAGAGACTTATGATAGCTGTAAATGTTTTAAACATCATATAATTTACTCTTTAAATTTAAATAAGTAACTACAAATAGATTAAAAATTGTTAAGAAAATATAAATAACTCTCGGCTACTTTACTACCCGCATGTAATAAAAAATCTTTTAGTTTAATATTTTTTTGTGAGGAATACGGTCAGACTATGGATAAGACGATACAGAGAAACTAATAATATCAAGCGATATCGTCCAGGAGCAAAACCTAAAATGTATACTCCAGAATCCGAACGCCACCAAACCATAGTAACTAGACATGCTGAAAATCCTAAAACACCTACTCGCTCAACATAAAAAAGTAAGACTGTATTTACATGCAGCTGAAATGAAAAAAGAAAAACTGACACCGTTTACATTTACACCTCTCTTTCATTTACGCTCATTTACGCTCATCGCGAGGAAAGGGTCCGTTATGCACAAGAGTATTTAAATTTCGACTGGGAAGGAAACATTGTGATCTTCAGTGATGAAAAATATTTTAGATCTGATAAAAAGGGATGTAATGTATTGTTGCAAAAAGCATACAAACAGAGGCAGCTAACATGTAAAACCAAAGGTAGGATATCACTGGGTTACTGGGCCTGGATGTTCTCTATGAGGCCAGGTGAATTGGTGAAAGTTGATGGTCATTTTAATAGTACTCAGTATTTGGAAATCCTGCGTGATGTCATGCTGCCATCTGTGAGAATTACCTATCCAGACACAGAAATTTACTTTGTGCATGATAACTGCAATTTCCACCGTGCAGGTATCGTGCAAGATTGGTTGGCAGCTCAAGAAGGTATTAATGTTATTAATTGGCCGTCAAATCAAATGGGACCCTCCCTTACTGCTGACTAATGAAAATTTTGCTAACATGGTGTCATCGTCATATGAATCTAGCCCAAAGTCCCCCTTTTATAGTATTTTTTTACGTGTGCACCTATATAGCTTTAATAAATAAAAACACACATTCTATTTCATAAAAGTTTATTTTAGTAAAAATTAAATATTTTCTTCACTAAATTTCATATCTACGCAATATTTAATCACTATATTTAAATTACACAATATCGATTTTGGAATAAAACTTAAATAAGACAAAACAGTAAAATGCAAATGAGTAATAATATTTTTCACAATACCACCAGGTACATACAACTTGTAGATACAATAGTTAGTCAACCCGAAAGTCTAACTACCAGTCTTCCCAAGGGGTATTGTTAACCAGTAACTGGGTTGTGGAGGTCAGATAGCCAGTCAAATAAGGCATATAAAATACTGGTATTCAGCTGCATCTGGTAAGACTGGACGCTGACCCCAACATAGTTGTGAAAGGTTCAGCAGATGAGATACAATAGTTAGGCATAGTTATTCAAAAATTAGATTTATTTATTTAAAAATATTAGTCTGTTGCGTTGCATATTATTTACAAAAGGAAAGATTGTTTTAAACCTAAATTTGAATTCTTAGAAAAATACTTTTAATTTATGCATTTATACTATCGCCTGGATTCTCCAGTATTTGTGGTAGACATTATATTATTTTACTTCTAAAACTTTAAAAGGTATTTAGGAGTCACAACAAATAGTTAACCATTTTATTTTCAAAACTGCATTGCAGATAGTTTTTTGCTAATTTTAGCCTAGCAGGTTTATTTATATTGCAGTTTGCATGTGCCGAAAAGTCTGATAACCAGTCTTACCAAGGGGTATCATGTTACTCAGTAACTGGGTTGTGGAGGTCAGATAGGCAGTCGCTCCATGTAAAATACTGGCATTCAGCTACATCCGGTTACACTGGAAGCTAACAAAACATAGTTGGGAAAAGACTAGGCAGATTGATAATTTACATTGCAGGAAGGTATAATTTCCATGCCAGTCAAGATAGATACTTATATTTACATACAGTTTGAAACCATTAAGAATATTAACCACAGTGTATTTTTGTAATAAAAATGAAAAATATATAATATTATCTTTGTAATTTATAATAAAAACTTTTTGATAAAGTTTTGAGAAAGCAAAAAAACTTTATTATTTCATTAATCGGAAATAGTAGGTGACTTACATATTTTACAAGTCAACTTCGGTTTGATAATAATTTATTGCTTTATTTATTTATTTATAATTATTAAAATAACATAAATCTTCAATGGCTCACAATAAATGTTTCCAAAAAAATTAGATTGTACTAATTTTATTTTGTTTTGTTAATTGTTTTCTGTTCCATACGGATTTGTGTAATCTTAAGTTATTTTGTTCGGAATATTGTACTTAATAGTTTCGTCGGCAACTTTAATTTACATGTACACTTTGTAAATTATTGGCGATATAGTTTGACCGAGACCGCTGTAACGCGCCTTAGGTATGTGCGCGGCGAGACGGGGGGCAGTGCAGGCCGCTCATTCGTCAATCCTCACGGGCGTCCCGCCGCTGATTCGTCAACGCTCCGCCCTGTTAGCCGCGCATACCTACGGAGCGGTACAGCGGTCCTGGTCAAACTACTATTCGAAGTGTATGTGGTGTGTGGTCACACAATACGAACAAAAATGGTGTGTTATGACCACACGATAGAAGTGAAAATTTTCAACTGGAGCCGAGTATATACGATTCAGCGCCGAGTATACGCGATTCAGCGTCACCGACCCGAGCGTAACGGTTAATTTTCGGTCACTGTTATAAAACAACGCAGTGCTCCTAAAGAATTTTTCATTTAAAAATTAAACAAATATTTTTGAATATAATGCCTAAAACTGATCAACACTAAAATACACGTTTGACTTCAAGATGTTTTGTCACTAATAACTGTAAATTAATGATTATCTTTATTATAAGTTACTTACTCCGTCCTGGTTTTTTAACTCACGACATTTTACGTTTCCGTAACTAAACCACTATTCTTAGGTCCACCATAATTTAATTTTAATTAATTTAATCAAAAAATATATTCTATTTCGAAAAGAATTTTACATTCTTATCTGTCATAAAACAATTTAGTTAGCTTCACTACTACTAAATCGTATCATAATGATATACAAAATTGTACGAGATCTCATACATAGCAAACATCGACATTAATTAATGGAGTTTGATTATTTTATTTATAAATAAATACCAATAATTACAAAAAACAAAAAGAAGTAAAAAAAAATTGTTGGTAATGTATTATTGACGGTAAAGTTCTTAAAAAATTGGCCATTGAAGTGAACTAACCAAATGGTTATTTTTTTAATATCAAATGTCTGTTCATAAACATACGTCAGTTTTAAAACTAAACAAAAAGTGTGTTTATTTATAATTAAAAGTATCAACTCCCGCACATTCACACTGCCTTATACTAAAGTCTAGACTATGATATCTGTCTGTACTAAGCCTAATACATTTATAGAGTAGTTTTAATTTAACTATCTTTCTCATTACCAGAACTAGTTTTATGATTTTGTCTTAAAATATTCTGATGTTTAGAAGATATACAAAAACGTTTTAAACACACAAGCTCCTCATTTAGTGGAGTCGGTTAAAAACAAAATAAACAGGTAGGATTTCTTTTAAAATCAATTTTTGTGTTTTATTTCCGTGCTTGGATATAATTATTTTTAAAACAAAATCACAAAACAACTACAGAGCTCATTTATCAGTCCATTTGCGAGCCCAAAAAACATTATCTAACTTTACGCCGAGTATCACAAAAAATATTTAACAAAAATTGTACACCATATTTCTTTTTATATGGCAATTTTTCACTAATTTTCAATTTCAACAAGTTTAAAACAAATAGCCAATTTTAGTGCTTTTTATTCTTGTAGTAATTTATTTCCGTAGTTTTTAGGCGAGTTTTTGAAGGGAAATAGTATATGGAAAATATTGAGAGAACTTTGGTCAAGGATGTGAAATATTATACAATATTTTTTTATGTTTCCAAACTAAAATACTTTTTTACTGTAGTTTATAAGTAAGCTCATAATATTTTTATATTATGTATACTTGATGACGAATAAATATTTAAAGCAGAAAACACTGATATTTTCATGATAAAAAAAATAAAATCTATCTTTTATTCGAGCATTATAAGGTAAATTAGTTATAACATTTCAAAATTTCGTCCCGAATCCATTTTCACATTCCAATCCTCTACTTTCTACCATTTCATACAATACTTCATATCTGCAATTAAAATTAAACTATGAAGGAGAATTAATCGGATTAATAAAAAGCACTGGATGTCCTAATTTCTACATTTTTCTCTCGAAATATCGACGACATTAAACAGGTTCTATTTTAAAACTCAAGCAATTCTCGACCTTTCAACAAAATATTGCCAGGTAAAAAAATACCCGTTTTTATTAGGAGTGGCAACTTCACTCCTGGGGTGTTGACTATAGACTATGTGAAACAGGTGCCGAGAGGGGGGATACCTTCTCCCGGTTCTTGCATTGTGAGTTGCTAGCTGTGTTTAGTGAGCCCGACCAGTCGCCCAGTTGTGTGACCGGTCGGTAGAACTTCGTTGACGTTCGGTTAAACACTGGGAGGAGCTCGTTCGCTTCGTTTGATAGAGCCTGAGGAAAAACAAAAGTTGAATTTACACATTTTTTACTCAAGTTCATATCGGCAGTTCGGCTTCTTGACCTGTCCAGATTTGAATACACAGGTTGAGTACCAAAACAACGGGCGTCTTTAAACATGACTTCAGGGTCTTCAAAATCTTATATCATTTATTAAAATTCGTTTCAAAATCAGAAATCTATGAACATCAAGGGATAAACCCCAAGTGATGAAGTAGTTAATGCTTAATTAGTTAATTTGAAAGGTAAAATTTGAATATTATACCACATTATTTTTAATTAGTTATTTGAAAGTTTCCTTGCACTTTTAATACAACTGCCCAAAAATGAAGAAATTACTCACTTTCAAGTAAATGACGGCATCAGTGCCGTACCCCTCACAGGAGACCAGCATCAGGTCGCCGTGGAAGTAGCGAGCGTACAGCCGCGAGATCGGCAGGCCGTACCCGTAACCTATGAAGAATACATGTATTAGTCATCAAGTTATGAATAGTTGGGCCTTTGTTTGCTAGATTTACAAGGTCTTAAAAATAAGTTAGAAGATTCTAATTCATAGTACAGTGGTCATATGGGAAGTCTTCATTGTTCCCGTCCGTATCTACCTGACGGACAATTGTTTTTTTTGTGATCGTTCCTTTTTGCCCCTTTTTGAAAAATAGACAGCGCTATTTGTCCTGTATAGATACATCTCTTTGACGAACTGGAACAGTGATTGACTTTGGTAGGGGTTTCATAAAAACAGGAACAGATTACTGAAAAAAAAAAATCTTGAAATCTATTTATCCCACGTCATATTTTTTCTACTACATCGTGTATTTACAAAAAATCTACCAAAGCACTCTATCCCACATAATATTCCGTGCGGGAATCGAACCAACTTCAAAGAAAAACTTGAAGCAACTCCTACAAAACAGAAGATATAATTTTACCCAATGTTAACGCAGAAGCCAATCGCTCAACCACTGCGCCAACCGAGCCGTCATAAAGTAAATATTATAAATATGAGAGCATGCAAAATTTATATGCTATTGATTTAATATTTACTCGTATATATTACTAGCTGCACCCCTCGGTTTCACCCGCATAATCCCGATCCCGTGGAAATACCAAATTTCATCTAAATCCGTTCAGCCGTTTTAGTGTGACAGCGTAACAAACAAACTCACTTTCGCATATAATATTAGTTAGGATAATTCATTGACTCAGGCGTGATTGCGGAAATCCATTATAAAATACAATAGACGACGTATTTTTAACCTAATCCGCTTAAGGGCTGATTTTTCAATAGTCAGATAACTTTCATCTGAGGAATAAAAATAGCGGTTTGACATATTTTCTATAGATAAGCTGTCAAGCCGCCATTTTTATTTCTCAGATAAAACTTAGCTGACTATTGAAAATTCAGCCCTAACTGTTCTTAAAGAGTCGTAAAGAACCCTGTAAGAAATCGACACGTGTTTCACCTCTCAACGAGGCATCCATCAGGTGTCGAGAGCAGTCTCGACGCTTTACGTGGCAACACGTCGTGTCCGGGTTCGCAACAAGTCAATCGTCATCCTGAGGATGCCTCGTTGAGAGGTGAAACACGTGTCGATTTCTGTTTCTTACAGGGTTCTTTATTACGCTTTAAGAACAGTTAAGCAGATTAGGGTACTCAATATACGTCGTCTATTCTATTTTAGGATAGTTAGGATTTTATATTCATTAAATGACCATATGGAGGCCACATTTTGATGGCTAATAATTTGTATAACGGTACGGTCTTCTTTCTATTTGTTTGAATTTTAAATTGTACATATTTTTACACAAAAGTAGTCCATTAACAATACATAATATAACGCCTGTAATTTCCGAAGGATAAGGCAGAGAGAGGTGTTCCTATATGGGTATTTTTATAACATTAAGTAGGTTTAAATAACTTGAAAAACGTAAGCAGCTGGTGCTTACGTTTTTTTTTTTAAATTTAGTTTCCTATAATGGCAACCAAAAGGCAAAAAACTCTAGATAAGTGTTCCAATTCTTTTTTGACTTCTCTCATAATTAAATTCTCCACATAAGTATTTTTCAGTGTACATGGATACAATTGACTTACCAGCAAGTGGTACAGTGTGCATGTCAGACTTAGAGGGTTGAGGCGCGGTACTGTACATGTACTTAAACAGCAGGTCCGACACACTGCGCGGGATACCACCGCCGCGGTCTGATAGCTGAGGGGGAAAAAAACAAAAGTGTTACAATAAATCTCCATCTATACTGCGGTCGCGATTTAGTTTCCAAACATGTAAACAAAATATGTTCTTGTAAAAACAACTTTAAAAACCTCACATAGAGTTCAGTTTGCGCAAAAACTTCTAACATTTTTTTGACTTTTTTGAAATGAACTTAATTAACACGAGCATGAAGTTATAATTTATTTAGGTGGATTTCAATAGATTTTATCTTCTCTATAAAACTGAGCTTTTTTTAGACCAAGGGAACGATATAAAACTTATAAAAAACTAGAGACATTAATTAGTATATTCATTTACAGAACATTTTGCTTCTGCACCATTACGATTTTGCATATACTACTGAAACCGTGTTACTCCTTAGACAACTGTTCCTTGGATATTGTAACATAGGCCATTACAAAAAAAAAACAAAAAAAAAAAATATGTATAAAAGATTCTGAAAATATTATTCTATGTGAAAGAAAACTAACTCTTTTTTGTCCATATTTTTTTTTCTCTACTTGTTCTTGAATAATAAACGTAAAGAATCATTAGTATTTTCATCATGTATCGTGTTAAACTGAGGTCAGATAGGCAGTGGCTCCATGTAAAATACTGTTATTCAACTGCATTCGGTTAGACGTAAAGCTGAGCGAACATGATTGGGAAAAGGCGGTCAGAACTTTACAGGGTACCTTTTTGGTTACTTTAACTCTTACCTTGACAGATACATCCTCCTGTCCCCTCGTGATGTTCACAGTAATAAGGACAGTTTTCATGGCTCCTCATCCTATCTACATATCCCCCTAACCTTCACACATGACTCATACTAATCCCCCTTTCCTTAACTGACACATCCCCCCTCCATCTTCCTTACCTTAACAGACACATCCTCTTGCCCCTCGTAATGTTCACAGTGATAGGTGGGGGAAGTTCTCATGGCACTCCATCCTATCTCCCTAACCTAACATATTACTCATCCCCATTACCTTAACAAACACATACTCGAGTCTACTCACGATGTTCACAGTAATAGGAGGGGGACAGTTCTTAAGACCATCCATCATCCATCCTATCTACCAGTTCCCCTAACCTCACACATTACTGATACTCATCCCTCTGACCTTAACAGACACATCCCCTTACCTTAACCGACGCATACTCCAGTCCCCTCGTGATGTTCACATTGATAGTTGGTGGTATTCCCATGGATCTCCATCCTATCCACCTATACCCCTAACCTAACAAATTACTCATTCCCCGTTTTCTTCACAGACACATCGTCGAGTCTACTCACGATATTAACAGTAATAGGACGGAAACAGTTCTCAGGACTATCCATCCTATCTCTGTCCCCCTAACCTCACACATCTCCCTTTCATCCCCCTTACCTTAACAGACACATCCTCCTGTCCCCTTGTGATGTTTACAGTAATAGGTGGTGGGCATTCCTCATGGGTTTCCATTGTCGCTCGCATGGAGTTCTTGAACAGCTCGAACAGCATGTGGTAGAGATGGGAGGGCACGTAAACGATGGGCATTGGTCTTTCTGATGCTTCTGGAAGGGGAGAAAACATGGCGTAAGGATTTGATCCAATAAATAAATTTTTGAACCTGTTGTATTTTATTTAAAAGAATGTTCATTTCATAGAGTTTCTTGCCCGTTCTTTTCTATAGGAACCAACTACGCTTTGGTGCATCTAGCTTCATATGTCTGACTGACCGGCTCCTTGACAATTCAAAAGTGCTTGTAAATTTCGTAGTTGTAAATGATTTAAATGTAATAAATGGTTTGAGTTTTAGCTCCTGGACAGTCGCTCTATGTACTCGTATAATAGTATTCAGTTGCATCGGTTCAAGCCGCATTCATGTAGAAGGTTGGTAACCAGACTAATATGCCAGCGCTTATCGGCGCCGACAAGCCCTGGATGTCAACGCTGGTGGGCGCAGGCCATATAAATACATATACATATCTATGGCGCAGGCAGTTTTCATACTTTTTGCCAAATCAGCGCGAACCGTCGCCGATAAGCGCCAACAAATTCCTATCTCATTAGTCGGTGGCAAAAAACGAAAATTCAAAACCAAGTCACCGACTTTGTACTATTTTTTTTAAGAAGTCGGTTGTTTTTTTTTTTTAAAAGGTTTTACTTATAATATCATTGGGTGGCAACGCCAACCACTGCACGGATGGTAATTGGTCACCGTTGTCTATGGCCGTACTAGACGCATCGTAGGTACGTGCAAGTGCCATCTTAGAGGCAAAGCTGAAATGTCTCATAATGTGATGTAAGTACTTCAAACCAAAATACTGCTAGCAGCAGAAATACAGCGTCAAATTAAAAAGATTTGTTTTTCTTTTTTCTTGTTTGGGACCCCCTTCAATTAAATTAAAACTTTATTTTTTTTTTTCACAAAAAGAACTGCCATACTCTACCGGCGCCGGTTGACGACCCAAAAAAATAGATCATCTATTTATTTTTTATTTATTATGTTTAGATATCGATAATTCGATACCCATCTCTGCGGAGTTTCGCTAGCTAATTTACCCTGTATGTATGTAACTATGTATAATGGTAGGACGTGGATTTAGTAAGTAGGTACTATTTAAGCTCCTTGTGGTATGAATGGTAACATAGTACAAGGGCAGAAAGTTGACGATAGTACTTTCCGGATGAGATCCTTTAAAATTAACTCTAATACTACTAAATCTACATGAATAAATAAACAATTCCAGCTAACCCTCACCCCCATCCTGCAGCAGCTGTAGCTCAGGCGACGCCAGATAATACCGATCGCATAGGAACCGAGCGTTCTCGTACGCGTCCCGCACGACCCCCGCCACGTCGCACATGGGGTCAATGGACCCAATATGGCGGCCGCCGCTGCCCATGCCTGTCACTGACGCTTGTCGGGGACCGACGCCGATTTGTTCGCCGAAGAGGAGTGCTGAGAAAAAGAGATAGAAGATTAAAAGAGAGACGAAAATTTTATTTAGTTGAGAGATGGCGAGGTACTTTGCGTCACAGGGCCCTAGATCGTTCCTGTCGCCCTGCAACGTTCCGCGTATTTAGCGCGATCAGAGCAATTTCTCAATCAGTTGGTTGGTAACTTCTTCACCCAGTATCTTCTTTTCTTTTTTCTTTGAAACGGAAAGAGCCAGGGATATAGCGATCCTTTGATTTTTCGATAATACTGGTGCCCTTCTCAACGCGTCTGTTTATCTCAACATATACCCGAACACTGAACGGCAGGCATGTGTGTGGAGATAATTCCGAAATTGCCGCGACCGCCGTTCGCTCTAGATTGCGCCTGCGGCAGGTGTGTGAGTAGCCCGCGTTAGATTCCAATCGGAACGAAGAGGGTGGTTCATCATTTTTGAGTTACATACGGGCATCGATATACGAAAATACTTACTATGTTGATTGATGAGCATCCTTATAGATATCCGGCTCATATAGAAGCGGTCCAAGAAGTATTGTATGGAGTTCTCAGTGCCGGGGTCCACCTCGTGCGACTCCTTCAACTCCAGGACGCCTTGGGCCATGGTCTGGACCACGTCGGCGTGGCGGTTGCGGATGTGGACCAGGCGTTCGCAGAACCTGGAGGAGAAAGAAAGATGAATGGTTAATTGTGTGTAGAAGCTTCTGCTGACGTCGTAATATACTGCGAAATGTGTGATAATCCCAGAGTATTGCGTCTAGTGGAGGTGGCTATCGATATAAATGACTAGAGAACTGTGTCTGTCAACAAGTCGAAGATATACATACATTATTTATTATTATAAAAAAAGAAGAAAAAACGCCACATGTTCTCCAAAAATTTTAAAAACCCGCCAAGTGCGAGTCAGACACAAAGGGTTCCGAAAAACGCCGAATTATAATGAATTTTTATTAATTATTGATAAAGCATGAATAGAAATACACGATCTGTGAAACTCGCAGACCACACGGACGAACTGACAGCGCAGGTTTAGTAAAAGGGTTCCACTTGGCACCCTTCGGGTACGGAAAACCCTAAAAAATGCGAGAAAATCAAATAAAGTGAATAATTAATGTGGATCCCCATACAAGCACTCGCACTTGGCCGGTTTTACTAGCCGACAAGGCCGCAAATTCTACCTTCACACCTACTATGCAAAATTACTGTGAAACGGATTACCAAAGTTGGCCAAGTTTCAAGACATATCATGAAGCTATGCACCTCGTCTTGGCACCGGCTGAAGTACTGGTGGATACCTACACCTTCTAAGATATTAATATTACAGCATTCTTTTGTACTATAATCTGGGGTAATCTAAGTAACAAAAAAAAATCATAGATATAAGGAGTTCTTTTAACACGTGGCTCGGATTCAGACCTAGCCACTCATGCTCGCCAAAAGTAAATTAAAGTCTTGAGTTCTTTCGAAAGCCAATTGTAGCCTCCTAAACTATTCTAAGCGATCTCGCGCACTGGTCGGCCTTGAACACGACCGTTACCAGGTAAACTATAGAAACCCATACGAATCGCGCGCTTCGTCACAACGGCCACCTAGCCGCACACCATACAATACCACTATAGACGGCCACAACTGGCCGGAATCGTGGCCGTCTAGTGCGCGAGATCTATAAGTCGCAAGAGCGACTATTGGATTTGAGATCGTGGATTCGAAATTCGAACTTTGGTTCGGGAATAGTGTTAGTTCATTTTTCTATGAATATGGATGTGCCCAGATATTTACAGAAGGATCGCTAGCCTCCTCGTATATAGGATACCAGCTGCTGCTCGCGACTTCGACCGCGTGAACCCTAATATTTATTCTAAAATAAAAGTCCTTATAACATCAGTTATCTCCTAGTAACACTCCCGTCAAAATTGGTCCAGCCGTTTCGGAGATTAGCCGAAACAAACAGACTAACAAAAACTTACAGAGCAGATTTACAGGCGTCATTTTTTACATGTTTGATAACAGTACTTACGAGCTCAATATAGGAGGGTCCGGTTCCATCGTCTCGAACTGTATGATCTCTTCAAAGGACCTCTCATACCATTGGTTGACCAGGCCGACCGAAGGCATCCGCAGCAGGTTCTCTGGCAGCAGCGCTATCTCTTTCATGATGTTCGCCAACCTGGAAGAGAGAAAGAGACGTTTATAGTTTTGAGTGTACGCTTCTAATGCAAAAAAAAATTTAAGTTCAAAGAGGTCTTTTTAGCCAGTTTCTCTGATGTCAAATCTTATTTTAGCAGTTATAAAAATAAGCAGTGTGATGAGGGATGTGAGTGATGTGACCGTCGGACTGCTAAGTCATAGGTCTCGAGTTCGAACCCAAGGCCTCTCGACTTTTCGGATTCATGTGCGTATTGTATAATTATCACTTGCTTCAAAAACGGTGAAGGAAATCATCGTGAGGAAACCGGCATGCCTGAGAGATATTTCTCGACGGCATGTGAAGCCAAGTCAGAGGCCCATGGGCGGCATATAAACTCTAACACCATGTTAATCACTAACCACACGAAAAAGAAAGCAGTTTTAATGGGTTTACCAAAAACAAAAACAACCAATTATCACCAGCCTTCTCTGACTATGTTGTCTATCTGAGCTCCACAACCCAGTTGCTGTGTAACATGATAACCCTTGGAAGGACTGGTCAACATTTAAAACATTACATTGAAAAGGTTTTAATAAAGTAGTTAGGCAAAAAAGAAATAACCTGCTTGCAACTGGGACAATAGACACAAATGAATACTGGTTTTCCTGAACATGAAAGGGAAATCACAGACACAATGATAAAATCAAATAATCATTTGTAATTGCGACAAATTGTAGTGCAGAATCTTGATAATAAGAATAATAATGTAGGTAGAAGATTCTAGTATTCATTCATTTTAATTTGCTAGACAAAATCACGAGTGTGAGTTCGCAACAATATACCTATTTACGACGAAATAAAAAACCAAGACATAGCGCTGTCAACAGTGACGTGAGGCGTTTCGTAAACATGTGTGCACTTAGTGAGGTGTAGTTTGATTGTAAATGTGTGCGACTGTTGGTTTTTTATTTGGTCTGAGGTATTTAGTAACAGAGAGGTTGAGGATCATCATCTTCATCCCCTTGTTCCATGTGACGTGGGGTTGGCGCACCACGTTTTCGTCTTCCACTATCCCCTGTCAACTGTCACGCTATCATTCACTCTCTTCTCTTTCATATCATTTCTCACACAATCCATTAATCTTTTCTTTGGTCTCCCTCTCCCTCTCCATCAACATTTATATTCATCACACTTTTTACTCATGACAGGACGAAGAAGGTGGGTGCGTTTAGGGTAAGCAGTTGTGCAGAAAACGAATCTCCAAAACGTTTTGACCGATTTAGATACGGTTTTGTATAAAGCTTTTGAATTATCGGGGATGGTTCTTAGATAAGTGTTATAGTCATATACTTAAATTCAAGATACTATATTTAAATACCTCTTCCTACAAACAATCTTAATTGTTATCAATTTCACTAAACTATGCTTAAAACATTATGTAGTTCGGGACGCAAATATTTATGTAAGATACAGAATAATTTTAGCATCGTAAATTATATTTGCAGAACAATAAGTTATTTTGGTAGACTGTATAAATAATATCTTATGAAAATCAGCCTGGGGGCCGATTCTACTAACAAAATTGTTCTGAAATTGCAATTGAACCTCAGCTTAATCAGGGCTTTAAAGCGTTTTCTTATTCTACTAATGAACAACGATCCCACTGCGGTAACGATGTAATTGTCGCCAATGATCGACCGAAACGTTCCTAAAAGTCATACTGCTAATCCAATCGAACATTAACGATACTTTAAGAAACGATAACTCGTATTCTACTAATATTTTGACACACGCTTGAATCGAAGCGGGACTGAACATTCTCGGTTCATGTGTCAAAATTAGCGGTTCAACATAAGTTGGTACAAAGCTACTTTTTCCGGATTGATACGAGATTATTCTCATGAAAATTATGGTTTAAGCATATGAATCTGGTTGAATTTGCCCGTAAGGTTACTAATGCATTCGTGAATAAGTTGTAAGTGATAAAACTTTCAATGTAGGTACTCGAAATCAGCTGTGATACTCGAAATCCTCCAAGTTAGAACAGCCAGGATTACCTACTGGTAAAGAACCTTGAAACTGTACTTGAGTCGAGTTGAACCCTCACATACATTCTTGGGCTACGACCCAGGTCTGTTCCCATCATAAGGAATGGTCAGTAAACATTATAAAAGTTGTATTGTTTTCATCTTAGTGTGATCTTTTTGTGAGCTACGTGTGTCAACGTAAATATTTACTTATATTTTTTGCTATTGTTGTCATACGTACCTACGCATCGATTCCTATTATGTTTGATGTTAAATAGAACTAATATTATAGGAAAATCAATAAAAAGTTATAACATCACACACCGTACTTACTGATCTTAAAATTATTCATCTTTGTTTCAATAGCATGCAACAGCAACTAGCTGCATTTCCGTTGTTTGTCTATTACTAATATTATCGTATCGTATTACCCAGTTACTGGGTTGTGGAGGTCAGATAGGCAGTCGCTCCATGTAAAATACTGGTATTCAGCTGCATCCGGTTAGACTGGAAGCCGACCCCAACATAGTTGGGAAAAAAAAGGCTAGGCAGATTAGTTGTCTATTACTAATATTTGACAGAGGTAAAATATTTCGTTTTTTTTTTGCATTGTAGACCAAATTATAGGTTCGCGGACGAAGTCGTGGGCAGAAGCTAGTTTAGTTTATATTACAATAAATCTGTCTGAGGTCTCCGACATTTAAAATCCGTTTCGATTTACGCGATTTGAACCGCCCCGACTGTTTTCTTTAATTTTAGAAACAAAATCTGCCGATTTATATTAATTAAAATGTATGGAAATAAAAATGTACTTTTCCTGTGGTAAATAGAACGGAAAATAAGTTATAATGAGCTTATTATTCGTATAAACTTAATTTCTTATTTAACCATTTTTTGTTATGGTAACATTAAAAACTTACTAATTGAACTGTAGGCAACACTCCTTGATTACCATTCATTCCCGTTGTGATTGGGTTACGTTTCGGTTTCAGTAAGGTTCCAGTGTTGTCGTATAAATAGTAGAATAGGTTTAGGGGGGACAGACGAGGGCTGAACGAAACCGAACCATTGATGAGACGGTAGAGAGCGTATAGTTTTGCATTAGTTTTGAATCGGCCCCCTGATAACGTAACTCGCTCGCTATCGTAATGTCATTGCATGAGCGTTTGTTTTCTCAAATGAAAGTCATTGCGATTGAGAATGCAAGTGATATCAAATTTGCCCGCCTTCTCCCAACTATGCTGGGGTCGGCTTCCAGCCTAACCGGATGCAACAGAATACCAGTATTTCACATGGAACGACTGCCTAACTGACCTCCACAACCCAGTAACTTGGTAACACGATAGCTCTTGGTAAAACTGGTTGTCAGACTTTTGGGCTTCTGACTATCCGTATCGACTGTCAAAGATCTACGAATGACAGCCGGACCAATGGCTTAAAGTGCTTTCCGAAGCACGGAGGAGTTCCGATATGTAATGGATCGACACCCATCCTCGCACCGACTGCGGCAAGTGTAGCTTAGCCTTCGATCGAACTGTGGGGCTGTAATTATTGAGTTGATATACAATACTAACATTGGTAATTGACTCAGGCGTGACTTTGCGGAAATCCATGATAAAATACGATTGACGACGTATACATTTAGTAACGTAATCCGCTTAACTGTTCTTAAAGAGTCATAAGCCAAGCACTGACCGCGCGTTTGGCGTGGCAACACGTCGTGTCCGGGTTCGCAACAAGTCAATCGTCATCCTGAGGATGCCTCATTGAGAGGTGAAACACGTGTCCATTTCTTACAGGGTTCTTTATGACTTTTTAAAACTGACCAAGCACACAGTAGAAGGTAAATATATGTACATAGCTATGTTAGTAAAATAAAAATAAAATATACGTCGACTAATGATTTGTTTTTTATTTTTATACTAACATTGATTGTTAGAAATACGTGTTGCAACTTTTCTCACCATCGTTTTTGCGGTCGCTCATATTGTATTTGTTGTTTTTATTCTCATAGTTAGTGTATATTTATAGTTTATGGTTGCCAACACATAACTTTTCACCTTGGGGCTATTTACGTTCGTGTGTGTACATAATTGCAGCATCCTGAAGTTAACAAGGAAATTATTGTTATCTATACATAGGTACATACTACTGGTTTTATGTAACGTATCAATATTTTTTTTATATATATCGAATGGTTAAAATCTAAGTAAAGTAATATTAACCAGAATATTCTAATGAAGAACCAGTACCCAATCATAACATACATCAGTTAATCAATCATTATCACACACACACCTACTCACACCTCGCACATCCACTATCCAGGCTGGCTAGATGGAACTATTCCTTAAAAGCTATAGAATTAAATAATCCCGCCAACTTTAGTTAGGTTCTTTTCAATCTGTTATCGTGGTTGTTTCAATTTTTAATTTTAATTTATATAAAAAAGACGTGTTTTTTATGTATCATGTCGTCTGCAATAGTGTTTTTTACTTATTTATTACGTTGTCACGACATTGGAAAATGAGATACTGAATAGTGTATTACCGCTGACTTCGAAATCATTTCGTTCTGAAGCAGCAATTATGGTATAAAATTTATTACCGCCAAAAATGTGATACATATAAATAACATATCATCACGCCTTGTTTCTCCAAAGGGTTGGGCAGAGGTGTACCTTTAGTTCACCCACATTTCACCAGTTATGTTTTAAAGCCCCATGTAGGGGGTGAGCCTATTGCCATCAACCGGGCACAATTCCAGACTCCGGGCTGCTATTAAGAAATTCCTGTTGGAAAAACCCAATAATACTTTGCCCGACCTGGGAATCGAACCCAGGACCTCATGCTCAGCAGTAGCGCTTGCGACCACTAGACCAACGAGGCAGTCATATAAATACTACAACTACGGCAGATAAATATAAATACTATACTACTATTTATTCTCTCGCAGTCAATGGTAAAAAGTAGAGTACACAACTCGTGTTTTTTTTTTATCTCGGTCGTTGTATCCCTCGCTCCGCTCAGGATTCAAATCTAGAATCCCTCACTACGCTCGCGATTCTACTCTTGGATCCCTCGCTGCTCTCGGGATCCAACTTAGTCCCTCGAATTAAATTTCGTTTTTTTTCAGTTGTTGTATAATCTACTATTATTTTATTTATTATACATGGACTGATATTTTTTTTAACCATCTACTTATGTTCGTTTGTTTGTAGATGGATGTGTGGACTGATGAGAATGGATAAAGTAAGGAATTCTCACTGATATTATAAATGCCAAAGTGAGTTTGTTTGTTACGCTTTGACGCTAAGACGGCTGAACGGATTTGAATAAAATTTGGCACATTGGTAGACCATGACCTGGAGAAGGACATCTAGGCTTATCATCCTCGATCGCAGACGAAGTCGCGAGCTAGTGAGTATATAAAGGGAAGTTTGAAAGTGGTGCCAGCGACAGAATAGTTGAAAGGAAATCGTTTGGCTTGGTATCAGGAAATCATTTGGCAGAAATGATGAGGGGGGAGGAAAGGCACTTGACTAAGAGTGATGAATGTAAATGTTGATGGATGGAGAGGTGAGGAAGGACAAAGAATATATACGAGTATATTTTATACTAATATTAAAAAGAGGAAAGATTTCATTGTTTGTTTGCATCGCATATCGGCTCCGAAACTACTGAACGGATTTGAAAAATTCTGTCACTGATGAGAAGCTACACTATCCCCGGGTGACATAGGCTATATTATATTTTAGGGTAGGTAGGGTAGGGTGGGTAGGTAGGGTAGGGTGGGTAGGGTAGGTAGGGTAGGTAGGGTAGGGTAGGTAGGGCAGGGCAGGGTAGGGTAGGGTAGGTAGATAGGTAAGTAGGTGCGCCGTAGATAAGTACTTAGTGCTACCCTTGCGAAGCCGGGGCGGACAGCTAGTATTAATAAAAACTCAGCAAGTGCGTGTCGGACCACGCACAATGAAGGGTTCCGTAGTTGGGATAAATTTATCCCAAGAACAAACTTAACATTGTAGTTGAAAAACATGTTCACCAATACGGAATGTACGGGAGATCATGTTTTTCAAACTACAAATTTAAGTTGGTCGATTTTTACTCGTTAACCTGTACAGCACTTAGCTGTGATAGTTTTCCTTTTAACTTCGTTATATACATATACCTACTACTGCTGTGAATTTTTTCACAAGTCCAAGTACAACCAATTAGCTAGAAAGGGGGGGGACACATGACTCTAACAAAAAAAAACAGTTAAAAGCTTAATATTTCGCAAACAGATCCCTGAATCCAAAAATGGTTTGGACAAACTCACAATATTTTTGAAATACCTTTCTAACGATACCCCACAACATGGGGTAGATGAGGAAAAAAAAACATCGCCACTTTACGTGTAGGGGAGATACCCTAAAGAAAAGAACTGGCTTTTATTTTACGACTTTCTTGGCATGACAAATATGTATACCCATGCCAAATTACAGCTTTCTAGTACTAACCGTCTCTGAGCTAAGCCGCGGACAGACAGACAGACGGACATGGCGAAACTATAAGGGTTCCTTGTTTACTACGGAACCCTAAAAATTAACACCTGTTTCCCTTGGTCACGCCATGACTTGCGAACGGCTGCACAAAATTGGATAAGTAATTCTTTTTTTGTTGTGTTCATTATTCTCAGGACAAGGTAGGTAGGTAGGTAGTTAGGTAGGGTAGGTAGGTAGAGTAGGTAGGTATGTAGGTAGGTAGGTAGGTATGTAGGTAGGCGATGACGACTAGATGCAAGTATACGCGACTCAGCGTCACAGACCTTCTGGAGCAGAGTATACCCGATTTAGCGACACCGAGCCGAGTGTGTCGGTAGGCTTCGTTTACTGTTCAGAAAAAGCGCCAAGTGGAACCCTACGCAGTAATACCCATATCAATAACAAATCTCCGATGATAATCTACGCATTTTTGTAAATACATCGTGTGTGCCACGTCTTAATAGTTGTTGTTATCGTAAAGTTACGTTATCATAGATTAGACGACATAACAACGAGAGGGATAGCTGACGCGGCCTTGATTCGCGCGTAAACAATGCGTCATGTTGGAGATAAACGCAGGAGGCAGGCGGCAGCGATTTTTAGTTTAAATAATAAACATTATAAAACCAGCGGGGTAGTTGCGTAACACACATACGATGAAAACTGCTCGCAATGCTATCCATTTTGATATTCATTGCTTCATAGGTTTAAAAATTCGTCTCCAACAACTTAAATAACGCAATCAACGTGACCGAACTGTCAAACTGAAAGGCATTGCGATCAATTGCCATTGTATGTGCCACTGATTGATACTGTACAGGACCTTGTTACAAGGGGTTTTTCTATGTATTGTCATTGTCAACCGTTAAACAATGTTTACAAGCTCACCCAGACAGGCGCGA
The DNA here is from genome assembly GCA_947364205.1 of Agrochola lota. Taxonomy (NCBI): domain Eukaryota; kingdom Metazoa; phylum Arthropoda; class Insecta; order Lepidoptera; family Noctuidae; genus Agrochola; species Agrochola lota. The sequence continues at coordinate 10,780,191 of OX376245.1, read as the reverse complement.
CGCGACTCTAGTAGAACAATTTCTATAAAACTTCATGGAAATTGTTCTATCAGAATCGCGTTGCACCGTCGCGCGTTGCGTCGCTCTGAGTTTTCGGATTCATGTGCGTATTGTATAATTGTCACTTGCTTCAAAAACGGTGAAGGTATAATATTTGTCGACGGCATGTGAAGCCAAATCTTTTTAAAGCCGCCAACTCTGACACCAGGTTGGTCACTAACCACACGAAAAGAAGAAGACCGTCGCGTCTCGCCTGTCTGCGGTAGCCTTAAATTCCACAACGACAATGCTTTTTGTTGCAACTTCACACCGTTATTTTGTATCTTCCATGACTACCATTTCTAAAACACGCACAAATCACGCGGCGATAAGAAATCGCGTCCGCTTCAGCATTATGTCTTCACCCTAACATACATACGGTATCTCAAGGCTCTGCCCGGAACCTTCTAGATTATCGAGACACTTTGTGTACCCCACGTAGTGACAGATATAATAGCTGGCAGATTTTATAGTCGTAGAGGCTTATCGATGTATTGATTATTTTTATGTATTTATTTATGTACACACAGTAAAATACATAGAGATACGACATAATTATAATTTGAGTACATAGGTATATCTGAGGTGTAAGGTGTATCTGATAAGAATGCGGGAAACTAGGTCATTTTTGATGTTTGACAGGTGAAGAGTGGTTTAGGTCCCTCCTTAGCTTCTTTCTTCTTCTTTTTAGGGTTTCGTACTTCATAAGGAAAAAACGGAACCCTTATAGGATCACTTCGTTGACCGTCTGTCTGTCTGTCATGACCTTAACTAGGTCGTAAATACGTAGGTCTACGTTGCCTCGGAGCTCTAAAAACACCAACCCGTTAACAACAACCGTTTATGAGACATATTTTCATATCGCAAATAAATATACAACTAGAAATTTTTCGTCGGTTTAAAAAAAAAAAACAGCTGTTCCATACATTTTGACCGCGTAGGTATTGCACTTTTCGTTTTGGGGGACTGTCTTATGTAATTTTGACGTTCGAAAAGAGCTGATTCTCAGCCTAGTTTGAATAAATGACTTTTGAATTTTGAATTTTGTGCTGAATCTATGGTAACCGGCTTCGCGTCGATGTCCCTGACACCCCGTATAGGGTACCTACTTCCCGTTGACCTAGAATCATAAAATTTGGCAAGAAGCAAGGTCTTACAGCACAAGTAAAGTAAAAAGTCCCAAAATCGTTAATTCGTAGTTTTATCACAATTGTTTTTTTGCGTTTACATATACAAACTTAGATTTGCAATTGTAGAATTGACCGTGACGTATATCGAATTATGGGAGAACATGTGTTTTCAACTACAATGTTTAGTTTGTTTTTGAGTTATATAAATTCCAACTGCGGAACTGAAGGCTCCGTAGTTGGGATGAATTTATCCCATGCGCGTGGTCCGACACGGACGCGTGGACAGCGGAGTGGGCGACATGGTAGGCGTAGGACGGACGGACGGACAGCAAAGCCCTAGTAATAGGGTCCATTGGCACCCTTTGCGTTCTAGTTTAAATTCATGTTCTCGTAATATTTTCGCAAAGTTTTTTATATTTCATGAGCTGTCGACTTCAGTAGCCGTATGGAAGCGGCTGATAAAGTTTTTAACAATGCCTTTGTTTGAGGAGCCGTTGAAAGCAATAAAGCCATAAAGGTAAGAACAAAACAAGCACGGGTTTTTATAATTTTGTTAATTCGTATAATAATTCTGTTTGTCTCAAAAAAATCAACAATATTCATTGTGCTTTTCATTTACCTTAACAATATTCATTTACCTTGTCGGAGAGACGGAGTTTTCAAATGTGAAATTCCTTCAAAATCGCTTGCGTGTGTTACGTAATTGGTGGGTGGATCCAAAGATTTAAATCGTTAGATTCGATACCGTCAAAAGATAGCAGCGTTTCTGTGTCGTTTTGACACCTCTGACACACAATGACGTTAGTGACTTGACTTGATTGTCATGAAAACACTATTAATAATGTTGAACTCAGTATGGACACGTTTTAGCGTGACGTACGTATGGTAAGGGCAAATCTAGCGATGTAAATCTTTCGGTGGATCACGATGTTTTTCATGATTGTTGCGTTAGTCAGTGATAATCTTAGCATAACTCCACAAGGACTAATGAATTATGACATTGAAAAAGTCACTTTGAATTGATAAGTAAGTAGACTTAAATAATTTAATAAAAAAATATTTACCTGACAGGCAGCTCTTTCCGCAGAAAGAGGAATGATTTACTCTCGCACGCATTTAAACCTGAAACAATGAAAAAACAACAATTATTATATAATTCTTATCAAAACTGACGTCACGTTCAAAACATAGTGGCTTCAACCTTGTCATTGGTGAAAACCTAATCTAATTAGCAAACACACCTACAAACATTTACTTTATTTTTGGGATATATCTATACATATTATTAATTAAAGTCACTTTTCGTGTTTGTCTGTATGTCCGCGTTGTTCTTCTAAACCACGCAACAGATTTTGATGAGATTTTTACCATCGTTTAGAGTATTTATTCCGGAAGGTTTATGTGTCCATTACGTGAATATTAAAGTTACGTAAAACTAAGAAATCCCGATGTTTTGTGAAGTCGCACAAACCTTGAGAAACGGGAGCAGGTCGCTAGTATACATAACATGTCCCAAAATTCAACGTTAAGTGGGCACCAGACGGTGGACCTGCTCATCACTACCCGAGAAAAAACAATGAAAAAGAAAAATACATTGAAATCCTTCGGAAATTGACACCCCTTAAGATATTTTTAACTACAACCATGACCACAATTTTTCTGATATTTCTGTTTTATTTTTAAATCGGCAACCTAAGTAGCACTGCTATCTACCACAACCCTTAAAAATCCCAGAATGCCTGTAGGTTTTACACAAAACCAATCAAAATTATTATTTTCCTTAAAATTTTCAAGGTTTTTTACTTTCAGTCATCGTGGTGTAAAAAAAAAAATGGACACGACTACAGCAAGTTTAAAAAAAAATTGGCGCAACTAATCAACATTCCAAAATGGCATAGGTATTACTCTAGGCAAAATAGCGCGCAACGCATGGCGGTTTCAGATACTACGCACCTGACCTTTTCAGTACTTTAACTTTGTAATGTATTTACCTACACATACCTTCTTTTGGGAGGTCAAATCGATATTACTGTAGTATTAGTCCAAATCGTTACGCTTGAATAATTAAGAACGTCTTTGTACTTAAGAGGTATGAGGAACAGGGTGTAAAGTTGACTCATCCTCTATTGAAAAGGGAGGATCCTCCGACTAGACGGGTGTCGTGTCTGGCGGCCAACTGCCCAACGATTGATGTCGGATAGTCTTACATACGTCGTACGCGCGGTAAACTCTAATTGCGTGATGCAGGATTTGTGTGACGTCAGGTCTTTCATGCGTAGTTCGCATGTGGCGATGTAGATGCCGCCACATCACTTATGTATTATTAATATCACGCCTGTAATCCCCGAAGGGTTAGGCAGAGGTGCACTTATATTACACCCACATTTCGCCAGTTATGTTTAGTCACAATAGGGGGCGAGCCTATTGCCATTAACCTGCCACTAATCCGAACTCCGGGCTGCTACTGAGAAATTCCTAAGTTATTCCAATGATATACAATATAACCTCTACTCTACTCCAATTGAATAACCTTTTCATGTGTCTGAAAATTCTAATGACAGGCAAATATTACATGAAATTCGAACCTCATTTCGTGGGTGGAACGCGTGGGTGGAACGTGAAACTCAATTTAAATAATAGAACCTCATTGTACTGTTCTTTATTCAAGTTAAATGACTATTTACTAAAGCTTCGAATTCTATATTACACCCTACACTGCCTCACCATTTTCTGAGCCGCCGAATCGGAAAGTTGTTCACAGTGAATTGGAAGTGTTAAAAAGCTTGATGGGCTGCAAAAAGCCGATAATGGTTCTTCTCCCTACTTCTATTTAGAGGATAATCAGACTATAATGTTCCCTCTACTGGGGTACAGGTTTTCTCTGGAAGTAAGTGGGCTGTAATCTATAACGGGGGCCCAGTGCGGGTTGGTAGATGTCACATGTCTTCGAATTTTTTGGTTCTAGAACATTCCGGTTTTCTCATGATGTCCTTCATCCTTTTGAGAGCAGTGGTGATGAAATTATTCACACTAAGTAAACCGCCTGTCTGGGTTCGAACACTACGCCGGGAGACGCTTTACTTTATGTCCGTCGTTGATGGACTTAGAGAGTAGATCCCAGATTAAATAGTTTACACAACTAACTTTCTGTTGTCTTGTACTTAGTTGTAGGACTTCGCATAAGTTAACAAGTAAGTACTTATCTTAAACACAACACAGTCAGTACTTAAAGTTCTGCTCACGTTCTAACTGTATATGGGAGTGAAGCTATATTTAGATAAGTGTTTGTACAGTCAGCCGAGGTGACTATGTACTGACTGTAAATGGCTTAATGTTGCAGCTCAAGTGTATTTCAGATACCTATCTAGTCGTTTTGAAAATCGTCAGTAGTGGGTAATGGCAGTCCTTTTTTTGTTTTTTTGTTTGGGTGGGAAATTATCAAATAACTTCGCCCGCTGTGGCCGGAGCGGGAGGGCGTGTCAGACTCTTACTGACTAAAACGCCCCCGTGTTCCTTCAGTTGCCTGTACGTTACCAGGGGCCACGGTATCCCTTTCGGACTTTCCCGCAAGGCAATGGTTTGATATCAGTAACTTTGACAGCAATATCTTTTAATTGACGTTTTTTCTTCTAGCCTATCAACCCCAGATTTATTGTGAGTCCAAAGGGAAAGCTTTTTGTTAAACTAGCAAGCTAGTTATTAGGCATTGATAGTATTTCTGTTTAATTTTTGCTTCTGCTCACTCATAACCATAATAGGAATGATGACATTTTTTTTTTTATTACACGACTAGCCAAAAAAAGACTGACGTTAGGGTTGCCAATTTTTTTTATATCAAACATAGTATTTATGAAGCCTTTGCCTGTAAAAATATAGTAATAATACCAGCCTGTTGTCCCACTGCAGGGCCAGGCCTCTTCTCATACAGAGAAGGCACGAGCATTGATCACCACGCTTGCTCAAGACGGGTTGGCGATTTCAGACTTATATTAACTATACGTCCAGGTTTCCTCACGATGTTTTTCCTTTACCGATGTCAGTAATGTCCAAGATAAACTAAGAAAGTACATATGAATTGAAAAAAAAATATATATAGTAGTTGCCGAAAAAAATGAATATTATACAGTAGTCATGTTAAAAAAAATAATCGTTATTGTACACCAGATTATAAATTACATAAAAATAAATTATAAACATACAATTGGCGGCTATTGGCTTTAAATGCAAATTTTTTGGTACTATGAACCCTTATTCAAATTTTATTTTTTATAATGTTTATTTTTTATCTCATACATAACTATTTTTACACTCTAAATTAAGGTTACATAATACCATTGATTCAACCTTTATGAGATTATTACTAGTCCTATTGAGATCATCTCGCCATTTTTTATTGAAATAAATATATTGTAGTTACGCCTAAAATTTTTTTTTTTTAAATTATGGTGTTCGCGGCCCCGGCACGCAGGCAACGGAAGGAACACGGGTGGGTTTTAGTCAGTAAAAGTCTGAAACACCCTCTCGCTCTGCCCAGAGCGGGAGAAGTCATTTGATGATTTCCTTGAGCTTGAGAAAAAAAAAAAGTCTCTATAGCGGGATACTATTTGTTTATATATACTTTATTGTACACCACAAAAATACATAACAAAAAAAAAAAACATCACTACAAAATATACAATGGGCGGCCTATCGCTTTCCGCTCTTTTTATAGTAGGGTTGGCAACTCTAACTAACGTTCTTTGACGTTTTTAGGGTTCCGTAGTAAACAAGGAACCCTTATAGTTCGCCATGTCCATCTGTCTGTCTGTCTGTCTGTCTGTCCGTCTGTCTGTCCGCAGCTTAACTCAGACGGTTAGTACTAGAAAGCTGTAATTTTGCATATATATATACACGATTAATTTTAAATCGTTCTGGAGCCGAAACACAGTGACTCCAGACGATTAATAGGTACTATTAGCATTGTTATTGTTTTTTTACGACATCTAATATAGAAGTTAGAAATTTATCACTTTTATTCTGTCATTCGAGTTAAATCTTAGTAGCGCTTCCACTATTTCATTCATAAACGCAAGATCGTACGCGATCCGCTCGGTGATGACGTAGCGCGGCACAGCTGTGCGTGTGCGAGTCCGGCTGCAAGTAAGTACCTGCAAGTAGGTATTTCATTTCTGGTACGATAGGTTGGTGTAAGTTCATTCACCTCGTTATCTCTCGTTTGTATCGGAAGCACGGCACGGTGTTTACCACTATCACATCTCCTCGTAAACGAGAGAAACTAATTGAAATTTCATTCACCACTCTCGCATCACGAAATCACTAGTACTCGTACCTTTTCAACTAGACACGACGAGTACGCTTGGGAGTTGTATTTAAGGCCTTGAATCGAGTGTCGACCAATCGAGCTAATAGGTACTTAATAAGCATACCTACCTACCATATTTATGATAAATAAAAAGAGTACTGCCTAAACCAATTTTTACGCGACAATGCTTGCTTGCGGCCGCGGCGCGGCGGCTTCTACAAAGGCAGGCAATGTAAACAGAAAAAATGAATCGTTTTATCTGCCGAATAGAGTTCATTATAAGATGGTGGTGCCCTTTTCTATGAAAATATTGGACCGAATTAAGACCTTATTTTTATACACTTAACCGCGGAATTCAGTTGTGCATCCTTTTGAAGTCCGGTCGGACACTTCTCAGAATAATTTTAGTAAACTGCGTACCTACTTACCTTGTACCTAGTTTGGAGAAATTTCTATTTGTTACCGTTTACGGTTAAGAAATAAAGTCTGAATTCGCTTTTCGTATTTTTATTTGTGTACCTATTTATCTATTGCGTATGTGTTTTTATGCTGTCTGATCGATGAATGGATTTTTCAATGGGTACCGTTCGCAAGTGTTGCCGTTCGTCGATACGTTTTACACACATATGCATTGATCGCAGTTACTTCGAGTTCTCATTATTTCACAAAAAAAACAATAAATTAGATTTTTCGTGTTTTTTTTAAATTGTAATTTATTGAAAATAATAGTCCCAATCGTTTCGAGTTCGATGATCGAGTTTATGGCTTTTCGTTCCAGAACGAGCTAAAATTAACCGTGTATATTAATCATGCCGACAAAGTGGTAAAAAAAAATCAAATTTTTTTTTTAGGGTACCTCCCCTACTCGTAAAGTGGGGATGGATTTTTTTTCTCGTCTACCCCATGTTGTGGGGTATCGTTAAAAAGGTCGTTTAAAAATATTGTGAGTTTGTGAAAACCATTTTTGGATTTAGGGATCCGTTTGCGAAATACATATTAAGCTGTAAACTGATTTTTTTTGTTAGAGTCTAGTGTCCCTGCCAGCTAAATGATTGTACTTGGATTTGTGAAAAAAATCACAGCAGTAGCATATTAAAAGAAATTAAAAGGAAAACTATTAGAGCTAAGTAGGCCGTACAGGTTAACGAGTAATAATCAACCAACTTAAATTTCCGGTTTGAAAAACATGATCTCCCATACATTCCGTATCGGAGAACATGTTTTTCAACTACAATGTTAAGTTTGTTCTTGTGATAAATTCATCCCAACTACAGAACCCTTCATTGTGCGTGGTCCGACACGCACTTAGTCGGTTTTTTTTTTTATAGTAGGGTCGGCAACCCTGACTGACGTTCTTTGAAGTTTTTATAGTAGGGTCGGCAACCCTGACTGACGTTCTTTGAAGTTTTTACTTTTTGTTCAAACTTGGTTCGGTTGTTTTCACATTAGTCAAACCGGTTAGTCACTTACGAGGAACTGGGTATAGAAACCAGCTGCTACGTGTATATAAATAAATCAACCTGCGGCCTCAAGGTGATCTGGTGGGCACAGTAACGATATTAATGTAAATTTGTTATGCAATGGATGCAACGATGACTAGAGCCGGCCATTGATATTTTGTCTTGTGAGTAGATGAAAAAGAATGTGTCATTTCAACTTAGCTGTCAGTGTTGGCACTAATGAGATCAGTGTTGCTGTTGATTGGCCTATGCAAAAGTCTGGTACAAATACATAAAAGATTTAAGTACTTTATTAAAACTGGGTACCTAATAGCACAGTATAAATAAATACAGTATTCTAACTGAAAGGACGCGCTTCAAATCACAGTGTATATCAGTACGCAACAAAATCGAGTGTGCGGCAGTTACGCACGCACGGGGAAGTTTTATCTACCGAGCGGCCGTAGGTAATTATTTCAACTTATTTATTCTGTGCTAATAATTGTGCAGTCAGTAGATAGGTACCCATGTCTGTAGGATGTATGGCACAAAATCACCAGACCGCATCGTGGTCAACATTATGGACGTCACCAAAAAATTACGAGGTTATTCTTATTATATTATTATGTAATTACTAAATTGGTTTGTCCGCAAGCGACCTAATTAACATTGCTGTTTCTGGAAAAACCAACATGTATGACATTTATAATATTTTTATTTCGTTTATTTATAGCGCGCAACACTGATCTTTGAGTTGGTAACACAATTTCAATAATTTTTCCAACATTGACTTGGGGCCAATTCGAGCTAATAACGTAACATAATAAAGGGGGAGTGACACAATGAAGAATAACTCATATTAGGTCATTATCTGTTAAGCCTTTTCCCAAGGTCGGCTACCAGTCCAACCGGATGCAGCTAAATTCCAGTATTTTACATGGAGGGACTGCCTATCTGACCTACACAACCCAGTTATTTGGGTAATACGATACGTCTTGACAAGATAGGTTGTCCGACTTTCGGGCTTCTGACGACCCGTAACGACTGTCAAAAATCCACGAATGAAATCGGGTACCAAAAACTTAAAAACGAGCTTTCTGAGGAACGGAGGAGTCTCGGTATGTAAATTTGGTCACCCATCCACGGAGCGACCGTGGTTAGCGTAGCTTAACCAGATCGATCGATCCGTGCGGCTGTTATTACTTAGCCACGAGCCCATAACTAAAACAAACTCATAATAGATAGATACCTATTATGATTGTTTTTAAATCAGCCAAATGACTCAACAAAAAAGAAAAACGAGCGAGCGTAACAGTAGTCGCGTATGATGTGACATCTGACATCTCACCTTGGTAATAAGCAACATTATAGGGGCGTGTAAAGTCGTTTCTGACAGCCAACTCTAGCACCGCGCGCGTTCATTGGTCAAATCAAATAGTGCGCGCGTTCATTGGTCAAATCAAATAGTGCGCGCTTCCCCGGTTTCCTGTAATACACTTCCGTCCCTTTTCACAAAATCACTCCCACAGATTGCAGGAAAGATAAAAATCCAAACGTTTTGTTATAAAATCGACAAAAGACAATCGTAATTCACCAGCACTGTGACATATTTTAATTTGTAGGTCAACATTATCTCGTAAACAATAGCACAGCTGATAAATAATGGATAATGATTGTACCTGTTTGAATTGTAAACATTCAGAATTAATTACAAACATTTTACCTGTAACTTTTACTTCAACAAGTATTTTATTAAGAGCAGAATGTTAAGTTGAAATTGAAATACTTTTTATTTTCCATAGAAACCAAATGAATGAATGAAATGTCGGTGCATCTCATTCATTCATTCATTCTTTTGGTCTGTCCCACCGTGGTTTATGCAGACTCGATAAATCGAATGAACCCTAAGATATGTACTAGTCCCTGGAGCCTCCTCTTTCATGGGGCTACAAAGACCATTGCATACTAAGGAGTAGACCGGGCGGCGCGACCTACACGTACAGACCAAAACAGAAAAATCTCAATTCTGCCCTAGCGATATACGATCAACTATATTGCACAATATCACCAATTACGCAATGTTTTTGGGTTCAAATTGAAAAGTGCCTAATGATGATCGAACAAAAGTTTGAGCGAGTTGTAGAATCAGTATTGCACTTGTACTATTATGTATTCTGTCAAATCTTGGTCCGACAATGCTCATTCTTTACTAACACTACTTATTTATACAACAAATATTGTCTGTCTCTTTCTGGCACCGGACTTATCGGACATCGCACTTAGCACCGGCACAGTTTATAAACAAAACGTGTCCTTCAAATCTAAAAACAAGATGGTGGGTCAAAGTCCAAACAGCTGTTCACAGGTACTATTGGCGCGAACTGGAAAAGTTGGCACGATACAAAATTGTTAATTTTACTGTGCTTTGGCGGATATAATTAGTCGTAAATCTAGCGTTAATTACTTGAAAATATTGCGTTATTTTAGTCACCTAGCTTGAGTAATTCTAATAGTATTAATATTAGCCTGAAAGTAATTTCAAATAAGGCATCAGATTTTTTTACATCAGAGGAGCTGGGGTTCCAGCGAGTAAGATAAGTCTGGAAATGGAATAACTAAGCCGAAAAAGGGACAAGAAACTACGAGTCACAGTATAATAAAGTAACAGTATTGTATCCGATCGGTAGATAAACCGTCCTTACGTAACGGCCGCGCACTCGATACTGTTGCGTACTGAATACAATGAGATTTCGAAGCACGTCGTTTCGGCCGTTTTCTATGAAGATATAATACTGTTACTTATTTATACTGTGGCCGAGTCAACATGTTATTTTTAACGACATAGTCACAAATTCTAGTAATCGTATAATTGTTGTTAATTGCCGTGTTTTCCCAGACAAACAATGTCGCTATTGTTCAAACTAAACTAAATGGATGACAACTTTTCCGTTCTTTATACTTCGGGATGTTGCCATGTGCCGGCAGAGCAGTGCATTGTAGCAAGCTGTTAGTTCCGATTGTCATACAACAAATACTTACAACAATCGTAACGGCTATTGAGACGCCCAGATGTCTGACACAGTCCAGGGGCCTTAGAACGGAATTGATGTTGATAACTGTCAAAATCCACAACGAGGTGATCCGGCAGAGAAACAAAGTTGTCGGCGTCAGAATAAGCAAGCTGAAGTGGCAATGGGCCGGCCATATTAGCCGTAAAACCGATAACCGTTGGGGTAAAAGTGTTCTTGAGTGGAGACCGCGCATCGGCAAACGCAAGGTAGGACGGTCTCAGGCTAGGTGGAGCGACGATCTTCGCAGGGTGGCTGGTAGCAGCTGGTTGAGATTAGCCGAGAATCGAGCTGAATGGCGACCAATTGGAGAGGCATATGTCCAGCAGTGGACTGCTGTAGGGTGATGATGATGATGAACTGTCAAAATGAAACAGATCAGTCGTAATCGCTTACGAAAATGTGTTGCGTAATTAGATAGCTGATCATAGTGTACATCTAACAAATGCTATGATTGCTATACCTACAGGGTGTCAGGGACATCGACGCGAAAACTGATACCATGGATTCAGTACATGATTCTGAACCCCACTGCGTTGAAATTTTTCGTCGGTTATTAAAAAAAAATCTACTGTTTCATAGAAAAGTGCAATACCAACGCGGTCAAAATGTATGGAACAGCAGATTTTATCCCGTCCCGGCCGCCCTGAATAGACGATGTAAGGTGTACTAGAAATTAATTTAATAACATTTAGTTCCGACCAATTGGTTGTCGTGTAGTATAATATAATGCTCGAATTATTTGTTGGACGTTGTGCCAATAGTCTAACGAGAGTCGGTTGGCGATATGCCGAAGATGTAACACTAAAAGCGTTGGGATTTCCGCAATGATCTAGATGTGGAATATATGCGTTAGTTTCATGAACAAGGTTGTTTAAAATCAGAAGGAAGTGCTGTTACACACACAAGACTTACAACCGGTTTCTAGATTTAGGATTTGAAGTTGAGAACTTGTTAAACTGGTAGAGGTGAAAGCCCGCGAAATTCAAAATTTATAACGTTTTTTTTTCAACGAAATTTGAATTTCGCACTTTACATTGAAGGAATCATGTGTTCGGCAAGTATTGAAACTCCACCAATTGGTGCGAAGTGCTCGTTCTTTTTCAGGGGTTCCGTACGCAAAAGGTGCCAACTACGGAACAGGGGGCCTACTCCCTAAGCGAAATCCGTTCGTTCGGCCGCCGGCCGTCGTTACGGGCTCTTCGCTCTCTGTCTAACTTACGGTATGTCCGTAAGTCAGGCGGAGAACGAAGAGCCCGTCGCCCGTCGAAGCGCCCCCCCAGAACAGCGGAGCCTTAGGAATAGGCTCCTATTAGTCCGTCCGTCTGTCACAGGGCTGTATCTTTTGAACCGTAATAGGTAGACACTTGACATTATGACAGTGTGTAATAATAAATATACTTTTGAATTCCTTTTGTTTAAAAAAAAAAAAATGTAAACGATATGTACATAAATGAAATAAAACACATTTTTTTTTTGTTTCTTTTTTGTTTTTATAAAAATATTTGAAATTGTAAATAATATGTTTATACTTTGATGAACTAAAGGAAATAATATTCTTAATAAAAATAAAATAAAGTAAAAAAAATAAAAGGGGTTCCCAATTTCTCATACAAGAAAGGTGTCAAAGAAATAAGGTTAGTAATGTTAAATATTGTACTCTGATACAGAAACCCTTGTGTGCAAGTCCGACTCACATTGGCCGCTTTTTTCAACGCAGAGCGGCGATCGCTCCTGGGTTCTTTATTTACCTTTGATGCAGTATAAAAATAAAAGCGACCACGCCACAGCACAACGTCGCGTCGGGAGCGTTATGATGTGGCGCGGTCGTTGCGCTTTTATTGTGCGAAGAAGCTCTTTAGAAGATCTCTATTCTGCGCGACAGACATCGAGGTCAAGATCAGGCTAGATCGTCGACTGATAGTAGGGCAAGGCACCGCAAGACAAAACACGGTCGTTAAAATATAGAGTTAGAAAAGGAAGCATGCGCTGTGGCTCAGTCTCGTCCCCCGCACAACGGCCATCGCTCAGTATAATGCTGTGACCCTATGTCACAGCATTATGATGAGCGATGTCCGTTGTACAGGGATATGACACATAATTTTCCCCAACTAGTTCTTCTTTGAGCTTCATAATCACGTACGAGCGTTTGTATGAAAAGTATGACGGGTTGGCCGCTCTTAAAAAGATGGCTGGGAGAGACTCGATGCGGAAGGTGGAGAACAGGGTGCTGTGGCGTAGCCTGGGAGAGGCTTAGGTCCAGCAGTGGACTGCGATAGGATGCGCAGTTGAGGACATTTCATTGAGGGAAAATAACAAGCGCTATCCCCGTTAACAACAACGATGATAAGTTTTCCTCCCCGCAGATGATTCAGAGTTCAGGGTAGTAGATTATCTATATCTACAGACTACAGATGTTGGCACGTGCTCTGGTATAGCACCGGGGACGACTCAGTTGGACTTTGATCTTAAAATCGTACACGAGTACGATTTAAAGACCTACTTTGTTTTTAGATTTTATTTATTACAAGCATTTTTATAAATAGACGGAAAGGTCTTTAAATAGAGAACAAATGAGCCATTTAAAGGTATGTCACCTTTAATTAAATAGCTCAATAGCTTAATTATACAGAGTATACAGACTGATCTATTACATTTCATTATTTTTGGCAAGACTTAAAGAATAATTGGATATATTGTGTGAAAGATCGCTATCTATAGCTAGAACGGGGGTGAATAATGGCTGATAGAGATGTATGCAAGGACAAATGCTCTAAAGGTGTGTCCAAATATCGAGCGGCAATCGTGCGCGGCCTGCCGCACTGTGTTTGGACGATTGCCGCGCGCGAACGATCCTGTCTACCTGCCGCGCACAAACATTTCTGGCAAACATTCGTCTCTAATTGTGTCTGGCATTTTTTTGCGGACGTAGTGTCTCGAATGTGCCGCGCAGTACTGTCGCGCAAACATTCATCGGTTTTGTCCTAACTCGAGCGCGGGAGAAATGTGTCCTGCAAACACCGCGTGTTGCTGCCGCGCTCTTGTTTGGACACACCTTTAGGATAAACTGAAGAAGCATTAGTTAGTTCAAAACAACTGCAGCATTTTTTAGTTCAACTGTATTGTTATAACAAACAGAAAGAGATAAAGAATGCAAGGAGAGATGCCATCTTTCATTTTGATTCTCCATTCATGCCTGTCATTCGTTTAAAACCAGTCAGACAGACAGACGAGTGATCCTATATGGGTTACGTCTTTTCCTTTTCAGGTACGGAACCCTAAAAACCAGTTCAATGTCCCGAAAAATTATCATTCTCCTGCACTTATATCCATTTATTTGCAGTCGGCGAAACACATCTTTTTCTTCGATACTTCTCTATTAGTCGTCATCTCGGGAGTCACTCCCTTTCTATCCATATCATCTTCCTCACAGTCCATCCATCGTTTCTTTGGTCTTCCCCTACTCTTAGAGCCATCGACATTCAACTCAAACAGCTGATTAAAATCTCAGCCATAAATAAACAAGTTAATTTTAGAAAACGAAAAACTAGAATCCGGTCTAGTCTAGAAACTAGCAATCATGAATCAAATTACATTTTCATGTTGCTTACGCGTACGTAATATATTTGTTTTTCAGCAGCTTGGCATGGCAATTTACATTCTTTTGAATTTTAAATATAATGCAGTTGAACTTACTGACATCACCCAATGACCAGTATTTGAAATATTTTTTAATGAAAATTGAGCACGGAATTTAAAAAAGGTAAGTACATACGTAGGGTTGCCAGGCCCAAAAATATTTAGCCGGACATCTTGCCTTTAAGCCTGACACACAGGTTTAAAAAAAAAAAAAAAACTTTTTAGTACCTATTTGTGTATGTATTTATTACGGTTACTCATTTGAGACCAGCCACTTTACTCTTAATTATGAATCACATTTTGTTCATATTAAAGTTATTTGTAACTTCTTTACATTGAAATTAATCAATAGTCAGACATCCTTTGGCGGGGCAGGGTTGACCAAAAGCCTAACAAAAGCCGGATTTGTGTATATTTGGCCGGACACGATTGTAAAAATCCGGACACCTGGCAACCCTACACACGGCTTGGTACATATCATGCTATAGAATTCCAGAATACATTTCCATTGTAAGGAAATCTCATACAATGCGAGAGCAGCTTATAATGGAAATGGAATAGCTTGATATGTAGCCGTGTGTACATAAAAGTATGCAAACAAGTTTAGTTTGTCTCTGCTTTAATTTTGATTGTTCAACAATATTAATTTCGTTGTTACGAGCTTCGTTGACCTGTCAAAATGAACGTCATTGTAATTGATTATAATGTCGGAATGAATGCGATTGTAATTGCAGTGTTTTAATGAACGCTATGACTAAATGATTGAATGACAATGACTAAATGATTAATTGGTGAAATAAAAGCAATTGCAAGTGTATTCGAGGTTTATGGTTCCAATATTATCCATACCCTAATTACGTAACACATTTCAATTTCAATTGAAATCTGGATAGTTATTCACAACCATTCAATACGCTTCCGTGCCCAATCGAACATCAATCAATGTTATCAAAAGAGTCCTCTTAACGCTGTTCTCAAATCTGTAAGCCGAAAATTTCGGCTTTTTAAACCAAATAGACGACCACTATTCATCCGATCGAAATCAAGTCAAATCAATTGTGTCATTTTTGCCTCGGAAGCCTGTTGAATGGTTTTGAATTGCTATGCTGCTATCATTTCTTCTCTGTATTATGTATGAATGGGACAGTAATTATAGACTTGTACAAAAAGTCAACAACCTTTTAACTTTGTAATTAACCTAATTTTTATCAGTTAACATAAAACAGCGGGGTAATTGGGTAACACACTATCAGTAATAATGTGTTTCATTTTGACAGTTCAACAACATTCATTGCTTTATTTATGTTGTGGAGCAGATTTTTTTTCCGAACATACCTATGAAGCAATGGATAGCAAGAATAGCAACATCCTTCAAAATCATTCATATTGTGAATGATAGCGTGTTACTCAATTTGGGTGGTGTAGGTGATACAAATTTTCCACACTTTCTCCCGATAAATCGATTTCAAAACGTTTCCACTGTGACGCGTCCCGTCTAACGTAATTCCAACGTCGGATTGCGCCGGATTGCCCGCATTTGTTGACTTCGCGCCAAAATTCCCGCGACTTTCTCATCACCGATGTTTATCTGTGACGTAATACACACGTAAAGGTTGTCATTGTTACGTTGAAGGTTAGAAAAGATTTTCCTTTACATCATAATGGGTCTTTTGACGCTTTATTTTGGTTGCTACGGACTACGACGCTTTTCGGGAAACTGTTGACCTAGTTAATGTATACTTGGTTTGGTATATCTTATAATAATAGTCCTCCAGAGAATTTCGGCCAATCTCAGCGGAGACTGCCATCTAAGAATTATAGCGGAAGATATTATAGCGCACAAGTGTGTGCGCAGACATAGGTGCACTCACTCTCATAGCAAGATCCGACGCGACCAGAGAGAGATCAGGCGCAGGACCAACAATTTAACGTACTTTCCGAAGCACGGGGGTATCACACCACCAACTTCTAAGCTCGGGGCTGTTACTGAGAAATTCTTAATGGAAAACCCCAATATTCCTTTGCCCGACCTGAAAGTCGAACGGTCGAACCCCGCATTCAGCAGTTACGACCACGAGACCAAAGGTTTAGTATAATCCTAGCTTGTAAAGTCTTTCTGAACATATCTGTCACACGCAGTTGCAAAGCGAGAACGTAAAATATTATCAAAGTATGCAGATTTGCAATGGCGAAATTATACACGTTTGCGTTAAAATCGAGAGACTGGATATTAAACTTAACATGATACCAAAGAGTAAATGATATCGTAAAGACAAGCGACACCCGTGGTTTGTCCGACAGAACATGATAATGATAGCGTAACCCTAGACCTAGGTGTGAAGTAACGTGATTTGACGTTTCACAATGTGGTGCTTACTGGGAAGGAATAGGTTTCCAGTAAATTACAGCATACAACTAAAGACTCAGGTCTTCAATCAGTGCGGCCTGCCTGTAATGACCAACGGAGCCGAAACGTGGACACTCACGGTACGGCTGGTCCATAAATTTAAAGTCAATCAGCGAGCTATGGAATGGAGTATGCTTGGAATCTCTCTGAAGGACCGAATCCGGAACAAGGTGGTCCGGCAGAGAACCAAAGTTGTCGACATAGCTCAAGAATAAGCAAGCTGAAGTGGCTATGGGTCGGCCATGTTAGCCGTAGAACCAATGAAAATAAAGATGCAGTGTTCTTGAGTGGAGAGTTAGGGACCGCGAATTGGCAAACGTAAGGTAGGACCTCAGGCTAGATTGAGCGACGATTTTTACGCGGTGGCTGGACCAGCTTGATGAGAGTTGTCGAGAATCGAGTTAGATGGCGTGCAATCGGAGAGGCTTTATGTCCAGCATTGGGCTGCTGTTGATGATGATGACAGCATACAAACAAAAGGGGAAGAGACTTGCCAAGCAGTACGACATAATATAGGTTCATGAAAGTCAACATGGTGAACATTGCAATGAGGCGTGTGAAACCAGCCCAAAAATTTCAGAAGCTAAATAATCCCCTTTATCATAAAATAACACCAAAATGTACTATGAATATCAATAAGCAGAGTAAGGATCGTAAACAACACAAGGTCGAAACCATTTTAACAACAGCACCGTAGGATACCTGATATGCCTGCTGGGGTTTGTCTGAAAGGGATATCGCGGCCCCGGCACACAGGCAACGGAAGGAACACGGGTGGGTTTTAGTCAGTAAAAGTCTGACACACCCTCTCGCTCTGCCCAGAGCGGGAGAAGTCATTTGATGATTTCCCATCCAAAAAAAAAAAAAAAAAAAAAAAAAAAAAAAAAAAAAAAAAAAAAGGATACCTGATATCATAATTTTATTATAATAACAAACACTACGATTGGTACAAAACTGTTGTTACAATAACACCAGAATATTATTATTGTTATCTATGGATAACAATGCCATTTATTTAACACTTGACCGCTTTTCTAATTGTTGAGGGGATCGGACGACATCCAGCCTTTCGCATCGGCGATTTTAATTAACGGACATGATAGGATTATGTACAACTAGCTTTTGTCCGAAATTTCGCCAGAGTGTAGGTCGAAAATTATACGGGAACGTAATACGGGGATAGAAAGTATCCTATGTGCTAAACCAGGTCATGATCTATCCGTGTGTCAAATCCGTTGACCCATTAAGGCGTGAAAAGGTTACAGAGTTACTGTCATATTATCATATTAGTATGGAAGTTTGGAAATGAATTTACTGCCCAGCACGCGCAGCATGACCACAATAGAAACGGGTTTTGTCGACGGAAGAATAGACAAAATGACAGATTGTGATTGTGAATCTGTCATTTTGTCTATTCTTCCGTCGACATAACCCGTAATGTTCCACTGTAGGACGCCTCGGCAAGACTCTCATACAGAAAAGGATGACGGATCAAAACGATTGCTCACTATATTAGCAATTACTTTACAATTTTCACCGTAAGTTGTGTCCAACTCTTTTTTCAGAATTTTCAAATAAACATACAAAAACAAACAACAGTATTTTTGGCACCAGCATGGCTATTCACAACCATTCGACAGGTTTTCGAATCGAAAATGACACATTTTCGATGACTAATTTGCCTTGCCCTCGACCGACAGCAAATATCTGTCATATCGGAACAATGGTGGTGATCTATTTAATTGAACCTAATAACATTTTCGGGTTTTGGACCTGTGAACAGTCTTTAGTTAGAGAACTCTTTTGATAACATTGATTGATGTTCGATTCGGCACGGAAGCGTATCGAACGGTTTTGAATAGCTATGCAGGAATAACAATTGCTATCCAGAAACTCCGAATAAGACTTTTTAAATAGAACGGATTACTTTCTGCTTACGACAATTTATTTCTATTCACTATGACTTTTGTTCATGATCGAGAAGTTTGACATGTATTTTAGGAAAACATTTTTATGCGAGGAAGCTGTAACTTTGCGCCATCATACAGTTCGATAAAACTCATTGATGTGATCCACGTTTCGGGACAAATTTCCCTGTTTAAAAAAGGGGTGACGAATGTCATTGAACTGTCAAAACCAAAAACTATTGTAATTAATTGTGTTACGTAATAAGGCTACATTTTTGGTTCGATTTTCGAATCGATATAAAAAGTATGACCACCATAAACGGTTCTCAATAAAGATTAGTCCAATGTTCTAAATGGAAGTTAGTTAGACATAGCAGTAGCATCTTCTGATCCATTTACACATAATTGTAATAAAATTGTAACGAAGATTTTTTTCCGTTTGTTTGGATGTATTTATGTTCCGGATTCCCGCAAAAACGGTTGAACGGATTTGGATGAAACTTGACACACAGATAGTTTATAACCTGGATTAACACATAGGGTACTTTTAATCCCGATAGTACGTACCCGTGGGATACTTTCCGACATCCAAGCGGGCGTTGCCGCGGGCAGAAGCTAGTATACAAATAAAAACTAACTGCGACTATTAATCCGTTTGCAAAGTGATGTAATTATGGAATATCCCGTCATAGACGTCCATTGTAGCAACGTATTACGAGGCCAAATATGGGTTGTTTTGATGAACAAGCGTACTACCACGAATGGACCCTTTTTGTACTTACGATGGATAAGAAACCGATCCATTTAAATAGAAGAGGGTTTCCCAACCGCTTTAGCTTATTTTACAGCACTTAAATAATAAAAAACGGTTGTGTTTTGGAATTTAGCCTTAACTTTTTCTAAACCCAAGAATATAAATATACAGGTAATATTGGAGCCGCCGCGTCCCCCCCTGTCTGTCAATCTACACCCCCAAGGGGGACGCGTCGCAACGTTTGGGAACACATGAAATAGAGATTTCAAAGCTAATGTGAGTATCTCTTTTCAGTGCATTTTGGTTACTGATTGATGAAAAGATGGCGCTGCTTGAAAAGACACTATGATACTTCAAATTCAGTACATTTTAAAATCTAGTTTCTTATTTTGCCGCGTCCGAAATAAGTTTGTCACCTAATGACGTTTACTTGTCAAAGTGACGTCTTACCGCCGTGTTAGCACGTAACATTCTATGAAATTTCAATAATAAATATGGTTTTATTTACAAGTTTATTAAATATTATGTCACGAGATGAAAATGGAGGATGGTCTCGCGCTAATTGTTCGAATAATATTTATTCGAAATACGTCATAAACGTTAACTGGTATACAAATAAACACTTTGTATTCGGTATTTTAAACCTATACTAATAAGGAACCACAACTTTGGGCGTTAATTTTTAGATCAATGTCATGTTGATTCCCAACAACAGAATTATTTAAGTATCTATGACCGAAGAATTACTAAAATAATAAACGTCAATAACTTATCACAATTAACTACAGAACGCCACCTGTTACAGAGGGGATACTCCGCAACATCATTTAAATAGAAAGCGACTCTTGCTCCGACTCAATAAAGTGCTATTCAAGTCGCACAGCGCTAATGACCTACAGTTTTATTCACCAAGAAGTTGCCTCTCTCTCTATCGCGTAACTTTAGATCTTCTGACTACGTTACACTCACTGAATTGGCCCGACAAGACGGGCCCGCCGCGTACTTGTAGTTTCATACCTAAACTGCGGAATGGCCATCTGTATCATCTGTGGTACTACGCACCTGACCTTTCTGAATAACATCACCAATAAAGTCACTACTTCCATTTAGGGTATGTCTATCTTGAAATACCTTTTGTTGTAATGGGGACTGCCGGCAGGAGTGAAAACTTAACACTGCATATATGATATAAACAATATTCATCATCATCATAATCATCATTCTATTGAATCCTCACAAAAAGAAATACATGTAATATTATTCAAAAACTTGAAACTGTTATTAGCGCCATCTATATTCTATAGCCCAGCACAACGCGAATCCATAAGTTTACCCCCTACCAAAAATAGCTTCATTCAATGGTTCCGATTCTCTTGTCATAAATGCCTCAAAACTAGACTAAAATCACCAAAATATTTTTTATTATCTGACTGACGGACTAATTAGAATTTCATTTTTTTTACCGAGGCATCATCCCTATTGTCGCGTGTGTCATGTTAGGCCTGCAGGTGTGCATTTATAAAGTCATTGGCTACAACTCCATTCAGATAGCAAATGAATGAACACAACACTTCTAGTTCATCCTTCGCTCAAGTATTGTTTGTCAGCTTATCCTCTTGACCTTAATAAGACAATGCTATTTCAGATTATACTAACACTTGAAACTTGTATGCAAAAGGGTGTGTTGCTATTGTGTGATAAGTTTTAGTGATAGCCCCGTCTGATTATAAATATTGTTGTAACGAAATGGCCATGGATTCGAGAACATAGTGGTTAATCATTACTGACAAATGCGTGCACTGACTGGGCAGGTCCACTCATCCGTGTAGTTTTTTCCTCAAAGGACCATCGCCGATTTTAATCTGCATGGTCCTAAGATGATTTGACTAAGATTGCCTGGACTATAAAAGACACTGGCCTCTAAGATTGTTCCGGTCTTTCTTCTCAGAGTAGTCTGATAGAATATTTAATAAACTTGTAAATAAAACCATATTTATTATTGAAATTTCATAGAATGTTACGTGCTAACACCGCGGTAAGACGTCACTTTGACAAGTAAACGTCATTAGGTGACAAACTTATTTCGGACGCGGCAAAATAAGAAACTAGATTTTAAAATGTACTGAATTTGAAGTATCATACAGTGTCTTTTCAAGCAGCGCTATTTTTTCATCAATCAGTAACCAAAATTCACTGTAAAGATTTTTATTAGAACCCATTTTCAGAAATAAATATAACTTATCATAAATGAAAATCGTACAAAACGATTGATTTGATAGAAAAAATCATTGTAGGTTTTTTTTAAATGTTTGTATAGTATTCCATTATCTCTCTACTTACTCGTTTCCAATATCTTCGTATTTACCAAGAACATATATAAATACTCTAGTGACGGATAGACTAATAACAAAATGATGCAATTCTAACTGCATCAACAAATTATCCATCGCGTCATCGCGTGCTTCGATGATATACCTATATCTACGACTCATGTCAAAGTCGTGAATGACATCCAATTAATCGCTTCTTCAACCAACCATTATTGAAGTAATTCACTTCACTTAGGACTAGCACAGTAAAGCTAGAAACACTACGTGTCGTGTTGTGTCGTGTCGCGTCTGAAGCATATCGGTTTCATTTGCGGCGTGTATTTTAGTAAGTTCAATGTATGGAACCGATATGTTTCTGACGTGACACGACACAATAGTTTATTACTTAAAGATACACACTCACATAAAAGCTTACTTTTTATCAGCTTAATGTTCATTCATTCATTCAAAGAGATTGAATGATCATAATAATTATCATATTGTTGAGATTGACTCTAAAACGCAATTATTAATGTCGTTCAACTGTCAAATGATTGTAATTACAATCAACACACAGTTTAACCGACTTTCAAAAAGGAGGAGGCTATATGTTCGTCGAGTATGTATGTTTTTAGTTTTTTTTAATTTATTTATTTAAACTTTTCACACTCAAAAAAGTACAAAGGCGGACTTAATGCCTTAGGCATTCTCTACCAGTCAACCAAGGGTGGTGAAGAGATTAGATGGCAGGTGCTCTATATGAGAGGAACAAGGATAAATTAAAAAAAAGTATTCTAATTCATTATAACTAAAATAGGTACAACAGTACAAACTACATACACATACATACATATTTACTATAATATATACCTATATTATATATATATACATATATACGAATTCAAGGGAGAGAGGTGTTGAGATGACTCTACTCTATTTATTTTGAAAATAACTTATACTTTTTTTTTATGTATGTCCGCCAATTTGTCCGTGAATTGTGGACCGATTTTGATAATTCTTTTTTTGTATGAAAGGGTATGCTCCCGAATTAGTCCCATATAAAATTTATTAACTTTGCTTGGATAGTTTTTGAGTAAGCTTATATGATGTTAACTTATGTCACTGATATTTACATAGCAGGTAGTGGTATTCGAACTTTTGTGCGATAGATACCACAACTAAAAAGTAAAAACAAAAACTTTTAACAACAAAAAACGACCGACTTCCTAAAAAAAACACTATAAAGTGAAAAATAACTTTAATTTCGGAAGTCGGTTGTTTTTTTTTTGTAAAAAGTTTTTATTTGTACTCTCGTCGCTCGCGTTTCCCCAGTAAACATGAAAATCTGGGGACGGTAATGCTGGGGAGTTTGTTGCGCCACTTCTTCCCAGCTAAAGCACTAGGAAGTGGTGAAGGACGGGCATTTTGGGGTACTGTCATATGTAATTTTAACGTGCAAAAAGTGCTGAAATGATTCTCAGCAAAATTTAAATAAATAACTTTTGATTTAGAATCAACTTAAAGCCTCTGTGGTTTGTAATGCAAATGAAATGCATGCCAGTCGCTGCTGACACGAGTATATTGCATACGTATTCGCAAGCCGGATACCTCGTGATTATAAGGTCAATCAGTGTTAATGTGTCAAGTGAGAAATCATTGTTTACTTCGTATATTATTTTATAACAATGTAATTAATTAAGATTGCCTCGTTGGTCCCAAGCGCTACTGCTGCACGCGCAGCACGAGCACCGTTTTGTCGACGGAAGAGTAGACAAAAATGACGTTTCGTGTAGACAGTACGACGGCAGCAAAGTTGAAAGAGTCAACTGCACTTTTTTACGAAATTCACTCTTTGATAAAATATATATATTGTTTTTTCTTTCTTTTATAATTCGACTCAGAATTCTTTGTTTTGTCATAGTACTTTTTTCTGTTTGATTCTCTATTTTTACTGATAAGTCACGTACATACAAAGACAACTCCAACAATTATTCTTAAAATGACGAAGTACCGTGTTTTGGAACAAAAAATATTCCATTAATATTGGCCTTAACCATTTCCTCGGTAATGCCCTATTAACTAAATGATGTAAAATAGAAGAAGATAGCTTTGTTCTTCTATTAATTATCCCAATTTTGCATTCAAAACGTTCTTCTGTAAAATCATGGTTTTGTAGATGGGAAAATAAACTAATCGCATTAAAAAAAAAGTTTTTCATCACTGTGCCGTTATTTATAGTTCTCAGTCGTTTAAATTAAGTGCCAATATTTTCTTTTATATTATATGTAAGGCGCCAGTATTTTTTTGTCCGGGAACATTACGTATTTTTAGAAAATTAACAAAACACGCACCTAACGTCATTTCCATCCCGACGAAAAGTCATGCATCTAACTATAAATTTCAAAATAATACCAAAAGAGTATACAAGGGTGCGTTTTTGAAAATTACTTAATATTAACTATCAAACAAAGATGCATTACTGCTAAAGCTTTTGAAAATTAACTATCAAATAAGTCTAAAATAAATGATTCATGAAATGTTACGATATTTTCATCATTTCCGTAAAAGTTCGTCAAACAGTATTTTTTTCCTACTCTGTGGCACAAAGCACATGTCGTCCCGCGCCCGCACCTTCCTCAGTTCCCCAACAGGACGCCGAGCAGGTGGACGCGTGATTGCAGTGCGATTAGCTCTCAAAATATATTGATAAAAATTTACGTAAGACGATTGTCACGCATGCACATCATTCCCAAAAGGACGGATTAAAGTGTAAGTAACGAATACATTTATCTATTACTTTTTACATATATTCCGACTGATCGCGTGTGTCATTTGAGATTATTATTGTTACGTTGATACTGTATTTTAAGAGCATGTTTCGACTTGAAACAAAATATGTCATTTCCAGTAAGATCATCTCCAGTAAAATGTTAAAGACGGAAATGATTCGTGATTACCGGTAATTACTATTATCATTGCTTCATGTTACTTTCGTGTGGTTTTATCTATAAGATAGATCACAGCAACACCATTTACTCATTAATGTGACATAAATGAAGTAGTACAAGTCCAAGACGGACTGCAGCTCGTCTTGAACTTGTACCTTTATGCAACATAGAAACTATTGTTTTAGGTTTGGCGATCGTGAACAAGAAAACGGTGACCGCCAATCTATCAGCCCACAAGCGTAAAAGGTACGCAGAACTTAAAAATGATCCAGAAATGTATGAAAGAGAAAAAGAAAAAGAACGACTACGGTATACAAAGAAGAAAGAAAAGGGACAAGTTGTTCCCATTGATGAAAAATCACCAAGAGATCAAAGGCAACCAAGGAAAAAATGACGTGAAGCATCAAAAAGGTACAGGGAAAATAAAAAAGGTAAGATAAATGAAACTAAGTTACCAGAAGTAGTACTCCTTGAACATCAGACCCAGGAAGACATATCAGTTAAAAAGACAACACAAACGACTACAGTTATGGAAGATCCTTTGAATTCAACAGCTACGAAAATAAGACGCATAAGGTACAAAGAACAAAAAAGACGTAAAATATGAATTAATATTATACAAAATTTAAGAAAAGAAAATGAGAGTCTGAAAAAGAAGTTAAGAAAGATGGCAGTGAATAAATTACAATTGGTTTCAAAAAACATAGAGAAACAGGGTAAAAAAGTAGAAGACAAGCGAACAGTTCAAGAAACGCGAACAAGGCAAAGATTAACAATACTTATTAAAAAATTCTTTGAACAAGATTCAAACAGCATAATTATTCCCGGCAAAAAGCAGTAAATCACTCGAAATAAGGTTCAAAAACAAAAAAGACAGTTAATATTACCATTAAAACAATTACACAGCAAATTTATATCAGAGCATGGAATTCCTGTAAGTTATGCCTTCTTCTGTAGACATCGCCCATTTTGGGTAATCTTTCCTAGCAAAGCACTCAGGGAAACTTGTGCCTGCATAATTCATAGCAATATAGATTTGGCAGTTCTATGTCTGCATAAAGCGAATATAATAAAGGGGACTAATTTTGAACAGCTTTTAGAGTCCCTGTGTTGTTCTCAATACAACGATAATTGTTTGAAAAGAGACTGCCCTTCATGCAAGGATAATGTTTTATCCTATAAAGAATTTTCCAATGATCAAAGCCTTACACTCTACCAGTGGGTTCGTTGCAAAGAAACTGTGAAGACTAAGAAGGGTATGAAAACACAATATATTACTACGAAAAAGGCGACTGAAATGACTCCACTACAAGTTATAGAAAAATTAGATTACCAGCTACCAAATTTTTTCAAAAACGCATTTATTATAAACGTACAATACAAAACCGCGAAACACAAGAAAAATAATCTAATTGTAACAGAAGCATTCATACATATAGACTTTTCAGAAAATTTTGGGCTCAAATACGGAAAGGAAGTGCAGGGTCTTCATT
The DNA here is from genome assembly GCA_947364205.1 of Agrochola lota. NCBI lineage: Eukaryota > Metazoa > Arthropoda > Insecta > Lepidoptera > Noctuidae > Agrochola > Agrochola lota. The sequence goes on along the minus strand of OX376245.1, from coordinate 10,753,756 downwards.
TTGGACCTAGTCGTAAAGAGATTTGTTTGCATACTGGTGTAATATATATGTATGACTTCGGTCGTAGTGCCATTGGCACAACCTGTGCATGCACAGTTAGCCAGTGCTTGAGACACGACGCCGCAGCCATCCGGGCGCATCTAATACCCATGATTAAGCTGGCTATAGAGATAAATCCGTTCGTAGATACCATCCATTTCCAATCTGACTCTCCAAGTTCCCAGTACCGCAATAAATATATCTTCTACATAATTTCAGTTCTTTGTAAGGATTTTCCACAACTAAAGGCAATAACCTGGAATTACAGTGAAGCTGGACATGGGAAGGGGGCCCCAGATGGGATTGGAGGAGTGCTAAAACGGACTGCAGACAATCTTGTGACTTTTGGTCAAGACGTCCGCACATTTAATCAGTTCATAGAAATCGTAAAACAGAATATTGATAATATTACCATAATAACTGTCACTGAAGATGAGGTTTTAGCCAAAGAAGCTCTACTTCCCAAAAACTTGAAACCATTCCAGGGCACGTTAAATGTTCACCAAGTATTATGGAAACAAGGATTATTTAATCTCCGTGTTCAGAAAAGTCAGCTGTTTTGACTGTGATTATATTTGTGTTCACGATAAACATTTAGGATTTTCGAAAGTCCTCAACTATTGTGCAACTGGAGAAGAACACCCTGGGCCGAGTTCTGGAGACCCAAATACCCCTGAATACGTAGCACCTCTCGTTAGGAATTCTCGCCGCATTCTTACTAATATAACAAATACATCCCCCAACATTAATACAATTTCTAGTACACCAAAAAATATTGTTATTTTGTCAAACAAAAAAGTTTATTTTAATCTAAATAAATAAATATGTATTAACACTAAACGTATGTTGATTTGATCATGTTCACTTTTCTGTTCACTTTTTAATGTTAGCAATGATAGAAGAAATATTGTCGTTTCAAAAGAATGAACAATTCAGTGTAAAAGATAGATTAGTTTGACTATGAGTAACAATTTGACTATTATAATGTTAAGTGTTGAGTTTTGATATCAGGTATATCAAAGATTGTTGGTATCTAGATTGATTGGTGAAGGCATATTTTTTAATCATAAAAACTTTTAGAAGTCTTAAATATTGTTTAGAAATAAATACGAAATCGACTAGACTTGATTATGTTTCTATGACTGATTTTACCAAAGAATGATTGAATTATTATCAAAGAAATAAAGCTTGAGTTGATTAAAATTATATTTCATTTACAAACCCTGAGTTCTGATCTATTAATCCTGTACATAACATTTGAATCAGCTTGGATACTTGATCTATAAATATTTGTTTGTTACTACAAATCATTACCAGTCATGTCATGTCATTTCCAGAAATGAGAATATAATTTCCATCCTACTATCGTCATTTCCATCACTGCCAGAAATATAAAAATATAAATATCGCTTAAAAAAGACACCTACTAGGGGTGCCTTTTACTTACAAGTCACATTTTATTTCTATAATTCATTATAATTTGTCAAAAAATCGTTAAATACTATATAAAAAAAGTATATGAAAAAGTACACTGTAGAATCAAATTTAGTTTATTTACCCAGATAACCGTATATACTTTATGGCCGTCGAGTAGAAAGTTTTCTACTGTCATTAGCATGGCGATTACAAAATCAAATTGTATTCACTACCTTAGATAACTGTCAGTTGTCAGAGTGATTTTGACAGTTTGGGATAGAAAAGTTTCTTCTGAAATAGTCTACTTATAAGGAGCTAGACAAAGATTGTTAGAAACGTAAGATAAAATGACAGATTGTAGAAAGATTTCTACGATGCGATGTCAAAAATGGAGAAACGAAATGTCACTTTGTATAGAAAGAGCTGTGTCTATTCTTCGTAGAAATAGAAAGTGTCATGCTACGCGTGCTGATCGACATCCTGCCCTGGAGTTGTATTCGGGAGGCACTGCGGTATCATGGGGTGCCTCCCTACCTCCGCCACATCGTTGGGGCTTATCTGTCGGAGAGGTGTGTCACCTACATGGGACGTGATGGCGGCAACCAACGCTGCATGTCGTGCGGTGTTCCACAGGGCTCGGTTTTAGGCCCGCTCCTGTGGAACATCGGGTACAACTGGGTCCTGAGGGGCGAACCCAGCCCGGGGGTGTGACGTGTTATGCGGATGACACGCTGGTCAATGCCCGGGGGAGCTCGCACAGGGAGGCAGCGTTGCTGGCGACGGCTGCGATCTCACAGGTGGTGAGCCACATACGTCGCGATGAGGTCCTGGGTTCAATTCCCGGGTCGGGCAAATTGTTTTTGAGATTTTCTATCTGGAATTTCTCAGTAACAGCCCGGACCCAGGAGTCTAGAATTGTGCACGGTTGATGGCAATAGGCTCGCCCCCTATTCTGGCGAAAAGTGGCTGTACTATAGGTACGCCTCTGCCCAGCCCTTCGGGAAAAACAGGCGTCATGTTCTTAAAAAAAAAAAACAATTATCGAATGATTATGACATAATTTCATAGATAAAGTGTTATTATAATTTTTTAAACATTCAGAGAATGTGTTGTGTTGATAAGATTGTTATTACTTCGTAACACCGTTCAAGGTTATTTGGCATAGTGATAGCAGCTGTTTTTGTATTGTAACATCACATGGTCGGTTTTTAGGGTTCCGTAGTCAACACGGAACCCTAAAACGACTCACCGTGTCTCATCGCATCGCCCGCCCGCCCGCGCTATAAGTCCAGGTACGCACGGGCAATTTCTTAACGCGGCGATTTTATTATGTGCACAAAACCAGTGCGCGATAAAATCCCGCCGCGGCGTCTTTCCATTCTATACAAGGCCAGAACGCAAGGGTGTGAAACTAATCGCGTATAGATTGGAAATCACTTTTTTACTAAGGTCTTCCAATCTATACAAGAGTAGTACGCAAATAAAAAAATGTGTTTATCTTAAATCTATACAATTAAGTTGCCGGGGCTTCCCAGAAAGTAATGCGAAGATACTTGTGATGGGATAAACCTCGCTCTTCCTCAATTAATTAACAATTGTTTCGTTGTGCTAATTAGGTATAGTTACACATTTTTTTTATATAACCAATACAAAAGAAAAATGAAAATCGTGTTTATGGCAGTGTGTGAAACTAGAGTGTGATTGTATAAATGTGTGTTTATACGTGTGTTTATGAGTGTGTGAATGTATATTTTGTGTGTATGTGTGTGTGTAAGAGGGGGTGCGTGTGTGAGTGGGTGAGTGTATGTGTGAATAAGTGTGGAGGTATGTTGGAGTGTGTGTGTGTATGAATAGGGGTGTTTTGGAGTGTGAGTGTGTGTGTGTTGGAGTGTGTGTATGTGTGTGTCAGACGTTCAACCCAGAGTCGCCAGAATGTCTTCCACGGTATCATAATAAAGTGTGAATAGCCATTCAATCAATGTCTTCTTACACTCGTACAGCTGCATAGGGTAAATGTTAAGTATGCGATTTACTTTATTATAGACGCGTGGGGCTTGAGTTACATTTTGACGACTAGCAAAAATTGAACGTGCGGAGTATGTAGGGGCTACTATATCACACCGTCTTTTTTTAAGTTTGGCATGGCTAAAGGGTAGAGTTTTGTGATATCTTAGTACCATGTGTAGTATGTGGAGTTTTCTAACGGAGAGCAGCCTAGAGCTTGCGTATAGAGTTTCAGTAGGGAACCTGTAGGGCTTACATTACATGACCTTAATCAAGGATCTCTGTGCAAATACTCGCGTATACTTCGTAGTGACCTAATTAACTACCTTATTCCAAAATATACAGTGCCAGTACGCATACGGACTAATCGTGTATAAATTGCGACAAATTGTAAACTTGTATTTAACTTGTTTGCGACGTAATGCATCTTGCGCTAAATAGCTTGCCTGGCTGCGAGAAAATTGGAAGTACGCGGTTGACACAGTTCTAACCTAACCTAACCCATTTCATATTCCGTTATCTGTTCCATTTCACCCAGTTCTCATTTTTTTTTTAAACTGTTTGTGTTTAAAACTCATGTCAAGCGTAAGTAATGTAGTATAGTTTGGCACCAGGACGCGTGCGTCCACGCTACAAACTATACACGAGCAGTACGCAAAATTCGTGTATACATTGTAATCACAGATTTAAAAATAGCATTACAGTGTATACGCGAGCAGTTTCCTATGGCTGCGTTCTGGCCTTGTATAGATTGGAAATACGCCCCGCCGCGATATCTTTACGTCCATGCTAACGTAAGCTAAGTTTCTTTTCGCTTAGGGTTCCGTAGTCAACAAGGAACCCTTATAGTTTCGCCATGTCCGTCCGTGGCTTAGCTCAGAGACTTAGTATTAGAAAGCTGTAATTTGGCATGGTTATACCTACAATTTTTTTTAAGGTACCTTCCCTATACGTAAAGTGGGGATGTTTTTTTTTCTCAGCTGTCCCATGTTGTGGCGTATCGTTGGAATGTATGGGAGAACATGTTTTTCAACAACAATGTGGAGTTTGTTCTTGGGATAAATTCATCCCAACTACGGAACCTTTCATTGTGCGTGGCTCGACACGCAGTTGGCCGGTTTTTAGTCTATTCTACAATGTGGATGACCTTAAACATGACCTATATAGAAGGTGCTTGAATTACAATACCTAATTAATTTCCATGACGTCATATTGAAAATATTGTGTTTTCAAACATGTTGTGCACTCACTTCGCATGAAATAAGAACGCCAATATACGCCAATGTGTTCTCCTATAATTTCTAATGTGACGATAATATTATCGTGGTCGTCCACCTGCATAAAATGTACGGAAATATGTGCACGTTATATAACGTTATCTTGGACGGAAATTTAAAAGCATCTTCGTAATAATAATTATTTTTTACTCCCTGCGTTATCGTGAATTCGTGATACCGTGACGTGGACGTCCACGAAATAATCGTCACGTTAGAATTTATAAAAGCGCACAATAGGTGTTGTATCACTCCAACCGGTGAACGCACACTTATTTGAGTCGGACGCGTCGAACGAATCGAAATCAACGAGATTACGAGCAGCACGACAACCAAAGAAACGGGTCTTCTACGGGTTTTTTCGACTTTCGACGGAAGAATAGACAAAATGACAGATAAACAATCACAATCTGTCATTTTGTCTATTCTTCCGTCGTCATGCTACGCGTGCAGGGGTGCGAGGTTTTTGCCGGGGGGCGGGAAAGTCCGAAAGGGATACCGTGGCCCCTGGCAACGTACAGGTAACTGAAGGAACATGGGTGGGTTTTAGTCAGTAAGAGTAAGTTATTTGATAATTTCTCACACAAAAAAAAATAAGGGGTGTGGTATTTACAAATAAATAATTCTAAAATTCGTTTCGTTCGACGCGTTCGGCTCAGTGCGTTCACCATTAAAAAGAATTGCCAATCTGCGGTTTGTTTTGAAAACCCGTCTGCTCTGACATAACCATAACAATTATCGTATTGAATCTGGTTGAACTAATTGAAAGATATTGATATTCATCTTAATTTGCCTTTGGCAAACAGTAAGATTTTAAATTAAAGCGAGCTTTGATAATTTATACTAATAAAATAAAGCTTTTTCTTCTTCTTTTCGTGTGGTTTGGTTCGTGACTAATCTGCTATCTAATTACGGAACACATTTCTGTTTAATTTTGACAGTTCAACAACATTCATTGCGTTATTTACTTTGTTGAGCTGATTTTCTTTTCGAACTTATGAAGCAATGGATTAGCAATCTATTTCAAAACGATTCAGATTCTGATTGATCGTGTATTACGCAATTAAGGTACTGGTGTCAGAGTTTTAAAGTCGGCCACGGGCCTCTGAATTGACTTCACATGCCGTCGAGAAATAAAACTGAAGAGTTTGTTTTTTTTTAAACGCGCTGGAACTACCGGTCGGATTTGAACAATTCTTTTTGCATTAGATAGCCAAATTTATGTAATATCACGTTGCGACCTTATGGAGCCGACTAATAAGAAAAGTCAGAATAGCGCGGGCGGGCGATGTGATGCGATGCAGTGCCAGTGGGTCGGGGACCGAGAGAGTTTTATAAAAATGTGGCTGTTATTTTAGTATATTGGGTAGCTTACGACTTCCACGCGAACGAAGTCACGGGAAAATTCTTGTTTAAATAAATATAAATAAAGGGGTCATTCATTGGTCATCCAGATAGTTTCCGTTTTAATCAAAACAAATACTTTACTACCAAGATTTTTTTTTTTCATCAAAACAATTTTTTTATTCTTAGTAACTTATCTCGAAGAAGTGATTGTTTCTATTATTATATATACTAATATAATAAAGCTGAAAAGTTAGTTTTTTTGTTTGAACGCGCCAATTTCTGGAACTACCAGTCGGATTTCAAAAAATATTTTTGCATTTGATAGCCTAATTCTTGAGGAAGGTTATACCTATCAATAACACGCTAGGACGCTTAGGAACCGAGCAAAAAGTAAAAAAAGTCGGTAATCTCGCTACGCGAAGACGAAGTAGTAGTGCCGGCGGACGATGCGATGTGATTGGTGCGGTGGGTCGGGGCCGAAATTTCACGCGAACGGAGTCGCGGGCAGAAACTAGTAAATAAATAAAGGGGTCACTGGTCTCCAGATAGTTTCAGTTTTAATCAAAACAAATAGGTACTATCAAGCATTTTTTTTTCACAAAAACAATTTATTTATTCTTAATTTATCTGGAAGACGTGACTTGACTGTTTCTAATATTATCTATACATATACTAAAATAATAAAACTGAAGAGTATTTTTTTTTGTTTTGTTTGAACTCGGGAATCTCTGTACCAGTTGGATTTGTTTGGGCTATTCATTGGAAAAAAAATTTTTTTGATAGCACCATTCTTGAGGAAGGTTATTATAGGCTATTCAACATCGCGTTACAACCCTTAGGAGCTGAGCAATAAGAGAAAAAGAACGCTAAACGAAAACGATGTAAAAGCGCCGGCGGGCGTTGCGATGAGACGCGGTGGGGCCGAGGATCTCGTTGACATTTGACAGCACCATCATGATGAATCAAAATATACTGGTCGATCTGTAGCTTTAGGTACCAATAATATTTACTTCAAAATACGTCAGTTTACATTATCTAAATAAAATAAATGTTGAGAAGTACTAACTGACTGTTTAAATGTTTACATACATACTTACATTGTTATCAAGTCGAGACAACGCGAAATAACAACAGTTTTGTTATTTCAAAAAATCTTTATTGACAATGATAGTATGTCATCAAAGTATAACATCACTAGCTGCGCCCCGCAGTTTCAGCCGCATAAATCTCGATCCCGTGGGAATATCCGGATAAAAAGTATCCTATGTCCTAACCCAGGTCATGGTTTACCCATGTAGCAAATTTCATCCAAATCCGTTCAGCCGTTTTAGCTTGGAAGCGTAAACGCAAAGGCGCGACGCGATAGCGATAGAATAATAAATTTTCCGTGAAGTTTTCATAGAAATTGTTCCACCAGAGTCGCGACGCGCCTGTCTGCGGAAACATTTAGTTTAACAAAAGCTACTCGCCTATTATATGTATATTATGTTATTTTATTTTTTTATATTAGGTTTAAATTTATATGGATGGTATGTTTACTAACATTAATTATAAGAAAATTACTAACACAGTGGATCTAATGTTATCCGAAATAAAGAATGTATTATTATTATTTCCTTTATTTAACATTTTAACATATAAAATACATTTTTAAATATTTCTTAAAAACGATATACATACAATATATATTAAATAAATATATATTATTATTATTTTTATTAGTAAACAAATCTTAGATACTTAATGCAGAATTGCAGATCTACATATAATAATAATAATATTTTCGTAACGAAGTATGTATAAATATTTACGAATGAGTCCGACCGAGTCGAGGTCAATTTCGTTGATGCAACAAACACCACGGTCAACAACATATTATTATGAATGATAGTGAAAGCAGATCATGTGACTGTGTGTCCTCTTAATATTGTGCTTTCTACGGAAACTGTACCCTAATTGCGTAACGCACTCGTAATTGCAATTGATGTTACCAATACATAACATACACACACGCACGCACCCACACACACACACATACACACACTCAAACAGACATGCACTTAGACACACCATCAACCACTCGAAATTGTACCACGTTGACAATCTTTACTTTGTTACAATGGGGGACCTAGAGTTCTAAAATACAGGCCTAGGCTCAGTTTAGACTTCAGATCTCCCAATTACAAAATTTTGTCAAAATATCTGTCAACTTTTAATGTCTAACTAGTATATGAATGTGTGAGTGTATGAATGCCATGTAATTTGTGGTGATAAATAAACATTACTTTATTCTATTTATTTGTTTATAGAATCAATTGCTTTTGCTTCATTTGTTTCATCAGCGATTTAAATTCTCAAAATGAAAGCGATTGTATTGTTTAGCTAGTTTTAAAGATCACAACTTATTTCAGTTACGCTCTCGGACGACACGAGAACAATGTCCGAGAAGTATTCATAGAAATTGTACCACCAGAGACGCGTCGCGCTGTCGCGTCGCGCCTGTCTATCAAGCCTTTAAAGTATCAAAGTTAAAAGTCGCTTCGACCCCAAAAACCTGTAGCAGTTTTATCTCAAATTCATTATGTATTTGTAACGGCACCTGCATGGATAATGAGAACAAATCGAGGCTACAGTTATGTACTACATACAAGAGTACATAGCTGTGTATGAGTGCTAGAGCACGTATTTTATTAGACATATATTTAGACTAAAAGTCTACCGATGACAGATCTAGGGTATTTGAAAGCTTTGAAGACCCCAATCCTCATTCCAACCCCACCCCCACCCGTCTGGTCAGAGGGTCCTCCCTTTTCTATAGCTTTTTATATGAGTCAACTTTACACATTGTTTCTCATGCCTCTTTAAGTATTATAGTAGGTAGTAATGAACCATTTATATTTAAGACTTTTTATGTACCATATTTTATGTAAAATAAAGATTTTATTCTATTTTCTTCCCTAAATCGTTATGAAATTAGAAAACATAGCTTAGGGTGCGTTCAGGAGCTGTCAATGTCATCATTGTTGTGAAATATTGAAATTGACAGCTGTTGAATGCAGTTTAGATGTGATCGCGTTCTGTTTCGCCCATAATTATTTATGAATTTCACCAATGAAACTGAACGAGATCAGCACATCTAAATCACGTTCAAGACCTGTCAGTGTCATGATTGTTGTGGAATATTGATACTATTACCTCTTGAACGCGGTTTAGGTGTGCTGATCGAATATTAAATTTCAAACTAGACTTTCAAGAACCGCGGGAAATTGTTTGTTACTTTATTAAGAGAAAATATTCAATTGATCTTTGAAAAACTTATTGGACCTTCTAATGATTGACACTATTTTAAATAATTGAACCTCTTTTTTACTTTCTGGCCTTTTCTCACAGTTGGTCGCAGTAACCAAGCTAGGGCACCCCGACCAAATGGGTTAAGTTGTTCTGTGACCAAACGTCCAAGTTGATCGCAGTTTCTTGGCTATTTAGTATTTTTAGGACCCCAAAATAGAAATGAGACATGACATATGTTTTAGGACCAAAAAGAGGCGCAATAATTACATTAGTGTGTTCAATAATATTTATAAGAGTGCTTAATGGGAATTATTTGTTTCATTAAAATACATGCCATTATTAAGTACGGTTAAACTGTACTTCTAGAACACCTTCGTTATATGTTTCTACAGAAACAAAGATGAACAACAAATACAGTCAAACAATGGCTCATCAGAACACTACATAATATCATCTTTCTAAGCGTTTTCCCACGGTGCCTGATATTGGGGACGAACGCACACCAGCCCGTTGAGAATGGATTCATTTTGTCATTCCGAAATGCAATGTGAAAGAGAAGCTCGCACCGCACCTCTGAAGTTACCGACACGCTACGGATCAGCGCGCCTACTCCCTAAACGAAATCCGTTCGTTCGGCCGTCGTTACGGGCGCTTCGCTCTCTGTCTAACTTACGGTATGTCCGTACGTGAGACGAAGAACGAAGCGCCCGTAACGACGACCGAACGAACAGATTTCGCTTAGGGAGTAGGTCCCCAGACGCACCGCGAGGAACGTGTCTGCTCCTGCGCTACCATGGACGATACTCTTCCCATGGTGCGTCGGTGTGGGCTGGTCCGCGTCCGTTCACAATATCACGCACCGTGGGATGCCGCCTTTACTAACATGACAGACGCTTACGTAATGTTTACTCACACGAAGCGTTGCACGTGCATCAGCACATGGCCACACACACATGCACTTATCAATATCTATATTATGACACATGCTCCTTTATTACTGTTTTATCTATTAAAATCAGTTTTTTATTCGACCGAGCTCTGCTCTGGTGCAAATAGTGAATGCTCATTTAACGCGACTTTTGAGGGGTATAGTATAGGATAATTCATACTAATTCCATGCTGCCATGATAGTAGGTACTTACTAATTCCACGCTGCCATGTCTGTCAATTATTGTCAATTATCAAATGTCAAATAGTCTAAGGTGGCCATCTTGTTCTAAACTTTAGGCGACCGAGCTCTGCTCGTGTGAAAATACGGAGAAAACAATTTTTCCCCGATAGAGACCTAGCTAGATCGATTTTTCGCCCCGTAAACCCCTTTATTGCAACTTTCATCGAAATCGTCGTTTTAGAGTCGTTTTCGAGAACGTGATTACAAATATATATAAAATATTGCTCGTTTAATAGTATAGGATAGGATATAATTTAGGTACTTGGGGTACGCCGTGGCTTTAGTATGGTTCTTCTGAAATCCGTATTGCGGAACACACTCTTAATTTTATTGAATTTGGCTGTAAAAAAATATCTATTGCCTTGAGCCAAACGCACTCGCAATGAATAGCTTTTATTTTGCACGTTTATCAACATCCATTGCGTTGATTTGGTCATCGTGAACACGGATTTGAAAAGAGAACGCTTTTGCCCAACCTTCTGAGTTCAAATTATCCAGAGGTAAACACCAATTTAGGCGCCAATTTCACCAATGGACCTGAACGCGTTCTCGTTCAGTTCCATTGGTGAAATTGGCAAGAGCTCTCAGTATCATAATATAATTGCTGTGGAATATTTGACACTGACAGCTCTTGAACGCGATTTAGATGTGCTGATCACGTCCAATTCAATTGGTAAAATTGGCGCTTATTCTTAACAGAACATTTTAACCAGGGTTTCATAATTGATGTAAAAAAACAACAGCAGATTTTCCTATCAGTTGACTTTTTATCATTGGAATTATCTCGACGCCCAAGGACATTGAACTACGGCTTAAAACCTGACACGATTCCTCCAAAAATAACTTAGGGAACAATGTTTTTCGAACTTTGATTGTACCTATCAGTTATCACAAATCTTTTGAATACGCTTTATCTCCGTGACAGTGATAGCTTTATCCAATGCGTAGAATCGGTATGTTTTCTGATAACATTTGACGGGTCTTTTTGATGTTTCGATATGATACGAATGTCATAACATAACATCACGCTTGCACTCCCAGAAGCGACAGGCAGAGGTGTACCTATAGTACACCCACATTTCTCCAGTTACGTTCAAGGCCCATGTAATAGGGGGCGAGCCTATTGCCATCAACCGGGCACAAATGCTCTCTGCAAATCTGCTCTCAAAACGGTGAAGGAAAACATCGTGAGGAAACCGGCATGTCCAACCAAAAATTCTATGACATTGTGACATTTACCAAACCGCACTGGGCCCGTGTGGTGGATTATGGCCCAATTCCTCCCAGAGAGATGAGGCCTGTGTGAGTGTCGCAGCAGTGGGACATTGATGATTATGGGCCCATGTACCTTATAAGGAGCGACCCTATTGCCTTCAACCGGTTACAAATCCAGACTCCAGGCTGCTACTGAGAAATTCCCGATGGAAAAACCCAATAACACTTTGCTCGACCGGGGAATCGAACCCAGGACCTCATGCTCAGATGTAGCGCTTGCGACCACAAACACTATCGAAGCAGTCAAACAAATGTCAGATTACCGATATTCGTTATGATTGTGGGGTTTACTACTTTGTCAGCTCACCAACTAGCCTTAAGTGGCTGTAGCAACACAAAAAGGGAAAGGAGATCGGTGTAGGGATGATAGATAGTTCAGACTGAGAAACTCAAAGCATTTATTTAAGTTTAACCATTTACAGGCACTTTTGAATTGTCAAAGGAGTCGGTGCTTCAGTAAGATGAAGGTAATGCCCATTCCAAAGCGTAGTAGGTTCCTACGAAGAAGAAAGCGCAAGAAACTCGTTACAAAACAATTAGTTAAAAAATTGAGAATGTATAAACAAAACAACTAAGTACCTAGCTAATGCGTTGTAATGCCTTTTTTTTTTTGGAGGATCCTTCTCGCGCGCACACAGATTTTATTTATTTTTTTATATAATTGTACTTACCAATGTTTCATCACAATCAGTTCAGAGTTTTTGCGAGACTAGCTCAAGGCAATTTAATTTTATATGATATATATGTATTGGTAACGATAATCTAATGGTTTGGTCAATGGCACTAGCGATCGGCACGCACAGGTCGATAGACGAAAAATATTCGGGATTGCGCGGGAGAGTAACGTGTTGTTCCTTTTATAAACAATATAATTATTATAAAGTATTAATGGTTTAATTTCAAGATCTAACAGAATTCAGAAGTTGGATAAGCCGTTGAAATCCCTGTGATGCCGACGAGCTGGGAGAGCTAGGTTTCATTTGAAGACTCTTACGAGGACGCAGGAGAGTCAGGAAGGCCGAACTAATAACGAAAATCCAATGGGTGTCCCAGCCCTATGTGTATCAGGCAGCACTAGCGATCGGCACGCACAGGTCGATAGACGAAAAATATTCGGGATTGCGCGGGAGAGTAACGTGTTGTTCCTTTTATAAAAATATAATTATTATAAAGTATTCATGGTGTAATTCCAAGATCTAACAGAACGTATAGATAGATAGCTTGTTACCTATAAATAGCAGCTTTTCTTGTTATAAAATCGTCGTAAATGCGATAAAGCCAGAGCAGGAAGTATTTACGCGCGGAAGGAAATAATCTGCGGTCAAGGAGATTGGTCACGCGCTGTCTGCAAATAAATTTATACACAGTATACCTAGAGGGACATGCAAATACAATTACCAGGATAAGCTACTCAAAGTAAATGTTTCAAGATCAAAAAATGATTATTTTTGGTGTAATATTCAGAGAGAATGACATTATTAGGTTTTTACAGTAATTCAGCATCCTAATTACGATAGCGCTACCAATTAACATCGCTTTGTGATTGCGAGTGAGCAAGGCAATTAGTGCGGATCTTATCGACTCATTTTATACTTTATTAATTTTAATATTGCGAAACACAGTAAAATCTATCCCGAGAACTTCCTAGGAACCGAGTACAAAAGAAAATTGAATTAACAAAGCATAATCCTATAATATACTAAACGAGTAATATTTGTATAATGATATTTGTAATCACGTTCTCGAAAACGGCTCTAACGATTTGACGTTACGTTGAACGACGGGGGCGAAAAATCGATCTAGCTAGGTCTTATATCTGGGAAAATTCGTTTTCTCCGTATTTTCCCACGAGCAGAGCTCGGTCCCCAAAGTTTAGAACAAGATGGCTACCTTAGAAAGTCATCACCACCATTTCATTACATGGCAGCATGGAATTAGTAAGTACTATAAATGGAATTTGTATGAATGAACTATCCTATACCTACTATTAAATGAGTATTCTCTATTTTCGCCCAAACCGAGCTCGGTCGACCAGGTACTAATGGCACAGAACAACCACTATCGGCTGCAAGCCAAACGGACTCGCAGATTGATACTCGAGCAAACCATTATCACATGAATAAAAAACAATATTTCGCGAACTATCACTTTATGTCTATAGCGATCACAATTATCTAGTCGCTGCTAGGCTGCAGGCGACAATAGCTTTATAGATAGGGTTACCAGTTTATATAAAAAGATAAAGATTTAGAACTTGTATTGTGTATTTTTTATTTTGCTTTTTGTATCTTATTTTATGCAACACTTGCTAACGTCATCACGTCAACGCCGGCTGTTGCTGTAAACCAGTTAACTAATTATGTAACACATTTTCGTAAACGATTACAACTAATCTGTTTCATTTTGACAGTTCAACAACTTTCATTGCGTTACTTACGTTGTTGTTGAGCAGACTTGCTTTTCGAACTATGAAGCAATGGATTAGCAATTTTACAATTTTGCTTGGGTACTTGAGTTAGCTTCAATAATAAGTATTATTCCCACTAAGTCTTTATGGATGATGTTATAATAACATCCTGTCACTGTTATTTTCATAGCAGGGAATGGTATTCGAATTTGTATGGGGTAACAACCACAACAAAAAAGTTATAAAAAAATAAAAATAACGAGTCTTTTATGAAATTAAAATATTAGCCCGTATTCTAGAATGATGCTCTCAAGCATGTCAATTTTGACGTTATAGGTGCACGCTATTTAGTCTTGGCACCTGGTAAATATTCAACAATGCGATATAGCCCAAAAACAGCGCATGACACATGGCATAGCGACATAGCAAGAGTATTTGACATAGCATAGCATAACGTAGCTAATGACGTTTCCATTTGTTAATCACATCAATGTGAGACCAGCCAAGACTTTCTGGAATCCTGAAATGACAGGGAACAGACGGACATTATACGTCACGATCATTGACAAATCAAGAATAGCATACGACCGTAGAAAGTACGTTGCAATTTTTCTTTACGTAAATTGGCAACCCCAAGATGGATGGCGCCGATCCAAACGCCGGTGGCGTGCGTGTGTGATGCGAACCTACACCCTATTTTCGAAAAACGATTCAGATTGTGATTGATCGTGTATTACGATCAATCACAATCTGAATCATTTTGAAACAGATTGCTAATCCATAAGGCTTGCTTCATAAGGTCGAAAAAAAATTCTCAACAACGTAAATAACGCAATGAATGTTGTTGAACTGTCAAAATAAAATAGATTAGTCGTAATCTCTCTCTGCCTAGCCTTTTCCCAACTATGTTGGGGTTGGCTTCCAGTCTAACCGGATGCAGCTGAATACCAGTATTTTAGATTAGTCGTAATCGTGTACGAAAATGTGTTACGCAGTTAGATAGCTGGTCGCATATCGCCAGGGCTCGCGTGCGGGATGTGAACCTGGACGCGTATCGCGAAGGTAGAGGTAGCGTGGAAAAAAGAGTTCCGAGAAGTAACAAGGTGAGGCCTTTGTCCAGTAGAGGGACAGGACAAACTAAAGCAAAAAATTGGCAACCCTAAATAAAGATTCTTTGGATGTGTACTTAAAAAGTCATTCATATTTTATCATTTACAAGTATCTGAAATTGATAACGACTCAATGTAAAGACTTTGGACCTATTTTTGAATGATAAATATAAAAATCTTGATAAAAACGAAGTCTCCGAGATAAAATGGCTGAATAGATTTCAATAAAGTTTCTTCAGATACGAAAGAAGACGACTTTAACGACTCTTTTGACATAATGACCACGGTTGGGCAAATGGAAACTGCCAGACTGGAGGATGTGTAGCTAATCGTAACATCACTGAGTCATATTTAACGACATCCTTGCACGAGACGAGGGGCTAATTCGTTTTCCCGAACACTGCACCTCACACGTGTTCTCTATATGTCACCTGGATCACATCTTTGTAGAGTCTTCAGTCTTCCTGGCCATGCATCACAGTAGACAAATTACCTACTATTTAGTATTGCAAACGCGACGTGTAAATAAATACATTGTGCGGGGTCGCTGCTAATCAGTAGGAAGGGACTATCCACTCGTCTGTGATGGATGGCTATTTCTAGAACATGCATACGTTACTATCCAGTTAGTAGTACGTGCTAGATTACTGGGTTCAGAACAATTTTTCAGATACTTACCTCTTATATCGACAATTCAAACAAGATCACAGAATAGTATCGGTGACATTACCTAAGTATGGTATTGTGTTATTTTTGCTGTCGAGTAAAAATATGAAAGAAATTGTCATTCCGAACGCAACGCAATTAGGCTGTAGCATCCTTATTCTGCAGTGAAAGTGGCAAAATAAAAGCGATTGTCGTTAAAATTGCGTAACGTAATAAGGCCGAAGGTTTAAAGCGAAACAATTGACGATCTCCACATTTTAAACAGGCAACATTATCGGGATCCGGGAGTCCACTAGAGCGAAATAATCAGTTAAGTGCAAAAAGGTCGAGGTTCACACAGATGGCGGGTCGTAAACAGACTTGTCAGTGATATTATGTGACTTGCAATCGCCATTCGTGTTGCCATTAGGATTAATTATCACAATAGTGTATAGTGCTGTCTACATTTATTATAGTGGCATACAACCAATGAAATGATTTTCCTGTCTCTTGGTTTATTTTGCCTCGGTGCTCTAGACGTCGCAAGCGCTACCGCTGAGCATGAAGTTTTCCATCTAAAATTCCTCAGTAGCAGCCGGAGTCTGGATTTGTGCCCGGTTGATGGCAATAGGCTCGCCCCCTATTACATGGGACTTAAACATAACTGGCAAGATGTGGGTGTACTATAGGTACACGGGATACACCTCTGCCTAAACTGATATTATGTAAGTGTTATCATCTACTAGCCTTTTCAACAATGTTGGGGTCGGCTTCCTGTCTAACTGGGTCGGATTATCCAGAGGCTCTATTTCAAGTACTGTATTACTGTATCTTGGACTGTATTACATGAAAGCATGGCACCCCCGACACTAAGCTGAAAGGACTCATGCGCCTTGAATTTTAAAGGCACACAGCAACGTGACTGTGTATTTTGCGAAAAAAATTATAACTAAGATGTTAATTAATACTCCAGAATCGTTAACAAGCTATGCCGCCTGTCTATACTGTAACAATCTTACCTTGACAACTTACTTGAAGTAAGCTTATAGTGAGTTGTCATTGCATCTGATGCTAGATTGGCACTATTGACAGTTCACTTGAAGCTAATAAGTTTTCACGGTCAGAATTGATAATAAAATGCCTGCATTACATAATCATGTAAGTATGTAGGATGCATCAGGACAGGTGGGCGGTGGGCCAGAGTTGACAAGCATGTGGTGCCGTTGTCGAGGGAGTACCAGGAAACACTGGCGGGTTGAATTAGATGCGTATTTATAGTATATTGGCCACAGAAGACAACACACAGGGAAGAGTAGAAAGCTATGGCGGATATATTTACCCAACAGTGGTGCAATTAACGTTATAAATATTGATCACTACGTATTATAAAAATAAAAGTTATAAAAACTGAAACAACTACGTCAAAAAATTCAACTAAAAAGGTATAAACAAGACATCACAGACAGACAAATAAAAAATCCGGAGTTACACGTAATCTGTTCGATTTATGTCCTAACACGTGTGACTCCGGATTTCCATTTCCATTTTTCTGATTTTCCATAAATACTGGTTAAAATCATAACCCTCCCTTTTCTTCGCCGTAGTCGGGTAAAAACAAAGTCCCGCCGCGTGTCTGTCTGAACGCGATAAACTCGAAAACTACCCAAAGGATTTTCATACGGTCTTCACCAACAATGGACGGAGTAATTCATGAGGAAGGTATATAATTCATTATGGTTTTGTGTAATTTGGCTAAAATATGACGATGATTGTTGAAGATGTCGGAAAAATCATGTCGACTGGGAGCTTTACTGGCGTGCGCCGTGTAAACCATGGAAACAATGTATTACGAAATTAGCAGGCGAAGCCGCGGCCAAAAGCTAGTTATTATATAACTATACCCATGCACTTTGTAGCCCGTCAGACTAAATTAGGAAGCACTCACTAACAAATATGGCGACTATTTTGTATTTAGAGCAGTTTAGAACTGTCAGATTGATTCATTTTTATTGGCCTGCAAGTGATTTTTATTCTAGTCTAGCAATTTAAAATGGCCATGGACCATAAATTTGACTCGTGGAGTGGAAACTACCCAAATAAAGCTGTACAGTAGACTATAGATAGACAATTTGGCTCAAATTAATGACATTAAATACTTTTTCAACTGGTTGTTGAAATGCTGATGAGTTAGAAAGATATTTTTTACCTTGTTTTAATAAGAATTACGTTTGATCAACAAAAGCCGGGAATATCAACCGACACTTTAATGCCTACTGCAACCAGCGCGACGCGACTCATAACAAAACAATTTCTAAGAAAACTTCGCGTCGCGCCTGTCTGCACGAGGCTTTTCAGAACCCTTAGAGTATCACTTCGTTATCTGTCTGTCTGTCTATCAGTCTGTCAAGACCCTTTTTCTCAGGAACGCGTGGAGGTATCAAGTTGAAATGACTTAATATCAAATATGTAGGTACGAAAAAACTCTCTTGGAGCTCCAAAAATTTAGGCTTCTAAGTCAACGCAATAAAAAAATACGCCCATTTAAGCAACATATTTAGATGTCCGAAAATTTAATTTTGTGTTTTTGCCTTTACAAACTTACATAAATGCAGTTGGAGAATTCTTTTTGTACATTAAATAGAAACATGTTTCTCAACTACAATGTTATGATTGTTTTTGGGATAAATTCATCTCAACTACGGAACCCTACATAGTGACATCCTTCATTCCGACACGCACATGGCCGGTATTTTTTTTGTGAATCATTTAATCCCTGAAACTTTTTCATTTTTAGCTTAGTCTATGACAAACATTAATTTAAAAATTGTTGGCATAATCTCAACAGTTTCAAAGTTCAACCTCTGAAAGTTGGAATTGAAAACAAATATACAGTAAAATTTGCGTTTAGCGTTGTGACCGCCCATTATGTCACCCTATGTAAAATTTATACATTAATATTTGTAATTTTTATTGTATACAATTGTACATAATAAAGAGAATATCTATCTACTATGTTGATATAAACACTAATAAAACAATTGTTGGCATCGTCTCAACAGTTACAAAGTTCAAACTCTGTTGCTATGATTAAAACCTTTAAAAAACGTATGCTATTGTGCGCTTTTATAGTTTCTTACGTGACGATATTATCGTGGATGTCCACGTCACAACATCACGATACCATAGGGAAGTAAAAGTAGTCAGAAGATATAAGAGTCACGCGATAGAAGGAGAGGCAACTTCTAGGTGAATATAGCTGTAGGCATTGGCTGTAGGTAATTAGCGCTGTGCGACCTGAATTGCACTTTATTGTGTCGCTTTTTATTTAATGATTTTGCGGAGTGAACTATCTGTACTAATCTCTGACACTAGCCAGAAAACTTTCAATGACACGACATTATTATGGCAACACTAAGAGTATTTTCAAACAATTTAAAACAAAGAGATAGTTTACAGTGGCACTACGGTGACTGAATAAATAGGATGAATGCATGGACGATGCGTTTTTTAAATTATGACTCTTTGTGTTTGAGTCAAAGTCCAGGAATTGCTGCGAATTTCACGGAAAATAATTACCACAAAGCAAATCAGTCTAAGTCGAGAAATTGTTTGTATTTAAAATATAGACAGTTTTACCTTTCAATCAACTCAGCCTATGGCAATCCACTGCTGGGCATAGGCCCAGGCTGCGCCACAACACTCGATCCTCCACAGTCTTCCCTTTACTTGAATTTATGTTATTTACCACCTCACACCAAAAAAAACCGGCCAAGTGCGTGTCGGACCACGCACAATGGGTGAAGGGTTCCGTAGTTGGGATGAATATATCGCAAGAACAAACTTAATTTTGTAGGTAAAGGTGTTCTCCCATAAGGAATGTATGGGAGAACATGTTTATTCAACCGCAAATGTAAGTTGGTTGATTTTTACTCGTTAATTTATAAAGCCTTCTTAGCTGTGATAGTTTTCCTTTTAATTTCGTTATATATAGGTACTACTGCCGTGATTATTTTCACATATACAAAACCAACCGGACTCCAACAAAAATTTGCATTTTAAAGCTTAATATTTCGCAAACGGATCCCTGAATCCAAAAATGGTTATCACAAACTCACTATATTTTGAACGACCTTTCCAACGACACCCCACACCATGGGATAGATGAGAAAAAAAAAAAACAACAAAAAACATCCCCACTTTACGCGTAGGGGAGGTACCTAATTTTTTTTTCTCAATAGCTTAGCAAAAGTATTAACATTATGCCAGAACTGGCAAAATCTAAAAACTTTTATAAAACGCAATAAATCACGTAATTACTTTATTACTTTTTAATTTATTGCCTTTATCGTCGAAGGAACACGCAGTAAATTCATGTTGTTTATTTACTTCGTCGCTGTAACCGTGACACATCGTCAGCCATGTCCAAATTTCGAACTGCAAGGTTTGTTTGAGATTTCTGAGAACTTCTACCTGATTTTAGTCACGTAGTCTTGAACTGTAAGGCTTTTAGCAAGTTTGGTAAGATAATGGTCTGGATAGTTCTAGTCGATCGTATTTCAAGTATAGTCCCCATCACAGACATCTCGGCTCTTAACTTTGGATACATTTCGGTTTCAGTAATTTTACTTAATGAGACCGGATTTTATTAACAACAATGATTTTCTGTTTCAGTTTTTTTATTCAATCCATCACAATATCCATCTTATTCCAAAGGTAAATTGGCAGTATCTTATTTTATCGTTTCTCCGATTTTTTGTGTTAGTACAACTTGACTTCACTTGACACACTTTATTACAATGCGAGCTCATTCACCCGAACAACGTCTTTTCTAAGTCAAATATCCATGTGTTGAACTGTTGACAATGAACGAAACAACTCACCATCATTAAAGGTTCATACCATATACCTTTATTTTTCGAATTTTCTTTTAACTACGACGATAACAAAAGGAAGGGCTAATAGCGTTACACGTAATCTATGCGACTACCTTAATTACATGACTTAGTAATGACATGTGACTCCGCCTATACGAAAACCGAAAAAAAAAAAACAATCGATGCCTTATTAGTTGGCGCTTTTATCGTAGAAATGGGTTTAAGTTTTTAACTTTTTATTTTTCATGAACATTCCGAGCCGAAAGACGTCTACTGCTGGACATTGGTCTCCCGCAAGTATCGCCACAACGACCGGTTCAGCACTACCAACATCCAGCGGATTACTACGACCTTAACGTTAGTCCACCTTTTGTAGAGGTGGACTAACTATCTGGTGAAACCCACGCATTTTCTTTTCATTTTGTAGGTGTACAGGCATGCAACCACAACTTTATCTTGACCATTTTTAGGGTTCCGTAGCAAACCTGTATTCAGAAATGACTGCGTTGGGCATTTTAAATGGCAATCTAGGCGGCCTGGGAAACATTCGTAACTTATTTTATTTTTTACACGTTTTAGTACCTAAGTTCCAATACATCGATTGGCACCAGTATAACCTAGTGACTACGTATTACCCAATAGCTGGTTTGAGGTCAGAGAGGCAGTTACTCCTGGTTAAATACGTTTATTTGCGGTAAACATGACGCTAAGTAAAAATACAAAAAAGAACAAATTGGGGGAAATATGCGTCACATCCACACAAATCGGCCATTGCTCAGCATAATGCTGCGACCCTATGCGAAACAGAGCCCCAGCGTTTTCAGCGACAGCCAGCGTTGACGTTATGTCGGCGACCGGTTGACCGGTGGGCCAGCGGTTCGTCAGTGGTGAGGAACAGGCTAGTCAGAAGATGGTCATGAAATTGATCGGCACAAAATAACGCAGTGCGGTGCTAAAGAGCAAACCTACACGTGTGCCGCTATTCACGCTTGTGAATAGCGTGAATAGCCATTCACCACGCTTGAATACCGCTAATTGCATAAGATAAGCACAAATCTCGAACATAACGAACTTCTTCAATAATAATAAACTAATTTCTTCTGCGTTAATATTACTTTACATTTTCCAACATTAAATTATTCATCAAAGCCGAGATTGAAATTGTTTTAGACAGTGAGCCGTTAGCACGACCTAGATTTTGTCGTCGTTTAATGTTCGTTGGGCGATAAGGGCAGGCGGAAAACCCAACTCTGTAGGAGTCTAGTTAAAAGGAGTATCATTATATAAAACGGTCCAAAATTGGTTTAACATTTGCATGGAACAGATTGAAGGTTGTCGAAATGTCCAAAACTATTCCTGTCGTAGAAATCATCATCAAACATAACATAATATCACGCCTGTTTTCCCCGAAGGGCTAAGCAGAGGTACCTATAGTACACCCATATTTCGCCAGTTATGTTTAAGTCCCATGTAATAGGGGGCGAGCCTATTACATCATCATCAAATCACATGAACAAAGGAAAACAATGTATAGCAGTAACAGAAGACCATCAAAAGGCCAAGGAAACGGTGGATGGTTATTGTGAAAGACTTGGTATGTGGCTAGAAAGGTGACGTTTGTGACTGCTGAGATGTTGGCTGATCTGAGACGACCACAAATAAATTAGGATAAAGGTATGAGGGTGATGAAAAATCCAACCACGTCACTAGTTCATCCATTCTTTATAATATAAAACAGGAAGCATCTCTATTTATAGAAGTCTGGTATACATGCAGTAGCAACATTGACCTAGAGATGACGTGTGGCATCGCGCCAAAAAGGCGGTATTACCGCCAAAATACTGTTAAAGTATAAAGTTATTATGGCTGCGACGTTTTCATCGTCTTTGTTGCTTTGTTTGATTTTAATTTCTTTGTCTGGTGCGTGAGGTAAACTGACAACTGAATCTGATTTTGAATTTACATTAGAAAATGTTTCGAATAAGTACAGAGCTACGAATAGATTTTTGAAAAGGGTTTGTTTTTTTTCGGTAATTTGAATAACAAAATATTTTAAAGGACACACGTTGGGCGTCAATAAGTCGTCGGAGTTCTAAGTTACGGCTGGTGACTACAGAAAGAGACCAAATTGAACTTGAGAGAAATCTCAAAGAATACAACAGGAAAACAATTTATGCATGTTTCCGTATTGTATTACGTTACGATTGCGGAAGTAAGAAGTTTGTGGTTATATTGACGACATCATCATTCTCCTGACCTTATCTCAATATATTGGGAGTCGTCGTAACATGTCTTTTTCTTCCATACTTCTCTATTAGTCGTCATCTAGGTAGTCACTCCCTTTCGAGTCATATCATCTTCCACACAGTCCATCCATCGTTTCTTTGGTATTCCCTTCCCCGTATAGCCATCCACATTCAAACTTAAAACTTTCCTGACGACATTTTCCTCTTTTGCAATGACAATGCATTGTCAAATTATAAACATCGAGAATGACGATTTATTAATTTACTAACAAATTCATCTTCAAAGATGGTCCCGGCTGTCATTTGTAGATCTTTGATCGTCGTTACGAGTAATCTGAAGACCGAAAGACTGACAACCTGTTACTGGGTAGTGGAGGTCAGGTCACTTCATGTAAAATACTGGTATTCAGCTACATCCGGATAGACAGGAAGCCGACCAGAACATAGTTGGGAAAAGCCTAGCCAGATGATGATGAAGCATCCGCCTAGCATCAGTTCTCTTTGTATTTTCAGCGCATTATAATTTAATACTAAAACGGTACATTTTCTAAGAAAATTCAATTTTATTAGGAAAGCCGAGGAAACCTATTATCTTCGTCAATATTTACAAGACTTCGACGGCAACAAATTATGAATAATGTAAACAGTTCCGCACACACTTCAACGAAAAACAAGACGAAATTTTCTACTGTTTTCCTATCAATATAGATTAAGTTTAACACGTGTGTAAATATGTGAACGAAGTAATAACAATACGTGTGCAATAATAAGGAACGTAAGTAACATCGACGTGGTTTTCTGCCTCCCCCATGGTAACAAACGTGACTACACCTAATATTGGTATGATATGAAAATCCGCCATTTTTATTCAACTGTCATATGGCCCACACATGTCAGGCTAACCTATATTCTCACGGTTCCAATTACCTCCTCTCAAGGTCAGAACCCGCAGTATCGTACTGAACTTTAGCCAGCCTTGATATAACCTTGAGCGTAAAAGCTTTCCGTAGTAGCTTAATAGTGACAAAGTGCCACTATGAAACGAATTTGTAAGTGATATTTCAGGCGTTTTTATTATGCTATAGACTCACTGGAGCGGTTCCTGTTTTTTTTGCCGTAGGAGAATTTTACCTTAGTCGTCTTGGAAACTTTTTACTGACGTAAGTACCTATTGCTATCCTCCAGCCTTGGCGGAAGGATTGCTAATAACTGTAAAGTACTCAAAATTATTTATTTGTCAGAATCTCGTACATTATAATATGGTCTTAAGATTTATCACATTCTGCCAAGAGTGTAGTGCACATAATAGTTACATACATGATTGATTGCATAATTACGAATTAAAATTACAATTGCAATGAGGATCGTTTGGCGCTTGAATAAAATTGACAGGGGGGTCGTTGGTGGTCGTTGGAGAACATTTGTGAAATTATTTCGCGCAATTGTATTAAAAAAACAAGATGGCAGCGTAAGTTCCGATTTTGAACATGCGCTAAAAGATCCTTGCAGCACTTTTTATTAGCAGTCAGAAAGGCGCTACTGCCTGTTTCATTACATAATCTCTTAATACTTAGTAGCCCACCAGCCCAGTATACTTAAGAGACCCAAACGGGAGTGGCTTGTCATAAGTGCATTAAATAAATGTATTTGCCAAGCACTTGCACCGATTAAAGTGCAGAGCAAACTAGACGCTAAGTTACACAACAAGTAACACTTATTTGCTTACCTAGGTTTTGCCCGCAGCTTCAACTGCGTGTATTTTATAGGTATTCCATGTTTTTGTAATACAAATATCCAGGATGAAGAGTAGCGTAGGACCTAACCCATCAACCCAATCATGGTCTACTTGTGTGCCAAATTTCCGAAATGTGTTCAGCCTTTAAGGTGTGAAAGGTAACAAACAGACAGACAAATATATTTTCGCATTTATAATGTGTACTACTGTAGATTAGTCCATCGTCAGAATCAATAAAAGCAAGATTTGGAACGAGAGACTCTTTCAAAGAAAAAACAGACGTGGCATTGTTGTTCTGGGAGAATCAATAACAAGCATGTTGTTGGCATTCTCTTGAGTAACTTTCATCCTAGAATTTACTTAGCATACTGCTCAAAATTAAAACCATCTAAGACTTCAGTGAATGCAAATCATACGGTGTTACTTCTTTGTCTCATTCCACGAAATTTTCAATCGCAATTTATTATGATTTCTGTTTCAGAATTCCCGAATTCTTTACCCTAAAAAGTTTGGAAAGCCGTGATCAGGCTACGTAAGGACGTCCGTCAATTCAAGTCATAACTTCACAAAATTAAGACAAAGAACTGCGGTTAACAAACGCCCGGATGATCACGTACACAAGTTTGTTACGTTATCAATTGACGAAATGTTTGACTTGTGATTTGGGTCATGATTCATATGTTATTATTACATTGATGATATTTTCGCGTGAACTCGGTGATTGGGAAAACTACGACTACAACAGGGATCTCTTTTAAAATAAAGCTGAAACTAACTTACTCATTTGTAGCTTCTTCTTAATTGACATTTTTTCCAGAAGTGGATATTTTAACTTCGCAAAGCATGTGGATCAGTCCAATTTCACTAATCCAAAGCTTTTAACAATGAATAATTTCGAACAAAGCTTCAACGATTCTTGTAAAACAATAATAACAGAAAATAAAGTTGTTCAACCTTGTTCAATATTCCATGACGAGCTCTTCAAGCATTTAAATCTTTATTTACTTACTTCAACTGTAGGTATCATACGGTCTGGCAGTTACGTAATCTGACCTTTAGAAACCCTGGGTCTTAAAGTTACGTAAACGTAATATCACTGAGGGTTAGCTTGGATAGTGGAGTAGATATACTAGCAGGCGTACATCATTATTAGGTAGACAAAGTCATTATTTTACCTTAGGTTTGACATTCGATTTCTGGGTAAAAAGAGTACTTCAAGTCGTCTTGTCGAGTCGGAGTACATTTACCGGTTTGTTGTCTTTAGATTATTGCGCACGAAGTTAGCGTCAGAGTTCTTTTGGGATAATCCTTTAATCGCTTTAAGACACCCACTGTCTCCCAGTGGGTGTCTTAAAGTTGAGGGATCTGACGTTTGTCGGAAATTGCACACATTTTTTGCAGATCCCATTAGTCTCTAACGACAAGACATTCCAAGAGGCGTCGTTTAAGTCGAGTAATTGTCACAATGAGGTTCAGTCACTGCCATCCAGAATTCCTGAACAATCCAATTTCGAATTGTCTCTCGCTTCATTCTTCTGCTGGTATTCGTTTTGTCCAAAACCTACCAACGTTGGAACTATTTGGAACCAATGAGCTTAAATTGTTTAATACAAATACCAATTTCGTGTTCATATCGTAACCTCCGATAAGAATCCTATTGATCGTAGTTATAAGAGGGGATGTTATATGATATAGTTTCCTTCGTCGAGACATTTGAAATTCGAAAAACAGTTTTCAGTTTGAAATGGGATTTATTAATGCTCTGTGCAAATGTAAGTCCCATTGTTGGGGAGAGCTATTATCATAGGGTCTCTTAACTAGTCGTAGAAGACATCTTCTTTTTTTATAAGGAACTAGCTTTGATCACCAGGCTTAATCATACTCATTGCGTGTTAATGTTATCAGACCATTTAATAAATATTTATTCACGATGTTTTTTACAATTTATTTGTTCATTTTCACGTGCTAAAGTGAAGACACCTAATAAAACTATATTACTTTACGATACAATAAATAATTCCACTAAATCCTTTGTAAAACATAATAATTATAGTGTTTATCTGTGAAGAAGGGGACCAGATTGTATTGCATGCGTATGCAACATAATATTGGCAAATCCAGGTTTTATAACAATAACAAATTTAATACCACGTTTCTGGCGGGAGAACCAGGGCTGTCAAAACTGGAGATGTTTTTTTTTTAAATTACCTTTCCGTTTGTTAATCCGACATCTGACGCTTCATTCGAGTGAAGTTTAGTTTTTGTTTCGTTCCACGTTCACACGACACCGAGAAATTTATTAAATATAGGAAGGACCGTGCATCTGCTCCATTCATTAAATTTTTCGATAATTTGATAGGCGAGTGCCGAATTCCAACACGGCAACACCGTATAATTGGATCGGTTAACTAATAAATTCATTTTTCACTTTCGTTTTTTTTGTTTTTGTTCAGACGTTTCGCTTCGATTAAAAGCAGCAAAAGATGGTGAATGAAAAGCAAAAATTACCAACAAGTGAAGCGTCTGATATCGATTTTAGCGAAAGAAGTAATTCTATCTTTTGTATCGTATGTCCTGAAATTGCCGTGTAATGCTAACGTGTGGGAAAGTTACATGATGAGCATTGTACACTTCCCGTCAAACTTTAGGTCCGGAACGGAACCCAATTTCCGAATGGCGCCCATTGCTTTTAGTTAGTTTCCAAATCGTGGCATCAGTTTACGAAGCGTCAGCTGCAAGATGCGTTTTGATTTAGAAATTTGCATGCACGTTATTTTTAATCATAACTTCTGCAATTTTACCAGACATTGCGTAAAATATAACGATTCTTAAGACCGATGCATGGCGAGCATTTTTATAGAAATCGTAAGTAAATAATTAAGTATTTTTCAGTACTTAGTTCAGTTTACTTAGAGCGAAAACGCCAGCGCCGGGGATAGCCCACAAAATTAATTTGTTACAATTTGCAGTATCAAGTTGTATGCTGATCAAAATATGATTCGCGACCGTAACAAATATGTATTTACAGAATTATAATCCCTAAAATCATCAATACCACTCTCATAATTGAAAAAATAAAAGTTTTTTTACCAAAACCTCTTTCAGTAACAGTAGACAAAAATACTGACAGCCCTGTACTGGTGGTTCAGTTAAATGCAGTTGTGCACACAATGCGTAACAAAACAGGCTCCACAGTGAGTCAGCAGCCTAATTTTGTGCAACACTTTGTAGGTACTTAAGTGGCCTACATAACATTATTATGAGATCAGTTATTTTTAGTTTTATCACTGAATTTGGAGGACAATTGAGTCGGCATTTCCGAAGAGAAGAAAGAAAAAACAAACTTTTATATTTGCAAACATTTTTGGCCTGATACAATTTTTTTTTTAAATAAGATAAAGAATAAGGACTACAGTATTTCAGAAGGGGAAGAAATTATACTATAATTTCTTTAAAAAAATTGATACAGACTTGGTCGGTTGCTTGCTTGGTTTTTTGACGATAATATTTTGGTTTGTTTAAAATGAGGGAAGATTCTGACTCTTATTTCTATTTTCTTTTCATTTTTCACACAAACTTGAATTTTAAGTTCTTCTGCAATCTAATTTCAGGAGTTTAGTGTGTTATTTATCCTGAGAACATTTTGAAGTTAATAATTTACTGTAAGGCTAACAGAGTAACTAAACTACAAAATTAAGATACTGGTTTTGTTATTTATACAAATAAATGCAATTTGCAATTTCATCATGAAATTAAAAATTATTAAAGAAATAAGATAGGAAATAGAAAAAGTCAGATAAAATCAAGAAAACAGGAAAAATCATGAAGCTTCTCTAATTATAATAGAGAAAAGGTAAATCCTTAAAATAAATAAATAAATCCCTAACATAGAGGTAAAACCAACAAATAGAACAAAATATCGCTGTTTACATTAATATTTAATTCAAAAAATAGTCAGATCATGTTATTTACAAAGCTTATTTTAATACCCAGAAATACAGAGAAGTTTGGAAGACTATGGCAACACCAGACCCCAGACAATGCCCACCCAGCATTAGCACTGGTTGGGAAAACAAAAATATGTTTATGAGGGTGAATATCAGTTCAAAGCAAAAGTAATTTAAAAAAACATATTCAGTTCATAACACAATATTATAACTGAAACTTATTCGATTTTTTATGATTATTTTTTATAGGCATTAGTGACGCCGTTATGTACGTTAACTGCGTATGAATATTTAATTCGATTCAAATGACTGGTCTTGCGAAATGCAACCGGCTGCAGTATAATATGCCAAGGTCAGAAAACATAAATAATGAAAAAAACTCGCAGTTTTTCAATGAAGTTGTAAAAAAAATATGAACGTTGTAATTAATTTCCAAAAAGTTACTAGAAGCCCTAGAATAGCGGCAGGATGTCCGATCATAGCTATAAAAGTACATTATCGAAGAAAAAAATACAAATAATAAGGTCAGGTAAAAATCGGTAGGACCGACCTTGTTAGGATATCGAACTTATTGCGAAAGCATAGTAAATTGTAATCAAATTAATAACATTACTTACCAAAGTCTATAAATTGTTTTATAGACAGCGGCGAAGGGTTGAATTGCGAGTAAAAATCAAGCATTTTCGTAACATTGGAGAAAATTGCCCCCGCTAACCTCATCTTGAATAACTTTTAGCAACGTTTACAAACTGAAAAACTGTTAAATTGCCACGACAAAACTTAATCACAGTCACAGATGATTAGAACACATGTTTTCAAAATTAATAATTTTATTTTTCACCGGCACTAACTTCACACCAAGAGAAATTTTTTCGACTGAACCAGTGTTGCCCTTTTCTGAAGCTTATATATTTCAAAGCTTGAACTTTGATCCTCAGTGTTGTAAGAACAATACAAGGTATATAATTTTGTTTTTAATGTTGTACAATAATTGTAATATTTCAAGAAATTGCATAAAGTTGATAAATATAACTGTTTCGCAATTTTTTTTTTTACAAACAATTATGATAAAAAAGTAGCTTCGAAGCGCAGCACTGCGTTGGCGCTGTTTGTTTTAGCAACCAAAATTTCAACAAAATATATCATAGAAAATTATACTTTAATGATTTTATTTCAAGATTATGTAGAAGCTAAAATCTCTCGCAGCACAGCAGAAAAAAAAACTCAGAAATTAAATTAATTAACTTTTTAAAATAAAAATAAAAAATTGTTCTGGCATGCAATCTTTGACACCAAAGAAAATGTGACACTAGTGTTGCCATATATACAGATTTCTCCGTATTTATTCAGATTTTCGATTTATGATACAGATAAGCACTGGATACAGATTTTTATACAGAATTATTAATTCGGAACTTAGGTAAATAAATCGCGATTGGAAGTACTGTTCTGTCAGTCAGTTCAGTGGCCAGTTTCACTTATTTTTCAAACGGGAAGTCAGCCAATTAAAGATTTTTGCGTGTTCTCCAAAATACTGCGCTCTCGTGATGCATTTATTGTAAATAATTAATTTCGTACAAACTTTTAATGGTAATTGATATTGATTTAATGCAAAAAACAATCCCAAAAATCTGACAACCAGTCTTATCAAGGGGTATCGTGTTACCCAGTAACTGTTTCGTGGAGGTCGAGGTCGAGTTAAATGATGAATCAAACCTATTCACTTCTTTCTTCAAAAGAAGCAGAATACAGTAAATTGACTGCATATGGTAAGTAGGTATACTCGTATTATTCTGTTTCGGTTCTTTTGACCATACATACAGATTTAATTAATACAGATTTCAAGTTAAAATAGCATACAGATATAAATACAGATTTTAGCAGTTTCTACTACAGATATAAGGTTCAATGCATCTGGCAGCACTGTGTGGCAGTTACGGTAACTGTCACACAGTGTTGCCAGATGCATACCAGTGACGGCAGTGACCATATCTGCGTTTGCACTGTTGAAACATTTACGACAAAACATGTTGGAATCTCTATTCTTTGTCAATGTTCCATACAAATACAATTTTTGACAGGACCTAGAGATATCAACATGTTTTGTTGCGATGTTTCGCCAGTGCAAACGCACAGTTAAACATGGACATTGAGTTGAAATCTCGTAGAGTATATAATTATGTTCTGTGGTTGATATAGTCGGGTGGGCCGTGGGATCACATAAGAGGTTTAACTTTTATATTTTTTCTAGCTCAATGGTTTTTATTCTTTCTAATATCTAATTAGTCTGTGGAGTCTGTGGGACTGTATTTGACATTTGACGCACGTCTCGTATCGAAGAAAAAAAAAGAAAAACAGAACAAATATTCCGGGCAGCTGTTCTGTTCACCAAGTTTTCTAAACCAAGGAAAGGGTACCTAGTTTTTCAAATTATATTTAGGAAATTAGGATGTTAGGTTAGCAAAGAAGCTTCACAGATGAATAAGTTAAAGTTCCTTGTTCTTAAACCTGTCTGTTTCCAATTGCATACAATACGAAATGCGTCTGTGAGTTCTCCCCATTCTGTTTCCATCTTTATTTTCGTTTCTCTGTTACCATTTTCCTGCCCATACGCGTTGTTGCCATAATTTTTCTGAGTATCTAATTTGCATTATTTAATTGGATTTTCTATTCTAATAAGTACCTAATCTCAGTCATTAATTTAAATCTCTGTTCTCAGCTGTCATTTTAGAAAACATGTAGGTACCTAGGTAAACCAAGGTAATTAGGATAGATAATACTTCACTTTATAGTGACAGCACAGAATAGTACAGAAGGCGCACTCCGCATTTTAGTTATGAAGCTACTAGTATGCAGTGGGCTTGTCTTGTCGGTCCAATTCAGTGAGCATGTGGCCTATCTTCGAGACAATCCACTAAGTCAATCCTTAAGCTAGTCCGATGCAAAATTCGTGTTGTTGAGTTCAGTCAGATCAAATTCAAAATCAAAACACGTACTACTGAAAACAAGTAGTGGAATGGCTAACTGGCTATGTCGGGAACCAAGCTCATATAAAGCCAATACACTGCGAGAGTGGTGGGGTGGCTATTGGTGTTAGCAAATTTGAAATTGTTCAATTGCAATGAACTACATCTCACACTCAATTTACATCTTGTTATTATTGAATTGGCTTAATGGATTGTCTTGGGGTTTGGCCCTGTCTAAATGGTCTATAATGTAGTCGGAGGATATACGAGTTACGCAATAGAAAGAGAGGTAACTTCTTGGTGAATATAACTGTATGTTATTAGTGCTATGCAAACTGAATTGCACTTTATTGTGTGGTAGCAAGAGTTCCTTTTCATTTCAATGATTTTGCAGAGTAAACCATCTGTATTAATCTGTGGTAATAGTAAATTCCTTAGTTAAAGTAGCGTAGTGCGTGTTATTAAACCTGTTCCACAGTAGCATTGAATATTCAGTAAAGTAAAAAAAGTAATTTCGGGTTGTAAAAGTCTGATTAATATAATCACCGCAGTCAATTTAATGTTGATCAAGATAATATATTTATTGCACCATGTACATCAGTTCTTATTCCAAACAACATATTGAGACTCGACACCCACCAATGTATGTGCAGTAGTATTAAAATGTCAAACAAATTAAATGGCGAGATGAGCTGGACTCCTTCAACAAGAATTGGTTCTTAGCAGCTTTAAATAGAGAGAAGTGGAGAGAGAGTAGGTAGGCCTTTGCCCTGCAGTGGAACATCACAAGCCAACAATTTACTATTTTATTTACATTTTTTTTTTAAAAAAAGGCAATTTTTCCTTTTTTTAAATTTTGTTTAAAAAATATTTCCATTTAATTGCTGAATAGCTGAAATATTAATTGAATGTTGTGACATGTTGATCAAATTGTTACAACTAGATTTTTAGAGATATAGACTTTAGGAAACCTGGGGCTGGGAAAAGTACCTAAGAGTTGAAATTCCACAAAATTTATTAAACCAGGTACAAGCCTTGTGCCTGATGGGATTTCTCATTGCAAAAATTACTAACTTCCATACAAACTCCCATCCCCTATTTCGTCCCTTTAGGGGATGAATTTGAAAGAATCCTTCCTGACCTTTGCTTATTTGCTATACAATGTCGCCCATGGACAATACTGTTTAAAAAAAATGTCTTCACCTCCGTTTTTTTTTCATAGTCGACAAATTATATTTAAAAAAAATTAGTTATTCCGATAAAATGACTCATAAGCTTTGAGAAATAATAAACAGAATCCAAATAGAGCCAATAACATAGGATTTATGGCAAACGCTACTAAAAAATGAATAACATGAAAAATATTAAAGATAAAAATTATCGAAAATTTACATTTATAGGGAGGGTCCTATAAATGTAAATTTTCGATAATTTTTCATGAATATTCAGAAAAATACATAACATAACATCACGCGTGTATTCCCGGAAGGATTAGGCAGAGGTGTACCTATAGTACACCCATTTAAAAGGGGCGGGCTTATTGCCATCAAACAGGCACAAATCCAAACTCCAGGCTGCTACTGAGAAATTCCTGATGGAAAAACCCAGTAACACTTTGCCCGACCTGGGAATCGAACCCAGGACCTCATGCTCAGCAGTCTCGTGACCACTGACCACTAGACCAACGAGCCAGGGAAGCAACTCTTGTGCAAAATGTCATGCTTCTAAAGCTGAGCACAAATTATCGGACGCGTCCGTAAGCCGCGGCTGAGAGACGGGTACTTATTTGTATCTGGATAGTACATTTAGCACTACACTGTGCAAACTATCGGTCGTAAATCGCGGACTTGCCCTTGAGCGTTCGGACGTCTGATGGTCGTAACTGTCAGCCGCGGCTTACGGACGCGTCAGATAGTTTGTATTATTATTATTATTATTATAAGCCCAGCGGTTGAGGCTGTGCGTTGTCTCTGAATGAATGAATGTATTTCAAGATTCTTATTAAGGCGGAAACTAATCTTCCTCTACAACTTTTAGAAAATGCATAACGTCTTTGTATACGGCACATTAAAACGAGGCGAACCAAACCA
This sequence comes from Agrochola lota, assembly GCA_947364205.1. NCBI lineage: Eukaryota > Metazoa > Arthropoda > Insecta > Lepidoptera > Noctuidae > Agrochola > Agrochola lota. The sequence continues at coordinate 10,719,920 of OX376245.1, read as the reverse complement.
CTATTGGTTGCAAGATGAGAAAAATGGTGTTGGTAAATATTTGAACGAAGGCGTCACCGTAAATCAGTACCCTCTAATTATTGCAACTAAGTATAACATACCATTCGTTTTGTATAAGCCGGGGTCGGGGTACAACATTCAAGGTGAGAGTTTCATTTACGATTAGGGCCATCCCTAAATTACGTCACATGCTAAGGTGGGGTCAACAAAGTGTGACATTATATTCCTCCTGCAATGTTGCTTAGCGTTAAGAGATTTTAAAAACGAAAGTGTATGGTTAAAGAGTCGATAATCATTTATTAACTTTAGGCAACGTTTATAAATAAAGGGGTAAATGATTAAAACTGTAAACTGTGTTCAACTCTAACGATAAACTTTGAAATTGCTTTTTGGTATGTGGCATAATTTCTTAAAAAAAAATTGCGAAGTATGTCACGTCACACCAGGGGAGGGGGTCATAGAAATATAACCATCTGTGAAATGACTTAAAAAACATGAAATTCGTTTAGCTTTGTTTATGGATGGCTCTTTTCGTTGTAACCATTTTGAGATTTAGTATGCAAAAGACTTTCATGTCATCTGTCCACCACCCTTGGTTGACTGGTAGAGAATGTGCGCGTACGACAGGATATTATCGTAGACGTTCACGTCATCACGATAACCCAGGGAAGTAAAATGTATGGGAATATAATAAGACGCTTTGAAATTTCCGTCCACGATAACGTTATAACGTGCATGTATTTCCATACATTTTATTGACATGGACGTAGACGTTCACGATAATATCGTCACGTTATAAATTATAAAAGCACACAACGCTTAAGGTATCAATTCTGCCTTTATACCCCTTTAGGTTGCATAAAGTTAAATAAACAAAAATACTTCACAAAACAGTGACACTTTTGAGTTTACTGCCTTTCTCTGCCTACTTTAATCTCAGTGCCCTAATTGCGTAAGTAACGATCAATCAGAATCTGAATCGTTTTGAAACAAATTGCTAATCCATATCTTCACAAGTTCGAAAAAAAAATCTGCTCAACAACGTAAAGAACGCAATGAATGTTGTTGAACTGTCAAAATTTAACAGATTAGTCGTAATCGTTTTAACGAAAATGTGTTACGTAATTAGATAGCTGGTTCGTGATTTTCTATCGTGATGTTTTATTTTCGCGCATTGGATTTTCAACGCCGACTCTTAGTCTTAGCAGACTTAGCGCCGAGAGTTGAAAATCCTATGTGTTTTCTTGAAGTGCGCTCTATTGCATTCTCAATGCTCAGTTCAATACGAGAGTTGAAAATCAAGTGCGCGAAAAAAGAGTATCGTGCCTACCTATGCTATAACTTTTTTTTTTTCAGGTGAAATATTTGGTGTAGACGACAACATGCTTGCCAAATTAGACATTTTAGAGGATCATCCGAATTATTATATACGGGAACAAGATGAAATCTTGATGAGTAATAAAGACTTGTAAGTCTCATTAATTAATTATGAATTTATGACTTAATAGTTAGAAGATTGGTTTGGATGTGTAACATCTTGCCTTTCGCTTTCCTGTAATCTGTGGGAGTGATTTCGAGAAAAGCGACGGAAGTGGTGTGTAACAGAAAGCCGGGGCACCTCGCGCTATTTGATTTGACCAATGAGCGTGCGCTGTGCGGTGTTACAGTTGGCCGTTGTTAATTTCGCTTATTACCAGGGTGAGATGCCAGATGTTACATATCATATGCGACTCCAGAAAGGCTCGCTCGATTAAAAAAAATATATATGAGTTTCTATAGTTTACCTGGTCGATGCGACCACTGGTCGTGGTCGTGGCCGTCTAGTGCGCGAGATCCCTTAATATAAGGTGTCATCCATAAATTACGTCACACGTAAAGGAGGTGGGGTCTACAAAGTGTGACATGGTTATATGTAAACTAAATCTAACAAAAAATATAACCAACTCTATCATAGTTATTGAAAGGTTTATTTAGAACTAGCTTTCTACCCGCTATGTGTATATGTCCTATGTGTTAATCCAGGTTATAAACTTTTTGTGTGCCAAATTTCATCTAAATCCGTTGAGCCGTTTTAGCGTGATTGAGTAACAAACCTCCAAACATCCAAACTTTTACATTTATAATATTAGTTTCCTACTATTATTATAAATGTAAAAGTTTAGGGGTAGGATCATATTATGTGATGTCACACCAGGGGATGGATCACTTAAATGTGACATGACGCCTGGGGTCTCCAAAAATCACGAAATTCGTGTGACGTAATTTATGGATGGCCACCTAACACTGTACCTATAAATTTTCAGTCCTGAAGAAAAGCCAAAATCAATACAATGCTGGGTGTATTTCCTGAAGAACTTCAAACCGGAGCTGTTGCTGAGGCAGCGTTATGAAACTTACAGCTCAACAGGCCCCCATGGACTGGTTTACATGGACAGGTCTCAAAGAGATCCTACTTATGATCATAGAAACGAATTAAAGCCTGATAGTGTCTGAACCAACACCACAGTACAGGTAAAGGTCAGTAGATTAATTTTCACATTTTTTATTATTATTTTGTAGACAATTTGAAATTAGATTAACAGTAAAAAAAAACTATTGTAAGTAATAATAGTTATCAAAGAAGTGGCTAAGCTCTAAGGTCGGACATTTACGATCGTTGTAAAACCATTAGTAAATCCTTGGCTAGTGGTTTTAACCGCCTCTGTGGTCGGGCTCGATTCCCAGTAGGGGCAAAATTTTCTGCTCGGTTGCTTGGTGGTAGGGCTTGTTCTAAGTCCGCCTGGCTAGCTACCACCATCTTATCTAAGTCGGTCGCCAAAACAATGCTATCAGCATTGTTGTGTTTCGGCAGTTAGAGGTAAGATAGCCAGTTCCTCTGTGGTTGAGGGTTCCGGGTGAAGCTCGCTTCTACCTTCGGCCCGATCATCACTTAACAAGAGGCGAGACTAAAAAAAAAAGGTGTCGTTCTGTAGTTTCTGCCCACCCCAATGGGAAGAGTTTTGGTATTAGAATTCATTTATACTTTATTACAATGATATAGGAGTTACATTGCAATGACTTACTAATAGTTTTACGTCATTCAAATTTGACCGTGAATGTTGTACCTACTGCAAAACGTCTTGCTAGACAGAGACAGCACTATAACGAGCTGACGTCATTGTAAATAACGTTCTAGATAATAACTTACTTTTGTTTTTGCACTTCCTTTTGCCATTTCTTTTTTATTTTAATAAGTAATTTAAATTGATCTACTGAGCTTTTTCTGTATACTGGTGACTTGCGATTTTATTAAGGCGCGTTTTTTTTCATTTTTGTGACAATATTATCGTGGACGCGACGTTATGGCATCACGATAACACAGGGAAGTAAAAACTATGGAAATTAATATTAGAAGACGCTTTTAAATTTCTGTCCACGATAACGTTATAACGTGCACGTATTTTCAAACGTTATATGGACGTGGACGTCCACGATAATATCATGACGTTAGAAATTATAAAAGCGCACGATGTACGTTTTTATCGTGGACGGTGTAAGCGTAATAAGCGCATTCAAAATCTTCCTATGGACAACGTCCTTTCTCTACGAACCAAGTTAGGTATATGTATCGCGTAACTAACAGTGGTTACTGGCCTCCCCCCCGACCCTTGCTCGTCGATGCGCCAGCCCGCGTCGAAGCTGAGCCCGTAGTCTTAAATTCCCCGAATAATAATAATCTATGTTTGATCCAGCCTGTCCCATCTTGCTGTCCTCCCCCCAGCGACGCCCTAAGCCGAGGTCCGTACCCCACAGGGGGTGCCCTTAGCGAGCGTTCGCCTAATTTTAATTAGTATAGTTTATGCCCCTGGCTGAAGGCTTTAAGTGTAGAAACTTAAGGCAACCACAGGAAAGTCCGGTTAAGCAGCTACGACCTCCTCAGAGGTCAACTGCGAGATGACATTTATAAAAAAAATAAAAAAAAGTGGTTACAGGCAGCTGTGAATTTGCTACTGCGAGTTAAAGAGTTCTTAAGGAATAACACAACTAAATTATAAAAAATATGCTTGCACAATCCAACTCCTATCAGATAAGTGCTGTAAAGAAGAAAATTATTTTACAAATTTTAATCATAATAAAAAATATAAAAAAATCTTTTATTTATTGACTAAAACCGGCCGATTTTTCATCATTAGTTAAATTTTATTCGGGAATAAAAAAATTGGTTTGTCAGCGTTATAGAAAATAATTATGTCGAAACTGTCATATCATTCTTCAAATAAAAGTAAACGATTGAAAAATGGGCCTGAATTAATTAAAGAGAGCAAAAATAATTTAAAAACATAAAATGCCATTTAAGCTATAAAATTAAAAAAAATATCTTTACAGTTATTATTATCTTTTATTTGCAGCAAATCTTCCATAGATGTTAAAGAGGACATGGAAGACTTATTAATTAAGAAGAAAAAATAATTTTCTTAAAGTGAAATTAGTCATTGAAAAGTACTTTGAAATGATTGATAACTTTAATAATTAGAATATATGTCATTATAAGAAATTCAAGTTTCATTTATGTAGTTTTTGCTAGCGCTTTCAACTTAATCTTTGTCAAGGGCCTCGAGGGAGCAGGGCTGGCCCAGTGGTAAAGGTCACAACTAACTAGTTGTAGGTCTTGAGTTCATACCCAGGCAGGCACTATCAATCTGGCTAGCCATTTCCCAACTATGATAGGGTCGGCTTCCAGTCTAACGGGATGGAAGTAGATACCAGTATTTTACATGGAGCTATTGCCTTATCTCTGACCTCCACAATAGTAGCTAGGTAACACGTTATCCCTTGTGAAGACTGGTTGTCAGATTTTCGGGCTTATGACTATCGGTAAGGACTGGACCTCGATTTCTGACTTTTCTAGTACTCAACCCTCACTTGGTCCAATAGAGTTTTTTGTTCCTTATAAGAAACAGGATTGATTGGCATCAAAAGAAGTTATTGTGCAAATGCCCATTGCCTTACTGAATGTATTTTTTTTTCAAAATCTGTGAATGCAAATCAAAATGACTCAAAAGGTGAAAAATTACTAAGTTATAATGTAGCTGCCCTTACTGCCCCATCTCAATAATCCACCCTGTGTATACCGGCTGAAATTTTTTACCGTCTCGAGAATTATATGATGTTTTGTGTAAGTGGAACAGAAGCCATGCCCGGGAATATTTGCTTAGTAGCATTGACCACGCGGGCGGGCAGGGGATGTGCGAACGGCTTGTGCGCCTGCGAAAGGATATCAAAAAGGCCGGCGGTAAGTGCGGCGACTACCCATCGGCCGCTAAGGAAAGCTACTCCGTTCGCCTATTATAACCTATTTTTTTCGAGACGGTAAAAAAAATAATGCGGTATAATACTCGTATTACCTACCATACAACCTGATACTGGAAGTTGCACGAAACGTAAGGAAATTTAATTCCACGTATCTCTAGCGCATCCCTCTTTAATAAGTTAAATTGTACCTATTATAGTGAATTAAAGGCCGAATTAAGTAAGCTAAGACTACATTCATACGGCATTGTACTGCCCTTTTTTGCGGTATAAAGGCTGAAGGAAAGACTTTCCCGCGACCTCGGCAGGCATCGGTCCTAACGGACCCCTTCTGTTGTGCTGACATCTCTTTGAGGCGCGCGTGGAACACAACGCGCCGTCGACCCGGGCCTGGTCCTTATAGGACGGCGAGCTACCCATTGCTCACCGTCCGCAAGCCCGCACCTACGCTGGCCGGGAATCGCGGCGTCTCCTGCGGCGGTGATGGGCGTGAGGGCGCGGAATTTACCTCTCCCACGCGTTCCGCCTCCTCCTTCGCAGAAGGAGGTGACGGCTTCCCACGCCCTCTCGCTTCGTGCCATGGTCTGGACCAGAGCCGGAGGCGAGGGATCACTTCCGCCGATAGCCTCCACAAGGACATGGCCGTGCCCCGCCCAAGCCGGGTAGACCTCCACGGTATGCGCCAACGTGTCCTCCGGGCGATCCACACAGTGGTGACACCCGGGCGTTTCCGCCCGCCTTACCCGGAACAGGAACCTCCCGAAACAATCATGTCCGGTGAGGATCTGCGTCAGGCGGAAGGTGAAGACGCCGCACAGTGGGCCCATACTGAAAATTAGTGGACTTAGGCAACAAAGTTACCATATCGATGCGATTTTTTTTTATATGACGTGTTATAATATTCCTGACAACTTTTATTCTTATAAAATTTCTTCTAAACCTGATAGTTTGTCTTGAAAAAAAATTATTAGATTTTTTTGTATGGAGCGAATCACTTTTTATTTTTTTTCTTCAATTGTACTAATATGTTGAGTGTGTGGCGTGAGTATATGATAGCTAGGGTCATTCTCTATCCACGAAAAAAAAATCAGCGCCGGCCATCTGCGGCAGCGCGAGTAATCATTCGGTAAAAAAATAATAATTTGGAAGATTTTTTTTGTCATTTAAAATAAATTCAAAGCATATTTTTTGTCTCATTTGGCTGTTTTCACCTTCTTTTTAGTTAAATAAATAGTTTTAATAGCGCATACGTACTTAGAACTAGTAATTCTGGTAGAGATTTAGTTATTATTGCATGTTATCGGTACAAATGACTTATCAATCACAATGCAGGTGCTCTGCATTGTGATTGATGACTCATTTGTTTGTGCGCGCATAACTAATGAGTCATCGAAAAATGCTCGTCTCTGATTGGCTGTGTTATTTTTTAACTGCACGTTATCTATTGTCGAATAAATATATCGTAATGTTTCAGGTTATACTAATTTTGTTAATGATAGGTGAAATAATTTAAATTTGTACGGGCAAGTCGTTGATAATTATCTACATAATCAACTGTATGTATATTATTATAATATAAGTTATCGTACGTATGATCAATATGAAACTGTGAAGTAATTGTAGCCCTGAAAAGGGCTGTTTGTCATATTCCTAACCCTGATGGGCTTTTGTGGGAATAATTTAGAGCCGGATCACATTATTTCTTGTTCCAGAAGTGCTAGTGGGTCCGGCAAATTTTCGGACTCTGCTATGAGGCATTCTTCTTCCTCCATAATTTCACTGTCACAGGGAGGCTCAGTAGTCTGTAACAACTGAGTTGCTTCAGGCAACAACTCATTATGAACCTGTTTCATTATTTTAGGCCTTATGTAGGATATGTGGGGATCAGAGCTTATTAGAAGTCCATGGAGGATGTCTTCGTTTGTTGCTATTCTCCCCGTTTTCCGAGTGTGCCTCTCCCTGACGTTTCTGAAGTCCTTATTACGGGCTTCCGAAGCTTCTTCAGATAAGGTACCTAAAACGAATAAGTACATACATTTTAATTTCAAAACGCAATCGAGTCAAATAATACATCAAACTATATTTATTTTTTACTTACCGATTGGCAAAACACCAAAGTGGTTACAGATGTCTGCACCGTGCATTAGAAGTTTATGTACACTAACTGGCATGTAGTACCACGAATAGTGTTGCACGTACACATCAGCTGTTTCTCTACAGTATCTTCTAAATTTTTCACAGTCAATGTTTTTGCCTGATGATATGGCTTGTAGAATAACGGAAAATCTGAAAATCAGATTTTCGTCAATTCCCGTTATTCTGGAAGATCTTTTGTAATCTTGGAAAAAGCGCCTCACTGTATTCCCGTCGTTTGTAGTTCCAAAACCCTAAAATGGGAAAACATTACTGTAATATACAATACATAGAGATATAATTCACAAACAACATAAAGAGAGCGAAAATTAAATACATACCTGTTTGACTATATCAATCAGCATTCCAGTTTGCTCACGAAACTCTTGCTGTGTGGTATTTTTTTTAGCTTGTTTCAAAGCCTTATGTTCGCCGCGAGCAGTCCATCGTTGAAAATCCAGATTATAAGATATATGGAGAAGACATTCCATACACCGAATCTTCATATGCAGTGAAGAAATTCCTTGTTTGTAAATTTCTTCACGAAGTGGTTTAGAAGTCAAAGCGTCTAAATTATTCATCTCACTCGGTTTTGCCAAGCAAATGGGACACGTTGCATATGATGGTACTCCAGCAATAATATTGGCCACTTTTCCATCAATCATGGTCATATGCAATTCATGTGATACAATAATATTTCCACACTGTGTAGATATTCGTTCATCAATTTGTTTTTTCATCTCAGACTCTTCAGACTTTATAAAGTCAGCTGTCTCCGAAGTGAAAGTGAACTTCACTGGTCGACAGTACAGAGTTGAGCAAGGTGTGGGGTTCTCCCAAACTAGATTTTCATTCCCAGATGATGGCCTAGTAGACACTAGCCGAAGAGGGACGATGCTTATCATGACTACTGATGAATCATCGAACTCTGTAGCTGTGTTTGACGTTTTCTGTTTATAGTTACTCTGCGACGAAGAACCATCAAGTCCCCATTTCCAGGTCAACTTGAGTTCTTCATTTTGAGACCTATCAACAGTATTTATATCAAGTAATATCCTCTCCACAGTGTGGTCCAATAGCGCTTGCAATTTAATGTGAGCTCCGTTTTCGGTAATCTCCATACTCTCTTGTGGTGGGTAACATCTTTTCTTGGCATTTACAAGCTTTGGATAAGATGGAAAGGCAGCACAGTTTTCTTCTTTCAGAAATTGTCGAAGAGCTAAGTACTTCCATTTCGAGAGCGCAACTGATGTATAAAGAGCTAAACACTTATCTTCAGAGACAGTACTTAAGCTCTGCTTTTTGAATAGTCTCTCTTCTACTTCGGATAGCGCATCTGGATTACTGGAAAGGTATTCGACCACTTTTGCCAGATTCGTTTTGCCGTTGTCTTTCAATTTTGTTATGTACCAGTGCTGCAACTCTTCCTCGGAATTTTCTTCTACTATGGAAGTAGAACGTCTTTTCTTTTGCTTATTACTTAACTCTTCGAACGGTTTTCTGTGCTCCTTTTCTGTAGATGTTCCCGCTTCCGCAGTACATACTGCAAGAGTAGGAACATGGCAATCTATATCCACAAGCTCAGATAAGGCTGCGCCCGAAAAGCCCATCACACTTCTCAGATCAACACTGTCACAAACAGGCCAGTTGATGTTTTTTTCCAACCACTTGCGATTAATTACACGATTCATAAAAGTTTTTTGATTTCTACTTGACTCTATCCACTTTTTATTTAAATTTACACAAAAAAGTCGACAGAACTCCTTGATTCGGTTCTTGTCTTCTTCAGAAACTTCGGTAGTCAAGACAGAAATGATACTTTCATACAGAAACATATGATTTTTCAGATCACCGCCACTTCTTAATTTCACAAAAAGATCTAGGTTGGTACAAAATCCAGCCATAGTTCTAATGTAAATATAAAAATACAAGTATTTCACTGTGTTCACAAACAAGCGACAAAAGCGAAACTAGATGGACTTAATGAATGTCTTTATATTTATAGTTAGTGTTAATTACTCAAGTAGTGGACATAACAGTGAGTGAAAATTATTCAGCCAATCAGAGACGAGCATTTTTCGATGACTCATTAGTTATGCACTTAGCCGAGTGCACAAACAAATGAGTCATCAATCACAATGCAGGTGCTACCGATAACATGCAATAATAACTAAATCTCTACCAGAATTACTAGTTCTAAGTACGTATGCGCTATTAAAACTATTTATTTAACTAAAAAGAAGGTGAAAATAGCCAAATGAGACAAAAAATATGCTTTGAATTTATTTTAAATGACAAAAAAAATCTTCCAAATCATTTTTTTTTTACCGAATGATTACTCGCGCTGCCGCAGATGGCCGGCGCTGATTTTTTTTTCATGGATAGAGAATGACCCTAGCTATCATATACTCACGCCACACACTCAACATATTAGTACAATTGAAGAAAAAAAATTAAACGTGATTCGCTCCATACAAAAAAATCTAATTAATTTTTTTCAAGACAAACTATCAACTTTAGAAGAAATTTTATAAGAATAAAAGTTGTCAGGAATAATATAACACGTCATATAAAAAAAAATCGCATCGATATAGGAACTTTGTTGCCTAAGTCCACTAATTTTCAGTATGGGCCCACTGTGCGCCGTGGCGCCTCTCTAGCCACTCCTCAAAGAGGAGGGGACTTATCGCCGCAATTGTGGCGTGCCCACATTTCACCTCACATTTATTAGACGGGCTTCAGACTAGCGTATTTTCTGTGCGTATAAAATCGTTTTTGCACGAGCGTGACGCACCTTTAAGCACGTATACGTACGTGAGTCGCTAAGACTGACAAGATTAAGTTTTCGCGATCAATCGAGCATGGTTACGCCCTTAAACAGAACAAGCCGCTAAATATTGATTGTTGCAAATCAATGTTTAGCGGCTTGTTCTGTTTTGAAACCAGCCTATAAACTGCAAGAAACGTGCAGTGCAAAAATATACCTTGTGAGTCGTGGTAACTATTCAGAAACAGACTTAGTTCGGGATAGTTCTGTAGTACACAAAGAGCACGAAATCGCCGCGCCCGGCAGCAGCTAGAGACTGCAGTACTTAAAATTCGTGGCGCCGAAAAGTTCCGTTGAGAGCACAACTTCTGTCACGGACCGTTATTCAAATCCGTCAGTTTTGTATCACCGTAATGCTGGAATCACATTGTCGTGATAAGGCGAACTATACTTCGCGCGTTCTCTCTCGCACACCGCTTGACCTCTCGCTGAGCAACAGAGAGCGTTATCGCGACAATGTAGCCCCAGCACTAGATTGTGAGAACCGTTACTTTAGAATCTATCGGTATTATTTCCGTTAGATTATAAACTGTCGAAAATTCGTGAACTGGGTGAAATGGGTTAGGTTAGGTTACCAAACGCGCGAGCCGAGCGAGCAAAGCGAGAGGTGCCGCGGCAGCGGCCGGCGAGCGCTACTTCCAAGTTGCTCGCAGCTAGGCAGGCTATTTAGTATTAGCGCAAGGTTTATTAACTCGCAAGCAAGTTTAATACCGTTCACAATTTGTCGGTTTCCCATGAATCTAAAAACAATGCGTTAAATTGTAAATGGTTCGTTGCAGTTCACAATTTTTCTACAGTTGAAAATAATTAACGGAAATAACCGATAGATTATTAACTAACAAAGCATAAATAAACGGTGACGCATTTTGTATGTCGTAGTGTAGGTAAGTAAACAGTGGTGCCGATTCTCTTGTACACCGAACTAAACTATCACTAAAATTCCTTCGTTTTGGCTATGAGAATCTTACGAGCTATTCTGCAAATAAAATTCTCTAAACTAAAAAATAATTTTGACACAACTAAAATAGAATTTGACAATCGCGAATCCACGTGGTACCCGTGGTTTGCTCTAACCCGTGATTGTTTTTAGAGCCGGAGGCGTGCAGGGGATGCCGCCTCGGCGTGTTTTATATCGAATTTTTCACTTTTTGTATGGAAAACATGAAAAAATATTACCTACATGTTCAGGTTTAGGAGTTTTAAAGGGGGTCGAAATTTTCATTATTTTTGCGACGCACCATTTTCGAGATATAAGCTAAAGAAAAAATAAATACAGTACTGTTTTTGCACGTGAAGTCGAGATGTTGGTGTGAATTTTTAGTTCATGACAACTTATTTTATCCCACACCTTTTTAATCGCCATTAAAAATTGTCAGGTTTAGTCTGGTTTGGTATTTTACAATCAAAATTTTAGGTGAAAAATGTCAAATTCAGAATAGCAAAATTGTCATTTTCAGTAAACTAAAAACTCAGTACTATTTTAGTGCTGTCAAACTAAAATATAGTTAAGTTGTGTCACTTTAGTCTATTTCAGAATGGGAAATCGTCGTTTGACAGGAATAAACTAAATTTTAGTGATTTTTTGTATAATTTAGAGGCATTTGTGGCAAGAGAATCGGCATCAATGGCACCCTTGGTTTGCATGGAAATGTTGACAAATGCTGCCTCTAGCAGTGGCCACCGAGGCGTCTCCGTGCTCTATAGTGTTACATGAAAACAAGAAAGATGACTGATGTGTGAAGTAGTTTATTTATCTTTTTTTTTCAGTAACAATGATTCCGTTTTAGAAGATTTGGACGATGATGAAGTATTGCTGAAAAGCTAAATTATTTGAATAAAAGAACATTAAATGAAACAAATTTTATATGTAATTTTTGCATTCCTAAAGTAGTAGTGACCATGGGTTTTTTTTACCTAGTCTGTGACCATGGTTTTAGTTGTTTTTTAATTGGTGTTAGTTTAACAATGTTTTTTTTTATTTATTAACACTTGTTAAATATTAAAAATATATTTTAATATTATGTTGTTAATTTATTTTAGACTTAACCCTCTATAAAAATTTCATTTTAATTCTAAGTCGGTATTGACTTTTTCCTTCATTCGTCGCTGACCTTTTGCAGATACTTTAGATAATAATCATCTTCTATAAAATACGATGAGCAGACAACATAAAACATTGACGGGGATAATGGGCCCCCATTATGATCTTTTCTGTGTTTACGTATCTACCCATTCATCGCAAAAACGAAATGTACTGGAAATCTCCAATAAAATAGTAGGTAGGTAAACTACGGCCACCGAGAGAATGCGTTTCTCACACCTCTGTAGTGGACACGATTACTCAACTGACAGGTGTCAGGAACGAATTCTGTCGGCGGCCGGAATATGAGTAAGTACAAACAGCAACTCTTCTTTTGAAATTCGGTTAGAAGAGAAATCCTTTTCCCTCTGAGCATATTCCTTTACTTGAAGGAAAGTACCAAGTAATCTGCCTAACAAGTAATGGAAACTTCAACACTGGGTATAACACTGGGATATTGGTTCTCACCCGACGCGTTGCGGCATCGCAATTATTTGCATCGTCGCAAACTCGTAACGCGAACACTGCATGCTGTTCAGTATGGATATATGGAGATTTTTGGAAGAAAAAACACACGTTTGCGTTAGTAGCATACCTATTCTATTCTATTTTTCCTTATGGCAATGGTGCCGATGTCGACAATTCTGCCAATGTCAATGTGTGGAGAAAACGTGCGGTGGGAAACAAAATAAAAAATAAAAATTGATAGAAGCTAAAATTAAATACCAATAAGTAATTGAGATTAATGCGAAACTTGTTGGCATACCTAATCCTTATTTGTATTTTGGATTTTATCAAATAACTATGTATAATGTTGTTTACACTGACAGTGACACTAACAAATGTTTTTTTTTTATCACTGATGATCACGATTGTTGGGCATTCTTACGGGGCTGGCGCGTTCAGGCGAGTTCTTCCATCTTTCATTCTATTTTATGGTCAATAACCTCAAACTATTACGGGAAAGGGCATATTGGGATCGACTTCTGTGATAACGTGATAAGTTATCACTAACTCACACACTGACTTATTATTTATTAAAATTTTAAGAAAATCGTTTAGTCAATATTTGTAAATATGTGAGCATCATGCATCTGTCGCAGATAGGTTGTCGGATCCGCTGTTTTACATAACCGCTAGCTGTTTTACAAAACAGCTCCGTTATGTAAAACAGCTGAACAGCGTTCAGCTGGATTGCCATTGCGTTGCGTTTAGACGTAACGTAATGCAGAATCATATCTACAGTCACAATAAGCGTTGGGTGTGGCATCTCATGCCGCATCGATCGCAGTAACGAAGCCTGGGGCAGTTTAGGTTAAGTTAGAAGCATCACACACCGCGCGCAGCGCGAGCCGAGCGAGCGGTGCCGCGGCAGTGGCCGAAGAGCGTTATTTCCAAATTAGTCGCAGTCACTAGGACACTAATACTAACCTCTACTAAGGACAATAATAATATAAAGTTAGAAGAAACTCAGTCCTTTATATACTAAATAACCATTAGTATTTATAGGACTGAGTTTCTTCTAAATTTATATTATTATTGTCTTTAGTCACTGTTTTCACTTGAGTTAGGCTCATTTTCACTCATTAATCACTCGTTTCGGACGCCACTATTGTTTTTAAAGTACACAAAGCCACGAGCGACAAAATTTAGAACTAAAATCCGCAATTTGACATTACATTTCACACTGTTCTCCATCCTACTAATATTATAAATGTGAAAGTTTGTGTGTTTGGATGTTTGTTACTTAATCACGCAAAAACGGCTAAACTGATTGGAATGAAATTTGGCACACATATAGTTTAGAATGTTTTTTTAAATCCCGATTTTACGTTCCCGTGAGATAATTTCCGACAGCCACGCGGGCGAAACATATATAAGATGTTCACATATTTACAAATATTATGAAAAAAACAAACTGTATTAAATTTCGCTTGCTTCAGAAAACTATCAAATAACAAATAGCAAAGATACTTACCTAATAAAAAGAAAAAAACAAAAACTTAAAAAAAAAACAACCGACTTGAAATAATTTTTAATTTCGGAAGTCGGCGTCTTTGGTTTTGAATTTCTTTTTTTGCCACCAACTTCCGAAATTAAAGTTATTTTTCACTCTGTAGTGTTAGTTTGTTTAGTTGTTACCCTACACAAATTCGAATACCAGTACCTGCTATGTAAATAACAGTGTCAGGAAGTTATCATCATATCATCCACATATACTAAGTGGGAAAAATAGTAATAATGAAGCTAACTCAAAAACTATCTAAGCAAACTTGATAAAATGTATTTGGGACCAACTTGAGAGCATAGCATTTAAAAACAAAAGGTTTAGAATCGGTCTGCAATTGACGGAGAAATCGGTGGATAAAAATAAAACATACATGCGCTACGAACATAGAACCTCCTCTTTATTAGAAGTCGGTTAAAGACGGGTCCATCAATTGCTAGAATTTCGCAGTTTTTCGTGTTTCTTAGGAATACCACAACGTTTTCAGGGTAACAACATTATAAAAGAATCATAGTTACATGCACGTTTGGGACGTTTGCATTTTTGTGTGTCGATATTGATTGGGCTATAGTGCCTGAATTTTTTTTTTTTCCTAGCTAGTCCAAATGATGTTTTTGATCCGCAGGTGTAGTCCGCGAACCTGACACTGACCTGCAAATTGCAAAAAACGTAAGAAAATTTGAATAGCGCGGGCTAAAACTGCGGATTCACCTTAGTTCTCTATTTAACCCTTTTTTTTTATTCTCATGGTTCAAGATTCCGCCACGTTCATTGCGGGAAGATTCCACAGAGTAGGTACATAATGTATGCCCATAGACATAATATTTTCTATCTCAATGGTATACCAAGGGAATAAGCTGGGCACACTAATAAGCTGTCAAGTCAAGTGTCAACTCTATGTTATCTATGCTATGTTATCAGCTGTGTGATACTGATAAAGCATGTTTCGCGAATAGGTTATGTTTCGATTCTGTTTTGATTAATTATTTTGAGAGTTTTAAATGAAACAAATATGATAAAAGCCCTTTACGTTACCCAATAATGGATTTTGCACGCAAGCAATTAGAGAAATACGGCTGGACCGATGGTAACTATTTTGTTTTCTGAAGTTCTGAGTTTGTTTTTGAGACATTTATAGCATCTATTTTAATAAAGTTACAAAGACTTGGTAATTTAATAGTGTTAATACCGCTTGCTTACATTGATTTATCTATCTCAGTTCAATTTATCATCAAAATTTTGTCTAGAATTACTGTGAATCTGTGAAGAATTTAAATAAGCAATTACAAAAATCAATTTAAATATGTACCAAACTTTAGTTATTATTAATAATTTAAAATTCAGTCTCAGTTTACATTTATTATACATATTTTCAATTCCGTGGCAAAAATAAATAAAACATCTTTTTTTTCAGGCAAGGGACTTGGTAAACACGAGAACGGTATATCAGAAGCTTTGAAACCTAAACTGAAGCGTAGTGTGGCAGGAGTGGGTCATGATGCAGCGGCAGAGTTCAATGAGCACTGGTGGACTACACTGTATGACAAGGCTGCGGCTAATGTAGTGGTGGGTACTTGGTCAAAATTTATAATTCTTTTATTTTATTTTATATTATAAAGAGAAAAGGTTTGATTCTTTTTATGTTTGTTTGTTTGTAATTAATAAACTAGAAAACTACTTGGCTGATTTTAAAATTCTTTCACCAGTATAATGCTATACAGGATGTTAGGGACATTGATGCAGATTCAAATTCAGATGCAAAAATGCAAAAACTGATACCTTTGATTCAGTACATGATTCAGAACCCCGCTGCGTTGAAAATTTTCGTCGGTTATTTAAAAGAAAACTGCTGTTTCATAGAAAAGTGCAATACCTACGCGGTCAAAATGTATGGAACAGCTGTTTTTTTTTTAAATAACTGACGAAAAATTTCAACGCAGGGGCGTTCAGAAGGTTAGAATCATGTACTGAATTCATGGTAACAGGCTTCGCGTCGATGTCCCTGACACCCTGTATTATCATATCACTGAGTAACATAGGCTATCATCATTTATAAAGATATCACGCCGGCGACGCACGGTGGATCGAAAATCGGCTGTAGAAGACATAGGATCTCGATGTCTTAAATGTTATTTTTTTTGCTGGAAATGACTTCTGCCGCTCATTACTGTTCTATAAAATGTCATATGAAGTAACTGTGTGCACAAATGGAAGAGTTATAATTTTTATAAGAAAAAAATGTATGGAGCTGACATGAAAAATGAGGATATCTCTGGAATGGCTAGGATAACCATTATATCCTTGCACACTGTTATAGTACTATTTATTTGTGAATTTTTGACATACTTAATGTTGCGTCATCTCTTGTGCTTTTTTTTTTTAAAAATCGTCAAAATTAAATAATAAAAAATGTTTATGATATGTACATTTTAATGCTTAATTATGGCTATACCAAGTGTAATTTACAATATTTTTTATGCTTAGACCAAAACATTCTAAGAAATCACAAAGTCGTATTACCTACTTATTTGAAATGACATGGTAATTATGAATTACATAATATGTAATCTTGTCTAACGCCTCAAGTCCACATTAGCTAATGATTAATAAAACTTAATACCTATATACCTGTTAAAAGGATATGTACCATAATGAGGGTAATTAGATAAACGGTGATCATTAGTCAATAACAATAAATGGTAAACTATTGTATGATTAAAAATAAAAGCAAATTATTTAAAAAAAAAAATTAACTTAACCTAACCTAACATAAACAATAAAAGTTAACTTATTTTATACTTCGTCACCATCAGAATCAGGCTCTACAATAGATATAACTTCTAAGAACTCTGTCGGAGCTTCCTGATCCTGAAGTTTCAGTAGTTCTACTGTTTCCTTAAAGTATGTCTGCCTCTTGTGGGCATTTAATTTTGGTCTTGTGGAAGAAATTAGAGGATCAGAAGAGACGATAAGCATATTGAGGATATCCTCGTTTGATGCTTGTCTACTCTTTTTCCTAGAATGGGGTTCTCTGAACCTCCTAAAGTCTTTGTTTCGGGCCTCTGAAGCTTCTTCCGAAAGACTTCCAATTGGTACAATAGCATTTTCTGCAATTATGTCCCCTCCGTGAATCAACAATTTGTGGACGGTTGATGACATGTAGTACCAATCGTACAGTTCCACGTATTTTTCAGCGGTTGTTCTAGCGTATTCTTTAAATTTCGGCACGTCTACAATCTCTCCAGATGTGATAGCTTGCAGAATCACAGCAAATCTGCGTATTAGGTCTTCATCTAATTCAGTGATCGCTGCAGTTTTATCAGGAAATTCAAAAAACCGCCTTGCTGTGTTCCCGTCGTTAGTTGTGCCTGATCCTTGCTT
This sequence comes from Agrochola lota, assembly GCA_947364205.1. Classification (NCBI taxonomy): domain Eukaryota; kingdom Metazoa; phylum Arthropoda; class Insecta; order Lepidoptera; family Noctuidae; genus Agrochola; species Agrochola lota. The sequence continues at coordinate 10,702,202 of OX376245.1, read as the reverse complement.
AACGATGTCAATCAAAAGGTTGAGATCATCTTTGAATCGATCTTGAATGAGTTTTTTTCGTGAATGCAATAACTCTTGATGACCTTCTCCTCTTGCAGACCACTTTTTGAAGTCGAGACGATACGCTATGTGTAGAAGACATTCCATCACATTAATGCGGGCATGAAGTGATGATAATCCGAACTCATACACACCAGAAGAAATGGTTTTTGACGCAATGACATCTAACTTATTCATTTCTGTAGGCTTAGCCAAACACAGGTAGCAGGCCGCATTTGACTTAGCTTCAGACAGATATGTACAAATTTTGCCGTCAATCATCGTCATCATTAATTTGTGACTAATTTCATGTCCTTGACATTTTGAGGGAACGAGAGCTTCAATTTCGTTATTCATTGCAGTTTTTTCATTTATGACAACGTCTTTGGTTTCTTTCACAAAACTAAACTGGACTGGACGGCAATACCTAGGTGAGCAGGGTTTTGGATTCACCCATACGGTATCACCGTCAGCTGTCAACTTTAATGGAACCAAAGAGGTCATAAATATGCTGGAATCATCTTGACCACTCTCTATGTTTTGCTTATATCTACTTTGGTTAGATGCACCGTCAAATCCCCACTTTGATATTAATATCAATTGTTTATCTTGTATCGCATCAGGACTACGAATAGTTTCAAAAATTCTGTTCACTGTTAAATCTAGTAACGCTTGTAGTGCAATCTTAGCAGATGAATCCGTTACAGTCACAAATGTCTTCGGAGGGTAGCACTGTAGCTTAGCTTTTTGCACTTTATAGTAAGACGGATATATCTCCTTTGAACCTTCTCGAATAGTCGTTTCCCTTAAAGTGATATATTGCCATTTCGATAGTTTTAATGAAAGTAGCAAACCCAGTGCTTTTTCTGGTGAAAATATTGTTGAAGGAGCTGGTTTGTTCAACATTTCCTTGATTTTTTCTGCTGCTTCTGGATTTTGGAGCATATGTTCAATAACAGATGCAATATCCTCACGACCATCTCCTTTCAAAAGTGCTGCAGCTGAATAAGCTACTTCATTAGGGTCATCGCCTATATGTTCATCAGATCGTCTCTTCTTCTGCTTGTTACTTAGATCTTCAAACGGCTTTCGAGATCTTTTTGTCATTGTTGAAGTTGATTTCATTGTTGAAGTTGATGGTACAGGTTCAGGTACAGGTTCAGTAGAAATATTTTCACTTGTTGATTCTTGAATGAGCAAATTGGTTTGCACGCAGTTTGGCCAGTCAATATTTGCCTCAAGCCAATTACTGTAATCACGTCTAAAAACTTCACTTTTCCTGTGGGATCGTAACCATCTCTTTTGAACTGCCCGTGTAAATCTTCGACAAAATTCTTTCACGGTAACACTGTGTTCATCTGAAAGGCTAGAGCCCAGTCGAATAACAAGTGTGTTGAACAATAGTTCATGATCGATAGACGAAGCATCCTGATTGCTCAGAATAACAAACAAATCCAAATTTGTAATAATGCTTTCCATTATTCACGATCACTGAGTAAAAAGACACGGTAGGATAGATGTTAGTATTAGAAATGCTCTAAATGAACTGAAGTTGTGAATCCAATGTTTGACTATTTATTGTTATTGATGATAGTATCACATTTATCTAATTACTTTCATTAAGTTAATCCTGCACTAATTGCTAAATTAGCGAGTACCCCAAATTATTTTGGTACGTATCCTTTTAACTAGGTATATAGGTATTAAGTTTTATTAATCATTAGCTAATGTGGACTTGAGGCATTAGACAAGATTACGTATTACGTAATTCATAATTACCATGTCATTTCAAATGAAAATCACAAAGTAGGTAATACGAATTTGTGATTTCTTAGAATGTTTTGGTCTAAGCATAAAAAATATTGTAAATTACACTTGGTATAGCCATATTTAAGCATTAAAATGTACATATCATAAACATTTTTTATTATTTAATTTTGACGATTTTTAAAAAAAAAAGCACAAGAGGTGACGCAACATTAAGTATGTCAAAAATTCACAAATAAATAGTACTATAACAGTGTGCAAGGATATAATGGTTATCCTAGCCATTCCAGAGATATCCTCATTTTTCATGTCAGCTCCATACATTTTTTTCTTATAAAAATTATAACTCTTCCATTTGTGCACACAATTACTTCATATGACATTTTATAGAACAGTAATGAGCGGCAGAAGTCATTTCCAGCAAAAAAAAAAAACATTTAAGACATCGAGATCCTATGTCTTCTACAGCCGATTTTCGATCCACCGTGCGACGTCGCTGGCCGAAGCTAGTAATAGATAAAGGCAGTAATAACTTCATAAATATTTTTTTATATATATTTATTTCAAAACGTTATAACTTAACTAACGAGGAGCTCGTGGCTAAGTAACAACAGCCGCACTGGTCGATCCATCAGGTTAAGCTACGCTTGCCGGGGTTGGTCAGTGGATGGGTGACCATCTTTACATACCGAGAATCCTCCGTGCCTCGGAAAGCACGTTAAGCCGTTGGTCCCGGCTGTCATTCGTGGATCTTTGACAGTCGTTACGAGTCGTCAGAAGCCCGAAAGTCTGACACCAGTCTTACCAAGGGGTATCGTATTACCCAGTTACTGGGTTGTGGAGGTCAGATAGGCAGTCGCTCCATGTAAAATACTGGTATTCAGCTGCATCCGGTTAGACTGGAAGCCGACCCCAACATAGTTGGGAAAAGGCTAGGCAGAGAGATAACATACAAAAAGTTAAAATTTAGCCACAGTAGGAATATTTCCAGTTATATTTTCAGTAGTAGATTATTGGTGCCAATGAATTAACACTTTCGAATGATTTGGCCACATCATCCAATCTTTCTAAAATAATCATGTTTTTTTTTAATTTGTCATTTAAACAGTTATTATTTATCCATCATAGTAAACACAGTATAAGCTATTTATGCCATGTGATGCAGATTCAAAAATAAACTCTTAAAAATTCAGCTTATTGTGACACAATTCCCTAAATTCTACATTCAAGTTTTAAAAACACTGTTGTTATTAATTAAAATAAAAATCTTTGTTCATTCCACACAGTTAAATAACAATTAAAATTACGAATGACATTAAATAAAAATAAATTCAACAAATAAAATGTATCATTCGTAAATTTATTATTATATTTCATATTAGTTACAATTTTTGAATTCAATTTAAATCATGCATTAAAATAAATAAATAGATTAATTTCGATTAAAATAAAATAATTATGATTTATATAACATTAGTGTGTTACCCTTCGGGTAAAAGCCTCCTCCAAAGAATTCCACTTTTCTTTATCTGCTGCGGTGACTAGCCAATCATATACAAACATTAATAAAACTCAATGTTCCAGGTCAAAGAAAAAAATGGTAAAACAAAGAAAATCAAAACAAAGGACGAAAAAGAATTTGTAATCACTAACAGCACTTGGAAACTAAATAAGAAGCCACAAGATGCTGAAAATGAAGAACAGTACGCTGAATACTTTGTCAGAACTGCGGTGCTAACTAATGGTGCTAATAACGTAGAAAGAGTACGGGAATATGAGTCCGAGGAGGAAGGAGATAAGAAAGATGTATTTAAGATGACAGATGAGGAGTTATTTGCCAACTGTGAGGGGAGGACAGCTCATAAGTTAGTATTTTATAGTAGCTGTTTTAATATTATGGCTTGTAGTAAGTCAAAGTCAAAGTCAAACAATTTATTTCAATTAGGCACATAAAAGGCACTTATGAACGTCAAGTTTACAAAAAATTGAATTGATTCTAGTCGCCCCTTCCAAAAGGTAGTTTTCGTATGGAGAAGAATGGGCAAGAAACTCCACCGTTACTCTTTTAAAATGTTTTTACAATATTTTGTATACATTAATTATATAATTATAGTGAAGACGATGCATCTAGAATAAGATTACTATACCGCGATATGTAAAAAACAATGAAAAATAAAGCAATTACAGATAAATTAAATATGTGATAGATACATGGTGCTCACATATTTACAAACATTGTAAAATTATATGATATTCCTAACATTTTAACAAGTAATACTAATAAGTCAGTGTGTGAGTTCGCAGTAAGTATGCAGTTTTAGTCTGTGTCCAGACTACCAGGATTGCATTGGAACCTGTCTGTAAATTACAGTTTGAATGCAGAGCGTATTTAGACATTTATTATTGTTTTGCTTGTACTGCTAATAATAATGTAGTACTATTTGCAAATATTTAGATGCAGTTGGTGGTCACTTGTAGAAAATATCAGGGAATCATAGAAGAGTACAGAGAAAGCTTTTGCACAGTAATGGTATTATAAAAGCTTAAAAGTAGTTACCAGCAAGGATTGTGCCAAACCTCTGTTTCAATAGCAGAAGTCGCATTTGGCTCGAAAACTTGATTGATTTCATTGTTAATAATCGTATTTTGTATTTTGCAGGGGCGCACGCCACGGATTGAAAGCTACAGGAAAATTAGCGAGGATAGCTCAACAAGAAGCATTACTACTGTCCCAATCAAAATACAGTGAGTATTCACACGCCAAGAAATTAAAAGAACAAGTTGAAGATATAAATCTAAATAGTGACTCTGATAGCACAGAACATAAAAAGAAGAAGAAGAAAAAAAGAAAACGATGTAATAGTAACGAAACATCTGGAAACAAAGCAGAATGTGTCTTGGCTGAATCAAATAAAGTACCTTTGCAAGATAAAAGTGGAGTGACAGACGACGACAGTCTTGCCAGTGTTATAAAAGTAGGAAAAGTTAGTAGAAAATCAAAAAAGTCAAAGAAGAAAGATTTTCGGGATATTGAAGTGATTCCCGAAGAAGATGAAGATGTTTCAAAACCTAAGAAAAAGAAGAAAAAAAGGGTGGATAATGAAACGGCTGAAGCTATGGAAACAAATAATACAGAAAATATAATATCTCCTGAAAATAAAACTGACAAAAAGAGCAAAAAGTCAAAGAATAAAAGTGTTGATTGATAGCATAAAATAACTGATGGCAACTTTATAACTAAAATAATGATTAAATCGTGTATGCTTTTAAAAGCTGTTTTAACTTTATTTTTCTAACCTTGTATCCAACCATAACTTTTGACTTAATAAATTGTAGAATTAGCAGTGGGCTCGAAACTACGTATAGCAACGTTGTTTCTTGTAGGTCCACAAACCAGATGTCTCAGAAACACAGTGTTGGAATGACACAAGGCTCCGCACTATACAGTCGAAAGTCTTCCGTCACTACACTGTGAACCCTGTTTCCTGAATGACTGACATCCGTCGGCCATCACAAAACAACATGACAGACTGTATCAAGTGTTAAATTATGTGCGTGAATAATGATTGTAAAACATTCCTAATTGTATCTAAATATAGTTAAACAAAACAAACTGATATAGAAGAAAGTATTTTACTCCATAGTACACCTACTACTCAGAGATCCAACACATAGTAATCGCGTTATTCATTTACATACACCCAATAAATGCAAAAGTAAAATTCAATTGGACCCCTAGCTGTTGTGGATGTATTGTGAAATAAAAAATTCTGTATTTTTTTGGACAAAAAACGAATATTTACTGGAATTTTTAATAATTACCTAGCAATACCAAGTTTTCCTTCTGTCAAAGTCAGTCAATATTTTCACTGAAATACGAAAACGTAATATTTATTAAAAAATGTCCCTAGGGAAGATACTCGCGCTTGATAAAGTCGTAAATTTCTTCAATATCATCCGCCAGAATGGTGGTATTAGAGGATCCTTGTATAAACTGTACAGGTAAGGAATAATTTAGTTTATTATGTAATTTACTTTTAGGTTATGTTTATCCCAGTATTTTACACAGCTGATAGTTTTATAACTATTATTTACGCAGTTTCTGGATTAAGGGACTGACTAATGTTTAAATAGCTTTATATACACGCTTTTTATCTTTTATTTACTAAGTACTTGCTACAGTAACCAAGTTAAAACAATTGACCACTACCTATCGATTTAATTACGACTTACGAGATATACATAAATAGCAATAACAATAGTGTGTAGTTGTCTGAAACAGGACAGCGACGTTTCATAGAAATAATAAACAGAATATCTATCACAACCTCTTTTTCCTCACAATGTCTTATTTTACTGTAAATCTCTTATGTCAACTACCTATATTTTCAGACAAGATGAGCTGAAAGACGGCAAACTAGTAGGGGAAGACAAATACGGCAACAAATACTTCGAGAACCCTCGCTTCTTCTACGGAAGGAACCGCTGGGTGGAGTACAATGACAAGACCTACTTGAACTATGACGGTAGCCAGGTAAGGGGTCAGTGGGTCGTCTTAGGCAGTAGCATGTATTATGTTTTGTATTTCTTGTGTAGGTAATGAATAGAATGAACCTGTGAATCTGTTCAAAGCCTGTGTGCAATTATTATTTGGTTTAAAACAATAATGATATTGTAATTATAATAATAAATAAGGAGGCTCTCAAATAGCTATTAAGGGCTTGATTTAGAAAGCCGTATTTCTGGACGCAGCTCGCATTGCTAGGAGGTTCCTCTCTCTGGATTCCTGACTGCCGGTAGCTTGGACACTGTTCCCGATACCAGTGCAGTCTGCTTACCACCTTGCCCACTAGGTAATATATTTACCACAGCAAATTCAAAGCATTTATATCAATTAAACCAATTACAGGCACTTTTGAATTGTCAAGGAGTCGGACGTCAGTGAGAAAGATGAAGCTAGTTGCTCATTCCAAAGTATAGTAGGTGCCTGTGGAGAAGAATGGGCAAGAAACTCCATGGACACTCTTTTAAATCCATTCATTTACTAGAGCCTTCATTTATTGTTGCAATATCCTCTACTCTTTAAATGTGTTGCAGGTGTGTGCTGAATGGTTCGGCTGGCTCCACTACAAAACTGATCTTCCCCCGCACCAGGTAATGTTTTTTTTTAATGGCATGTTTACGAAATGGGCCTCATTAGAAGACTGAAAGTCACCCAAAGGGAAATGGAGGGGGTTATGCTTGGAGTTTCCTTACGTGATTGACTCAGAAATGAAGATCTGTAGGAGAACCAAGGTAACCAACATAACCTGAAGTGTTGGCAAACTTAAGTGGCAGTGGGCAGGGCACATTGCTTGCAGAACAGATGGCCGATAGGGCCGAAAGGTTCTGGAGTGGCGAAGGCGTACCGGAAAACATAGCGTTGGAAGGCCCCCCACAAGGTGGACTGATGACCTGGTGAAGGCTGCAGGAATCCGCTGGAAAGAGCCTGCGGGAAGCACAGAATCGGTAGTGACGGTGCTTGGGGGAGGCCTTTGTCCAGCAATGGACGTGTTTCGGCTGGAATGATGATGATTTAGGAAATACCAAAATATATACAAGTAATAGTAAGGTGTGACACATACCCTTGTGTGTTCTGAATTCTGAGTAACGTATATTTGGGGCTACGGGCATAGGTATAAGGTTCATAATCTTTTGCAAGAAGTTGGGGTGGGCAAGATCATCTGCAGGAAGGGAAAATGGGAGTTTAATCATGAGACAGAAATGAAATAGCAACGATATGGTCAAAAATAGACAAATGTTTAAATATAAATACATACATTTTAATTTAGCAAACACTGCCTAGGGTGACTGCTAGACATTCCTGTTACTAAACAAGACCTATTTCATTCACATTCTAGGACCCCAGCAGACCTAAATACAAGTGGATGGCAGACTTCACAGAGAACATGTCAGGCACAACTGGCCAGTATGTTCCCTACAGCACCACCAGAGCAAAGGTGCAGCCCTGGGAACCCAAGAGTAAGAGCGCCTAAAGTAAGCGCCTAGGTCTTGAAGAGAAGACGGTGGATAACAAGAGACCATTACATCTTCAGTGGAATATATTATTATGATTTCGTTGTAATTTTAAGTAGAAAATGTAATAAATCATATTTTGAGTTCATTGTTGATTTTAGTTTTTTTTTCCTTACTCAAGGGCGGCTGGCATTCTATAGGTACGCTAAAAGTTTGGAAGTTCCATTCTTAATTTTTGACACGGGAAAAGGAATCTGTCGAAAAAATTGTGTCGCACTCACGAAACAGAAAAAGTCCTATTATGTGGCAACTTCAAAATAAAAATAACTTATACCCCCGATTTCTGGAACATAAATCAACGACGTGTCGAAATTAAACTCTCCTTGAGTGGATCTAATTGGATGTTGATTATTCAATCAACCACTTAGCTAATTATTTTATTAATTTAAGTTCCAGAAACCGAGCGTAAGAAATCAAAATATTTTATATGACTTATCCTACATGGGCACTTATGAAACGTCAGAAGCTAGGTGCACGGTTCCAATAGTCGTTTCTTATAAATAAAAAATTTAAAATTAAATTCATTTATTTTCAAATAAATAACACCCATAGCCACACATAAATTAACAAATTAATTAAAATACAATAAAATCAAACATCAAATAAAATAAAATCAAATGAAAATAAATTTCGTTAAATCGAGAGCAATATATAGGTAAAACAAATTATATTAAATCAAAATAAAATAAATAAATAATCAAAAACAATAAAATTAATACCCTCTCTCCGACACTGGTAAAGCAACATGTCTGCTGGAACAATGCCGAATGAAGGGGCAGTTCACCATCCCGCAATCATCGCCAGTACGATGTTGGGGCTAACCCGTACCCTGCGCACCAAGGACGCGGCGCGCTTGCGCATGGTCGCGTGAAAGCAATCGGTGCGCGCCTCTGCGAACATACCCGAGGCACTGCAGTATCGGGGTAGCCCCATCACCGCCCTGAACGCGTTATTGTTCTGGACGCGGATGGCGCTGTAACTTCTATTAGAGTAGTGAGCCCACAGACTGCATGAGTACAGCGATATTAGTGGAGTGTTACCGATCTATTTAACTGTGTGTTAAGCAAACCGTCAAACACTTTAGCAGTTACAGTGGCAAGAGAAATAGGCCTGTAGTTACTCTTATTAGTAAGGTCACCAGTTTTATTCTTCACTACAGGCACTACCACTGTTTTCATAAAGTCCGCTGGCAAGTAGGAATGGCTCACGCACAGCGAGTAAAACATAGCCAATACCCTAGTAATGTGTGGTCCCGCGTGTTGTAGGTGCTCAATTAATTCAATTCAAATTCAAAAGTCATTTATTCAAACTAGGCTGAGAATCAGCACTTTTCGAACGTCAAAATTACATAAGACAGTCCCCCAAAACGCCCATCCTTCACCACTTCCTAGTGCATTAGCTGGGAAGAAGAAGTGGCGCAACAAACTCCCCAGCAGCACAGCTGTCTGTTCAGTTAGAAGAACAAAAAAATAAGATTCTATATAATAGTATTCAAAATAATTTAGATAATTTAGATTACGCAACACAAAACATAATTTAAATTATTAGCCATATGTTAGCTAGCACACGCCAATATACCACACAACATCATCGAGAACTATATATACTCAGGCAGAAATAAAAACTAAACGTAAACAGAACTTATCTAAATAAAAGCCTCCAGGCATAAAGGGCGTGCCCGCTTACATATAGTTGTAACTGGAAGTTATAAATGATAAACTAGGACCATCGAGATAAAATAAATAAAACAAACAGTTAATTACTAATAACAATAACTAATATTATCAATTGTCGAGGTCACTAGCTAACCACATATTGCAATACAACTCATTAGAAAAAACATTGTAATGAGTAGATTATGTCAACAATAAATTGAAATAAAATTAAAAATAGCTTGACTTATAAAGTCAAATAAAAAAAATAAAAAAACAATTATATAAACTCATATAACTTGTCAGTAGGTAATCTGGAGAAAGAACATAAACATTGTCTTGAGTTAATCACAGCGACCAACTATTCTTATCATTTAAGTAGTCGTTTATAGAATAGTATGCCTTTGAACAAAGCTTGGATTTTACTTTCGTTTTAAACGCATCAAAAGGCAAATCTAGCAAAGAAGAGGGTAGCTTGTTATAAAAGGTTATACCAAGCCCAACAAATGAGTTATGAACCTTATGAAGCCGGTGAAAGGGAGCTCGTAGTTTGTCCTTATTTCTAGTGTTAACATTGTGAAAATCACTGTTTTTAGTGTATAAGTGTATATTTTGCCTAATATATAAGATGTTGGCGAAGATGAATTGGGACGCCACCGTGAGGATACCAATATCTTTGAAAAAATCTCTCAGAGAAACTCTGGCACCTAGCTGGTAAATAGCTCGAACAGCTCGTTTTTGAAGGACAAATATATTTTGAATATCAGCAGCTTTGCCCCACAGCAGAAGACCGTAGGACATAACGCTATGAAAATAACTAAAATAGACTAACCGAGCTGTATCGACGTCAGTGTATTGTCTTACTTTCCTGACGGCGTAGGCGGCCGAACTGAGCCTTCCCGCTAGGCTCGATATATGTGGGCCCCACTGAAGTTTGGCATCTACTGTTATGCCCAGAAAAACTGCCGAGTTTACAGACTCAAGCACCTCTTTATCTAAGACGATGTTGGGTCCTAGATTTCTAACATTTGGTAGGGCGAACTTTACACATTTCGTTTTCTTGGCATTGAGAACTAGGTTATTTGTCGTAAACCAATCCGTAACCATTGAGAGAGCACTGTTTACATCGTCAAAATCTTGTCTATTCCTGTCTACTTTAAAAATAAGAGAGGTATCATCTGCAAACAGCACAACTTCACAGATACCCTTTAAATAGAATGGTAAGTCATTGATATACACTAAGAACAAGAACGGACCTAGTATTGAGCCTTGAGGTACACCTAACTGAACTGGTAGACCGGAAGATTTCACACCATTAACATCTACACATTGGGACCTATTGTGTAAATAAGAATTTATAACGTTGAGAGCTTCGTTTTGAACACCGTAATGACGCAGTTTACGCAAAAGCGTGTCATGGTGCACGCAATCAAAGGCTTTGGAGAGGTCACAGAAAACCCCAATAGCATTTTGCGAGTTCTCCCATGCGTTAAATATGTGTTTCAGCAGAGCAACACCCGCATCTGTAGTCGAACGACCTTTTGTAAAGCCATATTGTTCATTATGAAGGAGGCTATTTAAATTAAAATGTCTAAGTAACTGCTTGAGTATTAACTTTTCCCAATAGCATTTTGCGAGTTCTCCCATGCGTTAAATATGTGTTTCAGCAGAGCAACACCCGCATCTGTAGTCGAACGACCTTTTGTAAAGCCATATTGTTCATTATGAAGGAGGCTATTTAAATTAAAATGTCTAAGTAACTGCTTGAGTATTAACTTTTCAAATATTTTGCTAAATGCTGGTAAGATAGAAATAGGCCTGAAATTGCCAACGTCGTTTTTATTACCTGATTTAAATAGTGGTATGACTTTACTATTCTTCATGAGGTCAGGAAAAGTTCCTAAATCAACACATTTATTAAAAGTAACAGCTAGATAGGGGGCTACGATGTCTATTATATTACTTAAAAGTTTAATGGAGATGCCCCAGTAATCACCAGTGTTTTTAGACTTGAGTGTGTTAAAAACATTAACTACATCACGAGGCGTTACATGTTCGAAGCTAAATAAGGGACTATTTTTAGATACACTACTAAGCAAAAGGTTTTCAGCTTTAGACGGGGATGAATTTAAGGAGCGAGTCGTAGTTACAGGTATGTTGGCAAAAAACTCATTAAACGCCTCGGCTACGTCAGCTGCTTTATTAACTAATTTATTGTCGACCATAATCTCAAGTTGTTTATCTTGTTTAACCGACTTACCCGTTTCATTGTTAATAATTTTCCAAGTGGTTTTTACTTTATTATTGGATTTTTTAATTGTATCGCTTAAAAATTTAGATTTAGCAAAAACACAAACCTTTTTAAATAATTTTGAATAATTTTTTACATGCTCTAGGAAAGGAGTATCAAACCTGATTTTTTTCAAACCATATAACTCGTATAGTCTCGCTCTACTTTTATAAATTCCTGGAGTGGCCCATTGGTTAAAGCCAACGGAGGTGCCATTAATTTGAATAGTTTTGGCCTTGAAAGTAGATTGGTACTCTTTTTGCACAACATCAAAAAGGGCTCCATAGATTTCATTGGGATTCTCGTGTTCTACTATAGATGGCGTAATTCTATGAGCTATATTATTTTTAAACTTATTGCAACGACTAGCTGTATAAGGCCTGCATTCTATTTTATGCGGTTTTTTATGTAATGGCATGGGGAAGCTAGCTAATAAACCACAGTGGTCAGACGTTAAGTCACTTAACACTATTTTATTTTTGGCATCACAATCACTAAATATATTATCTAGACAAGTTGAAGAAGATGCTGTGATCCTGGTAGGTTCAAAAAACAAGTTTATTAAATTATAAGACCTAAACAGATTAAGGAGTCTAATACTTAATGGAGTAACATCTAAAATATTAATATTAAAATCTCCACATAAAATTATACTTTTATTAATTGATTTTAACCTATTGAGTGAATCCTCCATTACCGATTCGAAACTAATAAAATCACCAGAAGGGGGTCGATAAACGCAAATTATAACGTATCGCTCGAGTTCAACACAAGACAACTCAATAGTGCGCTCGATGGAAAGATTAACTAAATCTAAACGTTGTTTACATTTCAACTTGTTTGAAACAAGAACTAAAGATCCACCGCGAATGGCGCTTTTCCTTACAAACGCACTTTGTACAGTAAAATTATCATCATTGGTAAACACTACTTCATGTTCTTTCAACCAGTGTTCAGTCAAACATAACACCTGAACATCATAGTTCTCTATAAATAAACTTAACTCTAGCTCTTTGCCGGACAGACCCTGCATATTTTGATGAACAACATTCAAAATATGCGGCTCACCCGTTGTCGCTCCTAATAGTTTAAACTATAAGGCGTATCAAAAGTAGTGTTAGTACCACTACTAACAGTAATCGGTGGTACACTACAGGTACCTGTGTCACACTGTATATTGTATGCTAAGAGATTAGCAATTTGTCTCCTACAACTAGGTGGCAAATACATTGTATAATATGTCAGTTTATAATCAGTAATTAATTGATTACAATCAAAATATAAAATAGCGTCACTGTGACGACATGTCCTATTATAAATTAACATATTTAAATTATAAATGTGCCTATTTTGCTCATCAGACAAATATTGAGAATAAGGCAAGGCACAGAAAATAAATTTACAACTATTGGTCTCATTAAGATGTAACATCAAATGGACACATTCAATTATGTCCTTTTTTCTAACAGTTAAACTATCCCCATATAATAAAATAACAGTTGAACTGGGGTTTATTTTTGTCAATTTAATACTACTTATTAATTGGCTAATACTGGCACCGGGTAAACAATTATTTATAACATATTGTTGTTACATAATGCTGAGCCCATCATGACCAGGGGACTTACCCCTCGAGATAAGCCTTATAGCTTTAGCTACGTCCCTAGCCAGGAAGGCAGCCCCCGCATCCCGACTGTTTACGTCAGCATTGAGCACTTCCGTCGCTGTACCCAACGGAGACATCACCGAAAATTGGTTCTTAAAAATATTCGCAATCTCCTTCGGGTCATTAATACCATCGATGCTCACAGGAATGCCGGGGCGTAAGTTTTCTTTTTTGGTGCCCTTCCAGAAACCGCGGAAATCCCCCTTGTAATGTTTCACAGCTAGAGCGTCCATAGAGAAGAGTCGGCAAGAAACTCCACGGTTAGGTACTCCTTTAAAAAATAATTCCCTTAAAATATTTTCAAATTATAGTGTTAATAGGAGGTTAATAGGTACGGAAGAGACTTATGTCACCAGCAAATTCCCGTTCTTGCTGTAGGCTACCTAAGTTAAGCGAAGTGTCCACCGGCAAGTGACTTCAATTTCTTGCAAGTCGATTAATGACTGTTTCCACGGACTAAGATTTTTCTATTTGTAAGTCGCTTTTAGAAGTGTGTAAACGTAAAATGTGGGTACGACATTGGATATTGAGACGTGATGATTTAGGTATTCAAAACCAATTATTAAGAGAACTCCAAATCAAAGCAATGAAAAAACTTCCTACGAATAACTGAAGCCACCTTCAATATTTTGCGCAATTTAAAATTATTTATTTGAATTTAAAATTTGACACCTACCGACAATCAAAATATATCAAGTGTATCCAGCAATTACTTGAATAATTTCCAGTTTAAAAAATTTGAACTTGCCCTAAAAACTTCCAACCTATTTGTGTGAAAAAAAAAGACGCAAGCGCTTGCTGCAAGGTCAAAACAACCGTATACACGTGGGACTTGCAGCAAGTTCGGCAAGTCAATAAAACTTGCAGACGTCCACTTGCGCGAGCGTTTACACGTTGGAAGTCGTTTGCGCAAGTCTTCTTCCGGAAATTTGATTGCCAGTGAACACTTCGCTTTACATCACGGCGACAATTTATTTTATTTATTTGACAGTTAGTCTTAACAATGGCTCGTAATGACAAACCGGTTGCCACCTCATCGGTTTTGTAGTAAGTCAAGTTTTAACTTGAAAATGTGCAATTAACACACTTGTTTGTCTTGGTGAAATAGTCACGTGGCGATGAACGTGATTTCAATTTTGAATGAAGTTTGAATTTTGATTTAGATAAATTTAAATTTGTAAAGTGTCTTTTTTAAAAAATCGTGTTTCGTTTATGGATCATGTGGTCTGCAATAAAGATTTTTATTTATATCTTGTCTTTTTTACCACAACGGTGAGTGCCGGATTCAACCTTAACCCCGACTCTGGGGTCTAATAAATGCCGCCCCTTTATCGAATATTTAAAAGTATTTTTTTTTTTATAATAATTTTTTGGTAGATAAAGAAAGCATTTTCGATAACACGAAGATTTTGGTTTCCGCCCCTAAAAATTTGCCCCCCTGGGCTGGTGCCCCGAGTGCTCCTAGTGTAAATTCAGCGCTGGGTGTAGGTCTTAGCCTTCATCTCACCTGATGGTGCTGATCAGGCCGAAGGTAGAAGCGAGCTTCCAACTGGAATCCTCAACGACAAACGAACTGGTTATTTACCTCCAACTGCCGAAACACAACTATGCTGTTAACATTGTTGTTATGGCGACAGACTTGGATAAGATGATGGTAGCTAGCCAGGCGGACTTAGAACAATCCCTACCACCAATATTTGCCCAGAATATTTTGCCCCGTTGGGCATGGATCCCGGGACACCTGGGTTTGAGACAGGTGGTCTTACCCTAGTGGTAAGACCACCTGTCTGACCACATGATGACCACAGAGGCGGTTTGTCTGTTCGTAAGTAACTGATTAACTTAAGATCACGCCAGTTTTCCTTGAAAGGGGTAGGTAGACTAAGGTACACTTATATTTTACATTTAGATCAGTTTCATGTAATTTGGGGTGAGCCTATTGCCATTTATCAGGTCACAAATGCAGACTCTGGGCTTATACCTACTGAGAAATCATCAATGGTTAAAAAATATGACGTTGATCGAACCTAGGAGAGGAGCTCGTGGCTGAATAATAACAGCCGCACGGGTCGATCTATCTGGATAAGCTACGCTTGCCGGGGTTGGTCCGTGGATGGGTGGCCATCTTTGCATACCGAGATTCCTTTGTGCCCCGGAAAGCATGTTAAGCCGTTGGTCCCGGCTTTCTTTCGTGGATCTTCGACAGTCGTTACGGGTTCTCAGAAGCCCGAAAGTCTGACAACCAGTCTTACAAGGGGTATCGTGTTACCCAGTTACTGTGTTGTGGAGGTCAGATAGGCAGTCGCTCTATTTAAAATACTGGTATTCAGCTGCATCCGGTTAGACTGGAAGCCGATCCCAACATAATGGTTATAACTTAGCCGCGAGCCACCATTTAAGACACTTTTAAGAACAGCCTATTTACTGGGATATATTTATAGCCTCCACGGTTCACAAGTGGCGATAAGTGCTAAAATAGGTCTAAGTACGCCGAGCAGTCTGCTTACATCCTTGCTCACTAGGTAATATATTTACCACGACAAATTCAAAGCATTTATTTAAGTTAAAACAATTACAGGTACTTTTGATTTGTCAAGAAGTCGGTAAGTCAGAAAGATGAAGCTAGTTGCTCATTCCAAAGCGTAGTAGGCACCTAAGATGGTGATGGTGCACCTAGCTTCTGATGTTTCATAAGTGCCCATGTAGGTTTATGTGAAATAAAACATTTTGATTTTGAGGGAGAACGGGGAAGAAACTCCATGGACACTCTTTTAATACATACATATGGAGAAAAGAGCCGTGGCAGCTAAACTCAAAACACAAACTCAAACCGTTTACTTACAGGTACTTTTGAATTGTCAAGGAATCGGTCAGTCAGAAATATGAAGCTAGTTGCGCATTCCAAAGCGTAGTAGGTACCTATGGAGAAGAACGGGCAAGAAACTCCACGGACACTCTTTTAAATAAAATAAATTGTTACAAAATATTGGTTACATCATACATGTTGAAATTATACATGTGAGAACAATGTAGAAAGACGTGCACGTTAGAAGTGTCCGTAATAAAAAGATAAAACAAAGAACTAAGCTAAGAGTTGACCAGTCCCAACTGACGGCGCCAGTTCACGAACATAACGCATGGATCAGCTCACCCATTTTGAAGGGAGCTAAATGATCCAACACACGCGCCACCATCAGCGAGATATCTGAGTGAGCATGACATGCTCACAGCCGCCAGGGCACATTCAAGTCAATAAAAAAACGTATTACCCGGTAAATAGTAGCTCTTTAGTACATAGTACACAGTATACACCTGTGCTCTGCAATTATATAATATAAAGGAGATTGATTTTATATAATGCAAAGATGGTCTTAAAATCTTCAGCAGCTCCAACAGTAATTTCAAATGTTAATCAATTAGTTGTGGTTGTGGAGCAGGACCAGCAGTACTAAGAGAAGACAGTCCCTACTGACGGCGCCCATTCACGAACTTGACGTATGGATTAGCACCATTCAGCTCAACCATTTTGAAGGCCATCCTCAAGTTAGTTGAGCTCCTTATGTCCTGTGTTGAGCTACACGGTTACCTACAAATGCTTGCTCTGACTGGACAGGTGCACTCAAATCTGTGTGGTTCTTTTGTCAAAAGACCATTTCAGACACTAATCTACATGGTCTTCACATGATCTAACCAAGATTATGTCTGGGCTTTGAACCCCTGAGTTTCTTTCACCATTTCTTCTCAGGGATACTCGGATATGAAATGTCGACTCCATCTTGCTTTTTTTTTTAATACCTAAATGATGTGTAATTGATTCCGACATCTTATATTTAATTTCATTTCATTTTGAAGGCACCTTATCTGCTATTCTCAAGTTAGTCCTGAAACGAGAGAAAAAGTAGAACATCGCAGGAGGTGGCAAGGCTGGCATCATTGTTTTTCTACCATGCATGTGAGCATGTCGGATCTGCGTGGCCGAAGTGTAGATAGCATTGAGAACGGTTTAATTCGTATCATGCGGCCACTTATTACTTCTACTTAAAACCTGTTTGCACTGCCACGGGTCCTGGCGAGTGGCTCTCAAAGTTTTTTACTTAGCGAGTTTTAGAAAGGAGATTCTTGGTTTTATGTGTTTTTATAATACAGGACAGTTACTTATCTAGTCGCGTGTTTATTTAATCGCCATCACGTCGCCTAATTAGTTCGTTAGTTAGCTAACGCTAACCTGGATCTGGTTAAGTTCGAAACTAGGTTTAAAATCTCGTACTCGGGCACGTGTCTTCCCTGTATGAGAAGAGGCCTTTGCCCTGCAGTGGGAAAGTAATAGGTTGGTATAGAACAGGAAGACATTTATGGTGAAAGTAGAATTCATTTCACTGACTTCCTTTCGCCCTTTGCCACTTATGAATACAGATGGTCCACTCCGCATTTCAGGTATGAAGCTACAAGTACGCGGCACGACTTGTCGAATTAAGTGGGCGTAACGTAGTCAGAAGATCTTATATCTTCTGACTACGTTACGCCCACTTAAGCCCACTCAGTTACGCGATAGAAAGAGAGGCAACTTCTAGGTGAATATAACTGTAGGTAATTAGCGCTGTGCGACCTGAATTGCACTTTATTGTGTCGTGGCAAGAGTCGCTTTTTATTTAAATAATTTTGCGGAGTGAACTATCTGTATTAATCTGTGTCTTTGCGGGAGAGTTGTGTCCATCTGTGTCCTATATAACGTGACATTGATTGATGTGTCGATATTTTTAGACACGATTCTACGGAGGTGGTGCAACTGTTGTGATTATAAATAGATAGACAATGGTATTTTTGTTGTATTTGTAAAGGCGAGGTGTAAGATTTGTTGAAAGTTTTGCAGACGTTTTAGTGGCATTTTTATATTATATACCAGTGGGAAGAAATTTTAGGCTTGCATGGGGTTGTTAGGGCTGATATTTAGCTGTTTGGTGATTTCGAGAAAAAATTGGTGTCGAATAGGGATGAAGCCTGGGTAAAAAAAAAGAAAAAAATCTTCCCTTTTGACAAGGTTTGGGTGCAAGAAACAGGTGCAGGATTGGCTGCTTGGAAAATCTTTTATCTTTCAAATTTTAAAGTTTTCATCATCTCATACTCACTAACACTCATCACATGCATACATAAACTCATCACATTCACACCCACACTCACACTCACACTCATCACTTTGATACTTACACTCATCAAATTCACATACACATATTACACATATATTGGTCACCTTTAAGCCCTAAGTTTGATTTATTATTTTACTGAAACCGGTGCATTTGTTAACCTATCTTTAAAATTCTTATTATCTGTCGAAAGAGACTGGATCCTGCGACACAGGGTATCCTATTGCGGATCCAGTGTCATACCTAAATATTATAATACTTTTTTGTTTATGAATCAATAAAACTATTTATATTTTATTTTTATTTTTATAAAGACAATAAAAATATGTGTGTGGATGTTCTCTAAGTAAGTAAGCTATGCCTCTAGTAATTAATACAGGTGTAATGATATGTTGTATAAGCATACCTAAAAATCTGTGTAAAAATAATGTAATTTAAGAAAATTAAATAGTAGGTAAACTACATTTTAAAAGTACGTTAGTGCACAAGTTGTGTTAAGTTCAAGTTATTTTAATTTTATAATAATTTTTATTTTTCGAATTTTCTCCAATTCACTTTTACCATACGTAATTCTTATGTCCGCCTCCCAAAGCGTGGTAATTAAACCATCCGAATCCAAAATGGTCGAAATGGTAATAAAAAAAACTTTTAGAAACTTTGTAACGCACCAACTGCCCACAATATATCTACAAGCACACGGTTCAAGATGAAGCTTTTGGGCTACTAACCATGCAATATTCTATCTTATACCATTGCAATACATATTAGATTTGTTCAGCAAAGCCTACAACTATGGTCACACTAATGCAATTTGTCAACTGCAAAAGGAAATGGACTTTAGTTCGAAAGAGATAAGGTTCGAAGTTGGTTGTGCCAATCAATTAAGCTCAAAACTTTTTTTGCCATCACAGGTAAAAATATCTTTTAACTCGGTTCAAATCCAGTGAAAATGCGACGCGGCGCGGTTCGTACGCGTCTTAATAAAAACTTTTTTGTAGTTTTGTGACTTAAAATGTTAGTTTTCAATGAAAAATGCACAAATAAACGTAATCTTTGTGTTCCAACTCAGTGTATGTGCAACCGTGAGCCGTCTGACATGTGTTCCCATTTATAAATCAGTTTCGAAATTCAAAATAGTTGTGTGGTGTGCAAAAGGTGTGCTGTTACGTTTGAAAAACAGGATTTTGTGCTTTTTTTTTAACTATATGGTAAGTTTTAAGGTTATAATTTGATGTTAAATCATTGTTTTAGTTGGGCGTGTGATTTTGAAGTATGAACGGTGAAGAACAAAGAAAACCTAAACTAGTTTTGAAAGTAAGCGGCATAAAAATTCGTTAGTTGTTAGGAGGACCGGTAAAGAGGATGTATTGTGTAGGATCTTTAGCTCATTTTTTTTATGTATTTTTTTTGTAATGGGCGATAAAATGGCTCGTATTGTACATAAGTAAATAACTAAAATAATAGACTACGTGGGTACGTGTATTAAAGTGTTATTAATTCTATGTCTAGAACTTGTTCCTTCATACAAACTTAGTCACGTAGATATCCTTTAAATTATTAATTGATGTCGGAAACTTGATTGAGAATAAAAACTTTTTGTTTGAACTTCCTTTCGCGATAAACTCTGAACTCCACTTCTAAGAACCCTTCAGATTGCATTATATTGCGATAATTTAGATTATTAGTGCTTTAGGGTCAAACTTAGTCCTAATTGATTGTCAAGAGGATGATGAGCAGCTGTCGTTGTCGCAATAACAAATTACTTCGAAATGCGATTCACCGATCTATCTGAACAATGAAAAATCTTACATGAGCTTAGCATTCTTCTGTTTTTTGAGCAATCTCTACGGTATCCAGGCATTCTCCTAGCAGCTAGGTCCATCATAGTAGGTAGACCAAGCTGATGAGAAACTGCAGCCAATCATAATCATCAAAATGACCATAAAACAAATTGAGTACCTACCTTACTCTAATCTCCATTTTGAAGTACTGAGAATATTTATGTTGTAACGGCCTTTCTAAACTTACAATATTTTATGTTCTCCTACCTACCATGAAACAGTTATGGCTGCTAATAGTTTTAGTTCTAAAGGCGTATAGAATTATGTCTATAGACTTTAAAGTGAGCAAAAAGTTTCTAATAGGTTCTGGGAAAAATAGTGGACGGTGGTAATGATGTTGATCGATCATTGTTTGCTGAAACTGAAAAAAATAAGCTAAAACGAACCAATAAGTGCTGAAATGGCAACAGTTTTTGTAGGAAAAATCTAAATGATTATTGTGGCAACAATAAAATGTAAAGGATGTTTTAGGGTCGGTACTGATGAGACTTTTATCAAACCTTGCTTTGGAATAAAAGTATTTTACTTTTTACCATGAATATTTATCATGGCTGAATTATCTATAACAGTTGAGAATGTCGTCCACGAAAAGAAAAAGGGTTGGTCCAAATATACTACCCTGCGGGATTCCGAATTTTATTAGTAGTTACCGACTGGCTAGGATTGTTAATTTTGCATGTGTTTTCTTGTTCAAAAAGTAACTTTGGACCACTATAATGACCATTCCATTCATCCAGCATTCATCTTCAATTCAAGTTTATTTAAGAGCATCGATCGAAATATGATCAAAAGCTTAAACTAATTCTACAATGCGTTGTTACTTCTTAACAATAACGTAGAACCAGTTAAACACTTCTCAACTCTGGCTAGATACTTATTATAGTATTAAAGTGCAGGCTACAGAGTAACATACTCTAAAAAAAAAACCCCCAGCTGCTTATAGATCAACGATCTATCAAACATCGTGCAAAATAATGTACAATTAGGTAGTTTTTAGTTAACTACAACTTTTTATCATCAATTCTGTAGAACTACTAAGAAACTTTGGAATGTATCATCTGTCATTCTCTGCAAGCTGTAAGCTCCCGTACGCATTGCTGCACGCATTTCGAGTTCTTTCCATGTTGCTTCGTTTTATACAAGTCACCTCGTTGCCAGCCTCCTCGTCCATTATCCAACTATGCTGTTGCCAGATGCGGGTAATCATCAGTATTGTACGGAAGGCTATATTGTGACAGTTACTTTCGCAATTGCAACAAAATTTATCGGTTTGTGAAAGAGAAGTAAATTCGATAATTTAGTTACTAGAATTACTTGGAAACATTGAACTTACCAAAGTGTATCTGACAAAGATGGTAGTTTCAGAAGCCTTATTAAACCAAATACAGGAAAAAACTGTTACAAAAGATGTTTACCTAAATACAGGAAGTTTTCTTAAAGGCCCATAACGTCAGTCTTTGTATAATTTTGGTCTTAAAAACTATTAAAAATGGAAAAGAATCGTAAATGATCTTTAATGTCTTTATTCGAGGCTCTGGGGCTGTAAATATAGCAACAGACGAAGCAAAGGGTGACTGATCTTGCATTTTTATACTTAAGAACTTCGGGGCGGTGCATCGTGCCTCCATGTTTAGGTAATTTTTAAAAGAAGAAGGGTGATTACTGAGATGACTACTAATAGAGAAGAATGGAAGAAGACGACATGTTGTGTCAACTCCAAATAAATTGATATAAGGACAATAGAATGTCGAAATATTTTCAGGTATGTCAGACAGGAAATTGAAATTGGGATACTTAAGGGTCAGAGTATAATGACATTATTAATGGCTCGTCGGTAATCGCTTTTCACCAAAAAAGGGCATACATTTTTATAAAAATCTGACGACACTTGTAACTAGTACTAGTAATAGATACTTTTGATTATTTTTTTGTTATATAATCGAATCAATCTTCACATATTTATTATAACGTATTTTATTATTATGTATTCTGCACTGCCATGTATCTATTGACAACGACATGCAGTTTTATAAGCTCCAAGTTCCATTAAAGTCGAACCATTTCCAAATTCGAAATCGGCTTACCTACATTCTCAATTCCATGTTGTCTACCCGTATCATCCCTATAACATAACTTTGAATCTTTATAGAATTTTATCAGGTAACAACTTTTTTTCTTAATAAGGGTTGCTGGTCAAAATACCTCTCTTTTTTTTTGGTTTATGGGTGCTTGTTAAGTTGAGGGCGAATTTTTTTACGCTCCCCATCGAGTTCTTGTTAAGAATTATTCTCATTGGCCACACTTAAAAGTCTTGCAGGATTCGTAGGAGAATCGTCACGGATAATTTTTGAAAAGGCTGTGAAGAGCCGGTCCTGTGCTTCTGTAGGTAAGTACACACTGTACCGTACAAAGAAAAACAGTGATGTATGATGAATGATAGTTTTGTCACCATATAATTTACCATTAATTGTTGATTACAATTACTAAACACTTCCTGTCTTCTTCATTGAACATTTGAACTGTGGAAATTGATTTGAGTGTTCCTTTCATAATAATAATGGCTTCTTTATCTTATTGTTTCATGCTAAATTTTACTCAGTGTGCTAAATACAATCTATTGACAGATTTGTAGGTTTCAAGAGCTAATCATAAGCTTGCATTCAAAATAGTCTACCATGTATGGATCAATAGACATAGCTAATAAATAGTTTGGTTAATCTAAGTGAAAAGTTCCCGAAACCATAAACTATAGCTACTAGAATCGAAATACATAGATAATCGGTTCGCCTATTAACAATTTGATCATACTACCTACCACCACAAAACAAATCCATCTCAACAAGTCAACAAGGCATAAAAACAATTGACTCCATTGCTAAATTAAAAAAAGAACCACAACAACAATGGCCGCCGCTGTCATTCGCCGCTGTCATTGCGCGCACCATTGCGATTGATATAATAATAAATGTTATCGCTCCGTTCTCACAGTCATCAAAAGCTAAGTGTTGGGTTACTTCGCTCGGAACTAATAGTCCGGGCATTGGCTTCTGTTGAGCATGACTTAGTTACAATAATGGAATGTGTGGGGAATGTTTTCCATGGCATTTGGCGAGGGAAATGCATTGTACCTATCAGCTGGTTTTGTTGTTGAATTTTTGCTACAATCTACATACACTATCCAGAGTATCGATAAAAGTAAAAAAAGGTGGATGGGCTACCTTCCAAACCCTTCTTGGCTAACTAGCTAAGTTTTTATGTGCCCCTTGCGGACCGCGTGTAACCGTAGTACCTGGGCGACCGAGCTCTGCTCGGGTAAAAATAGAGAAGATGAATTTTCCCATATAGGAGACCCAGCTAGATCGATTTTTCGACCCTGTAAACCCCTGTATTGCAACTTTCATCGAAATCGTTAGTTTTCGAGAACGTGATTACAAATATATAAATATATACAAAAATTATTCAGATTGTAAAGTAGCAAATTAAGAAAAATACTAGGGCCCTTGCTCGTTGGATAATCTTTCTCCCGTGCCGGTCATATTGACAGTCAGCGAAGTTGGCAGTGAGAGTTACCTACAGAGTGTACTTTAATTTTCTTTAAAATTAAACTCATGGGCCCTATCAGTGTTTTTCTCAACTTACCCACATCTAATGGCTAGAAAAAATATTTGACCTGTATAATATCCATGTACTTATAACTTAAAATACACCAGACGTACTTTTAAAAGTTTCTACGATTTTCCAGAAGAACAGTGGCCGCCGCATACCGGCTGCAGTGACGGTCGTCATGAAAATGATGGCTTCGGGGTTTGATTTAACGGTGTCAAAAAACGCTTTCTAGGACACACACCAACTTGCTTTCATAAATAACGTTTCAGTGACGTCATTCGCCGGTAAGTTACGGACGTAGTGGCGGCCACCGCAGTCTTAGAAACCCCAAGCATTACTGGTGGAGGGTCTTTTAAAAACAGCGTTATTATGGGACACTAAAATCCAGAAACTCAATATCACCACAAATTCTATATTGTAGGTCCCAAGACTGAAGTTACAATAATGTTCCCACAAGTTCATGCTCCTCAGTAACATTGAGTAATATGATCCTACAGTTGTTACATAGAAATCGTGACTCGATAGCACCTAGCCACCTACTACTTCACTATAATCTATTTGAAACTCGCCGACAACGCCGACATAAAAGGCAAAAACACGAGAAACCAAAATAATGTTACGGCGATAACGAATCTCTTTGTGTCGCATTTGACATCGAAACTAGTATCAATCTAGTTTTGTCTTGATTTCTGAAAAGTCAGTCAGCATGTAATACATACAGTTCCACTGCAGAGCAGAGCTTCTCTTATAGAGAAGGAATAAGCTTAATTACTACGCTAGTTCAGTTTGTATTGGCCATGTTTCTTAACGATAATCCTTAAACATACTAGGTCCAATGTTGTTTCAAGATTAATATTGTTTATAGCATAAGCAGCAGTATAGCATAATCACCCTATAATGTTCCCACTATTGGGAGACAGGCGTCCTCTCTGCGATAGGGAGAGGGTCATAATCCAACACGCGTGGGCCGAGTGCGGGTTGGCGGATATCACAAGTCTTTGAATGTTTACAAGGATCAAACATTATTAATAATTTCGCAAAATATCGTCTTCCCTCTTACATCTTTATGACCCCTGAGATCAAATGACGCATTACAACGAATCATTGTACTGAACAGAGAGTGCTCAGTAGTAGTTTCCTGCTAAATTCAGAGGCCCAGTTTTGTATGGTTATCGTATCTTTAGAGTTGTTCGAAATCGGGTGAGCAGAGAAACACGTGGTACCATAAGAAAAGCACGCAAAAAAAAGAAAGAGAAAGACGTTATTCACGAGTGTCATTCCATGTGCAGAAACAGGATAGATTATGATAGATGCCATTTTAAAATGTTTACTGGTCAGTCGCTAATTCTATGCAGACTATGCTCTGAAATGTAGCGCCCATCAAGTCCTTCTAGGAACAGATGTTGAGGAATAGCGGAACATAATAATGTGGGGCGAAGTTTGCATATGTGGGACAATATTTGGTTACTTATCGCACTAGATATATACCGCTCGTGTGGCTATACGAATAGAGAAATACTAAAGAAATTATGGAACATTGTGTGAAAGATGGTATGGCTGGAAACGGAGTGAATAAGAGGTGATCACTGCTAGAGATGTCTTTTTTAAGATCTCAAATACTTTATTACTATTTTTAGGTTTCCGTACCTCAAAAGGAAAAAACGGAACCCTTATGGGATCACTTCCTTGTCCGTCTGTCTGTCTGACAGTCTGTCAAGCCTCATTTCAGCCTCACAGGAACGCGTGGTAGTAGTACTTGATACCTAATCAAGCTAAAATTAATATCAAATACGTAGATCTGTGGTGCCTTGGAGCTCTAAAAAAATCAAGCTTCTAAGTCAATGCAATAAAAAAATACAGCCTTTTATGTGATATACTCGTATTTACCTAGATACTAGCAAATAAATCAAAACCAACAGGGTACTTCCCCTTGAACTAGAATCAAGAAATTTGACAGGAATGAAAGGTCTCACAGCACAAGTAAAGGAAAACGTCCGAAAATCGTTAATTATTTAAAACTTACATTTGCAGTTAAGGAATTGACTGTGACGTGTATCGATGTATTGGAGAACATGTTTTTCAACTACAAAGTTAAGTTTGTTTTGGGGATAAATTCATCCCAACTACGAAGCCCTTCTTTGTGCGTGCTCCGACACGCACTTGGCCGGTTTTTTTTTATCTTTATGGCATGCTCCAGAAGAAGAAGATTGCTTTATTCTTCTAAGTTATACTTAATGAGAATTCTGAAACTTGGCACATCGCAGTGAGGCAAACGTTAACAGGATCTATTAGTACGGAATGACAGACTGCCGTATGCGCTTTGTTTAATCAGTTCTAAAATTAACAACGAGTGATTTCTATGTGTGAGGTCGTTATTGTTATTAGCTACTCTCGATCCAGACTACAGAGAGTCTAAGTTCTAGATAGTTGAAGATCGTTTCTTATGGTTCCAGTCTAAACTCGACTGTTCACTGTTACTTTGAATGTGCATGGAGAGGTTTACCACGTGAAACGACCTGTCAACCTTACGACTTGCCGAGCCTATGACATGCCGCACACCCTGTCGATCTAATGAAATACACTCCGTTAACTGCGCGTTTCGATTATTGTCGATAGGGCTCGTATGGGGGGAAACGTTTACATTAGTCGATATGGAACGATTGTGGTTTATGGAGAAACTGTATCGCACGTTTGGCAGTTTCTTTGAAGGCTTATTTTCATTGGGTGTGCGTCTCCACAAGGCACACGCTTTTACCGACAGATGAATGTCATTGGTCACTACGCCCG
Source organism: Agrochola lota (assembly GCA_947364205.1). Taxonomy (NCBI): domain Eukaryota; kingdom Metazoa; phylum Arthropoda; class Insecta; order Lepidoptera; family Noctuidae; genus Agrochola; species Agrochola lota. The sequence goes on along the minus strand of OX376245.1, from coordinate 10,675,338 downwards.
TTACGGGGATTCCCCGCAGACGGTGTACCGATCACGTTATAGACTCTGACTTTCATTTGTCATTACCCCACCTGCGGGGAGTCCCCGCATGCTGTATATCGACCGAGTTACAGACGAATGAAAATGAGTCATTATTACTTTTACTAGCTGGTTATTTTACTGGTTGATCTTTTCCTACTCCATCTTCATCATCAGGCATTTAGGATTGTGTTTTTTTTTGGCATGGTAATTTTTGTCCATATAAACCCAAAACAAACGATAGCTTCGCTTTAGCAAACATGGCGTCTTTAGCCTTTTGCAACTTGTTAAACAATAGCATTTCAAAATATTTAAGTAAGTTAACAATTTGCAAAGCAGCAAATTGAGCATTGTGTATTCAAAAATTATTAACTTCTGCACATTTTGCAAGCTCGAAAGTTTCTTAATTTTGTCTTAAATATGTTTTGCTACTTACAATGGAATGTCACACAAGGTATATGGGTAGAAACATTTTGCTGACCTCGCTTATGATGTAAAACAGCTTGTAAAGGCAAGTTTCTACAATGCTAGTTTGCAGTTATGAAGTTTTACCTGCGTCATCATCCTCTTGTCCTTATTCCAATTGATTTGGGGATGTCTGAGTAGGTACCTACCATCTTCTTTTTACCCGACTACGGCGAAGCAAAAAGGAGGGTTATGATTTTGACCTGTATATATTTGTATGTATGTTCATCTATTACCTCATAACTTCTAAACTGCTCATCGTGATTTGAAAAATGAGGTATCTATATTATATTTATATTATTATTATTGGAAGCGTCTCGATCGTCCGCTGGTTATATGTGACGTCACATTATATTAAATATAATAATATTTCTTGTTTATTTATACCTCGATTGATGACTTTTTTGTCGTAGTTGTCCTTCGTTCAACATCTTATGAGTTTCACTTCTTTGTCGATATCTTTTCCTATTTTAACTATAGCTGTGTATAAGTCTTTTCTTTATGCAAGATTTCTTTCTTTGAGGATTTTTTGACTGCCGATCTTTAGTTATCTTCGTCTATACTTTCCATAAGTTAAAATATGTATAAGCTAACGTTATTACTTTGTAAGGCACTGGGTTCGTAAACGAAGTTAAAGGAGTATGTATGTAAGCATCGTAGCAGGTGGCATTCTATAGTTTCTGCCTACCCCCATGGATAGGCGTGAGTTTATTTGGCTTGCAAAAGGTGGCCAAAATAATTCAAAATCTTGAATTTCAAGCTTCCCGTAAAGGTAATGAACAAAAACTGCATGTTGTTTACGAAATGTTCTCGCCGAATTCGACAGTAAACAGTGCCAAGGTATTGTTATAGTGATTGCAGAAGGCATATTAATGTTGGGTGGAAAGTTTTAAAGTATGTCCAAAGACAATTGGACACATTTTTGCAGACAGCACAGCAGGTCTGCTGTGGGTTGGTTCTTGTTTGCAAAAATTGCTGTGGGTTGGTTCTTGTTTGCAAAAATTGCTGTGGGTTGGTTCTTGATTGCAAAAATTGCTGTGGGTTGGTTCTTGTTTGCAAAAATGGCTGTGGGTTGGTTCTTGTTTGCAAAAATTGCTGTGGGTTGGTTCTTGTTTGCAAAAAAGGGTCCAATTTATTTTCCTAAATCGCGTTGTTCCTTGCAATCTATACGATGATTGACGATCGAAGCATCTTTTTTATAGAAGTATAGCATAACCATAGCATAATTAACCTATAATTTTCCCACTGTTGGGACATAGGCCTCCTCTCTGTCCCACGGCCACGCAGGCCAAGTGCAGGTTGGCAGATGTCTTTGAATTTTTGTTTCTAGGATATTATGTTGGTTTCCTTACGATCTTTTCCTTCACCGTTTTGAGAGCAGTGGTGATGAGATTATTTACACAAAGTAAAACGTCTGCTTGGTTTCGAATTCATGACCTTACAGCTCGTAAGTCGGGGCCGTTACCACTGGGCCACCACCGCAACATATAATTTCTTTTACAAAAAAAAAAACTACTTCCCAAATAAACACTACAAATTGAAAAATAACTTTAATTTCGGAAGTCGGTGGCAAAAACGAAAATTCTAAAACAAAGACTTCCGAAATTAAAGTTATTTTTCACTTTTTTTTTTTTTTGTAAAAAGTTTTTATTTTTCACTTTTTAGTTGTGGTACCTACCCCACACAAATTCGAATACCACTGCCTGCTATGTAAATAACAGTGACAGGAAGTTATCATCATATCATCCACATATACGAAATGGGAAAAATACGTATTATTAAAGCTTACTCAAAAACTATCCAAGCCAAGTTAATAAAATTTATATGGGACCAACTTGGGAGTATACCTTTCATACAAAAAAATAATTTTCAAAATCGGTCCACAACTGACGGAGATATCGGTGGAAAAAAAAAAACAAACATACGCGACGAACATATAACCTCCACCTTTTTGGAAGTCGGTTAAAAGTATAGAGCACTGAAATACGATAACAAAGTGGTGAGCCTTTTTCTGTCATATTGACCAAAGGGTATACTTGATTTTATTCCAATAACGTTTTCAATTTCAATAAAATTGTCCTTTTATATTTTAAGGCTTCTCAGCCAGTCTGGCAGTCAGACTGGCTGGGCCTGGGGCCTGGTCATATAGTTCATGACGATACGAGAGAAAGTCAATATTTAAAAGCTTCCCTTTAATTCTGTTATTGTGTTTGTGGCAAGAATCGTAGCAAAAAAAGTACGATTTTGTACTGCGTCTTACAGGCTATGGGCCACACATGTAGAACTTAAACTATGCTCCATTTAAATTATCTCATTCGAAAGTGACAGTTGGTAATGTGACACAATTTTGCCAATTGTCTCGCAGTGTTAATTGACTCACAGTATGTAGACACAGGCCAGTGGCCTCGAGGAAGTACTAGGGTGGGGAGAGACTTTAATACGCACATCTCATGAGATATTTCAGTTTTGTCTAAGGGATGGGAACGGATCTGGGATGCTTCTGGTAGTGTAGATGTCCATAGGCGGAGGTATTACTACTAAACGCCATGGCCATAGGCTTTCATACAATATTATAAAAGTTAATAAAACTTCTTCGTGAGAAAATATCCATGCTATAGCAAAGTCTGTTGTCGTTTTCATCAACGTTAGTATTAAAGCAGAGTCTGTGGTCGTTTTCATCAACGTTCCCTAAGTTCGTTGTTTTTATCAACCATTTGGTGACACCTAAACGGTTAGGTGCTTCATAAAATCAAACGGTCTGAATATTTAGCCCAGCAATGATGCAATTGCTCAAATTGCAAAACAGGATTACGTATATTATCATTATTTTAAGCTGGTTTTGTCCCACTACAGGGCAAAGTCACCCCTGCACCCTTGCTCTGATAAAACTTGTTCAGTTTGTTGAAGAAGTGTTGCCATTAAAATAGACTTTAAGGGGTTTATTTAAAAACGTTGCTCATAGTCTGCGACTATAGAACCATACTTTTTCGACGATAAAACGTTTCACGTTTATAAATGAAGGGGTAATACAATCAAACATGCAAAAAATGCATTATTTAAACTATTGACTTTGTTTCTTACTATGCGTTTTCACTCCAATTTTATTCGCCTTTCAAACTCAGTTCCCACATTGTTTTTAAAAGCTCATAATTTAGCTGCAACTACATAAATACTTACATAGTTTGCATTCAATGTTGAACTTCCTGAGTGAAAGTATTCTGTCCTATGTTATTAAGGCAGTAATTGCAATGTAGGTATTATCCGTCCAATGGTGTCTTAGTTCGCATGTCAGAGGTCAGTGAAAGTACTTTTTATGGGCATTTTATGGGTATTTTGTTTGTGTAGTGATGTTGGATTAATGGAAATGTTTTAGTTAATTAATAGGGTGCTTTTAAAAGAGATAAGGGGGCTAGTAGCTCGTGGTTAAGTGATTACAAGTCGATCGAAGGCAAAGCTGGTCTTGTTGCGGTCGGGTCGTGGTTCGTGGATGACCATCATCCATTACATATAGAGACCCGTCCGTGCCTCGAAAAGCACGTTAAGCCGTTGGTCCCGGCTGTCATTCGTGGATCTTTGATAGTCGTTACGGGTCGTCTAGAAGTACAAAAATCTGACAACCAGCCTTACCCCCGTGTTACTCATTCCATGTAAAATACTGGTATTCAGGCTGCATCCGGTTGGACTAGAAGCCGACCCCAATATAGTTGGGAATAGGCTAGGCAGATGATAATATAAAAAGAGACTATACAATTGATGAGCTCAGATATACGTTTGGTGAACTGGGTGTCGGGAAGTCAGCCCTACAAACTTTGCTAATTTCGCTTGATAATGGGAGCTCAGAGTGTGATTTTTAGTAAACAGGAAAAAAATAAACAATAACAATCTTAGCATAAAATCACGCCTTTCAAACCCAGAACCCTAATTGCGTAAGAAACTTTCAATCACAATCCGGAGTTTTGAAGGATATTGCTTTTTTAAGCTTTAAAAGTCATAATATCCAAGCCATAATTACATTATTTTGTCTTTTGTCTTTTATGGTTATTTTATTTTTATTTTTATTGTTTTTATTATTAATTTGTTTTGTATTTCATTTTATTTCCATCTCGGATTTCATGTTGTATGTTTTGATTTATTTATTTGCTTTGTCAAACTTAATGTTGTACCGAGATTATAAGAGAATGATGTGGTCTCCTAAAATTGAAAGCGGACACTGAATCTGTCCCTGGTCTTAGATTGTAAACTTGCATGAAATTGTGTAGCCTCTCTTGGAGATCTAATAAATAAATAAATAAAAGTTCGCCTCCTCAACAACATAAATCACGCAATGAACGGGGTGAACTGTCAAAATGAAACCAATTACGCTATTACTGCGCTGGATCACACTCTCAGCAGTTACCATGACATTGAAAAGGCAGTCGCCAAAACGATATTTTGCTAAAACATTTACTTTCAACACATTTTCATGGATTACGTAAACAAATAATCATCTTTCCATTCAAGAAAACGTCTGAAAACAAGAAATAATAACAAAACTATGGTCCATTGAGTACCACGGCTTGGTGTCGTGACAGTCAACATTTGTCAAGGCGTTTAGAAAGTCTTTTATGTTCTCACAAAGCAGAGGCACTTACAGGTAAAATGAACTAAAATGGAGGGTAGGTAATTGTCATCCTTAATAGTAGTTGTTGCGTTTAGTGGATGTACGTAAATATGGTCATGTTAGGCTGTAATAGTCCACTGTTGAATGTGGGTTTTGTGTCTCCGTTATATTGCAAACTAGCTTCCGCCAGCGGCTTCGCCCTCGTGATATCTTTATAAATTCTAGCCATGTTACTCATTGATAATATAGCATTCTACTTGTGAAAGATTTTTTTTTAATCGGTTCAGTAGGTTTAGAGTTTATTATCAATATGTAATATTAAGTAGGTCTAGATCTAAGTAGATCTACCTGGGCGATTAAACTCTGCTCGTGTGAAAATAGAGAAAACGAATTTTCCCAGATATGAGACCTAGCTAAATCGATTTTGCGCCCCCGTAAAACCCTCTAATGCAACTTTTATCGAAATCTTTAGTCGTTTTCGAGAACATGATTACAAATTATACATATATATATATATATACATATATATATACAAATATGACCCCTGTTTGTGTTGTTGAAGTATGACGTAAGAAAATCCGTTTCTTTTTGTTTTATCATGTTTAGATATCGATACCCATCACTTATGCGGAGTTTCGCTACATAATTTTATTTGACCCTGTACAGCATCTTCTTACCTTTTTTTTTTTTTTTTTTTTTTTTTTTGAGGATGGGAAATCATCAAATGACTTCTCCCGCTCTGGGCAGAGCGAGAGGGTGTGTCAGACTTTTACTGACTAAAACCCACCCGTGTTCCTTCCGTTGCCTGTGTGCCGGGGCCGCGTTATCCCTTTCGGACAAACCCGCAACCCCAGCAGAGCATCTTCTTACCTAATACGTTTTTTTTTTTTTTTTTTCGGATGGGAAATCATCAAATGACTTCTCCCGCTCTGGGCAGAGCGAGAGGGCGTGTCAGACTTTTACTGACTAAAACCCACCCGTGTTCCTTCCGTTGCCTGTGTGCCGGGGCCGCGATATCCCTTTCGGACAAACCCGCAACCCCAGCATCTTATCTAATACTGCCATTAGCTATTGCTATAGTACCCTGTAGCATACTTATTTATACTGTTACTAGCTGTTGCCCTTCGTCTGCGAACCAGAATGAAAGCCAAATTTCATCCAAAGCCGTTCAGCCGTTTTAGCGTGAAAGCGTAACAAACAAACTCAATTTGGCATTAATAATATTAGTTAGTATTAGGACTAGCTCTAGCTGCGCCCCGCGGTTTCACCCGCTTAAGTCGAAATCCCGTGGGAATTTCGAGATAAAAAGTATCCTATGTCCTAACCCAGGTCATGGTCTATCCTCGTGCCAAATTTCATCCAAATTCGTTCTGCCGTTTTAGGATGAAAGCGTAACAAACAAACAAACTCAATTTCGCATTTACAATATTAGTTAGGTTTAGGGTTATTTTACACGGAGCGGCTGCCACCTGGCCTCCGCAACCCGATATATAAAAAGTAGACCGGTTTTTGCAGACTTTTGGGCTTCTCACTCTACATACACGGAACTTGTTTTTAAATTCTAACAGGTTATACAGTGCAAGCTGATGATTTTAGTGCCTTCTGATTCTTCTTGTCTTGAATGCTCACCAATCTATGGACAAGCTGTCGTTATGGCCAGCCGATGGCCGTTTTGGGTGTATGTGATGCATATTATTAAACGGAACCCTATTACTAAGCCTGCGCTGTCCGTCCGTGCGTCTGTCTGTCAGCGGGCTGTATCTCATGAACCGTAATAGGTAGGCTGTTGAAATTTTCACAGATTGAGTATTTATTGCCGCTATAACAAAAATAAAATAACGTTAAAAATTAAAGGCCCATACAAGAAACGTGTTTTTTTTTTACTAAAGTTAAAAACTAATATTCAATTTTACTAAAGTAAAAAACGTAGTGTTCGTTGGTACGGAACCCTTCGTGTGCAAGTCTGCCTTGCACTTGGCCAATTTTCCTTTGTGTATTTTTAAACGTATTTTTTCTTTTCTTTCTGTGGGCAGCACTGCTCCACCTCACAAATGGATTAATCGGGGTGTTTGCTAGCCTCGACTCCCATAATACTAGCTAGTGTCACGTACACTTCGTAATTCGAGGTGTTAGTTTGTTACTCAATCATTTTATCACTTCCTGGGTAATTTCGTACCACAGTTTCAAACAAACCTCTTTGCGGTTGAGATAGCTTATTGCATAATCATGTTCCCACTGCTGGGACTCAGGCCTCCTCTCTGTGAGAGGGCCGTAATACACCATACGGGCCCAGTTGGTAGATGTCACATGTCTTCGGATTTTTGGTTCTAGGACATGTCGGTTTCCTCACGATGTTTTCCTTCACCGTTTTGAGAGCAGTGGTAATGAAATAATTTACACAAAGTAAGGCGCCTGCCTGTCTTCGAACCTACGACTCATGTTGTAAATCGTGGCGTGTCGTCCTATTAAATCGCGGCCGATACCGATGCTCGCCGTTGAGAATTTGGGATAGCTGAGGGTAAATGAAAAGAATACTGCACTGAAAAAACTTTTTACAAAAAAAAAAAAAAAACAACTGACTTCCAAAAAAAAACACTACAAAGTGAAAAAAAACTTTAATTTTTAAACTTCCTAAAACCCACCCGTGTTCCCTCAGTTGCCAGGGGCCACGGTACCCCTTTCGGACTTTCCCGCGACCCCGGCAGGCAACTACAAAGTGAAAAATAACAATAATTTCGGAAGTCGGTGTCTTTGGTTTTCAATTTTAATTTTTTAGTTGTGGTACCTACCCCACACAAATTCGAATACCACTACCTGCTATGTAAATAACAGTGACAGGAAGTTATCATCATATCATCCACATATACTAAGTGGGAAAAATACGTATTAACGAAGCTTACTCAAAAACTATCCAAGCAAAGTTAATAAAATTCTCGCTCGTGGTTTCACTCAGCTGACTCAAACAGACGCGATTTTGTTTTGAAGTTGTGGAGCGAGGTTATGTTGTATTTTTTCATCACGTGCATACATTTTCTCTACCTAGATGTAACAAAACACAACCAAGATTCAGCAAGATTCAAGTGCACAGCGGAAATATTAGTATATTTTAATATCTAAATCATTTTCGTTTTCGGCCGAAATTATGACTAAAGCCGAAGCTTCTTTTTCGTTTTCGGCTGAAAATTCATTTTCGGTCGGACACTAGTCCTACAAATTAACGATTTTGTTATATTAATTATAGTTCATTATTTTAGTTCACTAGTTAACCACATTTCATATTTCCATTCAGAAATAAGGCCAAATTAATCAAAACAGCGAAATATTTGACATTTATTTGCGACATTGCCCACTTTTAGAATGAACGCTTTTAATACGGTGCGGAGTCCTTCGTGTGCGCGCCCGAGTGTTTCTGCTAACCCTACAAAGAATGTTAGGAAGATACTAAGTTGTGGCAATATTTGAAGAATAATAATGACAGGTTGCCTCAACTAAAAAGTTATGAAAGAAAAGATCGTAGTTTACCTGTTATAAGAATTCTCTTTGGAAACGGACCTTTTGCCATTAATCTTTGCCGCTTTTATTATTAATTTATTACACTTTTATGAATAGCGGTTTTGTTATAGAAACTCTTCAGGCCTCCGCTGACAGGCGCGGCGCGAAACCGGTTCAACAATTTCTGGGTAGTTTTCATAGAAATTGTTCCACCAGAGTAGCGTCGCGCCCTGAAAGACTGAAAAGGGATTGGCACCTGATTGGCACTATATTGATAGCTCACTTCATCTGCGTTTCCACGGTGAGATTTTTACATAATATCCGGCTGGTCATAATCGCATGTGGCATTACTGGGCCTGGCAGTGGTATTTTACTATACTATTATTTATTATTAATGTAGGTCCAATACGCGCCCTGAAAGATGAGACTTGACCGCGCCTCCCGCGCTCTTTCCGGAGCTCCGATAACGCCCCTCGCAGACCTCATACCGCTAAAGAGAACCATAAATCATCTACTGCACAAGTCAAACCACGTGGTGGGTCAAGTCTCATCTTTAGCCTACGGTCGCCCGGACGGACGTAAAAATATTGCGGAGGGATTTTATCGCGCACAGGATTTTCAACTGTCGGTGTTCAAGACTTATTTATTTGTAGAAGATAGCTATATATATGTATAGGTATACTAGCTGCCCTCCCCGGCTTCGCACGGGTAGCACTAAGTACTTATCTACGGCGCACCTATCTATCTACCTAAGTACCTACTACCTACCTACCCTACCTACATACCTACCTATCTACCTACCTATTTCCTACATACCTGCCTACCCTACCTACACTACCTACCTAGCTACCTACCTACTCTACCTACATCCTACTACATACCCTACCTACCCACCTACCCTACAGGTATAAAAATAGTTTACGTCCTATTCTCTGACCTACTGAATATACACACAAAATTTCATAAGAATCGGTCCATCCGTTTCGGAGGAGTTTTGTTACAAACACTGTGAAACGAGAATTTTATATATTAGAAGATTATATTACAATAATCTCAGTGGCAAATGGCGTCCTCTGTTACATGGGACTTATTAAATGTCTGGTGAAAACCCGATGTAGGTCCTTATTTTGTGTGAGACCAGTCGGTCGATTCTGTAAAAATATTAACGTGAAGCTTAGGTGAAGTGAGCTGTCACTGCCACAGAATCGACCGGCAGGATGCTAGGTATTAACACTATTGACAGCTCACTTCACGCTCACTTTAGCTAAGTGTCACGGTGATATTTTTATAGAATCGAATGGCTGTACAGTAACTGGCGAAATGTGGGTGTAGATTAGGTGATATATTATAATTGTTATCTGCCCACTCCTTCGGGAAATGCAGACGTGATATTGTGATATTACTTCGCTTCCAGCCATTTATTTACGTTCCTTTACTTACTTCAGGTTATATTGCATCAGGACCGGCCGTTGTCAGAAGCCGTAAAAGCGCCAAAAAAGGCTATACAAGTTGGTAATTACAGCTGTCAAAAATCAATTAAATACCGGCACGACTATACCTTACCTTTCACAAAGTGATTGACAAGCGTTTTTATACTTGACGAAACTGTAGTTTGGTCACAGTTGAAAATATTATATTTTCCTTATAAGTTTAAAGTTGTTTGCTAAAAAAAACTAGTAGGTATAGTGAGGAATGTTAGTCGTAGCCTTAGTTAAGTTTTTGGTAAATGACCTTACAACACAGATTTCTTAGAGTTTCATAAGTTTTATTTCTACAAAATTATGTTGTCCCACGGCTGGGGAAAGTTCTTCATACTCAGTAGCGGATACAGGGGGGGCTAAGGGGCTCAAGCTCCCCCAAAAGCATCTGAGTTCTTCCGTGACAAATCTTAAAGTGAACTTGATATTATATTAATTAAACTTTTTATCAAGCATTATTCTACGTAAGGTACAATTGTCATTAATTGTTCTCAACTTAATAAGTATTATGTTTTCAAGTTTTACATTTCTCTATGATGTTTTGTACTACGTGACGAATTTTTAATCCGCGCGCCACATTCTGCCACAAACGTTGCCCGGTTTTGCTGCCATGTATATTCAACGAGATATCTCTGGTAGTCTACAACCTAACGAAGTCATTGGCGAATTTGCGAAAAGTAATCCGAGGAGGCTTGTTATGTGTTAAGCAAATTAAAATATTGTGTGCTCTTTTAGTGTTTACTTTGCTAAAACCTACCCTCAGTGGGATCAAGGACAATCTTCGATCCGCCATTGTTCATACCTCTTTCTATTTGGTCTTTTTCTGGCGTTATCACCGTTTATGAAGTAAAACTGAACAGTACGAACGTAGGTACATCAATCGCTTTTTAAATCGGTTATTTTTATCAATCTTAATAATTGATATAAGGGAGTAGCTAGGTAGTAATTTATTTATTTATTCTTTTCGTGTAAATGTCGTGATGGCCGAGTGGTTAAGGCCTCGCCTCTCATTTACGAGGTTGTGGGTTCAAATCCGGGCAAGTACCAATGTGACTTTTTCAATTCATATGTACTTTCTGAGTTTATCTTGGACATTACTGACATCGGTGAAGGAAAAACATCGTGAGGAAACCTGGACTTATAGTTAATATAAGTCTGAAATCGCCGACCCGTCTTGAGCAAGTGTGGTGATCAATGCTCATGCCTTCTCTGTATGAGAAGAGGCCTTTGCCCTGCAGTGGGACAGTAACAGGCTGGTATTATTTTTTATTCTTTTCGGACAAGATTAAGGTCCATTTTGATAGTAAAATACCTTATCACTAGAGTTAGTAGTACACAAAACAAGGATAACAATAGCTGGTGACAGCGGCAGGATGTGCAGAGAACGATAAAGCAAGGAATATGCTATCTGACCATTCTCCCAACATAGTGCCTCAGAAAAGGGGAGTAAGGGCTCTCCACCACTGATGCTGACTCAGTTTTCCTCCACTGTAAGCGTCTTAAATAGCAAGCGAAGCTTCTACGTTCGCAATTATAAACAAATAATCATTCGACCAATCAGCCGAAATCTAGCCCAAAATCTAGGCTGGATAACAGCCTTCACAAACAACTAGGCATTATCGCGTCTTCCCACGCTTAAAAACAACAAAAAAACACTCACGAATTGTTGACAAACCGCTTCGCTGAGGTCAATGACCGCGCGTAATCGTTCAATCATTCATTCACTGAGTGAATGATCTGTGTCGCTGGTCGTTCAAAAAGGTGTTTTGATTCGCTCGTTGAGAGATTTTCGCAATTATTTTTCTGGTTATTGTTTCTTATTTATTGTGGGTTTTAGATGATATTAAAATTTTATGCAGACTACTAGCATTGTGGTTTTTACTGATCCATTGGTCTGTTTTCCTTTGCATTATTTATTTTTAGCATGCTATTTATCGTTTGTTACACAAGCAGTAACTGATAAGTACCAGTTCAATTCCATAACCTAGATTTGTTTTTTTTTTTCTCAATTTTGTTGCTTTAGAGTTTGTCTGTTGTAACTTTTGTTTGGGTATGAATGTATCTCGTATTTGCGCTAAGGGACGAGCCTATAGCTATCAATCGGTCACTAATCCAGATTCCGGGCTGATACTAAAAAAATCCAGATGGGAAAAGCCAATATCACTTTGCCCGACCCGGGTATTGAACCCAGGACCTCATGGTACTAGTTGAAAAGCCTACACTGTCCTAGGCTATTATAATACATATTAAAATATTTTTTTTTCTTTATTTATATACATAATTTTTTCTATAAAGATTATGTCACCCCGGTTATTGAATACAATAAGTACTTATAACAAACTAACCTGCCCGCAACCTTGTACCCATAATAATATGATAAAGTGTTCTGGCCTCATGTGACAATGGTGAGGCCAGAACGTTATTATAGAAGCCTACATTAAGGTTGTTGTCAAAAGCTTGACGTCTTCGGACTCCAATACGACTACATTCCGTCAAGATGTGATGCACATCGTCTATGACTCCACAGACGGCACAATTGGGAGAATTAACTTTGCGCATCATAAAACCAAAACTATTGAGAGGCACGTGGCCGGATCGGAGTCTCAAAGCCATCACAACTTCTTGCCTATTTATCTGAAAATATTGTAAAAGTCAATTATTTTAAAAGAGTAACCGTGGAGTTTCTTGCCGGCTCTTCTCCATAGGAAACGACCAATTGGAACCGTGCACCTAGCTTCTGACGTTTCATAAGTGCCCATGTAGGTTTATGTGAAATAAAATAATTTGATTGATTTTGATTTTGTCATGTTCAGCAGTAGCGCTTACGGACACTAAGATAACGAAGCACTCCTTTTATTTCTCGGGCAGCTAGGTCAGCAAGATGACTGCCTAAAGTAAGCTAGATTCGTGGAGAATATTTTAGAGTAGGTACATATTCAGTTTTTAACGTTCCCACTGTTGGGACACAGGCCTCCTCTCACACACCACGCGGGCTCAGCGCGGGTTGGTAAAAGTCACAATAATGTCTTCGAATTTATTGTTCTAGAACATGCCGCTTTTCTCACGATGTTTTCCTTCACAGTTTTGAGAGCAGTGGTGATGAAATTATTTACACAAAGTAAAACGCCTGCCTGGGTTTGAACCTCCACTGTTCATTTAATGTACACCTGCTCGCATATTATAAATTATCTAGAGATACAATATGAATAAATTAGTGTTTCTTTTAATTAATTCTGAGAACTGGTTATTCGTGCAGAACATTTCGACCCGGCACCGGCACTATTCGACATAGTGTCATCGACATAGTTTCTGTTCCAATAGTATCTGATAAAACTGTAAACAATCCGTGTTCAGGTTCAATTTTTACGCAATCACTTACTAAAGAGAATTAGTAACACATTTTTCTGTATTAAGAAAGTCTTAACTTTACATCTCACAACTTTTTCCTACAATCATTGTTTTAATAACATTGTTAAATGGTAATTGAAAAATTGTCGACGAAAATTGAGTATACAAAAAATAAAAAATCAAAAACAAAATACAGTCGAATTGAGAACCTTTTCAGTCCTCTTCCTATCCTCTTCTCTCCTCCTTTTTGAATTCGGTTAAAAATTAACCCCAATTGTTAAATGAAAAACTTCTCTTTGGTGATTTCAAATTAGAATTTCGAGTTTTAGTATTCGAATAATAAAATAAAGCACTCAATTTGTAAGTGGAACTACAAATCCACAAGTACGTTTTCTGCACCATTTGTTTACATTTTAGTCAGACACTTTTGCAACAGATTATAGGTGGCTAACCTAAATGCCAGCTAAGATCAAAGTGCAACGCGCTGCAGTCATAACTTATCTACTGGTTATAAACATTAGCATTGCTGATCGAATGTTTGTAGTAATAATTTGTACGGCACGTACAGTCAGCAAAAGAGATTAGTGACCAGCCAATAAATTATTGTTTTTGCTTTTCGTTATAGGTAATAGAATAGAATACTCTTTATTATATACACCATGTGATTTACAGATATATAAATGTAGAAATGTTACATAGTGTGACACAATGGGCGGTCTTATCGCAAAAAACGATCTTTTAAAGACAACATTTGGATGGATTTAAAGGAAGAAGGAGAGAATACTGCAGGTAGTCTGAGGTGTACCAGTTACATATTCAATAAGTACATATCTAAATACATAATAACAATAATAATCATGAAACAAGAGCAAAAACTACACAATATAGTTTAAAAAGCAGTTGTAAGTAGGGATTAAAATAAAGTAGTTGTAGTATGGTCAAAGTGAAAAAAAAACAGTATTTTAATAATTGTTTTAATGTTTTAAATAGATACACGCAATTCATCAATTTACCACCAATTTTGAAGGCTTCGTAAGCCTCGCCAAAGACACAAGGATCATTTTTTTTATTATGCGTGTATTGAAGCTCTATTTGTATCGTCTCATAACTTAGCATTTATCTATTTAGGTATTACGTCCCGAAAATTCGAGATATTAACAGTTTCTTTCGCAAATTAACGCTAGCTGAACCACCGCGCCCATGCCCAGGTGCATTTTTTTAGCTTTTTTATTTAGGTATTGCTCTGGCTATCAGTGAAAACGGTATATTCATATACTTTATTTTTGTTGAACAGTAAACGGTATTTTAGAGTGAAAAACAGTAGTATAATACTGTTTTTAACAGTATGGTTGGTAACCTTAGTTGTAGTAAGCTGCCTGGTAACTTCCTTTTTTTGTTGACTTTACAATACATACAAACATCGCCTCATTAATCAGGTACAAATTATGAAGGCACAGTTTGAGTTAGCACATTCACACTTGCTGACCATAGTAATGGAATTGAACATTCAATATGGCAATAGTATATCTCGAACTCAAAGCATATCATTCAATTAAAGCACTTTTGAATGATCAAAGAAGTCGGTCAGTCAGAAACATGAAGCTAGAAGCCCAAAGAACAAAGTGTAGTATGTTCTTTTGGAGAAAAACGGCCAAGGAATTTAAGCTTGTCAATATGAAAGAAATAGACTAATGAGGAAAGCTATTTCAACATTCGTTGTGTAGAATTTAATAAGACAGACCTACAGTGACCTACTAAGCATTGATAAAATGACCACTGAAGGGACTGCGGCCTTCAACGCCACATAGACAATAATAATTACAGCACTAAATCCACCACCCAACGACATTTAAACTCCGAGACAGGACAATACAGTTTATTAGATCGTCGAGTGATAGCCTGACCCCATTTGATCTCCATTTTAAATGCCATCTACGCACGGCGACATTCTAAAAAAAGATTTTATATCGTCTTGTTTGGCTACAGCTTAGTCGATAATGGCGGCTTTACTAGCGAATCATGGAAGGATAATTCCAATTTAAAATCAAATTCACCTTGTGATTTTTTGTCTTGCGGAGTAAAGGCTTCTACAAACGCATATTACAGCTGTATAGCATTTCAATACAAAAAAGTGCGGTGCGGTCCGCCCAAATCTGCGTCAGCTTAATGACACTACGGAATCCAGAACATCTCCCTGGATCTTCTTACTTTATTCAGAGAGTTGGTTAACGGAAAAAGGTCTCCCGGATCTGTAGATCCAATTGGGGTCCCGCAGGGTTCTATTCTTGGCCTATATTTGTTTCTTATTTATATAAATTGGGTGGGTGGATGACTTACAGAAGATCGCGGGGAAAACCTGGATGAGGCTCGCACAGATCAGGGAAGAATGGCGACAATAGGGAAGAGGCCTAAACTCAGCAGTGGGAGGCCTATACAAGGCTACTAATATTGATGATAATGACTTATATAAATAACTTGCCTCACCTCATAATTTCTTAAAGGATAACCATAATGTGTTGGTGATTTCGTATCACTTCATCTGTTCCTTTACCGGTTTTAGCGAAATTCAGTAAAAACATTTCGTAGCCCAAGGCCCAACTGTCACCATAGCTCATAGGTATGCAAAGAAATACCGGTTCCTTTTGATATCGATATCAAACCGATAACGCTGATTACAAAACTTGAATTACTACTAAATTTATTTTATTTTTATTTGCCATTCAATAAAATACAGCTGTAAACACGAACCTCTTTTGTTGATTCGTCGGGTATAACAGCTGTTTGCGCCGGATGTGGCCATAGAGACCGGATGTAGATAGATTAACTGTTGTTTTTGCTGCCATAGAGCGCGTGTATTTGTTTTTTGCGCGCCATTCCAGTTGGAGCAAAGGTATTTATGGTGTATGTGGAAATTACGCATTAGTTTCTTTGATGCTGTTCCTTTTAATTGTTATTTTATTATAATTGTAACGATGCCTTTAATGTGGTTTATTTTTATACAGGACTATTATCTTCTGTTTGCGACATTCTTTTTATGATTGGTAGTACAATTATATCGATAGACGGTAATAACATAAAATACAGGCCATATTTAAAGCAAGTTTATCAAGAATAGGCTATTTTGTTTGGGTGATGGACCGTGTCAGTGCCTGAGACACATCCTCTACCCACTATTAGGTACTTGATTTGCGTTTTCGCGCGAATACCGAAAACAAATAATAACGAAATTTCGGCCGAAATTCGATTCGATTCGAATTCGAAACCCGAAAACGAAAACAAGATTCGGTCGGACTTTATTAATTTCTGAATGAAGTCTAATTTGACTATTCCTATCTCTTTCCAGCATCATCACGTGAAAGATGTCGCTGGGTGACGTCACGTCAGCTCGCAGCTCGCCGGCTCCAGAAGCGTGCCCCGAGTGCGATACCAGCGCTTCTGTTACTTCTGATTTACACAAGGTATGACCATTCTTGACTACAAAACCCTCCGAAGGGTCCTAAGCATATACCCAAGCAGATATTAGACAGGAATACCCAACGAAAATAAAGACATGGTTGTCTTAGGCGATTCACTAAGCTAGCTAAACGGAACAACAAAAATCATGAAGTGCAAGTAGATCATCAGGATGGATGGAGAGCCTTTGTGGACGCTCTGTGCCCGATTTAAGGGACAGTGGTGGATTAAACAAATGCTTTCTTGCCACAGATGAATTACATGCTTGAATGAGTATCAATATTTTGCAGCTAGCTACTGCAGAGAGGTCAAAAAATTAAGATGCGCAAGGCACACTCATTTAATGAATACCTCGGCTTTATATCCAGCCTGATCAATGTAGCAAGACTAAATTTAAAAAAACCCCCGACACAGACATTGCCTCGTTTCTCTTTTCTACTCCATCACCAGACCCTGTTCATCTATTTATAACCTATTCATTGAGACCATTCCAATGAGCCCAAACACAAGACCTGTGCTATAAGTTGGTAAGGGAGCTGCGTATCCTGCAAATTGCAGCTGATGCTGCAGCATCAGTTCAAGATTACTATATTCTTCTTTAGGTTACTTTTTATACCAAAATTCAAATCTATCAGACCAGTGGAAAACGCTCACATCCATTCATCAACTAGAAAAGAGCTGGTAATCTTGAAACGGCTGAACCGATTTTCTTGAATCATAGCTAAGAACACTCTCGATCAAGTCACCTTTCTAACAAAAAAATAACAAAAACACAATCGGTTCAGCCGTTTGGGAGCTACGATGGAGCAGACAGACACATAGGTACACCCGTTAAACTTATAACACCTCTCTTTTTGTCGGGGGTTAAAAACATTCTGAGATGAAAGCAGATTAATGACACACAGTTATAGTCTAATGGGATCCAGTCGATGTTACTTCACCCTTCAATTACGGATTCTCTAACTAAAATCTGTATAAAAACACTAACATTATTTCCTTCTCAATTCCAGTACCAAGTAGCATGCACATGCAAGCCGGCATCAGTACAGTATGCATGCGCCGACGACCCGGGCCCCCCTCCCCCCGCGAAGACGGACACACCCCCCGCACTGCCTCCGCGACCACCTACCAGCGTGCTTGCAGCTACCAATAGGAGGAATAATGGTGAGTGTGAGATGACCAAGGTGGAGGTTGAGATGAATATAAAAAAAAAGTTTAAAATTTATAAAGTTTTATTGATTCATAAACAAACAAGTGTTACAATATTTAGGTATGACACTGGATCCCGCACTAGGATACCCTGTGTCGCAGGATCCAGTCTCTTTCATGATCTTTCATTAGAATGTGGTGGAGGTTGAGAAAGAGATGGTAATTGATGGTGACTGCCATCTTATTCTTCGAAGAATATTTTAGGAATACCATAGCACTCAAAATTCAAGAATTCAAAATTTAAAAGTCATTTATTCAAACTAGGAAGCAGCACTTTTCGAACGTCAAAATTACATAAGACAGTCCCCCAAAAACGCCCGCCCTTCACCACTTCCTAGTGCTTTAGCTGGGAAGAAGAAGTGGCGCAACAAACTCCCCAGCAGCACAGCTGTCACTTCAAAATTCTACACACAAGTTCAGCTTTACGAATATCAAATTGTAAGAAGTCCGAGTAATATTTGCCATGGTTGTGGATTTGATGAAAGCAAAATTATTGTTTGTTAGGTTTTACTCTCATTCCTAGGATTTTATCAATGATCCGTTTCTTATAGACTGGTAATTTTTTTGTTGTTACCTACATTTGAGCAAAAATGTATGAGGCATTTGAGTTTCTAATAATTCTGAATTGAAGTGCCATTTGACTGGCGGGAAACATATTTAAATATATGTATATATTTTGTTACCGGAAACTGAAAATAAACTTCTATTTGTTAATAACTGTTCTATAGGGTCGGAATACCTGTCGCAAAAGCAGTTAAATCATGACAGGTAAAATCGGCCCAAAAATTTTAACAAATCTTTCATAATAGGTTTTATTTTCTTATTTTATTTGAAAGGCGTTGTGAAATTCGACGCATACAATTTTATTGTTGCCTACCTCAATGCTTAATGTTTCCGGACGTCAATCTACGTTTAGTCTATCAATTTCTAAATAAAAAACGCACAAAACTTAATGTTATGGACCATAGAAATGTGTTTAATGTGTAGGCGAAATACGTTCCCACCAAAACGAAACCGAAATGTCATTCAATTCAAAAGATTCTTAAAAAAAACTCACATCCATACATCAAACCTTTTTGCACAAATCTACCTGTTCTATGGCAAAAAAATCTCTATCTATAGATACTTACTGTATACAGTAAGTACACAACAAAATGTATAAGTCATATTCTCATACATTTAATTTAAGACCTTTCTACCTGAGCCACATAAAGAACTCATTGCTTCTGCGCGAAACGGCCATTGTCAAATCACATAACCTTACAACGTAAACTCAATAATGCAACGAGAATTTGTTTATTGTGAAAATAAACTCGAATAAAACGTGAATTGATAATATTCGTGCTAAATAACAGTTATTTTGTAAAAAATTCAAAGTGGTTTGTGTTATAAACTGATAAAAACAAAAGAACGCGGGGAAAAATAAAGGACGAATTTATGGAATTAAAAATAAAGAAATTGATAAGTTTTAAATTAGGAAATAGGAAGAGTAGACCTTTATTCAGCCAGTGCTTGTAAATACTATTGTTGTTATATGTAAAGAGGTCATTGTTCTTTACGCTCGGCTAGCTTGGGGTGTAAATATCGATTTCATAGAAAAGGCGCGAGATTCGAAAGTTCACGGTGGAATTTGAACGTTGTGCCTGTGTATTGTTAATGAAAATAAAAAAAAAGTTAAGTGACGGGGCGGGAAATCAGACGTTGTAAATAAAAATAGGGGAATTTTATTATTGTTTTTTTAAATAGACTGAATTATTTATGTTATTAGTGATTCTTGGATTATTAAAATGGGTGACTGTTTAGTCCGTTTGTGATGCAAGCCTGTGGTGTTATGCAAGTAGTACAATACCAGGTCTCAACTCCAAGATCTACCATAGCAGCTGAAGTACCTCAAAACTATGTGCCACCGCCACCTTATTTTGGTAATTTTTATTATGCTTAAATTATTAGAAAGAAAGAAGAGGATGGAACTATCTATTTATTTTATTCGTAATGTTCCTACCTACCACCTGGTTTCCGAAATTCTCAACAACACAAAATACGTTAAAGACTGGCATTTTTTAAAATAAAAATAGCTGTTGTGATTAGTTGACCAAAATAACACAGTCAATCAAATCACATACAACGAGTTTTCTTTTTTCTTGAAATGAGTCTTAACAAATTTTTGTGTTGATTAACTTAGCTTATCAGAAACTGGGACACTCGCAAAAGTATCCACATTGTTTTGTTATTTCATTTACAAGTAAAATAACAGTTATGGGTGCTACCTGTACCCTAATTGCGAAATACACGATCAATCAGAATCTGAATCCTTTTGAAACAGATTGCTAATCCATTGCTTCCTATGTTCGAAAATGAATGTTGTTGAACTGTCAAAATGAAACGGATTTGTCGTAATAGTTTACGAAAATGTGTCGCGTAATTAGATAGCAGGCTGACAAAGAATCCAGCCCTACTAAATCCATACAACATTAATATTGTTAATGTTTTTGATACACAACGATCAAAACTTTTTTACGATTTAAAAGATATGCTTGTTATGTTTAAAAAAATTGTCGCTTCTGCCGTTCAATTCTGTAAAAATATCACCGTGAAACTTAGGTGAAGTGAGCGTGAAGTGAGCTGTCAATAGTGTTAATCCCTAGCATCCTGCCGGTCGATTCTGTGGCAGTGACAGCTCACTTCACGCTCACTTCACCTAAGCTTCACGTTAATATTTTTACAGAATCGACCGACTGATCACGCTAGCCGCAACGTTTGAATGGCAATAAAAAATTGACAGTCGAGAACGAGATCGTGGTTAAAATATTTGTGTTTCGTGCGTTCCAAGTTTTCTAATACAATTGTATAAGTTCAGTGTCACGGCGAATTAACGATTTGTCGGTCTTAGGTAAAAAAGATTAACCACAGTAGGTAATGCACGTTTATTGGTAGTTTGATGAACTACTAACAGGAATCGGACTAAATTTTTTGCGTTAGATACACACGGCTACACATCGAGATGCGAGATCAGCATAAACTGGAAATGATGCTTGATGTGTAGCCCTGTGTACTTTCTGAATTTAGGCTAGCGGTAAAAATAAGTTTTTTATTCGAGGACATGCAGCATAATCACCCTTCCCACTGCTGGAACACAGTCCTCCTCTCTTCGAGAGGGAGTTGGCTGTAATCCACCACGCGAGCCCAGTGCGTGTTGGTAGATGTCACACACATGTCTTCGAATTTTTGGTTCTAGGACATGCCGGTTTCTCACGATGTTTTCCTTCACCGTTTTGAGAGCAGTGGTGATGAGATTATTTACACAAAGTAAAGCGCCTGCCTGGGTTCTAATCCACGACCTACAATTTGTAAGTCGCGGCCGTTACCACTGGGCCACCGCTGCTCTCGAGGACATTATTAGATCATAATGTTCCCACTGCTGGTATTCAGACCTCATTTTATCCGTAACAGGGAGCGAGCTATAAAGGCTATCGCAGAAAAGGGCAGGCCACGCCGCAACGCAACGCATTGCAAAAATCCTAAGTCATCATTTTCGCACATTTTCTATGAACACGCACTACAGGCCCACACCGCACTTTTTTGAAAATGCGTTGCGCTGCGGCCCGTTCCGACTGGTAATCCATAGCGCGTGCCCAGGGGGGATTGGTGAACGTCCCTTGTCCTCGGATTTAATGGTGATTTTAGGGTCTAGGACCTATCCTAGACCCTTCCTATTTAGCCGGACAATTTACCCTGAAAGTCTGACACAAAGGTAAAGGGTTTTTTTTGAGGGCTGAGCCGCTCTGGGTGGAGTGGGCGGGCGTGTCAGACTTTTACTGTCTAAAACCCACCCGTGTTCTTTCCGTTGCCTGTGTGCCGGGGCCGCGCTATCCCTTTCGGACAAACCCGCAACCCTGGCAGGGTAAAGGGTAAGGTAAAAGAAAACAAAAGCTTTAGTTGTGTAGCTATTTATTTCTGTCATTCATTTATGACTTACTCTACTCATAATTATTTGTTATTATGAATCACATTTTGGTTTTACTATCGCGAGTCATGCGTGACCGTGAGAGTCGCTCGCCAAGTTTAGTTCGGCATCTTTTGACGGGGCGGGGTTGACCAAAAGCCTAACAAAACTCAGACAGGCAGGACTTTTATATATTAGGCTGAACACGATTGTAAAAAGCCGGACATGTCCGGCTAAACCCGGATATCTGGCAACCCTATTCGGGGAAACAAGGCGTCATGTTATGTTACGTGTGTAATAAAAGTGTAAATGTTTAATAAGATAATTCTGATTCCAGCTTCGGTCGGGTGCAACGGGAATGAGGGTACCTGCCGTCGGCGTAAATACGCGTGGTGGTGTGTGGGATGCGGAGCCCTGGCGGCCGCGCTGGGCGGTCTACTGGCAGCGCAACACATCCTGCTGCGGGCTTACACTGCTTCTCCGCAACATCTGGAGACTGTGCCCGCCGCTGTTCCGGCCGCTATGGTGAGCATAACACGATCAACTTACGATGTTCCTGGAACACAGGTCTCATCTTTGTGAGAGCCAAATTGTCCAGAGTGTAATGTAGCGGAAGACACTTACTA
Source organism: Agrochola lota (assembly GCA_947364205.1). Taxonomy (NCBI): domain Eukaryota; kingdom Metazoa; phylum Arthropoda; class Insecta; order Lepidoptera; family Noctuidae; genus Agrochola; species Agrochola lota. Next base: position 10,652,706 of record OX376245.1, on the reverse strand, counting down.
TTTACTGATGGAATGCGTCCGGAAATAGGCCGTAAAGATCACACTGTTATCGAAGTCACTGGATGTTGGAAGGTGTAATAGCATGCTTGCGTCCCCATTGTCGACGGATGCAAGATACTTGTATAAGTTAGCAAAAATAGGACCTATGAGGGCGGCATAATCAGGTTTTGATTAAACCCTCTATAAATTAAATAGAAAAAAAAATCTATGAGAGGGAGTGTGTGGTAATGCACCGCGCGAGCCCATTGATAGATGTCATATGTCTTCGGAATTTTGGTTCTACGACATGCTGGTTTCCTAATGATATTTTCCTTCAGAGAGCTGAAATAAATTGCGCAAAGTAAAATGCATGCCTACAGATTTGGGTTCTAAAGCACGATCTACAACGCCTTCTAAACGGCTACGGCTTCTTCGTAAGTCTGTTATTGGGGCACTGATGCTATCTGCTGTGGAGAGACCATCGATATACTAGAGCTTGGATATCAGCACATCCTACTGTGGGCTTACAATGCTTCAAAAACTATGAAAACAAATGAGAAAAAGCCGTCAAGTGCGTGTCGGACCACGCAAAATGAAGGGTTCCGCAGTTGGATGAATTTATCCCAAAATTTTTAGTTTAAAAACATGCTCTCCCATATCTATATACGTCACGGTCAATTCTCCCACTGCAAATGTGTTTTTAATTTTTATGTGTAAAACTAGAAATGAACGATTTTCGGAAATTTTCCATTATTTGTGTTTTGAGACCTTGCTTCCTGCCAAATTTTATGATTCTAGGCTTATTCTAGGTCAACGGCAAGTGCCCTGTAGGTTTTGATTTATTTGCGAGTATCAAATTATGTCGCATAAATGGCCGTATTTTTTATTGCGTTGGCTTAGAAGCTTGATTTTTTTAGAGCTCCAAGGGACTGTAGACCTACGTATTTGATATTAATTTCAACTTGATACCTCCACGCGTGAGAAAAAGGGTCTTAACAGACTAACAGACAGACGTACGGACAGACTGACAATGAAGTGATCCTAAAAGGGTTTCGTTTTTCCTTTTGAAGTACGGAACCCTAAAAAGGAAATCAATCAGTGCAGGCATCTTTGTTCACATAATATTTAGTGATCTGTTTATCTCTGAGTACAAATCTTGTGATTTAAAGGCTCACATGTCAGACATGTGAAATGACCTGGGGTGGTCAAATTTAACTGGGCTGGAAAGTGGACCTGTGTGGGAAAGAGATGAAGCTCTACAGGACGTATAGCTCCATCTCTTTCCCCCACTGAAGTAAGATAAAAATAATACTGCTTTAGAGGTGGTGGGAGGGCCCCTGAACTTTTTGAGTATGGTAAATCATCAAATGACTTCTCCCGCTCTGGGCAGAGCGAGAAGGTGTGTCAGACTTTTACTGACTAAAACCCACCCGTGTTCCTTCCGTTGCCTGTGTGCCGGGGCCGCGATATCCCTTTCGGACATACCCGCAACCCCAGCAGGTATTGGTCTTTCGACCCCGTCGGTTAGTGCTGACATCTCTTTGAGGCGCGCGTGGAACATAACGCGCCGTCGACACGGGCCTGGTCCTTATCGGACGGCGAGCTGCCCATTGCTCACCGTCCGCAAGCCCGCGCCTACGGTGGCCGGAAGTCGGCTCTCGACTCCCGACGCCCGGGGCGTCTCCTGCGGCGACTAGGGCCACGAGGGCGTGCAGCTTGCATCTCCCTCGCGCGCTCCGCCTCCTCCTTCGCGAACATAACTGCTTCGCAGAAGGAGGTGACGGCCTCCCATGCACTCTAGCTCCGAACCATGGCCTGAACCAGGACCGGACGCGAGAGATCGCCGCCGCCGATCGCCTCCGTGAGGACACGGCGGTGCTCCGCCCAAGCCGGGCAGACCTCCACCGTATGCTCCACCGTGTCCTCCGGGCGATCCACACAGTGGTGACACCCGGGCGTTTCCTCCCGCCTTTTGCGGAACAGGAACCTCCCGAAACAACCGTGTCCGGTGAGGACCTGCGTCAGGCGGAAGGTGAGGACGCCATGGCGCCTCTCAAGCCACTCCTCAAAGAGGGGACTTATCGCCGCAATTGTGGCGTGCCCAGCGCTGGGTTGCGACAATCGCACACTCCATGCCGCCATGAGATCCCGCCGGAGCTCTGTCCGCTGTGCCGTGATTTCTCGCGGCAGCAGAGTTACACCCCGGCGTTTCGCCTCCTCGCGCAACTCCCACATGTGCGCGAGGACTTTCGCCTCCAGATCCCATGGCGGTAGTCCGGCAAGCGGAACTTATAAAACCTGACCATATCATTAACTATAGTTCTATTGTTCCAGTTGGTGTTAACGGGCGTCTGTATCATGAGCCTTGCCCGCCGTCGCAACAGATACAGCTATATGGTAAGAAAAGTATGTTCGATGTCATTCATTATATCACTGCTTGATAGTGCATGCTGCATGTTTACGTCTTTGAATTATATATTGCACTAGCTTCTGTCCGCGAATAATTTCGGTGGGTCGGAGCCCACTGCGTCGCATCCCATCCCCTACCCGCGCCGTTACTTCTAGCGTTCTTACTGACTTTTTTTCTATTTGCTCGGCACCTAAGGATCGTAGCGTGATGTTAGCCTATTATCTTCCTCAAGAATTGGGCTATCTAATACAAAAATAATTTTTCGAATCCGTCTGGTAGTTCCGGAGATTACCCCCTACATACAAACTTATATATTATTTATGTCTTTGACATTTCTTGGGACCCTAGAGTCACGGACCTTTGGAAGGCGTACGAGGGGTCGAAGCCAACTCGCAGAGGCCCGTTAGACGTTTTTAATGAAATGAGGCACTAACCGACGATTATCCCTGTATGCACTATGCAAGTGCACCCAAGGACAACCCTCGGTTGGTGTAGGACTATTGCAGGATATGGAAACAAAGATATTAGACTATAGGTTTGTGTGGCTTAAGTTACTGGTCACCTGGAACTATGGAAGGACTATGGCCCCTGCCTGAATAAATTTATGGTAAATTCACACCCCATGTGCTCGAAAACCACGTATCATACGTGGAGGATCTGTTACTGCATCCCAAATTTATCGACTCACTGCCGAAGAAATTTTTGTCTTTGTTATGAATAACTCTCTAAGTTCATATAATCCTATTGAATGACTATATCGTGAAATCATGACATTTGAAGATTATTCTAACATAAGAAGTTGTATTGCTGATTCTAATGATTATATTTCTGTAAAGTCATATTTGATACGGCTGCGAAATAGATTCAGATCAATGTACTCGTAAAACCTGATACTGACCTGCAAATTGCAAAAAAAGTAAGAAATTTGAATTACGCGGGCCACCTTAGCGTATCCCCCTCATAACGCACCCCTTTCAAATATAGGAATAATAAACCACATCAAATATTTTTTCTTTGCCTTGTTATGTTATCCGTACCCCATAATGATCGTAATCAGTGTTGGAGTAAGTAATGTTTCCCCTAAAACAATATTTTATGGCATCGTTATAATATCGGTATTGTTAAAGTTGCATGTCAGTTGAGCCATAAACACGCTTCTGTAAAGTTTGCGTGTACTATGCTAATCATTTTTTACTCTAATCGCTTCATTTCATGCTTCCGAATCATGTTTTTACAAGCAGTATTTGGTTTTGGCATAACTTCTGCTTAACATTTACTTGAAGCTGTATTTTCTGCTCTTTACATAATTGTGTATCTTTTCTAACTGTCTCGTTAGTCTCGTGGTCGCAAGCGCGACTACTGAGGATGAGGTCCTGGGTTCGATTCTCAGGTCGGGCAAAATGTTATTGGGTTTTTCCACTAGGAATTCCTTAGTAACAGGCCGGAGTTTGGAAGTTGGCGGCATGACACACCTGTGTCTCGCGCACGTGTCGCCTGATCTCTCTCCGGTCGTGTCGGATTACCGTCCTATCGGACTATAAGAGGGAAGAGAGGTGCACCTGCGCACACACGCCTGCACTATAATAACTCCCGCGCCGATGGCTGGCTTTCATTAAGATTTGCCGCCATTCCTCTTACTTTTATCGTATTTGCAGATATAATATATACATTTTATATAGTTATGTTACTTCCACAATTAAGACGAATCTAACGACACCTTTTATGTTAAAATCCATCAAGCCGTTGAGGCTACAGAGCATGCCAAAGAAATAAACATACATACTCTCGAAAACCATTACCCTCATTCCTGGGTAGTCAGGTAAAAAAGAGAAATTTCAAAGGTTCTTAGTCCTCCACAATTACGAATTATTAGTTCTTAGACAGAGAGGCGATCTTGCTAAGCTCGGGGCTAAGTAACAACAGCCGCACTGGTCGATCCATCAGGTTAAGCTACGCTTGCCAGGGTTGGTCAGTGGATGGGTGACCATCTTTACATACCGAGAATCCTCCGTGCCTCGGAAAGCACGTTAAGCCGTTGGTCCCGGCTGTTATTCGTGGATCTTTGACAGTGGTTACGAGTCGTCAGAAGCCCGAAAGTCTGACAACCAGTCTTACCAAGGGGTATCGTATAACCCAGTTACTGGGTTGTGGAGGTCAGATAGGCGGTCGCTACATGTAAAATACTGGTATTCAGCTGCATTCGGTTAGACTGATAGCCGACCCCAACATAGTTGGGAAAAGGCTAGGTAGTTTGATTAAGACAGAGAGGCGATCTTCGGAATCATTTCATTTTTCTTGTTCTTTTGTACCAGATCAAAGTAGTGGGAGCTTGCTGCCTAGTGTGTGCGCTGACCTGCGTGCTAGTCACCATTACCACCACCGTGATACATATGAACAAGTGAGTATTCAAGCCATGTATTCAAAGGGTGTACCAGAAAGGTGTGGTCAAATTTAAGGTTGTGTTACAGACCATCACTCTTTCTACATGGGATCAACATCGAATAAAAATGTAAAAAAAAAAGTTTTTTGTTCTTAAAAATGTTAAAAGTTCATGGAATGGAATTTCTTCTTACATCGCAGTTTACACTTTTTATTTGATGTGGAGTTTCTTGCCGGCTCTTCTCCATAGGAAACGACCAATTGGAACCGTGCACCTAGCTTCTGACGTTTCATAAGTGCCCTTGTAGGTTTATGTGAAATAAAATATTTTGAATTTTTGATATTTTTTTTATTGGCTGTTTAATTATATTGTGTGTGTTTTAGTTTGTGCTAAATAAATGTATTTTCTTTCTTTTCTTTTTCTTCTTAACATCGTGAACGCGAAAAATCCAGCCATCCCATACATTTCGGTCGAGTAGGTAATGAAGTTTTGTATGGAACAGCTGATAATTTTTCGATAACGATGTTGGCCCCATGGAGAAAGTTGTTCAGATCGATGGTCTGTACCACACCTTGCTGGTACACCATGCTATACCGAACAGTATAGCTAATATTAGCACTTCACTCCAAGATTCTTTATAACCTACTGTGCTGAACTGTAAAATTAAATAAAAAATTGTTTTGTGCTAGCCTCCCTTGACTAAGGGTCTAGCTGTGTGATTGTTTACATGTCTTTAACTGTCAATCTTGTTCCAGACTACAAACCTTGAAGTTCTGCGAGTATACCAAGTTGACTCGCACCTGCACGTGCTTCTCAATGCCGCCTGACACACAGCACAGTGCGACTGATGACGAGGGTAAGTGAACTCTTCTTTGTTATCAGCATCATAATCATCTTCCTGTCCTTTTTCTATGTCTTGGGGTCGGCACTCTTGTCCCCTCAGGCCAAATAAAAAAACCAAGATATAGCGCTGCGAACAATACAGTGAAGTATGGCAAAACTACACCTCCGCTCACACGCACACATTGAAAATCAAACTACAATCAAACTACAATCAAACTGCAATCAAACTGCAATTAAACTACAATCAAACTGCAATCAAACTGCGATCAAACTGCAATCAAAATGCAATCAAACTAAACCTCACTAAGTGCAGTGTTGACAGCGCTATGTCTTGGTTTTTATTTTGTCTGAGTCTTGTCCCATGTTACTTGGGTCGGTTCTCTTCTCTATCATTCACTCATTTCTCTTTCATATTATTCCTCACTCAATCCATCTAAGATCTTTTTTGACAGCATGAACTGTATAAAAAGAAATAGCTCGTGTCGTAGTAAAAAGATAAGTCGGTATGGCGTAAAATCTAGGTAGATGAACTGACTTCCTCTTGGGGTACTAACTCATGAAAACTCCTTTGTACCTTGAAATGCTTGCTATTGAAGCTTGTTATTGAAATTTTCCATTTCCCCGAATGTACTATCGAAAAAGTTCATATCTAACCACCGTAAGGACTATTCTTGCTTGCAGCGCTCGGTGGCTATAGAACCGGGTCTGTAACAGATGTGGTCATCGTGTTCACGGGATTTTGTTTAGAAACTGGTTAGATATGAACTTCTTTGTTGGTACGGGTAAATCCGCAGTTGCAGCCCGCGAAATTCAAATTCTCTTACGTTTTTTGTAATTTGCAGGTCAGTATCAGGTTGTAAGTTAATCTAAATATGATTCGCGACTATATAAGATATGTATTTATAAAATTATAATCATTGGAATCATTTGTACATCTCCCTAAGTTAGATTTGTTACAAAAGAACTTTTGCATAGGAAATTCTTAAATATTACGGGATATAGCTATATCCCTAGGTATCTCTAAGGCTATAAGTATATTATCATGGCTTCGACCATCTTACTGTGACATATTATATAAATCAAGTGCCGCGCATTAGTCTCGCAAAAACTCGAAAAGCTGTGGCTCGGCTGATACGATTTTTTTTTTAGTTTTGCTTTTCTCATTACTGGGGTGGTTTAGGAAAAAAGTAAATTTGCAAAAACCCAAAGGAACAGCCCCAAAATCGAAAATATCTAAATTTTGTCTCACGTGCTGTAGATGCCCCGGTAATATTTACCGGGTCATCTACATCTAAACATGGCTGACAAGATCATACATTTATGGCAGGGACAAGATACTAAAAAATATTTTATTAGTACTTAAAAGCCTTTCCTTTTTCCCCAGGAGTACGCTGCGTATTTGAAGGCGTATCAGAATGCGGCGTAGTGCACGGCGCGCTGTACTGGTGCCTACGCGGCGTATTCGCGTTGTCGGTGAGCGCGGTGCTCGTGTGCATCTTCAGCTGTATGCTGGCGTATCAACTGCTCAGGTGAGACTGTTTTTATTTTATTTATTTATATATACTTTATTGTACACCACAAACAATACATAATAAAAAGTAAATCAAATGCTACAAAATATACAGTGGGAATTAATATTCATGCGTGACAGCAAAGACCGGGTATTCACGTTTCTTTGTATGGAGAATTCTTTGTGGACCCTCGAAGCACTATCATCGGCTGGATACATTTTAATATCAATATTAATTGCTGTGTTTTTTTTTATTATCCACTGATTTTGGAAAGGACAGTCAAAACGGGTAGCTATAGCATTTAGGATGCTACGTGCTGTTTAGGTTGTTGTTGGACTTGTTCCTTCTCTCTCAGAACGTGGCGTATCAGAATACTGCGTATAGTGGAGCGCCTGGGGGTTCTGACCTCGGATTTTTGTTACAGCAAAATATTTTTTTAAATCGAGGTGGGATTTTATTTTTGATACTTAAGAGGGCCCTTCCCGGTCCGTCTATCGTCAACGCGAGCGTGGTCGAAAAGCTTGTTGTTTCATCGAGCGCAAGTGAGAACTGCTAACAAACAAGCGAGAACGCGATAACATTGTACGAAAAATAGTGTCTAAAAAGTTGTATATACGTGTTTTTCAAGTTTGTGAAAAAAATGTTTGATATTTAGAATTTCCATTACATGTGCGAGGTTTCTATGCAGATGTTTTCTTTACTTTTACCAATTATGAGTATATTATGACCGGCCAAAGTTCGGGTAAAATTTGTGCAAAAAAGGAGACTTTTGGAGGCTTATACTAAATTTGGTTCTCAATTTTTTTATTTTTTGCTTTCATAGAAACCTAGATATAGTGCACAAGATACATATTAGTTAAAAAATTGAAAGAAAGATGTGTTACAACGCCATAATCACTCACGAGCGATAGTATGAAAAGTATGATGGGTTGGACGCTCTTAATCGCAAAGTTATTTTTCTTTTCTTTTTTGAGCTTTTGATTTTTAGCATTAAAAATGCTTTTTCGATCGCTGCAAGAAGTGTACCCCTTTTCAAGAAAAGTGCGACCGGCCGGCTAGCTGCCTCAATTATATTATTAAGCTAGAGAAATGAAAATTATATCAAAACATGCGTTTCTGGAAGGGCCACAATACTGGTTTCTTTTTTGTAAAATGTTTTTATTTTTTTAATAAAAAAAATAAAAAACTGAAAACATCTACCCTTAATTATAATTTCATCAATAAATAACACTCCACCTATCATCATTTATAAATCATTAAAATGCAGATGCAATAACAAAACAAATATTTAATTGGAAATTATTCAAGAAAACTACAAAAAAAAAAACTACTAACAACTTTTTATCAAGTAACACTCGTTCCTAAATAAATGTTATTTTTGATTTGTTTCCTTTAATGTTCCCACTGCTGAGATACAGGCCTTCTCTATGTGAGAGGGAGTGAACCGTAATCCACCACGCAATAATAATAAAAAATATATTTCGCGTTTCATAAATAATAAAAATAAATTACATTTAATAAAGTTTTAGACTGCGACTGCAATAGGCTTTCCTGTTGAAAAATTTCTTAATAATATCATTTCTAAATAATTGTTTTTTTTTTTCGATAATATTGGCTAGGGGAGCTCAAAATTATCGAAAAAAATAAAACAATTCCAATTTCACACGAAAAAAAAAAGAAAAAAAAAAGAAGATTTTTGGAATCGAAAGTGAATAATGCCATCTTAGTAACTAGTGAACAAACGTGTCTTCACTTTCACGTTTTTATCTAAGAATATTAAAATTTTACGTTTCACATTTATTTCACGTTTCTAGCAAAGATGGCATTACCTTTTTTTCACTAATGTCTTTGATGTATTTGGACGGTCTTCAGAGTTTCTCGTCAATTCGTTCGTTCAAAGTCTGTAGCTTCCGATTAATAGATGCTAAAGCAATCTGTTGGATATGCTTCCTCGTATCCAGGATCTTAATTGAGTGCTTCAAGCCTGTGAGCATCCATTTCACTTCTACATACTCCATTATATTCGGAACTTTATACTTTAGTCTTACTTTTCGGATTTCATCCAGCTTTTGGGAGAGTACGTCCCCCTGAATTTGGATCAAATGGCTTTCCTTGTCCAGTTGCACAGTCATGTCTTTCTTGTTTTTGATCGTTGACAACACTTTGTTCAAATAACAGTTTTGTTCCATCATCGCCTTTTTATGGATTGTCAGGTTCAAATTAGCATCGCCAGTCATCTTTTTCAGCTCTCCAAGCTGTTGAAACTTGTGATCTATCAGTTTCAAACATTCTCCGTTCTCTATTTGCAGTTTCTCGAAGTCAACTGGTCTCAGACTCTCGCTGAGCTCAGCTTTCAATTTGATCTGACCTTTCAGTTTTCTGTATTGAGTGTTTAAAGTACTGGTTCTCAATCGCAGCTTCCCTATCTGACTATCCGATATCTTCACCCATTCCATCATGAATCTTATCCATATTTCAGCCGGGATTCGTTGGGCTATTTTGTCCCACCCATCTACCAACACCTCCTGACGGAACATTGTATTGGCCCTTTCAATATCAGTTTCTTTCAATCCTACTTCTTCCAATTTTGCTTTTAATAGAGCATGTTGCTTCGCCCCTCTGTTCCTTGCCTTGTTCAAGTTACTGACCAGGACCTCCATTTCTTTGTTTACTAATTCAGCTCTTTCTAAAACGTTGATCCTTACACCAGCTCCGAAGACTATAGTGCCGCTGCTGAGTTTGGTTTTGGATTCTCCTCTCCGAGTAGAAACTCGAGAAGGGCTTGTCAGCATCCTTGAGGGGGAAGTCTGTTGCCTCGAAGAGCTACCCAGCATTCTTGAAGGGCTTATAAGCGGTTCTCCGAGAGCGAATTTTGATACGCCCGATTTCACCAAGGTTACTGAAGTACCGGAAGGGATTCTGGTGGCGTACTCTAAGGCTTGATATACACCGTGCATCAATGAAGGTTCTAATCTCATTATAGTATTTTCTAAGATTTCGTTTTCTAGGGTTAGTATACGGACTTTTTCTTTTAGTTCAGTCACAAGCTTCACGAGTTCCACGTCAGTAAGAACATCCATATCCGTCTCCCATCGGCTAATGCTCACTGACCGAGAGTTCTGACTCAAAACACAGCTCCGTCCTCCTCCCGTGGTCAGGGTCATCGACATTTTTAGGTTTCCTTAAATAATTAACGAAAAAATAAAATACTATAAAAGCCACAATATAAGCTCTGATTGCTGTGTTCGGCGAATATGTCACCTGCCATATGTGAGGAAAATTTATTCATATGAGGCAGCCAGGCAACCGTTGCTATGGTAATAGGTTTCGAATGACTTGTCAGTTTCAAAGTGTATTTGGCCATTTTCATTTCGTGTTTGACCTTCTAAAGAGATTTTATATGGAAGGTGAGCACGATAAGTGATAGTTTTTCTGGGTTTTGTGACCGAAATAGATTAAAGGTTCTTATTTTTATTGGGTTTATTGGTTTCATTTTATGGTTTTCTTTTCACGAAGTATCGAATAAAGGTATTTTGTTGAAAGTAGGAACTCGGAAGATTGTTGCGACTAACGCTCATGACTAGAGATCGGATATTCGGATGCATATTTACCTAAAGTTGAGATGTCGTCTCTTAAGGAAAGCATCTATGTGAATGAATGAATGAATGAAATGCACCGACCAGACTCGATAAATCGACTGAACCCCGCCATTGCATATCGAGGTAGACCGAAGGCCCCCGTTAATGGTAGGGAAGTCAAAAAGACATGAATTCGGCGAATTTCACGAAATCATAACTTGAGTCACTCTGATCCCAGAAACATTTATGTTCGTAAACCAAGTTAATACATTTTTCTACATCCATTTTTTATTTTGAACGCACGAAAGAAATTCCGCCAAGTTCGGATTGTTTTCGGACGTCAGAACTATACATGTACATACGACCGCACTCAGTCTGCGCGCTCCCTAAGGGCCAAGTCACACGGGAGTGGCAGCGGCCGGCAGCGGCTGCCAGCGGCCGCCAGCGACTGCCAGCGTCCGCCAGCGGCCTCCGGCGTTGCCACTGGCGGCCGCTGGCCGCCTCGCGCGATCTCCAGATCCCACGCGCCTAGTCTCCTCTTGACTAGTTTAGTTTCTACATTAAACACGCGCGGCCACCCGCGGTGCCGCGAGCGGCCTCGCGTCGCCGCTGGCAGCCGCAGGCAGAACCACCGACAAGATGCGCGTGGCGCGCGGCCACTCGCGTGACCACGGGCGGCCTCGAGATCTTTCAAGCTTTTCAAGTGATACTGGTCTTTTAAGTATGTAGATAAAGTTTAAAATTATTTCACACTGAAAGTGCTCGCCGCGTCGCTACCGGCCGCTGCCATTCCGGTGTGACCCGACGCTTAGTACTGGGACGGTCGGGATCGTTCGTGCGTGTTCGTATTTACGAGTAAAATTCGCACGAATACGCTCCCAGTGAGCATGGCCTTAATCTATAGTCAGAACAATTTAAAAAAAAAACAATACAAAATACAAGATAAGCTGAGAGAAGATAAGCCCAGGCAGTTAAGACATGACCCTGATGATGAGTCTCAACTGACGGTTCCACCGTCCCGTTCACGAACATGATATTGATCAGCACCATTCAGCTCAACCATTTGCTGCATGCTGGTGGTCAGGATACCCGTTGAAGCCGTGGGTGCTGACAGGCTGTGTGACTCGCCTCACGAAAGCTTGCGGGAGTGATGATGATGATGACGTCACGCTGAAGTAGTTGCACGAAGGCTGCGTTGACGTTCATACTCGGGGTCACCAATTTAGGGGCATGAGGAACAGGGTGTAAAGTTCACTCATCCCCCGTAGAAAAGGGAGGATCCTCCGACCAGACGAGTGTGATGTCTGGCGGGCAACTGCCCAGAAGTTGAAGTTGGGAAGCTTGTATATATGTTTATCGCGCGGTAAACTCTAATTGCGCGATGCAGGATTTTGTGTGACGTCAGGATGTTGTGTGACGTCAGGTCTTTGATGCGTAGTTCGCATGTAGCGATGTAGATGCCACTACAAATCTAATGATCCAACGCACGCGCCACCATCAGCGAGAAATTTGAATGAGCATGACACACTCTCAACTGCCATGCTTCATGCAACTTTCTACCTTGTCTTTTATGAGAAGAAGTTTTTCCCTGGGGTAAACCAAACACAACATATAAAAGTTAAATTAATATTTATTAAAAATAAACTAAAATTAGAAATTAAAATAATATAATTAATATCATACATAGTTATGAGAAAAGTATTGAGGAACATACTAGGTAGCCACTCTTAAACAAAATATTTAACTAACGTAATCCTAATCCTAACTATATATTATAACATATAAATGCGAAAATGAATTTGTTTGTTACGCTTTCACGCTAAAACGGTTGAACGGATTTGGATGAAATCGGGCACATGGATAGACCATAACCTATGTTAGGACATATGATACTTTTAAACCCGATATTCCTGCGGGATCGAGACTTATACGGATAAAACCGCGCGGCGCAGCTAGACAGTTTGTGTTGTAAGTATTGTACTAATTTATTTTATCTTAAAAACGATGCTTTAAATTCAGTTACCCTTAAAGGTACCTCGCACTCACCTGGGGCATTCGTTGGCTGCCCCCTGCTTTTCAAAAGTGGCAAACTTTTCCTTTTAAATCTAGTGAGAGCATATTGCTTAATACTAAGACTAGTTTCCAACCGTTTAATGGAGTTGTTTAATTCACTCATTTCGAGCTTAACCTTCACATAATCTAGCACATCTGGAACAAAATAACTCTTTCTTTGCTTTTGAATCCAATTTAAGCGTTGCTCTAAAGTTTTAACTTGTACTTCTTCCAAAGTTGTTTCAGCATCCAACTTTACAATTTCGTCTTTCCTTTGTATTATCAGCTGTTGTACATTTTTAAGGTATTTGGTTGTAGTCATTAAATCATACTTGTGCCTAGTTAAATTCAAGTTAGCGTCGCCCGTCATGGCTTTCAGTTCAATTATATCTTTGTTTTTTCTTTCTATGGTTTCCACCGCAATTGTATTTTCTATTGTTTTTATTTCAATGTCTAAAGGTATCAGGCGTGATTTCAAGTCCTTTTTGCGTTTAATATCTTCTTTCAATTTTCTGTGCTGGCTATTGACGGTGCTCGTTCTTAGCCGCAACTTGTCTATTTGCCTATCAATTTTCTTGCCCTGTTCTGTCATGAATCTGATCCACGTCTCGGCGGGAATTCGTTTAGTCATCGTTTCTACGCCTTCAATCACCACCTCCTGTTCGAATTCTAGACTCCACTTTTCGAAGTTAATGGTCCGAAGATCAATTTCTTCCAACTGAGCTTTTAAGTAAGCGTTTTGCTTCATCGCAGTGCTTCTAAATTTGTTTAAATCTATGCCTTGGTTTTCCATAACAGCGTGCACTAGTTCTAGCATTTTTTCGACATTGATCTTTGGTCCCGTGCCGCCGATGATAGACGCGGTTATTTTAACTGAAGAAGGCCTGAGCGAGGGTTCTAATTTCCGATGATAAATTCTGGACTGGCTCTTGATATTTGAGGAGCTTCGCACGGACTCAGTCAGGGTGAGTCTCGACCGACTTGTACCATCCATAATAAGTGCAGATTGCGATAGTTTGTTAGCGTATTCTAAAGCTGCGTAGACACCGTTCATTAAGGATGGTTGTAGATTCATGATGGTTGCCTCCAAGACTTCGTTCTCTAAGCGAAGAATTCTGACTTGTTTCTTGAGGTTTTCCACAAATCTTTTTAAATCAGCATCGGAAACGACTTGGAGCGTGAATGTGTCTGACCCTAGGCGTAGGGAACTGCCGTACACCATTTTATGAGACACCAGCTTAAATATCAAAATCTCAGATCAAAAATTGTTCTCAGAACAAAGTTTTGCGCAGAATGCGAAACAACTTCGTGAGAATGACTGTTGTCTGTGACTGTTGATCGCAGTTTATTTTTTGTTCGAATAAAGAACTATTTTCTATGGTCGAAAAAAGGAGGTCTATCATACATGGTCCGACTAGATAATTTTCCCGAAACAATGAGACTGATCACAGTCCTCTGACAGCAACCCAACAGCAGCTTTATTTAAAAGAAAATAAAGATCAATAGGTAATACAAAATTAGAGCTAAAATGACTGTGAAACTTATAGCAAGACGCAGCCTCGACGGCCGCTGCTACAGGCGGCATTGTCTACACTTTCTATACAAACCAATCGTAAAAGATGAAAAGATTAAAATATAAAAGATATGCATATATATACATGCGAACTACGCATCCCAAAGACACACGAATCCTGCATCGTGCAATTAGAGTTTACCGACGAAGTTAGTACGAGTTTACGAATGACATATACACGCTGAAATTTTAATGGTTGTTTTTCCGCAGCGTAATGATTTTGTCTTGATAGTACAACAGATTTATATTTAAAAAAAGTATGAATAAATGGCAGATTTAGAATTGTGAAAAACAAAACTCGAAAGCGACTTAGAACCAATAGTAATACAGCGCGAACGACCGACTGCGCGAATCCTGGCGCGAGCGACGAGCGGTCGTTAACCGTCGCGCTACAGCTGGTAACTCCTGAGTTAACGAAACACAATACTACCTAAAACTTATTCAATTTTTCCCTTCATACTTTTACGGGCTTAGGAACGTCATAAATACTTTTTTACCTACAAGTAACTGCACAACAAGTTTATTATCTTACATAAAATTATTTTCTGACTTAAATAATGAAGTATTAAGGAGTAGGTGTTACAAAAATTGTAATCAACTTATTTACCTAAAATTATTTCCTACGTAATCTACTTTTATGTTCGCTATTTACAAATTTACGAGTAGGTACTTAAACTTTTTGGTAACAATTTTCTATCAACCACTGACAAAACGCAATTCTAGCCGGCGCGGTGCATGGATTCTACGAAAATGATAGGGAATAGGGATGCACAATTCACACACACTTCACAGTTGAGTATTTTCCAGACTTATGTAGTATTGGCTTTCGTCAAACTTAGCTGCAGCCATACGCGTACTTCGACGAGGATTCCATTCGAAGTACTCGCTGATCTCTTCGTCGAGCTCGACTCGAAAACGGAGCGAATCCAAGTGTAGCGGCTCCCTGTAAAGTTATCACTAGCCCTAGCGAACAGGTTGTACCATACCAACGTACTCCAAATTGGAATAACTATTCTGTCGATCCAATTTTGCAAATCATGATATCGCATTACGCGTCATACGACGATCGCGGGTCAACTGAGAGAACAGACGCGCGGGGTGGGGGTGCGTGTGGAGGTGCTCACCGCCGCTGTATGCATGGGACTAGATTCCGCCGTATTACTACGCGCGACAGCTTATTTTAGTCTGAACATTTACGAATTGCTCTTCGCTTTGTCGGAATCGCGCAGCCGTGCATGCGGTTCGAGTAGTACTTACGGCATGTCTAGTGGACTACTATTGTTTCTCACGCTTTCGAGTTTTTGCATATTTTATAAAATTATTTGAAAACAAAAACGTTTATATTTTTTCAGTTTAAATCTTTAATTCAATAGTACTACTTAGGGCATATCATTTGGCCACGGGAATTCAACCATTAAAATTTCAGCGAGTATAAGACTATCCGACATCAACTTTCGGACAGTTGACCGACAGACAGACACGACACTCGTCTGATCGGCGGATCCTCCCTTTTCTATAGAGGATGAGTGAACTTTACACCCTGTTCCTCACACCTCTAAAACGCCTTAAAGGGATGAATTATCAAAAACCCTTCCTTAGTGCTTTCGGTACATAAAGAACTCTCGAAAGAATGAATGAATTAATTAAGTGCACCGACCCCAGCGTGGTTATCAGACTCGATAAATCGAATGAACCCAAAAATTTAAACTAGTTTCTGGAGCCTCATGTTGCATGGGGCTACAGAGGCCATTGCATATCAAGGAGTAGACCGGGGGGCGCGGTAATGGTAAGGAAGACGTGTCCTTAGGATATGGGATTTGCGAGCTCGGGTTATAAACAAATCTTGTGCAAAATTTTAACCCTCTAGATCCAGCGGTTAAGGCGTTGTCTGTCACTAAATGAACGAGTTTAAGAATTTTATTAACTGGATATTTTTTATTGTTCTAGTCATGAACGTAAGAAGATGTACTGGGAGCAGCTGGAGCTTCGCTGCAGGTCGCTGTACCGACCCACGACCGGACAGGCCGCGCCCTCGGCCGGGAGACAAGTCCAAGTAAGAACACAACCTGGTAGTATAGTAGAACTCTTTGTGAAGGAGTTCGTATGAGGAACATTTCTGTGTTCATATTTTTAGGGTTGAAGTGACCTAAGAGACTGTCACAACGAAGTAAGATCCAAATTACGAGAGTGACGGCAAACCGCAGATGGCAGCGGCATTGCGAGTGACAATAAACCCAGGCAATAGTGCCGCTGCAGTTTTGATACCGAAAACGAAGTCACATCTACTTCGGCAGCGGCAATTCTCTTCATTTGCCAAACAAAAAAATATGTCTTGACTGGTCTTGTCGCTCTGTTAGTGACTGCCGCTGACAGCT
Source organism: Agrochola lota (assembly GCA_947364205.1). Lineage (NCBI taxonomy): Eukaryota > Metazoa > Arthropoda > Insecta > Lepidoptera > Noctuidae > Agrochola > Agrochola lota. The sequence goes on along the minus strand of OX376245.1, from coordinate 10,636,005 downwards.
TATTGGTATGCTGCGGCCATCCTAGAAAACGTTTTCATAAAACATCAGTAGTATCGCTGCAGTCTGTCATTGCGGTTGGGTGGTATTGCCGCTGTCGTCTGAGGTCTGCTATCGCAGGTCACACCGCATGAGTGACAAAGACAAAAATACAAACTTTTTGTAAAACTTGATGATACCATAAATATAGCTAGAGCTCAAGTTTGAAGGGAGGTTCTCTATGAAGTCTGTGTTTGAAGCAAGGATTGACATTCAAAAGAAATTTTGAAAATTAATTGTAATCAACTGCTTTTTAAAAAGAACCAGTTTCTTTCTTGTTTTAACATAACATATATATGACACTCGGCAATACTGTACCTTGTCATTAGTGAAAGAATTTTCGGAATCGGATCAGTAACTTAATAGTTTCAGGAAAGATAAAATAATGTTAAGTGTGAAAGATATAACGATTCGCCGGATTTGTTTACTCACAGTAGTAGTACTGGTATTTCTGTTTATAATTTTCAGAGCAACTGTAGTTGCTGTGCACAGTGTCACCCAACCCAGCCGGCGTGGGACATCAGTCTTCAGCATCGGTTCTGGGCGCCGGGTAAGTTCACTTCTTGTACCTCAACGTACTCAAGATGTAAGGTGGTTTTAATGCCAACTTTAGTATAATATGAGCATGCTGTTTAGGGTTCCAGATTAAAGATTAAAATTCAAAAGTCATCAGCACTTTTCGAACGACAAAATTACATATGTCAGTCCCCAAACCGCCCGCCCTTCACCACTTTAGCTGGGAAGAAGAAGTGGCGCAATAAACTCCCCAGCAGCACAGCTGTCTGTTCAGTTAGAAAAACTTGATTCTATATAAATAGTATGCAAATACAATGCAATACTATAGTACGTAACACAAAACATAATTTAAATTATAAATTATTAGCTAGCACACATCAATATACTAACCAAAAAAATCGAGAACTATGCTCAAGCAGAAATAAATAATAAAGAACCGGCCAAGTGCGCGTCGGACCACGCACAATGAAGGCTTCCGTAGTTGGGATGAATTTATCACAAAAAAAAGTTCTGTGACCAGAAAAGACTACAACTGTGCTTCACCCAAAGCAACCTGCGAGTAGATAGGAAAGAGGACATTTTGGTTGTGAACCGCGAAATGTTTTAACATTTTCATCGACGAGGCCTATATTCGTCAGGGAATTTTAACACTGCGGGGTAGAATATTGCAGTTTTAGGTCAGCGCCATCTCTTCACCGATATTGGAACTAATGTAATTTTTGTTGATGATTTCTGAAAAAGTGTGCTATTTAGAGATATCGTTTTATTTTTCCTGTAATCTTTACATAAACTTCTATCACATAGAATAGTTTCAGATTTTTCTCTATGTAAACTTCGGAGATAAGAGGAGGGGAACGGTATTTTTTTTAAATTTTTCGTCGAAAGTAAAAAATAAAGGGGCCTAAAAAAAAAATGTGAATTTGCAAATAGCGCTCTTTCATGTGATACTCCACATGCCCTAGTAGCCCCATTTCGATTTTTTAAGAGTCGCGTTCAGTACATTTTGCAAATAAAAAAAAAAAAAAAAATTATTTATTAATCACCAACTTGCACTAACTGTAGTAGTAGTAAGATACCAAACATACAAGTTATAGGCAAAACTAAATTTACTTTTTATTTAATATATTTTTTATTAATAAAAAAAAAAAAAAAATATTTCTTATTTGCAAAATAGTAGGGAAAACGTCATCTAAAACTCGACTTGAGTGCGCGCACTGAATACGTTTTTCTCCGTCAAATAGGTAGTGTTCTGGTGATATCGCATTGATCGCACGAAAAATCCGAACTAGTTCAGATTGTTTTCTGACGTCGGAATAGGGATGATGCCTGGTTAAAAAAAAAAAAAAATCTAATTAGTCCATCATTCAGATAATAAAAAAATATTAGACACGTATTTTTTGCTTTATCATATTAATAAAAAATTACTTAGTTAAAACGCATTTTAAGTTGGGGAGTGGGGGTCGCTACGTCACTAGGATGTATAAAATCTACATACTCGTGACGTCATGGCACATTTTACCTCAATGTATCGCCGTAATCTTTAGATTACGTAAAAAAAGAAAAAAATACGTGTCCAATATTTTTTTATAATCTCAAAGACGGACTAAACTTTTTTGTCGCCCTCCCTATTATAAGTACAACTAACTCGCTAGGTCTGCGCGCTTCTTTTGTACTTGAAAGGTCGAGATCGTCTGTGCGTGTTCGTATCAGTGAATTTCGTAAGAAAACGCGTACAAAGTCATAATAATCATAATCATAAATCTTTACCGGAACAAAAACACATTTTACAGATTGATTGCGTACGTAAATAGCTACATTCGTTACAAAACTGTGTCGCAGCTATTTCACCTCCAAGAGGGAGACGACAGCGTTCCAGATTCCAAATAATTAAAATACAGTCGGATTTAAAAAAGAACATTAACATAAATTAAAATAGGTAGCAAAAAAAAAAAAACAATTAATAGTAAAAAAATAAAAAATAATCATAAGTAAAAAAAAACAAAAATAAAGTAGTAAACAAAAATGGTAACAAATTAAAATAATTAAAATCAAAATACGTAAGTGTTTAATGTTGTGCATGTGGGAGTGTTGTATGTGAGTGTCGTGTGTGTCTGTAGGGTGTAAGTGTGGAGTGTAAGTGTAAAGTGCGCGCGGCCTTACTGTTGACATACTGCAATTTTTTCTAAAGACTAAAATAATAGTGTTTTCGTAACAGGTCGTATAGGTAACCTATACTCACCGAACCCGGGCACCGGCAGGAAGACTTCTGCGTGGAGCTGGTTCCCCTGGCCCAGAAGTAACAGTCAGAAGTAAGTTACCTATTCACTAATAATATTATCTATTTTATGTTCTTGAAGTTCTTTTATAAATAATATTTTAATTCTTACAAGGAATTCAGTTTGTTAATAGATAAGAATTCAGTGGTTTCCAAAGTTGAGTGGACCGCGACCCACCTAAAAAAAACTTCTAAATTCGGGACTCACCTCTTGGCTGTCATGGAGAAAAAAGAGGCATAGCTATTTGAATGAAAGACTGCAAATAAGAAAACAATATTCAGTTATAATAGAAAATGTTATTACTTAATTAAATACAAGGAGTGCTATTTCGATGGAAAGCATCAACTTCAATTTTACTTACTTTTAATCGCCATGAGTTTGGTACGTCCAATTTATATCGGTATTTAGTTTCATAGTTCAGAATCAGAATCAGAATCATTATTTGTTAAACATAGGTAGGTATTTACATAATGGTGTTGGTGTTAACATATTTGAGCGCTATGTTTTGCCACGAAGGCATACAAAATTTTAATTAAAATGTAATTTAAAAAAAAAACTAAAACACTTAAAAAAAACTAAATAAAACAAAACAATAAAAAAAATTAAAATCATTTTTTAAAGGCCCACCCAATATTCGCTCGCGAACCACAAGTGGGTCACCCTTAGTTTGGGAACCATTGGATTTGATGATTGCAAAACTAAATTAAAATTTCCGCCGTGCTAGGAAGATGGGTTGGCGTGAGGGTGACGACACAGGTTGAATCTCATACCAAAGACCTATCCAACTTCCAAGCCATTATGGTTATTCCGTCTGGCCTTTTCTTCTGAAAAAATATTATAGAATTGGGATGCTTTTTATCCGTCAGGTACATTGTTAAAAAATATTGGCACGTATTTTTTCTTTTTTTACCTAATCAAAAGATTACGGCAGTACATTGAGTTAAAATGTGGCATGACGTCACTCCCCGGTAGATTTTATACTGACTTGACGTAGCGAGCCCCCACTCCCCAACTTTAATGCGTTTTATCTAAACCATTTTTTATTAATATGATAAAGCAAAAAATAAAATGTCTAATATTTTTTTATTATCTGACTGACGGACTAAATAGTTTTTTTTTTAAATCCCCAGTTCTTCTGTAACGTCTTATATTAATTAGAGTACCCCTTCCCCCAGCTCCCGCTGCCGCATGGGCGTCCCTCAGTCCGGCGACAGCGCGTACGGGTTCTGCGACACCGAGGCGCCGCCCTCGCAACACGCGCAAGCCTACGATGACAGATACCCGCACTCCTTCAACCAGACTCCCTTCACGAGGGCACAGAGTTCCGGGACATTCGCACAGGGACAGGGGAACTTTGCACAGGGATCCGGGAATTTCGTACAGGTTTGTAGAAGATTTTTTGTAGAGATTCCCACAGGAAGTGTGCAGTTTTTTGAGATTTAAGTAACTGATGTCATTCTCAGGCTCATTAACTATCTCTGTTCGGTATAGGGCGTGATTGTACAAAACAGAAACACAACGTTACCGGTAATAGACTATATTGCTTTCACATAAAACTCGCACTTTAACAGTTAACATAAGGGCCGAGTCACACCGGAATGGCAGCGGCCGGCAGCGACGTGGCGAGCACTTTCAGTGTGAAATTATTTTAAACTTTATCTACATACTTAAAAGACTAGTACCGCTTGAAAAGCTTGAAAAGGTCGCGAGGCCGCCCGTGGTGACGCGAGCGGCCGCGCGCCACGCGCATCTTGTCGGTGGTTCTGCCCGCGGCTGCCAGCGGCGACGCGAGGCCGCTCGCGGCACCGCGGGCGGCCGCGTGTATGTAATGTAGAAACTAAGCTAGTTGAGAGGAGACTAGGCGCGTGGGATCTGGAGGTCGCGCGAGGCGGCCAGCGGTGACGCCGCTGGGGGCCGCTGGGCCGATATTGGCGGGAACGCCCGAACGCTTTGACATACGTCCGCGCGCAGTGGTGTTTCGAGGGCACTCATTCGACGAGCGCGGCGGCGCGCGGCGGCCTCGCGCATGCATACAAGGCAAGCATGGGCTACTATGCTTCTTTGGCGCGGGGCTGCCATTTCGCTTGCGAATGAGTTGCCTACAATCTCTATGAAAAAAATCACGTCAATCCGTTGCGCCGTTAATGAGTGTTTGGCGGCATCTACAACGCCAAATGCGGACCACGCATCATACTGACGTCACGCAAAATCCGCATCGCGCAAGCAGGGTTTACCGCGCGATAAAACGGGGTGGATTTTTGAGATGGGGCAGTAAGGGCAGCTACCTTAACCGATGTAGCTACAGGAAAACGGTCTTAGGACACTGTCCTTAACTTTTTGAGACATTTTAATCTGCATTCACAGATTTTGAAATAAATGTCAGTCAGCAAGAAAATGGGCAGTTTTCAGAAAAACTTTTTTGATGCCAATCGATCCTGTTTCTTATAAGGATCAAAAATCTCTATCGGATCAAGAAAAGTCAAAAATCGCAAAAAACATTTTTCATGCTTTGGTCGGAAAAAAAATCCAACTTACTACTACAAATTAAACAAACAAATTAAACTTCGAACGAATACGCGTTGTAATTTTATTTGCTTTGGAGAAACAAATAGTTTGTTGTTTGTGATTTCCGACGTTCTGAGAAAAAAAAATCCTCAAATCATTTTAAACTTTCAGATTTGTATGGGAAACTTTAAAAAACACTGTCCCTTAGAAAAGTCAGAAAATGCAAAAACCTTTTGTATGGAAAAAGTTTTATCAAGAGCAACAAATTTTGTTCTCAAATAAAATAAAATTATAACGCGCATTCGTTCGAAGTTTAATTTGTTTGCTTATTTTCGGATAGTTTGTTCATCACAAAATTTGAAATTTGAAATAACAATTTTTCTGCATTTTCGGCCAGTCTATCCATCGTAAAAAGTAGGTTAGTAAATCTGATTTCCTACGAAATTTTTGGGAAAAGTTTATTGCGATTTCTGAATTTTCTAGTACGCAAAGCTCAGTTGGTCCAGGAGAGTTTTTTTATCCTTATAAGAAACAGGATCAATTGGCATCAAAAAAGTTTTTGTGAAAACTGCCCATTTTCTTGCTGTATTTTTTTTTCAAAATCACAAAATCAATCAAAAAGCTCTTAAACTAAGATCTGTGTGCAAAAAGATCCGTCGTTCCGTTGCAGTGTCAAATAACAACAAAAACACTTTCGCTTTTAGGGGAACTTTGCGCAGGGATCCGGGAGTTTTATACAGGCTTGATGGTTTAAAACTTTTGCATATAAATTAATAAAGGAAGGGCTTGTGGTTCAGTACAGCCGTACGGGTCGATCGATCAGGTTAAGTTACGCTTGTCGCGGTTTGTCCGTGGATGGGATGATCTTTACATACCAAGACCGCTACTGTGCCTCGGAAAGCACGTTAAGCTGTTGGTCCCGGCTGTCATTTTTAGTCAGTAGCCCGAAAGTCTATCAACCAGTCTTACCAAGAGATATCGTATTACTCAGTAACTGAGCTGTGGAGGTCAGATAGGCAGTCGCTCCATGTAAAATACTGGCATTCAGCTGCATCCGGTTAGAAAAGCCGACCCCAACATAGTTGAGAAAAAGTAGATGCATATAAATTAATAAAGAATTTTGACTCTCTAAAAATGAAATTAAACATTATTTCGCACAAATTAAGACTTTTTGCGCTAACCATCAAATATACTTAAAATACCTATTTAAAATATCTGTTTCCAGGGTCAAGGCAACTTCCCCCAGCCGAACTTCTCAGGGGAAGGCTTCGGTGAAGCAAGCGGGAGCTTCGACGCGGCCACAGGGGTCTGGGGCCCTCCGCCCCCTTACAGTCCGCAAGGAAGGAGTGGCAGCAGGTGTGTATCCAAGCACAATTCTATGTATGAGAAAGGTTGGCTACCTAGCTAACTAAATGAAGGCGGGCGAGGGGAAAGCGAGGGACGAGAGGCGGCATAGGACTCCGCAAACGACGACCGCGTAGAAACGTCTCGGAGTAATAAATGATTGTGCAGACGACAATCTTGTAAAGATTTTACTCAATATACTTACAGTTTTATATCTATAAAACTTAGTTTGTTTAATTCTAAACAAAATGTGATTGATTAAATTATAATTATGATGATACTTGATATTCTCTTTCTTTCTTTCCTTAACTGACACTGAAAGGTATAATCGTGAAGAAATCCTGACTCGTTTCTGATGAGACAATTACAAGCTAATATTTAAATAATATGTAAATATTAATTATATATTTATTTTGTAAGCTATTTAAAAATAATAATTCTACATCAGATATCATTTTTGAAATCTCTCCTATTAGCGGTCCTGTATTAATCTTTTGAAGAACAAATCTTATTTTTTCTCTTTCCAGACACCACTTACACCACCAAGACCCAGCGGCCGCGACTCTCCTGCATCACCACCACATGGAGCCACGCTCGGCCATGCACGACCATCCCGCTGCCATGCACGACCATCCCGCCGCCATGCACGACCATCCCTCCGCCATGCAGGCCCACACCTGCGCCAGGAACAGCTACCTCATGCAACAGCACATCCCACCCAATGACATCAGAATGACCAATCCAGAATTAGCCCGAATAAACCCGGAGTTAGCTAGAATCAACCCGGAGTTAGCTCGAATCAACCCGGAATTGGCAAGAATAAACCCGGAATTGGTAGAATTTGCGCGATTGAATCCGGATTTGGCATGTTTAAATCCGGAATTGGCACGAATTAATCCGGAATTAGCGCACATGGGGCAGATGTATCCTCAAGACGTGGCGGAAATGGCTCGTTTACAGGCGGAGTTAGCTCATATGCCGCCGGAAGCGAGGTTCAACACGTTGAGGGGACATTTAGTTCCGTATCGGTGTCAACGGTTGGGTATGAGCGCTAGTAACCTGCACAGAGATTGTAGAATTGATGATACGGTGGCCATTGAGTGCTTGCATCAGAAGACTGGGAGTAAAGGTTGGTAGAATTTAGTTATTTCTCATTTTTTTCCGACTTCCAAAAAGGAGGAGGTTCTAAGCTCCTAGCGAATATGTTTTTTTTTGTATGTCCACCAATTTCTCCGTCAATAGGCATCCCTAAGACAAAATTTTTTTTTTGTCCGTCCTGTTATTAAAAAAAATATTGGACACATATTTTTTCTTTTTTTACGTAATCTAAAGATTACGGCGATATATTGAGGTAAAATGTGCCATGACGTCACGAGTATGTAGATTTTATACATACTAGTGACGTAGCGACCCCCACTCCCCAACTTAAAATGCGTTTTAACTAAGTAATTTTTTATTAATATGATAAAGCAAAAAATACGTGTCTAATATTTTTTTATTATCTGACTGACGGACTAATTAGTTTAGGAAAATTCTTTTTTTGTTTCAAAGGGCTCTCGACTTCCAAAAAAATTAAACACTGAAGTGAAAAAGTGGTTGTTTTTATCTTATTGTCAAATAACATATCAATGAACGGATAAAAAAAAATAAAAAAAAAATTACAGCATGCTGATGTATTTCAATACCAAGCTTGTAAATAAAAATTTACTTAGGTAATTTTGATAAACTGTCCCTAATTAATACAAGCTGCCATCCTAACATTCCTAACTAATATGCGAATCTTAGTTTGTTTGTTAGTTACGCTTTCGCGCTAAAACGGCTGAACGGATTTGGATGAAATATGGCATGTTGGTAGACTGTGACCTGGGTTAGGACATAGGATACTTTTTATCCCGATATTCCAACGGAATTGAGACTTATGCGGGTGATACCGCGGGACGCAGTTGGTTTAATTTGAAAGAAAGATAGTCTGAGCTCATAATTATTTGGGGTGCTTATGGATATTCAAAGAAAACCAAAGAAAAATAAAAGAAATGATATTCCTTACAATTTGATTGTGTTCAGTTTCAGATCTAAGTACAGACTCGTGTCAGAAGCAAGGCAAGGAGAACTTGGGCTTCCAGAATGACAAACATTCTCCTATGAGGTTAGTATTACACACTACTATTTTAACATAGGATGAGTTTTAAAATGGAATTTTAAAGATCAGAGCTGAACATATTGAAAAAGAGCCTGTGGCGGCACATGCGAACTACGCATCACACTGACGTCACACAAAATCCTGCATCGCGCAAGCAGAGTTTACCGCGCGACTAGGATACAACGTCCCGAGTGCCGACATCAATCGTCGGGCAGTAGTCACTAGACATGGTCTGGTCGGAGGATCCTCCCTTTACTATTGAGGATGAGTGAACTTTACAACCTGTTCCTCATACCTCAAGCCAAAAGAGGAGGAGCAAGGAGTAGACAGAACTAATAAAACAAAAAACTAGAACAAACAGGGTGGGTTTTAGATAGGGCAGTAAGGGCAGCTACCTGAACCGTTGTAGCTACAGGAAAACGGTCTTAGGAGACTGTCCTTAACTTTTTGAGACATTTTTATCTGCATTGACGACTTGTTGGGCGGGACAGTAATCCTATATAAGTGGGGTTGTCAGTCGAAATGACTCACTCTGCTCTCGACGCTTGACGTGTCCACACGTCGGGTCCGGGTTTGCAACAAGTCAATCGTCATCCTGAGGATGCTTCGTTTAGAGGTGAAAAAGGTCGATTTCTTACAGGGTTCTTTATGACCCTTTAAGAACATTTAAGCGGATTAGGTTACTAAATATACGTCGTCGTCTATTGTATTTTTCTACTGCGATGGAACGCGAACATGAACGAGATTCGCCAAAACGCGACGCAGTATCGACACAGTCGCAAAATCGCCTATCGCCGATGCTAAAAGTAGGTAGTCTGCTGTGGCCCTTACCTAAAGGAATAAGCGGAAAAAGAGGCTGGCTAAAATTTTGAATTTGAAATTACTTTGTTTTTACAACGTCCTCCCTGTAATTTTCCAGATCGTCCATGCAGGACTGCCGAGCAGCCAGTAATCAGAACGCGGAGTCTGAAGTATACTTCGCAGACGTGTCCAGCTGCTGCAATGTGAGTGTTAAGGTATTAAGCTTTTTCATTGTTCATTACTCAATTAACATATGAACATTTAAAAGAGTGACCGTGGAGTTTCTTGCCGGCTCTTCTCCATAGGAAACGACCAATTGGAACCGTGCACCTAGCTTCTGACGTTTCATAAGTGCCTATGTAGGTTTATGTGAAAATTTAAATTTAAATTTGAACATTAAAAAAGTGAAAACATAAAACGTGTATTAGCGCCATCTATATTATATAGTTCAGTACTACGGCGCGAGCATGTCGGTGACGCGAATCCATAAGTCACCAAAAATCACTCAATGCGCCTAAATAAGTTATTACTTCAAAAAAAGCCTTCTTGAGGTCCTATTTGTCCTAAAATGTCATTAAATAGGTTTCGTAAAAAATTACAAAAAAAACCAATAAGGACTAGAAGAATAAAAATATTAAGGGAGAAAATAAAGAGAACATGAGAATATATCTCTCTTTTATCCCTAACTATCCTTTTCAAAACTACAGACCAAAATAACTACAATAATCTTTCTTTGTTTCAGGCGGACTGCTGCATGAACGCGAACGTCTCAGCTCTAGTAGGAACCATAGAGAATCATCCCGAGTCCACATCAGAGTCAGACACCGGCTCCTTCACTCTAACGCGACAGCAGCGCCCCCAGCCGCAGGTCGGCTCCAAGCGGAGGCCAAGACAAACTGACAAACACATGAAGAACCAGGAGAAAATGAGACAGGTACTCAATAACTCTATAAGGTTGACAGAACATCAGATAGAACAGCTGAATAATTCTATGAGAATGAATGAACGAATTGAACGAGAACGAATGAGTGATCGAATGAATGAGACGAGGCTGAGTGAGAGAATGAATGATTCGAGGGATAGGCTGAATGATAGAGAACGAATTGAACGAATGAATGATGTCAGGATCAGTGATAGGATGAATGAAACTCGGTTAAGTGAGAGAATGAATGATTCAAGAGACAGATTGAATGAAAGTAGGGTGTGTGAGCGAATAGAGAGGTTGAATGATTCGCGTATAAGTGACAGAATGAATGATTCTCGTATCAGTGACAGAATGAATGAGACTAGAATGAGTGAGCGTATGAATGATTCTAGAGACAGATTAAACGATTCAAGGAGTTGTGAGGTCATGGACCCTAGAATAGAAAGAATGAACGAGTCCAGAATCAGTGACAGAATGAATGAGACAAGACTAAGTGAACGCTTAAACGATTCCCGCGTCTGCGAGCGTATGGCTGAAGCAAGATTGGAAAGAATGAATGACTCAAAGCTCAGTGACAGAAGCGACACTCGTCACAGTGACCGAATGAACGACTCCCGTCTTGAACGAATAAACGATACACGCCTCGAACGAATGAGTGACATAAACTCAAGCGTCAGAATCGATGGCAGTCCAAAAATGCGTTCTCATATAAGTCCATTACGGATCGCTAGATCTAGCCCTAAAAACGTACCTAAAGACCATCCTAGGCAATCAAGTTCAGACTCAACCAAGCCTGATTTTAGGCAAATCTCACCCCTATCTCCAAATACGGAAGAATCATTATTGTCTGACGATGACAGGCCTCAGGATACGGTATATTCGAACGACCCTGAGACTTCTAAATGTTTGGGGCCTGATTCACAATATGAGCCTGTGAGGGATGGCAAAGAGGAGATTTTGAAGTCGAATCATCATCACTGTTATAGTGATACTAATACTATGGATTCTGGGTGGCAGAGTGGCTCTGAGAAACAGGTTACAGACTAATACAGGATTCTGACTTTCAAATTAAAAGCAGATAACATCTCTAACCTTTACGACTTTCTTAAGAGCGGTTATCCTAAAAGTTGGCAACGTCGGAAATAGCTGTCGAATATTTACCTGATTTGATTAATTTGGCAATGTTACTGTATGGAAATATGAAATGTGGCTAACTACCGAACTAGAATGTGAATAATGAATTGCAATTATAATACTGAATTTGATGTTGTAACCATTTTCGAAGTTTCCAAATACTTTTTTTACGTCTAAATGGATATTCAGTGTTAGGATATTAATTATTGCATTTCATAATCAATATTCTAGTTAATTTATGATTAATTTGGCAATATTATTGTATGAAAATAATTAATCTGGCTAATTCGCTAGTTAGCCACATTTCTTATTTTCATACAGTAATATTGCCAAATTAATCAAAACGGGGAAATATTTGACATTTATTTGCGTCGTTGCCCACTTTCAGTAAGTAAAATTAGAAGTTGTAAGAACCCACATAACACAACATAACGCTTGTATTCCGGAAGGTTAGGCAGAGATGTACCTATAGTACACCCACATTTCTCCAGATATAGGGGGCGAGTCCTTTGCTATGAAATGGAGCCACTCTGTATGGAAATCTCGCTGTATATAGGATTTTCGTGAAAAACAGAAAAAATATATTTTACTTTAGGATTTTTTTGTCAAGGTTTTTTTTAAAGAATTTAAATTTTATTCTCGCAATGGATGTGAGTTTTGTATGAGCGTGAGTGAGCAATGACAGTAAAATAGGGTTTTTTAAATTTCTATTCTTATTAATAATAATTTCTATAATTCTCGGTTCAAGTGTTCTATGTGCTGTGCTAACAATGTAAAATGATACTCGTATTACTAGATTTTAATCAAATTGTCCAAAATATTGTACACTTTGTCGTGTATGTGGAATTTACTAAAATTGTGCGATTTGTTATAAACGGTAGATACAGTTTCCTTATATAAAATAAATAAATTCTTCTGTTTTTTTAAATGTCCTAGACTAAATAGTCCATTGATTGTGAATTTAATCATTCGTTCATCTCATTACCATTCATTCGTCATTCACCATTCATTCACCGTAATTTTTATTGAACATTCATTCATTTACCGCTTTTTCATCATTCATTCATCTTTCATTATTCATTCATTCAGTCAATGGATTATTTTGCCATGGTATATAATTTAAAAAAAAACAAAATGTTTTTCTACGTTGTGACTCCTCTAAACGCATACTTGCCGTTTTCCGAATTTGACGTAATAATTATTAATAATAAATTATTATTATGTAAAAAATTATAAGTAGGTGTGTTAATAACGCTCTCTAAAAAGTTAAATAATATTGAGATTATTATTTGTAATATAATAAAAAAAACTCGAATTTGTAGATCGCGTAGAAAAGTTTTTAAAGAACTTCCTTTGAATGATAGGACCTTTGATTATTAATATGTCTAGATTGAGTATCGCGCTGCAAAAGAACACAGAGCAACTTTTTTATGCTGGTGTGTGTGACAGAGCTACGTCGTTCACTCGCGCCACGTCATTGTGCTTTTCTAGTGTACGTGCATTTAGCGGCCAACAGTTGGACGCTATTTTTTTTCAACGAGTTCACAGCTTTGTCTATCTAGACATATTTATATCTTTGGATAGAACTATGATTACTATATTACCGAATTAGGACTATGTCTGATGTCAACTTATACTATATTTGGATTCAGAATCTTAGGTAATTTACATAAGATTGCCTCTCACTGAACTATGTACTTTAGCATTATGAAGTTTTAAGTTGATTTTTGAGTGTCCATTATTTTGTAGTAAAAAGGTATAAAATATACATTTTGGTTGCGGTGGACTTTGAACTTTGTCGTGTATGACATTGTGTTTGCAGTTCCTTAATATCTAAGATTCTGAATCGGAGTTAATGCCAATGCCAATATTGCCAATACTCGTATTTTGAGTAATAATTTACTATGTTGCGTAAATATGGATGTGTAGTGATCGTGCCAAGTAGATTATAACTAAAAACTTCTGACACTTACTTGACTTAATAGAAATGAAACTAGTTTTACATCAAATACCCCAATATTTGTGAAAAATTACTTATCGTATGTCATCAGGGCAATACAATATTTAAAATTGTTGCTTTTCAGATGAGACTAGGATCATAGGTATAAACATCGGTCAGTTTTGATGGCTTGTTGTTCATTCTTTGAAATAAAATAGTTACTAGTACCAATAACCAACCAACTACCAAACCAACTAACCACAAACTGCCAAAGCAACCAACCGTCAACCACCAACCGCCAAACCAACCAACCCCCAACCGCCAAACACTTTCTACTAAATCTTTCTCATAAAATTCTTCTAAAGACTTGGAATATTATAATAAGTGCAGCTCATGCTTTCTATAAAACTAGTTTCATTTCAAATGGAAAAATGTTTTGTTATAAAAACGACCAAACTTAGATTCCTATGATCATACATGCATACTACTGCTGAAACATTGTGTTATTTGGAAATGAAATAGGTATCTTTTATGAAATATACTTTGCTTATATTCCGCAAAAGTAGTTTATTTAAAAGAAAGAAAGAAATAAAGAAAAATTGTTTATTCTGCACAAACAAAACGCACATATAAAGATAAAAAAACATAAAATACACAATACACAACACACACACACATATATATTTCAATTGTTTTACGGTTTGTTGTAATGTTAAGTTGTCCTTCTGCTAAACAATATATTTTTTATATTCATCCGTCCACCCATTTATTGTTTGTTAATCATTCATTCATTATTATATTTAACCATGAATTTATTTATTCTACTACTGTTTTAAATGATTTTTGCTCCACCCATAAAAATGGCTAGCCAAATTACTTTTAGTGAACGAAATAATATCCATTCACTCTCCCATTCATCGTTCCGTTCATTCATCATTCATTCGTTCATGGTTATTTTTCATTCATAAATAACAGGTACTTCGTATACGTAATAGCCATCATTCAGGCTATTTTTCCTGATAGCCTAAAACATCAGTCTATAAATAAAAAGTATTATTTTTATCAAACCAATGTTGCCATAATGGTTTCTTTTTATTTTATTCTTCGATTTAAAGCAATAATTTGTGTAAATAGTTTATAATGATAAGTATATGTAGTGTAATTTTTTGTCTATTATTATTGTCATTATATAGGGTGCAGTAATATTTTATTGAATAAAATTCAATTTTTTTTTTTTTTTTTTTTTGAAAAAAATAGAAAAATAATATTTTTTTTTAACACGGTAATTTTTGTTATAACAAAAATAATATTTTGGGAGAAATGATTTTTATCTTCATTAAAATATTATTGCACCACAATTTCGTAGTTGCTAGATTTGTCACTGTAATGCCAATATGGAATTGTTTTAATATTATTATGTATACAGGGTGCACAGTATAAGATTTGGTCTCGATTTCGAGGAACATGGCTGACTTTCCTAATATCCAAGAAAAATATATAGGGCACGTACGAATGTTGGAATCAGCGGGGTAATAGCATAACACATAAAATGGCAATCGATTACAAGCCTTTTTTTTTGACAGTTTAGCCACGTTCATTGCGTTATTTACGTTGCGGAGTAGACTAATTTTTCAAACCTATGAAGCAATGGATGTCAAAATGAAAGGCATTCCGATCAATTGCCAGAAATGTTACGCAATTATCCCGCAGATTCCCATGAAGTAATGGACTACTAACTTAACTTTGATCACCCTGTATACACTTGTCTATAACTTGAACATTTTGTGTATATTCTTTATTATACTCGTATATTAAGTGTGTTAGCGTTGACATAAGTTTTAGATGTTAAGTTATTTTTGACTACTCGCTTCAATATTGTATGGAAAAAATCACTCAATTTGACCACGGTTTTGAAAATTTCCAAATAATTTTATTACTTATAAAAAATTCAATTGGGCACCATTCTCATCTAGCGTAGCAGTAAACACGACAGTAAAGTTACGTTTTCCTTGAAGACCAGTGGCCGCCATATAGCGTCTGCAATATGCCTGCGAATGACGTCACTGAAACGTTACTATGAAAGTAAGTTCGTGTGTTTTCTTAAAGAAGGTTTTTGACACCTTAAAGTCAAGTCCGCAGATTTGCCCTCACTACGATGACGGCTCTGGGCATGTCTGCAAATTTTATTGAGAATAATGATCTCGTACATTATGAATAGCGTGTCCATGATAATGAAGTGAAGTCACTACGTCATTGTGTGTCAGAGATGTCAAAACGTAACAGAAACACGACTGTATTTTGACGTGGTAGGGCGAATCTAACGATTTAAATCCTTGCGGCATTCGCATCGCGTTGCATCGTGTTCATGACAGCTGTCACTGCGGCCGTTATGAGGCGGCCACCGCTCTTTTAAGAAACCGTAATGTGACGTCACCAGCGTCAGATGTGAAGGCACCTTTACTTCAAAACAAAAATTCTATGTTCTGTCTAAAAAAATCCTCAATTTTTTCCGATTATATTATTAACTATTTTTAATAACTCGAGGAATTATTATGAAAATTATTAAAGTATTGTATGAATATAGTTGTGATTTTCATTTACTATTAGATTTAAATAAGACTACTTTAATTGCTATGTACCTATATTGTTAGATCATTTATTGATAACGGTTCTATTAAAAGACTGAAATCTTAACGTGGATTTTTATTTATAAACCTAACTTTAGCCTGTATACCCAAACACATGTAGCGGCATCTACATCGCTACATGCGAACTACGCATCAAACACCTGACGTCACACAACATCCTGACGTCACACAAATCCTGCATCGCGCAATTAGAGTTTACCGCGCGATAAACATATATACAAGCTTCCCGACTTCAACCTCTGGGCAGTTGCCCGCCAGACACGACACCCGTCTGGTCGGAGGATCCTCCCTTAACTATGGGGGATGAGTGAACTTTACACCTTGTTCCTCATAACCCTAAACACACATTTCTGTTTTCAGTAATTTTCGGCAAAACAATTCATATTTTCATGAAAAAAAAAACATTTATTTTTATATGAGATCTTTTTGAGGCCGATACAGCATTCTGTATTTTGGCGTCACTTGTCTCGTCAGATAGTTTTGGTGTTCCTGCCTTCCACAAATGATCAAATTTATATTTGCCGTCATCTTGACGACAGATAATTATGAAGTCAGATATTGTTGCCGAACTGTCCATAGTAATATATTTATGCTCGTGACTAGCAAGTAAATCTGGTTTCAGAGCAGCAAATGTACGTGATACTATAAATCCATCAATCCATTTTTTACAAAGGTCGCGGTGAAGTTGTGAACTCCTTTAAAAATAAATGTCTTTTACAATGTTTTCAAACATTGTGAGTAACCGTGGAGTTTCTTGCCGGCTCTTCTCCATAGGAAACGATCAATTAGAACCGTGCACCTAGCTGCTAAGGTTTCAGAAGTGTAGGTTGATGTCAAATAAAATATTTTGAATTTGTATTTGAAGGTCAATGAAGTCATCCATTAATCTATCAATCTGCCTAGCCGTTTCCGAACTATATTGGGGTCGGCTTCCAGTCTAACCGGATGTAGCTGAATGCCAGTATTTTACATAGAGCGACTGCCTATCTGACCTCCACAACCCAGTAACTGGTTAATACGATACCCCTTGGTAAGACTGGTTGTCAGACTCTGGCTTCTGACGACCCGTAACGACTATCAAACACCCACGAATGAAAGCCGGGACCAACGGCTTAACGTGCTTTCCGAGACACGAAGGTGTCTCGGTATGTAAAGGTGGTCACCCATCCACAAACCAACCCCGACAAGCGTAGCTTAACCTGATGAACCGACCCGTGCGGCTGTTATTACTTGGCCACGAGCTCTATCCATTAGTCTATATATACCATAATCAGTCAAACGTTCCAGGGGCAGAAAGAGGGGATGAAATTTTTGACCCAGAATGTCAAATTTTTGAGATATTTGCGAAAAAGTCAAAAAGGTATCTCGATACAAGAAAAAGCTAGTATTCTGTATGCCTGTATGTGCATACATGTGAATTGTAAATAATTATGTCTTTTGAGAAAAATAAGGGTTGCTAAGAAATAAAACGACAACTAATTCCGAAATATTCTTTTTATTTTTTTAAATTCCTATTCAATTCCTAAACTTATAGTTAGGCGAAGGACCCTCTTTACAAATTAACAATATTAGTTTTAGATGAAAAATGATTTAGAAGAATCCCTGTTTACCTTGATGTTTTAATTTAACTGGATATTCCGGAAAACAACCCGAAAGAACCCGAACATATGACCCTGAACCGGCTCGATAGCGGCTCCCAGTGGACCCGAGAATGACGTCATATGTCACCCTTAGTTGATTATGCTACCCATTAAATCTTATGAATGTGCGTTAATTAAAATCCCTCCCCCATGGTGTTAGTAAAAAATAAAAATATGCAAGAAATCCCTTTTTCATTTGGTAAACAATCTTTTTTCAACCTAAACATTAGAAAAAATCCGTCTCATTAAAAAACGATTTCATTTTTAGAATAAAATTCAAAATTCAAAAATGCCTCTATGGTTTTAATAACCTTAAACACAGTGAGGCTTATTTATAAACGTTGCTTAAACTAAAGTAATTATTAGCGACTGTTAACACCACACATTTTTGCGTTTGAACGTCACGCAACGTTTATAAATAAACACTATGATGCTAAAATCCTTAAGAATTAGGACTTTGGGTGACATTATTTATACCCTACTACATATAATAATTATGGTAAAAAAAAACCCAATCAGGCAACTCACAAATAGTACTTAAATCTGTAATGAAAGTACTATTCGAAGTAAAGCCAATGAAAAAAACAATAATTTATTTGTAAAAAGGGTCCGTAAGCTAGTTTTAAAATTGTAATCACAAAAAGTGAAAGTAAGTATTGCAAGCACCAAAAATAATTAAACTATTTAGTTAAAAGTTAAAAAATATGGCCAATGACAGAGATTTTAAGAAAAATCTTAAAAATGTTTTCTTAAAAGTGATAGGCATTCTTTTGTGATTAACCTTCTTATCCATAAACGTTGCTTCAAGTTTATGGTTAAACAGGCGCTAATCATTACTTAACTTTAAGCAACATTTATGAATGAGGGGGTTTATTTAAAAAATAACTTTATTTGGTTGTTCCTAAAAACGTTTCATGTAAAAGTTACTCATTAAAAGGCTTTTGGAAAGGAAAACAAAGTTGCCAGTATTTGAATTCAAGAAGATTTATATATCTTTTCTAGTTTAGCTGTGCAGAAGATTCAAAAAAAAATGCTATTATTCTTTTACAGTCACAACTCCAAAAAGGCCTTTTTTTCTTACAGATGTAAGTGCACTATGTTTAATATTCACAATTAATGGACCGAGGCTATCTATGGAACAGTTATCATAAGACTAGTGGACTTAATGCGTCTGCATTACGATTTAGTAAAGCGCACATTACTGGAAATTCTTAAAAAAAATTTAAAATGTGGATGGCGTAATGTTTAACTAGACTTGGCATAACATTTAGCCAATTAGCATGAAATTAAAAGGCCGAAATTAGCATAATATTTTGTCAGAGTCGGTATGACATCTAGCCAAACCTGGGATAAAATTAAGCTAAAATTAGCATAATATTTAGCTAGAGTCGGCATGACATTTAACCAAACTTGGAATAACATTTTGCCAGAGTAGGCCGGTAAAACATGTATCAGGAAATTTAGCCTAAAAACATTTAGAAGAAAAGTGATTAGCAGTTGTTTTAAATAATGTGCGCTTACCTTTACACTGGTATTAAATCTTTAAAAATCTAAACTACATTAATTACGTCCTTAGCATTACGTTATTATAGTTAAATCACTTTATTTTTAATCTAAGTTCGATGTTAAGTGTCTACGGAATGGTTCAGAGCAATTAAGTACTTTATTTATTAAGTTTTTTTTGGCAAAAATAATAAGTACTTAAGTAAAAAATATTTAAAAAACTGGAGGAAAGTAAAAAAGAACAGATCTTAATTTTAAAGTCTTTCGATTGGACGGAATCAAAATTAGTTCCAAAAGCCACCACTATCAATGGCGCTAGTAGCACAAGAGAATTTATTCACATTTTTTTCTAAATTTAAAATTAGCAGTCAACAACAATTTTGCTCATATTTTTTTCCCGAAATTCCTCGTGGAAAGTTCCTTTTTTTGCCATGTTAGAAAATCCTTTTATTTGAACAGAATAAGCAAACTAATTAGGACTAATAGACTGCTTGTAAGAATGCTCGCTTTGCTCTCTGAGAAGGTGTTTTGCTCGTAAACGAGCACGTTTTTCGAAGTATGCTCGGCGACTGTGGCTGGGGTTCCGTCCATGTCTCCTAGACGCTGGTTCGCGACTTTAAGGTTTCTCAGGAGAGCTAATACGTCTTCTGTAAAACAAGAAAGATAAAAATATATATTATAGGTAAGAAATAAAATGGCCCTAATTGTTTGCCGAAAAATAACTCGTTTATAAAGGGTAGTAGGGACATCGACGCGAAAACTGTTACCATGGATCAGTAAAAAATTCTGAAACACAAGATGAACACAAACAATGTATGGCACAGCAGATTTTTTTATTACCGACGAAATATTTCAACGTAGGGTGTTTCAGAATCATGCACTGAAATTGTTTTGTCTAACACAATTTCAGTACACCACGTACACACGTACCACATAAATTATGTAATTATTAAGCTATCTAGGTCACCAAGGACGCCATAAAGCCAACCATTTTCATTTTAAAATGAGTTATTTCGCACTCAAATCCCTTTCACAGTAATAAATATTAAACAACACTGATAGCAGCTTTTAACTCATTCATCATAGGAGGAAATGCTTTTAAATACATCATTTAGGGCTGTATTTTATATAAATAAAAATATTGTAATATTACATAATATCACGCCTGTAATACCAAAAGGGCGAGGCAGAGGTGCATCTATAGTACACACACATTTTGGCAGTTATGAATAAGTCTCATGTAATAGGGGCGAGCCAACCGGGCAGTAATCCAGACTCCGGGCTGTTACTGAGAAATTCTTTTTGGAAAATCTCAATAACACTTTGCCCGACTCGGGAATAGAACCCAGGACCTCATGCTCAGCAGTAGCGCTTTGCGAACACAAGATCAACGAGGCAGTGAAATATTATCAATTTAAAATATAGTTGAGTATGACATAGTTTGCAACGACATTAGTAAAAGACATAAACGCGCGATTTAACGAAATAATTAAATAAACTGTTTTTTTTTAAGACGTTAAAAGGTAAATTGGGATTCTTGATACTGAACTACTTTATTTATTTATTTATTAAAACTATGCAAAAGTAAAAAAAAAACTGTACAAAGGCAGACCTGAGGCATTTTCTACCAGTCAACCTTAGAGTGATGCAGAGAGAGAACATTTTATCAAATGGAAAAATCATATTAGGTAGGGATTTTGAAGAATGATGCTGTGTTTTGCAAAAAGTGCCTAAGAAGAGTCGCCTTCTGAGTCAATAATAAAAGAAGAAATTGGCAATAGCCCAACGTATTAACCATCGGAAGAGTAGCCCTGAAGTTTCTTGCCGGCTCTTCTCCATAGGAAACGACCAATTGGAACCGTGCACCTAGCTTCTGACGTGTCATAAGTGCCCTTGTAGGTTTATGTGAAATAGAATATTTTGAATTTCTAGCGTGAACAATTAGTCGCACCAGATTTTTAGTACTGCGTTTGGGATCCCATTTAAGAAGGAAAAAAGAGACATAGAAAGAAGAGAAACGGAGTATAAAGATCCACAAACCTGCCTCTTTCTGCCCCTCCTCATAGTCCACCTTGATGAAGGTGGTCAGTGACACCTCGTACACCTTGTTAGAGTCAGCGCCGGAGCTGATCGAGCGACGCTTTCTGCCGTATGCCGTCTGGCCGTTGCTGCATTGTACCTGGAAACATAACCATGTTGAAGTAGACTGTATGTTGAATTTAAATTGACTAACATAGACAAACTTATAAAATTACTCTCGAAGAGCAGTCCATGGTTAATCTACGTTGTATATGCAGTGATAGTCTAGTTGTGTGACTGTCGGACTGCCAAGTCATAGGTCTCGAGATCGAACCCAAGGCACGCACCTCTGACTTTTCGGATTCATGTGCGTATTGTATAATTATCACTTGCTTCAAAAACGGTGAAGGAAAACATCGCGAGGAAACCAGCATGTATGAGAGATATTTCTTGACGGAAAAGGGTAAAAAAGTAGTTTTTTTTTTACATTATTTTTCTGCTATATTTTGTATCGAAATTGAAAAAGTGGTTCAGCCACATGCAAGTAGAAGATATAACGATGTTGATGATATTTTTAAACGTTCAGAATCAAAATAGTTTCTTGTTTAAAGGAGAAATCAAACGTCAGTTTCGTGTCATTTTTCGGAAAACTTGTTGCGAATATTTGTCATTTTCCATGAATACTTAACTTATTTGTAGAATCCCTTTTCAGCCAGATGCAAAACAAAGAATTCAACTTTTCAAATCACAAATATTTTTGTATAAATTCCTTTTCCCTTTCTCACAACTAAGGAACAAAATTGATCAAAATCAGTCAATTTCGTGCACGGTCTCTTAACATTAGAATACACTAATATTAACAGATAAATATGACTCTTTTCTTTGACAGTTAAAATAACATAGAAGCACTATTTGTAACCGACTTTTACAAACTTATACGTTGATGTAAAGAGGCAGTAGCATCTTTCAAGGTGCTGATAAATAACTCAAATCTTTATTTAACTAGTATGCTACTGTTCTTAGAGCCTCCTCCAAAATTAGTGGTTGGATGAATTTAATATTCCAGCCATCTCTAGCACTGTAGGTAAAAACCTCATCCATCCCCAGACCTCGTCCATTACTCACCCCCTGGCACTTGTCGAGGCACACAGTGACGGTTCCCTTGAACTGCACGTAGGAGGTGTCAGGGAACTTGAACGCCTTGAACTTGGCCGTGAGCGTGTCGCCGTCAGCTGTCACGAAGTTGTCAAACAGGTACGTGTCGACTGAGCAACTGCGGAAGTAGAAAAGAACACGGTATAATAATACACTTCGCCAGGTATAACATTCCGAGACACAGTGGTCACGTTGGTGACACAAGTCTACGTCATCACACCTGTGTTACCAGAAGTGAATAATAACTCCCCAACCACCGTTAGTACCTGTGCGAATCCGATAAAACAATGAGGTTTTAATTAACAATAACGTTGGTTTATGTTTAAATTGAATTGTTTCGTTTGATTAGACAAACGAAATGACATTTAAAATGCTTTGTACATATTTTTTTACTGAAAATGTTCCCATAATTCGTGTTTCGTTGCAATAAAGTGGCAACTGGATAGTGACGTAAGCATGTGTCACTCCCGGAATGCCAGACCTTGTTTTTTTTTTACCTTGGCAAAGAATAATAAAATTACTTACACTGTAAGTATACATTTTTATGTATCACCTTTTTTCCATAAATGGAAACCTCCTCGGAAACACTTCTTTTTGTCAGATAAACCTTTTGGGTAACATCGACAATAATTGTTTTGATTGTATCCAATTTTTATTCCATTATAATATTAGCTACTATTAACACTTTCGACTCCACCCATTTTCATAAAACATATTGCAAGTTTACTTCAGGAGGGGCACCGGCATAACGTTCGCTCTAAAGTTAACCCTCGAGGAGTGTCACCGGCATTAGGATTGAAATTTTGTTAAAATATACAACAGATTTTAGTTTCACAGTTTATAATGCCGAATTCGCTAAGAAAAACTTAAATTTAAAATGAGCCCTCCGCGAGTGCTCACGGCATCCCATATGCGACTTGAGTGAACCCTCCAGGAGGGTTCCCGGCACTGAACATATTAAGTACCCAATGTGTACCTATAACCTCCCATAGTTCCTTATGCGCCTTTTCTGCTCTGAATAATATCACCCTCTGATCTTAGGCTACACGAAGAAGGAATAACTGTCTAAGCTTCCATAACATGAGCGAAATTATGATGCAAAATACATAAACAAAACGATTTGTTGTTGATTACAAAGTCGTTCAGTACTTTAGTTGTTTTCGCAATGCTGCAAACCTTTTGCATAACCAATCATTAGTAGGATCACTTTACTCTGAAGGTTCACCTCTTTAGAAAGTCTGGTTTAAGGTTTGTATTACAAAAATATTTTAAATCTTTCTATCTATAAGGGCGTTTATCCTAAAATTTGGCAACGTCGCAAATAGCTATCAAAAATTCATTTGGCGATATTACTGTATGGAAATAAGAAATGTGGCTAACTAGCGAACTAGAGTATTAATAATGAATTGCAATTATAACATTGAATTTGAAGTTGTACCCGTTTTAGGTGTAAAAAGGCATTTGGAAAGTTTTCAAATATTTTTTTTACATTTAAAACTAAATATTCGGTGTTAAGATATTAATTATTGCATTTCATAATCAATATTCTAGTTCGCTAGTTAGCCACATTTCTTATTGCTATACAGTAATATTGCCAAATTAATTTTTGACAGCTATTTGCGACGTTGCCAACTTTCAGAATAAACGCTATTAAGAATTTGTTACTTAAAATTAGTTCATTTCTAACTTACCCGTTTAAGATAATAGTCTCCTGCTGTTTGCCAGTATCAGTGACATGCATATAGTTGACCAGCAGTCCGTAGATCGGTGCCGACTTCTGGTTCAAGAAGATCTCCATCGTCAGAGGAGTACCAGGGGTCACTGAGATCTCGCCGGATACCCTGGAAAATTATAAGTACTTAGATTAGTTTCATTACAGTCATTTGTATAATAGCTGTTGTATCGTAGTGGTTTCTAAAGTAGGACGTTATTGTAGCAGTACCTGGGCGACCGAGCTCTGCTCTGGTGAAAATAGAGAATGCTCATTTAATAGTACAGTAGTATGTACAATAGTTCATATTAACTCCATGCTGCCATTATATCAGGTACTTACTAATTCCATGCTGCTGTGATAGTATGTAGGTATTTACTAATTCCATGCTGCCATGTTGCCATATATAGTATGTAGGTACTTACTAATTCCATGCTGCCATGTTGTCATTCTAAGGTAGCCACCTTGTTCTAAAGTTTGGGCGAGCGAGCTCTGCTCGCGTGAAAATAAGGAGAAAACGAATTTTCCCAGATATGAGACCTAGCTAGATCGATTTTTCGCCCCCGTAAACCCCTATATTCTCTCATCTCATCGAAATCGTTAGAGCCATTTTAGAGAACATAATTACAAATATATATATATATATATATATATGTACAAATTTTGCTCGTTTAATAGTATAGGATAGGATAAATCGAGAGATTTTAAGTTTGAGTCGGATTCTATGTAAAGTATAACCCAGCTATAAGTCAAATGTTACTTCATGCTGCGCCTTAACAGGGTCATGTACTCACAGGTCTAGTCTAGATAACCTTTAACTGTGTTGACATTATGTAATAAATAAATACATAGATTTATATATATATAATAATATTTGTTTTTATGTATAATAATGCGATCTAGCTTAAAATATTTTGATTTTCGGTAGAACGGCTGTCTCTGTCAGACGAGTCTGATGTATGAATTTCATATATCAGAGGTCGAACAGCTCAAACTTTCATATAAAAGTTTGTTGTGTCTAGTGGAATTGAGTAAAAAAACACGTTTTTGATTGACTAAAGAAGATTTAACGTGGATGTTAAAAATGTCTGTCATCTACTTACTGTTTTCCATTTTGCTTGACGATGGCTCCAAGAACTGGTTCAGGCGCCTTGCCCTCTTCATATCGTGTAATGTTGAGCACACTGGAACATAAAATACACTAAAGTAAGTTTAATTATAAAAACCTTTTATCACGGAGATGGAACAAGAGGCACTTAAGAATCAAAGTACATGCTCCTCCGTATTGTTGCCATCTGGAAATGTGCCAAGAAAAGTGGCACGGCCAGCAGGTCTTCACCTTTTGGATGGATGCAGCTGATAAGGTCAGGAAGCCGGTAACTTGAGAAATAAAACATTTTGATTTTGAAGCTCTTCTTAAATTCTTGGACATAAAACATTTCTGGGAGGACTATGTCCAAGATTTTTTTTTAAGAATCCTGCTAGAAGACAAAGCCAGGACGTTTGGTAAATAACCTTTATTGAAAGACAAGATAGTTGCGAACGGCGTACTGGAAACTTCTAAAGCGACTCTCGATGCTACTCATCATTGATGAACTTCTGTCAAAACCCAGTCAAATAAACCTTATGCTGTACTCACTCAGGCTCATTGAAGTCCAGAGGGAAGGGATGCACGTCTCTCTTGCTGAGCCCTCGCAGTTTGCCCGCCACCACGCACCGCGCTGTCAGTGTCTCCACGCCGCCTGAAGAGTTCTCTATCACGATCGTGCGGTAGAATGAGCGCTTGCCCTGGAGCAGAGACAAAGGATAATATAAGCTAAGCTTGTTAAGTAAATATGAATAAACTACAGAAACCCCCAAGATTAAGGCCATTATCGATGGCCACAAGACCGCGGTGAAATTGGAATGTCAATCACGGTCAAAAGAAGAAAGTCCTAATATCGGCTTCACCTAAACATAAAATCCTTGAAAATGGACATGTTCGGTTGAGATTTTTTACAGGCTTCTTCTCCTGTGTCGGCAAGAGCTAATGCAAATTTTGGAGAAAAAAAGCAAGACAGCAAAGTCAGGACAGGTTGGCTGTGACTCAGAAAGAGGCAGCAGAAAGTGAGACGGAGATTTCTGGTGCTCTCCCGGCCCGCAGCAGGCGCACCGGACGTCGGCGGAGGGCAGATAATGCTCTCTTCTGGCCCCCTAAATGAGTCCAGGGACGGTGGACTCGGGGACGTCCACCGCCCCCTATCATATAAGACCCGAGGTGGTGGCGCGTAGTATTCCACGCGCGCCCCTCTTAGACGTCGCGGAGGGAGTCAAACACCTCTAACCACCCGCTTGCCAGACGGAGCCTGCATAGGCGGGCTGGCACCAGTCGGGGCCTGCGTTGAAGAGTGCTTAAGTGCCCCGATACCCTCCGGTGCAAGTGTGCGAAGGAACACGGGGTGGTTTGAGGTCAGTAAAAGTATAATAGACCCCTCCGTCCGCCCCAGGATGGACGATTTCCACATCGTTACCGAAAAAAAAAACCGTGACTGCAGAGTATTAAATAAGACCTAACTGTACAGGGCCCCTGTGTTTTATTGTAGATAAAGACATCACTTCTAGCTGGGAGGGTGATTGCTACTCACAGTTCCTGTGTTCAGCACTCTGACGACGGCACACCTATGATGGTCTTGTAGATCCAGCACGAACATCGCGACGTTCCCGATCATCTCGGGCTGACACGGCTTGTACTCTGGAAATAATGACAAGTATGTTATTAGTAAAAGATTGCATGAAATGTTTTCATTGGAACCGTAATACCTAGGTGTTATAAGGCATTTTTCGCGGAAGTACTACGATTTTATCTAGATATTGCCGTCACTAAGCAGCTTTGCTGTGGTCAGGTTTGATTTGTTGGTTTTTTTAAAACGGCAGAGGCTGATCCCTATAGCTTTTGTTTTTAGGTTCTGATCTATCGCCCAGAGCACGTCTTCATTGAAAATGAGCTACGAGGTATTGCAGTTAAAATTGAGTGGCAGAGTTCCCACACCTAAATGATCAGGTGGCCCATAACTAAAATCTGTCGCTTACCCAGATAAGAAAAAAAACTAGCACCTAACCAGAATGAAAACAGAAGAATTCTTGATGTCATGATGAACATTAGAGCATAGAGCACCTGCCATCTAATCTCTTCACCACCCTTGGTTGACTGGTAGAGAATGCCTAAGGCATTAACTCCGCCTTTGTACTTTTTTGAGTGTGAAAAGTTTAAATAAATAAATAAATAAATAAACATTAACAATCGTTTCGATACTTTACATCAAGGACTAGATTTATACATCTTTTATTGATTCCGTGCTGTTTTTCAAGGTGTTGTCCAATTGACTCGCACAGATCAGGGAAGCATGGCACAAAAGGGAAGAGGCCTATATTCAGCGGTGGGTGGAACAAGGCTTACAATGATGATGATGATTATTATCCAATTGAAAGCTTAAAACCTGTGGCGGCATCTACATCGCCACATGCGAATTACGCATCACGCTGACGTCACGTTAAATCCTGAATCGCGCAAACAGTGTTAACCGCGCGACTAGCATAAATAAAACGGCCCGACATCAATCGTTGGGTAATAATAATAATAAACTGTGCGATAGCCGTATCAGCCAATGGCTTAGTTGCCAAGAGCCTCGATCAACACCTAAGGAGGCTCTCGTTGGGCAGCTGGATCAAGGGCTTGATTCAGAAAGCGGTACTCCTTGACACGGCTGGCATTGTCAGGAGGTTCCTCTCTCTGGAGGCCTGCCCGCCGGTAGCTTGGACCCTGTTCTTGATACCGGTGGGCTACTATTTTTTATATTTTTTAATGATTTTTATAAAAATATTTAAAAACGTACTCAATAAGTTTATAGATGAATAAATGAATAATAATAATAAAAATCTTTATCACAGACCACATGATCCATAAAAAAACGATTAAAAACGATTAATACTCCACACACAGTACTAGACACAACAGCCGTCTGTTCGGACGATCCTCCCTTTCCTATAGAGGACGAGTGAACTTTGCACCCTGTTCCTCATACCTCTATAGACCTATTGTCAAACAAACGAACATTTATCACTTCGCTGTTCCTTCCTCAATTGTCACATGATTAATTATTAATATTAACAATACACGCTGGTAAAAGTCGTGAGTGCGTCCCGCGATTGGATTTAATTATAACAGGACGTGCTCAGAATATGAAGTAGTATCGTGGAATAGGGACATTATTTGTTGAGTTGGAACCAAAGTAACATACCGGTTTCCTCACGATGGTTTCCTTCACCGTTTTGAGAGCAGTGGTGATGAAATAATTTACACAAAGTAAAGTGGCTACAGCTCGTACGTCAAGCTATTTCGTGGTATAAAAGAGGTTTACTCCACAACTAATAAATAAAAGTCCGAAACTACGTAAATGGGAGAGTGTCTTTTATGTGTCAGTTTCTCCTAATACGATAACATGGCTTTACTTAAGTTATTCAGAGATTATTTACAGTACTGGTCGAGGTGAAAATAGAGAATGCTCATTTAATAGAGGATAGTTCATACTTGTTCCATGTATAGTACATTCTAATTCCATGCTGCCATTATAGTAGGTATTTACTAATTCCATGCTGCCATGATAGTAGGCACTTACTAATTCCATGCTGCCATGTCATTATTCTAAGGTAGCCATCTTGTTCTAAACTTTGGGCGATCGAGGTGAAAATACGGAGAAAACTAATTTTCCCAGATATTAGACTTGTCGATCGATTTTTCGCCCCCGAAAGCGATACAAAATATAATACATATATATACAGGGTGTTCGGCAGAAGGTTGAACATACGAAAATGGAGAATCCGTGGGGCCGCCTACTACGTTTTTAGGCCCAATAACAAGACCCAGGCCATAAGGATTTTTTTTAATGATTTAAAAAAAAAGACACGGTATTTGTCGTTGCCAAAACTTCAAACGTCAATAATTTCATTTAAAAATAACAAATCTGGCAACATTTTATTTATTTTTTATTTTTTTTCATTTTAATTATTTACGTTTGAATTTTGAGCAAACACGAATTTCGTTTAAATTTAAAAAAATCTGTTAAAAAAATCCTTGTGGCCTGGGTCTTATTATTGGACCTAAACACGTAGTAGACGGCCCCACGGATCCGCCATTTTCGTATGTTCTACCTTCTGCCGAACACCCTGTATACAAATATTGCTCATTTAATAATATAGGATATGTTTATACTTTTACTGGCTGCCACAAAACGATATCCATTTTCAATTGTATTTTCCTTCCCATTAGGATTGATTCCTCACGATGTTGGGTCGGGCCCAACATCGTGAGGAATCAATCCTAACGTTCCCACAACTGAGAGCGCCATCAAAATTCAGCCATGTTGATATATCTGCCGTCAGCACAGCCGCATTGAGACGTCAGTACCGCTTCACTTTGGGAGACGTCTTTATTTTTAGATGGCTATTATTTAGAGCTGTTATTTGGTGATTTTTAAGACGATTTCTTTATTGATCGCATAAACACAGCACTCCAATTGCGAAACCCACTCACAATTACTTAGACTGCGGGTTCGGCACCAATTACGTCCCTAACTTGAACACACCTACATCTAATTGGTATGGTTTTTGACCTTCTTAGTTTATTTCATCGAAATACCATACATATTGCGAATTTTTGGTTTCAGGACATGTCGGTTTGTTTACACACGATGTTGGGAGAGCAGTGGTGGTGAAGTAATTTACATAAAGCAAAGTGCTTGTTTGGGTTCGAACTCAGGATCTACAACTCGAAAGTTGGTGTGGTTACCACTTGGCTACCACTGCTCTCATAATATTACCATCGACTATATAAATGCAAGTGTGCCAACTGCAATGGGTGTTTTTAGAACAAGAACTCTCACTTGGGTTTCGTCTAAGTTTTAATTTAATACATAAACTCACTCCTTCTCCCCACTATAGATCACCACCTGCGACAATCCTTGCATACTCATTTTGCATCGTTTACGTCCATACATCTAGTTATACACGCACACCAGTTGCGAGAACTACGCACCTGACCTTTCTAAAGAACATCGCCAATAAAGTCACCATTATGTCCTTCTCAGGCGTTCCATCGCCTCCATTTAATATTCTAAACACAATTCTATTTTGGGGCTCGGGTCGCTATAACATAATACTGAGATTAGTTTATTAATTGTTGAACCTAACACCGTACAAACGTCGCCTAACTGCATTAACAACGTAGTTAAGGATCGTAAACACAGAATTATGCCCCATTCAACTGGTAATAAGCTAACTTCTCATATTTTCACAATTTCGCACAGTTTCCCCATTCTAACAACAATATGGCGACCTCTTTTGTTTTAATTATTATGCGAACGAGTCACTTTCACTGGTTTTACTTACGGCCATGTGAAAACAAAGATCCGCCATCTTTGTAAGTGTTTAAGGTACACTTCTGTACCCGACCTGCTGGGGAGTTTGTTGCGCCACTTCTTCTTCCCAGCTAAGCACTAGGAAGTGGTGAAGGGCGGGCGTTTTTGGGGGACTGTCTTATGTAATTTTGATTTAAGGCCGCAGACCAGTAGTGCCGCCAACGCTCGAGATAACACGCTTTCTATCTTCTATCTACTGACTGGAAGATGGGCTGCTGCCGCCTGCGTTTGGGTTTGGAGTGATGACTGCAGCGACATGACCGCGCTCGACATGACGCGGAGACACATCGCTTACAGTTCCTGCCTGCGCTCGAGTACGGAATGGTACCTTACGTGGAGTTTAGTGCTTGCTTCATGTGTTCACTTGTTTATCTTAATACTCGTACAGGGTCAAATTCATCGAATAGCTACCGAAAGCCGTTGCAGCATCTTGTATTTTGTCGACGCTTGTCTCATCAGATAGTTTAGGTGTTCCTTTGAAGTCAAATGTTTGTGTTGCCACTTGTATTATTGAATGCCTTCCACAAATGTTCACACATATTTGCACATCTTGAGGAGAGATATTAACGGATGAATCATGAAATCAGTAATAATTTCCGAGCTGTTCATCTTAACTAAATTATACATGCGAAAGTGACTTTGTTTTTGTTAAGCTTTCACGGCTGAACAGATTTCGACTAGGACATAGTATACTTTTTATCCCGGTAGGATATTTTCTGACATCTACGCGGGCGAAGCCACGGGCACAAGCTAGTGGTAATATATTTATGCTCGTGACGGTACATAACATAAATCATTAAAACCCAATAACACTTTGGTCAACCTATGGATCGAACTCTAGACCTCAACCGTCGCACTTGTAACCACTGAAGCAACGAGACAGTCGTCTACACTTATTTATTTTAAATGTTTATCAACTGTGCATAACTATAAATACCTATTTAGTACTTTGTAAAGTATTATATTATTTTAATTATTGTGAATGTGAGGACTATGTTGTTTTTTTTTTCTTTCTCAGTTAGTTTTAATGATGGTCTAGCAGTTTGAGTACTTTATGCGGCTTACCCAAATGCCCTTTCTTTGGTATTGTTCGTCGAGTCGTTGAGCTCCTTATAAGTTCTGAGTTGAGCTCCACGATTACTGACAAATGCTTGCACTGACTGGACAGGTCCAATCAAATCTGTGTGGTTATTTCCTCAAAATACCGCTTCAGACACTAATCTACATGGTCCTCTAATAGCCTGATAAGATTATTTCTGGACTTTAAAAGAGACTGCGACCTCTGAGTTTGTTTCGGCCTTTCTTCTCAGAGAAGTCAGATAGGAAACGCCGACCTCATCTAGCTTATTTTTAATATTTTTTTAATATGACAATGATATGTTTTGTAGTGTTAAATTTATTATTTGCTATGTATTTTCTGATGTACAATAAAGTATATATAAATATAAATAAATAAATATGACGTTTAAAAGCGATTCCGATATCCTATTTACAGAATAAACAATTTCATTTGATTTATACTGAACAAGGGGTTCTGACTTCGATCTCCGCGTAGGACAAATTGTTATTGTGTTTTCAGGAATTTCTTAGTAGTAGCTAGTAATTGCCTGGTGTCTGGATTTGTCCCTGGTTACTTAATTAAATGGCTTATTGGTTGGTAGCATTATGCTAGCCAAATATTACAATGATATGATACATAACTACACTATTCTACTGGCGAGCACTCCTCTCACTAAAGCCATGCGTGTGGTGAACGAGGTTCACGAGAGGGTTGACGTATTGTGGTGCAACTTGAATGAATTCGCAAAAGTTACATTATTTATAATATGTTATTTAGATGTAGGTTAGGATTAAGGATATAGTATGTAATTTTATAGGATGGAGATTAAGGATTTAGCATGTACTTAAAGGCCACTCTATCGCATTGGATCGCAGAATCTGTAATGGTAGTTGTAGGTAAGATTTGCGTAAATAAATAAATAATAACTGGCGGAATAACTGGGTGTAACAAATACATCTCTGCCTATCCCTGCGCTGAATGCAGGCGTGATTTTATGTTATAGTGACTTGGTGTAAGACATGAGACTTACGTTTGAGCTGTTCCAAGTAGGTGATACTCCTGTCTCCATCCATGGGGATGGTCACCTTCATGACCTCGGGAGTGCATTCTACCTTCGATTCTGATCCTGTAACAATAAGAGAAAAGGTTTTATTAATGTGGGTAACATTATTATAAAAAACAAACATATCATATTCAGCCTTTAATGTTCCCACTGTTGGGATACAGGCCTCCTCTCTGTGAGAGGGAGTGGGCTGTAATCCACCACACGGGTACATGTCATCGAATTTTGGGTTCTAGGACATGCCGGTTTTCTTAGTTTCCTTCACCGTTTTGAGAGCATTAAAGTGATGAAATTAAATACAAAGAGTATAGTCCCAGCCTAGGTTCGAACTCACGACCTGTACAACTCGTAAGTCGGGACTGATACCACGGGGCCACCACTGTTCCACAAACAATATTGCTTCTGAAAAAATAATGCAGTGAAAGTTGGAAACTGGAATTCTCTCTCCAGGGCAAAGCACTTTCCTCATGGTCAATACAAAAATTGAGTTTACGATGTTTTTGCTTTACTTTGAGTCTGTGTTGAGGAAGCGTAGGTACACAAAAATCAGAATAGTCACATTGGTAGCTAGGGTTAAACCAGCACATTACTTCGTGTGGTGTCAGAGTTTGTATGCCGCCCATGGGCCTCTGACTTGGCTTCACATGCCGTCGAGAAATATCTCTCAAGTTTCTTCACGATGTTTTCCTTCACCGTTTTTGAAGCAAGTGATAATTATACAATACGCACATGAATCCGAAAAGACAGAGGCCTTGGGTTCGAACTCAAGACGACTTGGCAGTCCGACGGTGACACCACTAGGTTATCACTGCTGTTAGCATCCTATTGCGTAACACACACTTTCAATCATATGTTCGAAAAAAAAATCTGCACAACAACGCCAATAACGCAATGAATATTGTTGAACTGTCAAAATGACAGCCATTGTTATTGTTTGTGTGATATGCAATTAACGCGCCGGTAACATTGGTTTTATTTACTCAACGATAAAAGTATATTATTACGAGATTATTCAAAGTCACTAAGTATGTAATTTAAAAGTGTGTCGTGCAATACTTTTTCCGATCGCCGAATCACATTATTAGTTATTGCATTTCACCAGCACACACCAATCACTGCAATATAATCTTTATGTCAATGAATATAAGAGTCACATACCACGCTCATGATTTGCAACGACTATACCAATACCGGATCAATATTTGGTAACCCAAAAGATAGCCTTTCGAACCGGTAACCAGCCATCTTGTTTAACTGGTTATGAGACGGCTTGACCCCTTGCATTTGTTATGTCATGCACGGAAATATAACCAAGGTGAGGTATAGTTCGTTTTAGAATAATTAAATGTACATATTATTTAAACTACCTGGCCGACCGAGGTCTGCTCTGGTGAAAATAGAGAATGCTCATTTAATAGTTTAGGAAAGTTCATACTAATTCCATACTGCTATGACAGTACATACTAATTCCATGCTACTACTGCTAGAGGAGCTCGTGGTTAAGTAACAACAGCCGCACTGGTCGATCCATCAGGTTAAGCTACGCTTGCCGGGGTTGGTCGGTGGATGGGTGACCGTCTTTACATACCGAGAATCCTCCGTGCCTCGGAAAGCACGTTAAGCCGTTGGTCCCGGCTGTCATTCGTGGATCTTTGACAGTCGTTACGAGTCGTCAGAAGCCCGAAAGTCTGACACCAGTCTTACCAAGGGGTATCGTATTACCCAGTTACTGGGTTGTTGAGTTCAGATAGGTAGTCGTCCCATGTAAAATACTAGTATTCAGCTGCATCCGGTTAGAATGGAAGCCGACCCCAACATAGTTGGGAAAAGTCTAGGCAGATTGGCTACCATAATAGTAAGTACTTACTAATTCCATGCTACCATGATAGTAAGTACTTACTAATTCCATGCTACCATGATAGTAAGTACTTACTAATTCCATGCTACCATGTAATTATTCTAAGGTATCATTATTCTTGGTCTAAGCTCTGCTCGTGTGAAAATACGGAGAAAACGAATTTTCCTAGATATGAGACCTCGCTAGATCGATTTTTCGCCCCCGTAAACCCCTATATTACAACTTTCATCGAAATCGTTAGAGCCGTTTTCGAGAACGTGATTACAAATATATACAAATATTGCTCGTTTAAATTAAAGTCGCTATTCGTGTTTGTCTGTGACCACAAAACTACGCAATAGATTTTGATCCGATTTTCACTATCATTCAGAGAATAAAGCTTAATTGAATTGAAAATTGAAAAGAGTATGCTTATGTAGATGGTTTTGTCATGTTGAGTGGATGAATGAAAGGCGTCTAACAAAAGGTATTTACAAGGCCGATGTGAGTGGAAACGCCGGGAGGGGACGCTCTAGGAAGAAATATAGTACCCTTTTAGGTGATGTTCTGCAAAAAAGTCAGGTACTAGTACTCGTAGTACTCGCAACTGGCGTGCGTGTATGCCCAGATTGTTATGTCTGGTGGGCTACTGCCCGACGATTGATATCGGGATGTTAAATATATGCTAATCGCGCATTAAACGCTGCTTGCGCGATGCAGGATTTTGCGTGACGTCAGTGTCAGTGTAGTTTGCATGTCGCAATGTAGATGCCGCCACAACCCATCCGCGGACCGACCTCGGGAAACGTAGCTTACTTCTATCAACTCGTGCTGTTGTTATAATTTACCACAAGCTCCTTCGATAGGCACTTGTAATCTACCGGATAAATAAATTTGTAGTTAGTTCTATAAATTATCTGCCAGTAATGGTCATTCAACTTTAAACGTTTATCGTCGTACAAACCTACCCTAGGCCTCTACCTATCCACAGAGCGTGAAGCTAATCACATTGCGCTCAAACCAAGGGCATCTATACTTGTACGTCCATTATTTAGATAACATAAAGCAGGTTCACACGCAAGCGCCGCCGCCCGGAACGAGCGACGAACCGACATCGCGATGGACCGTGTGGAGGGGCCATTATGTTTGGTGTTGGGAGGATAAATCTCAATCTGCCTAACTATGTTAGGGCTAGCTTCCAGTCTAACCGAATGCAGCTCTGATCGTTTTTTTTTTTTTTTTGTGTGTTAAATTTTCAAATAACTTCTCCCGCTCCCGGCGGAGCGGGAGGGCGTGTCAGACTCTTACTTACTAAAACCCACCCGTGTTCCTTCACTTGCTTGTACGTTGCCAGAGGCTACGGTATCCCTTTCGGACTTTACCGCGAGTCCAGCTTTGACCGACCCCTGCTGCTGTTATCATTTAGCTACAAGCCCCTCTAGTAGAAAAAAAATCTGTATGTCATGAAATGATTGACTGATAAACAGAGTATAGTGTAAACTACTGATGAATTTGGCTTGCAAACCAGCTGGCGATCCTCCTGTCCTGATGGTAAGCGCTCACCGCCGCGTATGGACTTCTACTACTAGAAGCTGATGCTTCCTGATGATGCTTGCAGTTGTCTCTGTGATGTCTCAAACCCTTTAATAGGCTTGTAGAAAAAATATCAATGTATCGATACATCAATATTTTTGATTCGATATATCGATATTTTTGATTCGATATATCGATATTTTTGATTCGATATATCGATATTTTTGATTCGATATATCGATATTTTTGATTCGATATATCGATATTTTTGATTCGATATATCGATATTTTTGATTCGATATATCGATATTTTTTGGCGAACCTATTATTTAAATACTATATATTTCCAATATCAATACTGGTGTCGCCACTGACTGAAACCGCTGGAATTTAGAGCCGTTATAAAAATTGGATTTGTTTTTAACAATGTAAGTCTAATTTTGATTCTATGTCAGAAATTATGTTCCTAGTTTGGTATTTTTAAGAATAAAAAACGAACAGACACAAATTTCTTAAAGCGCAAATACTTTTTAGATAATTTCACCTACTTAACGATTTTTTTTTTCGAATATCGATACTTTTTGGCACTTCTTGCACTTCAGCAGTGTTATGTTCTGGTTTGAAGGGATGCCTACCCTTCAAACCAGAACATAACAATGCTCTCTGATAGCAGAAATAAGAATAATACGAAGGTAGTTCTTTCTCTTCTTTTACTAACAGAGTTCTGAAAAATAATAACTGACAGAGTGGACTGCCCGTTCGTACGTTCCTTTTGATGAATAAAAAAAAAAAACACGTACAGGTGTTTTACATAAATAATCGTGACTGTCGAATTAATTAAAAAACAAAAAGAAAACAAAAATAAATACATAAAAATTATGACAGTTGATTCTTTGACATGGTCTCTTTAATACCCTAGACTAGAGTATAGAGGATATCAAGAGGAACACGTTGTCAGTTACATCACCGTATCGTGTTGTTTATTAATACCTACTTAGTTTTAAGTACAATTTTACTAACACTCTAAGAGTCTTAGCGAAAAAAAAAAAAAATTGCTTCCTTCCCCGAAAAAATAGGAGCTCCACTTTAATGTAGGAACTCAAAAGACATTTTTTTACAGGCCAGACAATTAATATTTACCAAAACTCCATTTGTTTTTTATTCGAGTAATTGTCCGGGTTTTAATTTTCATCTTGGTCACCGCAGTAATTCGAAGGAATGTCACTATTGGACGAAGTGAACAAACGATTCATTGCAAATCATTTCGGCTTCCGTGCCCATCTTAGACTTTTAGAAACTGCCTTGTCTTTGTTTTTATGTGATGTGTGGACCCCTGCTGGGTAAGAGCCACGATTCGTTGTCCTTGTTAGGATTGTTTTTTATGGCTCAGAGTTTGAAATTACTAATTATTAGATGAGTAGCCATAAGTTCGAGAAGACACCGACTTCCGAAATTAAAGTTATTTTTCACTTTGTAGTGATTTTTTTTGAACGCAGTAAAAACGTTTTTTTATTAACCACCTACTTGTCTTTTCTGTTTTTACAATTTTATAATGAAATACAGAACTAGCTTTCTCCAATCACGAATTTGGTTATAATACGCTTTGTTCCCACTCCTAAAATAATAATCCTATGCCTAAAGTTGGCAAGTTTTTTATTAGAATCTTATATATAAGACCGTATTTCGGCCACGGCGATCAATCTCAACGGAGACTAGCCTTCGGCGCGGGAGATGTTATAGTGCACAAATGTGTGCGCCCAGACACAGGTGCACTCTCTCTTCCCTCACTCTCATAGTCCGATGGGACGGCAATTCGACACGACCGGAGAGAGATCAGGCGCAAGACCAACGGTTTAACGTGCTTTCCGACGCACGGGAAGCAGCCGTATTTTTGTTGAATTCTTTAATACATACTAAAGTGAGGTCAACGTTTTACGAAGCACATGGCTCATTTGCTATATTATCCTTCTTATTAATAATAGTTGATTGCCTGGTTGGTCTAGTGGCCGCA
The DNA here is from genome assembly GCA_947364205.1 of Agrochola lota. Lineage (NCBI taxonomy): Eukaryota > Metazoa > Arthropoda > Insecta > Lepidoptera > Noctuidae > Agrochola > Agrochola lota. Next base: position 10,597,757 of record OX376245.1, on the reverse strand, counting down.
AGCGCTACTGCTGAGCACGAGGTCCTGGGTTCGATTCCCAGGTCGGGCAAGGTGTTATTGGGTTTTTCCATCAAGGATTTCATAGTACCAGCCCATTTGGATTTGTGCCCGGTTGATGGCAATAGCCTTGCCTCCCGGGACTTAAACATAGCTGGCCAAATATAGGTCTGTGTACTACTTAGAAGTACACATCTGCCTTTTTTAAATGAAAATAAATTATTTATTTATTTAACGCTTCGAGGATTATTGGGTTTTTTTTTTAAGCGTGGGAAATTATCAAATAACTTCTCCCGCTCTGGGCGGAGCGGGAGGGTGTGTCAGACTTTTACTGACTAAAACCCATCCGTGTTCCTTCCGTTGCCCGTGTGCCGGGGCCGCGATATCCCTTTCGGACCAACCCGCAACCCCGGCAGGAGGATTACTGGCCTAATGTTATGTTTAATTAAAATATTCATACTTTTATAATAACAAAGAATTCATAGAATTTCCACTGCACATTCTTCCTTATGCTCTACTAACTTCTATAACCAATCCCGGAACGTTCCAAACAATCCCAAGCCATGGTCACGCTACTCTATCTAAAGAATGCTACCTCTAGTCCAAACATAAATGTTTAATTGTGAATCATTTCAAGTTCATTATAAACTTCCGCGTTCGACTGTGAATTGTTAGAAATCTGTGATGTTTTCTAAGGGCGAATAGGGATGTTGACTAAAAATATGTTTTTTTTTTGTCAGATTATAAAAAGATATTGGACAAGTATTTTTAATTTTTTTACGTAATCAACAGATAGACGGCAATACATTGAGTTAAAATGTGGCATGACGTCACTCCCCGGTAGATTTTATACTGACTTGTGACGTAGCGAGCACACCCCAACTTTAATGCGTTCTATCTAAACCATTTTTTATTAATATGATAAAGCAAAAAATAGGTGTCTAATATTTTTTTTGTATCTGACTGACGGACTACTTAAATTGTAATTTTTCCCTTGTCAACATCCCTATTGTTGATAAGGGCCAAAACAGACACGATACTTTCGGTTTTCAATCTGCGTAAATATGATCATGTGTCTGCGCATTGGTCGCTTATAAAGTTGCTGCCCATACGCCAGCGCAGAGAGCTAAGGGCGCTGCCCACCTTGTTTTCATTTCTTGACTCTCCCTCTTCCCCTAGTTATCTAGCCCCCACTTTCAGTACATTTGCGCCAACCACAATAGAAATCTTCGTTCATCTCACAATCGTCTTCTTCAATGTCCCATTCACCGCACAGACTTCATTCAATCTTCCTTCTTCATTCAATCTATCACTCTGTGGAATGCGCTCCCCCAGGAAATCAGGATGGCGACCAACCGATTATCTTTTAAAGTTAAAGTTCGCGAGCACATTCGCAAGAAGCTGGCAGTATCATCACAACGGTAATGTTTTCCCATTGATTGTCTTAGTTGTTTTAGTATATTTATGTGTATTTATTTGTACTTATATTTATACATCATTAGGTGTATATATAATATTTATAGTTTTTAATAGGTATATGTATATCTTTATATTTAAATAAATATTTATTTTTCAATTCTCGCTATTGCACCTACCACTGTTTGTCTCTGCATCACCCAAAGGTTAACTGGTAGAAAATACCTATGGCATTAAGTCCACCTTTGTACATTTGTGCTTGAAGTATTAAATAAATACTTTATGGGCAACTAGCTTCATATACACTCGCGAGCAATAAACTGGAATCACTTCATCGTTCGCTGCTCGAAACAAATTTTTACAACTTCTATGCAATGCACTATGGATTGTGGCATATCATTTGAAAGGCAAGTTTGTTAGCTTTCAACTTCTTTCAATACCATAACCAAAGATTATTGACCTTATGTCATGGAACGTAAAACAAAAAACATACATTTTTAAAACAAAACTCCATATTGTTTCGTAGTCCTGAATGACTATAAAATGATATATGATATATTCGTTAACCCCGTGGTAGCTACACGCAGCGAAACGCGTCTTGTGACAGTGACTGCGGAGAAAGCAAATGAAAGATGCTGTTGGAGCGTGCTACGACGAGTCACCGCGACACGATTTGCGGAGCGACGCAGGCGGAAACAAGTGACGTCTGCGCGTGCGCGTGCGTCGTCACGCGGCGCGCATGTTCTTTTGCGCACAAGGGCATTTGTTTTTTACAAAAAGCGAGTTGCCAAAACGTGATCATCAACATCTTTCTGGCCTTATCCCATGTTACTTGGGGTGGGCACAATACATTTTCTTCTTCGAAAAGGTGAAGCAGTCGCCAAAACATGATGCAGTCGCTAAAACATGATGCAGTCGCCAAAACGCGATGCAGTCGTCAAGATGCGATGCAGTCGCCAAAATGCGTTGCAGTCACCAAAACGTGATGCACTCACTAAAACGCGAAGCAGTTGTTAAAACGCGATGCATTCGCGAAAATACGATGCAGTTGTTAAAACGTGATGAAGTCGCGAAAATGCGATGCAGTCGCCAAAACGTGATGCAGTCGTGAAAACGCGATGAATCCTTTCTGCTTTGGCCTAGCGGGATTATGAAATAATCTACGACTTATCTAGTATTATAGCTGAGATTTTAACGTTACTTGAATGAAGTGTTCGTCTTTTTATAGGTTTGTCCATCTAAATAACACCTTTGATCTATTCTCTGTGTCAATTTATGAGTGAAAGGGATCCTAGATTACCGAGAGATAGGTTAGAAGTTTTGTTAGTAGTAAATCAGTAAAAGGTACTCATAAGTGTAAATCTTTCAGTTTACTTCGGACAGCTGTTCACATTTAACTGTGTTTCACAATAGTTCATAATACCTCAGCTCAAATTCACTCCTTATCTCGCTCGCAACATACTGCTCGCGAACTGAGTGAGAGCCAGACTGAGCGGCGGGGAGATGGCTCCAAGGCGCCAATAGTTTATTACGGCAAAAATAATAGTAATAAAAAATACATAGTATTTGCGTTAAAGTTAGGTCAGATATTATGCAAAGTTTAATGATCTAGTTTGAAGTATTTTTTTAATACCAGCGGTTTATTGTTCGGTTTGGAGGCAACTTTGTTTTTTTTTTCAATTAATATAATTTTATGGAATCGTGTTTTCGTCAAACATAGAGTCAACTTTACCATATATTAATTTAAAAATTAATGATGGAGGATCATGCTAAGCAATTTGAGGTATTAAAGACTCTTAAGACTGGCCGTTCAGCATCATCGCTTACCATCAGGCGTAGGTGACTAATTATTGTATGGGGAGTTTGTTGCGCCACTTCTTTTTCCCAGCTAAAGCACTAGGAAGTGGTGAAGGGTGGGCGGTTTGGGGACTGTCTTATGTAATTTTGAGTTCAAAAAGTGGAGATTCTCAGCCTAGTTTGAATGAAACTGACTTTTGACATTGATAATGTAATTTAAAAATGGTCGAGGTTTTTTTTTCACCCGCATTATGTGGTGAAAATATTCTATGTCCTAATCCAGGTCATGGTCTACCCAGATGCTAAATTTCATCCAAATCCGTTCACCCGTTTTAGCGTGAAAACTATATAAACAAACTCACTTTCGGATTTATAATATTGGTTAGGATTTTTTTTTACTCTGACGTTATTTTATTTTTAGTGATGACCCCGAAATACGAGATATTATATCAATTTTCTTAATAATTTGTTACCTATGTATATCAATCTTTCACGCGCTGTGAAGCTAAGTTTTACTATTGTTTTTTGTAACGCGTATATCAAAGTTTTTTCTACAACCTAAGTACCAACGGTAGGTACGTCAAGGATCATAACCATTCTTAAATGATCCCTTAGCACAAATCTTGTCTATTCTTCTTCACCGACACATAATTTATGTTTTTTTGCGCAAAAAGTAACTTTTATGTATAATTTAGCACTATTTCATATAAGATGGTGAAACTTGTAAGTAATCCCGGAAGTTAAGCAGACTTTACGGTTCGCGTAACATAAACCGTCTTTATTGGTGTGCATACTGCAGTCAGAGTCTTTATTCGTGTGCAGTTGCTTTTTCGAACAATGAGTTTTAAGTTTAACATAGACAAAGAATTTACTCATTTATTTTTATTATGGTACGGCGTTGTAACTAGTGTGTGCTTTGGACAATGGCTAGTAAAGTTGGCAACAGAAGACAAGAACATAACATACCATCAAGCTTGTTATTCCCGAAGGAGTAGGCAAAAGTGTACTTAAAGTATACCCACATTACGCAAGTTACTGATGAAATGAAGTGCAGATCGATTTGCGAAAAAAAATATGCTGGCAAAAACATGGCAAAGAGAAATGAAAAAAGTCGGCCATTTTGGTAATAAAAATGATTGCACTGTATCAGGTGCCTCATCCCTTCCACAGCGTAATAAAAATATATTAGCGGCGAAAGGGTTATCTATGGTTTTTTCCTCCATTTATGGTAATGTGGTGTTTACTGTAAAAGCCTCTTTTTTAAATTTTACCCGTGAATGTGTATCTGTAACCTTACCATTTTATTTTATTATGGCAGAAATTGCTTATTAACAGTAAAGAAAAAAACATATATTATATATGTTAGAAATATTATGAATTTAATGTAATTGTACATGTCAATGTAACAATTTAATTTAATATTATGATTGCATGCAGTATTTATATTATTTTATGTAATTTATTCAAACAGCAAGAAATAAAAGGTTATTTTATTTATTTATATTATGGGCAGAAATGAGTGAATGTGCTAGCTAACATATGGCTAATAATTTAAATTATGTTTTGTGTTGCGTAATGTAAATTATTTTGAATACTATTATATAGAATCTTTTTTTTTTGTTCTTCTAACTGAACAGACAGCTGTGCAGCTGGGGAGTTTGTTGCGCCACTTCTTCTTCCCAGCTAATGCACTAGGAAGTGGTGAAGGGTGGGCGTTTTGGGGGACTGTCTTATGTAGTTGACGTTCGAAAAGTGCTGATTCTCAGCCTAGTTTGAATAAATGACTTTTGAAATTTGTTTTTTTTTTATGTTAAAATGAAATGAAATGAAATAAATAATTCTGTAAATAAGATATTGGAATTACTTCGATATTTCCTATCTGACTATCCGTGATAAGAAAGAATAGAACGAAATCAGTGGTCTTCTATTTTCGTGGAAAAAGACTGGCCTAATTACGTAACTCATTATAGCTTTTACAATAGCTTTCATTTTCTGACTATATCCATAACAGTCTTGAAACCACTGTGATACGCATAAAAACGTAATTACCTACTCTGCATGATTTGGGAAGCAGTGAGGACATACCATCAGATACACAATTAGACAATTGTGTTTCAAACAGCATAAGACACGCTAAGAGTAAGTATCGGCTTTCCTTTTGGAAATACAAATAGTTTATTTTTCTTTAACAAACTTTGTACTACATAGCTAGTGATAGAAGTGTCCTTTTAAGCAAGTGAATGCCTGAATTAGGACACTGCCTAAAAAAAAATGTTAACCCTTCGTTCGTTCCTCGTTCGGTACTACTCCTTCGCTACTGCTCCTTCTCTACAGCTCCTTCGCTACTGCTCCTTTGCTACTGCTCCTTCGCAACTGCCCCTTCGCTACCGCTCCTTCACTACCGCTCCTTCGCCACTGCTCGTTCGCTACTGCTCCTTCGCAACTGCCCCTTCACTACCGCTCCCTTGCCAATGCTCGTTCGCTACTGGTCCTTCGCTACTGCTCCTTCGCTACTGCTCATTCACTACCGCTCCTTCGCCACTGCTCGTTCGCTACTGCTCCTTCGCTACTGCTCCTTTGCTACTGCTCCTTCGCAACTGCTCCTTCGCTACCACTCCTTCACTACTGCTCCGTCGCTACTACTCGTTCACTACTCCAGCTTCGCCATAGCTGCTTCGCTACTGCTCCTTCGCAGCTGCTCCTTCGCCACTGCACCTTCGCTACTGCTCCTTCACTGCCGCTCCTTGGCCACTGCTCGTTCACGACTGCCCCTTCACTAATGCTCCTTCACCACTTCTCGTTTGCTACTGCTCCGTCACTACTGCTCGTTTACTACTGCTCCTTCGCTACTGCTACAACTGAAGCTGTAACCTTTACTATCCAAACCCCCACTTGCTACTACAGAACCAGTGGTGATGGCCTTCTTGATAAGTTACTTATTTCGGAGAGCCTCCTTATCTTGCACAAATCCTGCTTGTTATCATCATCTGCTGTAGACCGTCAGGTTTGCAGCCATTCCTGGTAACCAACTGGTCACTAGTATTGTTTCCGTGTTGTATGGGGCAGTCCATATGCGGTAGCGGGTTCCAAGGACTGTGCGGCCGTAGGTACCATGAAGTGTCAAATCACTGATTCTTACAGGAATGAGGCTATTCTAATAGCCAGATAGAATAGAAGAGAATAGATAGTTAGACAGAGCTATCTCTCTCTCACAACGAAGTGACATTAAAGTATTGTTTTCATTCGATAGTGGACTTTATGGTCTATTGCTCTGATTGGTCATGCGTGTTTTTATCATAATTCTAATGATCAGAGTTATGCTACTAAAGAAATTCGGTTGGCAGTGTAGTCCTTACTTACTGCGTAACGGATTGAAGTATGTGAGGAGAGAGATGAGCGAGGGCACCATTGACAAAATTGGCAGACTGAGTTAGCTTAGCCTTTGTCTACCTTCCCCATCTCACCGCTCACATACTTAGGCGGTGACTAACAGTCGCGCGCGGTCTATAGTACCTACTTCTAATGATCTTGGAATTGTATTACAGTGAAGAAACTTGGACTGCTCTGTTACCAACAACATGATTAGCAAGCGTGGTGCATTCATCGTTCTTTTGGTAATTAAAAAGTAGCCCTACATTTTGGTCGCTAAAGACACGGGTCGCTTAAGAAGTTTCATTCCAAGACTTTCAGTTAACTGAAGGTTACGGGGATATTGCATTCTACGGTCCATTTTTTAAGATTGGATATATTTTTGGGGCCTTTAATTAGGATCGATCATTTCCGTTCTCCTCTCGCCCCATAAGCTCTTCTGGCTGTTTTTTTATTTTTGTCTTAGTTACTTTCAATCTTTGTGAATTTAGGGTAGTTAATTCTCAACTCGTTACCGCTTATAAGCTGCGCCACTTTCACAGTTAACGTTTAACCCGGCGGCCGCTCCGATAAGGCGCGTCCCTGTATTTATGTGAGAGCGAGCCAGGGGCCGTAAATCTGCGCATGCGACCAGCCATATGCGGCCGAATAAATTAACTGTTCCCTTTCTATTATACCTAGGACTTCAAAAAGTTTTAGCTTTATAATAAGCGCCTTAATAGGTTCCTGCTTAGGATGGATTTAATAGGCCAGTCGGCAATCCTTTTGTTGGCTTTCGCATATACATACACTCACCCCTTTTGTCCATGGGGGGAGGCAGAAACTACAGCACGTCACCTGCTACAATCCTTACATACTACTTTTCCCTGGTTTACGTTCATACATCTGGACATACGCGCACGCGCATTGCGAGTACTACGCTCCTGACCTTTATGAAGAACATCAGAAATTAGGTCAGTATATGTTCCTCTACGTCGTTGACTCCTGGTGTTTCCACTCACATCTGCCTTCGCATATAATTTTTAATTTTCTGACTGTCCCGTTTTTCTCGAGATGAATCCTTGTGTATAGTTACTTCCAGCCCGGGGAAGGCGAAGGGTTATGATTTTTTATTTTTTGGTTAATACGTTGCCCCACACTAAGAATTTCTTCCTGTATCGTGGGTGCGTTTACAAACATAGAAACGCACTTACACTAACACCCAGACCCGGAACAACTACTAGCAGATCATACAAATATTTGTTCCGTGCGGGGATCGAACCCGCGACACGTTGCGCAGCAGTCGACCGCTCAGCCACTGCGCAAACCGTGTCGTCTAAAGTGTTGTCCTCCTATCAACCGATGCCATCCTCAGCACATGCAAGAGCTCTGGGATCGCATCAATGCTATTCCTGTACAACGCAGAAAAAGCTGGTCCCTGCTGTCATAAGCTGTCTAGCTTATGGTGGCTTATGACCAGTGATCGGAGTAGGTAGATTGATTTTTAGTACTTGTATCATAAATGCACACAGAAAGAATAACATGGATAAGCCATTTTTCCGGAAAGTAATTCCGGTATTTCCGGATTCAATTAAATATTGTTAATGTTGGTAGTGATATTATTACTACTCAATTCAAAATTTAAAGGAAGGTATCAAAACTAAATTAATTCATTATTTATCTGTTGAATAATAAAAAAAAATAAAGAATAAAATTGCTCATTTTATTACAATTCCTACCTTTTTTTTGAGGATGGCAAATCATCAAATGACTCCTTCCACTCTGGCAGAATACAATTCCTACATAAGTTCCGGTTTTTTTTTAATAATCCACCAATTCCGGAGGAATGTCCATAGTAATATATACGTTTCGGATCAATGACCCCAGTTCAATCTACCTACTCCGATCACTGCTTATGACCACACCGTGCTGCCGTTATCCCCCTAAAGTACCCGATCCACGTCACCCCTGAATTGCCCAGTCTGTCACTCGTTACATCCCCCCATAAACAAAAGTGTCCGCAGTATCATTACATAAATAATGTACATAAACAATTTTATTCCTGAATTTACGCTCGAACACTTATAGAATCTATATATATATGCAAGTAATGTGTCTTAAAATTGTAACGACAAAATGATAAATTGTTTTAATGATGTCGACCTCGGTCAGTCTCACAAAATCTACCGCGGTTACATCAAAGCCTCGTTATGTCACACCCAGACGTTAATAGTTTATTCAGAACACGTTAGATGGCGCTTTTGCACGCCGCCGGATGTGATGCGTGTGCGCACGGCTGGCGACTACATTATCGAGCAGCGACCTATTTTTATGGCGGTTTTTAATTTATTTCGTACTGTATAAAAAGGGCTATAGGTTTTTTAGGCTCTTGGATTGGTTGGCGGTTGTGAAAGGGAAAAATTATGATTGTGTACTGGTAATTAAACAACTCGATTGAACTGTAACGGTAAACTCAAATTCAAAGCATTTGTTTCAATTAAACCCATTACAGGGACATCTGAATTGCCAAGGGGTCGGTCAGTCACAAGGATGAAGCTAGTTGCCCATTCCATAGCGTAGTAGGTTCCTATGGAGACATAACATCCAAATGACAGGACAGCCTTGGTGGCCACATATGAGGGATGATGTGTTAGTATCTACGTTCCATTCTGAGGAGAATTCTATTTACTAGAAAATTTTACTTGGATTTTGGATTATTGGGATCTTTGGCAATTTAAGGCGTGTGCGAACGAACAAAAAACATGGTGACCACTAACATCAAACACGGAACATTTGGTGCGTACGTGTGGACGTTAATTAGCAAAGCGAACACGAACACCATACGAACACAGTTCACGACCACCACAGTCACCACAGTCCACCACCCCACGCTCTTTATGCGCTAAAGTAGCTAAAGTAGAGAGTTGTATTGATCATTTTTATGATTATAATTCTATAAATAAACATTTGATACGGCCGCAAATCATATTTAGATCAACATACAACATGATACTTACCTGCAAATTGCAATAAACGTAAGAAAAATTGAATTTCGCGGGATAACTTGACGCTTTCGCCTTAATAGCTATGAATTCGAAATTGTATCGCCACGAAAATTTTTGACGAACACAGTGTCTGATGTTCATTAGCAGTACGCATATGCGAACAAAGTTTTGGATGTGTTCACCATGTTCTTGAACGTTCGTGCGTCCACGCCTTTTGGTTCACCCCTTATTACATGGGACTTAAACATAACTGGCGAAATGTGGGTGTACTATAGGTACACCTCTGCATAGTCCTTCGGGGAATATTGGAGTGATGTTATGTTATGGCAATTCCGTGTACAATATTCCCTAGAACAATATATGACTAGCACACATGGCTTATGTTTTACTAGCTGCGCGCCACGGTGTCACCCGCATAAGTATGGATTCCATGGGAATATCGGGATAAAAAGTATGTCCTATGTCCTAACCCAGGTCATGGTCTACCCAAGTGCCAAATTTCATCCAAATCCGTTATATCGTGAAAGCGTAACAAACAAAAAACAAACTCACTTTCGCATTTATTTATATACGAGTATATAAGTCAGGAAGTTAGGATTAATACGGCAATCTCGTAAAAATATTGTTTACTAATAGATATTTTTTACAACCATAACGTTAGAATGTGTCGACTTTACAATTAAATTTCAAAAGACAATAACAGTATCTTCGTTTCTCGTATCGCTTCTTTCAAAAGACATGTATGTTCTCTTTCTTTTTAATCTTGTAACACTTTAAATACTGCTTTCTTTATACAATGTAACTTTGTGTCAATTATTTATGTACTTTAAGCCTATAATGTGAATCTAGTGATATACAGTGATTGTTACCTGTTGTAGTTGCCTTGTAATACATAAATAAATAAATAATTGTTTTTTTAGATAAGGTTATTTTGGCGAATAGATTTAGTGCCTAGGTGTCACTAACAAACATCAGTTCGACGCACGTTGACTAGAAGCAGGCCTCGACATACATTCAAAGAGGCTAGTGCAGGCACGTGATCTGTAAATAGACACACAAGATTCGACTAGTGTTCTAAGTTAGTCCGGCCAGTAGGGCAGATCAACAAGACGCATCACAATTGTTCTGTCCTTATGAGTCGTAAGTGAAACCAGCATGAGATTCGCTGAGGGGAGATTGTAAAGGTTTATAAACCTAGCTATATATTATTATAACTGTGATTTGGATGAAATTTGGCACAACGGTTAAACCATGGGTTTGGTTACCAATATGTTTTGTTTCCATGCTCTGCAATAGTTCTGTACCAACCGGGGGTTGTCCTTGGAAGCAGCATAGTGCATTCAGGGATCTAATCGTCGGTTGGTGCCTCTTTCCATTCAAAACGTCTCAGGCCTCTGCGAGTTAGCTTCGGCCCCTAGTACGCTTACAAGGATCCGGGACCCCAGGGTCGAGAAAGGTTAAAGACGAAATGCGTTGAAATTTTACTTTGGTTATTCAAAAAAAAACAGCTGACTGCGAGGTAATTGCACTTTTCTATAAAACAGCTGTTTTTTTTTTTTAATAACCGACGAAAAATTTTCACGTAGGGGAGTTCAGAATCATGTACTGAATCCATGGTAACAGTTTTCGCGTCGATGTCCCTGCCACCCTGTATTTTTTAACATACTTGATATAAAATACTTTACCCGACCCAGGGCGAACCATCTAATAGTACCGTTGATGACTGATGTTAATTGTAACCTCTGTTTACAACCTACAAAATCAAATCAATTATCATTGATTTCGATGTAGTTTCACGTAATAGACGTCACAATACCTTACTGTGTCATCAGCAGTGATCGGAGTAGGTAGATTGATTTTTAGTACTTGTATCATAAATGCACACAGAAAGAATAACATGGATAAGCCATTTTCCGGAAAGTAATTCCGGTATTTCCGGATTCAGTTAAATATTGTTAATGTTGGTAGTGATATTATTACTAGTGGTATTATTATTAGTGGTAGTCGTTGGGTTTTGTCAAATCGTGACAAAAAAAAAAAATAGGAAGAATAATAAAGAATAAAATTGCTCATTTTATTACAATTCCTACCTTTTTTTTGAGGATGGCAAATCATCAAATGACTCCTTCCACTCTGGCAGAATACAATTCCTACATAAGTTCCGGTTTTTTTTTAATAATCCACCAATTCCGGAGGAATGTCCATAGTAATATATACGTTTCGGATTAATGACCCCAGTTCAATCTACCTACTCCGATCACTGGTCATCAGTCTGCTAAGACCACAAAAGTGTTTACTGCGGCTCAGATCATAATAATAATGATAAAATACCTAAAAGTTGGCAAGAATTGCCGCTATTGTTATTTTAAAAAAGGCTTCGAATCTTTAAAAGAAACTAAATTGGAAATTAAGAAACTAAATTGGAAATCACATGTTGATACATTATGAATGTAAGAAAACGAGTAAGTCTGCATACGCTCTACACACATTATCACCTATAATAAGCTTGGATGCCCTTCTTACTGCTTATTATGGGATAGTAGAATCACATTTACGGTATGGGATCATATTTTGGGGAAACCCTACGGAAAGAGAGACCGCGTTCAAGGTACAGAAAAGATGCATTCGAGAGATGTTTAAACTTAAACCCAGTGATAGTTGTAAACCATACTTTAAAAATTACAAAATATTAACATTACAGTGTCTGTACATATTAGAAGTAGCTGTGTTTGTAAAGACAAATCCGAGTCGTTTTAGACGTCTATCAGATGTAGTACCCCGCAATAGATGCGATAATAGTGTGCTATGTCTGGAGTCAGCCAAGACAGCACTTATGCGCAAAAGTGTCTACTGCATGGCTCCAGTCATTTATAACAAATTGCCAAAGACATGGAAAGAGCTTCCATTTTCATTATTTAAAAAGAGACTCCGAAGCTTTTTAGTGGCGAAACCATATTACAATATTAAGGAGTTCCTAATTGAGAAATAATTTTTAAGCTAGTGTTTATATATTATTTTTTGTGGAGTAGTTTTGTAGTTCATTGTGTAATTTTTTAGAATTGTATTTAACTATTTAGTCATAAGTTGAATGATTTAAATTCTTTGCATGCCTACGTGGTAAAATATGGCTGAACTTTTATATTTTTTGTCATCATTTGCTGTTACCCATATTTGCAAAATAAAATTATCTTATCTTATCTTATCTTTTTGACAGTCAAAGCATAATAGAGCGTAATAGAATTCTTGAGTGAAAACAAGATTGTAACATAATCTTTTTTTTTTTTTTGATGATGGGAAATCATCAAATGACTTCTCCCGCTCTGGGCGGAGCGAGAGGGCGTGTCAGACTTTTACTGACTAAAACCACCCGTGTTCCTTCTGTTGCCCGTGTGCCGGGGCCGCGATATCCCTTTCGGACAAACCCGCAACCCCAGCAGATTGTAACTTAATCTGCGTTCGTAATTAATTTACCAAACATGTAAACAAACACGAGTTTTAGGAAAAACAACTGTAATTCCTACATATAAGGTTTAGTTTGCGCTACAACTTCATATTTTTTATGACTTTTTCAACAGTACTAGTCAGTCTAAAAACAACTTTACTCGTATTTAAACAAGGATTTGAATAGATCCTAGAAAAATAAGAGATAATGTTTGGTTTTGTGTTATTTTTTGTTGTTTCGTAGTTAAGTTAGTTTATATTTTTACAACTTTGGCATGCCTGCTGGTAAAACATGGCTGAATCTATTCGTTATTCACCATGTATTGTGCCCATATTTGCAAAATAAAATAATTTTATATTTTATTTTTGATTAAATACACGTCATAGAATGTTCTATCCGTGTCTCTGTACTGCATCCTTCTTCTAGAATCCTACGAAATAAAAAAGTTAAAAATACAGCAATGCTTCTACAGCGTCAAATCAAATTAGCTAGCGAAACTCCGCAGACGTTATGTGTCGTTATCTAAACACGAAAAAAAAAATTGAACCACAAAAAAAAGTTTTTTTGTGGTACTTGAAGTATGAGTTGAGAAAATATGTTGTGTTTTGTTTTACGGTTTTTTAGATATCTGTATCCATCACCTGTTTCCAGTTTACACATAAAAAAACGGATTCTTCAAACTGATATTTCGAGTGACTACAATAACTGCGGAATGACCCCACAAAAAACATCATCAAATTAATTTGTTTTTTGTGTTATCATATTTAGGATAAATATTCCCATTACGTCGGCGGAGTTTCGCTGGCTAATTTACTTTGACCCTGTAGACCACACAAGTTTTTATCAACCTCCTTTTTCACCTCGTCTAGGCGCTCGTGCGTACCCGTCCTAAGTAGCGTATGGTACGATGGGCTACTGTTTTTATAAATATATTTTAAAATATAAACGATATATCTTTTTATTTTTTAACCTCTGACGCAAAAAGAGGGTTATAAGATTGACTGCTATGTGTGTGTGTGTGTCTGTGGCTGACCGTAGCTCTGATTTGAAAGCGGTTTTTTTATTTGAAAGCAGGTTTTCTAGCGATGGTTCTTAGACATGTTTTATCAATATCGGTTCAACCGTTTGAAGATTATCAGCTCTTTTCTAGTTGATGAATGGATGTGAGCGTCTTCCACAGGTCTGAGCGATTTGTAATTTGGTATTCTGTTACTTCAATGATATTAAAAGAACATAGTTATCTTGAATTGATGCTGCAGTAGCACCTAGAATTTGCAGGATACCCAGCTCCCATTACCAATAACAGCACAGGTATTTGGACGTATTTGGGCTCATTGGAATGGTCTTAATGAAAAGGTTATAGATCATATAGATGATGAACAGGGTCTGGTGATGGAGTAGGAAAGAGAAATGAGGAAATGTTTGTATTAGGAGTTTTTTAAATTTGAATAAAATTTCACTTGTTGTTATATTTTATCGTGTTAAGATATCGATACCCTACCCTACCCTATCACGTATGCGGAGTTTCGCTAGCTAATTTATTTTGACCCTCTATAAGGCCACCAGTGTGTATTGTGTGTATATTCATATATATGTGAAGAATTTTACTCAGATATAAAACAGTCACTTCAAATAAAACTTCGTAATATAAAAGTCGGCGAGGGTCCAATCGCTGTATCGTACAATTTGCGGAACCCTAATCAATATCGTCTGTCTCAATAATCTACTGACAAGGCAGGTGCGACTGTAAATGAATACAGGGTCTTACTTGATATCGAAATGTTTTTGTGACTATTTATAATATCGAAATAGCTTTAGCTCGCAGCTTCACCCGCATAGAGCTCGAAAATGATCCCAGGGGAACATACTTTCGGGATAGAAATATCCTATGTAAACCAGGTCATGGTCTTCTTGACATATGTCCTCTAATATACAGACAGACAGTCAGACAGAGAGAGTACTATTACTTTCAAAGTGCGATTTTTGGCCTCAAACATACGGTGCAATACTACACAAAACGTCGAATACCAGTGTGTGCTTGCTTTTTAGATCTCTCCCGTGCCTTTGACCTAGTATCTTACGAGGTTATATGGGAAAAGCTGCGGGAGAGAAAAGTGCCAGCGGAGCTGATGCGTATCTTCCAGTATTGGTATTACAACCAAACGAACAGTGTGAGATGGGCCGATGGACTGTCTGTGTCGTACGGGCTGGAGTGCGGGGTAAGACAAGGAGGGATAATGTCACCCAAATTGTTTAACCTCTATATAAACGGTCTCATCGTTGAGCTCAGCAGCAAGAAAATTGGATGTCACATTGATGACGTTAGTGTCAACAACATCAGCTTCGGTGACAATATAGTGCTGCTGAGCCCTACGGTGAGGGTGCTTAGAGACTTCTTGGTCTTTAACGCTGACGGTGCTAAATGTCCTGAGTATGTGCCCCCATTTAAACTAAATGGGAATGGCATATTGCGAGTGTACCAGTTTAAGTACTTGGGGCGTTATGACCTTAATGACCAAGTGGATATGGAGAGGGAACGTAGGGCGCTGGCAGTCCGATGTAACATATTCGCTCGCCGGTTTGCACGCTATAGCAGGGCAGTCAAGATAACGCTTTTTAAAGCTTATTGCCAAGTGTTTTACACGTGCAGCCTGTGGACCAACTATACTCAGCGGGCTATCAGCGCCCTACGGGTCCAATACATTATTGGCTTCAGGGTGCTGATGGGGCTACCCCGTTTCTGCAGTGCATCAGGTATGTTTACACTAGCACACGTCGATGGCTTCCACGCCATCGTCAGACAGAAATCTGCCTCTTTGCTCTGCAGACTGTGGGAAAGCTCCAACTCCACCCTGAAGACCATAGTGGGGAGGTACGATTCCCCTTGTTAGGTGATGTTGTTCGAAGATGCATTTCGAACAACATCCTTGTTTCCAAATAGATACTAAGTTTACTAACATGGATATAAGTTATCTTTTTGTTTACTAACCGATATGGATGTTGCTTATCCGAAGTAAAGATTTTTTTTTATTTATCATTTCAAATTTCGTTTAATCGACATTTCCCACCGTTGATAGTAATATCCAGGATGACAAGATTTTTTATTTTTTGTGACTTTATTTTGATGTTGGTACATAGTTACTACATAAACACAAACATATGATTTTTTGGTCACTAATAAATGAAGCTCAGTTTTGCGTCGCGGGGGCGTCGCGCCGTGCCTCGGCGGCGAGGACGGAAGGACGGCGGTGTCTGTTTGTAGTTGCGAACGGTACTGGCAACCCTACTACTCTCCTGGAGAAGGGTTGTGCGCCCGCCGCAATCAGAGGATTACAGTTCTTTATAGCAGAGTCGAAGAAATGCTTTGAGAAGCGTTTCATGAACTACTGGATGGTGGGCGTTCTAAGATCTAGACGAAGATTCTGATTGCGAACATAGAAGGGGGCTCCCGTGACATTTACTGTGACCACTATTTGTGGTTCCCACGCTATAAATACATATGAACTGTAATACTGTAAAAAAACTCTATGCATGTTTAAAAAGAAACTACTTGTATTAGTATCGACCGTCGCATTACTATATGTAAGCATAGTGATATAAGTTACAAAATTTGTATATAGAGCGGTAGTTTATGGGCGCAGAAAAAAGGCTCAGCCGTAACGACATTTGAGTGGTAGTGTTGGGAAAATTATCGATAATTTTGAATGTCAAAATGGTTTTGGTTTAACAAAGAGTGAAAAAGAGAAGTATGATAGAGAAGTTGCAACAGAAAAGTCTTTAGAGGTATGAGTATTGGCTTTTCTTTTTAACCGACGTCCAAAAAGGAGGAGGTTCTATGTTCGTAGCGCATGTATGTTTTTTTTTATGTATGTCCGGCTATTTCTGCGTCAATTGCGGATCGATTTTAAAAATTCTGTCTCTTTTTTGTATGAAGTTGGCCCCATATAAATTTTATTAAATTTGCTTGGACAGTTTTTGTGTAAGCTTCAATAATACGTATTTTTCCCACTTAGTTTATGTGGATGATATGATGATAACTTCCTGTCACTGTTATTTACATAGCAAGTAGAGGTATCCGAATTTGTGCGGGTACAACTGAAAAGTGAAAAATAAAAACTTTTTACAAAAAGAAACAACAGATTAAAAAAAAAAAACTCTACAAAGTAAAAAATAACTTTAATTTCGGAAGTCGGTGGCAAAAAACGAAAATTCAAAACCGAAGAGACCAACTTCCGAAATTAAAGTTGAGTTTCACTTTTTCAAAAGTATTTTTTTTTGAAGTCGGTTGTTTTTTTTTGTAAAAAGTTTTTTATAGAATAAAGGAGTGCGTCGTTGGTCTAGTAGCCACATGCGCTACTACTGAGCATGAGGTTCTGGGTTCGATTCCGAGGTCGGGCATTATTCGGTTTTTTTCACCAGGAACTTCTCTCTAGCAGCCCGGAGTCTGGATTTGTACCTATTGGTTGATAGCAATAGGTTCGTCCCTATTACATGGGACTTTTAAACATAACTGGCGAAATGTGGGTGGGTGTGGTGTGGGTGGCGAATAGGTGCACCTCTGCTTAGACCTTTCTGGGAATACAGGCGTGATATTATGTGAAAGAGACAAACTATAGGACAAAGGCGTTGACACAATACAAAAGTCAGTAGTTTTTCTAAACGAATCCTAATCCTAACTATATCCTAACTAATATTATAAATGAGAAAGTGAGTTTGTTTGTTTGTTACACTTTCGAGGAGGCGACTATTTATTGACTATTTTTTGACACCAAATTCAAATTAAAAAACCTAGGCGTTCCACGGTAATCAGGTGAGGATTGTGGTGAGAAAGGCTCACCACGTAATCCTCACCAAGACCCCTTTATATCTCTGGAATCCCTTAACGACTATTTTCGAGATTTGGCATAGCGTTATGACTATTTCTTGACTATTTTTTGAAATTGAAACCAAGTCGGTACTCCCAGCCGTTTGCTTGCACTTAGGTGAGGATTGTGTAGGGATGTTCATCCCACAATCCTCACCAACTTATAGCTGTGTCTTCGGAATCATAATGCGACTATTTTTTAACCTTAGTGACTATTTATGACTATTTCTTCACAATTTTTTGGCGTTTTCAAAATTGATTTTCATGAATTTTTCAAAGGTGAGGATTGTGTGGTGAAGGACACCTAGGTTAGGACATAGAATACTTTTTATCCCGATATCCCCACGGGATCGAGACTTATGCGGGTGAAATTTCGAGCGCAGCTAATCTTCTATAAAATAAAAGGACCCTTGCAGTATTCTGTTTAGAATTGTATTGCAAGTGCCACTTTCACTTGAAAGACTCGATTTGTCTGTGGAAGTCGTAAATCGACTGGGACATTAAACTAGAAAGTGGAGGCGGCTTGAACATAATGATTTCCTAAGGGAAAACTAAATACCTGATTTTCCAAAGGAATGCAGAGGGAAGATGGTAGCTACAATGAAAAGAAGTCTAAAAATTGGGTGCGTCATGAGTGGAGGAGCTCAAAAGTAAAAGCTAAAGTCATTTGCAGTCTCAAACATTTATTTTTGAAGATTACAAGCCAACCCCTCTTACTATAAGCTTAAATTTATTATGGTGGGAGCACAGAATTGGTTGAAGTGGAGGTGCTTGGGGAGGCCTATGTCCAGCAGTGGACGTCTTTCGGCTGAAATGATGATGATGATGAAGAAAAAGTCAGTATCATTAACGCTATGTGTATTAAAGTTAATCAAAAAATTTATATATTATGTTTCTAGCATTCGCCCGCGGCTTTGTCCGCGGGGAGGTCGGAAATTATCCCACGGGAACTTACTACCGGGATCTTCTTTTCGTGTGGTTAGTGACTAACCTGGTGTCAGAGTGCTGCCATCCCAGCCCATGGGCCTCTGATTTGGCTTCACTTGCCGTCGAGTAATATCTCTCAGGCATGCCGGTTGCCTCACGATGTTTTCCTTCACCGTTTTTGAAGCAAGTGATAATTATACAATACGTACATGGATCCGAAAAGTCAGAGGTGCGTGCCTTAGGTTCGAACTCGAGATCTATTACTTGGCAGTCCGACGGTCACACCACTAGGCTAACCACTAGACTACCGGGATAAAAAGTTTCTACAATATGTTAATCCAGGTTAGAAACAGCCGTTTTTGCGTGACTGAGTAACAAACATCCAAACACACAAACATAGGTACAAACTTTAAGATTCATAATATTAGTAGGATTGGGTTTTTCCATCAGGAATTTCTCAGTGGCAGCCTAGAATCTGGATTTGTGCCCGTTTAATGGCAATAGGCTCGCCCATATATTAGACTTAAACGTAACTGTCGAAATGAGGATGTACTATAATAGACCAATCCTTCGGGGAAACAGGAGTGATGTAATGTTATAAAATGATAAAAAAAATCCAATGTATTTTTATCGATAAGTGTCCTTAACATGTCCCATCACTACAAATCCTTTTACGACCATCACTTTCATAAAGTAACGTATGGTATTATGACATGTCATAAGTACATACATACCTACATGTTGGCAGACTTAATTGCTTTATTATTCTGCCATTATAAACCCATTTATTACTTAAGAGGCTTACAACAGTTAAAGTGCGGTCACTGTCGGACTGCATAGAAAAGGAAGAGAAGTGCGATGACACAACGCACGTAATTTATTGCAAAATATAAAGAAAGAAAGAAAAGAAAAATATTTTATATGGGACACGCACAGGAAATACAAACAGTAAGTAATAAAAAAATAAAATAATATAAAAATAAAAAAGGAGCATTTAAAAACTAAGAGAATAATAACGACCAAACAAAACATGGACAAAATATGAAGCAATTATCTATTTACAAAAAAATCTATTGATTGGACAAAAAAATTAAAACACTATTACGCTAATATGTTGCTTGTAGAATAATCTGACAAAAACTCTGAATGATTGCATGTATATTAATATGATTTTTTATCGTTAAAATATTTTTTTAAAGGTATCTTTGTGAATTTTTCTATAGTTTCAAACTTCTATTATGTTTTCAACATGCTATCTTCCTAGCATATATCCTGAAGAATATCATATATGATTTTATTTAGGCATTTTATTTTAGGCATGTTTAGGTCCTGCCAGGGTTGCGAGTTTGTCCGAAAGGGATATCGCGGCTCCGGCACACAGGCAACGGAAGGAACACGGGTGGGTTTTAGTCAGTAAAAGTCTGACACGCCCTCCCGCTCCGCTCAGAGCGGGAGAAGTGATTTGATAATTTGCCACACTCAAAAAAAAAACCCCTATTAGGTCCTGTAGTCCTCTTAAGTGTGTTACTATTTCCGTATGGCATTGTTTAGGGCGCTTTCCTTATTCCCAAGGGAGAAAATGGGTACTCAAGCAAAGAAAAGTGCCCTTAATTAAAATAATTATACATTTATTAGTTGGTCTAGTGGTCGCAACCGCTACTTCTGACTATGAGGTCCTGGGTTCGAAACCCGGGTCGGGGAAAGTGTTATTAGGTTATTCCATCTGGAATTTCTCAGTAGCAGCCCTGAGTCTGGATTTGTGCCCGGTTTATGGCAGTAGGCTCGCCCCCTATTACATGGGACGTAAACATAACTGGCGAAATGTGGGTGTACTATAGGTACACCTATGCCCAACCCTTCGGGGAATATTGGCGTGATGTTATGTTATTAGTAACATAAGTCGATGTTACTCGAAATCCTACTAAGTTGTGTGTGATACTTATTTGTATTTTTTCTTGTAAAAGACTTGTCAAAAGCATGTCGTGTATATGGGTATATCCACGTAGAAAGCTGGTAGCCCTCGCCGATAAGCGCCAACAAGTTCCTATCTGAAAAGTCGGCGCCGGTTTGCGCTGATTTGGCAAAAAGTATGAGTCTGCTGCACCGACCAGCGTTGACAACCAGCGCTTGTCGGCGTCGCCAAGCGCTGGCATACAAGCGCCAGTTACCAGCTGTTACTAAGTGTAGCTAAAACATCCTACTAATATTTTAAACGCGAAAGTTTGTGAGTATGGATGTATGGATGTTTGTTACTCTTTCACGCAAAACTACTGAACGGATTTGAATGAAATTTGGCAAACAGATTTATAACCTGGATTAAAACATATAATACGTTTTATCCCGATAGTCCCAAAGGATCGAGACTTATGCGGGTGGACCCGCGGGCGCTGCTAGTATATCATACAAGTATTGATGTTGTTTCAAACATGTATTGTATTGTTGTGTTTTACATACAACTTGTTTTAGATGTAAACGATATACGAAAACGCAGTAACCATAAATGTAGAATAGTGACCTCCATAATTAATACCTTGATGCAACAAACGCGCGGTTACATACCTAAATAGGCATGGCATGTGTCATAACAGTCCTCATTAAATGAACAATGTATAGCAATGGCCAGTTCTACAAAAATGTTGCCACAACAAAAAAATAATGACACAATTCCTAAGGGTCCGTTTTCCTTTGCCACTTAAGGGAGTCTCGAGTCATAAAAATGCATATGAGTCAGGTGTGACCAACTGGACAGGTTACTATTACTATTAATAGAATACATTAATAGTAGGTACGGTATGTGGGTAGTAAAAACCTACTATGTTACAGCTGCTTGATATACCAAGTTAAATGGATAAATAGGTTATCCTGTGGCTATTTTAAGATTACTAGGAATCTTATAGGTTGACTGACTAGCATAATCAACCTTTAATGTTCCCACTACTGGGACCCAGGCCTCCTCTCTGTGAGAGGGGCCGTAATCCAACACGCGGGCCCAGTGCGGGTTGGTAGATGTCACATGTCTTCAAAGTTTTCGGTTCTAGGACATGCCGGTTTCCTCACGATAGTTTCTTTCATCGTGTTGAGAGCAGCGGTCATGAAATTATTTACACAAAGTAAAGTGCCTGTTTGGGTTCGAGCTTATGACCAACTCGTAGGTCGCGACCAGTACCACTGGGACACCACTGCTATATTATACGTTCGTGTCAATTTGAGTGAAGAAGAAGCATCTTTGAGTGTCAAAGAAAGGGACTACTAAGTCGCCAGCGCCGCTGGTCTTTGGATCAATTCTCAGGTCGGGTAGATTGTGAATGACTGTTCCATATGGGAAGTCTCTGGAGCAGGCTGGTGTCTGGGCTTGTGCCAGTTAACGGAAAAAAGTAAGTTTTTTAATAAGCATATGGCATTTCTAACATAACCGACGAAATGTGGACTTCTAAATCCTAAAGCCAAAATTACATTACGAAATTTGTGACATAGAATTTTTTTCTTTTTCTTAACTTTCAAATAAAAAGATCTGAAAAATCTAGGTTTGTACTGTATTTTATTAAAAAATTGCAAAATCCTGAGATTTCCTAAATCCGGCCAGGAGCCTAAACATTCTGAGATCTCAGGACAAATCCTGAGATATGGTCAAACTAGTGTCGCGAAAGCACAATTTTTTTTCTGTATTAATATGAACTGACGTTCTTAGTAATTGATTACAATCTAGCCTAATAGGCTAATAAGGTTAGAAAATCAATTTATTTATTTGAACTTCCACGTGTAGTTTTTGTATTGTTAAAATGGACTGTCTCGGTGCTGTACTTGCTAACAAGTAATTTGATTCTAATTTTATATTTTACGAGATAGATTATGTTATAACTAAGAATAATGTCAATTTGCACTTTTACACAAGGTTAATTTCGTAGCACTTTTTTAGGGTCTGATAATTGATAAAAAACTTTGTTCATGTGTCACATGTATAGCACAGCATTGTTACTATTTATTATTAATTCATTATTTACACACTACACTAACTCAAATGCCATGTAATTTCCTGAATCCGGCCGCAATTCAGTCAGGAGCTTAAAAATTCTGAGATCTCAAGACAAATTATGAGATATGGAGAAACTATTGTTGCGAAAGCACATTTGTGGCCAAAATTTCGATGATACTATAGATTTCACGATGATAATAAATAGTGATTATTTAATTTAACAAGTTGCCCTGTTATTCAAACTACATCCTAATTTCGTGAAATTAATTTAATCATGCATGCAATTAATGTAGTAATGTTCATTCGGCTTTAGGAATACTGGCATGAAATTATCTTTAGTCTAGATTTCGTGTCGATGTTTTCCGCACACAAATAAATGTATTATCACAGCGTTTGATAAACTCAGTTCCTATGTATTAATACTTAGATGACATTGAAAAAGTCACAACAGCAAGCTAAGTCGTAAACCTGTTAGGTACCTCAAAAGTCGTAAAAATATTTGCAGCTACATAAAACTTACATTTTTTGTGTTGCTTGTATGAATGATTAAATACTAAGTGCTCATGTAGTATTGCGGGTTTATACTTAGTGTAAACGACCCTTAGCGATTCTTATTGGGGTGATAGACGCACGAGCAAGTACGCGTACTTATGCTCGGCGACCTTTCTCACCCGTGTCATAGTAAGTACGCGTACTTTAAAACTGCTGAGTAAGTTCGTCGGCGATCTAACAGGTTTGAAATTTTGCTAGTAGCCCGCCTTGGTTCGTAGTTTCATACGTCTGTCATCGCCATGACTCGCGAGCCGCCATTTTGTTTCGGCATTTATGTAATGTTTGTTTAGTTTGGTTCAAAAAATTCGACAACATCGCGAGACAGTGTGAGGAAGCGTCACGTGTGTCACCGACAGCGGCGAGGCGAGTAAATTCGCGAACTTAAAACCTACTTTAAATTCGCACGTCTTTCAAATACTTTAGCTCTAAGATAATTGCCGTGAAAGTGCACAGTTTTACTTTAATAGAGAAATTAATGCTATAGTAAGTTATAATTACTACGTGGCTGGTTAAAGTTTTATTCTAAACTAGTTTTTGTCCGTGGCTTCGCCCTCGCTGAGATCGGAAATTATTCCACGGAAACATGTAAACCGTAAAGGCTTGTGCAGACCAGCGCGACTTGTCACGCGACGCGACACCGGTTATTGTTATACTGTGAAGTTTTCTTAGAAATTGTATTGTTCGTGTCGCGTCGCGCGACAAGTCGCGCTGGTCAGCACAAGCCTTAACGCGCACACCAGTTAGGCCCTTTTCCTCACTGGTTGGTACGTCAGCGGTGCGGGATCACCATGTTCGTTACTCTCGGTACCGAAAGCTTACCGAGCGCCTATATTTCAATGAGCGTTTCCTGATTGGCTCGGTATACGCGGGAGTGGGGTGGGATAGTTTCAGTTTAACGCGGTAGAAACATCCAGTGCGGCACCTGGCGGGATATGACTCTCGTCATTTATGTTTAAATTAATCAACGGTAAAATCAAGAATCAGGGGGTATTGAAATAGCTGAATCTGTGCGTACCCGACAACTGCGTGCTGAGGCGGAGACAGCCGCAGCTGCTGGCGGTGTCGCGCGGCAGGACTAACTTGCTTCTAAAAGCGCCAGTTACTCGCGCCTTACGTACACTCAATGAATTCGCCGAAAGGATTAACATTTTATACTGTTCATTGAATGAATTCGCAAGAATGTAAAATAAGTATAAGCTAAGTATCACCCTATCGCTTTGGGATATCCTGTAATGATAGAAGTGTGGTGTAAATAAATAAATAAAATATTTCAGCCAATTTACACAAAACTGTAATGAATACACAGGTATGTCAAGATGAACACCCATCCATGGACCGACCGCGGCAACCTGATCGATCGACCCGTGCGGCTTTAATTACTTTGCCACGAGCATCTCACAGTATAAGCAATCCATATCTACTATTAAGTTTGCTTCAAGTCGCTACAATATGATTACAAGGTAACCCTCAGGCAGTTATTCCAACTATTATAATAAACCATAGTTACTACATACTACATATTTAACATACTACATACAAAATGACAACTGCTGTTTATAAACTAGTGATGTGCAAGAGTTTGTCGATAAAATTTGATAGTGATGTGACCTTACGACTTTTTATTATCTTTGAGTTTTCATAATAAACAAATGTTCATTTATAAAATAAGTTTAATGGTATTGGGAATCCCTGTATCGAAGGGTAATACTACTGTCTTAACTAATATCATAAATGCGAAAGTGAGTTTGTTTGTTACGTTTTAACGCTAAAATGGCTGAACGCATTTGGATGAAATTTGACACATGGGTTTGGTCTTTTTATCGTGGTAGTACTTTCTCGTGGGATAATTTTCGACGTGTATGCGAGCAAAGCTGCGGGCAAAAGCTAGTCTAATATAAAGGCAATCTGCACAAAAAAAAATGATATTAAAAGAGTTGAATTATTTGTTAATGTTTTGGTTTAAATAACAGAAATAAACACATATGTGGAAGTGATTGTGAGGTTACAAGTTCAAGTGCTCAGTTGGGACAGTGTTATTCGGTGGTTTGGTCGAATAATCCTCAATACTCTTTCAAATATGACCCAAAAAAATGGCGACACGTATCTCAGAAAGCACAGTAAACGTGTCGATGGTCTGTCGTACGAATATCTATGAAAGCCAGGACAGTATAAAGCCCGAATGTCTGATCATTTCTGTCTGAATCTTAGAATTGCCTCGTTGAGTGGACGAGGTGAGACATGGATGTACATATTATCCATTATACTCGTATATCCACTTATGCTTTAATGTTGATATTCTCCCTAATATATAGGATGGCAGGGAAATCGACGCGAAATTGTTACCATGGATTCAGTACAAGAATTTGAACGTCGCTGTGTTGAAGTTTTTAGTCGGTTATTTAAAAAAAAATCTGCTGTTTCATAGAAAAGTGCAATACCTACGCGGTCAAAATGTATGGAGCAGCTGTTTTTTTCAAACATAACCGACGAAAAATTTGTACGCAGGGAGTTCAGAATCATGTACTGAATCCATGGTAACAGTTTTCGCGTCAATGTCCCTGACACCCTGTAAAGCATACATACCTCATTCCAGTAAGCTTAAGTAAGGTAATGATTTATGCCAATACCTCTAAACTCTATGGCTATGAACATGACATCTTAATAAAACTGGTACCTATTGAGGTAAAAGATACCTAGGCTCTACCATCTAAATTTGTCCTACCTAATGTCTAACTGAACACATAATTACGGTAAGAGGTCTATCTGGGTTTACTTCCAAACAGGTGTTGGTAATAGCCAGTCATAAAGCATTAGGGATGTGGGTGAAGTCGATTTGGAGAATCGAGTTTGAATAGTATCCAATCCAAATTATTTATTTAATAATTACAGCATACAGAGGCGGACATAATACCATACCATAGGGATTTTCTACCACTCAACTTTTGGGTGATGTAGAGACAGTGGTAGGTGCAATAGCCAATTTTTTTTTCCATTTGCGTAACCCTCTTTCTTTTACAATCCGTAGGATTTTAAACGAATTTCCGAATACATTGCTTAATTATTATTATTTATTTGTTTGTTCGACAACGTAAATAACGTAATAAATATTGTTGAATTGTCAAAATGCAAGGCATTGCGGTGTGTTATGCAATTACCCCACAGTAAAGGAGGGAAACGATTTTTTTTAAATCGTTTGTTTTGTTATCACAATATCCTATTATTGTCTTAAACATTATGCATTCGTTCATAAGTAGTTGGAATAACCTAACAGAGCTTTTTCATCGGCCTATATTTATTTTTTTTATCCACCTTTTGGGCATTTTTTTTCAGATATCGAATAAAAGCTAACTAGTATTCAATCAACAACGCTATTGTAACTCACGTTCCAGGCAATTTAAAAAAAATAGGAAGAAAAATTGCTTGTTCCAATCATGATCAAAAAACTACTATAAACTCAAAATTATCGACAAAACTCGACTACAAAACTAAACACACCCCATCCCTATAATTACAGTACTACGCATACTTTATAGTTAGTAGTTGATAGTTAGTAGTTAGCTATGTAGGTAACACAGAGACATACAAACCGGGACTGAGCTGGGCTGATTGCCTGCACTGACCTAGGGGCCAGGGGAAATTGCCGTGAACTACTAGCTACCACTAGCTGGTTAGCAACTGGGTAAAATAGTGTGGAAAAGATAATTCGATGTTGGTTATAGGTGGCGTTGGGTGAATTTGTGTGGGAAATTAAGTGGTTTTAAGCGCTGGATTCGCTTGCAGGTTTAATTGCTTCAAGGTGATTTATGGTCGTGACTGCTACTGTGAATACACTCATACGTAGCAACCTAATTCTGTATTCTGTGAGAACCTTACCTTACATATTTTTTTTTTTTGTGTGACATCCTTCCTCTCGCTTTCCTACAATGTGTGCACAGACATAAATACTCAAAAAATCTGTGGCAGTGATTTCGTGAAAAGGGACGGAAGTGTGTAACAGGAAGCCGGGTAAGCGCGCGCTATTTGATTTGACCAATGAGCGCGCGCGATGCTAGATTTGGCTGTCGGAAACGACCTTAACGAGGCCCCGCCCTTTGGTGAGATGTCAAATGTTACACATCTTATACGGCTACTGTTAGGCTCGCACGGTTTTTTTTTAAATGTTGAGTAAAACCGTCTATGGTTGCAATATCTGATAATATGTGAGCACCATGTATCTATCAATATAATGAATTTATGTCTCATTGCTTACTTTGTACCTATTGTAGTATACTAATTTTATTCTAGGTACATCGTCTTCAGTACTAATTATAATTAATGTGTACAAAATATTGTTAAACACTTGAAAACCTGCGAAATTTCCCGTTTTTGTTTTAAATATAATTTTTAATTCACATTCTTTATGGTACATCTTGAGTTCAAGAGCTATTCGAATATCAAAAAATACTTGGCTTACGTAATAAGGGGGAGGCGTGAAAACTGATTCGATGTTACAATGTATATGTCATAGATTTTAAAAGAGTAACTATGTAGATTCTTCCCCTTTCTTCTCCATACGAAACTACCTTTTGGGTGCGCAGAATCAATTTTATTTTCTTGTAAATTTTGTCTTTTGTTGGTATACTTGAAATACATCATTTGACTTGGTTCTTTCTTAGTTCGAAAAATTTACAGGGCGCGTTTTATTTAATTCTGATGTGTCTACTGTCTAATAATGGGGCCACATTGTCGCGATAAGGCGAACTAAACTTCGCGCGCTCTCTCTCGCACACCGCTCGCCGTGTCGCTAAACAACAGAGAGCGCGCGAAGTATAGTTCGCGTAACGCGACAATGTAGCTCAGCATTAGGCTGAATCAAGTTCCTAATTTACCAAGACGAAAAGTGACCTCTCACTCAGGTAAATTCAGAACGGCCAGACAGATTAACAAAAAATACTGAAGAATATTAAAATAAAACGGGTAGGCTACTTTATTCTTAATGAAGTACTTAAAAAACAGTGAAGGGTGGTTTTTGGAGGCCGTTTATTGTAATTTTTGAACGTCGGATAGTGCTGTTTCTCTCTCGAATCTGAACAAACTCATTTCCGTTTTGATTCAAAATAAAAAAGTTTTGTATAACGCCTGCCACACTTGTAGCCAAATTCTGGGCTGACTATTGAAAAAAATGCCATCGACAAGCTAAGAAAAAAATGCTCGAACTTTTCTAACGAGATTTTTTTATTCCACTGTATTTTAGTAAACTAGCGACCCGCTCCTGCTTCGCACGGTTTTTACGACTTGACAAAACATCGAGATTTCTTAGGTAAATGTAACTTTAATAAACCTTCCGGAATAAATTCTCTAAACGATGGTGAAAACCTCATCAAAATCTATTGCGTGGTTTAGAAGAACAACGCGGACATACAGACAAACACGAACGTGACTTTGTTTTATAATATGTATAGTTAAAGAAGACAGATGAAAAATAGCTTGTAATCTAAAAATACTGCTTTTTTTTTCTCTAAGGCCGATATCTATTCCGCCTGACGCAGGTCCTCACCGGACACGGCTGTTTCGGGAGGTTCCTGTTCCGCATAAGGCGGGAGGAAACGCCCGGCTTGGGCGGAGCACCGCCGTGTCCTCACGGAGGCGATCGGCGACGGCGATCTCTCACGTCCGGCCCTGGTTCAGGCCATGGTTCGGAGCGAGAGTGCATGGGAGGCCGTCACCTCCTTCTGCGAAGCAGTTATGCTCGCGAAGGAGGAGGCGGAGCGCGCGAGGGAGATGCAAGCTGCACGCCCTCGCGGCCCTAGTCGCCGCAGGAGACGCCCCGGGCGTCGGGAGTCGAGAGCCGACTTCCGGCCACCGTAGGCGCGGGCTTGTGGACGGTGAGCAATGGGTAGCTCGCCGTCCGATAAGGACCAGGCCCGGGTCGACGGCGCGTTGTGTTCGCGCGCCTCAAAGAGATGTCAGCACCAACTGACGGGGTCGAAAGACCAATGCCTTGTGGTGTTGCGGGTTTGTCCGAAAGGGATATCACGGCCCCGGCACACAGGCAACGGAAGGAACATGGGTGGGTTTTAGTCAGTCTGACACTTTCTCGCTCTGCCCAGAGCGGGAGAAGTCTTTTGATGATATACCATACTCAAAAAAAAAATTCCCGATATCTATAAACCTCATTTAACATAGACATGTGCCCGTCTCTATCTTGCACTTTGACAGTTGTGCGACAGTGACAGGAATACCGCTTAGTCAAGCACAATTATTTAAAAAATAAATAGGAATTTATTTGACATTCAAATCTGGAAATAATTGTTATGGTGATGAATATTGATATCGATAACATTTTTCTTTTCTTGTTTATAAGAGTTAATTTTTTGTGTGTAGGTGACAGGAATTATGCTCAGCCAAGCACATACTAAGTAACGTTTATAGATCCTGGCGTGAGACTAAGCAACATGAAACATCTTACCTTACTTAAACAAATAGCTACAGTGTCGAGCAATTTCAGTGAGTTACCTCTAAATTCTATTTGCATGATATAATTGAATACAAAACCATGTTTCGTTCGTGGTAGTACATGGTACATACGGTGGATATGTCTGAGTGTTATGCTTTCAAATTAAGCCCCCGGGCTAGTCGTGGGTACCTTAATATCTTAGGAGATTAGGCTGGGTGCACGCGAGCGATTAAGGACCGCGTGATTTCTGTAGATCCAGCTGATGTGTTATGTGAAGTACTTACTCATCTTTATAAATAACTCAGATGAATGAGCTTGAAGTGATCTGTCAATAATTGACATTGTTGACAGATCACTAGTGTATGTAGCATGTTGAATGATGACGGCAAAACATATTAAGATCAACATGGAACCTGAAACTAACCTGCAAATTGCAAAAAACGCTGACGCTTTCGCCTAAAAAAGCATGATAGGGGTATTTTTATTGAGTTGAGTTTTGTTTTGATTGTTTTTTTGGTATTATTAGATACAAAGCCAAAGTATTTAGATATCTAGGTAGGTACCTACTTTGAAAATTCAAATGCAATACTTAACCATAAACTTTGAAAAGTTTTTGTTACCACAGAACAGATACAAAGCACTATTATTTATTATTATTATTAAAATAATAAAGATTAATTTATTTGACAACTGGCTGCTGCCAGCGGCTTTGCCCGTATGTGCCCTCATTGTTTATCTAAAATAAAAGTACCTGCCAGTGAAAGTCCCGTCAATTCCGGTCCAGTCGTTTCAGAGAGTAGCCGGAACAAACAGAATGACAGACAGAAAGACAAAGATTTAAAATATTGTGTTTTGTTATAAGTATCGTTTATGCATTTAGTAAAAAGCTGCTATTTTAACATTACAAACAGACACTTAAATTTTATTAATTTGTCTAAATGTATTTATTAAAAAATGTAAATGTGTAGATTAAAATTTGAGGTGATGCATTTATATCGATTGCATTTTTCTATATGATAAGCAAATAAAATAATAATATTTTGATTATTTTTATTTAATGTATTGTATAGTTACTTAAATAAATACTAATAATTAAGAAGAAAAAAATGTATGTATATATATTTATTTAAGCAAATAACATCACTAACAAGACTTGTCGCTGATCTGACTGCATATTTTTAGAAAGTCACCGGTCTGTCCTGGCCTTAACTCGACCCTATGACCTAGGGCGAGTTATCTAGTACAGGACCAGTGATTGTACATGTCGGCCGTGTGTGATTGATGACCCACTGCCTGTGAAAGTACTGGGAGACCTAGGCTGTGCTTAAGCCTAGGTTCACTTGTTGGTTAGGTTAAGCGATCAAATGCTGAAATGTAAGACAATACACTGACGTCGATACAGCTCGGTTAGTCTATTTTAGTTATTTTCATAGCGTTATGTCCTACGGTCTTCTGCTGTGGGACAAAGCTGCTGATATTCAAAATATATTTGTCCTTCAAAAACGAGCTGTTCAAGCTATTTATCAGCTAGGTGCCAGAGTTTCTCTGAGAGATTTTTTCAAAGATATTGATATCGTGAGGATACCACATAGGTGGCGTCTCAATTCATCTTCGCCAACATCTTATACGAGTATATTAGGCAAAATATACACTTATACACTAAAAACAGTGATTTTCACAATGTTAACACTAGAAATAAGGACAAACTACGAGCTCCCTTTCACCGGCTTCATAAGGTTCATAACTCATTTGTTGGGCTTGGTATAACCTTTTATAACAAGCTACCCTCTTCTTTGCTAGATTTACCTTTTAATGCGTTTAAAACGAAAGTAAAATCCAAGCTTTGTTCAAAGGCATACTATCAACGACTACTTAAATGATAAGAATAGTTGGTCGCTGTGATTAACTCAAGACAATGTTTATGTTCTTTCTCCAGCTTACCTACTGACAAGTTATATGAGTTTATATAATTGTTTATTTTATTTGACTTTTTAAGTCAAATTATTTTAATTTATTTTTGACAAAATCTACTCATCACAATTTTTTTTTTTATGAGTTGTATTGCAATATGTGGTTAGCTAGTGACCTCGACAATTGATCATATTATTTATTGTTATTAGTAATTAATTGTTTGTTTATTTATTTTACATCGATGGTCCTAGTTTATCATTTATAACTTCCAGTTACAACTATATGTAAGCAAGCACGGCCTTTATGCCTGGAGGCTTTTTATTTAAATATTAAGTTCTGTTTACGTTTAGTTTTTTATTTCGGCCTGAGTATAGTTCTCGATGATTTTGTTTTGGTGTATTGGCGTGTGCTAGCTAACATATGGCTAATAATTTAAATCATGTTTTGTGTTGCGTAATGTAAATTATTTTGAATACTACTATATAGAATCTTTTTTTTTTGTTCTTCTAACTGAACAGACACCTGTGCTGCTGGGGAGTTTGTTGCGCCACTTCTTCTTCCCAGCTAATGCACTAGGAAATGGTGAAGGGTGGGCGTTTTGGGGGACTGTCTTATGTAAATTTGACGTTCGAAAAGTGCTGATTCTCAGCCTAGTTTGAATAAATGACTTTTGAATTTGTATTTGAATTTGAATTGAATGTTGGGTTGATCTTTTTTTTTATAAAGAGTACCTGAGCGACCGAGTTCTCCTCTGGTGAAAATAGCGAATGCTCATTTAATTATAAAGGATAGCTTGTACTAATTCCATGCTGCCATGATAGTAGGTACTTATTAATTCCATGCTGCCATGATAGTAGGTACTTACTAATTCCATGCTGCCATGAGAGTAGGTACTTACTAATTCCATGCAGCCATGATAGTAGGTACTTACTAATTCCATGCAGCCATGATAGTAGGTACTTACTAATTCCATGCTGCAATGATAGTAGGTACTTATTAATTCCATGCTGCAATGAGAGTAGGTACTTATTAATTCCATGCAGCCATGATAGTAATTACTTACTAATTCCATACTGCCATGTCATTATTCTAAGGTGTCAATTGTCATTATTCTTGTTCTAAACTTTGGACGACCGAGCTCTGCTCAGGTGAAAATACGAAGAAAACGAATTTTCTCAGATACGAGACCTAGCTAGATCGATTTTTCGCCCCCGTAAATCTCTTTGCAAATTTCATTGAAATCATCATTTCAAAGAGCCATTTTCCAGAACATGATTACAAATATATATATATATATGTATTTACATACAAATATTGCTCATTTAATAGTATAGGTTACAAAGTGACACGTATACAGCCGATCTAATCTCTAAAAAAACTCAATATGAACACTAAGATGAAGTCTTTCTACCACAGTTCACTTAATTACTTATTATATTTTATTCTTTTAATTTATTTATTGAAACGGACACATACTTTCTTTATGTTTATTATTCTAGCGTATGGCACTTGTGGGTTGCAGTTGAAAATCAGCGTCAGGGGGTACACTTTGTGTTGTCATCTGACATGTTGAGCTGAGGCCCTTTTGGCATTTGAATCATAGTTTTCTGTTTTTATAGTTTTAACGTGTATTTTTCTACTGTAATACCAATAAACGCATTTTTATTTATTTCTTTTCTTTCTTTCTTTTTTTTCTATCTTTCTTTCTTTTCTTTTCTTTTTTTCACGGTTTGATTTTTACAGAATAGGACTACAGGTAACATGCAAAAAATAATATTTTTAAATAATGTTGCGATTGTTCCGATTTGTCGAGTAATCACTCTACTTTTCTTAAGCGTACATGACATTAAAGGAACTAGGATCTAGGTATAACTTTACTCATAAATACCAGCTACCAGCTTATACACGATTTGCAGTGTTGCGAAGTCACTTTTCGATCCTTACCTGGGGAAAAATAAAAAATAAATATTAATTATGTTGTAATTAACTAATTAATTCATGCACATCAATTACTCCCCTAAAGCCCTTTGCCACGGTTTCTTTATGGTACGTCGCATAAACCGCGTCGCAGACAAAACGTGTCTGTCATCAAGATGCCAAGATCTCTTGATACATAACGTTCCCACTGCTGGGACACACGCCTCCTCTCTGTGAGAGGGATCGGACCGTAATCCACCACGCAGGCCCAGTTGGTAGATGTCACATGTCTTCGAATTTTTGGTTCTAGGACATGCCGGTTGCCTTACGATGCTTTCCTTCACCGATCTCTTGATAATCATACCATATCTTACTAGTCACACTTAGTTAACAGCTTAAACGCTGCTGTATTTAAGATTCTAGGTGTCACTTTAATAAAATGCGTGTGCGGCACCGTACGCGTAATAAAAGTGAAACATCTTAATAAAATAAAGAATAAGAGAGACTTAGTGTAAGAGACAGAGAGAGTTATATCGGTATTTTCTCTTATGTAACGAAATGAAAAAACTATGTACCAATATTAATAATTTTTGTTAGGAACTTTATTTTTTTCTGTTTATTTATTGTTAATATTTTGATAAGAATGAAAAAATCAAAAATTCATACATTAGGAGCGTTTATTCTGAAAGTGGGCAACGTCGCAAATAGATGTCAAATATTTCGTTTTTTTGATTAAGTTGGCAATATTACTGTATGGAAATAAAAAATGTGGCTAACTAGCGAACTAGGATATTGATTATGAAATACAATAATTAATATCATAACACCGATTATTTAGTTTTAAATGTAAAAAAACGATTTGGAAACTATCCAAATGCCTTTTTTAACTTTGCTTCACATATAACGGGTACAACATCAAATTCAATGTTATTATTGCAATACATTATTAATATTTTAGTTCCCTAGTTAGCCACATTTCTTATTTCCATACAGTAATATTGGCAAATTATTCAATACAGGTAAATTTTTGACAGCTATTTGCGACGTTGCCAACTTTCAGAATAAACGCTCCTAATGTATGAATTTTTGATTTATTAATTCTTATCAATTTTTATCAATTTATATAAATTTTTATCTATTTAAATATAAATTTTTACCATTTTATTTTTATGCAATTCTCATCAGTTATACCAATGTTATAATGTCGAAGAATGTCAATTCAATTTTACCTTTACCAATTTTATAATATTTCCACATTTTTAATATTTATATATTTTCAGTAGACCGGGAAAAGTGGAAAGAGGGAAGGGAGGCCTTTGCCCTGCAGTGGGACGACACAGGCTTATAATATAATATATATATATATATTTTATAATATTTTTACTTTTTACCGATGATACCAAATTTTCTATATTAGCGCTTATTACAAAGTAAGTTAGATTATTCGTCTGATTCATTGTTTAATGCATGTATGTGGTGTTTACCTATAAGTAACTGATGCACTGTGATTTTACTTTTTTAAATGTATTATGTATTTGTATCAGTGTAACCAATTGTTGATGAACATAATAAAAAAAAAAATATATAAAATGTGCCAAAAATCATCCAATCATTGAATCACAGCCTGAAGTTTTACATAATTTTCTACTCGAAAGATTTTCGCCATAGTTTTAAGTCACGTCTATCCTAACTCTTTTAAACACAACTACCCGTGATACCTCGTTGGCCTAGTGGTGACAAGTGCAGCTTCTGAGCATGAGGTCCTGGGTTCGATTCCCGGGTCGGGCAATGTGTTATTGGGTCTTCCTTCCTTCGAGGATCACAGACGTGATGTTATGATATAAAAAAAAAATTGGCCATTTTTTTTTCAAATCCACACTTACCAAGTCCAATGACTAAAATACAGACAAAACATAGACATAGGTATCAAATGGCATTCAATCTGCCTAGCCTTTTCCCAACTATGTTGGGGTCGGCTTCCAGTCCAACCGGATGCAGCTGAGTACCAGTATTTTACATGGAGTGACTGCCTATCTGACCTCCACAACCCAGTTACTGCGTAACACAATACCCCTTGGTAAGACTGGTTGTCAGACTTTCGGGCTTCTGACGACCCGTAACGACTGTCAAAGATCTACGAATGACAGCCGGGACCAACGGCTTAACGTGCTTTCCGAGGCACAGAGGAGTAAAGAATCTCTCTCGGTATGTAAAGATGGATACTCATCCACGGACCAACCCCGGCAAGCGTAGCTTAACCTGATGGATCGACCCGTGCGGCTGTTATTACTTAGCGACGAGCTCCTCTCTAGCAAACGGCATTAACCCGGAAAATTAAACTCATTCTTTATTTCCTGTATTTCCCAGACAACTTATATAAGTATAATAATATAACCCTCTCAGATCCGAGATAAGTCGTGGGATTTTTTCTAAATTACAGTATTAAAATCTAATCTAGTTTTGAGATTCTATCTGAGCGTCATCTTAATAATTGTGTGAAAATATTTGTATGGGAACGTGATGAGATATCGTCTCAGGTAGGTGGAAAGAGGTCTAAATTGTAGGTTTTGTGGTAAAGGTGATAACTAGCCACGGGTAACATAACATAACATCATGAACTGTTTTCCAAAGGACCAGGCAGAGGTGTACCTATAGTACACCTACATTTCGCCAGTTATGTTTAAGTCCCATGTAATAGGGGGCGAGCCTATTGCCATCAACCAGGAACCGGGGAATTTGTTACTACGCTCAGTTGCAACGCTTGGGAGCACTATTAGACCAATTATATATTATACTAGCTGCAGTTATCTACGGCGCACCTACCTATCTATCTCCCTACCCTGGCTACCTACCATATTCTACCTACCTACCCTACCTACCATACCCTACCTACCTACCATACCCTACCTACCTACACCTACCTTACCTACATACTTACATACCCACCTACCTAGTCTACCTATCTACCCTACCAACCAGTCGTGTCTGGTGGTCTAACAACGGCCCGACGATTAATGTCAGGACGTTGTATATATGCTAGTCATGCGGTGAACCCTGCTTGAGCGATGTAGGATTTTCCGTAACGTCTGTGTGATGTTCGCATGTGGCGATGTAGATGTCACCACAGCTTCATGCATAACATAGGCTCCTGCCAGGCTGTCTTACACCATCCGCATCCAGTCTGTCCCAGCCACCTTTTTAAGGTCGCCGATCCATCTAGCTGGGCCGTCCCACACTACGCTTACCGACACGCGGTCTCAGTGTAGGACTCGTCTGCTCCACCGGCCATTGGTCCTACGACAAACATGGTCAACCCACTGCCACTTCAGCTTAAAGGTAACTCCGGTACTTTTCCGTATAATTTAATTTCTGATTTTATCCTTCAAAGAACTTCAGAGCATAGCCCGCTTCATAGCGCGGTGCGCGACTTTATGGACTAGCCCGACTGTCAGTGTCCACGTTTCGGAACCGTACGTCATAACGGGCAGGACGCATTGGTTGAAGACCTAAGTCTTCCAACATTGCGGTGTAGGCGACGAGAAGAGTTGACAAAGTTTTCCAAACGCTGCCCAACCCAACTGGACCTTTCTGCGGGCTTCTTTCCCGAGTTGTGACTACCGAGCTGGATGACTTACTTCCTTGATATATTATTAAGTTAATACAAGATTGCAGGGAATAACAGGATATTAACTATTACCGTACACTTTTCAAAGAAAATGAACAACTCATTATAAATCAACAAACTTTTACGTGCATGTCACAGTGGCGCCACTAGTAAAGGAATACCGTCAAAACTGCGTCAAATAAAGAACATTTTATTTTAGTTCTCTATTTCGCCACACGCACTGATAAGTTTGTCGGTCTAAACTGTTGTGATTATTAAGTTGACAGCTCAAGCGTGTTGTTTATGTTAAATTATGTTGTTTATGACCGTTCGTTTAGCGGTAGGGGGACGCCCATGTCCAACTGTGGACATGTTCTGTTTGAAATGTAAGTCAGTGGTTTATGATTACCTTAGGCAAAATAACTGGAGTAAAAAAATCCATAGATTTAAAAAATTAGAACTTAAAATTTCATCAAAAGCAAATCCTATAAGAACAATTTTTTTCGTAAAAAATTGATACATTTTGAAAATATCGTTGTCCCAACACAATAAAAAAAAAAAAAAATAATATTATATCACTTCGGACAATGTGTATTTTTTTTTTTATGTTTTATTAAAATGTGATAGGACGACGTACTTTTCAAGAAAATAATAAAGTTTTTTTTAATAAGAATTATTCTCTCTCTCATGACACATCACTAATGACCTAATTAGGAAACCACGTAGTACCTAGTTAATTATTTCTAAACACACATCTTAAAAAAATTATTACCCTGCGAGTGTGTGAAAATGGCGCGAAATTGACTGCCACTGTACTGCAATTTTATGTACATTGCACAATTAAATGGATAACGTTATAAGGCACACAATAATAAGAAAATCTATCGTAATAGGACTTTACAGCTTTAATACAACATGTATTTCTATACACAGCCATAAAACATCTTTAAGAAAGCCATATTAAACATTAAACAGAAAAAAAACCCACCATAATTACATCTTAACAGGCCGCCATTTTGTGCCACAGTTAATAGAACGCCGATAGATTGATATCGGTTTCACACGATCTGCCTACGACCCCGATCGCTATCAAGATGGTATGGAACCTCTTTTATGTAGTAATTGACTGAGAAAGTTATTAACAATGAGTGACGTAGTGGAGTGATTTATCAAAATTACTAGTTAATAGAGACATCGCACCTTTGGTAGAACAAGGGCACAATTGCAGTTTTTGCAATTTTATTATTAATTATTTTTTTCTTTGTCGCGCCAAGAGAGTAACAAAATGGCGCCAAAAAGACAACGCCACTATTTCCATCTGGCGGGTCTTTGTCGTTCCAGTTCAAAGGGCCTTTTTAAAGCATTTCTGCATATTTAAGTCATTTTGGCAATTTATGACAATTATGCCCTTGTTCTACCAAAGGTGCGACATGTTGCTTGTTGTTATTTGCTTTAATTAAGCTATATATTATATTAATATACGAATTATATTAGTTATGCCTATGATACAGGTTTATCCTAGTACAGGCATCTAACATTACCATCGACCTTTGTAAATTATTTCTAAGATTTTATGCTAATATTTTACCAATTTTAATACTGAACAAATATTTATTATTTTATTATTATAATTTACTACAAACAGCCTATTCTAAATTGAACAAGAAATAAAGTGCTGCCAGTACAAATTAACGAGGATCATTATAATATTAGGGTTTGAATAGTAGATTTTTAATTAACTTCCTACCTATAACTCTATTAGAATATTAAAACTAACTGCGTGGTTTCACCCGCAAAAATATCGGGACGAAAAGTATCCTATGTGCTAACCAAGGCCATGGTCGGACGAACGGTCCCAGGATGCGAATAAAATCGCGGGAAACAAATGGGTTAAAAATAATATTCAATGGCATCTGGTTAGACTGGAAACTAACCCTGTTATCCTAGTCTGTGTGAATTATTTACAATAGCAATAGTTATTTAAGAAAATCAGTTTGTGTTCATTTGTCTTTTCTTGGTAATAAGACCATGGCAATGAATATTATTAAGCTGTCAAAATAAATGCTCTAACGATTGCAAGTGTCGAACACGAAGACGAGCTTCTTAAGGCGAGCATATACGACTTTTAATGATTTTATACTGATTATTTCGGTATTGTGTTTATAAAGTAGGTCAATATAAACTCGTTTTGAAGTTTATAATTCGAATATTACGTTATGAGAGTAGATAAAAATATATGCTAAATTAGAGCATTTTTTTAATATCTTAATCTGTGAATATTTTAGATTATATTTATATATTACATAGTGTAATTAATTTGTTAAGTTATGTCTTACGATAACACGATGAAAATTAAAAACGTAGGTAGCTAGGTGGTAGGCCGACGTACCACCTACCTACCTAATTAATTAATTGTGAAAATAAAAATACCTACCGCCTACCTACCTACCACCTACGTACCTACCTAGCTGCCTACCTACCTACCACCTTTATTTTCATATTTAATTAATTAGTTAGGTAGGTGGTAGGTCGGCCTACCACCTACTTACCTACGTACCACTTACCTAGGTCGTAGATAGGTGGTAGGTAGGTAGCTGGATAGGTAGGTAGTAAGTAGGTAGGTAAATGGTAGGTAGGTAGGTAGCTAGGTAGGTAGGTAGGTGGTAGGTAGGTAGGTAGGTACTCGTATGTAGGTGGGTAACTGGGTAGGTGGTGGTCTCGTAAATAAGTACTTAGTGATAACCGTGCGAAGCCGGGCCCCGTAAAGCTAGTTTGTAAATAACACATAATTATCTATTAGTAGTTTTGAAACAGGCTAAAATA
The DNA here is from genome assembly GCA_947364205.1 of Agrochola lota. Taxonomy (NCBI): domain Eukaryota; kingdom Metazoa; phylum Arthropoda; class Insecta; order Lepidoptera; family Noctuidae; genus Agrochola; species Agrochola lota. The sequence continues at coordinate 10,557,745 of OX376245.1, read as the reverse complement.
ACTATAAAATAAATCCTCACGATGTGCTTGTGCTTAAAATATTAGAAGCATCCTTCCATCCTTTTATTCAATACCCATATTTTCTAAAATTACTTCCCTAACTAAAATATTATAAATGCGAAAGTGAGTTTCTTTATTTGTTTGTTTGTTACGCTTTAACGCTAAAACGGCAGAACAGATTTGGATGAAATTTGGCACATGGGTAGATCATGACCAGGATTAGTATATAGGATACTTTTTATCCCGATATTTTCACGGGATCGAGACTTATGCGGGTGAAACCGCGAGGCGCAGCCAGTAATAAACATTCAACAAATTCACCATTAATAGGCCTTGCATTGGCGAAACATTCACAACAAAATATGTTGAAATCTCTAGTGCCTGTCAAACATTGACAGAAAATAGAGATTTCAACATGTTTTGTTATGAATGTTTGGCCAGTGCAAACGCACAGTTATGCATCAATAAATTCAAGATGTCCTATCTAAGAATGGCGCACACAGGTGCGTTAAACGTGTTCTGTAAAACACGCAAGGATTACACGCAACTTAAAACGTAAAACACTTACGAATTTAAGGCCTGCCATTAAAGAAATAAAAGCTAAAAAGTCACCATACTTATAATAACTCGGGACCCAACAAATTGCAATGATACTTTCATCATGTGCAAAGACACCGAACATTAAAGTTCTTTTTTAAAGTAACAATGTAAAAAGACCTGGCTCCGGAGAAAATATTAATGTCACTTAAAAAAAAAAAACAACAATGGCGGCGGGAACGTGTTCTATTTTTAAACCGGTGTCAATTTTACTTTTTTCCCGCGTCGCGGTATCGTGAACAGTGTTGTAAGGTTTGCTAGTTTCAGGGACCACAAAGTTAGAATGAAGTGTTTAGAACATTATATTTGTAATCGAAAAGAGGTTCCTTTGTTTTTTGAAAGACTCCTTTTCGAGATCTCTTAAGCTGGGTTTGTTATTGTTTAATAGATTTCAGTAGGTATTTTATCAAGTCTATATATAGTATCATCCAACTTTGACCCATTCAGTGCTTAAAAATCAAAGCAATTTAAATGAAAGGTTTTCATGATGTTTCTTCCGACAGTAGTGCAGGCTATCCATTGTCTGTCAATCAGTCACTCACGGAACTTTTTATAAGAATGGAAGATACATTTCAATTTCGCCCCATGTCCTAGTTTTTTTTAATCTACGTAATTTTCTTTTATCTTTCTGTCAAACAACGGTTTTAAGTGTCGCTCAAGTTAACTATATTCAAAGTATGTTGTAGGTAGTGACGTTCTGTTTCATGCCACAATTGTGCATATTTAATGGGAGGTTGTTAGTCTATGGAGTCGGAACACGATAATAACATCTTTGTCAACCATCATAACTTGAAGAAGAAGCACTTATTATTATTGTTGTTACGTTTGATAGTTTTCTTTCGTACGTATTGGGGCGTTAGGTTAATAGGGATGTTGACTGCGGAAAAAAAAAAGATTAAGTCTGTCAGTCATTTAATAAAAAAAAAAATTACTCGTATTTTTTGCTTTATCATAATTTATAAAAAATGATTTAGATAAAACGCATTAAAGTTCGAGTGGGGTCCCGCTACGTCCTCAGTCAGTATAAAATCTACCGGTCGTGAAGTAATGCTACATTTAAACTCAAAAAATTACGGCAATACAGTTATTGACGAAATTTTTAAATTACGCAAAAAAGAAAACATGCCAATATTTTTTAATAATCTACCTGATGGACAAAAAATATTTTTGCTAACAAAAATATATATTTAAAGGTCAGACCATCAAACTTAAAAAGATTCTTTATGGGACCAAAAACCTAATCGCGAAAAAAAATCAGCTGTCCCTTAAATTTGGTTCGAGTAGGTATTGAAGTTTCTTATGGAACAGTTGATAATGTTATCGAATACCAGTATTTTACAAGGAGTGACTAAGCAAGCAGATAGGCATCTGACATCAATTCTCAATACTTTTATTGCATTCCACATTCAGTGGTAAACTTATAATTAGATCATAATGCACCCTGTCGGGCACAGCAAAATAAGTTAGGAGAGAGAGGAAGCATTTGTTAATTATATAACATTACTTCACAAATTACTATATAATGAGCAATATTTGTATACAGGGTGACAGGGATATCGATGCGAAAACTGTTACAATGGATTCAGTACGTGATTCTGGACCCCCCTGCGTTGAAATTTTTCGTCGGTTATTAATAAAAAAATCAGCTGTTCCATACATTTTGACCGCGTAGGTATTGCGCTTTTCTATGATATAGCAGATTTTTTTTTAAATAACCGAAGAAAAAATTCAATGCTGGTGGTTTCCGAATCATGTACTGAATCCATGGTAAACGTTTTCGCGTCGATGTCCCTGCCACCCTGTATATATTTATATATTTGTAACCACGTTCTGGAAAACGGCTCTAACGATTTCGATGAAAGTTGCAATATAAGGGTTTAGGGGGGCGAAAAATCGATCTAGCTAGGTCTCTTATCTGGGAAAAATTGTTTTCTCCGTATTTTTACCCGAGCAGAGCTCGGTCGCTCAAAGTTTGGAACAAGACAATAATAACATGTCAATAATGACATGGCAGCATAGAATTAGTAAGTACCTACTATCATGGCAGCATGGAATTAGTAAGTATCTACTATCATGGCAGCATGGAATTAGTAAGTATCTACTATCATGGCAGCATGGAATTAGTAAGTATCTACTATCATGGCAGCTTGGAATTAGTAAGTACCCTACTATCATTGCAGCATGGAATTAGTAAGTACCTGCTATCATGGCAGCTTGGAATTAGTATGTACTACTATCCTATACGATTAAATGAGCATTCTCTATTTTTATACGAGCAGAGCTCTGTATGATTATGAGATAAAATAATAGCTTCACAATAACCACAACCCAGTTGCACACAACGATGGGTAACACACACGATACCCCTTGATAAAGCTGGTTGTCAGATTTTTGGGCTTCTGTCTACCCGTAACGACTGCCAAAGATTTACGAATGACAGCCGGGACCAACGGTTTAACGTGGACATGCGTCAGATATATCAAAATATATCTAAAATTCGATTCGATTTCAGTTACAAATCGTATCGTTCCGATCATCCGAACTAGACAACCGATTTCACGAAACCACGGCAAGAGTAGATTTGTTTAAGCAAGTATTTGTTTTTGTTTGGATAGTTGTGATCAATACACCTCACCGAATAATGTTACTAGAGACGATCAAAACTGCGAGCCGGAGGCGCCGGAGCCGCTCCTGAAAGTTTTCTAAAAACGTATTACGAAAACGATTTCAAAATCTGAAATCGGATGTGTAAAAATCCAAAACACCCATGTCTAGTTTAACGCGCTTTCCGAGGCACTACTCTGAGGGGTCTTGATATGTATGGTAAAACCCATCCACGAACCGAATGCGGCAAGCGTAGCTTAACTTTCAATCGACCCGTGAGGCTACCTTTAAATTCCATCCCAGGCCAATTCAGTACTGTTACCCCGCGAAAAACACGTCGACAATAAAGCGACAGACATCATGGGGTGAATTATTTATACAATACTTTATTGTAAGCACGTCCATTGGGTAGTAATAAGCCTGTCATGGCTCCAGGTGTATCAATAACTGATGTAAATAGGACTTCGAAGCAGGTATGAATTCCAAATGTTCACTCGATGTTATGCTCCATATGTTTGAGCAACACGATTACTGACATACGTGCACTGGAGGGGGCCAACCAAATCTGTGTGGCTCTGAGGAGAGAGCCACACAGATTTGAGTTAACCAGACGCTAATCTGCATGGTCCTCATATGATCTGACTAAGATAATCTCTGGACTGAAAAGAGACTGTGGCCTCTGAGTTTGTTAATACCACGGTCGTGAGCCCAGTGATCAGAAAATAACCGTGCATAGGGGGCCCCTGGCAACGTACAGGCAACTGAAGGAAGGAAAGGATTACGGATAGGTTATAGTCAGTTAGATTCTGACACGCCCTCAAGCTCCGCGCAGAGCGGGAGAAGTTGTTTGCTAATTTCCGACCCAAAAAAAAGCGTCGTCAATAAATCACGTGAGGCTCAAAAGGGGGGAGGGGGTTTGAAAAAAATCCCGAAATATCACAAGGGGGAGGGCGGTGTAGTGAGATATCATGGGTTTTAATTTTTTCGTTTAACGCGCTTTTCTAAACCGAAAAGCCCCCACCAAATAAAATATGAATTTTTCTTTCTTTCTATTTAAAGATAATGATATATTATGTAATTTTTTAAGATACTTTGCACCAAAAAAATATACATGACTTTAGGTACGGGGGGAGGGGTTAGTCTAAAACCTCACCACGTATCACTAGGGGGGGAGGGGTTAAAAAGTTGATAAATCACGTTATTAATGGACGACCCCTAAATAGAAATAATGAAGAGAGGCGTTGTTCAGCAGAGGGATAACGTGGGCTGATACTCTAATAATAATATTGACAAAAGCATCAATAAAAGAAAAACCCACGAAAGAAGTTTTACATTTAAAGTTGAAACCTAAAACCTCTCTATTGGAATACGTTTAATTATTTGGCAACACTACACGCGAGAACGCGAAGCGAAATACAGCACTAAATCGATTGCCATATCGATACGAATCTGATGATAGGTTTATATCGATATTATCGGCTGTTATCGCATTCCATATTGAACTTACTGCGGTGTAACATCGATACTTCAGTTCTTTACAGCCAATGCTATTATTTCAAAAGATATTTTCAACTTATCTTTGGTAATACTTTACCAGACATAAGTTGAAAATATCTTTTTAGGTTTTAGATAAAACCTTTTTATTCTTAGTTATTTTAAAAAGAAAAGTTGACTCCATTTGCATATTGACTGTATGTAAATTGAGTTATAATAGTTTAATAAACTAAAAGATATAGTAATGTTTATTTGAGCTTGTTAAATGTAATAATTTTAAGCGAAAGATTTTTATTATACAGGTAGTATTTTTATTGAATAAGTATTTTTCTCTTTAACTATGGATTTCACGAGATTATTATGATTATACCTTTTTTTTTTTTTTTTTTTTGATGGTGGGAAATCATCAAATGACTTCTCCCGCTCTGGGCAGAGCGAGAGGGTGTGTCAGACTTTTACTGACTAAAACCCACCCGTGTTCCTTCCGTTGCCTGTGTGCCGGGGCCGCGTTATCCCTTTCGGACAAACCCGCAACCCCAGCAGGCATTGGTCTTTCGACCCCGTCGGTTGGTGCTGACATCTCTTTGAAGCGCGCGTGGAACACAACGCGCCGTCGACACGGGCCTGGTCCTTATCGGACGGCGAGCTGCCCATTGCTCACCGTCCGCAAGCCCGCGCCTACGGTGGCCGGAAGTCGGCTCTGGACTCCCGACGCCCGGGGCGTCTCCTGCGGCGACTAGGGCCGCGAGGGCGTGCAGCTTGCATCTCCCTCGCGCGCTCCGCCTCCTCCTTCGCGAGCATAACTGCTTCGCAGAAGGAGGTGACGGCCTCCCATGCACTCTCGCTCCGAACCATGGCCTGAACCAGGGCCGGACGCGAGAGATCGCCGCCGCCGATCGCCTCCGTGAGGACACGGCGGTGCTCCGCCCAAGCTGGGCAGACCTCCACCGTATGCTCCACCGTGTCCTCCGGGCGATCCACACAGTGGTGACACCCGGGCGTTTCCTCCCGCCTTACGCGGAACAGGAACCTTCCGAAACAACCGTGTCCGGTGAGGACCTGCGTCAGGCGGAAGGTGAGGACGCCATGGCGCCTCTCAAGCCACTCCTCAAAGAGGGGACTTATCGCCGCAATTGTGGCGTGCCCAATTATGATTGTACCTAAAGGTAGTATTGGCTCCTGCTGGGGTTGCGGGTTTGTCTGAAAGGGATATCGCGGCCCCGGCACACAGGCAACGGAAGGAACACGGGTGGGTTTTAGTCAGTAAAAGTCTGACACACCCTCTCGCTCTGCCCAGAGCGGGAGAAGTCATTTGATGATTTCCCATCCAAAAAAAAAAAAAAAAAAAAAGGTAGTATTGGCTCATTATGTTTTTAAATCAATCAATCTGCCTAGCCTTTTCCCAACTATGTTGGGATCGGCTTCCAGTCTAACCTGATGCAGCTGAATACCAGTATTTTACATGGAGCGACTGCCTATCTTACCTCCACAAACCAGTAACTGTTTAATACGATACCCCTTGGTAAGTCTGGTTGTCAGACTTTCGGTCTTGTAACGACTGTCAACGATCCACGAGTGACAGCCGGGACCAACGGTTTAACGTGCTTTCCGAGGCACGGAGGAGTCTTGGTATGTAAAGATGGTCACCCGTCCACAGACCAACCCCGGCAAGCGTAGCTTAACCTAATGGTTCGACCCGTTCGGCTGTTATTACTTTGCCACGAGCTCCTCTCATTATGTTTTTAAATAATAAACTTTCAGGGAAAAAAGATTATTTGTCAGGCGTAACGAGGTCAAGAGCAGGACCATTTCAAAATAAAAAATAAAAACCGGCCAAGAACGTCTGGGACCACGCACAGTGAAGGGTTCCATAGTCGGGATTAATTTATCCCAAGGACAAACTTAACATTGTAGTTGAAAAACATGTTCTCTCATACATTAAACTGCAAATGTAAGTTTGTACGCACAATATTGGCAGATTTACCAAGTTATTTTAAGACCATAAAGATATACGTATAAACTTCTTTTTTCTGTAATCTTTAAGTATAGAACTATTTTTTGTATTTTTTTTTCAGTCTTTTAGGCTCAGTAGTTTTGGAGATAAGGTCAATTGGATGGTCAATTTTTTTTTTAATGTCTGAACTTTTTATTATTTTAAAATTATGAAAAAAACATAATTATTTGAGTTCCTCACAACAAGCCCTTTCATGTGATATGTTACACACATAGTACGGACTACAAAACTTATTTAAAAACTAAAAAAAAAAATCTCCCGAAAAGTGACCCCATGTTCAAAATTCATTTATTTACGTTACACGTCCGTGTCTGGGTCACAGAAATTTATATGCCAACAGAAACACTGACAGATTTTTTATGTACCAAATTTCAACTTAATCGGTCCATTAGATTCTGAGCAAATTGGCTGTAACAGACGGACTGACTGACAGTCACACGAGTGATCCTATAAAGGTTCCGATATTTTTCCTTTTGAGGTACGGAATCCTAAACTAAATATTTAGTGTCATTTCGATTTAAAAGTCTCATGAGAAATTTGGCTTCTCTTTTCAGTATTTGGCCTGAGAAACTACCGAAGTATTTTTACGCAAAATCTCCATTTGTTTTAATTTCGACAATACTGTCTTTACTTAACTCCAGTTCTAAAGCCTTGCATGAAAATGTTAAAAACATTTTGTAATTATAGAATTATTATTATTTCTCAATAGAAAAATAAAAGCGTCATGTAAACTCACCGTTCCGATCACAGATAAAAACCCACATAATCAAGTTATATCCAAGTAAACTACTAGCAAGTAAATAGGTTACTAAGCTACCATAGACAAGCTACCATAGACGCAGAGTGTCAGTGTATAAGCATCGTGTAGATCGTTATCTTGTTATTTACTGCGTATCTGAAGCTTTGATGGTGCCGACGACCGCCGCTAATTTTATTTAAAAACAGGAGTTTTATTCTGTAAAAAAACTTGTTACGGAGTTGGTTACTTCTTATGGAATAGCCTGGGATCTATTTAATATAAGTATGTTGGGGTAAGTTCGGCGCTTTACGCGACGTATCAAATTTTCGCTAATTTGGCAATATTTTTAAATGCTGACAACATTGTGGTCTGCGCCATTTTATTCTGCCGACCTTCAATTACAACATACAAAATTATTGCTAAATTAACCGTGAATTAGATACGTACGGTCTTACCGCAGCGCCGAATACCTCAACAAACTCTAACTGCCAATCCGACATATTTGTCAAGAATGACAAAATTCACTCATTTTCAGTTGTAGGCCTATTTTAAATTGCACCCAAATTGATAATTGTCCTTTTGTTTTTGTATTTATTTGTATAATTACCAGTGATCGGAGTAGGTAGATTGATTTTTAGTACTTGTATCATAAATGCACACAGAAAGAATAACATGGATGCGCACTCTACGAACCGAAGTAAACGAGTGAACTACCTGGCATGTCGTCGGCGGGCGTACGCATTGTTCTGATAACCGGTTATTGTACCACCCATGATCCTTTGTTCTGATTGGTCGTTGGGTTTTGTCAAATCGTGACAAAAAAAAAAATAGGAAGAATAATAAAGAATAAAATTGCTCATTTTATTACAATTCCTACCTTTTTTTTGAGGATGGCAAATCATCAAATGACTCCTTCCACTCTGGCAGAATACAATTCCTACATACGTTCCGGTTTTTTTTTAATAATCCACCAATTCCGGAGGAATGTCCATAGTAATATATACGTTTCGGATCAATGACCCCAGTTCAATCTACCTACTCCGATCACTGATAATTACATATAATTTAGTTCCTAGTGTAAATAGTTAACTGTGTCATAAATTGTATACAATAATTTACAATCGTTTACATTTTGATTAATCAATATTTGGTAACAGGTGAGGTTGCCTCACTGATAGACCATTTTTCCTTTTTCAAATTTTTCGGGTTGAACTAAGGATAAATTCGATGTTCATCTATAAATATTTTGACTTCAGGTGTTACTGTTTTTTGATTAATATATAATATAATATATATATATATATATATATATAATATATATATATATAATATTAATTATCTTGTTTATGTACACTCCAAAGTCACAAACATCTGTGTAGCCCTGGCTTTTGTACTAGGAGTTCCTCTATCACAAGAGCCAGAAGAAGATTAAGTTGACTAAGGTCGCTTACCTTCAAAAGCTCTTCTAAAGTCTATTTAAATGCTCCCTTAATTTTAGTTCAGGCTTAATGAAAACGAAAGTAAACTATAGTCTGGATCTGTGCCCGGTTGATGGAAATAGGCTCGCCCCCTATTACATGGGTCTTAAACATAACTGGCGGAATGTGGGTGTACTATAGTTACACCTCTGCCTAACTCATCGGGGAATACACGCGTGATACGTGATGTTATGTTATAAAACTAGGTAGGTTGTTAGGTAATATGATAGTTCTTTGAAGTATGACAATGGTTTAAATACTACAACAAACTTTTCTTGAGTCTGACAGACATAAAAACGACATGTAGAAAATAAAATAATTCTACAATGTTTTTCTAAAAGGTTATTATTATGAAAAATGTTGTTTTGTCTGCCAGCACAAACAGGTGACGGAAAAACAAAAAAAAAAACATTTTATTCGCCAGGGATATACAGACTTAGTAGCTTTGAAACGTTGTTGAATAGAAAAACTTTACGCTGTGATGTTTTTTGCGCTGACAGATTAATTTAAATCGAGAGTTTTGTTATGTAATTTGTTTTATTAGTCTGTTATTTTAGAACATGCTGTAGCTGTATACGACCTTCAGCATTTTTTTCCCAAATAAAATAAAATAATTAACAGTATTATTACTAGAGTATTTTGAATTTTTACTGTAGTAGGTTTAGCTCCCTAAAAAGACAGAAAAGTAAAATTCGATTTAATAATTTGATGATAATCACTTGATGGATAGAAAACATGGGTTCCGTGCCTGCAATAACACGAAATGAATACTATTTCGTGTATGTCCTAAATTCTCTAATTCTTGTAGGGAATTAGAGGATTACAAAGTAGTAATACGTAATTTAAAAATAAAATTAAATGTCACAGTCTGAAATCTTCCATTTATTCTCTACATAACGGTAACAAACAGCATGAATATTAATTAATCTTATAACGAACTCCGCTCACGTCGCCATCTTTTTATTCCATTTTCATTTTAACATTCTTCTCAAAAGCGCGTTATTCTTCTAAAAATAAACTCGAGTAACGTCTTGTTCACACACATGTACTTTCACGGCTAGTTGCCATTTCTGAGAAGGCACATTGTTTGTTAGCCCATAATTAGAGTAGCAAGCAGGCAGTATGTGCAAAATATTCCCTAATGACGATAAAGCGAATGTGCTTTCGCGACAAGAAAAAAAAAATGTGGTTTTATTTTTAGTCTGTGATTTAAAGATGGCGGCGTTTTGTGTGCATTTGTTGTTGTCACTTTGTTTTCCCTTGACTCCTGTTTTAACAATAGTTCACGCAATATTTTTTAAATCTTTTTAGAATTAGTCAGGGATGCATCCAGTATCCAGATTTAGTATCGACAAGCAGCTGCCGAATTGCTGTTTCTATTTCAATTACAGACTTAAGAGACTTTCAATTTTTGTTGAGCCAACAAAGTTTTCAAAAATTTATTTGACATATTTCCAATTGTGTAACTTAATTCCAATCACAAATCGAAGGATTTTTGAAGGAAAATGCTAAATGTTTGAAACATTCGTTGGTTGACAGCGTAAATCACAGAAAAAGACATGTCAGTGCTAAAATGTCCTTCTCCGTTTTCCATAAAAAGCAACATACATAGAGTTACTAACACAAGCTGTCCCTCAAAGTCTTACATCATTTAAAATGTTAATGTTCGATCGTTTAAATCATACTTTTTAATGGATTCGTGACCACTCATAATGTGTGAACCACTTAATTCATTGGTGCAGTGTATGTTCATGCTATTGTGCATAGATGAGGGTCGACAGAACTCTTGTCACTTTGTGGTGAAGTTGATGGTGCAGTGTTTATATTGACTGTTCTAATGCTTTTTTCTTAATTATTAGATTATCTGCCATCGATTCGATCTTCGATTATCGAGGTTATCGAGATACGACTTATCGATCACTGTGCTGATAGTCGTTGCAGCAATTGGCAAAATATTAAAAGACGTTTTTTTTTTGAGGGTGGGAAATTATCAAATAACTTCTCCCGCTCCGGGCGGAGCGGGAGGGTGTGTCAGACTTTTACTGACTAAATCCCACCCGTGTTCTTTCCGTTACCTGTGTGCCGTGGCCGCGATATCCCTTTCGGACAAACTCGTAACCCTGCCAGGACCTAAACCTAACAAAGACCAAACGAAGATTTTGTTATATTGTTGGGCTGTTGGGCCAATGAGTAAGATTAGGCACACCCGGGACACTCAACTCAACTCAAAGAATTTAATTCAATTAAACCATTTACAGGCACTTTTGAATTGTCAAGGAGTCAGTCAGAAATATGAAACTAGTTGCCCATTCCAAAGCGTAGTAGGTACCTATGGAGAAGAACGGGCAAGAAACTCCACGGACACTCTTTTAAAATCGTATTTATATTCTGCCACCCGACTGTGTCGAATCATGTCGATCCGAATAACTGTTTGTATGATAAAATGATACGAGTACCTAAATGATTTTATTTCCGTAAGTAGGTTTGTACAAAAACTTTTACATGTCAATTATATTTAAAAAATAATAAACACTAGATTAAGTCGGCGTTTCCTCTCTGACTACTCTGAGAAGAACGGCCGAAACGCACGGTCACATTCTTTTTTGAAGTCCAGACATTGTCTTGGTCAGATCATGTGAAGACCATGTAGATTGCTGTCTGAAATTGTCTTTTGAGGGAAGAATTACGGAAATTGAGTAAACCTGTCCAGTTAGTGAACGCATTCGTCGTGCAGCTCAACTCAGAACTTAAGGAGCTCAACGATTCGACAAACAATACTGAAGAAAGGACATTTGGGTAGCACGCCTAAAGAATAATCTGTACTGTTACTGTTGGCCTGCATCATCCCACTGCTGGGCAAAGACACTCCCCACGAATTCCAGCCCATTTGATCCAGGGCTAATGTAGGCCACTCGTCGTTTGTTTTCTCCAGCTCGTCCTGCTATCTTCAACGGGGTCTGCCGTGACACCTTCTGGCTGTGTTAGGGCTCCACATAGTGGTTATTTTGGCCTACAGCTCATTGGGTGTGTACCTACTAAATGATTTAAAATATATTATATAATCATAAAAAAAAAACTTCAGAGCAAACGAATAAAATAACGACCCAGTCCTAGTCCCCTCTCTAGTTTAAAAATAAAAATGTATAAAGCACTCCACTTTTAAATGAATTTCTTTGTCTGTTCATTTTGTAAGCAATTAGTGCATGGACACGCATTACGACTAGTCGCAGTGTTTTAATTAAAATAATGTCGCGAGTGTGCGTGGGTTTTAATGGAACTAGCGTCCATTAGAGATGTGCCGAATATGAGTTTAGCCGAAAGTTCGGTTTCGGCAAAAAACACCAGTGTCAATCGGCATTTTATTCATTTTATTCATTCATAATAAGCGTGCGCCCGATGGTTTCCCACTGGCAACAAAATTCCATAGAGACTTCAATACCATACGCCATTACGGGGTGAATTTTCAAAAATCCTTCCTTAGTGCTTTCTTTCCTTAGTGCAAAGGTCATGCTTCTAGACTGTGCATTGTCTGTCAGTGAATGAATGGATTTAAGATTTTTAACAGGTAGATTGATACCAATCAACAATTTTACGTGTTATTGTTTTATATATGGTACGATAATAATTAGCCTTCTGGTAAAAAGCCCTTCATCATTCGTCATTAAAACCTATATTACTATCCCACTCGGTAATATACTGTTTCACAGCAGGGCGAAGATATATTCAAAATTCAAATCCAAATCTTTATTGCATAACACATGATTGTGTTCGCATGGACCCTGTCGGGCACAAAAATTTCATAAAAAATAGAAAGAAGGGCCATTTAATACAAAGTAAACAAAATGTTTTGGTTTGCCTATGTTTTTTGATCAAGAATAGCATAGAACATTATTTATGGTTTCTATAGATATTTACAAATAAAGTGGGTAAAAATGAAAAAGAGTCTCTTTTTTGCAATAAAAAAGAATAATCTAAAAAGGACAATCAGAAAACTATAAACTCATTAATTGGATGTATACACGATTCACTCAAAGTTCTTAATTTAAATTCAAATATTCGGCCGAAACCAAGACATCGAATGCCGAAACCAACCCCCACATACAGCCCACCTCTAGCAGTCGTATTTATTAAGGCGCTACTACAAAAATTATGGTTGACATTGACTCCATAGTAATTTGCTTGATTGCTATGATAAATCCTGTGACCAATATAAACAACGTAAAAGACCAAAGAAACGATGGATGGACTGTGTCGAAGATGATATGGGTAGAAAGAAGGTGACTAGTGAGACGACGAGTAATAGAGAAGTAGGGAAGAAAAAGACATGTTGATCAATTATAGCATAACCAGTCTATAACGTTCCCACAGTTGGGATTCAGATCTCCTCTCTGTGAGAGGGAGTGGGCCGTAATCCACCACGCGGGCCCAGTGCGGGTTGGTAGATGTCACATGTCTTCGAATTTTTGGTTCTAGGACATGCCGGTTTCCTCACGATGTTTTCCTTCACCGTTTTGAGAGCAGTGGTGATGAAATAATTTACACAAACTAAAGTGTCTGCTTGGGTGCGAACCCACGACTCGGAAGTCGCGGCCATTAATACTAGTGGCCTTACTTCATCTTAGACATGCGTCTGATATATCAAAGCGTATCTAAAAACCGGACTAGACAAACCGATTTCACAAACCCACGGAAATTGGATGGTTTTGATCGGTGCACTTACAATTGAAACTGCGAGCTGGAGGCGCCGGAACCGCTCCTGAAATCGATTTCTAAAAACGGATTTTGAAAACGATTTCAGAAATGTTAACCGTCTAAAAACGCCCATGTCTATTTGTCATCTATGACATCAATACTTGTACAGTAGGCCGCACGGCATTGGTAACAGAACCAGTATAATATGCTGGCCTTACATTCTAAGTTCGAACCCAAGGCACGCACCTCTGACATTTCGTATTCATGTGCGTATTGTATAATTATCACTTGCTTCAAAAACGGTGAAGGAATCATCGTAAGGAAACCGGCAGGCCTTTTTTTTTTTTTTTTTGAGGATGGGAAATCATCAAATGACTTCTCCCGCTCTGGGCAGAGCGAGAGGGTGTGTCAGAATTTACTGACTAAAACCCACCCGTGTTCCTTCCGTTGCTTTCGGACAAATCCGCAGCCCCAGCAGGCATTGGTCTTTCGACCCCGTCGGTTGGTGCTGACATCTCTTTGAGGCGCGCGTGGAACACAACGCGCCGTCGACACGGGCCTGGTCCTTATCGGACGGCGAGCTGCCCATTGCTCACCGTCCGAAACCGGCAGGCCTGAGAGATATTTCAAGACGGTATGTGAAGATAAGTCAGAGGCCCGTGGGCGGCCATATTTATAACTCTGACACCAGGTTAGTCACTAACCACACGAAAAGAAGAATGAAACTCCTTACTACGCTAAGTCAGTTCAAAGGTGAAAGTGTCACCAACGATTCCTGAAATGTTTATTTTTGCTAAGTCAATGCTATTTTTTCTATTTTGGAGTCGCCTAGTGTTTGTAAGCTTTCAACTTTATCTAGACAATATTCCAAAGGATTTGAACCAATGACGCCATTGAGTAGGCCGCAAGGCTTTGAGTGGGTGCCAAACCAACTTTACACTACCACTCGAGAAATTGAAAACAGTCCTTATGTCTTTGGATTAAAGTCTAATTTAGTATTCAGTAGCGTTACCAAACATGTTACCTTTTTCGGTAAGAAGGTCGTTCTTTTAAAGTGGTAGTCGAAAATGTTTGAATAACGAACACAATCTTTGCTAAAGTTTTTTTTTATTTAGTCACAAAAGTATTGAACATAACATCAAGCCGGTATTCCCTGACGTGCTAGGCAGAGGTGTACCTATAGGACACCCACATTCCAGATGGAAAAACCCAATAACACTTTGCCCGAACTGGGAATCGAATCCAAGACCTCATGCTCCGCAGTGGCGCTTGCGATCACTAAATCAAAGAGCCACTACATTTGCGACAACTGTGACATTTGCCTAATGCCGATATTACGTTCCCCGTGCCGAAATTAGGGGCACACCTAAAGCCATTTTTCGGCACATTCGCTCCACTTTCATACAATTTAAATAACGCGGAGCGGTCAAGCTCGAATTGGTCAAATGTAACCAAATAAGGGCACACCGCCCGACAACCATTTATGTAGGACCGGAACTGATGGACGTGATTTGGGTTAACCGTTGCGACAGTTCTGTTGTAAATGTGGACGTGACCTTATTCGGTTTTTAAAATAATATATTTATTGACATAACAGGTCTGCATGTTTTTAAGGCAGTGCTAGCTGCCAGTGGTAGCCGCCAGTGCTAGCCGCCACTGATAGCCGCTAGTGGTAGACGCCAGTGATAGCCGCCAGTGGTAACCGCCAGTGCTGTTTTCAGTTTCCTAGGTAGGTACCTACTTAGCAGTACTTGCAAGTATTGAATTTGGGAACAACACCTTGAATTGCAACACAATATTCGACCAAACACAATTTATCATCCAATGCTGAATATAGGTCACATAAGAAAACCGTTATTCGGAAATACGAGTAACCAACACTTTAGATTTCTGTCCGATAATTGGCTATAAGGTTACCCCTTATACCGTGAAACCAAATAACCTTCGCAGCCTGTGGGTGTAATTATGTATGTCAGACTGTTTGGTGTTATTTTCTCAGGAAGCGCTAGCTTAAGATTATTGTGTACTATACACCCCACGGTTTCACCCGCATAAGTCTTGATCCCGTAAGAATATCGGGATAATAAGTATCCTATGTGTTAATCCAAGTTATAAACTATCTGTGTGCCAAATTTCATCCCAATCCGTTCAGTAGATTTTGCGTGAAACAGTAACAAACATCCATCCTCACAAACTTTCGCGTTTATTATATTAGTAGGATAAAAAGTATTAATCCAAGTTATAAAACTATAATCAAAATCGTTCAGTATTTTTTTCGAAAAAGAGTAGATAACAAACATCCATCCATTCATCCTCACAAACTTTTATAGTAGGTTAGGATTTTCTTTTGATGTAGTGATGTTAAGGGAGTTTATGGCTGATTAAAAGCTGTGCGATTAACTCGATTTGTCAGGGTAAGTTGCGCTTGACGCGGTCAGTTGCTGGATTGTTGACCATCAGCTGTATTACTTTTAAAACACCGAGTAGTTTTAGAAACTGAGACTAACAGACACTGTTATAACCTCCTCCACTTGGGAGCGGTGGTCCAGTCCTCAGTTAGTGTTCACCCTGACTTACCTACCTACCACCTATAATTACTTAGCACTGGGAAAGTGATAGAGCTACGCAGGACGTATAGCTCCATTTCTTTCTCACTGTGAAGAGGTGGTGGTGCAGTTACATGTCATGGGGTTGAACCCAGTCAGGCTGTTTACTTTGTGCTAACGTCGAGAACAAACCAAAAAATATTGAAGAAGATATGAATTTGACATCTACCAACACGCACTGGGCCCGCGTGGTGGATTACGGCCCGATCCTTCTCACAAATAGGAGGCTTGCTGCCTGACAGGCCTTATCAGCCTTAACTTTCCATTACTGGGGCGTCCCACAGTGAAAACGTTTAGGCTGACTTTGCTATGCATGCCGCTATCTAATGACGTAACACATTTTCGTAAGCGATTACGACTCAAACTCAAACTCAAAGCATTTATTTCAAATAAACCAATTACAGGTACTTTTGAATTGTCAAGGGGTCGGTCAGTCAGAAATATGAAGCTAGTTGCCCATTCCAATGCGTAGTAGGTTCCTATGGAGAAGAACGGGCAAGAAACTCCACGGACACTCTTTTCAATCAGAATATTTTCACAAAATATTGGTTACATCATCCATTTTTGTAATTATACATGTGAGAACAATGTAAAAAGACGTGCACGTTAAAAGCGTCAGTAATAAAAATAAAATAAAAAACAATTCAAAAATTAAAATAAATTCAAATAAGCCGTGGCAGCTAAGAGATGACCAGTCCCCACTGACGGCGCCCGTTCACGAACATGACGCATGCATCAGCACCATTTAGCTCAACCATTTTGAAGGGAACTTAACGATCCAACACACACGCCACCACCAGCGAGACATTTGAGTGAGCATGACATACTCACAACCGCCAGGGCAAACTCAAGTCAATGAAAGACGTACCCAGTAAATGGTAACTGTAAAGTAGGGACATAGTGCTCACACATGTGCTATGCAATTATATAATACTAAGAGATTGAATTTATACAATCTAAAGATAGTTTTACAATCTTCAGCAGCTGCAACAATATTTTGAATGCTAATCAATTAGTTTATGCGCCCTTGTGGAGCTGGACCAGCGCTGAGCCAAGCATTTTTGTCGTCGATGTAATCCCCCAACTTATAATATGCTTGGTAGCATAGTGTACGTTTTATACAAGATTTAAATTTCGTTTCGTTCAATTGGAGTATGTGGGGAGGTATTTTATTGTAACATTTCAAACAGTACCCCATGAAGGATGAGTCTACTTTAGCCAGTCTGAAACCCGGTTGAATCAATTGGTCCCTATTTCTAGTCCTATAATTGTGTCTATCACCTCTGTTACTGAAAAGACTTAGATTTTTCCTAACGTACATGATGTTTTCATAGATATATTGACAAGGTACCGTCATGATATTAATATCTTTAAACAGTTCCCTTAGAGAATTGCGTCTGCGGAGGCCATATATTGCTCTGATGGCTCTTTTCTGCAGAATAAAAATAGAGTCGATATCTGCAGCCCGTCCCCATAGTAAAATACCGTAAGACATAATACTATGAAAATAACTGAAATAGACTAGCCTCGCGGTATCTACATCAGTAAATTGACGGATTTTTCTCACAGCATATGCTGCTGAACTTAGGCGTCCTGCAAGAGATGTTAAATGAGGACCCCATTGCAGCTTGGAGTCGAGTGTGATCCCCAAAAAAACAGTTTTATCGATGAATTCCAATTTCTCCCCATTCAATACTATGTCACAATCACTACTTTTAACATTCGGTAAAGCAAATCTAATGCATTTAGTTTTTTTCCCATTTAATACTAAATTATTAGCAGTGAACCAATTTTGGACCTGCAGTAGGGCGTTATTTACGTCGTCAATATTTGATGCACGTCTATTTATCTTAAAAATTAGAGAAGTATCGTCAGCAAATAACACCATTTGTGGTTGTTTTTTTAATAAATGGGGTAGGTCATTTACATATACTAAAAAGAGGAAAGGACCCAATATCGAGCCTTGTGGTACACCCATTTTTACTTTTAGACCGAGTGAATTGACCCCATTAATTTGGACTTGCTGTTGTCTATCATTTAAATAAGATTTTAGCAAACTGAGCGCAAGTTTACCTAGACCGTAATGCTCAAGTTTCAAGAGTAAGGTTTCATGATTTACGCAGTCAAATGCTTTTGAGAGGTCACAAAACATTCCTATGGCATCTTGGGCCCCCTCCCACGCTGTAAATATGTGTTTTAATAAGGTTACACCGGCGTCAGTCGTACAACGTCCTTTGGTGAACCCATATTGCTGATCGTGTAAGATTTGGTTGGTGTTAAAATGATTAAGCATTTGATTGAGCATTACCTTTTCGAACACCTTGCTGAATACCGGCAGCACGGATACTGGTCTATAATTGTTAGTGTCTTTACTGTCCCCAGATTTAAACCATCCATTCCAACCACTTTTGACCATCTTCTAATTGTTAAGTACCTGGTACTTGTTGAAAGACCTACGCTGTCCTCCCATACCTATTAACACTGTTATTTGAAAATATTGTAAAGGACAATTATTTTTAAAAGAGTAACCGTGGAGTTTCTTGCCGGCTCTTCTCCATAGGAAACGACCAATTGGAACCGTGCACCTAGCTTTCTGACGTTTCATAAGTGCCTATGTAGGTTTATGTGAATTAAAATATATATATTTTTTGTTTTTCTAATCTAATCTGTTTCATTTTAACAGTTCAACAACATTCATTGCGTTATTAACGTTGTTGAACAGATTTTTTTCGAACTTATGAAGCAATGGATTAGCAATCTGTTTCAAACGATTCAGATTCCGATTGATTGTGTATTACGCAATTAGGGTACAGCACCCTAATTGCGAACACAGTTTCAATCACAATTTAGATAATTTTGAAGGCTTTTGCTAATCCATTGCTTCATCAATCTGCCTAGACTTTTCCCAATTTGGTCGGCTTCCAGTCTGACTCGAAGCAGCTGAGTACCAATATATTACATGGAGCGACTACCTTTTTGACCTCCACAACCCAGTAACTGGGTAATACGATATCCCTTTGTTAGACTGGTTATTAGACTTTCGGGCTTCTGACGACCCGTAACAACTGTCAAAGATCTCCGAATGACAGCCGGGACCAACGGCTTAACGTGCTTTCCGAGGCACGGAGGAGTCTCGGTATGTTTAGATGTTCACCCATCCACGAACCAACTGCGGCAAGCATAGGTTAACCGGATGGATCGACCCGTGCGGCTGCAACTACATAGGCACGAACTCTAATTTAATAATACTACTACTAAATAATCCATTGCTTCATATGTTCGAAAAAATAGTCTGCTCAAAAACGTAAAAAACGCAATGAATGTTGTTGAACTGTCAAAATGAAACCCTCTGCTACTGTGACTGTTAAAAAGGTATGAGAAACAGGGTGTAAAGTTCACTCATCCTCTATAGAAAAGGGAGGATCCTCCGATCAGACGGGTGTCGTGTCTGGCGGGCAACTGCCCGACGATTGATGTCGTGTGGTGGCAGGGACATCGACGCGAAAACTGACACCATGGATTCAGTACATGATTCTGAACCCCCTCAGTTGAAATTATTCGTCGGATATTAAAAAAAAAAAAAAAAACAATTTCATATAAAAGTGCAATACCTACGCGGTCAAAATGAATGGAACTATGGAACTGCTGTTTTTTTTTAATCATCGCAGGTTGGTTCAGAATCACGCACTCAATCCGTGGTAACAGTTTCCGCGTCGATGTCCCTGCCACCCTGTATATGCTGATCGCGTGGTAAATGCTGCTTGCTTACTTGCTTGCGATGCAGGATTTGTGTGACGTCAGGTCTTTGATGTGTAGTTCGCATGTACCGATGTAGATGGCGCCACAGTGTGTTACACAATATATATATATAAACTTAGCGGTCCCAGCGGTACCAGTACATCAAACAAGCAGTAGGTATTAGCCTACCACAACATAGTTAGACGGCTAGGTTTACGGCCAAGGCTTATAAATACAAAGGGGAATACGGTCAAAGAACTAATGCAGTAAAAACAGACCTCAGGATACCAAACGTTACACGGTCTCAGGGCTGACGCTCTTGGAAATGGAAAAAATAATATTTTTTGTGAGTTCTTATTTTTGCACGACTCATTATTCGAAGCATTAGTGAGTTCGAAGGAAAATTTTGTTTTGCCTCCTTTCTGCAACCGTTTTTATTGCTACACTCCTGCTAGTACATAGAAGCTACTTAATTTATATACCATTGCATAGATAAATGAATGGAGATGAATTCTGTATTTTTCAAAAAAATATTTATTGCAGCAGAGACGAAAAAAACATCAAAATAGTTTTACAGAAATTCCCGTCAATCAAGTGTTAAACCTGAAAACATTGTAGCTTTGAATTGAGTCAATATTTTTTTAATATGTAGGTTCGTTTCACATAAATGAGGAACCCTATTGAAAATTGCTCTTTTATTTAAAGCAGTTTTTTTACGATATATGAGCATTATGAGTCGTGCAGTTTTGAATTTTCCAAAAAAATAAAAATACTTTCGTTCTGACTTAAATCCTAACTAATATTATAAATGCGAAACTGAGTTTGTTACCCGACTGCGGCGAAGCCAAAAAGAAGAACTATGTGTTTGACCTGTAGTCTATAAAAAAAAAACACATAATTGAGAATTTTGGTACTGCTATATTTCAGGATATCGGTTTGTCCCTGCTTGTAGTAATAAATAATCATAAAGTGTAGTGTCATTTAAAAAATCATTAATTAAATAATGACACATATCAAGTAATAGAGCTGTCAGTTTCTTTTTAATCATTTGGATTGATTTGGAAAGACACACTACTGCCTAACCTTTCGAGAAACATAAGCGTGTTATGTGACTAATTCTGTGGACCACCACAACGAAAAGAGTCCATAAAAAGTTGTAAAAAAACATTTATCTGAAGTGCCAACCTTATAACACTACATTTGATCCCCAGTGCTACAACCCACCAAAATACGTGGACAAAAAATATCTTTGTCCGAACCAAGTAGAGCGTGCAGGGACTAACGTATCATAGCCGAAATTATAGCCTTTTGTGGAATTAAGCGGATCGAGATTATAGGGGGCCACAAATAGGAGGCAAAAAAGGGGGAAAAAAGTTGAGTGATTGAGTGAAGACGGACGTTTGAGGAAATGGCTGGTTTTTTGGTTTGTGGCGTTTGTTTTAGTGTGTTTCCGGGTTTTTTGGTGAAAGAAAAATTTATTTAGAGAAGTGAAATATTTTAGTTGAGAGAATGCATTGATATTATCATTGAAATGAAAGGAAATTGTTTATTCTGTGAATAGAATATCGGAATAACTTTTACACGTCATATAAAAAAAATAAGCTCTACGGAGTCGACATTTACTCCTTTTTTTTTCTTCTTACTTCCACTTGGAAAAAAAGTGCGAAACAAACACACGGGATTTTATCCTCTCATTTATATTTTACAACATTTTCAATGTTATCCAAATAAATAGGCATTGTTAGCTCTATTAATAAGTATTATAAAAATATATTATTTATATCTGAAGTAAAGAAAAAAATATTTATGAAAAATATTATTCAAATGATTGAATTTAGAAGCGTAGGACTTTTCCATAAAAGGTGAGCGTAGCTACTCTGTATCAGTTTTTAAGATGTTTTTATTTAATCTTTTTGGCGGAGGTATCCCGCGAAATTCAAATTTTCTTACGTTTTTACAATTTGCAAGTCAATGTCAGGTTGTATCTTGATCTTTATTTCACACTTACGTTTATTACGCTCTTCAGACGGTGATCGTAGTTTTTGTCATAGTGAAGCAGGAAAATACTGCTGGTTTTTTTTGACATAATCCGTAATGTCCTCTTTTATGACACGTACTGAGCTCGGAGTCGTCGTGCTGGAAGCGTCTAAAGATGGCAGTATACTAATCAACGTCGTGGCGCCGAAAGTACGCCAAGCGCACAACTTCTGTCACGGACTGCTTTCTAAGTCAGTTCTATAAGTCATTAGTAGGGAAGTTGTGGATATTCGCATTTGCTACTGCGGAGCTTTCGCATCGATTTGGACATCTGCATTCGCAAGAATTAGTACAGCTGTTCATGCGGATGCGGATGTAGCAAAAGTCGCGACAAGAAAGAAAATGCGGTGGACGCGCCCGTGCTGAACGTACGTGCTCATTAATCAATTTATTAAGTGATTCTGACTATAAAGTAATATAAAGTGAGCATTGTATGGATAAGCAAGATTTCTACAGTTGATAGATTATTTAAAAAGGGAATTTACAATGCACCGGTGCAAAGTGACATTTGGAAAACATATCTTATGATACATATAATATATGAAGTAAATAATATTTGAAGTGAAAAAGTAGATAATATTTGAAGTAAAAAGTAGATAATATTTGAAGTAATAAAGTAGATAATATTTGAAGTAAAAAAGTAGATAATATTTGAAGTAAAAAAGTAGATAATATTTGAACTAAAAAAGTAGATAATATTTGAAGTAAAAAGTAGATAATATTTGAAGTAAAAAGTAGATAATATTTGAAGTAAAAAGTAGATAATATTTGAAGTAAAAAAGTAGATAATATTTGAAGTAAAAAAGTAGATAATATTTGAAGGCTCACATCCGCATCCGCTGATGTGAAAAAATCTGCACTAATGACATCCATGGTCATTAGTGTCGTAATGTGAGTCAATGTTGACTCGCTTGATTTGTATGGAACGTGTTGTCACTGACACTTCTAGCAGCGGCTGTCGAGGCGTGCTCTGTGATGGATGATACACCTAAAAAAACACCCGCCATTTTCTATCAAAGAACCGAAAATCCAAAAGGCTCATTACCATTTCCATTAAATAAACATTATTTTGCCTTCCCTATTTCCTAGTAATTGTTTCTGAGACTCCACCCATGTTGATAGAACGCTGACAGAATACATTAATGTTATTTCACTAATTGATTTGATATTCAGATTTAATAAAATATTTGTTTCTTCTTTTTTTTTTGTGCAGCTTAATAAAAAAGGTAATGCATACAAAGTAAATGCCTGTAATTGTTTCATATTATAATGTATAGCTTGTTCACTCTGAAATGACGCGTCCGCATTTTATGCACAAGCCATGGCGCTGTTTACGTAAATTGCGGCTGTGGAGCGCGTCATTTCAGAGTGGACATAGTATGTATGTCCACTCTGAATTGACGCGCTCCACAGCGCTTCACTCATGAAAACTTCTGAAATTAAGCGACACCAGACCTACCATTCTTCTTTATCACACTCTTCGGACGGTGATAGTATTTTTTTTTGCCATAGCCAAGCAGGAAAACTTTGCTGCCTTTTCTTGAAATAATCTGTACTGTCTTCTTTAATGATATAAACTGAAAAACAAGAAGCCAGTTTGTTTCCAACAACCGAGAATCCAAAAGGCACGTTACCGTTCCCTTTAAATAAACACCTTCCGCATTTATAATATTTAATGTTATTTAAATATCATAAATCCGCAAGCGAGTTTGTTTGTTTGTTACGCTTTCACGCTAAAACGGCTGAACGGATATGGATGAAATTTGGCTCATGGGTAAACCATGATCTGGAGATGGATACGTGTCGGATTTTTATCCCGATATTCCTGCGGGATCGAGACTTATGCAGGTGAAACCGCGCAGCCAGTGTAATATATAATAATATTATAAATATGAAAGTTCGTATGTTTGGATGTTTGTTACTCAATTACGCAAAAACGGCTGATCGGATTTGGATGAACTTTGGCATATAAATAGCTTTATGCCAAAAATACGTTTTTGTGTCATAATTTCCGAAAATCACGCGGGTGAAGCCATTGGCAAAAGCTAGTGGTTTCTAAGACACCACCCAAGTTTATAGAACGCTGTCAGAATACATAAATATATTTCTCTAATTGATTCGGAATGAAATAGCTTTCACAAGTTGTTTAGCAAATTCTCGGGAATTTAATCTGAAACGGAACACTTAGTGAAGTGGATGTTGAGTTTTATCGAGAATTAATTTAATGTTGATGTAATCAGAGAATGTATAATTAATGTCATAAAAATCTATACTATTAATAATATTGAGAGAGAGCGAATATTGTGAGTTTTTTGTGTATATGTGGAGGGTAACCTCCGGAACCAAATTCTCTTATTTGAAAAATTCCTTCACCATTTGAAAGTTGACAGATGGACATAGGCTATAATAATACTCGTATATTATATAAGTACTAGCAGTGCCCCGCGGTTTCACCCGTATAAGTCTCGATCCCGTGAGAATATCGGGATAAAAAGTATTCTATGTAATAATCCAAGTTATAAACTACCTGTGTGCCAAATTTCATCCAAATCCGTTCAGTAGTTTTTGCGTGAAAGAGTAACAAACATCCGTACTCACAAACTTTCGCGTTTATAATATTAGTAAGATTTACAAAAAAAGTACTAAATAATACTAATAACATACTATCTTGAATTCATGTAAGCCTAGTACATTTTGTTACGTTACTGCCAGAACTTGTGCACAACGGTTCATGAACATTATAGTGTGCGTTACTTACTAAGGCCCGTATTTTAGAACCTCGCTCAGAACTCAAGCATTACTTAGAACTTGTTTAAAGCCTTTTGATTGTTTGATAGTAGTTTTAAGTAATGCTTGAGTCTTGACCGCCGTCTTGAGTGAGTTATACGGGCTTTAGACCCGTATTACAAAAAACTCACTCAACACTCAAACATTACTTAAAACTCGTTAAAAAACTTTTGATTGGTTGAAACTAGTTTTAAGTAATGCTTGAGTCTTGAGTGAGGTTCTGTAATACGGGCCTTAGTCTTGAAACATTTTATGGATGTTAAGAATAACGAGAAGAACCGTTTAACGCTTTCAGTGAGCTAATACGATTGTTCATTTAAGTGCTAGTTTTTTTTGGTTTTTGTTTTCGTAAATGCTGGATTTCTTCAAAACGGTAAATATTTTTTTACCTAATTAATTGCACAAATTAAGAGCTGAAGAGGGCGCACAATCATTGGTTTCCGAGAAACAAGATTCTGCAAAACGTTACTTCAGCAGGAAAGTAAATATCTCGAAATCCTTAAGAAGCACAAATTTCATTTTCGGCGAACATTTACGCAAAAATATAAGCTATCCGCCCATGTAGGTACTTTATTTCTCTCTCTGGTTATTTGTTGAAAATATTCTTGCTGGAAAAACGTTACTCCAGGATAAGGTTTTATTATTTTTTCCAAAACTGTCACGCACAATTTTTTTACTTAGCGTAAATTTACTGCAGATTACGCTCTAATTATTCGTTGAACTCAATTCATTCTAGAAGAGATTTCCTTGCTGGGGTAACGCACACAACAGAATATCGTCTTTAGATATAAATTGTAATAACTGCCTCATTGATCTAGTGGCTGCAGGTGCTATTGCTGAGCATGAGGTCCTGGGTTCGATTCCCAGGTCGGGCAAAGTGTTATTGGGTTTTCCAATGTGGAATTTCTCAGTAGCAACCCGGAGTCTGGTCATCTGTGCCCGGTTGATGGCAATAGGCTCGCCCCCTATTACATGGGACTTAAACGTTCCTGGCGAAATGTGGGTGTACGTAATCTGCGTTTGCAATTCATTTGCCAAACATGTAAACAAAGACGAGTTTTAGAAAAAACAACTGTAATGTAACACATAAGGTTCAGTTTGCGCTACAACTTCATATTTTTTATGACTTTTTCAACAATACTAGTCGGTCTAAAATCAACTTTATTTACACTTGTATAAAGTTGATGTTTGTCTAGAAATGTGGGTGGACGTAGTACACCTCTGCCTAGCCCATTTGGCAATAGAAGCGTGATGTTATGTTATGTTTCCTTCTAAAACACCACCCAAGTTGATTGAACACCGACAGAATACATTACTGTAATCACTAATTGATTCGGAATGAAACGACTTTCCCGAGTCGTTAAGCAAATTCTCGGGAATTCAGTAACTAATCAATCACTAATTCAACTAAACAGTTTGCGTTTTATCGAGAATTAATTTAGTGTTGATTAATGGATGTTTTTGATCTCCGGGTAGGGTTTTAAAGAGAAATAGACTTGAAATTTTCGAACCATAAAAATGCTTTTATTTGCATTGGTTTTATTTGTCATGTAGTTTTCAGATGTCTAAGTATTGCTACTAGTTAAACCAACAATAAACATCCCATAATGTTCCCACTGCTGGGGCACAGGCCTCCTCTCTTCGAGGGAGAGTGAGCTGTAATCTACCACGCGAGTCCAGTCCGGTTTGGTAGGTCAGATGTCTTCGATTTTTTGGTTTTAGGACACGCCGGTTTCCTCACGATATTTTCCTTCACCGTTTTGAGAGCAGCGGTGATGAAATAATTTACACAAGGTAATGCGCCTGCTTGGGGTTGAAGTTACGACCTACAAATCGTAGTTCGGGGCCGACACCACTGAGCCAGGATTCGCTGACAGCGGGATTTTGACAGTTCAACAACATTCATTGCGTTATGTACGTTGTTGTAGGAGCTCGTGGCTAAGTAACAACAGCTGCACGGGTCGATCGATCAGGTTAAGCTACGCTTGCTGGGCTTGGTCCGGGGATGGGAGACCATCTTTAATTGTCGAGATTTCTCCGTGCTTCGGAAAGCCCGCTAAGCCGTTGGTCCCGGCTGTCATTTCTTTGAGATCTTTGACAGTCTTTACGTGTAGTCGGGTAGTTTTTTATTTTTGGAATTCGTTTATTTGTTTACTAATTTGTTTATTTATTTAGAAGTATTATAATTATGTATTAGGTATATTGAAACTGTTTGTACTCCCAGTCACTTGTCCATAAGGGTTCATTAGAAAACCAGCGTCAGGCAGCATTTGTCTGGCATTAATGCTGAAATGAACCTTTTTGGCGCAGCCGTGAGGCACACACTCATTGCCAAAAGATTACTTCCACTTTTAGTTTGTTTTTTATTTTGTGTTTCACGAACTGTGTCCAAATAAACGTTTTCTTTCTTTCTTACTTTTTAGTCAGAAGCCCGAAACTCTGACAACCAGTCTTACCAAGGGGTATCGTATTACCCAGTAACTGGGTTGTGGAGGTCAGATAGGCAGTCGCTCCATGTACAATACTGGTATTCAGCTGCATCCGGTTAGACTGGAAGCCGACCCCAACATAGTTGGGAGAACGCTAGGCAGATTGATTTACGTTTTTGAGCAAACAATCTTTTCGAACATTCCGTATGTTCGAAAAGTTTATTTAGCAATATCCTTCAAAATCATTCAGATTGTGATAGAGGTGTGTTACTCGTACGCAATTAGGCGGTTGGACAAATCATCAGCACTATAATTAACAATATTTGTTTACTTATTTTTATGACACATTGTTTTTCTAGGTTATGTTCTTTTCTTTGTGCAAACTGTAAGTAGTAGAAAAATACACGGTTCCTTTAAAAAATGAAGTAGCAAAAAATTTGCCTTTTGAGAACTTACAACGCCATTTTGCACGAGATTTGAATTTTAAATATTTCTTCTCACAAACGCGAAATAAAAACGTCTACAAGTACCTGACTAAGGTTTTCGTCAAATTATTATTCTATTCTGCAGACTGTGCATAAGTGATCCGAATTTTGATTAGGACTACGTCAAATGGTTCATTATCTATCTTCTATACAGGGTGGCAGGGACATCGACGCGAAGCCGGCTACCATGGATTCAGTACATAATTCTGAACCCCCCTACGTTGAAATTTTTCGTTGGTTATTAAAAAAAAAATCTGCTGTTTCATAGAAAAGTGCAATACCTACGCGGTCAAAATGTATGGAACAGCTGTTTAAAAAAAAAAAAGACGTACTCTACCTAGAGTACGTCTTTTTCGGGTAACCACTGATAATACAGCATCATGGTGAGTGGAAGCCTTCTTGTCACCAGCCATAACTTATAGCTGTCTACTATTTCTGTTTTGTGCTCATGATTATATCATTCTGCCGAGCCTTTTCCCAACTTTATTGTGGTCGGATTCCAGTCTAACCGGATGCAGGTGAATACCAATATTTTACATGGAGTGACTGCCTATCTGACCTCTACAACCCAGTAACTGTGTAATACGATACCCCTTGGTAAGACTGACTGACTTTCGGGCTTCTGACGACCTGTAAAGACTGTCAAAGATCCACGAATGACAGCCGGGACGAACGGCTTAACGTGCTTTTCGAAGCACGGAGGAGTCTTAGTATGTAAAGATGGTCACCCATCCACAGATCAACTCCAGCAATCGACCCATGCGGCAGTTATTACTTAGCCACGAGCTGTTCGTGCTCGTGAGTATATGTGGATCTATTTTGTTTTATTTTCTGTGTTCCTCAAGTTAATTATGTTTTTGTATGCACGTGTTGTGACAAACAAACCAATTTTTCTTTCTTACTTTCTTTCAATAGTACATCCACTCTTCGCCAGTCGCAAATAATGATGATAATTTACATATTTGTAAAAATATCACGGTTTTACTCTCCAGCATTTCCGCTCAGTTTATGATGATGGACTCCGGTTGAGTTTGAAGCAAGTCGGATTACCCCGACTAAACTATTCTATTAAAAGAGAGAATTTGACCTAACTTTAATACGTAGGTATAACTATTTTTCGCGCCGATGTCCTGCCACCCTGTATATCTTTTCATTTTTGTCTGTTTTTTCTTACAAAAACTGTCAGACGTCAATTTTATTCTTTATTAAAAGTATTATTTATTTCATTATTTACATATAAATTATAGTGTTAAATATTAGAATTTAAAAACATTTAAAAATATAAAAATATAAATTAAAATATAATAATTTGTAGCCACGGGTATCGGGAACAGGGTCCAAGCTACCGGCGGTCAGGGCACCAGAGAGAGGAACCTCCTGACAATGCGAGCTGTGTCCAGGAGTACCGCTTTCTGAATCAAGCCCGCAATCGAGCTGCCGAACGAGAGCCTCCTCAGGTGTTAGTCGAGGCTCTTGGCAATTAAGCCATTGGCTGATACGACTATCGGCACAATGATCGCTGAGTCCACATCCCACATGTCGACCACCTCGCGAGCTAACTCAAGATTAAGTATTATTATTTACTAGCTTTCGCCCGCGGCTTCGCTCGCGTGGAAGTCGGAAATTATCCCATGAAAACGTACTACCGGGATAAAATGTACCCTACGTGTTAATCCAGGCTATAAACTATCTGTGTACCAAATTTAATCCAAATCCGTTCAGCCGTTTTTGCGTGATTGAGTAACAAACATCCAAACATACAAACATTCACATTTATAATATTTGTTATATAATATATAGTAGGATAGTAGGATTCTAGACATCTGCTGGGGTTGCGGGTTTGTCCGAAAGGGATATCGCGGTCCCGGCATACGGGCAACGGAAGGAATACGGGTGGGTTTTAGTCAGTAAAAGTCTGACACGCCCTCTCGCTCCGCCCAGAGCGGGAGAAGTCATTTGATGATATCCCATCCTAAAAAATAAAAAAAAGGATTCTAGACTTTGAAAAACAGCCCTAAATATAAAACAGGTAATCGTATAATCCATCACACGATCATTATTCTTCATCAAAATTTAATTTCATAAAACTAATCACTATAACCTTCAAATAACCGTTAATAAATGGTACTGATGACGTCACCAACCCCACCCACTTATCCGCACAGTGGGTACACGATCATGTATTGTGTACAAAATTCGCCCAGTCACCGACCGTTTAGCACTGTGTGCCAAACCAGTTAGCTAGGTGGACAAAAAACTTCATGTGCTATGTTTGATTTGTGGTGCATTAACCTTGGTTGTCAGAAAAAACTTTACTTATATATACGTATTTATAAGTGTATCGGTCCAGTAGTAACCGTTATAATTAATAGGCAGGTACTTGAGAGAAATAATAAAGATTTAATCGAGCGGAAAATAGGAGCTCTGATTAATAATAATTATAATAATGGCTAACGGTTAATGGCCTAATAGCGGAGAGCCTCGACCAACACCTCAGGAGGCTCTCATTGCGCGGCTGGGTCAACTGGGCCCCAAGGGCTTGATTCAGAAAGCAGTTCTCCTAGACACGGCACGCATAGTGAGGAGGTTCCTCTCTCTAGAGCTCTGACCACCGGCAGCTTGGACCCTGTTCCTGATGCCGATGGGCCACAATTTTTTATATTTTTAAATGATTTAGTATGGTTTTTATAAAAATATTTAAAAATGTAAATAATAATATGTTTTTATTTGACGTAACAAGTACACATACAGGGTGACACTTAATCATACGTGGAAATAGCCTGGTACAAAATATTGATCAATGACCCCTATGCTAGGTAAAAACCTGTGTTACAGGGGTCATTGTTATT
Organism: Agrochola lota; assembly: GCA_947364205.1. Taxonomy (NCBI): domain Eukaryota; kingdom Metazoa; phylum Arthropoda; class Insecta; order Lepidoptera; family Noctuidae; genus Agrochola; species Agrochola lota. The sequence continues at coordinate 10,527,196 of OX376245.1, read as the reverse complement.
GAATAATAAACTCAAACTCAAAGCATATATTTCAATTAAACCAATTACAGGCACTTTTGAAACGGGCAAAATCCTGGGTACATCATTCTAGTTGTCTATAATAAGACACCAAGAATGATGTATCCAGGATTTTGCCCGTTCTTCTCCATAGAGATCTACGTTTTGGAATGGGCAACTAGCTTCAACTTTCTCACTAACTGACCGATTCTTTGACCATTCAAAAGTGCCTGTAACAAACATACAAAAAAAAGGCAACAGGCGAATTGAGAACCCCCTCCCTTTTGAAGTGGGTTAAAAATAAGTCCTGGCAGTCAAGATAATATTCATCACAATGATGTGAGGGACTAGTGGCTAAAGAACGCCGTTCTTGATGTGATTAATTCATGGATGGGAGAACGTTCTTAACAAATTGAGGCCCCAACGTCAAGACATTTTACTGGTTACGTAGGTCAACAATAAAACACTTATAATCAAACTTTTGAAATCTAGGCAAACTTGCTACATACTAGACAAAGCCCTAGGCTGGATGCCATGGCTAAATATATATAAATTCTAAAGAATCTTGTTAAATCTTCGATCTCGAAAAGCAACTTTTCAGTTGCTTAGCCTTTTCCCATGTTGGGGTCGGCTTCCAGTCTAACCGGATGCAGCTAAATACCAGATTTTTTGCATGGAGTGACTGCTTATCTGACCTTCACAACCCAGTTACTGCATATTCAGCCTATAACATTCTCACTGCTGGGGCTCAGGACTCCTCTCTATGAGAGAAAGTGGGCCGTAATTCACCACGCGAGCCCAGTGTGGGTTGGTAGACGTCACATATCTTCGAATTTTTGGTTTCTTCACGATGTTTTCCTTCACCGTGTTGAGAGCAGTGGTGATGAATTTAAATACAAAAAGAAAAGGGGCGCCTAGGTTCAACCTAACGACATACAACTCGTAATTCGGGGCCATTACCACTGCCCTCGTTTACTGGGTAGCAGGAACCCTCTCATAAAGGAAATAATTATGATTTTGGATAGAAAAACCCCTTTGATATAACATTATAAAAAAAAAAAAACCATATACGTCGTGGTGCTTTAATGGTGACATTAATTTAACACATTTTTACGGATTATTGTTTTCTTTTTATGAAAATATTTTAATTTCAATAAACGTTATTATTTATTGATTTATAAAAATAAAAAACTAAAATAGCTTTTTGGAGCAATCTGTACTTAACAACTGTAGCGCAGAGGTCATTTACGGAGGTCACGGATCATAACATCGCATCAATGAAAATAAAACGAATAAAGTCCAAAGAGAAGGCGAATTGAAGGAAAGGGAGAGGCCCTATGTCGGCGAGCGTATGATTTTTTTTTTTTTTTTTTTTTTTTTTTCTTATTCTATTTTTATGATTACTGCCCACTAGCCCTCCCTGTGTGTTAAATTAATGTCGCCATTGTAGCGCCACGTTGTATATCAAACAATCAATATTTTATTTCACTAGTTAGCCACATTTCATATTTCCATACAGTAATATTGCCAAATTAATCAAAACAGGTAAATATTTGACAGCTATTTGCAACGTTGCCAACTTTTAGGATAAGCGCTCTTAAGCTCACTGCGCAGCATCGCAACTAATTAACAATATCACAACGAAGTTAGGTGACATTTAAATACATAATGATACCCTAATCAAAACCAACTTGTGACTTTAACTGGAAAACTCCGCCTCTCCACAAACAGCTTCAGAAATTCTAATTATCAACATTAGGAAAACAAAAAGTTTTATACGAAAAAGTTTGTATGTCGGTAGCTACTGCGACTGGCGCATAAAGGTACCATTCCGTACCCGACCGCAGGAGGCAACTGCAGGCGAAGTGTCGCGGCGTCATGTCGCTGCAGTCATGATTCCGAACCCGACCGCAGGCGACAGCAGCCCGTATTCCGGTCAGTAGATAGAAGATAGGAAACGTGTTACCGCTCGAGCGTTGGCGGCACTACTAGTCTGCGGTCGGGCTACACGTGTCGCCTGTCACTCGACCGTAGCTGCCAACGACGTGTCGCTAGCTACGGAAGGTATTTCATAGAAATTTATAGAAACCAGTCGACGTTGCCTGCAGTTGCCTCCTGCGGTCGGGTACGGAATGGTACCTTAAGTACGAAAAACCAGGAGCATTTGCCTCCCGGGCGCGCGGGCGTGATCTGCAGTGGCCTATATGGAAACCTCTCAATCGATTGCGTACCTACCCAACTAGGCCGCTACAGATACAATTTATCGTAGTGGGGGATTCTTAACACATCTAACACCCAGTATGAGTATGGTGCTTCTGATCATGCTCCATTTGCTGGAGTGTCCTAAGGGCCCGTTCAACTGCACCTCGGATGACCTAAAGAATACCACTGATGCCGCAATCAACGTGGCCACCTACTTGGTTCAAGCAAAACAAAAATAAAATAAAAAAAAACGATCAAGAGTACCCTCGACACGAAAAGAAGACGAAAAAACCGGAAAAAAATTGTAAAACATAATAGAATAATTTTGATTGGCACGGGGCACGTGGCTAAATAATAATATTGAATGATTTAAGGGGAACCCACGCTTGCTGAGGTCTGTAGATGGGTGATCTTTATTGAGACACCTCCGTGCCTCGGAAAGCACGTAAGCCATTGATTCCAGCAGGAAATGTCACGAGCTCTTGTTTTTACCGGTATTAGGCATTGTCTTACATTTAAAAAAAATATGTTTGGTCGAAAAATAGCCCTCGTCCTTTAGCTTTTTTTTTCGGGATTTATTTGTCATAGGTAGGAAATATCGACTTTCGCTAGCTTATAAAAATATTAACGTGTTAAAATGATTTTAGCATTTCAGTCACAGTTGAAATAATTTTATTTCTTAACTTTAATAAATATGTAGATATACTTCTATAAAAAGTCCGTTTTATATTTATTTCCGAAGCGCGGTGGCATTTAACCCACGGCTGAGATATTAATAAAAGATAACATGTTTTTTCCACGCCTACGCGCGCTCGACCCACTGTGCGGTGTTAATCTCTTTAATACCTATTACTTATATTAGATTGATTGCTAGTTTTTGTCCGCACTGTCTGGAGTTTAGTGACTTCTAAAGAGGGCTTTCACATTTATTTTGTGAGTTTGATATTAAGTTGGCCACCTATTTAAACGGGACGCCTTGGTTTCATAAGCAATTACTTTGAAAAAAATACAGATTTGTAATAGGTTTTATTTAGCTTCACTTTCGTTAAAACAAAATCCATGTGAGAACCAATCAATCTGTCTAAACTTTTCCCAACTATGTTGGCGTCGGCTTCCAGTCTAACCGGATGCAGCCGAATACCAGTATTTTACATGGAGCGACTGCCTATCTGACCTCCATGACCCAGTAACTGGGTAACACAATACTCCTTGGTAAGACTGGTGGTCAGACTTTCGGGCTTCTGACGACCCGTAACGACTGTCAAAGATCCACGAATGACAGCCGGGACCATCGGTTTAACGTGCTTTCCGAGGCACGGAGGAGTCTCGGTATGTAAAGATGAAGAAGAAAGAACCAAGGACCAACCCCGGCAACCGTAGCTTAACCTGATGGATCGACCCGTGCGGCTGTGATTACTTAGCCACCAGTTCCTTCGGAGACTACCATTAACGAATTATTGCAAGTACTCAATACAAGGAAAAAATTGAGTACGTTTCATTAAAAAAAACAACAGACGCCAATAGTTTCGTTTTCCAGACGAAATCAGAAATGGTGTGGCGCGAAAAGTCAAGCGACAGAATTAAAAAAAAAACGAGCGAGCCTTACAGTAGTTGCATAAGATGTGTAACATCTGGTATCTTGGCTGACTGTACCAACCTCTTAGAAATGGGTTGGTACCATCTGACGGCCAACTCTAGCACCGCGCGCGCTCATTGGGTAAATCAAATAGCGCGCGCTTCCTCGGCGTCCGGTTACTAACTTCCGTCCCTTTTCACGAAATCACTCCCACCGAATGCAGGAAAGCGAGAGAAAAAACTGTTACTCAACAAAAAAGTAAAAATATCGTTGCATTTTCTTGCCTTCGCTGGCACTTTAACAAAAAAGTTGTCAGTAACCTCATCGAATCAAGTCTTTTCTTTGAATGACCAGCGGGTAATTGCGTAACACGCTCACAGTAGCAATGGCTTTCATTTTGACAGTTCGACAACATTCATTGCGTTATTTACGTTGTTGAGCAGATTTTTTTTTCGAACATATGAAGCAATGGATTAGCAATATCCTTTAAAATCATTGAGATTGTGATAGGGTGTTGGAGTAAAGTCAAGGTATATTTGAAGATAAGCCATAGAACACGGGGTTTTAAAGTTTACCATATGAAATTATACACTAGTGCTGTTTCAGAATCATATTGAATGTGATTGGTTATTTGATGCATCGCCAATCATTATAAGTAGGTACACACTCAAAACAAGGAAGAGAACTTGCAAGGATCATCAAGAATAAAATACGTACGACTCCCAGCCCTACTAAAAACCACGAGTTTAAAACAATGATGTTGTCGTACTCGTACCTACGTTATATTTCTTTCACAATGGGTGCCACCAACCATATATGGTTGCCGGAATGACCGCGAAGAGTGAGTAACCGATGAACCAAAAAGCCCCGTTATGTCTTCAGTTGTTGCAAAAAGTTTATTGCTTTTAATTACGCTCTTCATGTGGGCGATATATTTTTATGGTGTGGGCGGGGTTTCTTTGAGCTTTGCTGTTTTTTTTTCCATAAAAAAGCAGTTATGATCGTTGGTATTACTAAAGAATATTTTTGTAACAGAGTCGGGCAAAACATGTAACTTTTTAAAAATTACTCGATTCCTCAATTTAAAATCTCTACTCTTTTGGGCGTTGTTCTTTTGGGTTACAGCTATCATTAGACTTTGATATCTGATTTCCTAGACCGAGGGTAGTATATTAAAAAAATAAAGAAACCTAATCATGATAATAATCAGACTAAGGTTTGTTTAAGGCGGCGATAACCGACTTTTAATGATTTTCTACTGAAGATCACGTCTAAACGAGTAGTGTTAATGATTTGGAAAAAAATATATGTTAAATAAGAGCATTTTTTTAATAGCTTAATATAGGAATATTTAGATTATGTTTATATTACGTAGTGAAATTAATTTGTAAAGTTATGTCTAACGCGGATTTGTAAAGTTATGTGGACTGAGAATCACGCAAAATCTATCAAGGGTATTTTTCTAAAACCTTCACCATTTTAAAAATAATTAAATTATTGATCTTTTAGTATATGTGTTTTATTAAAATACATGTTGTTTTATGTATAATAAATTAATAATGCGTCTTATTTGGGACAGCGCTCATTGATGGGCGAGTCCTATTACTGACTGGACGTACGACGTGTTACGTGAGCTCAGTACAGAACACGCAAGCTAACCACTCAAGGTCACTGGCATATATTAACTGCGTCTTAAGGATGGATTAAGAGTGGTTCGACGTATTTAAGCTTCCGTATTTGGGAGTGAAATATCTGGTGTTATTGTTCGAGTTGAGTTGATTCGGGCCGAGCTGTCACTGAGCCAATTCAACAACTGAGGAGGTAATCTTTTTTTTTCTTTTCCATATGGAAAAAAAAATATGAAAAATTTGAACCCCTTTTTACGAAAATTACGCGGACAGAGCAGTATGAAAGGCACAGTTAAAATTTATATGGAAAAGGAGTGCAGAAAGCTAATATTTTATATAATATGCATTCGAAATACTCGTAAATTAAATTAATAAAAAAAACATTACACACACTACCATGCGTTTGACACAAGATGAGATGAGATGATACACCTTAGAATATTGACAATTTAAATAAATTTATTATGGTCGAATTTCGACCACTAGGCGACCACTAGTCATAATACCTACGACCCATCCATAGCTAGACAAACTCTCAATAACATAGCTACCATACCCTGAAGGCAATACATGGAAATGCCACGACGTGGGTTGACACGACATTATTTTACTCGTCACGTTCATTCTTTGAACAATAATCATGCTCTATGGTTGCTAATAAGAATATTATGAACATGCTCGTTATGTAATATGGGTCCGGGAAATATGTATAGGAAAGTCATATTTTATAATAATGCCAAAGAATGTCTATTCACCGGGAGGAGACCCTTGAAAAGGACATATAGTGACCTTATTAGTGGTGTTCTTCAGAAAGGTCAGTACTCGTAACAGGCGTGCGTGTATGACCAGATGTACATATCCTATCCTATACTATTGAACGAGCAATATTTGTATATTTATATATATATATATTTATATTTGTAATCACGTTCTCGAAAATGGCTCTAACAATTTCAATGAAAGTTGCAATATACGGGATCGGTCGATCTAGCTAAGTCTCATATCTGGTAAAATTCGTTTTCTCCGTATTTTCACCCGAGCAGAGCTCGCTCGCCCAAAGTTTAGAACAAGATGGCTACCTTAGAATAATGACATGGCAGCATGGAATTAGTAAGTATCTACTATCATTGCAGCATGGAATCAGTAAGTATCTTCTATCATGGTAGCATGAAATTAGTATGTACTATACATGGAATTGGTATGAATTATCCTGTACTATTAAATGAGCATTCTCTATTTCCACCTGAGCAGAGCTCGGTTGACAAGATACTGAAAATAATCGAAGCAAAAGAAGTATGTAAGGATCGTAGTAGGTGGCTCTGTAGTTTCTGCTTACCATGGAAGAAGGCCTTTATGTATGTTTATGTGAATGTCTATCTTGTTTATGGTGGGTGGAAAAATCATTAGATATGTTCTACCGTTACCTTTTACCTACCAGTATCTTCATCTATCCAACCTTTTCCCACCTATGTTGGAGTCGGCTTCCTTAATATAATACCAGTATTTTACATGAAGCGACGTCCACAACCCAGTCACTGGTAACACGATTACCCTTGGTAAAGCATGCCACAAATAAATATGTCGTAGATTTTTTTATTTTATTTTGGAAGAGAAAACTGTAGCCCGTTCTTTTGACGTTAACCTTGAGTCATATTTTAAGACACAACAATATTTTCCCCGTAGGTATCCTAAACTTGACTGTTTTGTTGTTCTTGTGGTTGCAAGCGCTACTGAATGAGGTCCTGGGTTCGTTCGATTCCCAGGTCGTGCAAAGTAGCTCGCCGTCCGATAAGGACCAGGTCGACAGCGCGTTGTGTTCCACGCGCGCCTCAAAGAGATGTCAGCACAACGGAAGGGGTCCGATGCCTGCCGGGGTTGCGGGAAAGTCCGAAAGGGATACCGTGGCCCCTGGCAACGTACAGGCAACTGAAGGAACACGGGTGGGTTTTAGTCAGTAAGAGTCTGACACTCCCGCCCGCTCCACCCAGAGCGGGAGAAGTTATTTGATAATTTCCCACCCTAAAAGAGTCGTGCAAAGTGTTATTGGATTTTTCCATCTGGAATTTAGCAGTAGCAGTCCGGAGTCTAGATTTGTGCCCAGTTGATGGCAATAGGCTCGTCCCCTGTTACATGGGACGTAAACATAACTGGCGAAATGTGGATGTACAATTAGGAACACCTCTGCCTAATCCTTCGGGGAATACGGGCGTCAAGTTATGTTATGGATCTTTAATAATTATGTATTGGCAAGTTTGCCAGGTCATACTTTGCAGGCTGGGACCACGGACAATACAAGGTAATTCCCAAACATCGACACAAACCATTTATTCTTTTACTCTATAATTATGTGCCGTTATCTTCAATCATAATCCAAAAAAACATTAATTAAAGTAATAATCGCCCTCTCATCAACCATGAATTTCATACAACGTTAAACAGCGGTTCAGATAAATTAATGTTTTCACACTAAAATCATATATAACATGAGGTTAACGGCACTGACTTAAACCGATTAAATTACACGGTTTTGATTTTTGGCCACGATTAAAGGCTTGTGCAGACCAGCGCGACTTGTCGCGCGACGCGACACCGGTTATTGTTATACTGTGAAGTTTTCTTAGAAATTGTATTGTTCGTGTCGCGTCGCGCGACAAGTCGCGCTGGTCTGCACAAGCCTTTAACGTGGCTTGGCACACTGGCCGACTAATGTAAAGACTAATAAAGTCTTTTTTTCCAATTGCTGTTATTTTCATATAAACGAATATCAACTTTTAGTAGTGTAAATTAAGTTGATTTCACAATAAATCGTACTAATGAAAAAGTCAAAAAAATTGTAGCGGAAACTGAAATTTATGCGTCGATATTAAAGTGGCTTTTCCAAAAACACTTATTTGTTTACATCTTTGGAAACTAAATCGCGAATTATAGTGCGATGGACATTCGAACTAGATTTTTAATGCGTAGTGGATAGAAATGGATTGTAACATGGAAAAAATGTGGGTTTAAAGCACGGTTTTTTTTTCATAGAAGTGTGGCTCGTGGCTAAATGGTAACAGCCGCACGGGTCGACGGTTTAGCTACACTTGCCGAGGCTGGTTCGTGGATGGTTCGACAATCCGTCAAATATCGAGACCCCTACTGCCTCGGAAGGCAGGGTAACCCCGCGTCCTAGCGATCGTTCCGGGAATACGCGATCGTCGAATGCATACGTCACTTTTTGTTCGGTGATCCTGAACGCGTGGTCACGACGATACGAGGGCGTTTACCGGTTTTCCCAACAAAAACCATCCGGTGACCATTATGCGCCCGACCGATCGCGTATTCGCGCCGCCTTAGCCGTCTGTCCCGGCTGTCATTCGTAGATCTTTGACAGTCGTTACGAGTAGTCAGAAGCCCAAAAGTCAGACAACCAATCTTACCAAGGGGTATCGTCGTGTTACACAGTAACTGGCTTGTGGAGGTCAGATTCGGAGTAACTCTATGAAAAATATTGGTAGGTATTCAGCTGCATCTGGTTAAACTGGAATCCAATCCCAATATAGTAGGGCAAAGACTAGTCCGATTGATTGATTTAAATTAATTTACTGGAATGTCAAGGTAGTTTGTCTACCACACCGTGAATGGGACTTCAACAAACGAGATGACGACGCCGAAGTATCGACAGTACATTTTTTCATCATCAACATCATCATTTCAGCCGAAAGACGTCCACTGCTGGACATAGGTCTCCCCCAAATGGGGGGGTTTGCCATAATCGCCACGCTTGGCAGGCGGGTTGGCGATCGCAGTATGGAGTTTAAATACATAGAGAACGCTGCTGCTCATTCTCTAGTAAGTCCCTTAGTCGCCTTTTACGACACCCACGAGAAGAAAAAATAAAGGATTGGTACTATTACTTACTATTTACGTCCGGCACCGCACGGACAGTACATTTTCTATGGCCGTGTTCTTTTGTTTCTCGTTGATGTCCCGGTCGCGGTGCGGTGGACAACCAGTGTAACAAGGTTATGAAGGAATAATGATTTATAATGCAGTGAAGTAAAACTAAGACTTACCTCTAGCCAAAGCAGCATGTACGAAGCATAGACACAGGAAAATCTTAAGAGCCGCCATTTTGAAATTATTGCAAAGATTTTGTTTATGGAAATCACAAATCACTTGACACTGTATTTACCTGAAAAATGAAAATAAATAATTAAATAAAATTCTTGTAGCAACTGTTCTCTGAAGGAAGGCATTTGATCTACAATGGTACAAGTACTAACTAATATGATCATATAAGTAGTTTTATCTTTTGGTAGAGCTAGAGCAGTGGTAACGGACGTGACTAACGAGCCGGGTCTTAGGTTCGCACCCTGACAGGCGCTTTACTTTGTGTAAATTATTTCATCACCCACCCACCACCACGCGGGCCCAGTGTGGGTTGGTAGATGTCACATGTCTTAGAATTGTTGGTTCTAGGCAAATTTAGGACATATTTCCTCATGATATTGTCCTTCACCGTTTGAGAGCAGTGGTGATGAAATAATTTACACAAAGTAGAGCGCCTGTCAGGGTTCGAACCTACGACCTACAATTCGTAAGTCGCGGCCGTTGCCACTGGGCCACCATTACTAGCATACCTATTGGATATTGCCACCGAGCAGCGTCTCTGTGTTCCGGTGATGGTGAAATTTGTACTGTTTGAGATATTTTTAGATTGTCATTTGTCAGGTGCCTAGTACTCGCCGGTGTGTGTATGACCAGCACCCTAACAAACTTACAATCACAATTTAAATGATTTTCAAGCATATTGCTAATCCATTGCTTCATATGATCGAAATATTTGCCCTCTCAACAACGTAAATATCACAATGAATTTTGTTGAACTGTCGAAAAGAAAGCCATTGCTACGCAATTACCCCATAGATCAACAAAGCATAAGGAGAATGTAAGGATACTGCTTATCCCCATGAGAAGTGCGTTTATGTTTTAGAGGTATGGGGAACAGGGTGTAAAGTTCACTCACCCTCTATAGGAAAGGGAGGATCCTCCGACCAGACGGGTGTCGTGTCTGGCAGGCAACTGCCCAGAGGTTTTTTTTTTAATTATCGTCGTAGTAGCGTCTCGCAGGTGACCACTAAGGTCGTAGCTGCTTAACCGGGCTTTCCTGTGGCTGCCTTAAGCTTCTACACTTAAAGCCTCCAGCCAGGGGCATAAACTATACTAAATGAATACTAAGCGAACGCTCGCTAAGGGCACCCCCGTGGGGTACGAACCTCGGCTTAGGGCGTCGCTGGCGGGAGGACGGCAAGACGGGACAGGCTGGATCAATGATACAGGCTCAGCGTCGACGTGGGCTGGCGCATCTACAAGAGTCGGGGAGACCAGAGGTTGAAGTCGGGAGCTTGTATATATGTCCATCGCGTGGTAAACTCTAATTGCGCGATGCAGGATTTGTGTGACGTCAGGTCTTTGATGCGTAGTTCGCATGTAACGATGTAGGTGCCGCCACAGTGTATTTGATTATTTTGTTACAGATAAGTCAATAAGTAGCAGTGGCCACTAACTATCACAGCTTATCATGTTAGTTTACTATCCAATAACATAAGCAAACCGAACCACGGAAGTTCCTTTTCAGTCTAACCGAGTTTCTTTCCAACTTAATGAGTTCACTATTCCACTAACTACATACGTCTGTCTGTACAGTTTAAGTAGTCCCGTAAATTGTTCAGCGTACGCATCGCTGGCTGCCACCAGAGCGTGGCGGGTTCGATTCCCGGGCACTGATTGATAATTAAAATAATCATTACCTTTGTGTGAACGAGTTAGTTTATTCGTTGGCAACATGTGATGTGGTTGGGATGGTAATTGAACTGTTCAAGTTCCGGTTTAAGTAAGGTTGGGTAGATGAATATTTTCCGTCGTTGTTTTTGTGGTGGTAACTGCCTCATTGTTCTAGTAGTTGCAAGCGCTACTGCGGAAAACCCAGGACCTCATCCTGGGTTCGATTCTCAGGTCGGGCAAGGTGTCATTTGTCAGAATTTCTCAGTAGCAGCCCGGAGTCTGGATTTGTGCCCAGTTGATGGCAATAGGCTCGCCCCCATTACATGGGACTTAAACATAACTGGCGAAATTTGGGTGTGCTAAAGGTTCACCTCTGCCTGACCCTTTGAAGAATGCAGGCGTGATAATATGTAAAAATTTAACTAAGACGGTTTCATATGTCATGTTAGCTGCTGTGATTGAATGACTGAAAGTTTTTTCAGATTTTTTTTTATGATTTCCGTTAGCAGATTGTTTTGGGTCAACATAGATGCTTACTATGCTTTGTTTATGGCATGAATAGCATTGTTTTTCTTCTGTTTTTATAGTTCCAAGATGTTTTTTTAAGATTTCCGAACCCGAAGGCTGCCAAACGGAACCCTATTACTAAGCCTCCGCTGTCCGCCCGTCTGTCAGCGGGCTGTATCTCATGAACCGTAAAAGGTAATAATACCAGCCTGTTACTGTCCCACTGCAGGGCAAAGACCTCTTCTCATTTAGAGAAGGCACGAGCATTGATCACCACGCTTGCTCAAGACGGGTTGGTGATTTCAGACTTATATTAACTATAAGTCCAGGTTTAATCACGGTGTTTTCCTTCACCAATGTCAGTAATGTCCAAGATAAACTCAGAAAGTACATATGAATTGAATAAGTCACATTGGTACTTGCCCGGATTTGAACCCACTTGTAAAAGGTAAACAGTTGAAATTTTCACAGGTTGTATAGTTCTATTGCTGCTATAACAATAAATAATAAAAATTAAATAAAGTTTATAATCCCGAAAGGGTCCCACTACAATAAACGTGTCTCATATCGAAATTTTTTTGCTCGATTTTAATACGGTAGGGAACTCTTCATGTACAAGTCCGACTCGCACTTGGCCGGTTTTCTTTTGTTGCCAATAATGGCATGTTTTCTTTCTTTCTTTTATAGTCTGTCTGGAGACAGTGTTGAATCAGGTTTATGCAGTGGTAGCCTAGTGGTGTGACCGCCAGACTGTCTAGTCATAGATCTCGAGTTCGAACCCAAGGCACGCACCTCTGACTTTTCGGATTCATGTGCGTATTGTATAATTATCACTTGCTTTAAAAACAACTATAAACAAAAGGAAAAATTCAAATTCAAAAGTCATTTATTTAAACTAGGCGTAATATTTACAAGTGGGTCCATAACAACTTATGACTAAATAAAAATAGCAAAATTATATATTATATTCTAACTTAACTAAAACTATTCAAAAACTAAAATACAGCATCGTAAAATTCATCCGCATCGCTGTCGACTGGTAATGTACCCAAGAGACTGGCCGCATTGCCACGTTGTATGGCAATGCTTAGCCTCTGCCCAAAGTAAAAACCAGCTCTTGGGTCACGGGAAGTGTCAAATAGCCGTTTTGAAATTTCATTAAACAGGCCATGAGCACTCGGACCCCACGGCCAGAGGGTTTCGACCCCAAACGGCTCGAAAATATAATTACCTGTAAGGTTATTATACTTACGCCGCTTGAGGTTTTCTGCAGCCGCAGCAGCAGCACCAGCACAGCACGCCGAGCCAGGAAGATGGGATGGCGCAAGAGTGTCGACACAGGTTGCATCCCACACTAAAGGCCTACCCACCTTCCATGGAGAAAAAGACATGCCGTCCGGTCTCTTGCCATCGTCGCGTGCCAAGCCATTGGGTTCTAATATAGCTGGAACGCCGGCGGTGACAAGAGCTAGGCTGAGAATCAGCACTTTGCGAACGTCAAAATTACATAAGACAGTCCCCAAAACGCCCACCCTTCACCACTTCCTAGTGCATTAGCTGGGAAGAAGAAGTGGCGCAACAAACTCCCCAGCAGCACAGCTGCCTGGTCTGTTAGAAAAAAAAATCTCTTGAGGAAACCGGCCGTGCCTGAGAGATATTTCTCGACGGCATGTGAAGCCAAGTCAGAGGCCGATGGGCGGTTTAAAAAAATTGATACCAGGTTAGTCACTAACCACACGAGAAGATGAAGAAGAAGATCAGGTTCGCGCACAGCCTAAAATATTATGTTCATATTAAAAACAAAAGTGTACCTATGCCTTCGAGTTCTGTGCTGTCACTGGAGTGACGTTAAAAGTGAAATATACGTAATAGCAGTACAGAGTAATTGGCAACCAAGAATCAATTTTGTACTCTTTTTTGCAGCCATTCTTTCGCCCCCACGAAATAATTGCTTCATTTATTTATCACTCCCTATCACAGCTAGAACAACGCAGGGAGAAGGTACAGTTAGTCTCATAAATCAACATTAATTTATTTTTATTGTCTACAATCTTTGTTCTTTAGAGGCATGGGGAACAGGGTGTAAAGTTCTCTGATCCTCTATAGAAAAGGGAAGATCCTCCGACGACGGTTGATGTCGGGGAAGGACGTGTCGCTAACTACGGAAGGTATTTCATAGAAATTCATAGTAACTAGTCATGTCGCGGCGACACGTCGTCGCCTGCAGTTGCCGCCTGCGGTCAGGTACGGAATGAACCTTTACAATACTTTTTGAGGCTGACTCTACCTACCTACAAAAATAAATCTTTAGGCCGTGTTAAACGTAGTACTATCGAATGAATGAATAACGATTATGAGTACATAAGGTACAGCTGCTCCGTGGAGGTTGTAATTGAAATTATAAATAAACTGGCTAACATAGCATCGCGCCTGTAGGCCTGTATTCCTGCAAGGTGTAGGCAAAGATGTATAGTGCACTCACATTTAACGAGTTTTTATTTGTCAAGTGTTTTTATTTATAAAGAAAAAATTTAAAGCAAATACAATCACGAGCACAGAACAGAAATAGTCAACAGCTGCACGTCAATGAGTGTGACAAGAAGCCTTCCACTCAGCATGATGCTGTGTTATGGGTCACCACACAGCTGATTTTCAGTGGTCACCCGAAAAATACGTCCGGAAACCAAGTCAGGTTGAAACACAAATAGATAATAAATCAATCTGCCTAGCCTTGTCCCATCTATTTATTCTAACTGGATGCAGCTGAATACCAGTATTTTACATGGAGCGAATGCCTATCTGACCTCCACAACCCAGTAACTGGGTTTTACGATACTCTTTGGTAAGACTGGTTGTCAGACTTTCGGGCTTCTGCCGACCCGTAACGACTGTCAAAGTTCCACGAACGACAGCCGGGACCAACGGCTTGACGTGCTTTGCGGGGTCTAAAATAGATAATAAAGTAATGTAAAATAAATAGTAGTTTTAAGGGTCATTTAGTAGGAGGTCTAAAGTCATGAATTATGCACTAGGAGTATGGTAGTTGATTGACTTAGACGTGACTTTGCAGAAACCCATTATAAAATACAAGGTATTGACACGTTAAGCGTCGAGAGCAGAGTTTCTGCTCTCGACGATTGGCGTGTCAATACGTCGGGTCCGGGTTCGCAACAAGTCAATCGTCATCCTGAGGATGCCTCGTTGAGAGGTGAAACACGTGTCAATTTCTTACAGGGTTCTTTATGACTCTTTAAGATCAGTTGAGCGGATTAGGTTACTAAATGTACGTAGTCTATTGTATTTTTTTGGCACTATGATACAGGAATTTGTGCCCTGTTGATGGCAATAGGGTCGTCCCCTATTACATGGGCTTAATTATAAATTGCGAAATATGGGTGTACTATAAGTACACCTCTACCTAACCCTTCAGGGAATACACGCGTAATGTTATGGTTCATGACTATTTAGCTAATCTCTAAGAGGATCTATTAAACGATTAATAAGTTTTGCAACTATAATTAAATTCTAGAATATATTGGACACCATGTATATTTTATGATGTTTGAAAAAACGAAGTCTATTTTTATGAGAAACGCTACAGGGCGCTCTCTAGCTAATCGAAGATACGTTTAAAAAAATTACGATGTTTTTCTTCATGGCATAAAATGTGTGTAACTATTAATTTTAGATTTTTATTTCTTTAATATAATTTTTAAAGCCAAGATTAAAACTACTTCGTGATCTGATTTATGGCCCTGCTTCTTATGCATCAGTATCGTAGTAAAAAAAAGTGGCACTTACTCAGTGAAGTAAATTATCGTGAAGAAATCTGTGGGATATTGCGTAAGACACTTACTGACGTATGTGTGCTTCGGCTTCGCCTCGCCCCACATTTTCGCGATCGTCCATAAATGCCCCAGTTGCAGGCCGCAACAGTAATGTACTATAATTTCGGAAGTCGGTGGTAAAAAACGAAAATTCAAAACTTCCGAAATCAAAGTTATTTTTATTTTGTAGTGTTTTTTTGCAAGACGGTTGTTTTCTTTGCTCGTGGCTAAGGAATAACAGCTGCATGGGTCGATCCATCAGGTTAAGTACATAGCCGCAAGGCACACTTTCCTGCTAGTATCATAAAACGCAATTTACACTTTATTTGTTTTCATTCTTTTTTAATTTGATTTTTGTTTATAGTATAATATGTTGTGTTGTGTGCCTTTTGTGTGCGTGTCTGTGCTAAATAAATGTATTTTCTTTCTTTCTTTCTTTTCTTCTTTACATATTTTGTAAATTGTATAGTTCTGACAGGTGGTCTCATGGTGTGTCAAGACTTTACAATTTAGTGCCTCAATTAAAGAAATTAAAATATTAAATGCAAAAAAATGGTTCTAACAACGAATAGTGAAAGAAATGATTTATAAGTGATTGAACTGCAACGGCGAATTTTTCGTATTTCACTTTTAATGTGACAAATATCTTCGATCAACGAAAAATTTCGGGTATCTATATATATAAAAATCAATTGCTGTTCGTTAGTCTCGCTAAAACTCGAGAACGGCTGGGCCGATTTAGCTGATTTTGGTTTTTAAATATTTGTTGTAGTCCAGGGAAGGTTTAAACGGTGAGAAAATTAGGGTAGGTGGGGTAGGTAGGGTAGGTAGGGTAGGTAGGGTAGGTAGGGTAGGTAGGGTAGGTAGGGTAGGTAGGGTAGGTAGGGTAGGTAGGGTAGGTAGGGTAGGCAGGGTAGGTAGGGTAGGTAGGGTAGGTAGGGTAGGGAGGGTAGGCAGGGTAGGTAGGGTAGGTAGGGTAGGTAGGGTAGGTAGGGTAGGTAGGGTAGGTAGGGTAGGTAGGGTAGGTAGGGTAGGTAGGGAAGGTAGGGAAGGTAGGGTAGGTAGGGTTTAGTGCTACCCGTGCGAAGTCGGGCCGGGTAAAGCTAGTAACTTATTAAAAATAGGGCATTTATGTGAACACAATACGAAGAGAAATGTAGCCCTTACACCGACCGAGCAAATTTTAAAACTGAATGAAGTATCAACGTAAACGAATCAAAAGGAGTAAGTAAGGATTGTAGCAGATGGCGTTCTGTAGTTTTTGCATATCCCCATGGGAAGAAGACGAGTTTATGTATATATCCTAACCTTTTGTGTTTGTAGAAGTAGGAAGATTTCCTCAAGAGTTATATGAATTTAAGATATTCCGTTCATTTTGAAGGTAAAAAATAACCTTTATTGTAATGAGCACCTAGCATTCATACATTTTAGTTTTTTGTTCGACTACAGAAGCGGAAATGATTTTTGTGGTAAATACATACTTCTTTGTATGAAGATGAGTCTTTATTATTTTGAACTATAGGGTTGCCAACTTAGAGGAGCTCATGGCTTAGTAATAATAGCCGCATCGGTCGATCCATCAGGTTAAGCTACGCTTGCCGGGGTTGGTCCGTGGATGGGTGACCATCTTTACATACCGAGACTCCTCCGTGCCTCGGAAATCACGTTTAGCCGTTGGTCCTGGCGGTCATTCGTGGATCTTTGACAGTCGTTACGAGTCTGGAATGTTCATCTGAACTGAACTGTTCGTCAGAAGCCCGAAAGTCTGACACCAGGCTTGCTAATTTGTGGAGGTCAGATAAGCAGTCGTTCCATGTAAAATACTGGTATTCAGTTGCATCCGATTAGACTGGAAGCCGACCCCAACATAGTTGGGAAAAGGCTAGGCAGATTCGTGTAGGGTTGCCAACTTGCTATATAAATCTTAAAGCCAGGATCAATTGACATTAGAACCAGGATTTTTCTTGGACTTACCCTGCTAACGCGAGGTTTTTGGCACTTATATGAAGTGAGTCTGAATTTTTCCCGGTCCGGACGCAAGCCCTACTGCCAGATCAAGCAAACTGTTATGAGGTATTTCCATCAGAAATTTCTCAGTAGCAGCCCTCAGTCCGGTTGTGTGCCCAGGTGATGACAATCATTTATAGGCTGGACCCCTATTACATAGGACTTAAACATAATTTGCAAAATGTGGGTGTTCTATAGGACCACCTCTGCCGAACCCCTCGGAGATTACAGGCCTGATGTTATGTTTATGAAGATCAACACGGAGATAATGTTGGATGTAAGGGATCTAGAGAACAGAAGTCCAGACCCAGGGCTGCAGTGGCAAAATTTCAAATGTAAACCCAACAACTTTTTTCTTGGTCTGAGGACCGAATTCAGGAAAACACATACACATAATCATGCCTTATTTCTATGGGGGTAAGCATAAACTACAGAACGCCATCTGACACAATCCTTAAATACTCATTTTACTTCGTTTACGTCCATACACGCACATAAATCTGGTCATACACGCACGCCGGTTGCGAGTATACGCACCTGACCTTTCTGAATAACATCACCAATAAAGTCACTACATGTCCTTCTTAGGCTCCTGTTGTTTCTACTCGCAGGACCACTCGCTCAGAAATTGCGCTTGCGACCACTTGATCAACAGAACGATTCAGACAGTCAGCACATTGTTGGTATCGAGTTTTATAATATTCATATTATAAATGCAAAAGTAACTGTCCGTCGTCACCTTTTTCACTTAAAGGATTTGGATGAAAAGCACACGGATAGATCATGACCTGGGTTAGGGCATAGGATACGTTTTATCCCGGTTGTATGTTCCATTTATTTATTTCGGACCACAATTTGGTCCAATTTGTTAGTAAAATACCTTATCACTACTGTTAGTAGTACATAAAATAAAAAAAATAAAAAAAGGATAACAATAGCTGGTGGCTGCGGCAGGATGTGCAGAGAACGATAAAGTAAGGAGAATAATATGCTACCTGAACATTCTCCCCACATAGTGCCTCAGAAAAGGGGAGTAAGGGCTCTCCACCACTGTTTTCAGGATGCTATTGTCAACACCATTGGCATCCAAAAATGTCTTTATGACGCTAAAAAGCGCCTTTTATGTGCCTATTTGAAATACATGATTTGAATCTTTATTTCCGACATACACGCGGCCGAAGCCGTCTGCTACAGTCCGGCCGTCGAGAGGATGCGTTTCTGACACCTGTCAGTTGGACAATTTCTGGTACTAATAAGGATCAAATTCGCAAAACGTATATGCGTTAGTATGAAACTGACAGGTGTCTAAAAAAACGCATTCTCTCGACGGCCGGACTGTAGTTCTTAATAAAAATATATATTACTAGCAGCGCCCCGCGGTTTCATCCGCATAAGTCTCGATCCCGTGGGAATATCGGGATAAAAAGTATCCTATGTGTTAATCCAGGATATAAACTATCTGTTTGCCAAATTTCATTCAAATCCGTTCAGTAGTTTTGCGTGAAAATCCATACATCCATCCATACTTACAAATCGTTTATAATATTAGTAGGATGTATATTGCAAGAGCCCTGCGTAGGCTTCTAACTTGTATGTAAATAAGTTATGCAATGAAGCTATAAGGAAAAATCCTTCTAATCTCTACTAGCTAGGATATGAAAAAGTGCAAAATATGAAGATGTTCATGCATTTATTTATTAGATTGACATTCAATTTATTGACGTCTCTTCTTGACATCTGTAATGCAGGCAAAGTACATCTTTAATTAATACAGGACTATATACAAATATGATTAAATCATATTAATAACTATTTACACTAGGTACTAAATATAATAACTAACTGTACAAAAAGATATAAAAAAATAAAAATTAAAAAACGACACTTAGGCGTCGAAGTATTCGTCCGCATCGCTGTCATCCGGAAACGTGCCCAGAAGATTGGCAGCATTGCCACGTTGAATGGCAATGCTAATTCTTTGGCCAAAGAACGAGCCAGCCCTCTGGTCGCGTGAAGTGTCGACCAGTCGGCGAGAAATTTCCTTAAAAAGGAGACGCGCACTCGGACCCCACGACCCGAGCGTTTCGACCCCAAACGGCTCAAAACTGTAGTTACCCGCAAGGTTACAGTATTTGCGCCGCTTGAGGGTCTCAGCAGCCGCTGCAGCGGCGCCAGCACAGCCCGCCGTGCTAGGAACATGAGATGGTGCAAGGGTGTCGACACAGGTCGCGTCCCACACCAGAGGCCTACCCACCTTCCAAGGCAACAACGTCATGCCGTCTGGTCTCTTCCCATCGTCACGTACCAAGCCCTTTGGTTCTAATACCGCTGGTACGCGACAAGGGAGATATTATACATATATTTATTAGATAAGTTACATTAATTATCTTACCAAACTCCAAACTTTTATTGCAAATGTCTCCTCTTTAGCTATATGTATTAGGTGTTAAAAAATTTACTTTAGAAACTTATAGAGGTATGGACCATCGTACTGAATATTTTTTCTATAATATAATTCTATGAAACAGCTGAGTTTTTTGTCGCGATTTCAAACTTGGTCCTATAGTAAAAGTTACTCAGCTCGATGGTCTAAAGCACCTCTTAAAGTTTCTAAAGTTAATTTATAACACCTTTTAAATTAAAACTGTGTCACTATTAAGTTGGTTGTAGGTATAGCGTGGTATATTTAATATTACCTCGTTGGTCTTGGTCGCAAGCGCTACTTCTGAGCATTAAAAGCTTGCAAGAAGCCTATTATATGGCCCTCCTGTGATAATTATGAAAATTAATAATACTATCACGTACTTGCAAGGGGAACAATATTCTATGAAATAAATCTTTTTGCTATTAATATTCATTAAGAGCGAGTCTCCCATGGTTCTAAATACCATTATATTATGATGGCATATTATTCAGATAAGTAATACTGCAAGTAATAACAATAAAGCATAATACAAATTAGAGGATTATATCAAAGATAAGAATGCTTGGAAACATGCTGGTCCACCTCCATAGGATAATCTAGAATTTAGACAAAATCAAACTGGTCGCTAATTTAAATTGTATATATTTTTTTTTTTTTTAAGTGACATTGATTTTACTTTCTGTGATTACTTCCTCACACACTGACTTATTGAATTTTTTTAGGAAATTCGTCTACTTTTACAGTGTTTGTAAATATGTGAGAACCATGTATGGTGTATCTATCACTTATGTAATTAATTTATCTTTCTTTGCTTCATTTTTATTTATTTTTACCTATTGTGGTACCTATAGAGTTTTTTTTAGGTGCATCGTCTTCACATATAACATTTATTTATCTATCTTATTTATGTACCTACATATACAAAATATTGTAAAACATTTTAAAAGAGTAACGGTGGAGTTTCTTGCCCATTCTTCTCCATACGAAACTACCTTTTGGAAGGGGCGACTAGAATCAATTCTATTTTTTGTAAATTTTGACGTTCAAAAGTGCCTTACAAGGGCCGATTTGAAATAAATATTTTGACTTTGACTTTGATTTTGAATACAAGAAAACTATTTCGGGGTTGACTTCCAGTCTAACCCCGAACAGCTGAATACAGTAGTCGCTCGGTAATCCGGCATCCATTTTTTTTCGCCAATGCCGGATTATCGGAATCGCCAGACTATTGGTTCTCTATAGGAATGTAAGCTAGCTAGTGAGAAACAATTTTAACACAGATTTGCAAAGTAAAAAATCTTTATTAGTTTACGTAATAATACTGACTCGTAGAATCGAACCGGACTGCAGAACGACAACGATTAATGCGCGTGCTCTGTACTCTGGCACTTTTGTATGAAACCTGCCGGATTACAGAGTAGGAGACGGATATCTATGGCAGGAGAGCTATGTTAGAAAACGCCGGACTATTGGACTTGTCGGATTAGTGAGCGCCGGATTACTGAGCGCCTACTGTTCATGGAGCATTGCCTATCTTATTTCCACACGTCCACAACCTGGTTACTGAGTAACACGATGCAGCATGTATGTATGTATATTCTTCCATACACCTCTATCAGCCGTCATTTCAGTATTGACCTTCTTTCTAGCCATGTTATTTTTCACACAATCAACATAATTCTACTGCCCTGTATTGCAATTTATTTATGATCGGCGCAGTTCCATACTTCTCTATTAGTTGTCATCTCGATAGTCACCTCCTTTCCAGCCATAATATCATCTTCCGTGTGTGGAACTTTTTAATCTCCGGTGCTTCTTTCAGACTTCCTTATATAAACATGTAACACCACACAATCCATTAATAATTTCTCTTGTCTTCCAACATATTTTTCTTTTTTGTGTTTGAGCTCTTTCTTTGCGTCATGTTTACCGCAAATATACATATTTTCTTTCTTTTTCTTTCTTTCCTAGTATGAAGTGTTATCCAATAATGATCACAAGTTACGACTTGTCCATTTCCTAAGCCTTTATTAAACCTTTTCCGTCTTTCTAACAAAGACTTTGTAATTAACTCCATAGAATAGGTTAATAATAAAATACTTAATAACTAATAAATACTATACGACTGCAATCTAAAATTTTATGACAGACACTTGATTATTATTTATTATTATTTTACACATTTCTATTATTATCTTCAACTGTATTTTATGGTTTTTTTATGTTTATTGCCAAAAGGTGTATAGCGGCCACCCATTGCAGCTTATATTTCAATCGATCAAGGTGAAGTGAACTGTCATCCTACTGACGCTATATTGACAGCTCACACTCACTTTACCTAAGTTTACATGATGCGGTTTTTACAGAATAGATCGGTTGAAATCAACGTGAATTCAATAATTTTTTGTAGATAGTTTCTTCATAAGCACCCTATAATGTTCCCACTGTTGGGACACAGGCCTCCTCTCCTCGAGAGGGAGTGAGCTGTAATCTACTACGCGGGCCCAGTGCGGGTTGGTAGATGTCAGTTGTCTTCAAAATTTTGGTTCTAGGACATGCTGGTTTCATCACGATGTTTTCCTTCACCGTTTTGAGAGCAGTGGTGATGAAATTATTTACACAAAGTAAAGCGCCTGGTTGGTTTGAAACCACGATCTACAAATCCTAAGTCGGGGCCGGTTCCACCAGGCCACCACTGCCAAGAGTAATGCATAGTTTCTAGTGATAGAGTAATTTTTCCGCGGAAGCCCTATCGCTCTTATTTCCACCAGCAATCAGCATTGTTATGTTCTGGCAGGTAAAATGTAAACACATACGACTTTCAATTTTATATCTCAGGGTGGCGGCACGATTCAATAATTCCCATGGTGTTCACGGCGGGAATCGTATTCCATCATGAGTTTCCATACTGAGTCGTCGGCCATGTTTGTCAAACTGAACGCAAGAAACTTGTTTCGTGTTTTCTCTTAGCCACTTCTTTCTGAATGCTTTTTCTTATAATTTTGCAGTGTTGGGGTATTTTTGTGTGTTAAACTAGTCACTTTTTAAGTATTGAGAGTAACTTATTATTTCTAGACAACCGTTCACCATCGTCAACAAAATCATTGCTTACAATACTGGTCAAACGAGCCTTTTCATTAAAATCTTTTCTTAGAGACTTCTTGCTTGTCTTTCTAGGAAATATCATAGACGCATAATTTTAAAAGTATAATCGTGAGGTGACATCATTGACCGGTCACCGGCATTACCTTATTATCAGTTCAGTTTATTAACATAATAATATGTAGATATCGAATGTGCTTATGTCAATGCTGTCTTACGCGATTGTAGGGGAGGCGATATTTTGTTGATCGACTCTGGGGCAGTCTGAGGCATATTTAGTTGAAACTGTCTTAGACACCGATCAATCTGCCTCGCGTTTTCCCAACTATATTGGGGTCGGCTTCCAGCCTAACCGGATGCAGCTGAATACCAGTATTTTATATGGAGCGACTTCCTATCTGACCTCCACAACCCAGTAACTGGTTAATACGATACCACTTGGTAAGACTGGTGTCAGACTTTCGGACTTCTGACGACCCGTAACGACTGTCAAAGAGCCACGAATGACAACCGGGATCAGCGGCTTAACGTACTTTCCGAGGCACGGAGGAGTATCGGT
Organism: Agrochola lota; assembly: GCA_947364205.1. Taxonomy (NCBI): domain Eukaryota; kingdom Metazoa; phylum Arthropoda; class Insecta; order Lepidoptera; family Noctuidae; genus Agrochola; species Agrochola lota. The sequence goes on along the minus strand of OX376245.1, from coordinate 10,503,600 downwards.
ATGTAAAGATGGTCACCCATCCACAGACCAACCCTGGCAAGCGTAGCTTAACCTGATGAATCGACCCGTGCGGCTGTTTTTACTTAGCCACGAGCGCCTCGAGTATCTTAGATACCGAGCTTCTTAATAATTATTCTTCTATCGTAACTGGTTGACTGTTTTTTGGCTTGGTTGCGTCATTATTATATCAAGCGCTAGTGCTGAGCATGATGTCGGTTTCAATCACTGGTCGGGCAAAGTGTTATTGGGCTTTTCCATCTGGAATATCTTGGAGTCTGGATTTGTGCCCGCTAAATGGCAATAGGTCCGCCCCCTATTACAAAGGACTTTAACATAACTGGTGTAATGTGGGTGTACTATAAGTACACTTCCGCTTAACTCTTCGCGGAATACAGTGTGGTTTTATGATAGACAGGGCTGTCCCACACGTGCTCGAGCGGCCAGCGTCTTTAAAGTTGCCAGGATCTTGTTTTGTCTATTTCCAGGATGCGATTAACTTTTCATTCGAAAATGGAACGAGTAGCTCTTATCACATTTAACTTTACGTCGCCAAATAATCTTTTTCTCTTCCATTCTCATATGTCAGAGTGCGTGCGTGCTTGCGTGCATGTGCCCGTATCAGATGTGTATGTTTGTATGTTTCTCATGTGTGTGTGTGTATTTTCTTTCTTTCTTTTTCTTTCTTATCATTCACTCCTTTTTCCTTTACACAGTTCATCCATCTTTTCTTAAGTCTCCATCGGCATTTACATTCATCATTCTCTTGAGTCACATCTGTTACTGGCGGAGCATAAGGTGGGCTTATTAAACAGGTTTAAAGATTATGGTCATGTATGCAGAGTGCGTGGGATACAGATACAGCAATCACGATGACTCACTCTGCCTTGATCAGTTCTCATGACTTGTAAGCACACAATGACTGTTGAGGTCATTACAAGGTCCGTTCTTTTGTCAACTCAGCCTTTTGCGGTCCATAGCGGACTAAATAACTCTTTAACAAAAAGTGAATTAATAGCTTTCTTCAGTTCTTCCCTCGTGTTATAACTTTTAGACTCCGGACTGCTACTGAGAAATTTCTGATGGATAAAACCAGATAACACTGGTGGATCTGGGAATCGAGCTTACGCCGTGTTCCAAGGTACAGCTTCCCAGGAGGTTGGTAAGGCGATTGTCTTTCCATGGTGCTGTGGACTCTTTGTTTGTCTATGGTACCGGGTATTAAGAAAAAGACTTATTTGCAGCAGAACTTTGATAATTATATTCGTTTAAGAAATTCATTAATACATTTTATATCGATCGCTTGAGCGATCGGGGGGCGACTGTCTCTCTTGTTTTAATTCTAATTATAAATTCAATGTCTGTCTCGCATTAATGCCATCTACTTGAACGCCCTGAGGTTTTATTCTAAACCATATGGAGTAAAGCCTCTACAGTACGTAGGACGAAGACTTTGGTGCCTTCATTCCTGGAGGTTTCTAATTGCATCTAAGTATTATAATGTTTCAGGTTCTTAGTGCAAAAAGGTTGGAGACTCTTCTGATAGAAAGGAGACCAGTCTTCTCTTGTTTTTTTTAATTGGTACGTATAGTACTGCCACCTTAAGCGAAAAATTATTTTTGTTATTTTTTGTGATTATTTTTTAAATGTTCTTTTAAATATACTGTTATTTTGGCTAGTACGTCTGGTGCTGAATGTAACACGCTAGCAGACCCTTTCTTATCCCACTTTTTGGCTTAAGAGGGCAGTATATGTCGCCATCGAATCTCGATTTGACTCTTGAGAATAAAAACGCAGCTTCAGCAGATTAACTAGTTAAAAGCTTAATTATTGCCGAGCCCTTGACTTGCCTGAGGTAAAAAATTAAAACTTAACTTTTATTTCAACATTCAAAATTATAATTTGTATGTATAGTTGGTCCCAAACTAGGCACAGCATGTATCTTGGGCACCATTAAATAGGTACAACATTTTAGTATTTTTTGAATAAATTAAAATTAAAATAAGGTTAAATTGTACTGACATAGGTACGAGTATACAATGCTTTTCAACATCTAAATCGGTAAATAAGATCTCTTTGATCCATTTACGTGTGAAATAAATTGCTTTACTGTTTTCACTTGGACTCAGTTACATTATTAGCAGAAGGTTAATACTATACTATCGTTATTCCTTTCACTCTAACCTGTTCCATCACACTTCTCTTTCTCCCACATGTTAACAATTCAACAAAGTTCCTGGAACGAATCGTTTGACAGCTCCATTTCTTAAAAAGTTTTAAAAAATCACGTTGAAAGGTTATGTTTGGATATTCGTCAAAGCTTTAAGTTGACAATTAAAGTTGTTTGTTTAATTTAAAAGGTTTTGTCAATATACTTAAAAGTTAATAAAGTTTGGTAAGTAGAATTTAACGATAATAGGTCTAGAGTGTTCACACCTCAAAGTTTATGTCATTAAAACTTTGCTTGTGTAGGAGTGAACTTAAGTTGTTAGCTAAACTTAGCACTACAGTCCCTCAAACACAATTTAGCCACAAACTAAATACTTCCAAACTTACGTAATCTTAAACAGGTAAAACCACGAAAAAAAAAAACAAGAAAATACTTACAAAACAGACAAAAACACTCACATCACTTGCACTGCACCAAAAAGTTTTGATAACCTCAAAATTTTGACAGCTGATCAAACAGAAATCGTATTTCGAACTCAATTAAACAGATTCTAATTACAAATACATGTTAGACGTATTTTTATTACGTTTTTCGGGCGTGTTTTTGTTGTTTGACGGGAGCACACACGTCCGTTCCGTGCGGCGGTAGCAAGGCGACTGGTTTTTCTCCTTGACTTGAATGCTTGATTAAGTTAGGCTGCGTTTACGCAGGTGGCTTGGCTCTTGGGTGTTATGTATAAGGAATGCGCTAACGCATATGCAGGTTAGGTGCTGTTTATTAGTCATTTGGGTTCAGTTTTAAAACCTATATTAACTCTTTTATGGATGGCCTCCGACTCTGGTTTTAGTATCGTATGTGAAGTTAGTGTGATTACTTAATTCTTCTTGTTATTTTATGAATGAGTTTTATAGAGAAGTATGAAAGAAAAATATATATTGCGCTGGCCCCAAATAAATTGGGATCAGGGTCGGAGACTCATGATGAGGATGATTTTTGAATGATTTTTCAGTATAGCAGAGTGGAGATTGAATTCGACTCATCGAAGTGTGATTTAGCGACATAAAATCAAGTAACTGAATGAAAAAATCGTCCATGCTTTTCTCAGGACCCAGTTCTTCATGCATCCTGTCTGTCCCGGCCTTCATATCTCCATTAACATTTTGCTAATTCGTGGTCTTCATTCAAGGGCTCGTCCACTCTGATGGCCATCAGTTCTTTCGCATACAAACTGTAACTTCAGCTTGCTGTCTCTACAATATTCATCATTTCAGCCGAAAGACGTCCACTGCTGGACGTAGGCCTCCCCCAAAGGGGGGGGGTTGCCATAAACGCCACGCTTGGCAGGCGTGTTGGCGATCGCAGTATGGTGTTAAAATGCATAGAGAATCTGCTGCCCATTCTCTAGTCCCTTAATCGCCTTTTACGACACCCACGGGAAGAAATAGGATGGCGATATTCGACAATCGGAATAATAATATATCTTGAATTTGTATATCTTTAATTTGAATAATTATTGATGACCCTAACAATATTGTATAAGTAACTATATTTGCTCTTCTGTAGCGAAGGTTCTATTTCAACATTAGACTCAATATAAAAATTGTTTGGTCTACAATTACCAAATCATGCTTAGCAACGGTCGGTAGTTAAATAGCCCCGTTTTGTGTTAGCCTTATTAGTAAATCTGCTCATGCTAGGCTAGTTCTAAAGTTAACTTAACAAATGATCTTGTAGACCTTTATTTAGGAAATTAGGTTATTAACTCTACGATGGACGCCTTCCGTTAGTTAACATACTGTATACAGACTAGCTGTATACAGTATGTTAACTAACGAAGGGCGTCCATACATGCAAAAAATATGTTTTTTTTTCTTTTATTTATTTAACTATTGTGGGTTGATGGGAACACCCTTCGTTAGTTAACGTACTGTATAAATAAGAAGAAAGATTACCTATTTATACAAAGGAGTCTGAGCATACCTATCCTAAATAAAAGACAGAAAATAAAAATAAATCCTTTCAAGAGATCCGACCAGTCTAGCTGTCACAAGATGTAGAAGCACACTATTTTAGATCAGTTGTCTGTCAAAATCTTTAACCAAATCAGAGAAGAGAATAATTAGTTTTAGTAATGTGTAAAAGGTAAGTGAATTCTTAAATTATGAGCAAAGTCCCGAATATGATCTGAAAAGTATTTTTTTCTTTAGTAATTTGAAGTGTTTTTGTTTAAAATTTTATGTTATAGTTTTTTTTTTGTTTTTTGCATGCTGAAAGAAGTAAGCAAAATATGTGAAACTATTCATATTTAAGACCTTTTATGTTCCATTTTTATGCAAAATAAAGATATTCTACTTAAACAAACTTGTTCACAAAATCTCATAAAAATATGTGCCACTCAATAATTATCTGGTACTAGCTGCGCCCCGCGGTTTCACCCACATAAGTCTCGATCCCATGGGAATATCCGGATAAAAGGTATTCTACGTCCTTCTCCAGGTCACGGTCTACCCATGTCCCAAGTTTCATCCAAACCCATTCAGCCGTTTTAGCGTGAAAGCGTAACAAACAAAGAAACAAATAAACAAACAAACTCATTTTCGCATTTAAGCCCTACCGCCTTGCTGACTGTCAAATGTTTTTGCCATGCCCAGAGCCATTTCTCATAACAGTTAGTGCCAATACGAAAGAGGAAGAAGGTGTACTAAAATAAATCAATGTGACTACATTATGTAATAGCCTTTATTTAACACGATTGCGAAGTGAGCCTTCGAAGTCTAAGCTTTTTTACAATTCTATAACATCCTTACTTGAGAACACACTCAAATTAAACTCAACCTTATTGCTTGAAACAGAAGATTGGGTTTTCCTTGCGTCTGTCCTTTTTTCACAAGACAATGGAAATTGGACTGTGTCTTTTGAAGAGTAAAGTAGATTTTGGGTTGTATCTCGTATAGCCAGAAAAGTTTTGATAGCAACCGCGTTATTACAAGCCTCCTTTGGTTTACCGACTTTAGAAAGAGTGGTAATGAGTGTTACACGGTTTCTTTTCTATTTTTATAGCGGTGTCGAAGGTCGCCGTTTCACGGAGATGTGGGAATTTGTAATGTAGGTGTCTGGGTGAAGATCGGGGACTGTCGGATGGTTTCGGGTTTATTATTTTTGGATTATGGCGAACAAACTAACGCATTAAATAATTAATTGTATTTAAAATCAAAGCGCATTCAGACGTTTTTACGTTCAAAATGGAATGGGTAATAGGTACAATTTTCTTTTTAAAGTCATATTGTTAAATCATTCCTATAAATAACTAACAAGTCTGCTATATTTATAAATGTTTGTGTTTTAAGTGGCTTTTCGTGTCTGTCTGTGACCGTTTGTTCTCCTAAGCTACGCAACCGATTTTGATGCGGCTTTCTTTAAGAAAAATAATAATTTATTTGAAGAAAATACTGGTGTACAAGTTATAAAAGTTGGAGTCCATATTTTGCCTGTTTAGAGCATGCAAATTAATTAATTTTACATTAATAGGTACCTACTTATTTTAATAAAAAATAGGTACAGAAAAATACTTATATTCTCATAGATTTTTTAAAATTAAGATCCTCTTTAAGTTACAATAAATATAATTACAAACATAACAAAACTTAAACTTAAAAAAAACTAAAACCCAACTTCGACAAAAACGTCATCTAAAAAGGTATTTAATCAAGGCATCACAAACAGGGCAGGCGCAACAGGCAGCTTCAACTTTCTGACTAACTGACCGACTATTTGACAATTCAAAAGTGCCTGTAAATGGTTTAATTGAAATAAATGCTTTGAGTTTGAGTTGAGTTGAGTTTGACCCCAACATAGTTGGGTTAAGGCGGATTGATGAAACTTGAATAAAGATAATTCTATTTTACAGACAGCCAAACAAAAAATCCGGTGTTACACGTATAACTCATCAATCGAACAGACTACGTGTAACTCCGGATTTTTAATTTGTCTGTCTATGTACATAAAAAATAATTATACATAAATATTATAATAAATAAATCTCGATATTTGTTAGGTCATACAAAATGTGCGAAGCAGGCGTGGGCTCTAGTATGAAATAAAGTAACGATTTGACTTTGATAAAGTTTTTCTACTCCTTATCACTTTACTTTGAAAGAAAGCGGCCAAGAAACTGTTTTAATTTAACTTATATTAGGTACTAAAAAAGAAAGAAGTGGTTATAATACTTAGATTTTGATTACTCTATTTCTTAGAATGTTGCCTAGCCCTACAGGGCTAAGTAAAAACTTTTGTGATAAACTTGAAAACTTTATCCAGGTTAAAACCTAGAGCTTTCATTCTAAAAGTTGGCAACGTCGCGAATAGCTGTACATTTTTTACCTGTTTTGAGTAATTTGGCAATATTACTGTATGGAAATATGAAATATGGCTAACTACTTAACTAAAATATTGATTATGAATTGCAATTTTAACACTCAATTTGATGTACTTAACCGTTTTAGGTGTAAAAAAAATCATTTGGAAAGTTTCCAAATACTTTTTTATATCTAAAACTAAATATTCACTGTAACGATATTAATGATTGCATTTCATAATTAATATTTTAGCTCACTAGTTAGCTATATTTCACATTTCCAAACAGTAATATTGTCAAATTAATCAAAACAGAGAAATATTTACCATCGATCTTTGCGATGTTGCCAACTTTTAAAATGAATGCTCTTGATCCGAAACCACCATTATGGGACTTATAAACATAACTGACGAAATGTTTGTGTACTAATACACCTCTGCTTACTCTTTCGAGGAATGTATGCGTGATTTTATGCAAGTTATACCATCCACGGCATTACAACATTAAATGCTGAGTTACCGTTTATTCATGCATTCGCAAAGGTTTTGCCAAACTTAAGAGATTCGGAGGCATTTGCATAATGTATGGGAACCGGGTCACATAAGTACGTCCTTCTTTACTTGATTTTACGAAGAGTTACGGAAATAGCCGAAGACAGAAGACAGTTTACCGGAGATGATTTCAGGTCATTTCCATCGCAAATGGCCATCATACCACCACTGGATGTGTTCCGGTTAACTTGTGTTTCAGATAATCTATCTATTATATAAGTATTAAACATGTAGAGCTTTATTTATTTTATAAATGTTATTTAAAGTTAAGTAATGATTAGCGACTGTTTAAACATACATTTTTGACGTTTGAACGTCACTCAACTTTAAGCAACGTTTATAAATAAACCCCAATAATAAAAAGAGAGAGAGCGCATTTTGTGAGTTGGTGTATATGTGAAGTGTAATCTCCAGAACCATAGATCCCTCTTTGAGGAGTGGCTAGAGAGGCGCCACGGCGAACTTACCTTCCGCCTGACGCAGGTCCTCACTGGACACGGTTGCTTCGGGAGGTTCCTGTTCCGGATAAGGCGGCAGGAAACGCCCGGGTGTTACCATTGTGTGGATCGCCCGAGGACACGGTGGAGTACGCTGACCCATAATCAGGACCGCGCGCCTCAAAGAGATGTCAGCATAACTGACGGAGTCCGCTAGGGCCGATGCCTGCCGGGGTCGCGGGAAAGTCCGAAAGGGATACCGTGGCCCCTGGCAACATACAGGCAACTGAAGGAACACGGGTGGGTTTTAGTTGAGCTCCTTATGTTCTGAGTTGAGCTCCACGATTACTGACAAATGCTTGCACTGACTGGACAGGACCACTCAAATCTGTGTGGTTCTTTTCTCAAAAGACCATTTCAGACACTAATCTACATGGTCCTCATATGGCTTGACCAAGATTATGTCTGGACTTTAAAAGAGACTGTGACCTCTGAGTTTGTTTCGGCCTTTCCTCTCAGAGTAGTCGGATAGGAAACGCCGAACTCATGTAACAAAATTTAATTTAAAATAAAGAATATGACGTGTAAAAGTGATTCCTATATCCTATTTACAGAATAAAGAATTTCATTTCATTTCATTTCATTAGTCAGTAAGAGTCTGACACTCCCTCAGCTCCGCCCAAAGCGTGAGAAGTTATTTAATCATTTCCCATCGAAAAAAAAAGTACCATAGATCCAGACATTATTCCAGATGGTCGTGATTGATCAGTGCCAAAGTGATATACTCTAAATCAATTGAACAGTGTTCTCACACAAATGATACCACAATGTAAATTGCACCCGTGCCAAAACCGTCGCTAATTTGTTCTAAATTTTGTTTCCTTTTTGGATTTATCTGGGTTAGATAGAGCTAGTCTGGACACTGTGAAACAGGGCATAATCATTTGCAGGTCAAGATGTTAGCAAACAGTTGGTTCGCACAAGGTTCAAAATTGCTTGACATTTCACTTTTCATCTATACTGCTAAGGGTCAATGCCGACAGTAAAATACTCGACCAATTTTTCAGTAACAAACAGATAATGAATTAAATCACAACAAAGTATAAAAGAGTACAAAATAGTGGGCCTTGTGGCGTGTCTTCGCATATGAGAGCAAATTTTTACTACCTATTTGACTACAAAAAACATGCTCGAGAATTCTGTTGCTCTGTCTGTGCTGGGCTTAGAAAAGTGTATGTATAGTAACTATAACCCCCAAAGCTGTGGAATAATCAGTCTTTTATGTTCCCACAGTTGGGACACAGGCCTCCTCTCGAAGAGAGGGAGTAGGCTATCTACCACGTGGGCCCAGTGCGGGTTGGTAGATGTCACATGTCTTTGAATTTTTGATTCTAGAACATGCCGGTTTCCTCACGATGTTTTCCTTCACCGTTTTGAGAGCAGTATTGAAGAATAATTGGTGGTATGTGTGTGTAGTGGTTTAGAGGTATGAGGAACAGGGTGTAAAGTTCACTCATCCTCTATAGAAAAGGGAGGATCCTCCGACTAGATGGGTGTTGTGTCTGGCGGGCAACTGCCCAGAGGTAGCAATCGGGAGCTTGTATATATGTCCATCGCGTGGTAAACTCTAATTGCGCCATGCAGGATATGTGTGACGTCAGGTCTTTGATGCGTAGTTCACATGCGGCAATGTAGAGGCCGCCACAGTGGTAATTTATGTGGCAAATAAAACGGGTCTTCTTCTTCTCAGTGTGTCGATGGCAATCTCAATGGACTCAGCCCACAATTCGGCCTCGTGGCACCATCATTAACGTCCTGTCTAGGCGACACGCAGGACGAGCCTTTTTTTAAAACCACTACGGGGATGATCTTTGCCTTCATCTCACCTGATGGTAAGTGACGATCAGGCCGAAGGTAGAAGCGAGCTTCATCCGGAATCATCAACCACAGAGGAACTGGCTATCTTACCTCTAACTGCCGAAACACAACAATGCTGTTGTTATGGCGACAGATAAAGTGGCAGCTAGCCAGGCGGACTTAGAACAAGCCCTATCAGCAACCCAACCGAGCAGAAAATTTTACCTTAGAACCCGGGACCTCTAGAACCACAGAGACGGTTTAAAATGTTATTCAGATGCAATCGTTTGAAGGCGACTCTGAGAATCTGTTTGTGTTATCCTAAAAACCTGTTGAGTGCGATGACCCACAGAGTGGTTTCACAAGCACAGCCACTGTGGGTAATTAAATTGTCTGTCGGTTGCCATGAGGGTTGGCAGAGAAGATGGTAGGCGATTTAAAAAAAAACTTTATGCAAAAAAAAAAAAAAAGTGTCTTTGGTTATGAATTTTTGTTTTTTGTCACCGACTTCCGAAATTAAAGTTATTTTTCACTTTGTAGTGTTTTTTTTTCGAAGTCGTTTTTTTTTTTTTATCTATCCAAGCAAAGCTAATAAAATTTATATGGGACCAATTTGGGAGCCATCTTTTGATCAAAAAAAATAATTTTCAAAATCGGTCCATAATTGACGGAGAAATTGGCGGATATAAATAAAAAAATTAAAAAACATACGTATACTACGAACATATAACCTCCTCCTTTTTGGAAGTCGGTTAAAAAATACAATTATTTTCTTAGGTAGGTAATAATTAATCTTATAGGTATAAATGTAATCTAAATTCTGGACGTGAACATTTTGGCATAATTCGAACAACACCAAGAGAGTTATAGAAAATAATACTTTTGCTCTATCTTCGACTTTAAGTTTGGCAACAAGTAGGAATATTCCTTGATGTTGCAGGTGTCTGTAGGCTTCGGTAACAATTTTCCATAACAAGGCAAATTATATTTAATATTGCAATTTTTTTTTATGACCAACAATGTAATCTAATTATTTTATTTTAATTTAATTATAATTGTATTTTTATACTATCTTAATTTAATTTTAATTGTATTTGGAAATGTATATGACTATTGTAATATGAGTATGTGTTACTCGAATTAAATGATTTTAATTTGAATATTTGCCAACTCAAAACTTAAATAATTATTATTTTAAAAGAACTCCGGGGAGTCAGGATCATCAGATTGTCATCATCAACAGCACGACTTCATCCAAAGCTGTGCATAGGCCTCTTTTTTCTTGTGCCAATCCCCCCCGCTTCACGCTCCTGTGCCAATGCCCATGTTCCACGCTCCCGTGCCAGCCTCATCCAGGTTCTCGCGATCGTAACAATATTGGATAGAAGTATCCGATATTGTTACCAAGCGAGAATGAGCGCAATTTTTAAATTGTAGTGAAGAATACAATTTATACATTGTGCTCATTCTCGCTTCTTTTTCATCCGATCAATAGCCAATCAATTTTACTTTTTTATTTAACCGGCATTTTGATTATTACAACAGGATGGTGAATGAAAAAGATTGGTTTATAAACCGCCCAGCACAAACTTGAACGAATTTATAGAAACCTATGCTTCACAACTAGACAAAAAACGAAAAGCTATAATTTTTGGCGATTATAACATCAATTTGTTAAATGTCGACCAGCGAGCAAACATCTACACAAGAATGCTAAACGAATCTGGATATCAGATATTAAATAACATAAATAGCAACTACTGTACTCGTGAAACGAAAAATACGAAAACCATAATTGACCACATTTCATCAAACATTCAAGGAGATTCCTTTAATATGACCTTACTTGATACACCACTATCGGATCATAAGCAGATGTATTTAGAACTAAGAAAACCTAAAGTCACTAAAAAGTTAAAACATGAATACTTAGCAACAGATTACATCATGCTGTACAAATCAATTGAAAATGCCGAATTTTATAATGAAGAGAATGACTATCGAAGACTGGAAGATTTCATCACAAAACAAATCAAAATAAACAAAATAAAAAAAGTTAAAATTCTAAACAAACCCCGAGATGATTGGATCAATAAACATGTGCTAAATGTTTTACACAAACGCAACGAGGCGTGGGGCGCTCACAAGGAAGACATTGACAACAATGAAATCGAATTAAAATTCAAAGATATAAGAGATGAAGCCAATAAAGCAATAAGAAACACAAAAAGGAAGTATTACCTCGACAGTTTTAAGAAGTGTCAGAAACAGCCGAAGAAAATTTGGAACTTGATTAATACGTTAGCAAATAACAAACACAAAAATAGTTATGCTCCTTCAAAGCTAAAAACGGAAACTGACGAAATAACAGATGGGCAACAAATCTGCCAACATTTCAACGATTTCTTTTCCACAGTTGGTTCTATCTTAGCCAGTAAAATAACACATACACAAGCTCATACCACATTGAATAAAACACAATCACAAACCCATACACTGCAAACATTAGAACCATGCACAAAAAAAGAAATAAATACAATCATCGATAACTTAGATATTAATACAAGTAGCGGAATTGATGGAATTACTGTTAAAGAAATAAAATGCATTAAAAACCTAATACTAGACAATTTAACTGACTGTATAAATAAATGCCTCGAACAAGGGATATTTCCCGATAGCCTGAAGGTTGCTAGGGTAACCCCGGTTTTAAAATCTGGAAGCAAGACTGATCCGGGCAATTATCGTCCGATATCCGTACTGCCGGTGCTCTCCAAAATATTTGAAAGAATAATTTACACTCGCCTTTACACCTACCTGACAGACATAGACTTCTTTTTTGAGCAACAGTATGGATTTCGGCCAAAATCAAATACCTTATCAGCAACCATGGATTTAACGACTAAAATAAAAAATGCTATAGACCAAAGACAATATGCCCTAGGTGTCTTTATAGACCTAAAAAAGGCATTTGACACGATTAGCCATAATTTGCTTTTAAGTAAGCTAACTAACGTAGGGATATCAGGGCCCGCTCATAAAATTCTTAATTCGTACCTAGAAAATCGGAAACAAATAGTAAAAATTGAAAGTTACCAAAGTTTACCTGCCAAATTAACATACGGAATTCCACAGGGATCTATTCTAGGACCGTTGTTATTTTTGATTTATATTAACAACATAAACAGTGTTAAAACATCGGGCAGTATCACACTTTATGCAGATGATACTTGTCTATTTTACTTTGGTGACAACTTAACTGATATTGTGAAAGAAGCTCAAAATGATTTGAATATTTTAAATAAATGGTTCCTGTCAAATGTATTAACTATCAATACAAAGAAAACCGCATACATGGTCTTTGCTGCAAAAAACAAAGAAATTCTCAATCAAATCCAATTAACAATAAACAACGAAAAAATTACAAAATCAAACAGTGAAAGATACTTAGGCCTCATTTTAGATACAAAGTTAACTTGGAGACCCCATATTGATCATATTAAGTGTAAAATATCTCCTTTGATAGGAGCGATACGCCGAATATCTATTTGCATTCCTAAAAAAGTTCGCGCAATGATCTACAACTCTCTTGTTAAACCCCATATTGAATATCTCATTGAGATATGGGGAACTGCAGCAAAATCAAACGTCCAAGAAATACAAGTTCTGCAAAATAAAGCAATAAAAACACTTTTTAACTATGACTACTTAACACCAACCACCAAAATTTACAATGATACAAAAATACTTAAAATCAGCCAATTATACATACTTAAAACATGCACTCTAATACATAAAATCATAACACAAGGTACGCATTCACAATTAAACTTTAAAAAGAAAACTTACACATACAACGCTAGACGACGAGACAAACTAGAATTAAGGCCACCCAGGACTAACTATGGAAGAAAAAACATACTGTACGAGGGAGCAAAACTGTATAATCAACTACCTGATGATGTAACCAATAGTGACACCATGTATACATTTAAAAAAACCCTAGAAGAACACGTTAGAAAACAACCCTAACAATACCGATTGTCACCTTTATCTCTTAATTCTCATAGTGTGAACACAGAGAATCGCACTTACTTTTATTTTTTTATCTTACTTTTCTCAATATGTTAAGTGAACTGTAATGTTCTTTTTTTTGAGAAATAAATGTCTTTAAACCGAAACAAAAAAAAAACAAATTTAAAAAGTCGATTGCGCGCAGAGGAAGCGTTACTTCATCCAATATTGTTGAGCAACCAATATAATTTGACATACGGCGTTTTTTGGAACTAAATTGAAATGTACTGAATTTGAATGGGAGTTGCTTTGCCTTGGCAAGTAGCGCCACCCCAAAGGGTCAAGATTTATTGGTCGTTTTAAGTGAAGCTCGTGTTTTTGTAATATCAGATGAGTTGCAGTACCGGTTGGTATTGATATGTGGTGGTAAAGTTGTTCCTTTTTTAAATGTGTGTATTTTTAATCACAGTGGTTTGTGAGGATAAATTACTCGATGAGTTGATTGGCACAGAAAATAATAAATGCGAAATTTGCGATGATTTCTGGGCGTACAATCATGGGCTATCAAATGCACTATAAATTTACGGTTTCCTAGAAGAGCGATGTCCCCCCCCCCATAGCCTGCAATTTACTGGCGAATGACGTCACTGAAACATAATTTATGAAAGTAAGGTGGTGAAAAAAATAAATTAGAATGCAAATACGTTTATTTGCGTAATAAACATGACGCCAAGAAAGAATACATACACGAAAAATACAAGTTGGAAAATATGCGTTAGCCATTGCTCAGCATTATGCTGCGACCCTATACGAGACAGAGCCCCAGCGCTGGTTTTCAGCGACAGCCGGTTTTTCTAGAGAGCGATTTTTGATCACGTAAAATCAAACCCCGCTGCCATAATTTTCATGACAGCCGTCATTGCGGCCGTTATGTGGCGACCACCGCTCTTCTAGGAAACTCAAACTCTAACTCAAAGCATTTATTTCAATTAAACCATTTACAGGCACTTTTGTGAATTGTCAAGGAGTCAGTCAGAAATATAAAGCTAGTTAATTTAATTGATTCAAGAAACAATGTAACCATCGCTGTTTTTTTGTTCGAAGACTAGAAACGGAGTGACTACTGAGATGACGAGTCATAGAGAAATATGTTCCCTATTCAATTCTTTATTTGCATTCTGCAATGTGTGCGATGTGTGTGTGTGTGCGTGTGTGTGTGTGGTATGCTGCGCGGACCCCTAATAAATTGGCATAAGAACAAGAGAATGATCAAAGACAGGCCTTTCTTCTGAAATGAAATGATTTATTTTATTCTGTAAATAGGGTATCGGAATCACTTTTACACGTCATATAATTTTTTTTTAATTAAATTTTGCTAGATGAGTTCGGCGTTTCCTATCCGACTACTCTGACAAAAAAGGCCGAAACAAACTCAGAGGTCGCAGTCTCTTTTAAAGTCCAGACATAATCTTGGTCAAGCCATGTTAGTGTCTGAAATGGTCTTTTGAGAAAAGAACCACACAGATTTGAGTGGACCTGTCCAGTCAGTGCAAGCATTTGTCAGTAATCGTGGAGCTCAACTCAGAACATAAGGAGCTCCACTCGACGAACAATACCAAAGAAAGGCCATTTGGGTAGGCCGCATATACTTCTCAAACTGCCAGACCATCATTAAAACTAACTGAGAAAGGAAAAAAAGGAGCAATGAAAAAAAAAAAAGATATCCACTTAGTCTTAATGCTATGATATCCACAGAAAGGGCTTAGTCATTATTTTACAAACTCAAGTCATCATTATGATCATTCTGCTGTCCTTATGCCAATTTATTAGTATGTCTTTTCCTTCCATAGTACTTCTCTATAAAACAACTTTAGAATCTGTATTTCCCAAACGAATGTACAGAGGTACATCTTCATTTCGCATATTTGCAAGCAACGTGAAACTTAATTTAAATAGAAAATTACTTGCCCTGAAAAATCCAACAAAAACTGTAGGATCTTTCCTTTTCCTAGATGTAAACCTAGTTTACTTAAATTAACTAAACCCTGAACATTCCGAGAAAACAGAGGCATATTTGAATTTATGTTTCAGTTACCAACCTCAAGGGTTTTAAGTTTTAACCCCAGACGTTTTAAATTATGCACCATTCGTAGAACCGGGGTACTTATGTTTGAATAAACACAATTATGTTTGCAGCGCCTACAGTAAATGTAATAGCTAAAATCTGTCGCTACGTCATTCAGTTTTCTTTGCTCGTGGGTAATGTGTAGGCGGTTAAGTTAACATTAACTAACTGGGAACAACAGCTGTATTCTGTTTTTGTCAAGATCAACAATTAATTGTGCTTGGTTAACATTGGCAATTTGTAAAATATTTATTAATGATGATGAATCGACGAAAACTGGCAAACACTGGAAACTGTCGAGTTAACGCAACCATCTAATCGGCAAAACGGACGAATCACTGAAACTGACTAATCAACGAAACTGGCGAATTAAATAAACTGACGACTGAGGGAAACTGACCAGTGATACGCGGACTCTTGTATATGTCGCAGCCAGATTGTAAGATTCGTCATTTTACAAACGGTCCCGTCCATTTACAAACGCTGGCGGTTTTGCAAAATGCCTAAGGCAAAGTGTATATTGCCTGGTCACTTTGTAATATGCTACAACATTTGACGGATAATTCAAACGCAAATTGAAATATTCAGTTACGTAAAAAAACGCAAGCTGCCATGGAATCTGGTGCCACAGGAGTCCTCCGGTACAAAATTGTCGAAAAATTTTGGCTGCAACAAACAATTTACAATTTAACGCATTATTTTTTGATAGTTTATAATCTAACAGAAATAATACCGACAAATTGTGAACTGGTATCAAACTTGCGTGTGACGTAACGCACCTTGCGCTAATACTAAATAGCTTGCCTAGCTGCGAACGACTTGGAACCCCTCGCTTCGCTCGCCCAGCTCGCGCGCAGTTTGTCACAGTTCTAACCTAACCTATTTCACCCATTTCACAATTTTACAATTAAATTATAACAATTAAACGAATTGCCAATTTGCTTTAGGCATTTTGCAAAACCGCCAGCGTTTGTAAACGGACGGCGCCGTTTGTAAAATGACGAATCATACAATCTGCCTGCGAGATATGTACCTATGCCGCCAAATTACACCAATAGAAATTATTGTTGAACCTATTTATAGTCTAGGTACGCTAAAAATATGATTCAACCTATATATCCACATACTTCAGCACAAATACCATCCGAACACACATCCTACGCAATTAATTCGATTTCCTACCCCCCTTCCTGTCCCCCATCCCATCCTCCTTGCCCACCTAGTGACGTAAGGCGGTGTCCGGGGCCCGGGATGGCTGCATTGATTGCACTGGCGCACTGCAGATGCGCTAGGTGTAATGTTGCGTTGTAGGGATGGGATGCAGTCGGTAAAGCCTGTGGTATCGATAGTTGCCCCGCTCCGGTTTGTGTTGTTTTGAGGATTTCCTAGATTTAAAATTGAGATAGTAAAAAGATATTAGGATCGTATTAGAAAACATATTTATGTATTAATGATAATATTATTTGATATGTATTATGTGATAAAAAATCAAAACAAATCTATAATCACGAGCACAGAGGAGAGATACTTCTCGTTACAGTCACGACGTGCAGCTGGCGTGACTGTGACGAGAAGGCAAACAAAAACAAGAAGGAAGGTGATTCAAACAGACGTGGTGAGTTGACTTTAATCTTAGCTAAGCCATTCGCTGTCCACTGCTGGATGTAGGCGTCTCTCAATTTGTGCCGTAGGACCCTTTTTTATTGGAAATTATCAAATAACTTCTCCCACTCTGGACGGAGCGGGAGGATTTGTCAGACTCTTCCTTCAGTTGCCTGTACGTTTCCAGGGGCCACCGTATCCCTTTCGGACTTTCCCGCGACCCCCGCAGGCATCGGCCCTAGCGGACCCTGTCAGTTGTGCTGACATCTCTTTGAGGCGCGCGTGGAACACAACGCACCGTCGACCCGGGCCTGGTCCTTATCGGACGGCGAGCTACCTATTACTCAGCATCCGCAAGACCGCGCCAATGGTGGCCGGGAATCGGCCTGCGGTTCATGACGCCCAGGGCGTCTCCTGCGGCGACTAGGGGCGCGAGGGCGCGAATATTGCCTCTCCCTCACGCGTTCCGCCTCCTCCTTCGCGAGCATTACTGCTTCGCAGAAGGAACAACCAACTGCTGTTACCAACAATTGATGGATATCTTAGGTGTCCAAAATAAAAGGATTTGATTTAGGGACATATAACTAAAATGATTATGAAACAGTTATACAATGTCAACAACTAATACAACAAATACAAAAAATTAAGTAAAAGTTTTACGTCAACATTGAAATTATATTATGGACATGGGGCGTTGGTTCCAAACTAGGCACAGCCTAATTATTATAATAAGACATCGGATCAATGCACTATCAAAATGCCAAAATATGCACTAAAAAAAGGCCGAAATTATATGCACAAAATATGCACAATCAAAATACTACTATTTATATATAAAATTAACGTTTATTTTCACAATATATTTATATTAATAAAAGTTGTAATTCTTGTGACAATATACAATTAAATATTTTTCTAGATTTTCTAGAGCAAACTTAGGACGTTTGACACTTAATATTGTTTTGTAGGCTGAAAATTACCTCACTACGTCTACTGACGATAATGGACAGAACTTAAAATTTGGCGCCATTTCTGCAGAAACCTCTTCAGGCAGAGTCTGGCCGGTGCCGTTGATAAATGCGTTGACTTTCTTTATTTTTATATAGAACAGCATTTAATTTTAATTTTAATAATCAATGAAAAAGTACTAAAATATGCAATAACGCTATAAAAATAGCGTTTTATGCAAATGCATATGCAAAAATGCAAATGCATATAATCCGATGTCTATATATAATAATAAATTATTATGTAATAATACTAGTTGCTGCCCGGGGTTTACCCACGTAGACCCAAGTTTTTTTTCTAAAATAAAAGTAGCCTAAGCTACTACCTCTAACAACAGCTATCTGCCAGTGAAAGTCCCGTTTATATTAGTCCAGCCGTTTCGGAGATTAGTCGGAACAAACTGACTGACAGTTTTTTTTTTTTAAGTAAATTATATACTTTCATATGTGGAGGAGCTCGTGGCTAAGTAATAACAGCTGCACGGGTCGATCCATTGGGTTAAGCTAGGTTTGCCGGGGTTGGTCCGTGGATGGGTGACCATCTTTACATACTGAGACTCCTCCGTGCCTCGGAATGCACGTTAAGCCGGTGGTCCCGGCTGTCATTCGTGGATCTTTGATACTCGTTACGGGTCGTCAGAAGCCGGAAAGTCTGACAACCAGTCTTACCAAGGCGTATTGTGGAGGTCAGATAGGCAGTCGCTCCATCTAAAATACTGGTATCCAGCTACATCCGGTTAGACTGGAAGCCGACCCCTACATGGTTGGGAAAAGGCTAGGCAGATTGATTAGCTAAACATTCCATTTTGAATTTTTAAACATTCACTGTAACTGAAATCCAAGGTTTTCATGTTTTTAACGCTCCAAGCACTCCACTAATCGACGGGGTCGAACGGCCAATGCCTGCTGGGGTTGCGGGTTTGTCCGAAAGGGATATCGCGGTCCCGGCACACAGGCAACGGAAGGAACACGGGTGGGTTTTAGTCAGTAAAAGTCTGACACACCCTCTCGCTCTGCCCAGAGCGGGAGAAGTCATTTGATGATTTACCAAACTAAAAAAAAAAAAGGGCACTCCACTAATAAACTTTCTACAGTTTTTACTTAAAGTTATTATTTTGGGACTAAAGTATTTTAAAATGTAAAGTAGCCTTAAGTGTTTCATAAAGTCTGTGAAATGTTAAGAAATCACATAGTACCAGTAAGTACTCTGTTCTAGCTATCCACTATGCAATAAACAAACTCGACGTCTGACATTTTAACTAAAGACCAGCACTTTCTATTCCTGAAATACACTGAACTAATAAAATTAAAACTACAATGTTTTTTAAACAACTCACTGAATGCATTATATCTGCCACAGAAGAATGAATCCTATTTATTAATTTAAAGGTCGCATTTACGTTGAAAGTATCCTGAACAAACATTTTGTCAAGTGATATTGAACTTTATTGCAGGTAAATAAGGCGCAGTTTGGATTCATAAGTGCTTTGATTAGATTCAATGTTAGATGCCACAGGGTCAGGAAAAGCTCTGACGTAAACAGGACGAATAGTGACGTTCTAGGCAAATTATCGATAAGGTTCTATTTTTACCCGATTTCGGCAAAGCCAAACTCGTAAACTATGCGTCGTTATTTAACAAACGAGGCATCTGCAAGCGTCATGTTTTTCCGCGGGTTATATGACGTCACAGAAAATCCAACATGGCAGCTTATAACTGATTGATAATGTTACCGGAAAAAAAAGACAAATAAAATAAAATCGGTATTCGTGTAACCAGAGTTACATGTAATTAAATATGCCATGCAAATTGCAATTCAAGCATAAATCGTACAGATTACCTGACTGTGCCTCCGGTTACCAATACGAAAACCATTTTACTATTTCATTTGTCTGTCTGTGATTTCCACATTTAATAGTAGTCGGGTTTTAATTTATTTACTTTTTTTTTTTTCAATACATATGTTATATTAGGGTGGCCATCCCCAAATTTTGAAAACCAGTATTACAACTTGAAAATACCAGGACATGTTGAATTAAAAATAGGACGGAGTATAAGAGCAGTAATTAATAAATAGGGATCAGCACATGTGCGAGCACTATGTCCCTACTTTACAGTTACCATTTACTGGGTACGTCTTTCATTGACTTGAGTTTGCCCTGGCGGTTGTGAGTATGTCATGCTCACTCAAATGTCTCGCTGGTGGTGGCGTGTGTGTTGGATCGTTAAGTTCCCTTCAAAATGGTTGAGCTAAATGGTGCTGATGCATGCGTCATGTTCGTGAACGGGCGCCGTCAGTGGGGACTGGTCATCTCTTAGCTGCCACGGCTTATTTGAATTTATTTTAATTTTTGTATTGTTTTTTATTTTATTTTTATTACTGACGCTTTTAACGTGCACGTCTTTTTACATTGTTCTCACATGTATAATTACAAAAATGGATGCTGTAACCAATATTTTGTGAAAATATTCTGATTGAAAAGAGTGTCCGTGGAGTTTCTTGCCCGTTCTTCTCCATAGGAACCTACTACGCGTTGGAATGGGCAACTAGCTTCATATTTCTGACTGACCGACCCCTTGACAATTCAAAAGTACCTGTAATTGGTTTATTTGAAATAAATGCTTTGAGTTTTTGACCAAGTCTGAAATAACAAAAAAATATCAGCTGTTTCATACCAAAGTTCAATACCTACTAGACCAAAATGTATGAAACAGCTGATATTTTTTTCGTGATTTTAGAGTTGGTTCCATAGTGAAAGTTGTTCATATTCATGGGTAGAACACCCTGTGAAAATTTGGCCGGTCATTGAAAACTAACCCCGTATACAGGGCGTCCCACGGATATGCCACATGGAGGGAAAGTACCTTGAATATTGTAGATGGAACATTTTACTGAAAGTTTTTTACTAGAAGATGTAAGTACCTATAGATAGTAATAGATATTATATCCTACCGATCGATTTCGGTCACAGTGGCCAATATCAACGAAGATTTTGTTAGGTATCTACGCAAGAGATATTATAGTGCACAAGTGTGTGCGCAAACACAGGTGCACTCTCTCTTCGTCTGATGCACTCCTCACTCTCATAGTCTGATGGGAAGGCAATGGGACACGACCGGGGACAGATCAGGCGTAGGACCAGATAGTTTTATTGGAGATTTTAATTATTATAATTCTGTTAATACTGATCGACTATTTGACAATTCAAAAGTGCCTGTCAATGGTTTAATTGAAATAAATGCTTTGAGTTTGAGTTTGCGTTTGAGTTGGGCAGCAGGAGCATTTAAAGCGAGTCTGACTGCCTGGGGTCTTAACAGAAGAGATTACTTACGTTATCATTATAATACGAGTATAAGGTTGCCAACCATCCAGTTTTTAAATAACATCCTGGGTTTTTTAAAGCATCCTGGTAAAGTCCTGTATTTTAAATTTCGCGCCTTCAACCTTACAATTATCGGTCAGTTCCGTGCCCCTCCTTTGACGGTCATAGAAAAGTCTTTTCTATGACCTTCAAACGGCGCGGGGAATAAAAAAACGAAAATAAAGATGTAACGTGCACTCGGCTTGTTGTCTCTTTCTCACTACTATTTTCGCGCACTAGAGCTAACAGTTAGAAAGAGAGAGCTCTAGTGCGCGAAAATTGAGTTTAATTGAACCTGTTTTCATTGCGTGTTGCTATTAATTACTGCTCTTATACTCCGTCTTATTTTTAATTCGAAATGTCCTGGTATTTTCACCTTGTAATCCTGGTTTTCAAAATTTGGGGATGGCTACCCTATCATAATATATTTAAAAAAATAAAGTAAATAAATTAAAACCCGACTATGGCAAAAACGCCAACTAAGATGGTATACTTAAATGTGGAAATCACAGACAGACAAATTAAATAGTAAAATGGGTTTTCGTATAGGTAACCTGAGGCACAGTCAGGTAATCGGTACGATTTATGCTTGAATTGCAATTTGAAAGACATATTTAACTACATGTAACTCACGAATACCGATTTTATTTTAATTGTCTTTTTTTTCCGGTAACATTATCAATCAGTTATAAGCTGCCATGTTGGATTTTCTGTGACGTCATATAACCCGCGGAATAACAAGACGCTTGCAGATGCCTCGTTTGTTAAATAACGACGCGTAGTTTACGAGTTTGGCTTTGCCGAAATCGGGTAAAAATAGAACCTTATCGATAATTTGCCTAGAACATCACTATTCGTCCTGTTTACGTCCGACCCTGTGGCATCTAACACTGAATCTAATCAAAGCACTTATGAATCGAAACTGCGCCTTATTTACCTGCAATAAAGTTCAATATCACTTGACAAAATGTTTGTTCAGGAATAACTTGCAATGTAAATGAGACCTTGACAATAATAAATAGGGTTCATTCTCCTGTGGCAGATATAATGCATTTAGTGGGTTGTTTAAAAAACATTGTAGTTTTAATTTTAATAGTTCAGTGTATTTCAGGAATAGAAAATGCTGGTCTTTAGTTAAAATGTGAGACGTCGAGTTTGTTTATTGCATAGTGGATAGCTAGAACAGAGTACTTACTGGTACTATGTGATTTCTTAACATTTCACAGACTTTATGAAACACTTAGGCTACTTTACATTTTAAAACACTTTAGTCCCAAAATAATAACTAGAGTGCCTGGTGCGTTAAAAAATTTAAACCTTGGATTTCAGTTACAGTGAATGTTTGAAAATTCAAAATGGAATGTTTAGCTAATCAATCTGCCTAGCCTTTTCCCAACTATGTAGGGGTCGGCTTCCAGTCTAACCGGATGTAGCTGGATACCAGTATTTTACATGGAGCGACTGCCTATCTGACCTCCACAATACCCCTTGGTAAGACTGGTTGTCAGACTTTCGGGCTTCTGACGACCCGTAACGAGTGTCAAAGATCCACGAATGACAGCCGGGACCACCGGCTTAACGTGCTTTCCGAGGCATGGAGTAGTCTCGGTATGTAAAAATGGTCACCCATCCACGGACCAACCCCGGCAAGCGTAGCTTAACCTGATGGATCGACCCGTGCGGCTGTTATTACTTAACCACGAGCTCCTCAATGTTTAGCTAATAATATAGGTATATAAAAAAGTTTACCTATTAAAAAGTTGTGATCTGAAAAAGAAAAGATTTTTGGAATAATTCTAATGGCTGAAATATATAATAGGCTGTAGAATATTTTTGTATATAAAAATTAAGTTAACCTATTTTGTAGCAAAAAAAAGGATGTTTTGCACGTAACTCGTAACCGACAACCTACATACAGGTCGTAGGTTCGAACCGTGACAGGCGCTTTAAATTCTGTATATACAATTATACATTATTTCATCACCACTGCTTTCAAACCCCCCTGATAAGTCCCCTTTTTGAGGGGTGGCTAGAGAGGCGCCACGGCGTCTTCACCTTCCGCCTGACGCAGGTCCTCACCGGACACGGTTGTTTCGGGAGGTTCATGTTCCGCATAAGGCGGGAGGAAACGCCCGGGTGTCACCACTGTGTGGATCGCCCGGAGGACGCGGTGGAGCATACGGTGGAGGTCTGCCCAGTTTGGGCGGAGCACCGCCGTGTCCTCACGGAGGCGATCGGCGGCGGCGATATCTCGCGTCCGGCCCTGGTTCAGGCCATGATTCGGAGCGAGAGTGCATGGGAGGCAGTCACTTCCTTCTGCAAAGCAGTAATGCTCGAGAAGGCGGCGGAACGCGTGAGGGAGAGGCAAGATTCGCGCCCTCGCGTCCCTGGTCGCCGCAGGAGACGCCCCGGGCGTCGGGAGTCACAAGCCGACTTCCGGCCACCGTAGGCGCGGGCTTGCGGACGGTGAGCGATGGGTAGCTCGCCGTCCGATAAGGACCAGTCCGACCAGTCGACGGCGCGTTGTGTTCCACGCGCGCTTCCAAGAGATGTCAGCACCACCTGACGAGGTCCGTTGGGGCCAATGCCTGCCAGGGTTGCAAGTTGGTCCGAAAGGGATACCGCGGCCCCGGCACACAGGCAAAGGAAGGAACACGGGTGGGTTTTAGTCAGTATAAGTCTGACACGCCCTCTCGCTCCGCCCAGAGCGGGAGAAGTTATTTTATAATTTCCAACCCTCAAAAAAAAAAAAGTCACGCAGCGCTAATTACCTACAGTTATATTCACCTAGAAGTTGCCTCTCTTTCTATCGCGTAACTCTTATATCTTCTGACTACGTTACGCTCGTTGAATTGGCCCGACAAGTCGAGCCTGCTGCGTACTTGTAGTTTCATATCTAAAATGCGGAGTGAAAAAAAAGAAAAGAAAGAAAGAAAATGCGTTTATTTGCGGTAAACATGATGCAAAGAAAGAACACAAAACAAAAAAAGAATAAGTTGGGGGAAAATAAGCGTCACATCCACGCAAAACGGCCATCGCAATTTTTTTTTTTTTTTTAATCTCTGCCCCACACTAAGAATTTCTTCCTGTATCGTGGGTGCGTTTACAAACATAGAAACTCACATACACTAACACCCAGACCCGGAACAACTACTTGCAGATCATACAAATATTTGTTCCGTGCGGGGATCGAACCCGCGACACGTTGCGCAGCAGTCGATCGCTCAGCCACTGCGCCAACCGTGTCGTCAGCTATATATATTGCTGCGACCCATGCGAGACAGAGCCCCAGCGCTGATTTTCAGCGACAGCCGGCGTTAACGAGATGACGTCGACCGGTGCAGCATACAATGAAATATAAATAATTTATAAAAATAAAATAAATGTACAATAATTAATCTACATGTTTATATAAAACTAGCTGCCCGCCCCGGCTTCGCCCTACCTACCTACCCTACCTACCTATCTACATACCTACCTGCATACCTACCTTCCTACCTACCTACTGTACCTACTTACCCATATACATACCTACCTACCTACGCTACCTACATACCTACCTACCTACCTACCTCTACCTTCACCTACCTATCTTAAGAACCTTCTCCTTACAATAACAAACACAACAAAAAAGAATCTCAATTTCGAATAGCGAAATTGGTCCAGCTGTTCACGCGTGATGCCGTGACCAAGGGAAATAGGGATTAATTTTATATACAGTCAGCATCGACTCATACACCGCTGGGTTAGAGTAGTCAGTGCGCCTGGCCTGGTTCAGGTTACATAACATCATAACATCACGCTTGTAGTCCCGGAGTGGTTAGGCAGAGGTGTACCTACTCAGAAAATGCGCTGATGAGCTTACACTACCCTTCTATAAATTGCTAAACCAGTCTTTTGAAGATGGCGTATTCCCAGACCAGCTGAAAATAGCGTTAGTGAAGCCTCTACACAAGAAAAATGACAAAACAGAGCCAAGTAATTACCGTCCAATAGCTTTACTGCCTACAGCTTCAAAGATATTCGAGAAAGCAATGTGCAATCGCGTGTACACTTTCTGCGAAAAATATCAAATATTTGACGAATGCCAAAACGGCTTTCGAAAAAATCGATCAACAGCGTTAGCAGTTTATAAATTTATACAGGGAGCCCTAAGCATAATAAATAATAAAAAATACGCAGTAGGGATAATGCTTGACATGACCAAAGCTTATGATAAAGTGCAATATGATATTTTATTACATAAATTATATAGATTAGGGATCCGCGGTAAAGCATACGAATGGTTCAAATCTTATCTGGAAAATAGAGCACAGCTAGTAGTGATAGAATACTTCAATAGCACTATAAACGAACTTCAAAAGTTTCGATCTGACCTAAAGGCGATAAGCGCATCAATACCACAGGGTAGTGTTATTGGATGTCTTCTGTTTCTCATTTACATCAATGATCTCCCAAAATTTATTGCAGAAACCGGACCTTGCGTTTTATTTGCGGACGACATCTCCATTCTCACCCAATGTCATGACAATACGAACAGAAAAAAAAACAAAAAAAAACAGTACCCTTAATGAAATTCTCGGGAAAATAATAACCTGGATGAATGAGCACAACCTTGAAATAAACTTCCAAAAGACTAAACTCATAACTTTCCATCCCCACCAAAAAACTTCTCTAAATGTACTCTTTTCCTTCAATAACCATATAATAGAAACAGTTAATGAATTCAAACTATTAGGCATAACCATAGACAAAAATATAAATTGGAAGTTACACATACAAAACATAAAATCAAAACTATCGAAATTTTTATATGCTTTCCGGGAAGTTAAAAAAACCACAAATTTACAGACTGCTCTGGTTATGTACTACGCCTATGCATATGCGTGGCTGAGCTACGGCATCATTATGTGGGGATACAGTACAGATGCCCCAACACTATTCACCGTTCAAAAGAAAATTATCCGTATCCTGGTAAATATACAACAGACAGATAGCTGCAAACCCCATTTTATAGAACAAAATATCTTAACTCTGCCTTGTATGTACATACTTGAAATATGCAAATTTGCTCACAAACACCAAGACTTTTACACTAAACGAGAAGACATACAAACAAGGTACACACTCAGACACAAAACACGACTCAACCTACCATCATCCCGCTTAAAAATACATTCTACAAGTCCTCTGGTAATGTCAGTAAAAACATATAATGTGCTACCAGAAACAATAAGAAAAGAAAAAAAACTCCATTTATTCGTAAATAAATTAAAAAAGCTATTACTTAAAAAATCTTACTATAGTGTCGATGAATATTTAAGTGATAAGTCTCTAAAACTTGAAAAATAAAGTCTTTTGCAATTTTAATGTTAATGTTATGTCTATGTTTTTAGAATAAGTTGTATTGTAATAATGATAAGTCCTCTCCACATTTATTTATTATATCTTTTGCTGTGCCCGACAGGGTCCACGATTGTTACCTACCAAATAAATGTTTACCACCTAAGCCTACATTGTGGAATGCAATAAAGAATTGAGTATTGAGTATTGAGTACCTATAGTACACCCACATTTTGCCAGTTATGTTTAAGTCGCATGTAATAGGGGGCGAGCCTATTGCCATCAACCGAGCACAAATCCAGACTCCGGACTGCTACTGAGAAATTCCAGATGGAAAAATCCAATAACTCTTTACCCGACCTGGGAATCGAACACAATACCTCATTCTCAGACCAACGAGGCAGTCTGATTCAGGTTATCTGGACAAAATCCAACTGCATTCATTTGATGTGTAGTTTAGGCTGTTTGAGGGGACAGACAAATATACGTAGCCGATTCATCTCAAAAAATTCAAAAATTCAAAAGTCATTTATTCAAACTAGGCTGAGAATCAGCACTTTTCGAACGTCAAAATTACATAAGACAGTCCCCCAAAACGCCCACCCTTCACCACTTCCTAGTGCATTAGCTGGGAAGAAGAAGTGGCGCAACAAACTCCCCAGCAGCACAGCTGTCTGTTCAGTTAGAAGAACAAAAAAATAAGATTCTATATAATAGTATTCAAAATAATTTAGATAATTTAGATTACGCAACACAAAACATAATTCTCAAACCTACCTTCTTGTTCGACCTTTTTTCTTCAAATCCGTCGCCTTCCTAATATATTTAATTTATTTTTTACGGTTTCCATGTTTCGCTTTATCAGAAATCAGTTAATGTTACCACTGCGAACCATCATGTTGAATTAGTTGTTAAAATTAATAACTGTGAAATTGGGTTAATGTTTACTAGCTACTTTTCTACATGAGTTCATATTGCTGAACAAGGAATGTACTAATACAGCATGACATACATAACATCATGACTCTATTCCCAGCGGGGTTAAGCAGAGGTGTAGCTACAGCCATGTAATAGGGGACGAGTGTATTCAAGCACGGGCCTGTTACTGCCGGTGTTTTTTTTTGGTACCTTCTCGCAGGTTAACCGAGGAGGTTATCGGCTGCTTAACTGGACTTTCCTGTGCCTGCCTCAATAAATTAAGGCTCCAGGCAGGGCATAACACTTAGAAACTAAGCGACTACACGCTAACGGCATCCCCTGTGGAGTACGGACTTCGGCTTAGAGCGTCGCTGGTGGAGGACAACAAGGGACGGGCTGGATCGGATTAATATCATCTTCCTTTATTTTATCTTTATACATATAATTTACATTTTTAAATATTTTTATACAAACAAATAAACAAAAAAAAAAACATTTCAAGTTTTAAAAAATTGTAGCCCACCAGTATCGGGAACATAGTCCAAGCTACCGGTGGTCAGGGCTCCAGAGAGAGGAACCTACTGACAATGCGAGCCGTGTCCAAGAGTACCGCTTTCTGAATCAAGCCCTTGATCCACCTGCCCAACGAGAGCCTTCTTAGGTGTTGATCGACGCTCTTGGCAATTAAGCCGTTGGCTGATACGACTATAGGCACAATGATCGCTGAGTCCACATCCCTCATGTCGACAACCTCGCGAGCAAAGTCAAGATACTTGATTTGTTTATCTTTCTCGGCTTTCACGAGGTTCCCGTCATGCGCGACCGTTATATCAATAATCATTGTGCGCCGCTCTACTCGATACCATCGCTATATCAGGTGGATTAATATTATTATTAGGAAAATTGAAAGCTACTGGGCTGTTACTGAGAATATCCTAAATATATATATGGATTTTTTTCAAATATAATAATGATGGCCTTTGGTGGATGCAGCATATGTCAACGCCCTTAGGAAATTCCATCTTCCTAGCACGGTGGTTGTGCTGGGGTGAAACGGCGCAAATACTCCAATCTTATTGGGACTTATATGTTCGAGCCGCTTGAGTTGTAACACTAGGGCCATGGGGCTCTAGTGCCCATTTATTTTTTCGAGACATCGCCTTCACGTGTAAATTGCTCCCGTGCGAAGCCGGGGCGGGTCTCTATTTAGTTAATAAATAAGTAAGGTCATCAGATCATCTTCAATGCGTGACGTTAGTGTGATGCGTAGTTCGCATGTGTCGTTGTAAATGTCGCCACAAACTTTATATACTGTCCATGCAATATATACAGGTATAGGTAACGTTTCACTTTAAGGTCAGCAAAATAGATGAGTCATCTAGAAAGGACTAGGGCAGCATGGCACAAAAGAAGAAGGCCTTTACTTAGCAAAGGGTGGAACAATTGGCTGTCAGTGATGATAATTGAAAGAGATTGTATCGGACGAAACTGGATTTGTGAAAGGGAAAGGCACCCGGGAACAAATATTAATAGTTGGGCAGGTTATTGAGAAGTCCCGAAAATTTAACAAAACTGACGTATATCTGCTTCGTCGACTTTTCCAAGGCGTTCGACTCAGTGAAATGGCCAATGTTGTGGAGTACTTTACTAGGAATGGGCACGCCGAAACACCTAGTGCATTTATTGAGAAAACTATACGAAGCAGGCACAGCTTCAGTTCGAACCGACGAGATCTTGTCGAACAATTTCCATCCAAGTGCAGGTGTTCGTCAAGGTTGCATAATATCACCGCTTCTTTTCAATGTTTATACCGAACTTATCATGGGCATTATTCTGGAAGACTGGACAGACGGTATCTCAATTGGTGGCTACAGAATAGCAGCAGCGCTCACCCATGAGATGGACTGACCAAATCAAATCCGCAATGGGCGAACCCGTGTATGAGTGCACTAAAAACACCAAAAGTCGGAGTAGATGGCGAGAAATCGCGAGGCGAATCACATCAGCCCCTGGACAAGAAACTACATGAAGACCACGACCGCTCTGTCAAGAGTGCTACAAAGAAGAAGAAGATGATGATGACTCGCGAACGGATTCCTAATAAATAAAATACACCAGAGATTTCTAAATAACTTTATTTACAAGTCATACAATCTATCCAGCGCGCGGGGGTCTCCATCTCACGGAGATGGGTCTCCTGTTGTAGAACGATCGAGACACTAGTGAGTTTGGGACGTAGCGGTTGAAGTAGGCTCGGTCTTCTATACTAAACATGGGGTAGTCCACCCATTGGGCGTCTATGTGCTGAAAAGGAGAGGAAGACATTAGTATCAGGTACTAGCAGCAAGATGGACGACATTGTTACCAAAGCGGGTTGAACCTGGATGAGCCTGACACAGAAGTGTGGGGCTCATGCAAAGAGAGGCCTATGGTCAGTGGTGGGTGAAGGCGGGCGGGAGTGGTGGTTGTTGATGATGACGAGATGATTTCGTTATGGGTAGTGAGAAGCCCGAAAGTCTAACAACCAGTCTTACTAAGAAGTATCGTGTTACCCAGATCTGCATCCGGTAAGATGGAAGATGACAACAACTTAGTAGGCAGATGACGACTAGCAGATTATTCTGATAGTCTTACGTGCGTTTTTATCTCCCCTCCTTCATATAATAAATACTATAAATAATCTCATGCAGTCGGAGACACTTATTGCCGTCGACTGCATGAGATTGTTTATAGTACTATATGGGATTGGAGACATAATTCATTTTGTTTCCATCTTTTTTAAGTTCACTTTTTACACAGTTGGGTTTTTTACTTTTTTGTTTAAGTACTCTTTTTAGTTAGGATTTTTTTTATCATTTCTCATTTAAATGACATTTTAATAACATATAATTTGTACATATATAAATTTTTGTAATCACCATTTAAAACCCTTCTCTTCTTTATTTTTATTTTTTTTAAACATACCTACATTTTGGCTTCAAATATCTGCCATTTTGGTATTTTATAATTTTGATATAGGTATCCAGCGATACTTGCGCAATAAAACCCTTCATTTTGATACCCCACTCGATAGGTTTGAGAGACATTTCTTTTTGGAAACGTATATTTTGGCACCAAGAAGCCGCCATTTTTTTTATTTTTTTATTATACTCAGTTACACTCGAACAATAAAGACGAATCTAACGACATACCTACCGTTCATCAAAATCATTTCAACCGTTTAGCAGTTACGAGGGAACATAGAGGCGGACGTACATACTACATAATAGGTCAAACACATAAATCTTCTTTTTTGGCTTCGCCGCAGTCGGTTAAAAATACTACAGGTCAGCAATTTGTATTTTGACGTGAACGAAATAGTTCGCGATCAAATATTAGGCCAATATCTATTTACCTTGTAGAATGTATTGAATCGAACCTCAAATAAATCTCATTTTGCTTTCCTAAAAATATGATTGAAAACTCTAATTGCGCTTCTTCTTGTGAACCTATAATAATTCCTCTTTTGGGATAGATTCAAAGAGGGTCAATTATTTAAAATAATCATTGGAAACGCAAAAAGATTTTGAGGTTCATTAATTTTAAAAAGCGTCCATCATTAGAAGGTCAATAAGTTTTTAGAGGATCAGTTGGATATTTCTCATATTTATTATAATTGTGGATACGAAATATATATTGCGGAAATAAGATGATTGTCACTGAGACAGAAAATACAATTCGACGCGTGGATTTTTTATTTTATTTTGGATCACTCTTTTGTTATTTTCTTCAACTTTTCCTGTTTACCTTTTTGGCGTCTAAAAATAAAAAAAACAAACCTGAATCAAAGCAAACACACTTAAAATAAAGCCAAAAACTTTTATCACAGGCGCCATTTTCGACCGAAATACTTTTAAAATGGCGCGTAAAACACACTCATTTTCACATTTATACCAAAAATAACCGATTACTAGGCTGCAAATTTCTGAAAAAGCGTGGCTTTTACGCCTAATTACGAGGGCATAGAGTTTATAATGAAATAGCTTTAGGGCCATGT
This sequence comes from Agrochola lota, assembly GCA_947364205.1. Taxonomy (NCBI): domain Eukaryota; kingdom Metazoa; phylum Arthropoda; class Insecta; order Lepidoptera; family Noctuidae; genus Agrochola; species Agrochola lota. The sequence goes on along the minus strand of OX376245.1, from coordinate 10,471,827 downwards.
AGACAATGATGTTAGACTAATCGTATTGGTGTTCTTGATTTGACATAGGTGAACCTACAAGTAAATCGATTTCTTTTTAGGGTTCCGTAGCCAAATGGCAAAATCGGAACATCATCAAGCCATGTCCGTCTGTCCGTTCGGATGACAAACAGCCATTTTACTCGGAGACTATGGGCACTATATCGATGAAAATTGGGAAGAAGGTGTATTCTGCGCGCCGCTAAACAATGGTAGATTTGCGACATAAACATTTACTCCTCATCCAAGTAACCAAGGGATGAAAAAAACAATCCATCATAAGTTATAAAACTCATAATTACTGTTATTTTTCTCTGTTGTCTTTTATGTTTTTTTTTAATGTTTTTTTTTATTAATTTGTTTTGTTTATGAAATACAAAACAAATGAATAATAAATTGTTTCCTTTCAATTCAATTAAATAATTTGTAACCTTTCTATGATTTTTGTGTTGCATATTTTGATTTATTTTATTATTTTGGATATTCAAACTTACTGTGTTCTACCTAGATTATAAGAGAATAATGTGGTCTCCTATAAATAAAAGGGCACACAAGAACGTTGCTGCTGTTGGAGATTCAATAAATAAATAAATTCATTGGGTCCAATAATTAAAAAGATTGTTGTTAAGTTTTTAAGTGACTTTTATTTTTGTCACTAGCTTTTGCCCGCGGTTTCGCCCGCGTCCATGTCGGAAAATATCCCATGGGAACGTACTACGTACGTACGAGATAAAAAGTATCTTATGTATTAATCCAGATTACAAACGATCTGTGTTGTAAATTTCATCCAAATCCGTACAGCCGTTTTTACGCCAATCCGGAACATACATCCAGATGAACAGATAATTAATCAGACAAACTGACAAAAATACTAAAACTGACATTTTCGGCATCATACTCGTTGTAATTACGTTTTGTTTTCAAAGTATTCAATGTATAGTTTTGAATTAGTTACTATTTTATAATAAATTAAATTTAAGTTATTTATCTTTATTGCAATCCATAATGTACATATACAGGTTATAGGAATAAATAAATTGAAATACTTATTACTCAGTATTTAATTATTTCCTATAATATTTTTTTATATATAATATAATGTATGTATGTATAGATGGAAGTATTTCAGATATGGGAAATTTCCGGTTACAACAACATAAACAATTTTACTTCTCATAGTTTTTTCGGTAAATACTATGAAATACAAACTTATTTAAACATCGATAAAATCAATACTGTGCGTAAATATTGATCCCAACTACGGAACCCTTGACTGAGCGTGATCCGACACGATATTGGCCGGTTTTTATATTAATGGAGCTAACTCGCGATCGATTCTCATTCCTTCTCTGTATGAAGAGTTATTTTCCATAGGGAAACTAACGGCATGGCAATAATCGCCCATAGGCATGTGCTCACCCGTATTTTCCTGTATATTCATGAGAAATTATCGAAAATTAACTTAAAAACGAGAGGGTTTTTTTTTTCGTTTTTCTTTTTCTTTCTTTTTTCAATATCTAGCTATGATTTTATGGATTTACACTTGTGTTTTTATAAAATAAATACTGTTCTTTTTTAGAAAAAAATGTCTTCATCTCCGTTTTTTTTCATAGTCGACAAATTTTACAAAAAATATTAGTTATTCCGATAAAATAACTAATAAGCTTTTAGAAATAATAAACAGAATCCAAATCGAGCCATTAACATAGGAGATATGGCGAGCGTTTGGGGTCGGCTTCCAGTCTAACCGGATGCAGCTGAATACCAGTATTTAACATGTACCAACTGCCTATCTGACCTCCACAACCCAGTTACTGGGTGACACGTTACCCTTTGGTAAGATCGGTTGTCAGACTTTCGGGCTTCTGAAAACCCGTAACAACTGTCAAAGATCTACGAATGACAGCCGGGACAAACGGCTTTACGTGCTTTCCGAGGCACGGAGAGGTTTTGGTATGTAATGATGGTCACCCATCCACGGACCAATCGCCACAAGCGTAGCTTAATCAGATCGATCGACCCATGCGGCTGTTATTACTTAGCCACAAAACACACACGCAGAGCACTTTATCAAAATGTATGAAAAGTACCACATACATATACCTATGTAGTTTTAAAACACACTTTTCTTAATTTTGACTTACTTTATTTGTAAACAAGTCGTGCGCCCGATGGTATTTTCCATCGGCAAAAAAAAACAGCTGTTCCATACAGTTTAGAACAGTAAGTATTAAACTTTACTATGGAACAGCAGATTTTTTTTCGCGATTTCAAAATTGGTTCCGTTGTAGAAGTTATTCAGTTCGATGCCCACCCACACCTCTTAAAGTTTCTAAAGTAAATTTATTAACACCTTTTGCATGGAACTCTTGTGCAAAATATTATGCTTCTAGACTCAGTGGTTTAGTCTGTGCGTTAACTGTCAGTGAATTTAAGATTTTTATAAAGTAGACGAAGAAAAAGAAAAAAGAAAGGTCAAGTAGACAAGCGTACACCCCAAGGAATTTCTCAGGAGTCTTAGGGGATGAGTTTACAAAAAAAGATGATACAACTAACTTTTACTTCTAAACAGAAGTCTTAGTATCATTTTTACGTTTCTAACTTCAAAAATGATTTAAAGTCCATGCAAACTTTCATCCCCTATGTTACCCCGTTAAGGGGTAACATAGGGGATGAAAGGTTGAACTGTTTGTCCACTGCACCGTTAACGGGACGTCAAGGAGATACAAGATTACGCGGCAGTAGTAAATGTACTGTTGCTATTTCGGCGTCGTCATCTTTTTTTTAACTTCAAGTTCTTGGCCTGCATCTCACCTGATGGAAGTGATGATCAGGCCGAAGGTGGAAGTGAGCTTCACTCGGAATCCTCAACCACAGAGGAACTGGCTATCCCCGTACTGCCGAAACACAACAATGCTGTTAGCATTGTTTGTTACGGCGAAGGACTTGGATAAGATGATGGTAGCTAGCCAGTCAGACTTAGAACAAGCCCTATCACCAACCAAACCGAGCAGAAATTTTGTCCCCACTGGGAGTCGAACCGAGCCTCTGGGTCTGAGACAGGTGGTCTTACCACTAGACCACAGAGGTGATTATCTCGTTCTCGTTGACGTCCCGTTCACCGTGCGGTGGAGAAACGGACGATGAATTCTCAGAAATCCTTCCTTAGTGCTCACTTTCGTTATATAGATTTCTCCAACAAGACATGCGACTGGATGGAGGAAGCACCAAGCTGATTGGCTAACATTTCACGGCATGAAAGATTTACCTATGCATAGTTCATAAGTTCGATACAAGATGACTTTGCTGGCCTATTAAATTAAATTTAAAACAATTAAATTCTCTTATTTCGGACCCATAAGTATATTCCATTCAGTTAGTACACACACGACTTTAAAACTAGTGTTAGTACTTACATCTACCAGAAAAACAACACAAACTATTCACTAATACGCCTCAGTGGCATGTAAGCGAATCCATTGTCCCATTATGGGGCTGTCCCACTTATCAGCTATAGTTTTCAGAATGCTGTTGGGGCTGGCGCGTACCTTGCGCATAATGGAAGCGCAACGCCTGCCCATGATGACGTGAAAGCCATCTATTCTCGCCTCTGCGAACATTCCGGAAGCACTGCAGTAGCGCGGCAACCCCATCAACACCCGGAACGCATTATTGTATTGTACGCGGAGGCCTCTGTATGCCCTCTGCATGTAGTTGACCCACAGACTGCATGTATAGAACGACTGACAGTGCGCTATAAATACTGTTTAGCCTTTATTTCAGTCGTGCATTTCGCAAATCTGCGTGCTTATGGCTGAGTAAAATCCTTCAAACATTCTTACACATAGCCACTTAGGTCCACTCACACACACACTCATAATCACACAGCACAATACACTCACACACGCACACACACATGTTCAAACGCACATGCATGATAGTGACTAATAAATTAATATTAGTCCTCCTAGTTTAAGCCTAGTTGCACATGTCTTGTATCTTACCACTAAGTTATAAAGTTTGATCTAAGGTAAAATTGTAAATAGGTTTAAGTCTTGAACAAACTAATTTTAATATTGTTTATTTTTTATGTATCAGAATGTCTACTACGTTTGACCATTTGACATTTATGCTCGTTTGTATTTATTATTTGAGCCATGTGACGACTCTGTAGGCCTATAATGAATATTTGATGTAATGATCGACTGTTTGATGTACCTATGTGGAGAGGGACACGCTGCCAATTTAGAGCAGTGAGCAACTCTAAAATTTAGAGATGTTACACCGGGGTGACATTGCTTGTGACGACATGACCCGTCATAATCTCACTCGTGCTTTTTGGTGTGCCAAAAATAGCTGAAAACATTTTGGTTTATTGAGATGTTATTCAGTACGTGGAGATAACAGGAGTCAAATTTTTTTTGGAAGACTATTTCATTATTTCTGACGAAATGTGGATAAACTATACAATAAAAATTCAAATTATTATGAAATGTCAGAAGCTAGGTGCACGGTTCCAATTGGTCGTTTCCTATGGAAAAGAGCCAGCAAGAAACTCGGTTACTCTTTTAAAAGTAAATGGTTTTTACAATATTTTCAAATTACAGTGTTAATAGGTATGAGAGGACAGTGTAGGCCTGTCAACAAGTACCAGGTATTTAGCAAAATAGAAAATGGTCCACAGGTCGGTATACGTATACCTCTGCCTAATCTTTCGAGGATTACAGGCGTAATGTTATGTAATAATTTCTTAATTCCGCTTTTTCAGCCACCACTTCTGACTTAAACCACGAATTATTATTGACAAGGATCTAGAAGTGTTGTTTCCACAGAGTTGGGTCAACAAGAAAGCACCTTTACATATATGTTTTACTATCTGCGCCTCATGGTTTCACCCGCATAAGTCTCGATCCCGTAAGAATATCGGGATAAAAAGTATCCTATGTGTTAATCCAGGATATAAACAGATGTTTGCCAAATTTCATTTAAATCCGTTCCGTAGTTTTTGCGTGAAAGAGTAACAAACATCCATACGTAATCCATTCATAATCACAAACTTTTGCGTTTATAATATTATGTACTCGTATAATATGTATTATATAAGTAGGATAGTAGCATTTGAAACAAAGGTTTTTAAATATTTTTTGCTTCAAAAGGCATTTAGCTAATAAGACCTCTTTTGATATTGGCTCGAATACTCTCGCTTTTATTGCAAGAAGTAGCTATTGAAGTTGATTCAAGAGCTCTTCAGGAGAACTTTCAAGAGATCTTCAGGATATTTTAATTGCTTCAAAAAGGCAGGTTGTATTGTTTGAAGTATAATTAATTGTAGTAAGAGTTCCCTGTGAAAGAGTGCTGCAGCTAGTAGAATATCTGCCGATTTTTTTCCTACAACGTTTAAGCTCTTGACCTGCATCTCACCTGATGGTAAGTAATGATCAGACCGAAGGTGGAAGCGAACTTCACTCGGAATGGCTATCTTACCTCTAACTGCTGAAACACAACCATGCTGTTAACATTGTTGTTTTGGCGACAGACTTAGATAATTTAGAGAGAAAATTTTACCCCCACTGGGAATGGAACCCGGGACCTTTGGGTCCTTTGGGTATGCGTGCCGATGTAATTACAGGCTTGTGGAACTTTTTGTAAAACAGGCGGTCCATCCTGTAAAAATCTTACCGTGAAAATATTGATAAAGTGAGCTTGAAGTTAACTGTCATCCCATCTGACTCCCGGACTCCTAAATCGACACACCTTTTTTTTTGTGAGGGAAATGATCAAATAACTTCTTCCGCTCTGGGCGGAGCGGGAGGGAGTGTCAGAATCTTACTGACTAAAACCCACCCGTGTTCCTTCAGTTGCCAGGGGTCACGGTATCCCTTTCGGACTTTCCCGCGACCCCGACAGGCAACGGCCCTAGAGGACCCCGTCAGTTGTACTGACATCTCTTTGAGGCGCGCGTGGATCACGACGCGCCGTCGACCCGGACCTGGTCCTTATTGGACGACGAGTGGCTACTCACCGCCCGAGAACCGACCGGGAATCGGCCTGGGATTCCCGACGCCCAGGATGTCTCCTGCGGCGACTAGGGAAACTGACCCACCTTGCAATGGAAGTGCAAGGTGGGTCAGTTTCCCTAGTAAGTAAGGTATAAAGGAAAAAAAAAACAACAAAATACCATTATTTTGTTGTTTTTTTTCATGTTTTTGTCAAAGCAAAAGTTTTCATGAAGTATTGAAGCAGAAATACTGGCCATTATTTTGGTTTCATTATTGTTCTGAGTTTGTATTCACGACCATAAAGAAATTGAACCGACGTCTATGCAAAAAATGCAGGGTGGTTCGATTTAGTCCGGGAGTGTACATACAGGTTGGAATTTTTGAATCTCATCTAGAGGAAAAGTACTCAAAATACTGGTGATAGCAAATTTTACTCAAAGGACACATTCCTTTATTTTTGAAAAGAAACAAACCTGCATTCAAATATTTTCGAAAATTCGCTTGCTACATCGGGAATCGAACCGGGAAAAATCCGAAAAAGATAACACTCTTTATTTTTATGGGATCAATCGATACAGTCAATCATAAGGATCAAATCTCTCTAACATGATAAATTAAATGAAAGGAAAACCATAAAATATAAACTTATAAATTCAATGGGACAAGATAAAGCACTTTTAGTTAAAGGTCCATCAGATTACATAAGTTAATAAAATGGGGATATTCATCACAACTCGCTATTAAAAGTTACTGAATTCCTTAAAAGAATAAATTTGTGTATCCAACAAAATGGAGCTCATTCCGAGCAACTAATTAGTTTATCCTTTTTTTCGTTCAATTAAAATAAGTTAAGATTTTATGGTTTTCTTTTCATTTAATTTATCATGTTTTTTAGAGAGATTTGATCCTTGTGATTGACCCTATCAATTTATGCCATAAAAGTACAGGATGTTATTTTTCCGGATTTTAGCCGGTTCTCCTGATTCCTGAGAGTGGCAAGCGAATTTTTGAAAATCATTGAATGCAAGTATGTTTATTTAAAATAATAAAGGAATGTTTCCTTTGAGTAAAATTTGCTATCCAGTATTAAGCGTACTTTCCCTCCAGGTGAGGTTCAAAAATTCCATTCTGTTTATACCGTGTGCCTGAAATAAAGATAACATATTTAATAAAATAACAAAAAAAAAAATGTTATGTGTGTTGTTGTTAGTTGTCGTTCATAAAGCTATTATAGAGAAGGCTTTAGAAGGCTTTTGTTAATACGTATATGATATATGAAATTTTGCTTAGATTTGGTTTTTCTGATGTGATTCAAAGGATTTTGGGCGAAATAATAACGACATTGCTGACATAATTTATATAATTTAACACATATTCAATACACAAGGTACATATAATGTAGTCTTATGATAGCTATAACAACAGTACATTTAGAGACGTTAGGCCATCAACACAAAACAATCGGAGAAGATATTTTATATCTTTAACAAATGTTATGGGCGAAAAAATATCTCGACATATCATTAAATAGTTTCAGAAAATAGGTACACATCACAGTATTTAGGCTATATTTTTTATTTATTTTATTATTTCGACAAACATCAACGGATATTAAAACAGTGAATATACGATAAAAATGTGATAACAATTAGATTTTTTTAATAAAAAAAACTTTTTTTTCATTTGATATGTATTTCCTAGGCACCTAGCATAGTTCGAGAGTTTCACTAAAATTTAAGCGAGAAATTAAAAAATATTTTCTTACGATATAACCTTATCTTAGGACTAGCCATACATGATATGTTTAGTAATAGATTTTTATTAATTTTAACATCAATATTTACTAATATAAATGCCTCAGCCAGTAAGATATGTATTTGTTTCATTGAAGACTTATTAATTAATGTTAATTTTAAATCTATTCATAATATTTAGGGATTAAACACTTTAAAATTGTTTTTTATAATAATATGTGACAACTGTCACCATAAATACTAAGTTTTAAATAACATTCATAAGTATTTAATATTGAAACATTAATCTCCATATTTCTAATTCTACATAATAAATTAAAAACTAAAAATGATATGTCTCAGCTTTGCCTATCTTTCTTTTTATCTTTTTTCAAAGCCTCTTTTATACAAATAAAATGTAGCGTATCGGTTGACCGTTTTTCGAAGCGAAATTTCATATTTTTTTCTCCATTTTTCGTTCTGCAATTACGCTCACAAAAAAATAATTCAAAAAAGTAGTAAGTACCTAATTTATTTACTGAATGTAAGTAAGATTAAAAGATAGGGCGAACGGTAAAAAGAAAGAGTAAAAGTAATAAAAAATCTGATTTATTTTTATGAAACTTATGCGCGTAATCACAAAACTTTAGTCGTTAATGAGTTTGTCATAAAATTTTACGAGTACCAGTTCGTAGCAATGGAGAGCCTCGTAAAAGATTTTTTTTATCTTTTTTACTAATAAAAATCTAAAATGATTGGATGAAGCTTTGTTTTTGCAAACTTATAGTGGTTCTGTATTATTAACTTTTATTAGTAAAAATGATGTTTTTTTTATGTGACGTTGCGTAAAATGGTATAATGATTGTCAAATTGTGTAATGGTGACGCTAATATTTTTTCTTCGCATAATTTTTTACCTAAGTATCTTTGGTAAATGAGTTTCTTTACATTTAATTCCCAAAAAATCAATTTAACTCCAGCCAACATTCAATATCGCCATCAAAAGCAAACACAAAAAAAATACAAATTGACTTATACTTTGTACCATTTTACGCGACGCAAAACGTAAACAAATCAATGAAGTCGGTAAACGCCAATGCGTTTCTCCCCAGCGGTGTGCTGCACAAACTCGCGGATCTGGTCAGTGGCAACAGGTCCAATGCATACCAGGGGCTCCTTGAAATATCCGCAGCTCTGAAGGCAAAAATATACATGTTATGTCATGTCACCTGCGCATATAAAACCTCCCTAAAGCCCGTCTCACGAGAGAAGTCCCTCGTGAATAAGTGGAACTAATTATTATTACAATAGTTTGAGATCCCTCAGACCCTGGAGGATGAGGAAACCGTCGCGCATGTGCTCTTTGAATGCACAGGCGTTACCTAAATTGGAAGAGAAACCCTCAGGTCACCCAGATCTTTTGCACATGTTCTTAACACGTTGAGCGCCAAGCCCAAAAATCGTGATTTAAATTTTTCGGACTTTGCATTTCCGACTTTCCGTTAGACTTTCAGACATAACTTTTGATCAAAAAGTCGTACAAAAAACCCACATTGACCGAAACAATCGTGGAGGCCAGAGGTATTAGAATTCATAATAAAATGTATTAATATGCGCTTCCTGGCGGATACACTGGCCTCCGAATAAAGAGCCGTGTGATTCACAAAGGAAACACGTGGCCTCTGAAGGTGGTACTTTGTGTTTCTGGAAGGATACACATGGCGCTCAACGTAAGAGACCTAATCTGCTGCTACTCCGCGTACGTAACTCCCTTTTTGTTGGAGTCCGACTCGCACTTGGCCGGTTTTTACTGATTGTCATTTATTTTTATCGCTTATTCCGGCCCCAACATCTAGACTCCTTCTCAAGAAAGAAGTCTCGCAGACGCTGCACTACAGGCATGCGACGGAATCATCATCATCTACCTAGGCATTTCCTAATGAGCAGATGCAGTTCAATTCTAGTATTTTACATGGAGTGATTGCCTATCTGACCCTCACAAACCACTAACTGGGTAATACGATACCTCTTGGTAAGACTGGTTGTGAAACTTTCGGGCTTCTGTCGACCCGTAACGACTGTCAAAGACCCACAAATGACAGCCGGGACCAATGGCTTAACGTGATTACCGAGGCACGGAGGAATCTTGGAGAGTAAAGATGGTCATCCATCCACGGGCTAACCCCGGTAAGCGTAGCTTAACCTGATGGATCGACCTGTGTGGCTGTTATTACTTGGCCACGACCTCCTCAATCATATTTTTAAAACTAGACGAGTTCGGCGTTTCCTATCTGACTGCTCTGAAATAAAGGCCGAAACAAACTCAGAGTTCACAGATTTATTACTGATAGCCGGGACCAACGGCTTAGCGTGCTTTCCGAGGCACGAAGGGGTCTCGATATGTAATGGATGGTCACCTATCTACGAACCGACAGCGGCAAGCGTAGCCCCGTGCGGCTGTTATTATTTAGCCAGGAACCCATTAATAAAAGTTACCCCAAGAATGAAAAAAAAAAAAACAACAGACATCGTATGATTTATGGTAACGAAAAGACGATTATATATCTATACTCTATAAGTTTAGGTAGTAAGATAAAGGTAAACAAAAAAACCACGTGACGAGACAGCTGTCAACTAACCGACTAAACGTAATACCTGTCACTTTAGTTGTCACGCTACGTCACAGTTGTACTCTTCAATTTAGCAGCATTATAATTCGTTGACATTTAGAGTTTGGGCTCTTTACAATAGACAGATTACAAAATATTATAAATCTAACTAAAAAAATGTGTAATAAGAGTAATTTATGAATAAGTGATAAAGTTTAACATACATTAATAAAAGAGGAAATTATTGTAAAAATCTAAAATCAATTTAATTTTGTTTCATCGTATTTTTAAACAAGAAGGTGTCATCTATAAAAAACCTTTTTACGATTTGTTTACCTCTATTTATCTACGTAAACCAATGGAGTATAGGGATGGGTAATATAATAAGGTTGAATATAATAACAGGACTGCCTCCTTGGTCAAGTGGTCGCAAGCGCTACTGCTGAACATGAGGTCCTGGGTTCGATTCCCTGGTCGGGCAAAGTGTCATTGGGTTTTTCTATCTGGTTGATGGCCATAGGCTCGCCCCATATTACATGGGACTTAAACATAACTGGAAATGTGTGTGTAGTGGTGTACTATAGGTACAGTCAGCCCAACCCTTGAACAAAGCGTGATGTTATGAATATAATATATTTTTTCGTTGTATATGCTCCAATTTCGATATTTTCCTCAACCGAATGATTTCATTTTATTTTTTCCATCTTCAATATTCCAATCCCTGATATATTTATCTCTGAGAACCAATTTGGGATTTAATAAAACTTTTGACAAAAGAAACTCCTACAAATTGGAAAATGATTTTTATTTGAATGGCTTTTATAAGAATCACGGGCGTTTTATAACATAATTCTTGAGAAGTTCCCAATTCGAATTCATTAAAATGCCATTTATAATGAATTCAAATTGGGAACTAAAAAATTATGTTAAAAATACAAAAATCATGTCTACACTTGCCTTTTGTAAAATCTCCATGAAATAAATTAACAAAGCTTTATGACGAACTTGAAAAAAACGAAAGTGTCGTGATGACAAAATGTTACACTTGTATCGGTGTAGTTCTCATTCGCCAAGTGTGCAGAGTATAAGTGCTTATGTACACTAGCCGCACGCGTTAACAGCAGAGGCTACTGCAGCCGTCGACGCGTCAGCGGCTGGCGTCGACAACGTGCCGCTCAGTATTTGAGTACCGTACCACAATATAATTAAGGACAGTATGGAATCTAGGCCTATTTGTTGAAATAACTACCTACCTTCCATTAAAAAAAAATCGCGGCGTATACTCGTCTCGACACGGCTACCCGCAACTGACAGCAGCGCGACAATCACTTGGGATCTAGTCAATGAGCGCGACTGTTCGAGTGCCGTTTCGATCGTTTACTACATAGTTTTTGTACTGTCCATATTTATACTGTGACCGTACTCAAATACTAGCGGCTGCCGTAGACGCGTGTCGACGGCTGCAGTTGTCTGCGTTGTTGACGCGTGCCGCTTATCTGTATGAGCATTAATGTGCGACAAGGAATTTCGTTTCAATAAAATTTTGTGTGTTCATTCGCTATTAAATAGAAAATCCTGGAAAAAGAAAATATTTTTATACAGAGGTTGAAAAACAAGCCTTTGTATAAAAAACTTTTGTTGTTCAGAAAATAAAATCTCGCCGACCGGAAAAAAATAAACGCTTAGTAATGACTTTTTATGGTAACGGCCGCGACTTAAGAGTTAGGTCTTGGTTCGAAACATTTCAGGCGCTTTACCTTGTGTAAATTATTTCATCACCACTGTTCTCAAAACGGTGAAGGAAAACATCGTGAGGAAACCGGCATGTCCTAGATCCAAAAAATTCGAACACGTGATATCTGCCAACTGGGCTCGCGTGGTGGATTACCGCCCTCAGAGAGGAGGCGTGTGTCCCAACGGTGGGAACATTATAGGCGAAAAATTCCTTTACAAAAGAAAAGTTACTTTTCCACCAGGAATTTTTCTTTCTGGATTTTTGATCTGTTGATAGCATTTGGCTCGCTCCATATAACATGGAACTTAAACAAATGTGGGTGTACTATGTATATGTCGCAGTAAGGTGGTTGAAGCCGTGATATAGTTATATCCCTAGGGATATAGCTATATACCGTAATATAGTTATATGATCATAACTGTCGGAGTGCCCTAATTTGGTTACTGCGACCAATTTCAACGTAGCGCTCACCGGCCGCTATCGCGTTACCGCTCGCTACGCTCGCACGTCTTGCGCGTAGTTGGTTACAGTTCTAACTTAACCTATTTGGTCGGAGTGCCCTAATAGTTATATTACTAGATCGTGTTCGTATTATAGTTATATTCCTAGTAAGGCAGTTATGAACCGCTTTCATATAACTATTTTACGGTATATAACTATATCCCTAGATATCCCTAGTGATATAACTATATCACGGCTTTAACCATCTTACTGCGAAATATATAAATCAATCACATCAAAAGTCATTTATTAGAACTAGGCTGCGCAGCAGCACTTTTCATACGTCAAAATTACATAAGACAGTCCCCCAAAACGCCCGCTGCCGTTCACCACTTCCTAGTGCTTTCGCTGCGAAGAAGAAATAGCGCAATAAATTCCCCAATAGCACAGCTGTCTGTTTAGTTATAAAAACTTGAATCTTTACAATAGTATGCAAAGTAATTAACATAACAAAACCCAAAACATTAAATTAAATTATTTGCCATTATGTCAGCTAGCACACAGTAATAGGTAGGTACACCTCTCTGCCTAACCCTTTGGGGAACAACAGGTGTGATACGAGTATTATGTAATAGTTTTTAGTTTCAAACAAGAAAATCATAGTACGAAGGTTTTCTGAAATGACGTTTACTAGATAGCAGCACTGAGTCGTCAGGTCCGGGCTCCTGTCAAAAGTGTCAAAGCGCCTATAATTACTTTAGTCGTGACTGAATGATGAATGAATGAATGAAACGAATGATGAACTTCATCATAAATTTTAAATTCATTTTCGAAATGGAAGACCTCTTGTCAAGGACAGTGACCTCTGAGTTTGTTTCGGCTTTTCTTCTCAGAGTAGTCAGATAGGAAACGCCGACCTCAACTAGTTTAAAAATATTATCGACGTGTAAAAGTGTTTGTACAAACCTATTTATAGAGAATAAAATCATTTCATTTCTTTTCAAAGTGGTGCCAACTGGGGGCGTGAGTTTTCACGAAAAGCGTCATTGTTGGAACACAATAATGTAACAAAAGACAATCTTTCACGATAAAACCACAAATGGTCTTCAAGAAGAAATATTATTCTTACGTCTTATAACTTAATTGGTCCCGAGTTTTCCAAGTTAATATTTTTATTAAGACTCCGACATCCCCTAAATGTATTAAGTACTGTACTGACATTGTAACTGAATTTTATTGAGGAAAACGAAGTATTTCTTAAGGTTTTAACAAAAGCAGCTCAAAATAAATAATAAAATGGAAGGAACCTTCCATTTTATTATTTATTTTGAGCGGGAATTGGATAAACGAAAACTATCTGGGAAATGCAAATTGGACTTCATAATATTTTTTTAGGGTATGGACTTCCGTGTTTTTGATGTCTGTTGTTTCAGGACCCTTCAACTCACTTACTAATGTATTGTTAACTAGTTTGTAATTCGTTGGGTCAATTACGAACCGCTATAGAGTCATGAGGAACAGGGTGTAAAGTTCACTCATCCTCTATAGATAAGGGAAGATTCTCCTACCAGACGGGTGTTGTGTCTGATGGGCAACTGCCTGACGATTGATGTTGGGAAGTTATGTATGTATGCTGATCGCGAGGTAAACTCTGCTTGCGCGATGCAGGATTTGTGTGACGTCAGGTCTTTGATACGTAATTCGCATGTGGCATTGTAGATGCCACCATACAGCCATTAAAAAAAACTAGTACTGCGATGTTCTGGCTACTCATTGGCGATTTGAATTTGTAAAGCTTTGGTTTCGAAAGCTGTGGACGGTCACAAAATAACGGCTGTCCACATACTGAGCATTTTTTGACATCTTAACGTCAAATACTGGTGACAATGACAGATGTTCATAACGGTCGGTGGAATACAATGGAACTGCTTCCCTATAGAAAACCTAGCTTATTAGCTGAAATTCAAATTGAAGTCTGAAGAGGCCAGACTGAATTACCAGAATGCCTTGGAAGTTTGGTAGGCCTTTGGTGTGGGATGGAACCTGTGTCGACACCCTTGCGTCATCCCATCTTCATAGCACGGCGGGATGTGCCGGGGCGACTGCTGCAGATGCTAAAAATCCTCAAACGGCGAAAATATATCAACCTTATTGGCTATATTTTTGAGCCGTTTGGGGTTGAAACACTAGGGCCGTGGGGTCCGAGTACTCATCAGTATATTTTTACTATTTCGGGATATCGCCAAGCGGCTGGCTGACGCTTCACATGACCAGAGGGCTGGACAAATTTTAGGTAAAAGAACCAGCATTGCCATCCAACGTGGCAACGCTGCCAGCCTTTTGGGCACTTTTCCCGCTGAGCGATGCGGACGAATTTTTTGATGCCCAATGAGCTCTCCCTTTATCTTATTTCCATTATATACTTGTACATAATATATATATTTTCGTTTTAGATTGTATATTATATTTAAGATTTGTCAAGTGTACCTAAATACCTAACAAGGCACACTTTTATTTTTGTTCTCTCATATTTGAAACCAACCAAATCGAAGAAATTGTTTCACGATCGGAAACATTTTAACACAATTTCTCGCTTCCAAAACATAAGATCAAAAAAAACCTATTCCTACAAAATCCCTGTTCAGTTAAAGACAAAAAGATAAGTATAAAAATAAAGTATCTTTTAAAAGGAATCTTTCGTATTCATGTTTATTTCCACGTCTAAGTAAAAGGCTTTGTGTCTCGAAGTCTTTTTCTAGAAGTATGTTTGAATATAAATCAAGTGTTTCTGAATTTTAGATAGAGTTCTTATGTTTTTACTTATGATATTTTACTTATTTATTTTGGTGATAAATGTAAAATAAAATCACGTTACATATCACCATCTGTTTAGCCTTTTACCAATTATATTGGGGTCAGCTTCCAGTCTAACCGGATGCAACTTAATACCAGTATTTTTTATGAAGCGACTGCGATCTCCACAACCCAGTTACTGGATAACTCAATACCCCTTAGTAAGACTGGTTGTCAGACTTTCGGGTTTCTGACTACTCTTAACGACTGTCATAGGTCTACAAATGGTAGCCGGGACCAACAGTTTTACGTGCTTTCCGAGGCGCGGAGGGATCTCGATATGGATGGTCACCCATCTACGGACTGACCTCGGCTAGCGCCGGTTAAACTTGAAGATCGAGCGGTTGTTCTTATTTAGTCACGAGCCCCTCAATTACAGTACATATGTTCTGCTTATTTAGTTATTTGAATTGGACCCAAACAAGCGGTTGCGTAAGAGCCGACCTTACACATGAAATTACAATGAATGTACGCCAGAGCAGATTAGGACACTTAAGGGTTCTCTTGGGTGCCTCTCTTTATGAAACTTGGCTAATAATAGGCGCTGCAAAAGTCGCAATTACAAAATCATAGGTCGGCATTTTCGCTCATATTAGTAAAGCGTTTTAGTTCAGATGTTAATGCAGCTGGGTTGCTTAAAGGGGTATTCAAAACTAGACCATGTTTCCCAAGGTATCAAAACACGTAGGACACTAATATTGTTCTGGACTTCATCAGCCAATGGTATCCGAATGAAGACCTACCTTTGTCTATAATAACAAAATAAATAAATTGGCAATCTTGCAGTACGCGTAGCATGACAACCATAGTAACGGGTTTCTACGGGTTTTTTCGACAGAAGAATAGACAAAATGACAGATTGTGCATGATCTGTTATTTTGTCTATTCTTCCGTCGACAAACCCGTTACTATTGTTGTCATTTGTGGTCATGCTAGGCGTACTGGGATCGCGTGTGGTATGCTAACTATCGGATTGTCTCATGAAAGACCAGAGCTAAAGATTTAGCCAATTTAGAAAAATAAGGCCTTGTAAGCATATGCCCAGAAAGGAGGAAGGAGTTGGAAGTAAAAATTCACCTGTCTTTATGGAACCTCCTCAAGGCTATTTAGTGAAGTTTTTATGGGAACTCCTAACACACAAGATAGATTATCTTTGTAGTTTCCGCCAATATCTTGCTTTCCTAGAACTTATTGGTTAGAAGTATCTTTATCTTTCTGTTAGCTGCAAAAACCAAGGATATCTCACCTTCCTTGGCTTCTGCCGGTGTCGTCGCTGCATGATGCAGCACAGGCCCCTGGTGACGTCACACTCGCTGGAAGAGTTGCAGTCCTCGTTGTATTGCTTGCGGCCAGCGGTTGGTGGGCGGCAGACGTGCATCTCGCCTGGGCGGAGAGAGAAGATTAGGGATTGTTTTCTTAGACTTGTGAAGGTTGAGAGTGAAACTGGATGGAAGCTAAAAGACGTTAATATGTTTTGGTAAATCAACTTTTATCTTCGCGTCTTTTCAGTTTTCAGACGGTAAGCTGAATATCAGAATAGCTTCAATTTAATCAAGTCGTTCAAATATACAGTCGCCACGATATGCTGAGGCAGCTGCGGAAAACCTCAAACGGCGCAAATACTCCAATCTTATTGAGACTTATATGTTCCAGCCGTTTGGGGTTGAAACACTAGGGCCATGGGGTCCGAGTGCCCACTTAGTTTTTCGAGACATCACTAAGCGGTTGGTCGAGTCTTCACGTGACCAGGCCTGGCCTATACTTCGGCCAAAGAATCAGCATTGCCATACAACGTGGTAATGCTACCAGCTTTTTGGGTATTTTTCCTGTCGATAGCGATGTGATATTTCCCCTACTTTGTAAGTTTTCAAATTATGTAAATAGTAATGTCAATGAATCGTCTGGATATTACTTTTACGTTATAAATTTAGGATCTATCCAGCTTGATTTATTCTACAGACAATGAACGATTTAATTACAACATGGGAGGACACTTTAGCAAATTGCAAAAGCGCTTTTTAACACGACGTTTTCTTCTGTACTCTGAATTAACAACTCTCGGCGTCGAGCCGAGTGTTGAAAATCCAACAAAGCACATTTTCGCGCGTTTTAAAAGCGCACAGTTGGATTTTGAACAAAAATCAATTTTTGTCGAAAATCCAGAGTACGTTAAAAAATATGTCGCCAACAAAAGCGCCCCTGAGAACGTTAGCTAACGGCCACATTTCTGTGCAAAGTGCTCAAGATGTATTGTGAAATAAAAACTCCAGATCTAAGCTAGAGCGAAGGTTACATACCAGGCACCACTTCTTCACATACTAGTCCAGCATCGCATTGGTTCTCTCGGTTGCAGATCTCGCCCAGTTTCCTGCCGGCGAAGGCTGGCAGGCAGCGACCACCATCCTCTGAGGACAAATATTTGTATTAACATTTTTTTCTGTTGTGCTAATCTGTAAAGTTGATTTCCAACCTTACATGTGACCGCATACAATTCAAAAGCAAACTCATTCGTTTTAAAAGTGAATTATCGCGGATTTACAACGAAAGACAGTTCGAATGTCGAAGTGACGTTTTTCGGATATCGCAAGACATTTTTTGCCAGCGACTATTTTCTATTAGCGATGTCTTTTACCAGCGATGATTTTTACCAAAGATGATTTTAACTCTTATTCCTTCTATTTGACAGCGGTAAAAAAGGCATGTATTTAACACTTTCTTTCCTTAACACTTTCACAACCACACAAGGTTCAGGAAAATTGTCTAACTATTGTATCTGCTTTGCGGTTAGTGAACATCAAATAATTTCCATTTTGTTTTCCTAAAAATATTATTGAATACTGTAATATAATGATTGCGCTTCTTTTTGTAAACCTTAAATAATTCCTGTTTTGGAGTGTTAAAAATAACCAAGTAACTGCGGCCAACTTGGATGTACTGTCAGAAAAGGTCAGAAAGTTAAAAAGAGGCTCAATTATTAAAAACAAGTGTTTAAAGGTCCTTAATTTAAAACAGTGTCCATCATTAGAAGGTCAATAAGTTTTTAGAGGATCAGTTAAATATTTCCCGTTTACAAATAGGTCACCAGTAATTAAACCCTTTAATTTCACTTAATTCTAATGCCGAATTATCTGTCTATAAATAATCCTGTATTAGTGTATTAGTTAGAGTTACCTCCGATATAAAGATTTCCTGCACGTTAATGAAACGCCGATGTGTGTTGAATTTCTAATAAACTGTGATTCACAACGAAATACCGTTCAAATTTTATTTCGAAGTGACGTTTTTCAAATATCGCATGACATATTTTGCCATTGACGATTTTCTATCAGCGATGACTTTTACCAGCGATGACTTTTACCAGCGATGATTTTTACCAACGATGATTTTTACAGTTATTCCTTCTATTCAAAGACAGTTAAATAATAGATCAGCAGTACCAATTACTATCAAGGCCGAATTATCTCTCCAAAAAATCCTGTACTTATCCCTTTATACGAGTCATTTCCGCCAGAAAAAGCTATTTCCTGCTCGTTAGTGAAACATCGATGTGTGTTGAATTTCTAATAGGAAAGATTTCGTATTTATATTACAAATATCCGTTTGTTAAAGGAAAATGGCGCCAATTTCGTGAAGGTCGTATATGTTAAGGAGATGGGAAACAGCAGTGTCTTGTTTGCTTTTATATACACACTTCGATTCCCAATATGTCTCTCAATGGAGACTACCGTTTGTAGCTCCAAAAAAAGAAAGACGCGGTTTGACCTTGACGTGCGCTTTACGTCACTTTCGAAAATTTTCAGGATTTTTTGGTGTTACTTGTAATTTTTTGATTATTTTAGGTCTACTTGACGAGAATACCCGTCGGGCCATAAAGTGAAATTTCCCACAGACCATATTAGCCCTTATTTTTATAGTAAAAATAGAGATTTAAGCCGCGTGTACCGCCGTTTACCTTAAGGATACAGTGGGGTTTGAAGGAGAATACTTTTTGGTTTACTTCAAGGATACATTCGACGCCTACAGGTTTTTCACTTTCAATGTTCTTGGGAATTGCATGGTCAACTATTAAAGTTTGTAGAGTGATGGACTTTTGACTTATTATTAACTTATATACAATATACATACATAAACTAAGCCTAGGGTTCTTCCCTTGGGGGTAGGCAGAAACTTCAGAACACCATCTGCTACGATCCTGACATACTCCTTTTGTTTCATTAACGATAATACATCTGAGGGCCTAGTCGGGCGGATCGGGCGGAGTAAACGTAACGTAAATTATATGAAAGATGTTTAAATTGAAAATACTCGTTTTGGACATATTACGTATATTCACATTTATGGGTGGATTTATTTATGGTGTATTTGGGCTTGTCGTACTTTAAACCAAAATGCTTTAGGATACCTAAATATTTATAATCCTAAAGTCGTTCGATTTCACGTTTCGTTAACGTCGTGAGTTCATGTTAGGCCCTTTGGTCATACACGTGCATCTGTTCGGAGTACTAATCGCCTGATATTTTCTTAAGAGTCTATAATATCTCAAATTGCTTAGCATGGTCCTCCGTTATATCGAAAATACTGTAGCATTAATTTTTTAATAAATATATGGTAAACTTGGTTTTACGAAAACACGATTCCATGAAAATTGCCTCGTTGGTCTAGTGGTCGCAAGCACTACTGCTGAGCATGAGGTCCTGGGTTCGATTCCCGGGTCGGGCAAAGTGTTATTGGGTTTTTCAATCTGAAATTTCTCAATAGCAGCCCGGAGTCTGGATTTGTGCCCGGTTGATGGCAATAGGCTCGCCCCCTATTACATGGGACTTAAAAATAACTGGCGAAATGTGGGTGTACCTGCTATGGGTACATCTCTGCCCAACCCTTCGGGGAAACAAGGCGTGATGTTATGTTTCTCGACAGCAAAAATAATGGAGCCTTCTCCCCGTCGATCAGTCTCGCTCTCACTCAGTCCGCGAGCAGTAGTGTGCGAGCGAGTTATAGAGTGAATTTGAGCTGAGGTACTATAGACTCTTTAAGATATCCTCAATAAGGAAATCTAACGAAATCGAAATCGAGGGCTGATGAAAACCATAGTCGTAGACTGAATTAGGTTTCAGGTAGGGTTTTCATAGGTTTCGGTTTCTGAATTGCTTATTGGATTACCCGACTTAATTAATATTGTGGGTGTATCTCATGTCATTATGCCCGGGTAACACGAGGCTAGTTTTTGAAGCTAGCATAACAACAAGCAAGTAATATCCTGGCTTAGCACATGCTAACGCTGTTCACACGATGCTAGGAAAGTTTAAGCCAGTAGGATTGAAGTGACTCAGTCTGTAGAGTAAAATGATCCGATTGGCTTTGACGGTCATACGGTGCTAGTGCAGTAGGCTCCAGAGAAACCACACCCCCTTACATTGCTAGGGGGTGAGGTTTCTCTGGAACCCACTGCCACGGGCTACTAGCTCAAAAATAGAACCCCATCCTATTAAACTATCGTACTAGCTTACTATCTATCTCACCTAGCTTACTAGCATAAAACTGAGGATAGTTCTTTATACACGAGGCTAGAGTGTCTAGCTTCCTAGCTTAATAGCATAATCTTGATATCCTAGCTTGAAAAACTAGCCTCATGTAATCTGGGCATAAGATATGAGGTCGGGTTAACCCTAAAAAAAATCAGAGATGATTTGAGTCATGTTTAAGGGGACTGATCTTATTCTTAAACGGGATCAAAAAAAATGTTACATCAACTAACTTATATCAAATTAATTTCAACCCCCAAAATACAACCTTTACAAATTCACCCCCGCAAAATATGAAAAAATTCAACCCCTTGCGCCGGTAATGAATTTTTTATTAGTTCGCGGTTTTCTCTAAACGTCCGTAAGTATTTATTTACTCGAAAACCTTTTGAAGTTATTTATTTAAACCATACATTTTAAAATGTACAGTCCAACTAACGATGAATCCTTTATGAATCGGGATGAACCCGTTTGACGATGTTTAGACGAGATGAATATTATGTTAGTTAGTCGCTTCCTGTTGAATTTTTCAGTTCGGGGGTAGACGGAAAATTTAATTATGTACGTAACACCTTTGAACTTAGTCTGGCGAACGAGGCTGGTTTATTACGAGAATTATGAGTGCCTAGAGGGTCTTGTTGTCTGAATAACAAGTATGCAGACTGTGCTTAGCAAAATCCTTTTGAATATTTAATTAATCTCGGTAATTGTACCATTGGAAAGGGCAATGCCCTCACCGCAAACAGAGGAAGATCATTGGGTACGTTTGCTTGCTACTAAGGGCTCGAGGCTAAGTAATAACCGCCGCACGATGCGATCAATCAGGTTAAACTACGCTTGCCGCGGTCAGTTCGTGGATGGGTGTCCATCTTTACATACCGAGACCTCTCCGTGGCTCGGAAAGGTACCATTCGCGGATTTGTGGCAGTCGTTACGGGTCGTCAGAAGCTCCAAAGTCTGACAATCAGTCTTACCAAAGGGTATTGTGTTATCCAGTAACTGGGTTGTGAAAAATATACTAGGTAATCAAATTCGTAGAAGCAGATTGTTTATTAAGGTACATTCAAAACATGTATTCACAATTTGATTACATCTGTCTGTCTATCCGTACACGTAGGTACTTTAGGGTTCCGTACTCAAAGGGTGCCAACTGGATCCTATTACTAAGGCACCACTGTCCGTCCGTCTGTCCGTCTCTCACAGGGCTGTATCTTTTGTACCGTAATAGGGTAACACTTGAAATTTTCACTAAGTGTGTGTACTATTATGGCCGCTACAACAACCCTGACTAATATTGTAAATGCGAAAGTGAGTTTTTTTTGCTTTTTTGTTTATTACGCTTTCACGCTAAATGTTTGGATGAAATTTGGCACATGGGAAGACCATGACCTAGGATAGGACATAGGGTACTTTTTATCCCGATATTCTTACAGGATCGAGACTTATGTGGGTGAAACCGCAGGGCGCAGCTAGTAAGTAATACAAATTAAATTAAGTTAAAAATGAAAGGAGGTATAATTTTTTTTATTTTATTTTATTTTATTTATTAGGGACAAAAAAACAGTTACATGTTAAGGTTCAAATTATGAGTCGTAACACAAATAGGTAAACATATAACCCACACCATTGTCCACGAGTTAATAGATGAATAACTCAGGAAATGTATATACAATAGTATCTTATTATGTTTAACTGAATTTAAAAATTATTGATAGGTTAAGATTGTGGTGAAAGAGTATTTATAGCTAGTGTTTTAAATTTTTTACTTGAAAGAGAGAAGACATCTATGTCCATGAAGTGCGTGTTATAGGTTTCAACAAGTTGACGAAGGGGCACTCGTGCCCCGGCGTTAGTCCTGCATGAATCTACGTGGAACAGCCGGGGCACGCGCGCTGCCCGTCTGATAACAGTTCTAGGCACTGTATAGCGCAACTTATTTGTGATTTCAATACAGTCAAATCTATTGTTACACAAACCATGTAGCATCATGGCCATCAAAAGTTTTCGCCGAGATTCTAAACTTAAAATATTAAATTGCTGTAATAATTGTGTGTAAGGAATCCTTGAATGATAACATTTATAGTTTACAGTACGTAAAAACTTTTTCTGTACTAATTCCAACTTAATATTATATTTGAGGTAGAACGGATTCCAGATAGGAATCGCGTATTCTAATTGAGATCTTATCAACGCTTTATATAGTAGCAAAAAAGTAGAGGGTCGCACGAAGTCTTTCGAGGATCTCGTGACGAAACCATACATCCGAAAGGCTTTATTTATTATGTTCTCCATATGCAAATCGAAGTGCAAACACGAATCAAAGGTCACACCAAGGTCGCGCACGGATTCTACCACATTTAAATGATGGCCATTCAGTATATACGAACACTTATGTTTGTTTTTGTTTTTAGTAATAGATATACTATGACATTTCGGAAGGCTAAGAAAGAGTTTGTTTTCTTTGCAGAAGTTATCAAGTCTGTGCAGGTCCTCTTGGAGCAGTAGGCAGTCATCGAATTTTTGGCAGGCTTTGTAAACTTTTACATCATCCGCATACAACAAAAAGTTGGAGTGAATAAAACACTGCTTTATATCGTTTATAAATAGGATAAAAAGCAAAGGACCCAGAATAGACCCTTGAGGAACGCCAGACTCGACAGTCACAATTTCAGATTCAAACCCATTAATAACGACCTTTTGTGTCCTGTTATAAATATATGATGCAAACCATCGAAGTAAATTGCCTCGAATACCGTTGTAGGCAAGCTTTTCCAAAAGGATTGAATGATCCACCTTGCCAAAAGCCTTCCGAAAGTCAGTATACACAGCGTCTACCTGGACTCTCCTATCCATATTTTCAAAGAGAAAGTTAGTGAAAATCATTAAATTGGTAGTTGTCGATCGCCGTTTAACAAATCCATGTTGTTCGGGTATAATAAGGCTATG
This sequence comes from Agrochola lota, assembly GCA_947364205.1. Lineage (NCBI taxonomy): Eukaryota > Metazoa > Arthropoda > Insecta > Lepidoptera > Noctuidae > Agrochola > Agrochola lota. The sequence goes on along the minus strand of OX376245.1, from coordinate 10,447,972 downwards.
TAATTGAGGGTAAAGAGCACTGTGCACAAGTCTCTCAAAAAGCTTCGACAAGGTGGAAATAATTGATATGGGACGATAATTCTCCACATTCTCCTTATCTCCACTTTTATACACTGGTGTAACAAATGCTCGCTTCCACACGGTGGGAAAGACACTTTTCTGTAGACATTTGTTGAAAATTGAGTACAACGCAGCATAGATATTATCGGCTGTTTTTATAAAAAAGACCGGTGGAATACCATCGGGGCCAGCTCCCTTAGAAGGGTCCAGTGATTTGACTGCTCGGTGTATTTCCTCTCTTGCGAGGTAAATATCGGGTATGCAGACAGAGCTATCCTGGTATTTGTTCGATGGTTCCCAAGTGTCAGGATCAAATGTAGATGGTTCATAGACAGATGCAAAAAAAGTAGAAAATAAATTGCATATATCAGTAGGGCCATCAGACAAGGTATTTTTCAGATGCATACTGGCTGGATAGTTATTCTTACCCTTTCTGCTGCCTAAATATGTCCAAAAATACTTAACGCTTTTAGGTATACTATCTTCGACTGAATTAATATAGTTTCTAAAACAAATACCAGATTCATCCTGGAATAATTTACGGTAACCTGAGAAGTGATTATAGTCACACAGGTTACGATAAACCTTCCACTTTATCCACGCACGTTCCTTACTTTTAAAGATACGGATCAAAGAGGGTGTAAACCAAACAGGAAAATGTGAATTTTTTACTAGAGTTAGTGGAACGTGTTGTCTAATTATCCCATACAAAGTATCATAGAACGTGTTGACAGCCGGTTCAGCAGCCAGATGAGCGAGTTTTGTATCCCAATCTATAGAAGCGAGTTCTGCATTAATTTCGGGATAATTAGCCTTATGATAGTTGTACCTAGGCACGGAACGGCATTTCATAGGAGCAAATTGCATGTTGAGATCGACAAACACAGAAAAAGGAGGATGGTGTGTGTCAGCCGGAAGAAATGACGTACAGGGTACAGTCTGACAGTCAGTGTTGGAGATAAACAAATCAAGTATTCGTCCGAGATTATTTCTAGTCTTATTGTATTGTGAACCGTTAATCAATGACATGAAGTTTGATATTAGCTGGCCGCTAGATGTTGTGGCATCTGCCACTGCAATATTACCCTGATCCAACCATTTTATATCGGGCAAGTTGAAATCTCCGACGACAAAAAATGACTCAGTAGTAGAATTATTAGCAATCAGATGTAACATGTCTAAATATTGCCTGTATATTGCATCAGTAGTTTGAGGTGGTAAGTACGCTACACTGATGACGTGGTATTTATTAGACTGGGATGCTGGTAACCGAACCACAAGCTGTTCGACGCAAGCATGGGTAAACTGTGTCACAATCGTAGTCGGACGCAGCCCACGAAGTGTGGCTATTAAGACACCCCCACCCTCACGTTTATTTGTCGCAGATCGGCCACGATCACATCTGAAGATTGTGTAGCGATCGTCAATAAACTCGCCATCGTGAATGCTAGGAATGAGCCAGGTTTCAGTAAGTATGATAACATCATAAGAACACGACAGGATGCTCATATAAAGAGTGTGCAACTTCGTACGAATACCTCTACAATTTTGGTAATATATCAGAAAATTGTTAGTAGCCATAGATAACAATTATTGTTATCGCATAAACCAATTAGTACAGCAACATGAAGCATTACGCTTAACAATTTGACATTCCAAATACAGTAGAACCAGAAATTATTACTGTTCGTTTTCATATTGGCCTTTAATGATGCTGTATTCAGCGTGAACATAAGATAAGATATTAGGCGCACCATAATACAAATAACAAAACATAATTGTAAGGGTAGACAACCGATAATATAAAAAACTAAGGGATATAAAACTAATAGCATAAAGACATGGATGAATGAAACATTCACAAATAAACACAAAATGTATACATAGGTCGATGTAGATCGAAAAAATGAACACGTCATACATCTAAATTGCCTACTAGGCATAGTGTTAAGCACTAGCCTTCTCATTAGCAATAATCTTTTTGAGATCACTTTCGGAGCGCACAGCAAAGGCCGCCATCCCATCTCTTTCACGTACAAGGATCGTGGCATTCTTAATCCATACATATTTAAAACCACGTTTTCCAGCGACTTCCTTACACATACGAAATAAGGCCTTATTTTTTAAAGTCAGATGTTCGTTAATATAAACCTGTAATGTAGCGCCTGAAATCCCCAATTCGTCACATTTGAGACTCTTCTTTTTACGGTAGGCGCTTAGTAAGTTGTCACGAAGAATCCGTGATTTCAATTTTACTATTACATTTTTAGGCTTGATATCTCCTTGCCGTGCGTGGGACACCCTATTAATCGATATAATGTCATGCTGAGATACAGGAAAGCCTACAGCCGTTCCTATAGACTGGGCTATAGTAAGCAGATTTTCATTGCGCTTATCAGGCAAATTACATATTTCTATGTTACACTGGCGTGCTTGCTGCTCCATTGAGTCGATTTTCGTTTCCAACACTGCGACGGCGTGCTCACTACTACAGTTTTCCAGGTCACATAGACGCCTTTCATAACCTTTACGCTCACGTTCCAGTTCCTCAAGTCGGGTTTTCATATCCTCATAATTCGCATTCATGAATGAAATCGATTTCTCAATCTCAAAGTTGGACTTCAGTATTGAAGTGTTCTGGTGTTTCAGTTCGGCCACCTCGGACACTAATTTATTGAGGATGATGTCTTGGTCGGTTTTCCAAGATAGTAACATAGTTTTAAGTTCATCAAATTGATTTGGCTCAACATAATCCTCCTCCCCCCGAAAGCGTTTGCCGGCCCTTGTGGTGACGTTGGCCAAGTTATCATCGACGGTTGTTATGGCTGCCGCCATGCTCGCAGAAAGATCCGGTTCTGATTGCGTTTCATGTAAGGGCTGCGTTTTTGCCGACCCAGTAGGAGGCGTGCGCGCGGTCCGCGGCATAGCTGACGAACAATGCAGTATTCGAAGCTGAATAAAAAAGCTGGGCAAAGCGCTAAGGCGTTAAGGTAGGGCAGCTCGTTGATTGCGAGTCGTAATTTTGGTCCGTCGTACAATTGTCCGCTTGGCGCGGCGCGTAATCACTCCGCCTCGCCACCACACAACCGCGCGGGCGCCGCCGGTTCGAATCCAGCAAAATGTAATTATTTTTGAGCGTTTTCAAAAGAGATTTTTAAAACACTATATGGTCTATGAGCTGACAGAAATTCGATGTCCCGCTCTAACTCCGCCCACTGGGCGTGAACACTCGATATAGTCACTGCAGGAGTAACAAGGAATCGAAAAATACGACGTCCACCAATCACAACACAAGAATCCATAAACTTAACAAAATTCACTGCGCGATGCGTAACACGTCCGAGCGCGTACACGTACAAGAGCTAAACTGATAAGATAAGAAACATGTTAAAGAAATATGTAGTGTTAAATATTGTAGGGTGGTGCGGAACTCTTCGAATGCAAGTCTGATTCGCACTTGGCTTCTTTTTTAAGTAAATTGTGAGTTGTACGTACCACGTAACTTTAATAATATTATATGTATGGTACAAGCTCGTAAAATGTCTATTTGATGTACATTGTAGGTACACGATGTAATAACATTGTTCGTCTGTATTATGATGATAAAAATATATAAAACAACTAGCTGACCCGGCGAACTTTGTTTCGCAATCAATCAAATATAAACCCTACCTACCCTACCTACCCTACCTACCCTACCTACCCTACCTACCCTACCTACCCTACCTACCCTACCTACCCTACCTACCCTACCTACCCTACCTACCCTACCTACCCTACCTACCCTACCTACCCTACCTACCCTACCTACCCTACCTACCCTACCTACCCTACCTACCCTATATATATTATAAATATTATTAAAAAGAATAGGTGAGTTGTGTTTTGTTTTTTATTTGTGCTCATTATGGCCTACGCTTATGCATGGAAGAGAATAGCCGTTTCCACACTGCGACGAGAACGATACCGACATATCCTCAGGTCGGACGATAACGATATCGGCTGACAATATTGGTATGATATCGGTATGTGACAACATGTAACCAACAGCAGCTTTTATTAGATTTTTTTTACTTCATGATCTCAATAGTAACAATCGAAGTGTTTTTGTATATAATTTTACTATAAGGTTTTTTTGCATGCTGAAATAGTAAGTAAGCAAAATATGTCGAACTTCTTATAGTTAAGTTAAGACCTGTTATGTGCCACATTTTATGCAAAATAAAGCAATTCTAATTCAGCTTATTATCCTGCAGTATGCTACCGCAGCCTCGAATAGTCGCGTTGCACCAGCAAACGCTTACATAGCCGCGCGATTCCAAAAGTGTATTTATTTATTTATGTACACACAGTAAAATAGATACAAATACGACATAATCATATCAATAATCAATAATAATGTATTCGAAGTAATAATGGCAGTAGTGAACAAGTACACTGTATCCGCCGATATCGGCACGACAGTCAATGTCGGCGACGATACCGTTGACTACACCGACACAGTATGAAAGCGTTTAGTAGTAATTGTATTAAACTACCATTCCGACGATATCGTGTCGTTATCGTCAATGTGAGAACGGCCATTGATGGGTGTGCAAAAGAGGCGTGACAGTATAATAAATGCTGTGGAAATGCGTTCATAGTGAAGCATGTGTGACGTGACTATGAATGTGCTGAGGAATGATGTGATAAGGCAAGATTGTTGAATGATGTGATTAGTGGCAAACATTGATAAGAGTATGCTTAGATGGTTTGGTCATGTTGAGAGAACGAAAAGAAAGAAAAATTGTTTAGTCTGCACAAACAAAACGCACATATAAAGACAAAAAGACACAAAATATACACATACAAAATTAGCCAAAGGGCTCGTATTCAACCAATAAATAAAATCACAAAATAAACATTGACAATTTTGTTCATTTGTTGATATCACTGTGCGTTTGCACTGACGAAACATTCAAAGCAAAACATGTTGAAATTTCTAGTTCCTGTCAAATATTGTATGGAAAATTGACAGAAAATAGAGATTTCAACATGTTTTGTTGTGAATGTTTCGCCAGTGCAAACGCACACTTAAGGCCACGGACCAAAGACAATATTGCGTAATTACTCTTGCGACATTGGCAAATGACAACAAAAACATAGGTAACAAAAACAAAATGCTGATTGCAGAGTTAACTACTTTTTTAACAAATATTAAGAAAAATAATGCTGTGCGTTGCATCTGTGCAAGAACAGGTCATTGCTCAGCGAAATGCTGTGAAATTGGACGAACCTAAAGTCAATAGCGCTGGTTTTCAGCAATTACCTATGGAATGAAATATTGACGTCTCCCTGTGTGACTTATTAAATCGGCTTGGTATGATTTTTCACTGAAATTGTGATTATAATTAATGAAATGCGGCTAACAAAAGGTATTTCAAGGGAAATGTGAGTGGAAACGCCGGGAGGGGACGCCCTAGGAGTACAGTGACCTTATTGGTGATGTTCTTCAGAAAGGTCAGGTGCGTAGAACTCGCAACCGGCGTGCGTGTATGACCAGATGTGTGGACGTAAACGATGATAAAGGAGTATGTAATTATTGTAGCAGGTGGCGATCTGTAGTTTAATCGATATATATGTGTTATATTGGGCTGTTAAATCAATCTGCCTAGGCTTTTCCCAACTATATTGGGGTCGGCTTCCAGTCTAACCGGATGCAGCTGAATACAAGTATTTTACATGGAGCGACTGCCTGTCTGGGTTAAAACGGCCGCTTTGGCAGAATCATAATTTATGATAATATTATGAATCACACAAACTGTCACAAATTGACAATTCATAATATTATCTGCGTTCAATTCATTTTACACAATTCATCTGTTTGACAGTTTTATATTATAATGACGTAACATTTAAACTGTAGAAATTAAAAATTCAAAAAAACTGTAAAGAAAAATTATGCGGTAAAATTACGGTCTTCATTTTTTTCATGCACATATTAACACCAAATTCGATTCAGACATGAATGGAATTGAATATGATTCAGCTAAAATATGTGTCACCATAGAGGAATTGCTGGGAATTCAGAAAATGAATTGCTTTTAGAGGAATTGTTTAATATGGCCGTTTTAGGCCTCCTGATCTCCATAACCCAGTAACTGGGTAATACGATACCCCTTTAACGACTTTAAAGATCCACGAATGACAGTCGGGAGCAACGGCTTTTCCGAGGTACGGAGGAGTTTTGGTATGTATAGAAGGTCACCCATCCATGGACCAACCCCAGCAAGTGTAGATTAACCTGTTGGATCGACACGTGCGGCTGTTATTACTTAGCCACGAGTTCCTTGAGTATGTGTTATATTTTTTTATACATTGACCCTATGCTCAAAAAATTACTTTTTAAATTTATTATGACTACGTCATCCAAAAAGAGAGTCAATATTTACAAACGTGAATATTTATTTGAACAGGAACAGGACTTTATTAGTCACAATAAACTTTTGGTTTGAATATAGAGGTTGTACTCAACTGTTATTTTATGATAACAAAACCTTTTTCCATTTAAAATACAGCCTGTATTTTCATGACAAACTTCCATTTTAAATATACAGCGTGTTTATTCACAACTGAATAACATAAACAGTTTGTATAAAAAGTAAGTGTTTGAATAAAAAGTTTATATTTAAAAAGTTCCGATATAAAAATAGTCCGTGTATTTACAATAGCTTGTTTTATTTTTATACGAACACACACAACGATGAAAAAACATCACGCTTTTCCCTCTTAATGGAAAACCAGCGTGAAAGGAAAATAAAATGAACCTTTTTACAGACTACTTTCATTTAACACTAATGTTTTTCCTACGTGCTACGTGTTTGCAAAAGTAGGTTTATAAACTGCAAAAAAGGCCTTAATGGTAGTTCAGAATAAAAACGGGCAATTGCGAGTCGGACTCGCAAACGATGGATTTTGTAACACTGTACAATATCACTACATATTTTTGCCTATATAAAAATTCATATGTCATTTTGTAAAGAGGTCGCACGTCAAGCTTTCCTAAGAAATTGTGAAAAAAAACTATTAATTATATGTATAAAAATAGGTTGAAAGAGTATTGTAAAGAAATAATGCAAATGCAAAATTTAACCTTTTCATTAATAACGTGATGGCTTAGTTATGGAATACAGAAAAAAATGATTTTTTATTATTTCTAATATGACTTGACAGAGGGCAGGACTTAAACAGAGGCCTCTTTTCATACAGAGAAGGCACGATCATTGATAACCACGCTTGCTTAAGGCGGGTTGGCGATTTCAGAATGATTTTTAACTATAAGTCCAGGTTCCCTCACGATGTTTTCCTCCACCGATGTCAGTATAACGTCCAAGACTTATACTCGGAAAGAAGGCTGGTATTATTTATTTATTAAGATATCGTCTTTCCGCTAATCTGTAAATAGTTTCCACAACAAATAACAACGTTCCACTTTTCCTAGAACATCTCCAAATGGCTGCTATTAGCTTTTGCGCATTAACTACGTTGTTTACTGGATAAAGGTAACACAGAAAGTTCAAGGATATTTATTTTTAGCAAGAAAAACAACTGTCTATATGAGGGTAGTCGTAGCATAACATGATTGTTGTTTTAATAGTTAACTAGCTAATGTTCAGTCCATAATGTTCCATTCTCAAAATTTTATTATTGTATCCGTAACTAGCTTCCGCTAGCGGCTTTGTCCACGTGATATCTTTATAAATTATGGCCTATGTTCATCATCATTATCACTTCAGCCAAAAGACGTCCACTGCTTACATAGGTGCCCCCAAGCACGGCCACTTCGACCGATTCTGTGCTTTCCGCATCCAGCGGATTCCTGCGGCCTTCACAAGGTCATCGGTCCATCTTGCGGTCGCCACTCCAGAACCTTTCGGCCCCATCGGCCATCTGTTCTACGAGCAATGTGCCCTGCCCACTGCCACTTAAGTTTGGCAATGCTTTGGGCTATGTCGGTTACCTTGGTTCTTCTATGGATCTCGTCATTTCTGATTCGATCACGTAGGGAAACTCCAAACATAGCCCTCTCCATTGCCTTTTAGCCTTCTGATAAGGCCCGTTGTGAGCGACCACGTGCGTAGCTTATGTTACGCAGTGATAATATATCATTCTACTGGTGATATTTTTAAATCTGTACAGTAGTTTTTTAACAAAAAACAAACAAAAAAAAAATATTTTCTCTTTGTAATATTACTTTTAGACAATAAGTCCGTCAAAACACTAGTTTATTTCCTATAAGTGGTCTATTGTGTATACCGAACTAAACTAGTATCACTATAGAATTATTATAAAACAAAGTCCCCCCGCTGCGTCAGTCTGTCTGCCGCTTTCAATGGACGGAGTGATTCATGAGGAAGGTTTAATTGTATATATATATATATATATTTTTTTTTTTAAACGTTGCCCCACACTAAGAATTTCTTCCTGTGTCGTGGGTGCGTTTACAAACATAGAAACTCACATACACTAACACCCAGACCCCGAACAACTACTTGCAGATCATACAAATATTCGTTCCGTGCGGGGATCGAGCCCGCAACACGTTACGCAACAGTCGATCGCTCAACCACAGCGCCAACCGTGTCGTCAATTAATCCGTGTGTAATTCATTAAGGTTTTCTATAAATTGGCTGAAATATAACGATGATTGTTGAAGATACCGGAAGAAAATTATGCCGACTGGGAGCTTAACTCGCGTGCGCGGTACGGCAGTACGTTTCCTTGGGATAATTTCTGACCTCCACTAGGGCGAAGCCGGGGACATAAGCTAGTTGAAAATATGCTAGGCAGCCAGTGTATCATTTAATATTTATAAAAGTTATGCTAAGAAAATAAGACCAGCGCTCCTATTAGAGGAATAAAAAAAATCTTTGAAATTCGTCATGATGAGCACTTATTTCATAGTCTTTGTAAGAAACCAGTCAATTTGCCTGCCTTTTCCCAACTATATTGGGGTCGTCTTCCAAGCCGACCCCAAAAGAACGAGAAAAGAAGACCTGAGAAGGTAACGGTAGGTTGGTAGGAAATACTGGTTTTTAGCTGCATCCGGTTACACTGGAGTGTAACCGGATGCAGCTAAAAACCATAATTTTACATGGAGCGACTGCCTATCTGACCTCCACAACCCAGTAACTGGGTAACACAATACCCCTTGGTAAGACTGGTTGTCAGACTTTCGGCCTTCTGACGACTCGTAGTGACTTTCCAAGATCCATGACTGACAGCCTACCGGCTGTCATTCATAGGACCAACGGCTTAACGTGCTTTCCGAGGCACGGAAGAGTCTCGGTATGTAAAGATGGTCCGGCAAGCGTAGCTTAACCTGATGGATCGATCCGTGCGGCTGTTATTACTTAGCCACGAGCTCCTCAAGCATATTATAAGTACATAAATACATATAAAAGGCATTCTACTACTATATTCGATGATCATCCGATCAGAAATAAAGTGCATGTTTTGGATCTCTGGATTCTTCTGCATTCTCTCATTTCGAGGCGGGGGTGGGGGTAAACCCTCAAATCCCCCCCCTGCTCACGGTCTTGGAGAAAGGGCCTAACCTAGCAGTGTAAAAAATCTGAAATTATTTTGCACACGATTCCACGTAATAGAAACACACGTTGCTAGCTTTCCCTTTCCCGAGAAAATCAGTGTGTAAATCACAAGAGACACAAAAACATTTCGCATAAACATCAACGTGAAATATGAGAGCACTTCGTTAACTTATGTGAAAAATTTTGGGAGTATCCCGTACTAAGTATTTATTTCAGGCGAAAACTTGGGAACGTGAAAGATTGAAAAATATAAAATAGGTCTATTTCTCACAGATACCTACCTTGTATTTGTGAGTTTGCTGAGGTTAGTCTTCGGAACTACTGAGTACCACCTACCAATTCCGAAAAAAGAAAACTTTTTCCAAAAAAAAATAACGACTTCAAAAAAAAATACAATACAAAGTGTCAAATAACTTTGGTTTTTGATTTTCACTTTTAAGTTGTAGTACCTACCCCACACAAATTCGAATACCACTACCTGCTATGTAAATAACAGTGACAGGAAGTTATCATCATATCATCCACATATACTAAGTGGGAAAAATACGTATTATTGAAGCTTACACAAAAACTATCCAAGCAAAGTTAATAAAATTTATATGGGACCATCTTGGGAGCATATTCTTTTATACAAAAAAATAATTTTCAAAATCGGTCCACATTTAACGAAGAAATCAATGGAAATACATTTAAAAAAAACATACATACGCTACGAACATAGAACCTCCTCCTTTTTAGAAGCCATTTTAATTAATTTAATTATGGGAAGCTACCGTATTGTCACGTATCATTTATTATACGAGTATATACGTGTTATGTTAAAACAAGACGTTTCACGCAGGCTAAGTCACGCGCAACATCTAATTTCAAAATATGAGCCATCTCCACGGGCGAGAGAATCGCGGCGATAGTCTCGCAGTGCCATCAAATTCAATAGAAACTCTATGAATCAATCTCCACACGGCGATAATTTGAAGGCATAGTGTGACTATCGCCGCGATTCTCTCGTCCGTGGAGATGGCGCCTAAGTGAATATTCTTCGAGTTTCACTAGTACTACACAATGTTTCATTTTTGCTCTTATTTTAGCGGCCCAAGCGTGTTACAGTTTTCCACACGATTGCAATATTTCACGCCACTTGAATGGAAATAAACTAGCTGCTGAAAATGCTGAAATACTTCGTGAACTGTAAGAGCTGAAGGAAACAAGAGATATTTAATACATTATTTCATTATAACTTTTTCCAACTAATTTGTCTGAAAGGCCGTCGCTCCATGAAAGATACTGATATTCAGCTACATCCGGTTAGACTGGAAGCCAACCCCAACATAGTTGGGAAAAGGCTAGGCAGATTGAAAGTGGCGACGGTGACCTAGAAATTGAGGAAATCGATTGTCATCTGTCATGGCATGTGAATATGTGATGAGGTGGAATGAGGAACATGTCGTGAGGGTAAGTTTAAATATTCATGTGGATTGGTATAAAGAGTAGGGTAAAACTAAAGTATGATTTCGTGAAAGATGATTCTCCTAGAAGGGAAAGGAATGGAAGGAATACACAAAAAAAACTGGACAATTGCGAGTTGAACTCGCGTGGTGAGGGTTCCGTACGATAAATATTTTATCTACCATGTTTTTTATCCCAATAAGAACAAACTTAAAATTGTAGTTAAAAAACATGTTCTCCAATACATTCCAACTGCAAATGTAAGTTTGTATCATGTTTGTAAGTTTGATTTTCCATGTTATTTTAAGATAATAGACTCCTTATAGGTTTTCCTGTAATCAACACCATATCATGTCGATACATATCAAACGTGCCTAAGTCCACTATAGTAACGAATGAATGTTTTTGATTGGCCAGATTCTTTGTACAAAAAATTAAATATTATTTTGGATTAAACCAGCTTAAGTCCTCTGTAACTGGTATAAATAAAGCTCAAAATATTCGTTTTGTTTTCATACAAACCTAAGTCACAACGTCATTTTAAATCAAACTCGCCTAAGTCCGATTCGACCAATGACAGACAGCCCTGCATAGTGTCATGGCCGCAGTTGTTGGCTTTGTGTCGTGGTGTTTGTTTCGTGCGCTTGCGTTTTTATCGAATTATGGAAGAAGAAATAAATGTTGTGAGGCCTGAATTAGCTAAAAAGAAGTTAAAACTCCAGACAAATGAAAAACAAAAGAAGAAACAACGAGATTTGTAAGTAATACGTTGTAATTTCACTTTGTTTTCGGTAGGGCGATGTGATATTAAATTTTGTATGTCCGTGAACAGGGTCGGACTCGCATTAGGATCGGCCATCCATGTCATTGTTGTGTGTTTTACCTGACTGCCAAAAAAGGGTGATGTTTTTATTACAATGCAAGTAGGCTGGTTAATACTTAAATAAGTTAATAGTACGGGTTTTGCACTCGGTATTTAGTACCTATATTGATTGGTACCTATATCGGTGTTTTTCTCTAAGATAAGGTAGACAATGTTTTAGCAAATTTTAAGTTTGTACCAACATCACTTTTTTTGGGTTTGTGTTTGAATGAGTGTATACCACGAGATGTCACGTAATAGGTTGAACGTTGTACGCCTCTTTAAGAGATAGCGATACAATGTAAATTTGTTTACGAAGTAGAAAGTTACACATTTAATTTTATACCTTCATTTCAATTTATTTCCAGGTACTCTGCAAAAACCTTGCCAGAAAAACCAAAGTGTAATCACAACAAAAAGAGTGTGTACAAATGTGCAACGTTGACTTCTAATGATGTGTTTTACTTCCACAAAAAGTTTTACCGTAATCCTAACAAGATAAGTCAAGATAATTATATTTTACAAAATATGCTATTGGCTCCTGTTAAAAGAAAACGCCCTAGAAATAACAGTCGAAATGGACGCGCTTTCTCAAAGCAGTATTTCATTACTAAGCACAGTAGTAAAGAAAAAGTTCCTGTCTGCCTCGCTGCGTTTTGTGGCATTTTAAAAATCAAACAAGGCCGTGTTAAAGGCGTTTCCAATCGATACGCAGCTACAGGAGAAACAGCTTTCGAAAAGCGTGGAGGGGACCGTAAATATCATGCTTTTCGGTCTAAGAGAGAAGCTGTACAGAATTTCATAAAGAAATTTCGGCCATTAGATAGTCACTATTGCAGAGGCAAAGTTAAACAAAGAATATATCTGGATCCCAGTCTAAATATAAGTAAACTATACAGGATGTATGAAGACGAATCGATGCCGGGATATTCAGTGACTAAAAGTTTCTTCAGGAAGGTATTCAATACCTCTTTTAATATTGGATTTGGGTCTCCGCGCCAAGACGTCTGTTCAGACTGTTTACAGTTGCTAGAAAAGTTAAAAATAACTCAAAACGAAAGTGAAAAACAGAGTTTGCGAACCCAATATAGAATACACAAAATAAGAGCAAAATGCTTCTTTGAGAAATTAAAGGAAGATGATCCAGAACTGCTCATTTTGTCCTTCGACTGCCAAAAAAATTTACCTCTACCAAAAGTACCCGACCAGTCGGCGTATTATTCGCGACAACTATATATTTATAATTTTACAATTGTCGAGGGAAATTCTCACGCAAGCCTGACTAAAGATAATGTTTTTTCGTATATATGGACTGAAGACGTGGCAGCCAAGGGTTCTAATGAAATATCGTCTTGCTTATACCACTGCCTGAACCGAGTAAACCTTGATGGCAAAAAGAAGATAAGGCTTGTTGCTGACGGTTGCGGCGGCCAAAATAAGAATTCGATATTGCTGGGAATGGTTGCTAAATGGCTGCATGAAACAACACAAAACATAGTAGAAGTAGAAATAGTATTTCCTGTCACTGGACATAGTTTCATCCCACCCGATCGGGTATTTGCTTTTGTGGAAAAACAAATAAAACGACTAGAAACTATATCTAACCCTCAGACATATATTGATATCATGGGGTCTCATGCGACTATCCGTCGTTTAGTCATTGAGGTGCCAATTTTTGATTGGAAAACAGCATGCAAAGATGTATTGAAAAACACTCAAACGTTACACTTTCAAATAAGTAAAACGAAGCGGATTATCTTAAATAGAACAGATCGTCGGAAAATCTTAGTTCGAGGAGAAATGTCATATAGAAATGATATGTGCAATCCACTAAGCATAACTAAACGTGGGAAACATATATCCGGAATCCAACCAAACATAATAGAAGTACGATTTAATGTTAAAGCTGAAAAACTAACAGATGTTAAAAAACTACTCGAAAAACATTATGGTGAAGCTTGGAGTGACTTGCCTGGTTTACAATACTACAAAACTGTACTGGCTCATAATGCAAACTTGCCGGAACAACAAGAAGATGAAGATGATCCTGAGTACTTGCCAGAAGAAATTTTGGATTTTGTTTAACGTATTAATCGTTATCATTTACTGGATCAGGGTTTACTGAATTTTCGCCTTCTGATTATAATAAATGTATCTATCTATTATATAATTTGATATTGATATGATTGTAAGACTTTACAATGTTAGTACCTAACTACGTACGAAGGAATATAATGTACCTACTCTTATAAGTAAAGAATTCTTGTGGCATTTTTATTGTTGAACCTTTCTTTACCAATAGCCGATAAGCATACAATCATAATGACAATACCTATTTAAATCGGTTTAAGACTTTGAACCGAAATAAATAATAAATCCGCGTGTTTATTTTATTCTTAAGATTCAAAACCTAAATACGTCCCTTTACTACTCAATTACATCAAACCGGCCTAAGTCACGTTGTATTTTTTTAAATTCGCTTAAGTCCAATAACAGTTGCTTTCAAACAAGCTTAAATCCACATCGTTTCCATCAAAAGTGCTTAAGTCCAAAATAAAAACCGGTTTAATTTAAAATCTGACGGTTGTTTCACCCGTTTTTTTGACAATGTTGCCAGTGGACATTATTATGAGAGTGTTGGTAGTATTGCTCTTTATTCAAGTGTCATGGATAAAGCAAACAGAAACAAATGCGTTTTCCCAGAAGTTGTTTATGCGTGACTTAGGTGCGTTTGATATGTATCGACATTATATGATTGATGTAAGAACCATTCTTTGTATTTTAGGCTCAATCGTTTCGGAGATACCGGGGGATGGTAAATATTCATCTATTTTCTTAAATATCTTTCAAACTATTTATTTTAAAATGATAAAAAAATGTTGTTGAGATCCTCACTACAAGCCGTTCTATTTAATATGTCACACGGTTCAGTTTTCAAAAAAAAAACAATTTGTCCCCGAGAAGTGACCCCATATTCAAAATTCATTTATTTACGTAACACGTCCGTATTTGGGTCACAGAAATTCATATGTGTACCAAATTTCAACTAAATTGTGCAAAGTAGCTGTGACAGTCGGACAGACAGACACACAAGTGATCCTATAAGGGTTCCGTTTTCATTCGGATGTACGGAACCCTAAAAATATGATAAGTGAATGGGTCGGCTTTGGTTCTAACCCGACGCAGCTGAATATCAGATTAAACATGGGGCGACTGCCTATCTGACTTCCACGACACAGTAACTTGGTATGTAACTAACACGATACCCTTTGGTAAGACTGGTTGGTCAGACTATGGGGCTTCTGACTACCCGTTTTATTAGATGCCTACTATCTACCAACTCCTTGACTAAAAAGTTCAAAGTTATGCGTACTTTGTAGAATTACTAATACAAAAGCACGTACAAGTAGGTAATTTATTGCCTGAATTACCATACAAAACTTGTTTTTACCTCTCATTTACATTGCAAATTATTTTAATTAGATTACCTACTAGCTTATGTAGGAACTTTACTCACGGAACTGAAGTTTGATAATGTTTGTACGTACATTATGGTGAACATTCGGTAGTCAGAAGACACCAATAAAAATAATAAATGATGTTTCTTCAGTAAATTGGATTTGAATACACGACAGTTTTTTTATAAACGAGCAATACCTACTGTCTCGATAAAGACATTTTTAGAATGACGAGAATAAATGAAAAAAATGTAAATAATTTAAACAATTTTTTTTATACGAATGTCTAATTTTTTTTAGTTTTGCAGGACCCATTAAAAATACTATTAAAAAGTATTATTGTTCTAAAAATTCAAAGACCGCGAGTTTTTATGGTTTTTATTTACCTACTAAGCATGTCGATTTCAAAACTGTAGTGGCAAAATGCCTTATTATGGTGGGTTTGTAGATAAAATTGATCATATTGCTTCGCGTTATCGGGTCGAGTTTGGTCCAAAACTCACCATCGCGAATACCGTCCGCTGACAAAGCCATTTTAGGTCCTCATGTGTGCAGGTGACAGGGTGCGGTACAAGATGGGAAGTGAGTCATTGTCTGTGGAGAGACGTCGCATACACAACGGAGATCTAAGCCGTCCATAAACCCTCACTTGTGGAGGTTGTCCTTTCTGCGGCCTACTTGGGTACAAAGTCTACTTAAGGTTTTCCAAGTAGGCCATGGTAACTTGTGCCCGGACGGCACAAGCGCCGTGGCGTGACGAAAAATATATTATCCCCATAACTCTCAGGCCACGTTCTAACCAAAAGGGATCGTCGCTCTCTTTTATATGAACATGACATAGCCTCACGATCAATCAAGTCGCGTTTGTACTTCAAAATTCATGCAAACTATCACGTCGAGCGCGTATTTGTGCGCCGATTGCTTTTCGACCGGCCCAGGCCGCGTCCTAACCCAAATTATCGTTCGTGTAAAACCGCGATCGTCGCGTTGATATTATATGTCACTCATTTCTTCGGAAAACCGCAAGGCGCCCTCTGTCTGTGTGACGCGTAGTCGCGCCGACAGAGGGTGTTAGAGGGGACGTTTCGGTCAGTCAAATCATTTACTGCTAATACTATACTTTTACAAAATGTTTCCTATGAAGAAGAATGTAGTTTCCTATTGAGAATAAAAAATCATTTTGAAAAATAGACAATACACACGTCTTCGAAGCTAGTTGAGTTGAACTAACATACATTATTATTATTTTAGTAGGTAATAGTGCATATTATTACTGATGCACTTTTCCACATTGCTAGAAAAATAAATATGGATGCGCTGCCAGTTGCATATCACGGCTTGGTAGCCTTAATTTTGCGATATGGTATCGTTTTTTGGGGCAATTCTAAAGATAAAGATATCGTTTTTAAGGCACAAAAAAGGTGCATAAGATCAATGTGTGGTCTGAAAGTTGATGATAGCTGTGTACCATTCTTTAAATCGCTGAAAATACTTACCCTATCCTCATTATATATTTTTGAAATTAGTGTTTTCGTCAAGACAAACATGAGATTGTTTGAAAAGGTGTCAACGTTACGAGATGTTGCGATTCGTAGCCAATACGCAAACTCTTTAAGCAATCAGCGTTGTAAGACTGCCTTAGTGAGAAAGAGCGTTTTAGGCATGGCACCGCGCATTTACAATAAATTACCAAATGTCATAAAAAATTTGAATGTAACACAATTTATAAAAAAAATAAAACTATTATTAATTGAAAAATTTTATTATACGACTGATGAATTTCTAAATGATAAATTAATGTAGACTTACTTATTTATTTATTTGACTGGAGAAATAATTTTTAATTGAATATTGTGACTAATTGTAATTTATGATTATTTATTTAGGCATTGACTGGAGAAATAATTTTTATTTGAATATTGTGACTAATTGTAATTTATGATTATTTATTTAGGCATTGACTGTAGAAATTGTTTAATTGTTTGTATTTGGCATGCGCATATTTGTACGCCTCTTGGCATAACATAGCGACCTATATCTTTAATTTAAGAACTGTATTCACTACCCATGTTACACAAATAAAGAAATGATTATGATTATGATTATTATGATGTTATAATCGCTAAGTAGCCACATTAGTTCTATAGAAGACGCACATCCAATCAATCTGCCTAGCCTTTTCCCAACTATGTTGGGGTCGGCTTCCAGTGTAACCGAATGCAGCTGAATACCATTATTTTACATGGAGCGACTGCATATCTGACCTCCACAACCCAGTAACTGGGTTTTACGATACCCCTTGGTAAGACTGGTGTTAGACTTTCGGGCTTCTGACGACTCGTAACGACTGTCAAAGATCCACGAATGATAGCCGGGACCAACGGCTTAACGTGCTTTCCGAGGCACGGAGAATTCTCGGTATGTAAAGATGGTCACCCATCCACTGACCAACCCCGGCAAGCGTAGCTTAACCTGATGGATCGACCAGTGCGGTTTTTGTTACTTAGCCACGAGCTCCTCTGAATACCAGTATTTTACATGGAGCGACTGCCTATCTGACCTCCACAACCCAGTAACTGGGTAATACGATACCCCTTGGTAAGACTGGTGTCAGACTTTCGGGCTTCTGACGACTCGTAACGATGATCGACTCGAACGAGAAGACGCACATCCATGATCTAATATATAAAAAAAACGATAACACGTAATACATACTAATAATACTTAACTTAAATAATACTACAAAAAGTACACATACCGCCACAATAATTTACAAAATATTTAAATGAAATATTTCATTAATAAACTAATGATTTTCTTCACCATCTTCAATCTTCGACGTCCGTTGAATGCGCTAACATAACTAGATTTTTTGCGATAGTGCATAGTATGTGCTATAATATATGCAAATCGCAAAAGAACTAGCTACATTTGCATTATTGAAGACGAGCACCATAGTTTTCTCTTTTGACCTGTAAAAACTATATAATAAAAAGGCACACATTTCATTTTTTTTACTATAATCAATAGCATCTCTAGCGTCGCGCAAAAACGCGCTTGCGTTCATTTTGTTCGACGAACCCTAACATGTCGCCAAGCCGACAGAGAACGCCTGCCGGTTTATCGAACAATTGAATTACTTAACATGAACGCGAAGTCCGCGTATTTTCGCGACCGGTCGCTCGGTTAGGACACGGCACGGAGATTTATTAAATCCACTATAATGTAATAGGCACAAATCGTGGCAGTAAAAAAAATCTTTCTTCACCGAATCTTCGAAGACCGTTGAGTTGAGCTGACATTACTATTTTTTTTGCGATAGTGCATAGTATTTCGTCCATTCAATCATGCAAATCGCAAAAGAAGTAGCTACATTAGCTTATGAAGACGAAGAACAGAATCAGTATTTAAGCTGTAATAAACATGTTAGTTACACGTTCAATTCGTGAAATTATGGAAACGAAAATAACAGTGACAATTTAGAAATTGTTAAAATACATTTATCGCGAAGAATATCCAAGCTATCAAAATAATTTTGGAGAAAAGGGTTAAGCACCGAAATTAAACATCGCCTCTCTTCATCACATCAAAATGACCAAAGCGTAGTATTATAATATCTGTGACCAAACCATCCAAGCATAATATACTTTCTTTAGTGGTGAAGGGTGGGCGTTTTTGGGGGACTGTCCTATGTAATTTTGACGTCGGAAAAGTGCTGATTCTCAGCCTATTTTGAATAAATTACTTTTGAATTTGAATTTGTTTTTTTTTGTTCTTTTATTGCTGTATTGTGCCTTCTCTTGACCTCGATCTCGCCTGTTGTAAAGTTATGGATGAGGTCTATGATGGATCGAGCGTGCCCAGAAGATGCCTGTTTACTCTTACTTTGACGGCAGACGGGTTATTATGTGGAAGGGAACACAGATGCTGGCAGAGAGTTGTACACTTTGGTTGTATGAAAATTAATATTAGAAGAGCACGCACGTAGAGAGAAGGCACGTAAAACCGGGACCGATCCGGACTGTTATTCGAAGAGCTTCACGGTCCGTTTCGTAATGGGAGTGATATGAAGATTCGAATGACGTTATTGCGACGCACGCTATTTCGAAAAAAATTAAGAGTGGTACGCCAGGTCGAAAACACATTAAGTTGAAAACCGCTTTATCGAATGAATGGGTAATCAGAAGGTTGAAAGTATGACAACCAATCTTACCAAGGGGTATCGTGTTACCCAGTAACTGGGCTGTGGAGATTATATAGGCTGTCGCTCCATGAAAAATACTGGTTTTTATATACATCCAGTTGGACTGGAATCCCAATATAGTTGAGAATAGGCTAGGCAGGTGATTATTATGATCCCAAATGGAGAAAGGCGTGTTTTACAGACTGTGCATTTTACAGAATTTTATCATCTCATTCTCGGTTTCTTATAAACAAAAAACGAATCCTTTTTGTTACCAATGCAGCATTTTTTATTGCCAAAAACTGGGCATATAAGTAGATTTTTAAGATTCGTTTACCTGTGATAGCTACTTCCACATGAGAGGGTCTATTATGCAAAGCTATGAGGTCTTTGCTTCATTATTGGTAAAGGTATAGGAGTTTTAATATTAACCAATAGCGGTCTGTAAACCATCTTTTGACGAGAGGGCGATACCGGCGGTCAAACTTAAGTGCAGCTCCGTGTTTATTAAAATTTAAAAATAGTAAAACTGTATCTTGCTAGTTTGTGATTACTGGAAAATTAAGTGACTGTCGTTATATAACGCTTCAAAAACTATGCGTGCTGTGATGAAACTCAAAAGTGCTGTTTTTCTGTGAATTTTGTGACGGACATAACTCTTTAGAATTTCATGATAACTAAACTGTTTCGCGGCCCGAACTATAACCTATGAACTAATAATTAGCTAATAAACATTAACAGTGTTTCTCAAACATCTATGTTCGGTACTATTTGGGCGCAGAATCATTCAAAACCAAGTCTACCAGCCATCAAATGTGCAAGTCATTGATATAATATCATCATATCATCATTCTTCGATAAGCGCCATCTGTTATTAACCGGTCAAACTACTATAATCTGGCTCATCGATCCTTCACTCACGACAACTGTCTACAATTACTATCGTGGTACGCATACAAGTGTCAATAGATCACGCTAGATGGCGGTGGCTGTACTGTCCTGAGTAAACTTCGTTTATTCTCTTCGTTTATTTTCACCTACTTGTGTTCGAACTTACTCAGCTTCAAATCCTTCGGGTCGCCATATGCAATAATGCCTCGTATTCAACGCTCTCCCCCTTCTACCCCTAATACAGAAATTCAAAGAGTGCGATCTAGTCCTGAAATATCCGCTACTCAAATGGACACCGATGCAGACTTTACAAATATCACGGCGAGAAATAAACCGAGTAAGAGACTATGCCCTGACTTTTCTCCGGATAAGTCATCAAATAGCGAATCTTTTGAGAACAGAATTATGAACATGCTCACGAACTGGAAAAAGGAGCAAGACACTTTATTAAAAACCTTAGCTTCCGATATAGTAGAAGTTAAAAAACAGAATAAAGAGATACAAAAGAGTAACAGTGAAATAGAAAAATCAATTGAATTCATTAATAAAGACTATGAAACTATGAAGAAAACTATAGATATTATGGAACAAGAGAGAATGGATCAGCGCGCCTATATACTTGAACTTGAAAAGAAGGTGAATGACCTGCAACTTAACTCCCGATCAGCCGCTATTGAAATAAGGAACGTCCCCGGCAATGATGTAGAAACCTCTAGCGATCTCACGGCTATATTAATAAATACCTGCAACACTATTCAGGCACCTGTCAAGGCTTCTGACCTTCGAGACATTTATCGTCTTCCTGGGAAAAAAGAGATGAATAGACCTATCATTGCTGAATTTGTCACTGTTCCACTCAAAGATAAAATACTTCAAGCTTCCCGCGACTTCAATAAGGATCGTGTCAAGACAGACAAGCTGAACTCTGCACACATTGGAATTAGCGGCGATATAAAACCGATATATGTTGCCGAACATTTACCAAATAATTTGAGAAAACTCTTCTATGAAACACGCAAATTTGCGAGTACAAACGAGTATAAATTTTGCTGGTTTCAAAATGGCAAGATTTTCCTTCGTAAAAAAGAAGGAGACAAATCTAAAATCATTCAATCGATGTCATGTCTTTCTAAAATACCTAATTAGATGTAACCTACTTTGTATTATGTTATATATGATCAGCAAGTCTTTTTCTGTATGTTATAATATTGTTACGTGCATGTTTTTAAATTTTCTTTATTTAGAGAGATATCATTTTTATTATTTTTACTCTTATTGTACACAAATAACAAAAAAACACCACACTTATAGCCAATTCACAGCCAACACTACAAAACCTACACAGCCTATATACTATCAAAGATTCACGCAAGCTACACTAACACCTATGTATAAAGTTTTATTGCTAAATATCCTATGTCATCTTATACTAATCTGGACCAATATTTATATACCTACAGTCATACCGTTTACATGCTTCGGAAACGTGATTTTTATATTACCTTCCACGTCAGGCAAAGCAACTTACCCAGGAACTACTATTGCGCACTCCTTCATAACTCTACTCAATGCTCAACATAAACCATATATCGGAAGAACTTGACACTTTCGGTAATAACCAGGCTCACAATAACTGTAAGCCCCAACAAGCTGTTGGTATGCTGGGTAAACGAGGTAACTCACTAAAAATACTACACCTTAACATCCGAAGCGTTAATCATAACTTTGAGAGCTTTGGGGTGTTCTTATTTAAACTAGACCTACAATGCGACATTATAGTTCTTTCCGAATGTTGGCTCAAGAAGGATCCAATTATTCCTTCACTTGAAGGTTACTTGTGCTACTATTCCAAGAGACTACAACATCAAAACGATGGTGTGATCTTTTTCATAAAAAAAGAACTTCAACATGAGGTCTCTGAGCCTATTGTACCTGGTTCTAACACATTAATATGTAATTTTAAATATTTTAATCTGTCTGTTATAGGATTATATCGTTCACCATCAAATCACAATATTGACGAATTCCTTAGTGGTCTCGACAATGTCCTTACCTCTGTTACAAACTTTAAGAACTTAGTGATCATGGGGGACCTGAATATTAACATCGCACCAATGGATGCTACCTCTCAGAGTAATGAATATCTTAATCTGCTTGCCTCACATGGACTTCTTCCAGCACATCAATTCCCCACACGCGGAAGGAGCTGTATCGACCATGTCATGGTTAGATCTGACTTGAAATCATCCACACTTATCTTTGACACCGCAATTACAGATCACTGCCCAGTTTTACTATGTCTTGGAAGCTCGGCGGCATTTTCCGCCTCCAAAGTGAAGCGCACGATAGTAAATTACTCGGCTGTTATTGCAGAAATAAACGAGACTGATTTTAGCGCTATTACTGGGTTACTGGAGGCGGATGAGGCCGCTGGACTCCTGGTCTCTACTTTAAAGACGATTGTTGATAAACATACAAAAGTTATTATTAGCTCGTCAAAACACACAATCCTAAAGCCATGGATCACTCCAGGCCTCTTACGATGCATCAGAAACAGGGATGAAATGAATCTTGAAGTTAATAAAAAACCAAATAATTATATCCTAAAAATAACCTTCACTAGATACCGCAACTTCTGCAACAAATTACTAAAGAACCTGAAAATAGCATATGAAAAATCTGAATTTGAAGGTGCCAAAAACAACCCCAAAGCTACCTGGAACATTATCAAACAACTAACAAATACAAAACGCCCACTGTCCACACCCACTGAACTACTTAGCGTATCTCCTGACAATATCACAGCCGTAAATTGTGTCAATGATTTCTTTTCAAATATTGGCAAATGTCTGGCAGAAAAACTGATAGTAAGAGCGCCATATACTGCGGTACAGACAGAAACTACACAGTCACCACACTCATTTGCTCTATGGCCTACTGATGAAGCCGAGGTTCAAAGCATAATTCTTGGTCTGCGTACAGACTGCGCGGTTGGCTGGGATGGCATATCTTCAAAAATACTCAAATCCTGCTGCCCAGTGTTAGTTCCAGTTATCACTCATGTTTGTAATTGCTCAGTTTCGTCAGGTCGTTTTCCTAAGGTGTTTAAAAAAGCACTGGTGCATCCAATTTATAAGGCTGGGGACAGACGCGATGTCAATAATTACAGGCCCATCTCGGTACTGCCTTCCATCTCTAAAATTTTAGAAAAAATATTGAATAATCGCCTTACTAAATATCTTGAATCCCACAAGATTCTTGCTCCGAATCAGTATGGTTTTAGGGCTGGAAGGTCAGCCGATGATGCGGTTGGATGCTTTGTGGATGATACTGTCGGCCTCCTTGACTCGGGAAAAAAATGTCTGGGTATTTTCCTGGACCTCTCCAAGGCCTTCGACACCGTGTCTGTTCCTCACCTATTGCGGAAGTTGGAGGGTCTGGGAATTCGTGGTCACGCCCTCAAAATTTTTCATGACTACCTATCTGATCGAACCCAGTGCGTTAAGATTGATAATGTTATTAGTGACAGCAATTCCATTGTTTACGGCGTGCCACAGGGCTCTGTGATTGGGCCGACTTTGTTTCTGATATACATTAACGCGCTCTGCGAACTCTCCCTTCCCAATTGCTCAGTCTTTACCTACGCCGATGACACTGCATTGCTTGTACATGGGGACAGCTGGACACACGCATTTGAATGTGCTGAACAGGGTCTTAGGACCGTCATGAACTGGCTAACTAGCAACCTTCTCACCTTGAATCCTAACAAGACCTTGTACATGACATTTTCTATAAAAGCCTCCTCCCAACCAGACCAGGATTCTTTTAATCTTAAAGTCCACAACTGTCCGGTAACTGCCCCTCGCCTTCCTTGCTCATGTCCTCACATTATCCGGACGGATAATGTTAAATATCTTGGTGTACAAATCGACAATCAACTGACCTGGAAACTCCACCTTCGGACATTAACTGTGCGAGTACGTAGACTTGTCTCTATAATGAAGAAACTCAGACATTCTGCTGTCATTGAGACACTACAAAATGTTTACTGTGCACTTGGTCACTCAATCCTAAAATATTGCATAACTGCCTGGGGTGGAGCGGCCAAAACTCATATTTTGCAGCTGGAACGAGCACAAAGAGCCGTCTTAAAGGTTATGACCTTCAAGCCCTACAGATACCCTACTTCACAACTCTACGAAAATTATCAAGTACTTACAGTGCGCCAACTTTTCATCCAACAAATAGTGCTACGAAAACACTCTACTCTCCCATTCCTTGCAAACTACACACTAAACCGTAGGAAATATCAAATCTGTACCAACCAATACTCCAGAACAGCTCTTGCTCAACGTCACTACAATATTATAAGCAACCACCTGTACAATATCGTAAACAAAAACTGCAACATTTATCCAATGACTAGGTTCGAATGTAAGAAAAGTGTTCAAGGATGGCTACAAAAACTTAATTACGAAGACACCGAACACCTGCTTAAGATATCTACTTAGTCACTCACTGTAACTTATACACAATTTCACATTCAAGTCTAATTATTTTAAACTTACGACATTACACATACATACACTACACATACATACATTACACATACATAAATTACATTACATACATTACACATCCCTAAACATTCACTCACCCTCACACACTTACATACGTTGTCCACTTTATTTTCTGTATAATTTTTACTGTTTTATATTATTTTTTTTTTTACTTCATTTCTCTGTGACAATGAAACTGCACTAATGCCACTGCTGTCCCTCGTGGGAACCTGTGTACCTTTGTGTAATAACTTTTGTTGGAACACTGGTACTCATAACACAAGTTAGATCTTACTTTGAGTACCAGAGTTTAAATTACGCTAGTTTTGAAAAAGAAACTGGTAACACACCTCTTAGCGTTACTAGTGTTATTGTTCACTTTTTTGCGAAATAAAGGAATTATTATTATTATTATTATTATTAATATACTTAAAAAAAAAAAAAAAAAAAAAAAAAAAAAAAAAAAAAAAAAAAAATTATAGGAATCGGCCATTTCTTCAATACGGTTGCAGTGTTTTTCCCTCGAAGTTGAAGTCTGCAGAACCTTAAACGCCAATAAAAATCCATATTGGACATGGACTTTTATTGGGGTCTACGACTCTGACCGATGATACCTCCTTTTATTTAATTCTTCTTTTGTATTTCTTCTTGGAAAGTGCAGTTTTTGAGAATTTTTATGCTTTTGAAAGTGCCTTTGAATACTGGAAGTATGCTATTTAAAAAACACATCCTATACTCGTACTATTAAACGAGCAATATTTGTATATATTTGTAATCACGTTCTCGAAAACGGCTTTAACGATTTCGATGAAAGTTGCAATATAGGAGTTTACGGGGGCGAAAAATCGATCTAGCTAGGTCTTATATCTGGAAAAAATCGTTTTCTCGGTATTTTCACCCGAGCAGAGCTCGGTCGGTTGAAGTTTGGAACAAGATGGCTACCTTAGAATAATTGACAGACATGGCAGCATGGAGATAGTAAGTACCTACTATCACAGCAACATGGAATTTTGACGACACGGTTGGCGCAGTGGCTGAGCGATCGACTGCTGCGCAACGTGTCGCGGGTTCGATCCCCGCACGGAACAAATATTTGTATGATCTGCAAGTCGCTGTTCCGGGTCTGGGTGTTAGTGTATGTGAGTTTCTATGTTTGTAAACGCACCCACGATACAAGAAGAAATTCTTAGTGTGGGGCAACGTTATAAAAAAAAAAAAAAATTGTATACTCTATCCTGTACTAATAAATGAGCATTCTCTATTTTCACCAGAGCAGAGCTCGGTCGCCCAGGTACTAAGTATTTAAGCTGATAATTATGATTCCCACACGTTAAGATAATTATGATAATTATGATTCCCGCACGTTAAGATAATTATTATAATTATGATTCCCACACATTAAGGTAAAATACAAATAAATACACAGTATGAATCTGCCTTTTCCCATCTACGTTGGGGTCGGATTCTAGTCTGACCGGATGCAGCTGAATACCAGTATTTTACATGTAGTATTAGTATTTTAGATTATTATTTAAATGTCTTCGACATATCTCGGCACCCTAGGGTCTCGGACCTTTGGAAGGCGTATGAGGGGCCAAAGCCAGCTCGCAGAGGCCCCTTAGACATTTTTAAGTATTGAGGCACCAACCAACGATTATCCCCGTATTTTACATTATTATTAGTATTTATATTACATTTATTATTATTATTAGAATTTAACATTACAATATTTTACATTTTGGAATGTAATCTCTTCGTAATTCTTGACTTTTTACAGTACCTGTCATAATCATATTGAAGTAAATGTTTTGACTTTGACCAACCCTTTCCCTAACCTTGAATATTTAAAATAAAAGTCACGCAACTCAAGACAAAAATATGATCATCTCCGAAAAGACAGACAGAAAAAATTGCCAGATGACAGCCAGTACCTAGATTAAAAAAGGAAGCCTGTAGGTAGACTGTAATTCTAAGTACTTACCGGTATCCAAACACAGAAGACCGCGGCAGCAGTCTCCGTTGGTAGTACAGGGGGCGCTGTAGCAGTGGCCAGGCTCGTCTATGACATCGTCGATACGATTGCCTTCCAGAGCCTCTGCATACACCTCCTCGGGTTCCTGGTGAAGATTGAAAGATTAGGTGATAATGTCTTTTAGAATACTATGCTGGTTTTTGCAAAGAAATTAACCCTTTACGCTCGACCCTCTACGCTCGACCCTTGACACTCAACCCTTTACGCTCGACCCTTTACGCTCGGCCCTTTACGCTCGACCCTTTACGCTCGACCCTTTACGCTCGACCCTTTACGCTGGACCCTTTACGCGCGTAGCATCGTCGAGTGAGCGGCGGATTACATTTTTCACCAGTTATTATCTTTATTTTAGCTAGCGGATACCTGCCGCAGGTATCCGGCCTGCACAAGGTCATTGGTCCAACTTGTGGCCTGTGAGAAGTTTTCCTACGCTATGTCTTCCGTTACACGGTAAGTGGCTTAGGCTTAGGCTTAGTGCCGAAAACCTCAATTTACGCTAACCATTTTTCCCCAGCTGTAATCAAGGCCTCCCACGAGAATTAATCTAAGCGTTATTATGTAACAAATCACTATATATTACCTACTAAATCCATTGTACTGTGTGCCTCGGAAAGCACGTTAAGACGTTGGTCCCGGCTGTCATTCGTGGATCTTTGACAGTCGTTACGAGTCGTCAGAAGCCCGAAAGTCTGACACCAGTCTTACCAAGGGGTATCGTATTACCCAGTTACTGGGTTGTGGAGGTCAGATAGGCAGTCGCTCCATGTAAAATACTGTTATTCAGCTGCATCCGGTTAGACTGGAAGCTGACCCCAACATAGTTGGGAAAAGGCTAGGCAGATTGATTAAATCCATTGTACTATAAATACAAATTAAACAGGCTTACATTAATAGGCCAGGACCTTTATGTCAGTATAATGCGCAGTGACCCGTTAAGAGCCACGGATTCACGCGTCAAGCTGCCACGGATTTACGCGTTAAGCTGCCACGGAATTACGCGCGTAAATATGAGGTAAGAATTGATATTATGTGTTTTAGGTGTGCGCAATGCATCAGTGCGCGGCGTATTGGTGCTATGTATGGAGCTATGGTGAAAGGACCACCTAGTAGTTTATGAATTATATGAAATAAATGATTATTATTCACTACCTTTTCTTTCATATCATTCACACACTTAGACACCCACATACTTATACACCTAACACTCCACACAAACACTATTCTATAAGTAGAATGGAAATTGTTGTCTAGTTTTAGTTTTCGGGAAACCATAATTATGTATTTGGGGGGAGACCTGGTGGCCTGAAATACAGGCTTCGGCTTAGCTTAGGCACCAGTCTACCACAATATTTTTCTATATGCCCATAGCTGGACAATATTGTTTTTGTTATTATTTTGTAACGATATTGTGGTGAGAAAATAAAAAAGTATTATTATTATTAAAAATATTATTATTGTTCACTTAAGGGGCCATGCGCTAAGGTAGCTCGCGAAATTCAAATTGTCTTTACTTTTTTACATTTTGCAGGTCAGTGTGAGGTTTTATGTTGATAAAAATATGATTCGTGACCGTAACCAATATGGCTATGGCTAATTATAATCATTACAATCAGCAATACAACTCCATAAGTAAGCACAATCGCCAAATGTCATGATTTCATGAAATAGTAATTCAATGCGATTATATGAACTTAGATAGTTGTATTGATCATTTTTATGAATATAATTCTGTAAATAAACATTTGATACGGCCGCAAATCATATTTAGATCAACATACAACATGATACTCACCTGCAAATTGCGAAACACGTAAGAAAATTTGAATTTCGCGAGCTACCTTGACGCTTTCGCCTTAACAGGACGTTTTCAACCCGTACATTCTGCCATAACCTCGCCGATCCGAAAGGGGTATATAGGTAAAAAGCTAAAAGTCAAAAACGTTTACCACAACGTCAATACTGACAAAACATTACCAAAAAGTACAAAAAAATAAAATATTATTGAAAATAAAAAAGTTATTGTCACACTAATACTAATACACTTATATCGTTCACACTTTTAATACCAAAATTACTCCAAATCCATTAAAAATGAGCAAATTTTCAACAAGGGTCATAAGTTATGACTTTTAAGCACCCGCTAAACGAAGGCCGCCCGCGCCCAATGTACTGAACAACACGGTAAAATTCCCAATTGCAAAACTTTTTTGTTTATTTTTTCCTGAAAATTTCCACTTTTATATACTTTCTGTGCGATACCTAATAACACCCTCACAGATCTGACGGGGTTTTGTTTTTTACATGCTGTATACAATGAGAGTTCAGATTAAAAGATAAATGTAAAGGAGAATGAGCAAGTTGGTCTACCTACTCAACACCAACAAGCTATACATCAATGAAAAGGAAATTGTTTATACTTTATTTCTTTGTATGACCACAAATGTGTAACTCATGGGGTTCTTTGTGTAATTGTCAAAAATAATAGTAGTGTAGGGTTTACCCTCCCTTTTACATATAACAGACTTTACATCTTCTGTATTACAGAAGATACTTCGGTATAGAGGCATGAGGAACAGGGCGTTAAAGTTCAGTGTCTGGCGGGCAACTCCCCAACATTTTTTTTTTTTCTAATTGGCAACTCGTAATTGACCTTTGAAGTCATGACTACGTAAGCGGGCTATCCTGTGGCTGCCTTAAGCTACTAACCTAAAGCCTCCAGCCTTTTTCTAAATTCTGCCAGCCCTTAGTACTTTCACACTATTAGTTATGATTAGGTATAATCTTTTCTGTAGCATATATGACGTTAGTGTTGAGTAGGTAGACCAAGGCTCATATATTTTTGCCCATTCTCCTTATCATCGTGTGTGTGTTTTAATTTTGTGCCTAAAACTACTTTATAAATTCTTGATAGATACTTTTCTTTTTTGTCCGGATGATACTTGGGCACACATAGACCATGTCGTGGATTAACATATTGTATTGTATTGTGTATTATTGTGGACAAAATCTATATGATATCGGCTTCCGACCTCCATCCGGCTTCACCACATCACCAGCTGGTATTATACAAGCAGTAAACCATACCGCTGCACAAAAATCCCAAAAAAACTACGCTAATACACTCACCTGTCCATACGGATAGTGGCGGTACGGCGAGCGCCCGTACCCCAAGTTGGCCAGCATGTCGGAGCTGAACCTATTGAACAGTCCACCCCACGCGTGGGCCGCGCCAGCCACGCTCAGCACCAGCACTGCGGTCACAGCCATCGTGGTACTGTGGGCAAGAGAGAGATAGTTAGAGTAAGAGAAGACAGAATATCTTGTAGAAGAAGAGCGGAGAAGAGTTATTTATAGCATAATCATCCCATTAAGCAACACGTATAAAATCTGTACGATAATTCCTTATTTGTACTTTAGATAAATCTATTATTATATTTGCACGGACACTTCAAAAACACATAATCATTTTAAAGAGTGGTATCACGATTTAATTCTTGATCATATTTTTTTGTGCCATATTTGGACGAATCCAAAGACATTTTTTTAAATTTGCCTTTACTGTCCTACTGCTGGGCAAAGGACTCCCCAAGTCCTTCCAGGAACTCTTTTTCCGCGCCACCTCGAACCAGGATAATGATAAAAAAATTAAGAGCTCGGTAGGTACTTACACCGCTATGTTTTTTGTTGCTAAATATGAGTGTTGCGTTAAAGCGCTTGAAAGCACTGAGCGACGTTATGGCGAGTGACAGTTGCCTCAACTGTCAAGCTATTTAGTGCATGCAATTATGTAAGTAATATTGCTTGAATGAAGTATGATAGACGAAGAATGAGGCTGTTGGCTCTTTGGACAACAGTATAATGCACAAGAGCAATGTCCTTTAGAAACAGGGAACAAATGTTTTTCATACGAACCTTGGCCCCACATTGCACCCCCTTATCCTTTTTACGCTACTGTAAGATTTTGCTAACAAATGGAAAAGTTTTCTGGACGCAAACGACGGCAATAGCCGACTTATGAGAAGACAAAGTATCTTTATTTCGTGAACCGTTTTTTCGCGCGCAAAGGTTAAAGGTTAAACACTTTCAGTAATCCTATTGAATTGCGTTGTGTAACGTTTTGCGTGTACCATAAAAAAACGTGACATGTACCTAAGCCAGTGGGCTTATTCTGTTTATTTCAATCCCTAGAGTTGTATATATTTTCATGCCGATTTCGGCTACGGTGGCCATTTCTGTTTTTGGTTAAAAAGTAGCCTATGTTCTAAACCCCAGAATGCCATCTAAGTATATCCTTGCGAAATTTTACCGAAATCCGTTCAAGGTTTTTCGTAAACGTAGATATTATTTAATATTATATATTCATTTGATTCAATAAATAAAATTTACTAAAGGGTTGATTCACACAAGTGTCAACCCAATTAGCTAAATTAAATTCAGTCAACCAAATCCAATCAAATGGCTGTGTGGAAATAACCATATAATTTGCTTGATATTAATCACTCCAACCAATTATAACTGGGATTCCAGTATGTAATTGAAATATACATAATTTACTGTTTGAGAAGGGATGCTAATAAATAATTATCTAAGTGCCGGACGAAGTAGAAACGCTTCTATTCTGGATAACGGTTTGGTTCCCGGATAATCGTAAACTGATTCTCTGATTTATTTTAGAAAGATATCTCTAAAACACCACACCACCACCTCCCTCCCTCCTCTGCCTGACTCTTCGGTAAAAATAGTTGTGATATTACGTATGTGTTTAATACTCAAACATATTTCAAAATTCTAAATTCATCAGTCATTTATTCAAACTAGGCTGAGAATCAGCACTTTTCGAACGTCAATTACATAAGACAGTCCCCCAAAACGCCCACCCTTCACCACTTCCTAGTGAATTAGCTGGGAAGAAGAAGTGGCGCAACAAACTCCCCAGCAGCACAGCTGTCTGTTCAGTTAGAAGAACAAATAAAAAAAGATTCTATATAATACTCGTAGTATTCAAAATAATTTACATTACGCAACACAAAACATAATTTAAATTATTAGCCATATGTTAGCTAGCACACGCCAATATACCAGACAAAATCATCGAGAACAGCTATGCTCAGGCAGAAATAAAAAAAAATAACGTAAACAGAACTTAATATCTAAATAAAACCCTCCAGGCATAAAGGGTGTGCCCGCTTACATATAGTTGTAACTGGAAGTTATAAATGATAAACTTAGGACCATCGAGGTAAAATAAATAAACAAAACAGTTAATTACTAATAACAATAAATAATATGTTCAATTGTCGAGGTCACTAGCTAACCACATATTGCAATACAACTCATAAAAAAAAAACATTGTGATGAGTAGATTATGTCAACAATAAATTAAATTGAAATAAGTTGACTTATAAAGTCAAATAAAATAAACAATTATATAAACTCATATAACTTGTCAGTAGGTAATCTGGAGAAAGAACATAAACATTGTCTTGAGTTAATCACAGCGACCAACTATTCTTATCATTTAAGTAATCGTTGATAGAATAGTATGCCTTTGAACAAAGCTTAGATTTTACTTTCAGTAAGTAATTGAATCAGTACCTCTTTAATTTGACAATTCAAGCAGCTATTTTAACCCCCAGTGCTGCCTATCGGGAAACAAACTCTGGCAGGGAGTATAAGCGGTTACCCTAAAGGACATTTTCTCGAAAATGTATTGAAAACTCTTTTAAGTTTTTCTTCTCAATAATATCTGCCAATTGCGTTAAAATAATATTCAACTTTCTTCAGATTCAACCCACACTAAATTGTTTCACCCCCTCAGCCAATTTCAGATCCCTTTTAATATTTAACAAACACGACTTCCTTAAAATGGCTCCTGTTCAGTCGCCCCGGGGGTCTATTGAGCTTGATTTTAATAATTAAATAGGTACAATTTCTTTAGTAAATGTTAGTTGAACCCTTAAGGATTTTCTAATTAAATTATCTCGGAGACAGTAGGTACCTAAATAGAGCTTTAAGTGTTCATTAGAACTTTTTGTAAAGGTTTTAACTTACAAGTTTATTGGAATAAAAATGTCTGCAAATATATTGAAACAATTTTATTACCTAAGGGTGAAAGTTTGCGTAAAAAAGATTCTTTCACCCTTGGGGTTGATTTATTTCCTCTTCACAATTTAGTAACATGTTTTCGAATGATCTTATTTTTGACAAAACATGCTTGACAGAGGATTTTCTTTTATAATTTACTGGTAAAGGAACGTACGTAAATAAATAATGAAAAAAAACAACTTTGCCGTAGTCGGGTAAAAATATGACATGGCAGACAGCAAACTCACGCTTTTTGAGACAGTTCGAAGTAAAAACCACACACAACATTTTCTTTCGACAAAAGCTGTTAAACATCAAGATTGTTAATCTACATCCCCAGAGACAAAACCAGCAGTATTTTACTAAATTCTGTGTATAACAGTCCCTCACAATAGGACCCGAGGGGGCTTTTATACGCGCAGTGTTACGAAGGGAAGTTACAAATAGAAGACAATTTATAATGTACGATATAACAATATTATACTCGTATACCAGGGCTTGAAATACTGGTATTTTTGGGAACCGGTACCAGAGGTAATACCTGTACTGGTATTTCTAATCAGTAGCGGTACTGTACCGGTACCAAAACCGATACCAAACAAATATTTCCGTAAGTTAGAGTGATAAAACAGTTATAATAAGTAAAATGGATAGTTAATAGGCATTCAAAAATAAGGTTGCCAACTGTACGAGGTTCTTCGTACAAGTATGAGATTTGTGGTTCGCGCCGTGTACCTGAAATCGGTACCGATACCCGTCTAGAATCGGCACCCAGGTACTGAAATGGCTGGGCACGCCACAATTGCGGCGATAAGTCCCCTCTTTGAGGAGTGGCTTGAGAGGCGCCATGGCGTCCTCACCTTCCGCCTGACGCAGGTCCTCACCGGACACGGTTGTTTCGGGAGGTTCCTGTTCCGCGTAAGGCGGGAGGAAACGCCCGGGTGTCACCACTGTGTGGATCGCCCGGAGGACACGGTGGAGCATACGGTGGAGGTCTGCCCGGCTTGGGCGGAGCACCGCCGTGTCCTCACGGAGGCGATCGGCGGCGACGATCTCTCGCGTCCGGCCCTGGTTCAGGCCATGGTTCGGAGCGAGAGTGCATGGGAGGCCGTCACCTCCTTCTGCGAAGCAGTTATGCTCGCGAAGGAGGAGGCGGAGCGCGCGAGGGAGATGCAAGCTGCACGCCCTCGCGGCCCTAGTCGCCGCAGGAGACGCCCCGGGCGTCGGGAGTCCAGAGCCGACTTCCGGCCACCGTAGGCGCGGGCTTGCGGACGGTGAGCAATGGGCAGCTCGCCGTCCGATAAGGACCAGGCCCGTGTCGACGGCGCGTTGTGTTCCACGCGCGCCTCAAAGAGATGTCAGCACCAACCGACGGGGTCGAAAGACCAATGCCTGCTGGGGTTGCGGGTTTGTCCGAAAGGGATAACGCGGCCCCGGCACACAGGCAACGGAAGGAACACGGGTGGGTTTTAGTCAGTAAAAGTCTGACACACCCTCTCGCTCTGCCCAGAGCGGGAGAAGTCATTTGATGATTTCCCATCCAAAAAAAAAAAAAAAAAAAAAAAAAAAAAAAAAAAAAAAAAAAAAAAAAAAAAAAAAAAAAAAAAAAAGGTACTGAAATGGCAAGAACCGATAAGTACCGATAAAAAATTCAGTATTTTTGGTACCGGTTCAAAGCCGAACTTTAGGTAAACCAGATTGGTTCAGTATATTATTGAACCAATCTGGTTTCCCTAAAGTTAAGTTATGTAGATGGGCAGAAACATGTCATCGTTTTATCCGTTTTGCTATTAAGTCATAAGTGAATGATAAAAAAAGTACGAGCGAGCCTTACAGTAGTCGCATATGATGTGTAACATCTGAAATCTTGGTTGACAGTACCAACCTCTCGGAAATGGGTTGGTACCATCTGACGGCCAAATCAAGCAACGCGCGCGCACATTCGACAAATCAAATAGCGCGCGCTTCCCCGGCTTCCTGTTACACACTTCCGTCCCTTTTCACGAAATCTCTTCCATAGCAGGTGCAATATGTAATACATTTAAAGGGACTTATTTATATTAACTAAAAGTCTCAGTTATTTCTCTAATTTACAAATACGAGTAGCTTGCCAAAAACTAGTTTCGTTTCCTTTCATTTCAATTTATCATTAAACTTATTGATTGATTGACAACTATTCCAATTCTTTTTTTTCGTTGTGTCGATGGCTCAACAGCGTAAAAGTTGGCCCAAAACCTCGCCACCTCCACGGCATCGTCTGTTGCATACACGGCTAAGCTGATCTCTCATTGTATAGAATTTCCGTACAAAGAGGCGTCAGCATATACTGGAAATGTATGGCTTGATAATTATGTAACCGTGTCAACTATTCCAATTTAAATTGTTCTACAGTAAGAAGTTGTAACCGCGGTCACAGTCCGCCATATTGAACTTATGAATGGTAACGAGGAAATATTTTCGCTTTTCAAAACATCAAAGCTTATTAAAAAGGCGGTTATTTACAGAATTTAAAACACAACGTCTTGGTTTTCGATTAAAACAAGAAGCAACAGGTAAAGTTATTGAAAATACACATTTTTTTGTAATTATTTGGTAACATGGAGCTATCCAACGGCTTGTGTAAAGTTGAAAAGTATTATTGGAGGATAAAATATCGGTTTTCTAATATTCCTGGTATTCATTGCTTATACCAAAAGTATTTTATTGTAGATATAGAGTAATTAATAATTCCACAGATTTTTTTTTCTTCTCTATTCGTTCAACGCAAAAAGAACAAATAATTTAGCTTTGTTATTCTATAGACTCTTTTTGTAATATTAAAACTAACTGATTAATTATGAAAAGTAAATAACAACCAAGGCTTCCGAAAATTGCTGGGGTTGCGGGTTTGTCCGAAAGGGATATCGCGGCCCCGGCACACAGGCAACGGAAGGAACACGGGTGGGTTTTAGTCACTAAAAGTCTGACACACCCTCTCGCTCTGCCCAGAGCGGGAGAAGTCATTTGATGATCTTCCATCGTCAAAAAAAAAAAAAGGCTTCCGAAAATCGGCGTCAAAATCAACACCATGTTTAAAAATACAATTGTTTTGCTTACCAGTGGTTCTATACGTATATTTGAAACAATTTAATCTTCAAATGCAATTCAATTCAAGACTGCGCTCCACTGTTGACACTAGATGCACACCTGACCTGACGACTCATTTCCAACTAACAGACCACTCCCGGTAAGATACTATCTACCTAGGTACCCTACACAATCATGCGTACTGAAACCTTCGGGCCCCACCCTCCCGTTGCAATATTGATCCACCATCCGGGGCCTATACAGCCTAGGGTAATTGGAACTTCGGTAAAGCAGGAAGGTTAACGACTCGTCAAAACAACGAGTAACAACCGGTAAAATATAGGAACCGTGCCGACCACGCTCTCTACCGTTCGAGTCTCTCTCGATGCACTATTGATCTGACATCTGACATCCGGGCCCTAGACAGCCTGCGACATTGATATACCAAGGTAGGTATATCTTAATGGCCTACGCCTTACTGTCATCAGTAATGTATAGGTTTTGAACGATTATTTCGCGAATATTTTATAAGTTGATGGTATTAATAATGAGATTCTCCTGCCCTTATCCCAATTTTTTTAAGGTCGGCGCTCCATACTTCTCTATTATAGTTTGACTGGTACCGCTGTATCGGGCCTTAGGTATGTGTTCCGCGAGACATGCATAGCACATGTGTGAGTACTATGTACCGACTATAAAGCTACCATTTAGGTTCTGGGTATGTCTTTCATTGACTTGAATGTGCCTTGGCGGCTGAGAGTATGTCATGCTCGCTCTAATGTCTCGCTGACGGTGGCGCTTGTGTTGGATCATTTAGCTCCCTTCAAAATGGTTGAGCTGAGTGGTGCTAATCCATGCGTCATGTTCGTGAACGGGCGCCGTCAGTGGGGACTGGTCGTCTCTTGGCTGCCACGGCTTATTTTAATTTAATTTAATTTTTGATTTTCTTTTGTTACGGACGCTTTTAACGTTTTGCATCGTTCTCACATGTATAACTTCAACATGAATGATGTAACCAATATTTTGTAACCATATCATGATTTAAAAGAGTGTTGTTTAGTTTTTTTAAACTACAATTTTATTATTCTGCAGAAAAGAGCGATTAGAGCCATATATTATCTCCGCAGGCGTGACTATCTAAGGGAACTGGTTAAGGATATTAACATCATGACGGTACCTTGTCAATATAAGTATGGAAACATCATGCACGTAAGGAAAAACGTACATCTATTTAGTAAAAGAGGTGATAGACATAATTATAGTACAAGAAATAGGGACCTATTAGTTCGGCCAGGTTTCAGATTGGCTAAAGTGGACTCATCTTTCATGGGATACCGTTTAAAATCTTACAATAAAATTCCTCCCCACATACTTCAACTGAATGAGACGAAATTACGTCACTGATAATAATGCTTGGTTCAATGCTGGTCCTGCTCCAAAACCAGAACTATTTGATTAACATTTGAAAATACTGTTGCAGCTGCTTAAGAGTTTCAGACCATCTTTGCATTGTATAAAATCAATTTCCTTTGTATTATATAATTTCAGAGCACAGGTGTGAGTACTATGTAATAGAGAGATAACATTTACCGGGTAATACGTATTTTATTGACTTGAATGTGCCCTGGCGGCTGTGAGTATGTCATGCTCACTCAGATGTCTCGCTGATGGTGGCGCGTGTGTTGGATCATTTAGCTCCCTACAAAATGGTTGAGACGAATGGTGCTAATCCGGGAGTTTGAGACGGGTGGGCAGTATAGGCCGCTCATTCGTCAACGCTCACGGCATCCCGCCACTCGTCAATGCTCGCGACGTTGATGAATGAGCGGCGGCGTTGATATTATTTCATGATTTAGTTAGTTTTAATGTAATTTTTTTTTTGTTGTATTTCCCGTGCGTGTCCCAAATAAAATATGTTTATTTCTATCTTTCTTTTCTTTAAGGCGCGGTATCGGTCAAACTATAGTCGTCATCTCGGTAGTCTCTCCCTTTCTAGCCATATCATCTTTCACACAGTCCATCCATCGTTTTCCATCCACATTCATACTCAAAACTAATGAGATAAACGCTTTTTTTTATTTAGAAGATAACAAAAGATTTGAGAATCAGCTTGAGGAGCTGATACATCGTGTCATGATGTTTAATATGTAGATCGAACTATAGGATTATAAGTATTATGAGTATAAATACTTCGGTTCTCGAATTCGTCCGTATAAAATTTTCGTCCCCTAACCCGTCTCATCGCATCGCCCGCACTCGCTATTACTTCGTTTTCGCTTAGCGTTCTTTCTGACTACTTCTGGTTTTACTCGGCTCGTAAGGGCCGTAGCGTGATGTTAAACAGCCTTCGTCAAGAATTGGGCTGTCAAATGCAACTCAAGAAAATTTTCAAATCTAGAGAACAGCGCGTTCAAACAAACAATTAAAAAAATTAACTCTTCAGCTTTATTACTAGCATAC
This sequence comes from Agrochola lota, assembly GCA_947364205.1. Lineage (NCBI taxonomy): Eukaryota > Metazoa > Arthropoda > Insecta > Lepidoptera > Noctuidae > Agrochola > Agrochola lota. The sequence continues at coordinate 10,409,281 of OX376245.1, read as the reverse complement.
AGGATGGAATTGAATTCATGGACATCCACTTAAGGGGTCATTGTACTCATCAGTATGAACAACTTCCACTATGGGGCCAACTCTGAATTCTCTACGTTTCAAAACATAGCTCGTCAAAATGTAGGGAAGAGCTGATTTTTTTTTCGCGATTTAAGGGTTTGTCTGGGTAGGGTTGTTTATAATGATGAGTACAATGAATTCAATTTCACCGCATTGATAAAGTACCTAGTGCTCATACAACTAATAATTTATAGGTAAAGTTTACCTGTACAGTCATGCGTACTGAAGCAGGTGAGGTCGTTGCACTAATGTATTGATTTGATCTGTATGTTATGCAGCCTACCGTTGAGTCTTTACATAACATAACCTCACGCCTTGTTTCCACGATGGGTTAGACAGAGGTGTACATTTCGCCAGTAGTTTTGTTCAACTCCTATGTAATAGGGGGCGAGCCTTTTGATGGCACAAATCCAGACTCCGGACTGCTACTGAGAAATTACAGACGGTAAAACCCAACTGAAACACTTTGCCAGACCTGGGTATCGAACCTCGATCGTAGTATTCGTTTGATAAGTCTGACTAAGACATCGCTGTTTTTTTTTTCCTTGGGATAATCCTCATGGATTGGGATAATCCTTCTTGGGAGAACGGAGGTTTATGTCGGACTCCTACCGACTAAAGCCCCACTGTTCCAACTGCTATCATGTGTGCCCGGGAGATACTTGTACATGCATCGCACCCCCGACTGGTATCAGCCCGCCATGCCTAGCGGGCCCCATCACCCAGTGCGGCCTATCCCACGACCGCACGTCCTCCCTTAAAGGCGTTTATGGAACACTGCGTGCGAACCCTTTGGACCTGACTGTGCGGGTGACTACACAGCCCCGATTAAGAAATCCCTACAAGAACCAATGAAAATGTTATGATAAAAATAACTTTGTAACACTGCAAGTTTATTTAAATTGATTAGGTATCTGTTGCTATTCTTACCAACTGCCCAAAAAAGTTGTGTTTTTTCCTTAAAACTCAACCGTAACCTAACTTCTATCAATCCTTATTGACACGTCTTAGCATTATGCTGAAACCTAAAATCTATTGAGGTATGAGAAACGGGGTGTAAAGTTCAGTCCGAGGATTCTCCGCCAAATGCGTGTCGTCTCTGGAAATTGCCCGACGATTGATGTTGGGACGTTGTATATATCCTAGTCGCGCGGTAAACTCTGCTGGTGCGATGCAGGATTTGGCTTGACGTCAGTGTGATGCGTAGTTCACATGGAGCGATGTAGATGCCGCCACAAATATCTATCTCAATTACTTTACAACTATTTACACGTAAGTCTTGATATTAATTAAACACACAATTTACAAGTCTGCCTTTAGGTTTAGTACATCACCTTCATGTAATTAAAATTTCAGCATGTAAGAGATTATTAATGAGTGAAGTGCTCTGTTCATTACTGCTCTTAACACTAATTAACTGTTACACTACATTAAAATTAATGTAATACCTACAGACTAGCGCTCTAATTTATTAATCTATTCTAATAAAGTAAAAGATGTAATAATTATAATTATGACAGCTTTATTAATCAGTAGGTATTGCTCACGAGTTCATCTGCATGTATCATGTAATTCATAATTTTTTAATAAAAAATATCCAGGACTAGCATCAGCCCGCGACATCGTCCCGATAAAATATATGACACTCGGGAATACTGTAGCATCCCATTTGTGAAAAAATCTCGAAATCGGATCAGCAATTCCGAAGAAGACCCCTTAAATATAAACTCACAAATATTACCTGTTTATAATTCTACTAGTTTCCGCCAGCGGTTTCACCTGTGTGCAATTATTACTCAGTAATAATATAGCATTTTACTGGTGCCATTTTTTTTTAATCGGTCCAGTTGTTTTTGAGTTTAATTGCAAACAAAAATACTAGTCTTTTCTCTTTTATTATATTACTAGTCTCGATCCCGTGGGAATATCGGGATAAAAAGTATCCTATGTCCTAACCCAGCTCATGGTCTACCCATGTGCCAAGTTTCATCCTAATGCATTCAGCGGTTTTAGCGTGAAAGCGTAACAAACAAACATACAAAAATCAAATCTTTTCACTTTATAATATTTCAATAATTTACTAGTTTATTTACTGAAGGGTAATATTTACAAGTGGGTCCATAACAACTTATGACTAAATAAAAATAGCAAAATTATATATTATATTCTAACTTAACTAAAACTATTCAAAAACTAAAATACAGCATCGTAAAATTCATCCGCATCGCTGTCGACTGGTAATGTACCCAAGAGACTGGCCGCATTGCCACGTTGTATGGCAATGCTTAGCCTCTGCCCAAAGTAAAAACCAGCTCTTGGGTCACGGGAAGTGTCAAATAGCCGTTTTGAAATTTCATTAAACAGGCCATGAGCACTCGGACCCCACGGCCCGAGGGTTTCGACCCCAAACGGCTCGAAAATATAATTACCTGTAAGGTTATTATACTTACGCCGCTTGAGGTTTTCTGCAGCCGCAGCAGCAGCACCAGCACAGCACGCCGAGCCAGGAAGATGGGATGGCGCAAGAGTGTCGACACAGGTTGCATCCCACACTAAAGGCCTACCCACCTTCCATGGAGATAAAGACATACCGTCCGGTCTCTTGCCATCGTCGCGTGCCAAGCCATTGGGTTCTAATATAGCTGGAACGCCGGCGGTGACAAGAGCTCGTCGGATGATGTCGTTAATGTTCGCGTGCCGCGCTAAGCGACCTGCACTTCGGCTGCAAGACAGGCCGTGATGTCCGAGACTGTTGACTTTATAATATTAGTTATACTCGTACAATGTCACTCATGGGCTCATGTGCTCACCCGTATTTTTCTTTATATTCATGACAAATTATCGCAAAATTAACTTAAAAAGCTTAAACCTTTAATTATTTTTTTTCCTTTATTCTTACTTTTTTTATAATAAATAAAGTGTAAGCCCATAATGTCCCGCTATGATTTTATAGACTTACACTTGTGTTTTATTAAAAAAATAAATACTGATTTTTTAAATATAAAAAATTCTTCACCTCCGTTTTTTTTTGTCGACAAATTTTACCAAAAAATGTTAGTTAATCCGATAAAATAACTCATAAGCTTTTAGAAATAATGAACAGAATCAAAATCGAGCCAATAACATAGGACATATAGCAAACGCTACTAAAAAAAAAAAAAAAATTGAATAACATGTTAAATATTAAAGATATACTAGCATCGTTTACGCACAGATTTTTAAAGTTTATTTTCCATTTTTCATGAATATTCATATTTTTCGAACATTTGACATTTTATATTTTTATTTAACTCATTTTAAAATATTAAATGTCAAATGACTCGAAAATGGTTGACATTGGCATAGGGCTCATCAGGGGTAATTTGGTTGTTAATGACCTCTCCTACATCCCCTTAATGGATTGTCGACATATAACCAATAACCCTGTATGCATAATATTATTATGGAAGTATGGATAAAGACTGATATGTCAACTATCAACCAGTAACGAAATTATTGCCAGTTTCCAAAAGGCCAATTTAATCTGATGCCACATCTAACAGCAACTAATTTGATTTGATGTAGTTCCGGTTTTCATGAGCCTGTTCAATATAATGATATTGCCAAATCTCATTTACAGGGTCAAATTAAATTAGCTAGAGAAACTGTGCACACGTGATGGGTACAGACATAGAATTATAATTTCTATCGATATCTACCAAAATTTGTAAAAAAGGGTACTATAAAAGTCAATAGTGAAAGTTGTTCATAATGATGAATACAATGACCCCTTAAAAAGATGGCCATGAATTCAATTTCACCCTGTTTAACCTAACTAATATTATAAATACAAAAGTGAGTTTAATACTCAATACTCAATACTTTATTTGCATTCCACAATGTGTACTTAGGTGGTAAATTAAAATTATATGTGATCATTATGGACCCCGTCGGGCACGGCAAAATAGTAGGGCAGAGGAAGCTTTGAAAAAATTTACTAACTTATCACTCTTCTGAACAAAATTCAATATTTATTTATTTATTTATTTAAGGAAAAACAAACAGTTGCACAATAAGGTTACACTTAAGATCTTGAACATTAGGTACATTATAACAATTATGCTACCCACTACGTTCTCCACAGATTACAATTTAAAGTACTTAAAAACTAGCTAGTAACACAGACAATACCTAGCACAGAATACTTAGGCGTTATCCCAGAATTCATATCTGGATTTTTAGAAATTAAGTAAATTTGTGTGCGCACATTATTAAACAATTAGTAAATATGTTAATTATATAATTATACTTTACTGATCCTTTAGGGTTGCTTGGATTTGATTTGATATTATTATATTTACATAAATAGTTTACTGCACCTATTAAAACTTAATAGATTATGTTAGCATTTATATTTTATCGTTTAAATATTCATATATACTATAAAAGCGTTTACTTATTAAAAATTGTTTTAGTTTTTTTAAATATGTATTTAATTTATCTTCTTTTTAATTAATTCTGGTAGTTTGTTATATATTTTTATGGACATGACTTTCACGCTATAACGGCCGAACGGAATATAATGAAATTTGGCACATGAGTAGACCATGACCTGGCAAAGAACATAGGATAACTTTTATCCCGATATTCCTACGTGATCGAGACTTATGCGGGTGAAACTGCGGATCGCAGCTAATATATCTGCGAAAAGTGAGTTTGTTTGTTACGCTTTCACACTAAAACTGCTGAACGGATTTGGATGAAATTTGGCACATATGTAGACTATGACCTGGATTAGGACATAGGATACTTTTAATTCCGATATTCTAACGGGGTCGAGACTTATGCGGGTGAAACTGTGCGGGGCGCAGCTAATATATATATATGCTAAAAGTGAGTTTGTATGTTTGTTACGCTTTCACACTAAAACAGCAGAACGGATTTGGATGAAATTTGGCACATATGTAGACCATGACCTGGATTAGGACACAGAATACTTTTGATTCCGATATTCTAACGGGATTGAGACTTATGCGGGTGAAACTGCGGGGCGCAGCTAATATATATATGCGAAAAGTGAGTTTGTATGTTTGTTACGCTTTCACACTAAAACAGCTGAACGGATTAGGATGAAATTTGGCACATGTGTAGGCCATGACCTGGGTCAAGATACAGAATACTTTTTATTCCGATATTCTTACGGGATCGAGATTTATACGGGTGAAACTGCGGGCGCAGCAGCAGAAAGGGAAAACATAGGTAATAAGAGCTCATTTTTAGTTGAACTAAAGGTTCCATAAAAACATACACAGTGCACATTTCAGAACGCATCGATCATGTCTGGTTTATACAATAGCAGTGACTGGACCCAGTGGCTCGGAATTTCGGACCCCGTCAGTGGTTTCATGTAGATGAGATCGGATCAGTAAGTCAGGCGGGGGAAGCTACTGGCCCCGAAAATAGACGTGTAGGTTAGTCAATTGGACTTGACGGTACGAATTCAGCACTGGACTGGTTTGAAACAAGTGTCTACACGAGTCCAGTTGCAAGTCAGCCCTGGACTGGCTTACTGGACTGTCACATAACTGGGCTCGTATAAACCTGCCTCCAAAAACACGGCGAAGTTCAAGGCAAAAACGAATTTATCATCTCGAACTCAGTTCTTATCTATTCTATGACCTTCCTCTTCTCGAACTGTTTGTCAGTAAAATATGTAATTTCTCGAATTTTAGTTAAGTTTGAGAACAAGGGAATCGGCGTCCTTAGCACCCTTTTAGAGCTCTGGTGTTAATGTGATAACTTTCAAACTTTTAACGTTTTCGGTACGTGAAATAAGAATAGAAAACGTGCCGCTATAATGGTGATATTAATATTTAACACACGGGTAGGGCTAGTGGCCAGTAATAATAAAAATGTAATAAGTAAAAATTTTTTTTTTTTTTTTTTTTTTTTTTTTTTTTTTTTTTTTTTTTTAAAACGTTGCCCCACACTAAGAATTTCTTCTTGTATCGTGGGTGCGTTTACAAACATAGAAACTCACATACACAAACACCCAGACCCGGAACAACTACTTGCAGATCATACAAATATATTATATTATTATTATTATTTTATGATTTTATATTTTTTCTATTTATTAATAATCCAGTTAAGTTTGGTTTATTTAACAAATTTTCATTAATTAATTTAAACTTTAAAACACTCAGACAATTGTTATTAAGTAAATGAAATGAAATGTTAGATATAAATTTAATTATTTTAATATTTAATTCCTAATGATATTTATGTGATATTAGATAAATATAGATACATCTTCTGCAATATTAGTTTTAAGTTATCTTGCTGCGCCCTAACAGGGTCATGTACTCACTAGTTTAAGCTTAGCGTGTAAAATTGGTTGTGTACATTGTGCATTAAAATAAATAAATAAATAGATATTTGTTCCGTGCGGGGATCGAACCCGCGACACGTTACGCAGCAGTCGATCGCTCAGCCACTGCGCCAACCGTGTCGTCAAATAATTGAAAAAATAAAATTTAATTTTTCATTTTGACTTTCTTATGTATGCCTCCGTTAGTTGTGGACCGATTTAGTTTTTTTTTTTTTTATGAATGGTGATGATCACAACTTGGTCCCATATTTTTATTTTTGTTTGGATAATTTTTGTGTAAGCTTCAATAATACGTATTTTTCCGACTTAGTATATGTGGATGATATGATGATAACTTTCTATCACTGTTATTTACATAGTGGGTAGTGGTATTATTTGTGTGGGGTAGGTACCACAACCAAAAAGTGAAAATAAAAAAGTTTTTATTTTCATAGATGCGATGTTATGATCCGGATCACACACATCTGCGCTACATTTGTTAAGTACAGGCTGCACCAAGAAGCTATTTTAGAAAATTGAAAATAAATGTAAAACGTTTAATTAAATTAAAATATCTTTATGAAAAGAAAACGCTAATCCATATACTTGTGTTAAATTGTGTCACTATTAAAGCGCCACGCTTTATAGAGTGGCTTAATGTCAAAGGTTTAATTGACCCACGTCGGACCTGTGAGCGAGATGTCATTGTTAATTCGGATCCACCCGATGCACTATTGATTCGACATCGGGAACCCACGCTTATTAATAGCACCTGGTATGGTCAGCCTCACGTCAGTATTAATACTTAACTACGAAAACGGTCCTTATTGTTACGAAATAAAGGTGATGTCAAAGACGAAACTGTTACTATGGACTAGTTATTTTATCTCCGATTTTGCATCACAGTAAAAAAATAAGTGTGAAAAGAGGGTATAGCATTTTACTTGGTAAAATACAGTGTGGCAGGGATATATACGCGCGACCTGTTACCATGGATTCAGTTCATAATATTTTTATTACTTTTTTTTTTTTGTTTTGTAAACGTTGCCCCACACTAAGAATTTCTTCTTGTATCGTGGGTGCGTTTACAAACATAGAAACTCACATACACTAACACCCAGACCCGGAACAACGACTTGCAGATCATACAAATATTCGTTCCGTGCGGGGATCGAACCCACGACACGTTGCGCAGCAGTCGATCGCTCAGCCACTGCGCCAACCGTGTCGTCGAAATCTGGACCCCATAGGTTGAAAAAAAGTCCATACATTTGAACGTGTAGAGATCCGTAGGATAAACAAGGTAACCGACATATCCCGAAGAATCGTAAAACTTAAGTGGCAATGGGCAGGTTGACATTGCTCGCAGAACAGATGACCAATGGGGCCGAGAGGTTCTGGAATGGCGAACCGGAAGATGTAGCGTTGGAAGGCCTCCCACAAGGTGGACCTATGTCCTGGTGAAGGCCGCAGGAATCCGGTGGATGCGAGAGAGCCGGTCGAAGTGTCGGTGCTTAGGACTATGTCCAGGAGTGATATAAAAAAAATTCTACGCGGGGTTTTAGAATCATGCAGTGCTGAATTCATGGTAATAGTGTGCGCCTCGATGTCCCTAACACTCCGTATGGGTATAGTGCACAATCATGCGCACTGAAACAGATAAGGTTATTGCACTGTCTTATTGACCGAGGGGCAATTCCAGTGTTTAAAAAAAGAATCGTATTCTTATCTGTCAGAAATACTTCTAATTTACACAAATTTATTCACAATTTTTTGACATTGATTGTTGCTAAGATAAGATTAGAGAGAAAAAACCGCCCAAGTGCGTGTCGGACCACGCACCATGAAGGTTTCCGTAGTTGGAATGAATTTATCCTAAGAACAAACTCAACATTGTAGTTAAAAAACATGTTCTCCCATACGGAATGTATGGGAGATCATGTTTTTCAAACCGCAAATTTAAGTTGGTTGATTATTACTCGTTAACCTGTACAGCCTACTTAGCTCGGATAGTTTTCCTTTTAATTTCGTTATATATACTACTGCTGTGAATTTTTACACAAGTCCAAGTACAACCAGCAAGACGATACCCCACAACATGGGGTAGATGAGGAAAAAAAAAATCCCCACTTTACGTGTAAAGGAGGTACCCTAAAAAAAAATGTTTTTCATGATTTTATTTTACCACTTTGTCGGCATGATTAATATGTATACATATGCAAAACTACAGCTTTCTAGTACTAACCGTCTCTGAGCTAAGCCGCGGACAGACAGACAGACAGACAGACAGACGGACATGGCGAAACTATAAGGGTTCCTTGTTTTCTACGGAACCCTAAAAACCAATCAACCCCTATTTTTCTACTCTAAAAAAGATTTTTTATTTCTATTTTAAATGGGACTAAGTTCGAGGTATAACCCTTTCCAATAAAAAATAATCGTCTTAATCGGACTAAGTAAACAAAACCAAACAAAAAATACGCGTTGAATTGAGAACCTCCTTCTTTTTTTCGTCGGGTAATAAAAATAGGAACCAAGCAGGGACGCGGTTGCATCAATAAAAGACCATCTATAAAAGAGCGATTACGCGCTCGCACGCTGTTACTTGAGTTGCGGGGGGATGAGGAACTAAATGCAACGTACTGAATACGCTTATGCTGTTGCTAGTGGCGCCACCCTGAGAGATCAAATTATGATGGACATAGTCTACCTATATGTGTTTTTCCCCGCCAAATCTGTTTATGAAGTTAAAGTTTGATTTGGGGGTGTTCAAGTTGTATTGAACAGAAATTAGAATAGAATAGAATACTCTTAACTATGTGGATCATCATGTGGATTACAAAATAAAAATGTAAAATTTCTAATAATAAATGCCTAAGGCATTAAGAGAGTTGCGAGAAGTTTAAATAATTAAATAAAAATTCGAAAAAAAAACTCAATGAAAAAAAAAACCGGCAAAGTGCGAGTCGAACTCGTACCCGAATGGTTCCGTACCGTATTAAGATCAAGCAAAAATTCGCCGAAAAAAACACATTTATTGTATGGGGACCCCTTTAATTAGTAACTTTATTTAATTTTTGTTATGTTTTATTCTAGCAGCAATAAAAATACACAATCTGTGAAAATTTCAACCGCCTACCTAGTACGGTTCATGAGATACAGCCCGCTGACAGACAAGCGGACAGCGGAAGGCTTAATAATAGATTCTATTTAGCACCTTTCGGGTACAGCATTCTAAAAATGAGTATCTTATGATTCAGAGGGCCAAAAATAGTTTGGAAAAATGTTTTAATTCAAAATACAAATTCAAAATATTTTACTTCACATAAACCTTCATGGGCACTTATGAAACGTCAGAAGCTAGGTGAACGGTTCCAATTGGTCGTTTTCTATGGAGAAGAGCCGGCAAGAAACTACACGGTTACTCTTTTAAAAATAATTGGCCTTTACAATATCCTCAAAACGCTTTAAAAAAGTAATTCAATGAGTTAGTATAAAAAGTTGTGTTGAGATTTACGCGCGAAAATAATAATTTTACGTGTTTTCAGCACAATTTAAAAAATGTCCGTGTTTACGAAATCTTTATTTTATATAAATATGGACGAATTTTATAAACAAACGCAGGTTTTTTTTATTATTTCGGAAATGATTTCAGAAGCAATCAAATCATTATCTAAATATATATATATAAAGTTATTTTTAAACGGTTTTATCACACAAAGGTCAACGGTTATTTTGCGAAATAATAAACGCGAAAGATAACACGGGATGTCGCAATAATCTTAGATCAGGAATCCGTTAATCACGCGACGGCAAAACAACTTAATCTAATCTAATCATTTAAAAAACCATGGCAGAAAAAAGACGAAAAGAAAACTTTTAAATCAAACTGCTTACCCCAACATTCTAATTTCAAAACTTTATCTTTAACACAAAATCCAAAAGTAAAACCAAACTTTTTAATCAAAATTCGGAATTCAAAACTCGAAAAAAAAAGAAAAGCAAATTCAGCTAAAGAATCCCATTCACGATTAATTAAAGCTCCCCATTATATCCTTAACAAAAAAAACGTTGAAAAATCTAAGTAGGAATATGAAGAGGGGTACTCACCGATGCATGACTGCTGTGTTCGGCGTTCCGTGGAGAACTGGCGATCCATACCAGGCTTCCCATTGCGCATGATGGGGAGGGTATAGGGTGCGGCCAGGTGGGCGGATAAGGCAGTGCGATTTACAGGATGTTGGCCAGATAGGCGCGACTTGTTTGTCGGGGGTTTTTTGTTTTCGGTCTAGTAGTAGAATGTACGAAATAGCACTTCAGATATTTCAGCTTTGTCTCCGGGATGGCAATGGACATGCTATCTAGCGGCTAGCCTACTTGTTTGCTTACCAGCTAATAACATACAAAAATTGTTTTTGCATTAAATCTTTTCAAATGCGTTTTCTCAGCCATTTTCTTCACAGCAATATTTTTTTTTTATAAGGCCGCCATTATTCTTTTCTGAAGTGAATTTTCATAGAAATAGGCTTTTTACTACAAAAAACTTAATTTTGTAAAAAAAAAACAAGTTTTTGAAAACGTTACAGTCTGAGAGACATTCGCACTTATAGCCAAACCGAGCTACGCCGTAGCACATATGGGCTACGCCGTAGCTGGGCACGTAGCAAATAAACAAGCAAATTTTTCAACAGTTTTTGAAATGGTGTTAGAAATTAATTAAAGTGGGCGACCTTTTTTGTGTAAATTATTTTACTTTGTGCCTTGATATCGTAAAAAAGTATTTTAGCTGTAATTAGTCCAAGAGAGAGAAAAATATTTACCAAGTTTTTGAGCGAATGATTTTTATTTGACCACAGTTCCAAGTGCTGTCTAGAATATAATTCGTCTGCCAAGCATGTTGATTGTGACAATTATTTAATATCCAAGAATACATTATATTTTTCAAACTTTGATTTCCTAGGAAAACGGTTCCGTCATGAAATTCTGTCATTTTCATCAGTATTTGATGTCAAAAAACGCTCTGTATTTGGACTACCTTTATTGTTTGACCGTTCAACAGCTTTCTTAGAGAACCCCTTCGACTGATATTTGTATGGTAGCATTTCAGTCGCAAAATCGCATCGCTAAATTCTCCTGTATGGCCGATTCCTAACTTATCAGTAATGGAAGCACGAAAATATACCTGACGTCAGTTAGATGAGCGTCAACATATGCTTCACGAGTTTTATGTAAGGGGTAGGCAGTGATTTAGATTACAGTAGTTTCTTTTGATGAATTAAGGCATGTATGTAATTACTTTAGAAGTACGGTGCCTTTGTACTCCAATACGTTTCTTCTAATCGACATTTATTTTTTGTCTTTATGTTTTCAGGGGCCCCTTGATACCACCGAGATGACGACTAATAGAGATATTTTCATAAATCTAAATAAATGTAAATTGAAGAGCTCGTGGCTAAGTAATAACAGCCGCACGGGTCGATCCATCAGGTTAAGCTACCCTTGCCGGGGTTGGTCTGTGGATGGGTGACAATCTTTACATACCGAGACTCCTCCGTGCCTCGAAAAGCACGTTAAGCCGTTGGTCCCGGCTGTCGTTCATACATCTTTGACGGGTCGTCAGAAGCCCGAAAGTCTGACAACCAGTCTTGCCAAGGGGTATCGTATTACCCAGTTACTGGGTTGTGGAGGTCAGATAGGCAGTCGCTCCATGTAAAATACTGGTTGCATCAGGTTAGACAGGAAGCCGACCCCAATATAGTTGGGAAAAGGCTAGGCAGATTGATTGATGTAATTACTTTAGAAGTATGGTGCCTTTGTGGATTACAAAGTATATTCATTCTAATAGACATTTATTTTTTGGTCTTATGTTTTCACAAATGTAATGATATGGTTAGAAAGGAGTTTTCTACCGAGATGATGACTAATAGAGAAGTATGGAAGGGAATAGAATGTTGTGCCGACGACAAATAAATTCGGTTAAGATCAAGATAGTGTTGATGATGTTATTTTCACAAATATTATGTATTAATTGAATGCTGCTCGTTGGTAAGCGCATAACTTGAGAAAGGCTAGTTTAGACCGATGTGGTTTTTAAAGTGAAAACTTCTTCAGGCGCGTTGAGCGATTTTTTGTAGGGGATAAACTTTTAGATTCGCGTCACCGACATGCTCGCGCCGTGGTGCTGTAGCATAGAATATAGATGCCGGTAATACCAGTTCCATTTAATTTCTTATCTCGACTGTAGGTATGTTATTTGATAGTTAACTTAGCATAATTAGGTTTTAGCACATAAATATTTCAAAATTCAAAATTTGTAATCCTTTGTTAGACGAGCACAACTGCCGACAAACTGTTTTACAGTTTGGCAGACTTTATGTATGTTATTGTTAAGAAAGATTTTGGATAAAAAAAGAAAAAAAAAAGTTTTTAATTCTATCGGCAGGCCCTAAGACTGTTAGCTCGCCGTCCGATAAGGACCAGGCCCGTGTCGACGGCGCGTTGTGTTCCACGCGCGCCTCAAAGAGATGTCAGCACCAACCGACGGGGTCGAAAGACCAATGCCTGCTGGGGTTGCGGGTTTGTCCGAAAGGGATAACGCGGCCCCGGCACACAGGCAACGGAAGGAACACGGGTGGGTTTTAGTCAGTAAAAGTCTGACACACCCTCTCGCTCTGCCCAGAGCGGGAGAAGACATTTGATGATTTCCCATCCGCAAAAAAAAAAAAAAAGGCCCTATGACTGTTTGAATGTACGTAGGTAATTGTCTGAATAAGGACTATGTTTTTTTTTTTGAGTTACGCGGATTTTTTTAAAATTCAGGATAAACTGAAAGTGCATTTTTCTATGGTATTTTTAGCACAACATGTTGACTTTTAGTTTATTCGAAGTATTGAAAATCGGAATGTCGTTTTTCGGACCGAGAACCCTTCGAGCATTTGATTCTTCACGAACGTATGAAAATCGGAAAACTAACAAATCGCATTTACGACTTTCGGTAAAATAGCTTCGTAATTTTTAATAATAGACATTATAATTCTTAGGTATTATGAAATTCGGACTTTTGAAAATCGGAACATCGAAATTCGGAATAAAATATTTCGGAGTATTTGGGTGTTCCCCCTCAGGCGCGATGATCTTCGCAGGGTGGCTGGTAGCAGCTGGATGAGAGTTGCCGAGAATCGAGCTGAAGGAATCATCTCCCTCAGGCTGAGGAAGATGATGGACATTTTGTTTTTTATTTGGTAAGGTTTTATGTTCCCAAAACGGTGAAGGAAAACTTTGTGACGAAACCGGCATGTCCTAGAACCAAAAATTAGAAGACATGTGACATCCACCAACCAGCACTGGGCCCGCGTGGTAGTTTATAGCCCACTCGCTCTTGAAGAGAGAAGGTAGCCCCAGTAGTGGGAACATTAAAGAGCTGAATATGCTAAGCTTTTATCAATGAGATCATTATGAACCCTGTCTGGCACGGCACGGATATTTAAATACCGAACCTCGTTATGGCCTAACAATGTTTTCAGGGTGAATGGATAAACGTCACGTTTAACAACGTCATACGCAGCAATAATTATCTATTTTAGTATTCACATGCGTGTGACGTCATAGTTACTTCAGTATAGTTGATGAATTGCACAATCATTGTAATTTGAACCTTGTTGTAATGGGAAGTAAGTTACATGTTGCACGTTTGTGTGTTGCAATGGCTATCTATGTTACGTCAACCTGCTTGTGACACGCTGTGACGTAGGACTTTTATTTATACATTTGACACAGGACGTTATTTCTACGTATACGAAGGTTTATTTTTCCGTGAGGAAAGTTTTGAGTATAAATGTGGATTGGCCACAAAAGGGATGAATGAAAGGCAATTGCATGCAGCTGAGATGAGAATGCTAAGAGGGAGGTGTGGTGCGAATGGACAGAATAATAAATGAATATATAAGAGGAAGTCTGAAAATGGCACCGGTGACTGAAATCGGTTGTTGTGGTATGGGCATGTCATGTGGAGGAATGAGGTAAATGTCGCGGGGAAAGTTTTGAGTATGACTGTCGATGGTTATAATTAAGAGTAGGTGAAGACCGAGGATACGATGGATGGGCTGTGTGAAACATCTTTCATATGGCGAGAAAGAGGTTGACTCCCAAGATGATGACTGATAGAGTATGGAAGATGCATACATATTGCTTCGACTCCTAATAAATTGGAATCAGGAGAAGAGAAGAATGATGTACCTACAAAATTTTAATATATTTTCGAGCAGTGATAGACTAGTGGTGTGACCGTCGGACTGCCAAGTCAAAGGTCTCGAGTTCGAACCCAAGGCACGCACCTCCGACTTTTCGGATTCATGTGCGTATTGTACCTTTGCTTCTAAAACGGTGAAGGAAAACATCATGAGGAAACCTGCATGCCTGAGAGATATTTCTCGATCGCATCTAAAGCTAAGTCAGAGGCCCATGACCGGCTTTAAAACTCTGACACTAGGCTACTCATTAACCATACGAAAAGAAGATTATATTTTCCAAACCTTACCTTAAACCTTACTCTCTAAACTTGAGCATTACGGACTTGGAAAACTTGCGCTTAATTTTGTAAAATCTTATTTCAATGATAGACAACAGAAAGTCCAAATAAACGGTAAGTGTCTGTAAATGGTTTAACTGAAATAAATGCTTTAAGTTTGAGTTTGAGTTCTTTTAGTATAAACGGTCGGTGGATGGTGCTATTATATCTAACCTTCTGCTTAATATTTAATCTTTCGTGCATAATTTCGTTCTAGCATAATCAGTCTATAATGTTTCCTACTGTTGGGCCACAGGCCTTCTCTCTGTGTGGGAGGGACTGGATCATAATCCACCATGCTGGCCCAGTGCGGGTTGGTAGATGACATATGTTTTAGAATTTTACATTCTAGAACATTGTTTCCTCACGATGATTTCTTCACCGTGTTGAGAGCAGTGGTTATGAAATAATTTACACAAAGTTAAGTGCCTGTGAGGGTTCGAACCTACGACCAACAACTAGCAAATCGGGGCCATTACCACTGAACCCACTGCTCTCACTGATCATTTCGTTCTATATGAACGAAATGACTACAAAATACTATAAAAAAATATTCACGACATTCGTTAATAAAAAAATTAAACACAAAAATACAACAACAATTTTTTATTTAAATAAAACACCAAAACTAAACTACAACAACAGACACAACAACGCTTGAACAACCATCACGACCAGCTGCAGTAACCCTGGCAGCAACGCACCACCGATGCCTATCAATAACTCATCTGTCAAATCTGTCACAGCCGATATCAGAGTCGTCAACAACCCTTGAAGGTTAACCACATTCGCTGGTGGAGTATTAGGGTTAGCTCCGACGGCATACTCCGGCAAAGACCTTAGGAAGTTCACAATAGCGAGGGCTTGAGAATACAGCTTTAGCAAGGAGGTCTCCAAAGCTCCAAGGTCTACTGGTATCATGCAGCTGATGTTTGAAGGTAGGGTGTCGAAGATTGAGAGCAGGGAGAGAAGAAGATTGTATACGTTGTTTAAGAGTGGTAGGAGGATGTTCACGAGAGGGTAGACCGCTGGTAGTTGCACGCCGGTTGCTGATACGGGTTGCTGTAACAATGAACATAAGAAATAAATACATTTAAATTCAGAAAAAATACATATAAGGTTCACAATGACAAGTTTTCAAGTAAAAAATGAACATTACAAAATAACGTGAATGAGCACAATTTTCTTTTGTAATAATATTTATATTTTACAGTCGATATAATGAATTCTTATTAGTTAGAGTTGTGAGTTCCAGAAACTTAAAAAGCCTACTGGTGTAAACTGCACAACGTTGGGATTATACACCGTTCACTATAACCAGTCCCTTGCCGTAATGTTGGCACCATTGCTTGTCAAGCTTAGTTTCAATACTAACAGAGTTCAAAATGGCGACTGATAGAACTGTACTACCAATCGCGTCACAGGTCAAGTTATTTTGAACGCAATGTAGTTAGATACATTAGTAGTTAGATTCAATGACAACACTAACTGCTTACGGTAGCCGTATTAAGGAAATTGGTGGCGTGGTGGTCAATATTCGTTGATTCGTTCAATCTCTTTATAATAAATAAATAAAAATCTTTATTGCAGACCACATGACCCACAAAAAAAAAACACTATAAAAAAATAGCCTATACACATTAAAAACAACTTCAATCAAAATCTCAAACTTTACTAGATAGAATGTTTAATAATTTATCACTTCTACGTGCATCAATACAGATCGAGATTTGATAATTAGATAATAATTTATTATTATTAAACATCTTTGTATAAGTACACAATGAAAGTATATGCAGAATTAATTTCACAAGTTTTCTACTCCTATTTTAGATGGTTTTATAAAGTGTATGTTTGTTTTCGCTTACCGTAGCAAAAACTGCTGCAACGCACAGAAATACTAAACCAATCTTCGACATTGTTAAAAAGAAATGTTAGACCTTCCCTAAAATTATATTTACAATGTTTATTTCTCGTAAAAAACAGTTTTATATACTTAAAAGTTACTTCACATATTTGTAATGTAAAAATGATAGTAGCTGGTAATCTTTTATCGTTCATAATTTCACAAAATACATAGTTGCGTAAATATAAGAATGAAAGCAAAGAATTTTTGCGTAACAACTTTTCTAGTACCAACATAGCACATGTTTCTATTCAGGAATTTTCTGTGTTGGCAAACAGGCTAACCGCTATTTCATGGAAAGTTGTTACCCATTCATAAACTGAGAAATTGTAACCATTGGCATCTTTCCAGGAGTAAAAGTGCTCATGAATGTAAACAAGTTTTACTATAGGGCCAACTCTGAAACATCTGCTGTGTCAGCCAAAAACTAAAAAGACCGGCCAAGTGCGTGTTGGATCACGCACAATGAAGGGTTCCGTAGTTGGGATGAATTTATCCCAAGAACAAACTTAATATTGTAGTTGAAAAACGTGTTCTCCCATACGAAATGTATGGGAGATCATGTTTTTCAAACTGCAAATTTAAGTTGGTTGATTATTTCTCGTTAACCTGTACAGCCTCCTTAGCTCTCATAGTTTTCCTTTTAATTTAATTATATATACTACTGCTGTGAATTTTTTCACAAGTCCAAGTACAATCATTTAGGTAGAAGGGGGGGGGGGGGCACTTGACTGTAGAAAAATAATTCAGTTAAAAGCTTAATATTTCGTAAACGGATCCCTGAATCCAAAAATGGTTTCGACAAACTCACAATATTTTTGAAAGACCTTTCTAACGATACCCCACAACATGGGGTAGATGAGGAAAAAAAACATCCCCACTTTACGTGTAGGGGAGATACATTGCCCATAACATCCTAAATTAGCATGCATTAAACATAACAAACAACAACAACACATGGCACAACAACATGGCAAGGTTATAACATATCGACGGGGTCGAAAGACCAATGCCTGCTGGGGTTGCGGGTTTGTCCGAAAGGGATAACGCGGCCCCGGCACACAGGCAACGGAAGGAACACGGGTGGGTTTTAGTCAGTAAAAGTCTGACACACCCTCTCGCTCTGCCCAGAGCGGGAGAAGTCATTTGATGATTTCCCACCCTCAAAAAAAAAAAAAAAAAAAAAGGTTATAACATATGGCATGCATTATTTTTAGAAGAGTAACCGTAGAGTTTCTTGCCGGCTCTTGTCCTTAAGATACGACCAATTGTAACCGTGCACCTAGCTTCTGACGTTTCATAAGTGCCCATGTAGGTTTATGTGAAATAAAATAATTTGAAATTGAACACACTGTGATGATCTACGCAATACACCTACAGTTGAATGACCTTAAAAGAAATACAATGAAAGTAACCAAATGTATTTTTGATGACGGGTAATTTGCTGAGTAGCCTTGGATTAAACTAGAATAACCTTATCATTGCTAAGGGTGGGGCTAGAAAGAAACATTGGAATTATGGCAAAAGCTCGCGTGGAGGATGGTTTTGTAAGCTTGGAAGCCTCCGCAACCGTGCACACTACAACTTACCTACCAAAGTTTCATCGCAATCAGATGATTAGTATGGGCACGCATAAAGACCAGTTCCAGTTTAGTTGGCGCCACTTCGGACAGTTTTTACGACTCGACAAAATATGGAAATTTCTACAATAAACGTTACTTTAATATCTATAAATGTACTATACACTTAAAAGCTACGTCTTCCGGTTGGAAGACCTCCCACATGGTGGACAGATGACCATGTGAAGGCTGTTGGAATCCGCTGGATGTGAGAAGCACAGAACCGGTCGAAGTGGTGGCGTTTGGGGGAGGCTTTTGTCCGCAGTTGACATCTTTCGGCTGAAAGGTGATGATACACTTAAACCTTCCGGAATAAATTCTCTAAATGATGGCCAAAACCGCGTCAAAATACGATGCTTAGTTAAGAAAACACCATAACACACAGACAGACGTGAAAAGCGACTTTGTTGTATACTACTTTTTATAGAAGAAGATATAGATACCTACTGCTGTTTTAATTGTAATAAATAGCTGAGCTCCTTCTAAAAGATTTCACCTGAGGAAGTTAATACTATCACATATTAAGATCATTTCTGGGGCATAGTTTTAAGTACCTATGAGACTACTGTAAACTGTTTATAAATAAATCCTTATACATATTAAAAAAACAAAGCCCCCGCTGCATCTGTCTGTCTGCTTGTACGTGATAAACTCAAAACTCCTGATTGGATTTTCAAACGGTTTTCATCAATAGACGGAGTGATTCATGAGAAAGGTTTAAAGTGATTCATTAAGGTATTGTGTAAATTGGCTGAAATATGACGATTATTGTTGAAGATGTCGGAAAAAGTCATGCCGACTGGGAGCTTTACTGGCGTGCGCCGCGTAAACCGTAAGATATACATAAAATTAATATTCTACAGGATTGTACATCTCAAAAAGTTAAACAAAAAATTGTAGTAACATATGTCTACCTTGTAAGGATGACCCACAGTAACCGCTTTTATCTTTCAGAATTTGGTAAAAATTTAATTGTTATGTAATTCCGGTTACGTTCCCATGGAATATTTTCTGACATCCACGCAGACAAAATCGCGGGCAAAAGCTAATAAATTATAAAAATAAATCATCACCCAGAATCTGGATTGGTGGCAGCTCGTCGCCATGGGATGTAGGCTATCAATGTTTCGTCAGTTATGTAAAAGGGTAAACATAAACAGAACACGCCTGTAGACCTCGAAGAGTAAGACAGAGGTGTACCTGTAGTACACCCACATTTAGCCAGTTAAAATTAAGTCCCCTGTAAAAGGGGGCGAGCCTATTGCCATCAACTACGCAGAAATCCAGACTCTGCAGGGCTGGGTTGCTACTGAGAAATTCGTGATGGAAAAGGGTAAAGTAGATTAGTTTACCCTTCGAGTAATGCAGGTATGATGTTTTAAGTCTTTACGTACATACTAACCTACATTATTAAATTGAACTTGACCCGTGTTGAAAAGTGCTGCTTGTACAAAATTGTTGTATATCTGAGTCAGAACAAACAATGCTTAGTACAGCGGAATGTGCATTTTTGATTCGTAAGCGATTATTTTATTACTAACCTACTTTTTGCCAGATGCTACTGTTTTGATGAATGAGCTGATTTTGATGTCAAAAATGGCATTAATAAAATTTAAAAAAAATCTATTAATTGCTTGATTAACCTGGGTCCCGGGTTTAGCAGCCCCATTGGAACTTAGTTTTATTAAGCTATAAAATAAACAGGATGGCAGGCAACTGCTGGGTCACAGGCCCCTTCTTTGTGAGAGCGAGTGGGTCTGCATCCACCACGTGGCTCCAGTGCGGGTTGGTGGATGTCAACTAATGCTCTGTACTAATGGTTTCATTTTTAAACGACTTCCAGGTTCTATGTTCGTAGCGTATGAATGTTTTTTTTTTTAAATGTTATCCGCCGATTTCTCCGTCAATTGTGGACCGATTTTGAAAATTCTTTTTTTGTGTCTCTCAAGTTAGTTCCATAATTTTTTATCAACTTTTCTTGGATAGGTTTTGAGTTAGCTTCAATAATACGTATTTTTCCCACTTAGTATATGCGGATGGTATGATGATAACTTCCTGTCACTGTTATTTACATAGCAGGCAGTGGTATTCGAATTTGTGTGGGGTTGATACCACAAGTAAAAAAATAAATTTATAAACATTTTGCAGAAAAAAAAAACAACCGACTTCAAAAAAAAACACTACAAAGTGAAAAATAACTTTAATTTCGGAAGTTGGTGGCAAAAAACGAAAGACACCGAGTTCCGAAATTAAAGTTATTTTTCACTTTGTAGTGTTTTTTTTTTAACTTGGTTGTTTTTTTTTTGTAAAAAGTTTTTTTATTGCCCAATTTGGCATATAAATATATTCGTAAGTTAATTTTACCTGTGATAGCTACTTCCACATGGGAGGGTCTACTATGCAAAGCTATGAGGTCTTTGCTTCATTGTTGGTAAAGATACAAGAGTTTTAATATTAACCAATAGCGGTCCGTAAGTTATAGGGATCGGTCATTAGTATAAATAGATGAAATGAAGATATCAATCAAGACACAAATTGTGGTATACCTTGCAACGTTGTCTACGATTTTTGCGAAAAGGCAGGTAGGGAAGATAGAAGAAATTTATCATTGTGTTCCGTATTCTTCTTCAGCATAATCCAAGGATCTTTGGGATTTTTAGAGACGTGACTCGACGACAATTTTTCATCTGAAACATACATGTTGTCACCTTACTAAAATATTTTGTGTGTATAACGTTATATCATGCTTTTATTCTCCAGGATAGGCAGAGATTTAACAGAACACCTACATTTCGTCATTTATTTCTTCTTCCAATCTTCTTAGTGTGTCGATGGCAATCTAAATAGACTTGGCCCAGAATTCAGGCACGTGTTTGGCGCCATCACTAGCGTCCATCAGATCCTGTAACGTTCAGCTGTCAGGACACGCAGGACACGACATTAAGTGTCCCATCGTTTGTGGTACAGCACCACATTTACACTTCAAGACGGAGTCGTCTATGAATCTCCACCTGAACAGGTTTACCTTGCTTCGGCTAACCTGAGTCCGGTGTCTGTTAAAAGAGTTCCAGGTTACCCAAGGCAACACATTTCCAGGTGGGAGATCTTCAGCAGGTGGAACGAATGGTTTGGGTAAGGAAGCTCTTCCAATAAAATAGGGGCAAGTCTATTACCACTAACTCAGCACAAATCCAGACTCTGGGATTTTTTTCGGTAGCCCGAAAAAAATCATATTGTATATCTTGCCCCGGCAAAAATTGAACCTAGGACCCCATGCTCAACAGTCACGCATTATTACCACTAGACGAACAAACCTTACTACAAATCACTTAAGAATTTATTTACACATAATCAAATCCAAACTGATATAATTACTTAACAAATTATGTAAAACAATTGCACATAACTTTTTTTATGATAACAGGTGTAGTTATAAAGAATAACTTCGGAAACTATCGACAAATATATTTTATATCTAGATTTAGTGTTGACGTTAAACATGCGCCCTTCCGTTGTTGTCTTTGGATTGTCTGTGGCTGTCCTGGTTAGTATTCTTTTGGTACATTTCTAACCAAGCTTCAACACATTTTACCTGTATCAGGGGCCCAGGAAATTACTTATTAATCAGTGGTAAATTCGTGCTGAAAAACCCGTGAATTCTACAATCAAACATTTATAGTAATTTTAAAGGAGTACCGACTTCTATCATACTATTTCTTTCATCAAGCAGTATTACTCTCTGGTTTAAAAAGTAAAGTTACAGTTATATTATCACATTACATTTTAAAATCGACTGTAAGATTTGCAACGCAACAGAAAATCCCTAGATGCTACAAAAGTCTATGGAGAGCGATACCACTTGCTATCTGGTTGTACGTAGGCCATTAAATAATAGGGATCTAAGTAAGAAATCGCCAGTAAACCAGTACTTTGACTGGTCACCGCAAAGATCTCCTCCATGTTCATAAATACATATTTCAAAAAGTAACGTTATTCTTTTCTTTCCAGATCGGCCAAACTCAAGCAATGATTCCAGCATACTCAGTCTCCGCTCTCCGGTTAGCTTTCGACGAAATCTCCACCGTTCTACCCATAGCCAATCAACTCGCTTGCCTACTCTTACCATTCTTGATAAACCTTATCAACAATTTGAACAATCTGTCCAACATTGTCCAGAATTTGACTCCAGCGTTGTTGCCTTACTTTGGATGTACCTTACCGTTACTGTATGCAACTTTGACAGATCTAGCATCTGTGTTATTCCTGTACATAAGTGTATTAATCTCTCTATTTAGATCCAATGTGTTGGCAGCCCCTGGTTTGTTGTTGGGATTAGTTGCTCAAGTTCTGAATTTAGTGCTCAATTTGTTAAGTGGTTTGACAGATGGGAGTGGCTTGTTGAGCAGTCTGATCAAACTGATTACTTGTATCGTTGTTGAGTTGGAGAAGTTGTTGCTTTAATTGTTTTTTTGTTTTTATGTAAATAAATGTTTTGAAAATTATGCGTAATTTTTCTTTTTTATTGATTTTTTAAATCATGTTATACCAGTGTTATGGCACGAATTACCTACTGTAGAAAGCCAAAAACTTTTAAAAAAATTGTTCGATATGAACCCCAATTATAAATTGTGTTGATTAAGCACCTGTCCCACCACCGGCGATTAACAAAAAGCGAAAAGAGCTAGCAAATAAAAACGAGTTGGCGAGCAACGAGCAGCGAGTGCACGACGGCAACGAGCGATCTTGCTGGTATGTGTATGTACCAAGTGTGAGTCTTTCAGCGAGTGTTCTGTCTGCCAAGCGAGCGTTGCTGAGCGACAACTCTTTGATAGCTCTTGTCACTGTGACAAACGAGTAGGTACTCGCCAGTGGTCTGAACAATCAGCCATCAACTATAAACACAAAAAAAAAACAAAAACAGACATATACATCATCATCTGTCTAGCCTTTTCCCAACTATATTAGGGTCGGCTTCCAGTCTAACCGGATGCAGCTGAATACCAGTATTTGACATGGAGCGACTGCTTATCTGTTCTCCACAACCCAGTTAATGAGTAATAAGATACCCCTTGGTAAGACTGGTTGTCAGATTTTCCGGCTCGTGACTACTCGTAACGACTGTCAAAGATCCACGAATGACAACCAGGACCAACGGATTAACGTGCTTTCCGAGGCAGGAAGGGATCTTGGTATGTAAAGACCCATCCACGGATCAAACGCGGCAAACGTAGGTTTACCTGAACGATCGATCCGTGCGGCTGTTATACTCATAAAGATATGTATGTATGTCGTTTACTTACTCGGGACCATCAATTTTTATGTTTCTTGAGCGAGAAAATCGTTGAAGCTAGTCGCTTCCTCGTCGGCGGTGGGACAGGTACCTTAAGCCTTTTAGAATCCTGGAGTTAGTCTTTTCACAACAGCACTAAACGTGTAATAATAATATACGTAGTTATGCTAACTTAACAGACCGGTTCCTTCATTCCCAAGAGCCTTAAAAGGCTCTTAGCGTAGGCTAAGTAGCACACTTAGAAACAATGAATTTTGTATGAGAACTCAACGGGGCATAAATGCACTAAATAATAGATTGAAAAGCATGCGCAAACACTTTAGGACGCAGATATATGCCAGTGACCTTGGGTGGTAAGCTTGTACTGAGCTCTCGCAACGCGTCGTTCGTCCAGTCAGTAATAGGACTCGACCATCAAGGAGCGCTGTCCCAAATTATAAACGCATTATTAATTTATTATACATAAAAGAAAATGTATTTTAGTAAAAAAACGTATACTAAAACATCAATAGTTAAATTATCTTTAAAATTGTGAAGGTTTCAGAAAATACGCTTGATAGATTTTGCATGATTCTCAGTTTTTATCCGCGTTAGATATAACTTTACAAATTAATTTCACTATGTAATATAAACATAATCAAAAAGTTTCCTATGATAAGTTATAAAGAAAATGCTTTAATTTAACATATATTTTTCCAAATCATTAACACTACTCGTTTAGTCGTGATCTTCAGTAAAAAATCATTAGAAGTCGGTTATCGTCGCCGCAAAATTATATAAAAAATCATCAATTCCACTCTCCAAGTTCATATTACCCTATTGAATGACTCTTTCATGAAATCATGACATTTGAGGCCAATTCTAACTTAAGGACTTATATTGCTGATTCTAATTATTATATTTGAACGGAAAAGGTGTCTTGACTGGCTAGTATTTTTTTAGGTTCCCTTTGCCGGATCTATAGTGCAACGTGTGGATCTGAATTAAGAGCGTTTAGGTATCCTAAAAGTTGGCAACATCGAAAATTGCTGTCAAATATTGAAATATTGATTTAATATTACTGTATGGAAATAAGAAATGTGGCTAACTAGCGAACTATTGTTTATGAAATGCAATAATTAATGTAAAAAGAGTATTTAGAAGAGTATTTTTTTGTTCTTCTAACTGAACAGACAGCTGTGCTGCTGGGGAGTTTGTTAGAATTAGAATTAGAATTAGAATTAGAATTAGAATTAGAATTAGAATTAGAATTTCTTTATTTTGCATAAAATATGGTACAATAGGTCTTAACTTAAATATAAGAAGTTCCACATATCTTGCTTACTTACTATTTCAGCATGCAAAAAATACCTTATAATAAAATTATATACACTTCACTTGTTTACTATTGAGATCATGAAGTAAAAAATAAAAATAAAATTAAAAATCCTTAAAACTACGTTATTTAAAAAAAATTACTAGTGACATTATATTTCGAGCTTTGCTTATAATTTAAAAACTCACTTATTGTATAGAACGCATTGATAAAGAGCCATTTCTTAAGTTTATTTTTAAAGTAGTTTAGTGGTAGCTCTCTGATCTGTTTGGGTATTTGGTTATAGATTTTGACAGACATATTGTAACAATTGTTCTGAACTAGTGTGCTTCTACATCTTGTGACAGCCAGTCGGGTTGGATCTCTTGAAAGGAATTTTTTATTTACTATGGCTTTAGTATAACGCTCAGAGTGCTTTTTAACAAATAATCCTACTTCTAATATATACAGACTAGGTAGAGTTAGTAATCCTAATTTCTTAAACAAAGGTCTACAAGATTGAAACGGTCCAACCCCACAGATTGCCCTGACACATTTTTTTTGTGTGATAAAGACATTGTTAGCCTGAGAAGAATTACCCCATAAAAGAAGACCGTATCTAAGAACTGACCCGACGTAGCCATGGTATGCAGCCATAGCAGTTTTTTGACTTGCTACCTTCTTAAGCTTTTTTAGAGCAAAGACAAATTTGTTTAGATTAGAGCATATGCGAGTTGTGTGTGCTTTCCAATTGCAATGTCTATCTAAGATAATACCTAGAAATTTTGTATCAAGTACTTCTTCAATTTTAGTGTTTTTATAATATAAGTCTAAGGGTTTTCTTTGAGAATTGTTATAATTAGAGAATTGTAAAATTTTAGTTTTAGAAATATTAGCTGTTAGATTGTTGTCCTTTAACCAGTTCATTATTGATTCTACAGTGTTGTTTATTGAATGTTCGTAGTTGCTTTCTGAGGTTTCTGGTACTATAACCGAAATATCGTCCGCAAATAGAATGCACTGATGTGATGTTACTTGAGGAATATCATTTATATAAATAAGGAAAAGAAGAGGGCCTAGTACACTTCCTTGGGGAACACCGAACTTATTTGTTTTAAAAGTAGATCTGAATGGAGTAGACTCAAGTTGATCATTTAATTGGTTTATTTCGACACATTGTTTTCTGTTGCTTAGGTAACTTTTAATCCAATCTAGTGCTTTGCCTCGGATTCCGTATAGCTCGCATTTATTGAGTAAGATTTTGTGATCTACGAAATCGAACGCTTTGCTCATGTCAAAGAAAATGGCAGCAACTCTGTTACGTTTATCGATGTTTTCTGTTATTTTTTGTATCAGTGAGAACGCAGCAAGTGTTGTAGATTTATTTTTTTGAAAACCATTTTGGTTATTAACTATTAAATTAAATTTATTTAAGAAATTCATTAAACGGCAGTGTACTATTTTTTCAAAAATTTTGGATAAAATCGGGATTAACGTGATGGGCCTATAGTTGTTCATATCTTGTTTGGAGTTTTTTTTATGAAATGGTTTTACTATTGATGATTTCAAATTTTCTGGAAAGGTTCCTTGCGTAAACGATAGATTTATAAGGTGACTTAAAATGTCTGCCAATTCTGTATTGCAGTTTTTTAGTATGGCTGTAGAGATGCAATCATAACCAACAGCTCGTGTGTTATTAAGTGAATTTATGGTTCTTGAAACTTCTTCATAAGAGGTGGGTCTCAGATAAATTGTCGAATTTGATGAATCTATTAACTTGTAATTTGGACGAGAGTTGTTCTCCTTATTTGTTATAGATATGAAGAAATCATTGAAGGCAGTCGCAATTTTCATTGGGCATTCAACGCTTGTTTTATTACAATCTATTGATTTTATTGTTTCAAATGTTTTTGTATCATCTGTTTTATTTTTTATGATATCCCATGTGGCTTTACATTTACTTTTTGCATTATTTAAATATGAATTATTGTTTTGTTTTTTAGAGTTAGATATACATTTTTTAAATAATTTATCATATTTTGTGTAGGCTTTTTTGTTGTCGTCAGTGGAGTTTTTGTAGTAACGGTATCTTATTGTTCTTTTGTGACAGGCTGATATTTTCAATCCTTTTGTGATCCATTTGGGAGCGCTAACATTGGAATGTATTTTAACTTTAATTATTGGGAAGCAAAGATTGTAATATAATTGTAAAGTTTCGTGAAATATATCAAAAGCTTTATTATAATTTTCTTGCTCTAGCACTTCGGACCAGGTTAATTTAGATAACACATCTTTAAACTTTAAGGTATTTTCTAAGCTGAAGTCCCTTTTCATTTCATACCAGAAGGGTAATCTTTGTTCTTGGTTTGTCGAAAAAGATAGGGTTTGGCCGGTGTTGTGATCTGAAAGGAATAATGAATGAACTTCACCTTTTGCATATTTTATATTACTAAATATATGATCGATGCATGAATCTTTACGCGTTGGATTTTTAATGTGAATTTGTAGATTATTATTCGATAGGATGCTTTTTAAGTCCTCTGAAGATGTATTTGACTTAAGAGTGTCAATATTTATATCCCCCGCTATGATGATTTTTTTATTCCTGTGTGAGGTTAATCTATGTAGTAGAATTTCTAGTTTATTAAGGAACGTTTTTGTACTGGAGTTTGGTATTCTATATAAACATACAATTATGCATTTCATGGTAGGTATTTCTATTCCACAACATTCAAATTGTTTTTCAGTTGACATACATTCGCAAATATTTATTTGTTTAAAATCTATAGATTTTTTAGTTAGTATGCAAACCCCACCGCGCTTTTCATTTTTTCTTGAAAAGTTACATGCTACATTATAATCTTTTATATAGATGTTGTGCTCGTCGCCTGATTTGATAAAGGTCTCAGTAAGACAAATAATATCCATTGCAGTACCGCTTTCTTGAAATTTATTTAGACATAGTTCTAATTGCTCTTGTTTATTTAACAAACCTGCAATGTTTTGGTGAAATAGCATAGTGTTAAATATTGACGTGGTCTCGAAAAAGCTTTTTAATGGGGGTATCATCTATTTTTATTATTTTAGGGAAATAATACGGAATTGTTCCTTTAATTATTATTGGAATAGCAGTTTCTGTATTTTTACAGTCAGTGACAGTGTTTACAGCGACTGGTTCTTTGTTCATGTTGGTAACGGTGTACACAACAACTGGATCTTTGAACGAGCTAGGGGTGGTGTTAATAACGATTGGCTCTTTGTACGATAGAAAAGTGTGGCTGTAGTAGTTTGTGTCTATTATGAAGTTAATGTTTTTGCAAGTATCAAATAAATAACGTTTTTTACTAAAATAATGTCTGCCAATATCTAGAAAGGTACAATTTTCAAAGTTTTGTGACATATTTTTTAACAAGCTATTTAACAAAATTTCATTTAAATGACTGTTATGCAAAACACTTAAAATGATAACATTCGTTTTTTTTACAAATTTTAGTGTAGACGCTAATTCTATTATTATTTTGTTCGGGTTGGTGTCGTTTTCACCGACACATAAAATTAAAAAGTTGTTTTTACAGTCACTTAGTTCATAGTTTGTTGACAATAGTTCCTCTGTCGTCGCGTAAGGCTTTATCGTTGATGTAATTATGTATTTTTGATAATTCGTCTTGTTTCTTGAATTTATGAGTGCTGAAGCGATGTCGGTGCATTGTTTTCCACCTAATATTTGAATTTTTGGTTTTCGGACTGATCTAATAGGTCGTGTGCTGCCCTCTATTGGCTTATTTTGGGAAATCGATTTTTTATTACCCGTCACACTATCGCCATCTAGGTGTTCTTCCCGCGTGAATTCCAATTTAGCGGCACTATCATGCGATTCATCCTGATTTACACTTCGGAAGGTTTTGATATGACGTACATGTTTTCCTATTGTTGGCGTTGACGTTTGTGTTGGTATAGATTGCTTGGCTTTTTTAGATGTAGATTTTGCGTAAGTTATTTGCAGTTGTGAGATAGTATTTCGCTGTTCTATTGTTTGTGTTTTTAATGCACTATTTTCAATGATTAAATTGTCAATTTTGTTTTGGGCATCTTGTAATTGTCGTTTAAGGTCTTGTATTTCATCCTGTAGTGTTTCAGTTGGCTCATTTCTAGTTGACAGATCTGGTAGACTCTTTGTTAGGTAGTCGTCAGCTGACAGTGTTGACTGGAATGAATCATTTAGCGAATCATGTAACACTGATTTCTTTTTGCGTATGGTTATATTTTCGTTATCCATTTTTTTATTTTTTTGTAGTACTAATAGTAAAACAAAGAAAAATAAAAACTGAAAAATAGAATTGTTTTCGCTGAGGATCGAACTTGGGTTCTTCAGTGTTGAATGCGGCTGCGTTATCACACTTGCTATTTGAGCTTGGTGATATCACTTGAAATAGCTATGTACATACTAGGAAAAACGATCGTTAAAGAAGCGTCGTGAAGCGCGCCATTTGAATTTTTGAAATTGTTTGCACTATTGTTTATACTTTAGTTTTTAATCTGAAATCACAGTGTAGTTCACCTGGGTTTATGTAAGTAAAGTTTTTATGTTTTTTGACTTACTTCGAGCTTCGACTTCGAGTAATGTCTTTATACAATAAACTCATTACACTTTTGTTTGTTTACAATTTTTTTATTTGTCACTGAATGTTATTTTGCAAAGTTCTTTTCACAAATTGTTGCTAACGTTTTATAGTGATATTGGTTCGTTTACGCACTCTTTACACATAACTTTCACCACTTTTACACAGAATTACAATTTTTATGATTTTTTTTATACGGAGCTGTTGTTTACCGTGGCAGTGGCGCCACCCGTCCTGTGCCCGTGTGAACCCGTGTTGCGCCACTTCTTCTTCCCAGCTAATGCACTAGGAAGTGGTGAAGGGTGGGCGTTTTGGGGGACTGTCTTATGTAATTTTGACGTTCGAAAAGTGCTGATTCTCAGCCTAGTTTGAATAAATGACTTTTGAATTTTGAATTTTGAATTTAAAAACTTTCCAAATGCCTTTTTTACACCTAAAACGGTTACAATATCAAATTCAGTGTTATATTTGCAATTCATTATTAATATTCAAGTTCGCTAGTTTCCCCACAACACCAGATTTCATATTTCCATACAGTAATATTGCCAAATTAATCAAAACAGCGAAATATTGGCATCTATCTGCGAACTTTTTATTCTGAAAGTTGGCAATGTCGCAAATAGGTGTCCAATATTTCGCTGCATTGATTAATTTGGCAATATTACTGCATGGAAATAAAAAATAATTATTGCTAATTAGTGAACTAGAATATTAATAATGAATTACAATTATAACACTGAATTTGATGTTGTTATTTGCGACGCTATTTGCGACGTTGCACACTTTCAGTAAAACGGTCATCTCGCTCTCCGGTCCGACGCGGTCCGTTTTAACCTTAGACATTAAGGCCACTGTATTTCTATAACATTTTACGTAGGTAGTGTTGAGCCTTTTATGACATTTAAAAATAAAACTGAATGCTAATGTGAGTAGGTACCATGCAGGCTAGATAAAATTCATTACTTTATAACTATCTGGCGATAGGAGGCAGCGCTCGAATAACGGTATATTTTTCGAAACGGTTTCGTTTAAAAAACCTAAGAATCGATCTGTTTCGGTTACGTTCGAACGGAACGTTATAAAAACGTTTTTGAAGAAGAACAAAATTTTAATCGGTTTTAACTGTGTTTTCTTTAATTTTTGGATTGATCGATAGGAAACTCGCAACACAACCCTTACGGCAAGCGCATTGGAATCAATGATGTAAAGAAATGAAGATAAGGTACAATTTAACGAAACAAGTTGATGTTTGTCGGCGCACGCAACTAGCGCAGCTGCGTCCTGCGGAATAAACCGGTTATTGTTATGCGGGATAAACGTTATTTCGTTTTCGTTGCGAACAAAATATTGTACAAAGAACTGTTAGAAAAGTCTTATAACCGTTATTTTAAATAACGTTTTCGAGCCCTGATAGGAGGGTGTTTTGTTGGTAAATATTTTTGCAATTGTTTTGTGAAAAGTATTGAAATAACCGGCCAAGTGTGTGAGGACTACACACAGAGTAGGGTCCCGTAGTTGGGATGAATTTATCCCAAGAACAAACTGTAGTTGAAAGAATGTTCTCCCATACATCAATATACGTCAAGGACAAGTCTCCAACTGCAAACGTAAAATTAATGTAACATTAAAGCGCAAGGTGAGTGCTTCTAGACGTTACTAGACCACATAATGGGTCGTGAAGATTTTAAGTAGTACCTACAAACTACATTATTATTATGAGAATAGTTAGCGCACGTCCATTTTAACAATTTGACATTACAAATAGCTAAGGGTGGGTGGATTTCGTAGTTTCATCCCTCTGACGTGCGGGCGCGGATACAATGAATATCTTTATTTGGGAAAGTGTGGGATGCTACGTATTCGGGTCGGAAACTTCGGTTCGACAGTATTTGTTGAAAAACAAAGCCGGCCCGAAGCAATTGCTATACATACTCTGGTTTCATTCGGCATCCTTTGTTTACTCATGTTCGGATTGACTCGTTGCAATTCGAGCAAACATAAAACACCAACATAAGACAACTGACAACGGCAACTGACAACGGCAACTGACGTCGGCAACTGACTACGGCAACTGACGACGGCAACTGACAACGGCAACTGACAACGGCAACTGACAACTGCAACTGACAAGGGCAACTGACAACGGTAACTATCAACGGCAACTGACAACGGCAGTTGACAACGGTAACTGACAACGGCAACTGATAACGGCAACTGACAACGTATCTTAAACATAACTTGCGAAATGTGGGTGTAGGTACTAGAGGTATACCTCTGCCTAACCGATTTATTTTTCGATTTCATCGGCCGAATGTGTGTGTGATGTGTGTGTGTGTGTTATGTGTGTAGAAAGCAGTTTTGAGTGCCTTCTGCACGCTTAGCATGACCACAATAGAAACGGGTTTTGTCGACGGAAGAATATACAAAATGACAGATAAACAGTCACAATCTGTCATTTTGTCTATTCTTCCGTCGACAAAACACGTAGAAAGCTCGTTTCTATGGTTGTCATGCTACGCGTACGGGTACAAAATTATGTTGATATGGTTTGCTGATCTTTCAGTTTTGGTTCTTAACACAGACCTATGTATTTAAAGACTGGATTTCAAAAGCGTGACCGATGCAGCTATATTGGAGAGGTCCATAGAGATATGAGGAACAGGGTGTAAAGTTCACTCATCCTCCATAGAAAAGGGGGGATCCTCCGAACAGATGGCGGTTGTGTCTGGTGAACTACTGCCCGACGATAGATGTCGGGACGTTGTATGCTAGTCAAGCGGTTAACTCTGCGTCCGCGATGCAGGATTTTGCGTGACTTCAGTGTGATGCGTAGTTTGCATGAGGCGATGTAGATGCTGCCACAACTTGATATCAGAAGAGTAACCGATACAGCTGTATCTTCCTGGGTAGTGTAGGGTTCGGTTGGAGAGGCCTATGTGCGTAAGGACGATCATAATAATGATGTGTGATTATTTCATTATGAAGTTAAACGAATGAAGCTAGCAAAAGTATTGCGTAAGAATTGTGAAAGGAATCTAATAGTGAGAAACTGATAATTACTGCGTGCCTAATCAAGAAAACTTATCGATCGTTGACGATCGATATCATTATCATTCGATTTTAATTAATATAAATACAATATTATATAACGGGCACGTATTTGAATGTTAGGTTTTGTTACGGACAGTGATATTTTTAAATCAACATATTTCTGTTAAAATTGATTTAATGTTTGTGTTATAGTTTTTTGAATAATTACTATAAGAGAAGATGATTCTAAGAATTGTTTTGTTTCTCTCCTACGGAATGTTGGTACGTAATTTATGTAGTTTTACTAATTTTATTTGTATGTATTTTGATAAGAAGTCCCGCGGGGTATAATTGATAGCAATGTATTTTATTTTGACAGTTCAGCCACTTTCATTGCTTTATTTTCGTTACTAAGCAGACCAATTTTTCAAACCAATGAAGCAATGGATTCTTCATTCTTCTTGGATCTTTCAAATCCTTCAGATTGTGATTGAACGTGTGTTACGCAATTAGGGTACTGGATTCGAATTCCGGATCAAGGAGGCAAGTGTCACTGGGTTTTTTCTTTCGGGAAATATAATGTCTTGCTAAACTTATTTAGCATTAAGTGTAATAAAGTACTTTTTCTAGAAAACAGGCATACATAGTTACTTAAGGAAAAACACTACCGTTTACCTTGTTTTATAGGTGCCTTAACTGCCTTTGTATTCTCAGGTGAGAGTCGGAACTTTCACTAGTAACGCGAAATTCTATAGTATTTTGTTTGAAAGTATTTTTTCGATAAAATTAATACATATATAAGAATACGTTATTGTACGTAGGGTTATTTGTTCGGTTTATACTCGTATTTACACGATACAGTTGTTATAATCAATCATCCTTTCATTCCAGGTATCGTCCAACAACGGATATCCGATAATACCTACTCAAACATATCCTATTTACCAACAGAATGGGTTCGCGAATCCCTCTGTTAACCAACCAAGCGATATCACGCCCTATTTACAAAGCATGATGGTTCAAAATCAATCCCCGCCGTTGGACTTATCACCTTCTAACATAAAGCAAATTTTATTGAACAGTATATTATCGAGTCAACCAATGCAATCGATTTTCGACCAAAACTCAAGAGGTTATGGTTCTAATTTGGTTGAAGTTTCTAATAATGCGATTGTACCGAATGCTGTAAACAACAATTTTGCAGCTCCTATGGCAAATGAGTATGTGAATAATCAACTGACGAGTGCAAATAAGGGAAAAGCAGTGGATATTAAAACAGAACAAAAGCGTAAGAAAAGTAAAAAAAGAAAGACAAAATCCAGAAGAAAACATGGAGACTCTGATAAGGATCAAAATAGTACAAGCAGAAATGATAAAGCCAATGATTTACAAGGTAATGAAAGAGAACTCAGTAGGAAGCCAAAAAAACGTTCTCGCAAACCTACAAGAGAATCTGCTTCTCACAACAATCACCCAAAAAACATTAAAAATGAAAACAATAAGAAAACTAAAAACAAAAAACAGAAAAAAGAAAATGATGTGAAAAATCCTGTTGCAGATAAAACCAAACCGAAACCACGAAGACGTCACAAGAAAAAACCAAAACCAGATAAAGATATTGCAGAGAAAGTTGTTTCAGAACAACAAATAACGCCAAACTCAAACCAAATACAAGAAGGTATAAACTTAGCTCATTTTTATGAAGGAATCGTAGACGAGAATAGAATACCGAGAAATCCTGTACCCGAAGGCAATGATTTATTTAAGTCAATTCCTAACCTTCCTGAAAATATTGCCAACAGTTTTAACTTCAAAGGACTGCCGCAATTTAATAATCCTGCTATGAGTAACTTCTTTGCTAACTATGAAAATATATATCAGTCAATGATGGCTAATAATAAGGGTACCAATGATCAGAGAGAAATAATAAGAAGAAAACCTAAGAGAAGAAACAATAATAAAACTAAAATTGAATTGAAGAACAAAAATTCTACTGTAACTGCAGCAACTCTTCAAATGAATCATCCAATAAATAGTCCAAAGATTAATGTAGTAACTACAGAAAAAACTGTATACATTAAAGAAAAAACGCGTACAAATATCGACCCAATTCCAAAAGAAGAAAGTTTAATTTCTATTGATAAACCATCTGAAGTAATTGAAGCTACTATACATGAATTTAAGAATGAGGAAATCAAAGATATGGAATTAAATATAAATGACCCTACTCTCAACCATGGATACATAGATGACTATTACCCACAGTTTACAGATAGTGCAGCGTATCCTACTACAAATAATAGAGACGTTTATATTAAAAACTTAGGCGATACTAAATATTATTATACAGTAGACAACGGAAACCCGGGATTTATAAACCGAATGCGGTTTGAAGGCTTTGGACTCCCCGAACACGTTGTAAAAGATTATGACGTAAATAAAAAGTATGATGATGCGGAACAAGAAGGTGTAAGAAACTCTTTTAAACCCGACTTTAATGATATAAAAGAAGAGATTATACAATTTCGTAGTCCACCACAACTAGAAATACCAGATTTTCAAACAAGAAAAATCGAAAACATTAACCCTCAACCTTTCTACGATTTTAATGAAAATGACGACTTTGATCCAAGATTTCTAGGAGATAAAGCATCTATCTATTCCGAAGCTAAAGTCCCATACTATGCAGGAACTAAGGAAAAAAGTAAAAAGATTCAGAAAGACGTAGAGACAGTATTCGCAAGATCGAAAGTTGTAAATTACGGTCCAGTGTACAACTCAGAAAATGATTCTACATCTGCTGGAATTAGTAATCAAGATTTGACAGATGACAGCAATTTTAAAGATGGCGGCACTACTTATGTTATGGCAAAATCTTTGGATTACCCAGAAATATTTCGGTAGAAGGAAAAGCTATTAGAATTTGAAAAGCCAAGAAGAAAAGAAAATAATATTATGAGACTTGTGTGGCACAGGTTTAATTCTTAAGCTATTTATGATAATGAACTTTAATGTAAGTATTAAATCATTTAATTTATTTTTTCTTATTTTAAAGTTTTTATTGATGTAACAATAATCCCAATACGCCCGATTAGGCGGAAGCCCACGGCCTCGAGAGATGCGACTTGCGTCAAGCGATACGCGTGACTCGTGGTATGGCTTCATATAAATTAATTCCATTTCTATTTTATTTTCATCTTTCACATTTAGAAAGAGGAAGTGAGAAAGCATTTAAAATAGAGTTTCCTTTTGTATAATATGTACACTCTTCTTAGAAATGATACGCCCTTCGACATTCACCTTTATGATATAGGCTGTAATAAAATAATATTGTTCATGGCTACTGAAGCCTTTTTTTTTTTTTGTTCCGGTGTGGAAAATCCTCGTGGATGTCCCCCGCCCTGGGGCGGGCGGAGGGGTCTGTCAGACTCTTACTGACTAAAAACCACCCCGGTGTTCCAACTCACACCTACGCCGGGGGTCGCGGGAACTTGAAATCTTCCGCAACCCCCGGCTGGTGCCGGCCCGCCACCGCGGGCCTCCTCGGGTCAGGGGGGGGAGTGAGGTGTTTGACTCCCCCCGCGACGTCTAAGAGGGGCGCGCGTGGAACACTACGCGCCGCCACCTCGGGTCCTGATGTGTGGGGGGCGACGGACGTCCCCGAGTCCGTCGCCCCTGGACCCATTTAGGGGGGCTGGAAGAGGGCGTTGTCCGCCCTCCGCCGACGCCCGGTGGGCCTGCTGCGGGCCGGGTGAGTGGACGAGATCTCCCTCTCCCTTTCCGCAGCCTCCTTCTGCGAGACGACTGTCTCGCAGTAGGAAACCACCGCGTCCCAGGACTCGCCGCTGCCGACCATCGCATTCACTAGGGCCGGCAGCGACAAGTCACTGCCTACTTCTGAGATGAGGGCACGGCGTGGCTCCTCCCAAGCGGCACACTCTGCCAGCGTATGCCGCGCCGTGTCCTCCCGGCAGTCGACGCAGTGGTGACACCGGGCGTCCGGCTCCCTGTTTATGCGACACAGGTACTTCCCGAAGCAACCATGCCCCGAGAGCGCCTGCGTCACCCGAAACGACAGGGAGCCGTGCCTCCTCCCGAGCCAGCGCTCGAGCACCGGCCGGACCGCCTCGATGATGTCGAGGCCAGCGGTAGGGCGTGAGAGCCTGTCCCGCCATTCCGCCACCAGGACCTCGCGAAGCTGAGACCGATGCAGCTCCATGTGTCGCTGCATCGTTCGCTCGCCCCGCGCCCTCGCTTCCTCGCGCCACCGATATGATGACGCGAGTACTTTTGCCTCCAGGTCCCAGGGCGGGGATCCGGCCAGTGCACAAGCCGCCTCGTAGGAGATCGTGCGATAACCCCTGATGACTCTGACGGCCATAGCCCTCTGCGGCTTGCGCAGAACCGCAATGCTACCGGCCGTCAGGTCAGCCGCCCAGATCGGGGCCCCGTACAGGGCCATCGATCGCACGATCCCCACGTAGAGCCGCCTACAAGCGGCGCTCGGGCCCCCCAGATTGGGAAGCAGTGTTGACAGCACCCCAGCAGCGCCCAACCACTTGGGCGCCAGCCGTCGGAAGTGGGGCCCGAAGTCCCACCGGCTGTCGAGCACCAATCCTAGGTACTTCATGGTAGACTCGACAGCGATCCGAGCCCCCCCGACCACGATGTGTGAGCCGGGTGACGGCGCCCGCCGGGGGCATGGCTACTGAAGCCTAAGCTAAGCCTAGGCTAATAAACTTGTAAAGAAATGTATCTTTAACATTATTTCTGAGAATTCTGTCTGACCTTACCTTATAAGATAAATAGTTAACTTGTTAAAGTTGTGAGTGTTTTAGTATTTATAATTTTATTTATTTAGGATCTACTAGCTGGCCGTTATTTAAGAATGTTAGTATGCTTACGTATTTATTCTCTTGGTAAGTTAAGTAAATATTATACTCAGAATGTTCGGAATGTTGGAATGTTGGTCGGAATGTTATACTATGGATATTCCAAGTAAAGTCGATAACACTTTTAGTAAATAAAACAACACAATAATGTTAACAAAACGATTTTATTTATATATTTAACATAACTTATGTCTTAAATAGCTATTAGAGGCCTTCCAACTTATACTTAAGATTCCATTATTATTATATCAAATGATAAACTGCATATTGCATTTTTACCTGACAGATAAAAATGCTAACAACGTATCTAAGTCGTCCCAATCAAAGCTCTCATCATTATTCAATATTTCAGCTAATAACATCAAATCGATTAATTTTTCTACATCAGATTCTTTTTTCGATGAACTTACTTTAAAAACAGGAGCTTCCGTATACAATGGTGACGCTATAGCAGGGTATGCAGGTAAAGTTGGTGAAGGTAAGTATGATGGGCAGCGTTGAGGTAATGGAAAGGTAATCAATGATGTTGGCGATAATACAGTTGTTGTGGGCTGTGGTGAAGCGATGAGTAAAGGTTGATTTGATGAAATTTCGAATGCTGATGATTTGCAAGATCCATCTGATGATATACTAGTGGAAGTTTCTATAGCTGGTGGATTAATACAAATGGGTAATATTGGTTCATTTATTAAAAGGTTTCCTTGTGTCAATGGTAAAACAGGTAATATTTGTTTAGGTATGACTTCAGTAGTATCATAAGGATTTGACTGAATTGTATAAGTAGGTCTTTGAGATACGTTTGAAGGAGCATAGTCTATGTAAGACTTATATGAAGATAGTATATCCTGAACTATATTTGACACCATATCGTTAATAGAAGACACCATTTTCGAAGTAAATTGAGCAATAGAAGAAGGAGACTGGTTTATGCTAGAGATAGAAGAAGGAGTTACCGATATTTTAGAAGGAAAATAGGTAAGTGGAGAAAAGGCAAAAGATCCAGAAGAAATGGTGGGTACTGGTTCAAGTGGAATTATTGGCGGCGAATACTTAAGTGGGTTTGTAACACATTCTTTAGTAAATAATGGATGTTGGTAAGAGTCTAATTTAGGTGCAAACGGGCTTGATAGATTTATTCGTTCCAAACTAGGGACATATTTGCAATCCACGCATGTTTGACAATTGCTACTAGGACCATTTATATTTATTTGTTCTATAGTCTCTACGCAAGCACCTATGATAGGAAACATGTCACGTGTATTAATATTTTTTGAACAGTCAAAACTACTCCGCCTGTTTGACAGCACATCAACGATTGGAGAAGATGGTAAAATTGGCACCAAAGGCGTTACTGGCGAATTTAAAAAGTTTGAAATTGATCCTAATTCCGAAGGCCTAATTTTAAGTGGTGTACAAGGTTTAAGTCTGAAGTCAGGTATTTTATGAGCCATACATGGCGTAGAACTACCTATAATTTTTGAATCTGTACATTCTTTTAAAACTGGAGATAACAAAAACTCTGGTGCTTCAAATAAGGATTCAAAAGCCACGGATGCTGAGCCAGAATTTGTTTCTAAAGGTGGCTTTATATTTTTAGCTGCTATATTTTGTGCCGAAAACGCGGGTTTAATTGAAACGGGTACATTTGAAGGTATTTTCGGTAGCTGTATTGTATTAATAGGTTTTGGGATCTCTGCAGTTTTTATTGGGTTCAAATATGTTGACAAATAAGGGCCACATCTGCCAGGGAGTGAATTTAGACTGGTGTCAGATGTTAAGGTTTTTGGGCTTAATACATTACGGGAAGATTGACTTGGAAAATCTAGATTGCCAGCTACCTTATATGAGATAGGTCTGAAACTTAAAGGCAACATTTCAGAAGGAGGCCTTACTCCAGGTAAATACATAGATTTATAGTATAATGGATATGGCGACGTGCACGAGGCATCTAATGGTGAGAAAGTATTTGTAGTAAACTGTTCTGAAGATGAAGGTTTTCTTGCTTCCAAAGTCAGTGGTGCACCTAAAGTTCCAGATCTTGGTAATGTAGTAATAACTGGCGATGCCAGAACATTATTGCTTTTTGATAATGAACAAAACAGATCAGCACTACTACTTTTAAATGATTCTAAAGGAACAACAGGCAATGACTTTATGTTTGGTAGTGATGAAACTTTATTTATAAAAGAATAACTAGGTAAAGCATTTGGTAATTTTGTAGGGGATGACAAAAATGGGTATTTATATGGTAATGATACGTCTGGTGTTCCAATATCTGGTTTAGCATTTCTTATAGGAGCGTTACATAGTTTTGAAGATAAAAACTTTTCTCTTAATCTTTCTGGCAATTTTACATCCGCAATTGATAATGAATCAATTTTAGGTACAGGCAACGCTCTAGATGATGAAGTAAATACCAGTGGTGATGAAAATTCTCTAGTTCCTGGTGAAGATAATTTAGGTATTATATCTTTACTGTCACATGTTAGCGATGATTTGGCACCTGTTGATGAAACTGCTGAAGCAGATAAGGGCTTGGGTTTAATTGGCGTCACTTTTCCTATCAAATCTGAAAATGGTTGCGTGACTCCACCCAGGGATGCTATGATGACCATCTGAAAACAAAATGTTTTGTTATAATACAAATGTTTTAAGAGTCCTTTCTCTACTAAAACTACTGAACTCTACTAAACTAAAATATAATCTATACTATCTGCTGCCCGCGGCTTCGCCCGCGTGGACCCCAATTATTTTTCTTAAATAAAAGTAGTCTTACAAAAAGTAGCTTTACACAAACCTATGGAGTATAAGTTACTCTTTCTAATATCAGGTTTCTGCCTGTGAAAGTCTCGTCAAAATTGGTCCAGCTGTTTCGGAGATTACACGGAAGAAACAGACAGACAGACAGAGGCACAGGTTTTTTTTATTTTGTAAGTACCGTTTAATTATAATTATTTAGTAAAAAGCTATTATTTTGAAATTACAAACAGACACTTCAATTTTATCTATTTTTAGTATGTGTGTATAGAATATACATAGATATTTGTATAGATACTAAAACGTCGCCTTAAAAAGGTTTTCTACATCTTTTTAGATGTAGAAAAACTTTTGTTCTGTTTAATGACCTGAGACATTTTCCCATTTTCTTAAAATTATTTCAGTAAATTGTTACTTGGTTCTTTCTGCCTGTTACGACCCTCTTGAGTACAGTTGAGTTGAGATAATGTCCTTACGTGCTATCTGCACATTATAATAATAAGTAGGTATACACTGATTGTAAAAATATTTATTTTAAAAGATTCTGTTTTAGGATGGGATTCTATCAGTTGTACATACAATGTCGCCCTTCGGCATGTGCCCGCCCGTATTTTTCTGAATAGTCATGAAACATTATGCCCATGCCCATGGGCGACATTGTATTTTGATGCAGACGGTATGGCTTCAAATTCAATCCATACTACATCTTTACTAATATTCTAAAGAGATAAAATTCAAAATCTTCGGAACTGTTGATCCGATTACAAAAACAATTGCACGCATGGAGAGCTACAGTATTGCCGAGTGCCATATATATATATATTTTTTTAAACTAGATATCTCACGCGGACAAACAGTCCTTTTCACGCCTGATCAGATTTGAATGTAATTTGGCACACGAGTAGATTTAGGCATAGGCTACTTTTCGTCCTAGATATTTGTTAAAAAAATAATTAAATAAAACAGCAGTCGCAGAGAACGGCTAGTTCTGTGTAAATTCGGAGTTAAATTAACACAGTATTGATTGAGGTAAATACTCTAATGGCTCATTTTCATTAGTCGATAACTCGGTCGGTATACAGCATGCGGGGACCTTCATTAGTCAAAGACCTGGTCGGTACATCGGCTGCGGGGAGTCCCCGTAATGGGCATAGTGACCAATGAAATGCATTGGTCAGTAAAAAGCGCGCGGCGACTCACACCCAATGAAAATGACCCTTTAAAGCAACTGCCAAACGTGCGGTAAAGCTTCTTCATTTACCGCAATCGTTCCCTATCGACAAATGAAAACGGTTCCTCGAATACGGGCCCTATGCCTAACAGAAATCTCTAGCACCCCACAAGCAGGCCCCGTCGACTAATGAAAACGGTTCCATGAGGGCCCTTTGGCATGCGCTACAAAAATCTCGCGCTCCCCGCATACGAGGATCAATGAAAGTGAGCCTTTAAGAAAGGAATGGCTATGCAGTTTTACTTGTAAATAAACAGATGAATAACGTACCTGACATATCACATAAAGAAGTAACACTCTCGTCCCCATACTGACAAATTGAAAATGAAACATAACACACTAACAATTATTTATAACCTTACAACAATAGTAATTATAAAACCAATTCCTGGAAAATTGTGTGTGTACCTAAATGTGTTTTAATATTAATTTGTAATACTTTTGTGTGTAACAACTCATAATTACGACAAAAAGTTTTATGAATATGAACTTCTTCTGATGTAATATTAACAGTACCTGGTCGGGTGAAATTAGAGAATGCTTATTTAGTATAATGATAGTTCAAACTAATTCCATGCTGCCATGATAGTAGGTACTTACTGATTCCATGCTGCTATGTCATTATTCTAAGGTAGCCATCTTGTTCTAAACTTTGGGCGAGCGAGCTCTGCTCGGGTGAAAATACGGAGAAAACGCTAGCGTAAACCCCTATATTGCAACTTTCATCGAAATTGTTAAAGCCGTTTTCGAGAACCTGATTGCAAATATATTTATATAAAAATATTGCTCGTTTAATAGTACAGGATACACGCTACAAATTAAATGAAACAATGTGATTTTTTTTCATTTCGTCGTGCATATCGTCGTCGTCGCATTTTACGTTCAAACATTGGGTTGTGAAGAGTAGCCTATTTATTTTAGATGTCATACTTACTAATGTGCATATTTATGTTAAAATACCTAAGTCTGAAATGCATAAAATCTAAGAAGCATGCTAATTTCCTAGCAAGTATCATTGTGGTTCAATGGAAATTAGAGCAGACACTGCGAATAAAATTTTTGCGCAACATGTGCGTTAATTGTAACTTGTCCCATGACGTGATTAGTAGCACTGCTCTGTCAGTCGCCATTTTGAACTCTATTAGGATTGAAACTAAGCTTAACAAGCAATGGTGCCGACATAACGGCAAGAGACAAGTTATAGTGAATATCAGGAGTACCAAAATATGCATACACCACGGTTGTCATTTTTGACATCCGCGAGACACATCTTTAGTTTGTAATTGCTGCTCCAGTTTACATTGAATCTCAGTGGCAAGTATACTCTCCCTGTGTGTCAAATGATCATAATCTTTTCGTATACATAAGCTAATTCCGGCTATTAGGAAGCATCGGCTCGCCGCACCACCGCGCCGCCGCCGTCTGCTTGCTGCTTGCCGTCTGCTGATCTGTCGTATTTGTGAAGATATTTAAATTTTCTTTTTTTGTAACTAAAAACTAAATCAACTAACGATAACTAAAACGTTCTCTAATCATAAAGTTCTCTGCTAGTGCTGTGCTCTTCTGTAATTGCTGAATTCACAATACCTAAAAACTTATGTGATTTTTGTATGTGGATGTTTTAGTGAGTAAGTCGATGAGGTGCCTTACCAATAATTAAATAAATCTGCTCGCAATGGGCATACTTTTGAGCTTACATAGCTTATTCAGGCTTTATTCGTAGATCTCCTAGATCGTTTAGCATTTAATCGGGAACGAAGCAAAAACGGTCGATACCATGAGCGATCTATAGCTAAATGTACAAAGATGATAAAATGCCTCTTTTTATGTAATAGATACGAATTATATCGTAATAATAAAGCATCGGCAAGCACACACAAAATCAATAATAGATAAAATACTTAGATTCTGATAAGTTCATAACATTTTAATATTTTATTATATCGAAATAATAATATATTTAGTAATAAACAGATAGGTAATAAAGCGTACGTGACTTTCGCAAGAGATAATTATATTATCTCAGAAATATTATTTCTCACTGTTACAAAAGAAGGATTGCTTGAAAGTAATTTATGAAATAAATTACGGAGAAGGAAAACACCGTGAAGACCTGGGGCCACAAAATCGAAAAAAAAGAGAAGATAATTATACTTAAATTTAAAATAAATAAATATTTATTTTATTATTATATTTGCAGACGGTATTAAAAAAAAATGCCGGAAAAAACACGTTTCTTGTATGGAACCTCTTTAAATAATTATTAACTTTATTAAATTTATATTTGTTGATATAGCGGTAATAAAATACACAAACTGTGAACAACAACTCAACTCAACTCAACTCTTTCAACTGTCTACCTATTACGGTTCATGAGATACAGCCCGCTGACAGACAGACGGTCGGAGAGCGGAGGCCTGTTTGGCACGGGTACGGAATCCTAAACATTACTTTATATGCTAAGAATAATCAGACAGTATTATTATGTCTCATACACATTTTTATTTGAAATAGGACTCGCTTCAAAAGGCAAACATCACAAATCCATAGATATACAAACGTGCTATAGGGTGGGCATCACGTAATCAATCACTAGCCGAAGTTCTTCCTACACATTTCTTGTAAGAAAATATACGGGAAATAAAGAAGCGGTCACCCACTTTTTTATACCTTGTGGTGCTCTTTAAGAACGTGCATATCAGGGGATGTGCTCTGGTTGCTGTGCTCCGGTTTGCAGGTACTTTGTAACGGCACCGCTCCACAACAGCCCACGGCTAGGTGGTCATAATGAGCGGCACGTTGCCAACGGTAGGAGCAACTGCATCCGTCAGCACAAGTCGGCAGTCGACGTGTCGACGGCTGCCGTCGACACAGGCAACTGCAGCAGTCGGCAAGTTGCCAACGGCATAGAGCGTCTACAGCTGCTGCCGGCGAGTGGTGACGGCTGCAGTAGTCTCTGCCGTAGGCAACTTGCCACTCGTGTATATGAGCATTATGCTACCCACATGTACTTAGTTTTGCTTACTATGAAAGTAGGCGAAATCATCCACTGCGACCCACGGCCACGGTTCCCACGAAAAACAAACAAATAAACTGCGATTCTGTCATGGAAAACATCTCCGTAGCAGTAGACGCTCGACTTAGTCTTTGGGATGACAACGAATCTGTGATTTCTGTACGTACGCATGGCAAACGTTTAGGCGGTGGTAACCACTATAATGAGATGCACCGCCTATTTTGATTGACACTCAAAAACAGAGGTTGAGTAGAACTTTTTACTTCACAAGTTTGATGCGGCCCTAATTTTCACCAGTAAAAAAAATGGTGTTTTCTACTGAACGCCAAACTAATTTC
Source organism: Agrochola lota (assembly GCA_947364205.1). Classification (NCBI taxonomy): domain Eukaryota; kingdom Metazoa; phylum Arthropoda; class Insecta; order Lepidoptera; family Noctuidae; genus Agrochola; species Agrochola lota. Next base: position 10,364,314 of record OX376245.1, on the reverse strand, counting down.
TATCTTCCGCATTACCAGGTTTACAGACCGATGGATCACTACAACTTTTCCTGACAAGGTGAGCAGTTCTATGCTGTATGTTAGAGGGTTTTGTTTCCGCACTTAACCTTTGAATTTGAATCTTTCGCTTAAGTCTTCTAGCGACTGTTTGGGTGTTCATCAGGTTTACTGCAAGGATGTTTGGATGATTTGTAATCCAAGGTTCCAAGGTTGCCTGGAAGAGATCGCAGAAAGCGATAAGGCCGCCCATTGTATGTTTTGTAGTGTTAAATTTATGATTTATTATGTATTTTCTGGTGTATAATAAAGTATATATAAATATAAATATAAATAATCCGCTCTTTGTACGCTTTTGTCCTTTGTGAAGTTTCTTCTATTACAGTTTTGATGCAGAGGTCGTCATGGAGTCTCTTATTTGAGACATACCAAGGTACGTTTGTTATTATTCTTAATATTTTTGAAGGGAGCCTTTGAATAATTGTGCCTCGAGGGTTTCTGTTCTAATATGGGTGACGCCTGTGCATTCAAAGAGTATATGCGCAAATGAGCAGTTATATCATCCGTTACCTTGACAGCATTTCAGGGCATAATCTTTCTCCGTATATTTCACCTTATTGAAAGCTGCTCAACAAAGTTATAGGACATATACTCGTAATATCGATACAACTCCCACGTGTCTGGTATTATAAGAAATGAGCCAAACTTTCAATATGTTGTTGTGTTATTTGCTATATTTTATTTTATCAGTATACTCGTACAGTCTTCTTCTATTCGTGTGTTTAGTGAGTAACCTGGTGTCAAAGTTTTAAAGTCACCGCAGCCTCTGACTTGGCTTCACATGCGATCGAGAAATATCTCTCAGGCATGCCGGTTTCCTCACGATGTTTTCCTTCACCGTTTTTGAAGCAAGTGATCATTTTACAATACGCACATGAATCCGATCCGATCTACAGTGTCTATCAGAAGTTTGTGTTCATATTTAAAGGTGTGGAAAGGACCATCAAACTGAACCAGTTTTTCCTTGGGATCAACATCGTAATCGCCACCACACCTTTAAATATGACCACAGATATCTGATTTATTTTTGAACTCATCGTGGATAGATAATCAGCTGTTGAACAGATGTAATACTGTTATCACACTAAAACTTCGTTCCGGACACATCCCGTGTAATAAGTTCTTATAATGGTAAAATCAACATCGACTAATTTTCATTTTTGTAGTAAATCCGTTGATGATGTTTATCACGTCCGCAATGAGGAATTTAGAAATAGCTTGGATTATAGAATTAGAGAGATAGGTTACTGTAATAGCACTCTAGCTGTGCCATTGTTTGATGCTGCTAGACTACTTAACAAATTAGATTTGGTAAGGTTTTGTTAAATAGGAATAAGAATTAGTATGATTTTGTTAAGCCAACCAGGGCGGTATAATCGCATGTGCGACAAAGCCCTTTCAATTTGAATTTTAAAAAATCTGATACGCTGTAGACATCAGATCTGTTGATCATTCGGATACAATTCCAGCAGAAGATCAGCTAGCACATATATGTGGCAGTGAGCTGGCCATGTTTGTCGAAGGACCGACGGCTACTGCATACGATTCCTTGTGTCAAGACTGAATTAGCAAGTTACAGCAGTTATAAAAAATTGGCCAAGTGCGAGATGGACTCGCATACGAAGGCTTCCGTACCATAGAACAATATTGTAAAAATTGGAATTGTTAATGTATTGTATAATATTGTTAGTCCTGCGCCAAATCTCTCTCCGGTCGTGTCTGATTGCCGTCCCATCGGACTATGAGAGTGAGGGAAGAGAGAGTGCACCTGTGTCTGCGCGCAAATTTGTGCGCTATAAAATCTCCTGCGCCGAAGGCTGGTCTCCATTGAGATTGGCTGCCGTGGCCGAAATACGGTCTGGAGGACTACAATATTTAACACTAAGTTTTTTACTTTAGTAAAAAAAAACACATTTGTTGTATGGTTCCCCTTTTATTTTTAGCTTTATTTTTATTATTTTATTTTATTTATTAGGGACTAAAAAACAGTTACATGTTAAGGTGATACAATAAGATTCTTAAGATAAATAGTTAAACATATAATCCACACTATTGTCCACGGATTAATCATTTAAGTGAAAAACGGAAGCTGATTTTAAGAATATTGTTCTAAGTTATTTGAACCAAGTGCTAATTATGTGTTGTAATAGCAGCAATAGAAACACACAATCTGTGAAAATTTCAACTGTCTACCTATTACGGTTCATGAGATACAGCCCGCTGACACACAGACGGACAACGGAGGTTTTTATTTTTGGGTGGGAAATTATAAGTAACTTCTCCCGCTCTGGGCGGAGCGGGAGGGCGTGTCAGACTCTTACTGACTAAAATTCACCCGTGTTCCGTCAGTTGCCTGTACATTGCCAGGGGCCACGGTATCCCTTTCGGATTTTCCCGCGACCCCGGCAGGTATCCGTCCTAGTAAACCCCTTCAATGGACAGCGGAGGCTTAGTAATGGGGTTCCGTTTGGCACCGTTCGGGTACGGAACCCTTAAAACAGTTTCTCTAAAGTATTGTAGGCATAAATATGACATTTTTACTGTAACTCAAGTGATTTGACATTACTTTGTATTTAGTATTTTTATTATTTCCTAAATTTATTGTTAGCATGTCCATTTGACGGTAGAACATGGGGACTATTATTTAAAAAAACATCTATGTACCTTCTAATTACCCATGTTTGAAAAATCAAATGAAATCATTTACTAGCTGTAAATGATTTCATTTGATTTTTAAATATGGCGTTCCGTAGTATGTGCCAAACCGTATGGGAAAAAGGAATGATTATGTATGATTATAGGTATGTATGTAGTTTCTGCCTGGTAAACGGTTTTCTCCTAAAAAAACATACAGGGTTACAAAAAAGATAGAGAGATAGTGACCCAAATAAGTCTGGGCCGTTTGACACCCGAGACTTCAGGGCTTCGGGCCTTCCCCGGGATGTCAAGGCAATGCTGCTCCCTACTAAACTAGTCTCTGGACCCGGAAGGCTCTGACCTAGATATATGTGGATGGACCTTCATAGTTTTATTTATTTATTCATTGAGACTTGCTATGCATGAAGTATAAAAATTTAGTTTTGTTTGTGGAAGAAATTTTTTTTGGCTATGTCAATTTTTTTTTTTTTTTAATTTTGCCCCACACTAAGAATTATGAATGATGAATTATGTTACTGGACAAACAAATTCTGCAATATTCTCACGACCCAGGGGATATTAGTAACCATTCATTTTGTTTACTACTAAAGAATTGATTATCATCCCTTTTGCACATAAAAGTATCATAAAAGATTTGACTATATATGTATATTTTAGTTCTTTAGCTATTAACGTTTTTCCGAGCTAGGTGGGAACAGGACTAACTGTCCAGGTTGTGGAGGACACGACGTATTTTTAAGTACTGTTTAAAATGAGGCAGCCCCAGTTCCATCCAAATTATCAGATAACAGGGACAATAAAATAACAACAACAATAATTCATCCAAAAAATACATTTATTAACATTACTTATCATTTAAAAATAAATAGTAAAACAAAATCAATACATATAGTTATAAGGACTAAAGCCGCAAGAACTCATAGGAGACACGACCTGATTAATTGGTGATATAACGGGACTAACAGGTGATATTAGTCCATACTCCAGTGGAGACCCGAAGCCTAAACCTGGAACTATAACTTCTGGAGACGACAACGGCAAAGTGTTACTGAGGAGGTTGCTAACCACTAAAAGCTGCAAAGCATTTGCCAGATTATTGGCTACAGTACTATCCTGAATGATAGTCGCAGGTGGCATCTGATTGGTCAGTAAAGTCTCCATGCCATACGGAACCTCCATGATTGGAGGGCCGTAGTTGGGACCAATGATCATCTGGTTCTGCAGTAGACTTTCGGCTACTGGGAGAGACATTGGTAGGAAGTTTTGTTGCAAGCCAGGCATGAAGCGGTTTACGCAGTTTGCGTTGATGGTCTGGAAAAAAAATGGTTTAAATTTAGAAGCATAAAAGAGTTTTATTTCTAGTGTCCTAACACTTATAGTGTGTCCTAAACGTAAAGCCAAAGTTACATTACGACATTAGTGACATCAAATTTATAGGGTGACTTTTTCGTACAAGTGTGTGGGCGGCGGGACCGCCTGGCGATAGCATCAGTCGCCCGCGTGAACCATGGGACTGGCACTAACGAAAAAATCACCCTTTAATTTTATATACGTATACTAATTTCGTAATGTAAACTCAAACTCAAAGCATTTATTTCAATTAAACCATTTACAGGCACTTTTGAACTGTCGAAGAGTAGGTCAGTTAGTCTAGAAAGTTGACGCTAGTTGCTCATTCCAAAACATAGAACTTTATGGAGAAGAACGGGCAAGAAACACAAAGCACACTCTTTTAAATATACTCGTAGATATTACAAAATCCTGGGTAAATTTTTCTTGTTGGTTCTATATGTGAGAACAATGTAAAAAAAAATATGAAAAACGATTCAAAATATATGATTAAAAATTAGCCCTAGCAGATAAGAGATGACTTGTCTCAACATAATTTAATTTTGACTTGAGGGCAAAAGTCGTGATGAAACCTAGACTTATTGGTCTGGACTTATCAACCAACTACCAACTAGAGCCGTGATAGCCTAGTGGTGTGACCGTTAGACTGCCAAGTCATAGGTCTCGAGTTCAAACCCGAGGCACGCACCTCTGACTTTTCGGATTCGTGTGCGTATTGTATAATTATCACTTGCTTCAAAAACGGTGAAGGAAAACATCTTGAAGAAACCGGCATGCCTGAGAGATATTTCTCGACGGCATGTGAAGCCAAGTCAGAGACCCATGGGCGGCTTTAAAACTCTGACACCAGGTTAGTTACGAACCACACGAAAAGAAGAAGATCAACCAACTTAGTGATCTCCTCTGTGTGAGCAATCTCAGTTTTCTTTTAGTGACACAGTTTCACTATCGCTACCCTTTTAACGTTGTCCCTTGAAACCCTTTTACGACTTAGGGGTTAGGAATGGATCGTAACTTTAATAGGAAAAGTCTCACAAGGAAATGGTATCCGTTTAATAAATTAACATATTATAACATAATTTCGCTTGTGTTTCCTGAAGGGCTAGACAGAGTTGTATATATCTACCTATGCTTTGCCAGATATGTTATTTAAGTCCCATGTAACAGAGAGCTGCTACTGAAAAATTACCCCTTGGTAATTACAATTTAATTAAAAGATTGAAATACTTACGCTGATTATTGCAAATTGCAAGCACACAAACGCAATGATTTTAGACGCCATTTTTAAGGGTTGATGTCTCGAATAAGTTTTCGAATTGAATACTATGTGTATTTCAGATTTTAATCGACTTTATATACTACGGTATAATCTAATAAATATCTTAGAAATAATTGAGTACTATCTGATATTAAGTAATAACTTACTGCAATGCATGATAAAGAGTAATATGCTCTTGTAACACATGAACTATGTAAGTGTTTTCCCTTAAAGCTAATTAGGAAATACTTTGTGGAGTGATTTCTTTAATTCTCAGAAGTTTATTAAGGATTTTGCTTTTTTTATTTCGAACACTTACGTCGCATTTTCACTTCAATATTAAATCTTACATTCTTTAGCGAAAAAAGTATATTTCTGCTACGGGAGTCGAACCCGGCACGATGTAGGTCATAAAATGAAACACAGTATCCAGGTGAATAACACAAAGTATATTGTAGTAAATAGTAATAAAACAACACAAAAAAACAATTTGCACAATTAAGGAAATTCGCCGCCAGCGTAGGGTAAGATGGTTACTATTGTGATGGTTATTTGTTTGTTACGTTAGAGGTAGCTGCTTTTGTCGGCAAAGAACGACAGGCTCATCAGGATGCGTTAGTTATCTCAGGTTTTTAGTTGCGTGACGCGAGTGAACGTACAATAGCCAACGCTGGTAAAGCTCGCGTGAACGTCCGTGCTTAAGATCGTATTTTGCCGCGATGAACCCACGCCTCTACGAGGCAAAGAAACCTGTCTTTAGTTAAAAACTATTACCCCCAAAAATTTTGTTGGCGGTAACACGTCAAGTGATATGAGATTAAGGAAAACTAAAGAACAAATTATACGAAGATCCAAAGAGAAAAGGCACTATATGCCGTGGAACCGCTGTGAGTTGCCTGTATCGGAGTGTGGCGTTGGGCCGCTGGTAGATGTTGGTGTTTGCCTGCTCCAGGGGGCAAGGCGACACGCCGTTGGTAGACGCTGGGAAGCGCTCGCTGCTGCCGGTGCCTCCGGGTCCTCCGCAGGGCCGCCCGCTTCGCCAGTCGGTCCCGCACGGACAGCGATGGCGTAGCGCCGGGCAGTGCCCAACCCTGGCAGTATGGTCGTGGCCGGTAGGTAGGTGGATGGAGTCAAAAGATTCCTTTTATGTAAAACGAACAGGGGAAAAAATCGTAGAAAGTCAATTCACATGTTCAAGTCAGCCTGGGTAGCTGACGACTGACTCTCTGTATAGTTACTTTACTCTTTGCGACTGACTTCAAACAAACCGAATCTTTTTTCCTGCTTCGACAAAACCGAATTCAAAAATGTGTCAGTCATGACAACATTTTACGAATAAAACATGTTCGACCTTTTTCGCGTGTAAAGAGGCCTATTTGGCAGCGGAATGCTGCAATTCCGCGTAAGTGATTTCCTAAACTTGAACACATCCATCTATTCAGCACTTATTTTCTCAAAGTCAGGGGTAAATAAAACATAAGGTACCCTCTTTCAAGGACAGTCGGATAAAAAGGAAAAAAAACAAAACCAAATGTGGTCTAATAAATTAATTTATTTTACAAAATCGTAGACGTCTCACAAAAAGCAGCCAAGCTGAAATGGGACTGGGGCGGACACGTTTGCCGCAGGTCGGATGCTTGGGGTAAAACCACCACAATATGGATTCCTGAAAACGTCCAGCGGCATCGCGGAAGACCCAGTCGTATATCGCGAGACAAACTTGACGCTTCAGGAGGGATTGGTCCATATTGGCTCAGGATCGAGTTTAGTGGAAAAAGGAAAGAGAGGCTTTTGCCCTGCAGTGGGATAATACAGGCTAGTTATTTATGTTATTTATTTATTTACAAAATAATGATGCCTATCCCCTATGTAATAAGGTGGAATTTGCGGTGCAATATGTGGATGCATGGGCCAAGGCCCTTGTGTTGAACCCAAATGTGGATGCATGGGCCAAGGCCCATGTGTTGAACCCATATGTGGATACATGGGCCATTGCCTATTTGTTGGACCCATTGGTCGTGGCCATTGTCCATGTGTTGGACCCAAGTGTGGTGTCATGGGCCACTGCCCGTGTATTGAACCGAAGTGAGGTGCCATTGGCAGTGGGTGTCTTCGAGGATACCTAGGTAGCATACCGCTTTGGTACTGCGGCTGGTATCCCCAAGACGAGAAAAAGTTTGGGAATCCAAAGAACATGGATTGGAATGGATTCAGCCAGTTATCAATGCCCTGGAAAGAAAATAAATTTGATTAAAGATGAAGAGAAAAACGCGTCCATGTTTCTTACAGGAGTCGATAGAGGCAAATAAAATAGTCCACGCAAATTTCAAGTTAAAAACATTCAGACTCCGGGCTGCTACTGAACGTATTCTACCGGAAAAACCCAAAAACACTTTGCCTTGTCCTTTGGAGATCAAACTTGGACCCTATAACGTATGAGGTAGAGCTGCTTATTTAATGCAAGCGTATTATGTGAAACTAGTGCATAGTGAAGTGCTACTAACATAGTCTTAAGCCTTATTTATTAATACAAGTTTTATTTATATTAAAATATGTTTTTAGGTGGTACTTATCTATGGGCTTGTGTCGCCTGATACAGGAAAACGCGCCACACTCCGCGATTACTGTACTGTAAGCTGTACTTTAGTACGGAGCGGAGCGGAGTGGGGCCTCTTCGTGGATGGCACTATCTATACAGGTTGACTTGTATTTTGACATATTCCTTCCAGGACGTGGTAGTGTGAACCATTTGCAATAATTAAGCACCCCATAAACCCTAGACAAAAAGTGATAGGATTCGAGAAAACCCAATTTTTATTTGAGAGTTTAGAGAAAAGTGATATTTAGTGATGAATTCCGGGAAATTTTCAAAAATACTTAAAAATTGGGTTTTCTCGAATCCCATCAATGTTTGACTAGGGAAAAACATTGATGGGATTCGAGAAAACCCAAATTTTAAGTATATTTGCAAAAATTAAGTACCCCATAAACCCTCGTTCATGGGGTGTTTAATTTTTGCAAATGGGTCACACTATCACATCCTAGAAAGCATACGTCAAATTACAAGTCACTATGTATATAAATGGATAAGTTATTTTAAATACTTCAAGTGTTACTTCCTTTGTATATTACCATATACAAAGGAAGCGTTGGGGGCTTTTGACGATTAAAAAGGGCTTATTCCCAGCCTTATTTAAGTGATAATATTACGTATAGGTACCTGATTATGCCTCCAACCGATATTGCCTGAAGAGGGTCCCGGTATAAACATTTGATGCATTGCAACTTTTGGCCACGTATTTGGTGCAAAGCCCCTGTGGTGGCAGACTTGAACATTGTGATTGGGCGGTAACCAGTCCACCCACCTTCCATTATGTTGTTTGCCTACCTAAAAGACACAGATGAAGAAAAATATCAACAAAATCTTAAGGAAAATCACTGGTCTTTCTAAGAAAACAAAACGATTACAAAGGGGGTTTTCCGTTGATCCGAAGAAATGCGAGAGGTATGGTCAATTTCGTCCCTGAGACAAATGAATTCGTGGAAAAAATTAAAATTGCTTAGGAAGCTTTAATGTTTTTAACTTTTCTTGTATTCAAAAGGAATATATTTATATTTATTTATATATATACCTACTTTATTGTACACCAGATTATACATTACATAAAGAAAAAGTAATACACTACAAAATATACAATTGGCGGCCTTATCGCTTACTGCGATCTCTTCCAGGCAACCTTGGAATGGACAGTGATTCTCTGGACATAAAATGGGGCTGTCTTTGGTGCAAATAAAAGGTATATAAGTACAATATACTATAATGGATACACAGATAAGTGCTATATAATAGATACATAGATACATACATACTAACTATATAAGCAACGAAAATAAATGACGAATATTATTACAGCTAACGATAAGAACAAAATCATAACGGCAAGTACCTAATGATTAGGTATTAATGATAGCTTCTACGATTGACAATACATGGTTAAGTACTTCAGCTGTGCTACCATCTGCAGTCTGATCTTTTCTGATCACCACGTCCTCAACTTAATTAAAATGATTTTCTATCAGTCTTTTGAGACTCTATATATAGGGAAAAAGATTTCTTCTTCTAAAAACGTAACTCAAGAGCTGGTTTTTACCTTGGCCAGAGGCTAAGCATTGCTATACAACGTGGCAATGCCGCCATTCGGTAATGGGTATATGACCAGTCGACAGCGATGAGAAAGAAAAATATATATGTTAGGATGTGAATCTTCAGCTTTTCTTCACATTTAGATTCGGTTGAAGAGAACTGAGGGAGAACTTGAATGAAATGAGACCTCGAGAGAAATCCTGAAGTTCCAGAATCTAATATTCCCTTATTTTATTTTTTATGTATAGAAATAGGTAAATAATAATTAATGAGGTACAGCTTACGCCATGTATGTTATTTTATTTATAAACAAATATTCTAAAAACACACGTTTACGTACCTGTGCCAAATTTAAAACAACCTCTAATAAAAATAAAAATAAAACCAACGATTTCATTCTGAAATAAAACTTCTTTCGAAAAAATTAAAAACCATTCCACATTGTGCTTATATACCATTAATTTGTAAATTTTATTCATTCCTTGTTTTGGATTTGTTTTACAATAAAGTAAGAATTAATAAAACAAATGAAGAAATGTCACGGTGTTTAGAAAGGCAGGGTAATGTGTATAGTAATGCAATTAGTAACATAATTACAATTCGTCTCAAATATTTTCAGGCACGCTTTTAAAGGAAATACATATGTATATTTGTTACAATTGGTAAGGTTTTTCTACGTTTAGTGTGCTGATTTTTATGTAATACTAGCTGCCCGCCCCGGCTTCGCACGGGTAGCATTAAGTTCTTATCTACCGTGCACCTACCTACCCTACCTATTCACACTACCTACCCTACCTATCCTACCTAAATACCCTACCAACCCTAGCTACCCTGGCTACCTTACCTACCCTAGCTACCTTACCTACCCTACTTACCCCTATCCTCCTATTCCTCTTATTTACCCTACCTACCTACATACCCTACCTACCTACCCTACCTAAATACCGTACTTACCCTACCTACCTACCTACCCTACCTACCTGCCCTACCTACCTACCTGCCTACCTACCTACCTACCTAACTACCTACCTACCTCTGTCTGCCTTAATCGAAATCCTATTAGTAGCATAACGTAATGATTGAATACTATCGTGAATGCATGCAAGCCTAATACTTTTTGTTAGGTTATCTCAGAACGGTCTTGATAAATTTTTACTTTTCCGTTAGATTTTCCAGAATATTAAATACTCTCGTGAATTCGTGCACGCCTAGTACTAAATTTTCATCCAAATTCAGTCATCAGTTTTTAATTTCCCATACAAACTTTCACCCCGTATTTTCACCCCTTTAGAGGGTGGTTTCCGGGATAAAAAGTATCCTATGTCCGTCTCCTGGTTCTAAGCTACCTCCCCACCAATTTTCAGCCAAATCGGTTCAGCCGTTCTTGAGTTATAAATAGTGTAACTAACACGACTTTCTTTTATATAGGTAGAAGATAGATGTAAGCAATGGTTTAATAATAACAGCCGCACGTGTCGATCTATGAGGTTAAGCTACGTTTGCCGTGGTCAGTTCGTGGACCCGACCATCCATTTCATACTGAGACCACTCCGTGGCTCGGAAAGCACGTTAAGCCCTTGGTCCCTCCTGTCATTCGTAGATCTTTGACAGTTCTTACGGGTCAGAAACCTGAAAGTCTGACAACCAGTCTTACCAAGGGGTGTCGTGTTACCTAGTGATTGGGTTTTGGAGGTCTGGTAGGCAGTCGATCCATGTAAACTGAATTGCCTAGGCAGATGATGAGGTTGGCAATGATCACCACCATCTAGCCTGAAAAAGTTACCATCAAGGGATTGGTCGAAGCGATGATCCAGAATTAGAACGTGCTCTTTGTGTTCCTGCATGTATCCTCTTTCCCCAGACAATTAATGTAAAATACCACTGAGAGCTATTTATTGTATGCTTCTAGTGCCTGTGACTCTTTGAATCGGAATAAAAACATGCTATTTTTTTGGCATAAATCGTTATTGGCGATAGTTCTGACCAGCGGCGTAATTGTATAAGACACTTACTAACAGTAGTAATGCTTTCGATTTAGACAATTCAACCACATTCATTGCGTGGTTTACGTTGTCGTGCTGCCGAACTTTTCGAGCGTATAATACAATTTCCTTCGTCAGTTTGTGATTGAGAGTATGTTATGCAATTGGGGTGTGTGACGAACTTTTATGTTAAAATAATGTTTTACCTATACCGTGTAGGTACCCACAGTTAATTAGACAAAGGATCTTTCACATAGTTCGAAGCGGTCTATATACAGTTATTTGATGTAGGTATCCCATATTTATTTAACGAAGACCGGAAAGATCAAACATTTTAATACTGCTAAGCGAAAACACCTGTCCTGCCTGCTACCACTAACGCCATCTATTGCCAATTTCGCAAATACCTTAACTTCTGCAGGAAACTAGCGAGTCAGTGAAGTTTGTCTGTAACTGTAGCCAAAGCCATCTATCAGCTAGAGTACAATACCATTGCAACCGGAGCTTACTGACGGACATCACGTTGTATCATGCGGAACTGCGCAGCCCGCCCCATATACAGCAGATTTCCGCTAACCTCGCTAGGACGTTGATTTTTCCCGAGTTACACCTTCGTTTGCATTTGTGGAGATGCTAAAGGAGGCCTATCAAAACCAATAGTCAGGTATTGCTTGAAATAGGATCTTTCCTGTTATACATATACTCGTACGATGATTATGAAACTATAGGTAGGTAGGTAGATAGTTTTCTTATAAGTACCTTTAGAGTTTTTTTCAGATTCGTGTTTGTGTCTTTGTGAGTTCAGATTTGTGTTGCCAGACTGTTTGAGCGACATCTACCGTCGATTTTGACAAACAGCCACAGTATGACGTCAAAGTTTGTTATTGTTTTTGGAAGACTTGCAAATTGGATAATTCTTTTTTTGTGTTCGTAATTCTCAGGAGGAGATTCTTAGGTTAAGTTAGTGAAGGTAGGGTGGGTAGGTAGGTATGCAAGTAGGTATGTAGGTAGGATAGGTAGGTAGATAGGTAGGTAAGCAGGTAGGTAGGTAGGTATGTAGGTAGGGTAGGTAGGGTATGTAGGTAGGGTAGTGTAGGTAGGGTAGGTAAGAAAGGTAGGGTATGTTGGTAGGGTAGGGTAGGTAGGTAGGTAGGTGCGCCGTAGATAAAGTACTTAGTGCTACTCGTACGAAGCCTGGGCAGGCAGCTAGTTCAATATAAACCTATGTTATGATGAAATCGAGTTATTTATCTAGATTTTTCAGTGCCACGACGCCTCTTATTACCTACGGTCCTACACAACTCATGTCGTCTCCACAGTTCTGCCATATTATTTGTTAAGTTGTTATTTTTATTATTTAAAACTACATACTCGAGTTATAAAGCAATTACGAGGTTGATTTCAAGTAATTTTTTTAATTTGATGGTTTGGTTCTCGTAAAACAAAGGTTAAATAAAAATCATCAATTACATTCCTTAATCCATAATTTAACAACATTTATTAAAACGAAGACGTATTTATTAAGTTTAAACTTAGAAGCTCCACGACCATGTTTTTAGTTTAGACCATCCGTTTTCGTTTCCCGTGTTATAATATTGCGTATTTGCTGGGGGTATATTCCAATGTATCGGCCATTTTCGAAATAGCCAGTTAATGGGTCCCAATGGCGATGAAAATGGTGACCCGAATAATGCTGAAAAAAAAAAAGTCGTAAACTTAATGCTCTTTAGCTTGTCTTCGTCGTCAATCTTTTTTTGGGCTGTCGATGACTCTTGATAGGTAATCCAGCGTAAGATAGACAACAAAACTTCTTCATGCATAGCTGCAAATGATATAAAAAATATGCATGAAATGTGAAAGAAGGTAAAGATCATTCTAACTGATCCACTCCACAAAAAAGACGTTTAGTGGAGGGAAAACAGCTAACCTACCTGCTATCTAATTACGCAACACATTTTCGATTTGCAATTGAGTCAAATTGGTTTCGTTTGACTAGAATTGCTTTCAAAAGTTGTAAATTGAAAGCAATTCTAGTCAAACGAAACCAATTTGACTCAATTGCAAATCGAAAATGTGTTGCGTAATTAGATAGCTGATTTATTATTGTTTCATGCATTCCTATAGTATTATCATTTAAAAACATGAAACTATATTCCAAGATTTTGCTATTATAGGCACTTGCGTCAGTCGGGCTCCGAACTGACAAGAATACCGACAAATTCATAGTTTATTTGTATGGTCAACTCATCATGAACAGATTCAATGACAAGGATCAAAAAACTTTTTTGGATATAGTTGTCATGTATCTCAAAACCATCTGACTTCAAAAAAACAAAATGGCGGGAACCTTATGCTAATGAAAATGTTTAGAAGTATTATGCATGCCTAGGTGGGTTAAGCGTAGTTTTTCTGAAAAACCCAAAGCCCATGGCTTACTTACTGATGATGATGATCAAAGAACAGGTCAAGACTAGAAGACTGTATTGTCAATAATAAGTAGGTATTTAGTTTTGTGTAATATAAAGTTCGTAGTTTAATTGTAAAGAATGTAAATAAAAAATTACTTGAAAATATACAACGAACCCCTATATTGTCTGTCTGTGATTATGAACATTTCTCCAAATGTTAGCAGAAGGGGTAGGTAGGTAGTAGTAGTTGAAATCCGATCTCCGATACTATGTGGTATCTTTACATATTCGCGATAATATCGGTCCAATTCGGCCATTTCCTCAATAGATGACGACGTCATGTCAAACTTAAAAAAATGTGTAAAAATGGCCGCCGCGCCACCCCCGGCTCAGTCACGCACATAGAGAAAATGGGTACATAATTGAACGTCGAAGATTAAAATACCTACGGGTAAAATGTCAATGTTCAAAACATCGAAAACTTAAACATATAACCGAAAATTAAAATAACGTAAGTTTATAATGTCAAATAGTTAGATAACCTAGGTCCAATATATCTAAAATCTAATTATCTACAAAAGAGACATCGAAATACCTAAATATCGAAAGTACAGAGTATCGAATGTGCTAAATATCGCTATTTATTTATTATTTATGTCAGAGGGAAATTTGATAATTCGGATATTGCGAAAACCCGGATAATTAGAAAATGGTGAAATAAAATCTGCGAACAACTTGGACGTAGCGTTCGCCGGCCTAAAATATAATGAACTTAGGTGTATTTAATGTCGAAATTTTAAACTTAGATATAATGACTATCGACATTTTTAATCAGTCTGCATTTTAATCTTAGACATTTTAAGCTTAGGTATAACAATTTTCGATATTTCGATACAATCGATATTTAAATTTTCGATGTTTTGAACAGTGACATTTTAACCGTAGATATTTTAATTTTGGACGTTCAAATATGTACCCCCGATGGTGCCTTTAATATGTCGGTATCGGGTATGGGATCGGACAATGTGAAAGGCAGGTACATAATTCATACATTTTACTTGCCCCGATATCGTATCGACACCGTCATCGTATCGGCCAATGTGAAAACGCTCTCAGGGTGAAACCAGGCTGCGATTGACGACGTAGACCATCGCCACAAAGTAAATGTCACCTCGGATATCATACGCCTAGAAATATGTCATGATGTCGTTGATCGACCTCTGCAGCCTGGTTGTACCTTAAAGGTGCACATACTTATAACAAGCCACGCCTCGCGACGTCAATTGAATGTAGCGTGCTTATTGGCCATATTTCAACTCGTGAAGCTACTTTTCGTTATGGACACGCGACGGGTAGCGTCGGGTATTAAATGTCCCTAAAGGTATGTAGGTATAGTTGTTACATTTCATGAACGCGCGTCAATCATTGCAATGACCTTATAACAATGACATAACGCATGTAACTAAAAGAGTGATGAATATAAATGTTGATGGATGGAGAGGGAAAGAACGGCCAAAGAAAAGATAGATGGATTATATGAGGATATGAAGGAAAGGGTAGTGAATGATAGCGTGACGGTTGACAGGGGAGAATTGAAGAAGAAAACGTGGTGCGCCAACCCCACGTAACATGGATGGGCAGGAAAATGATGAATGACATAAGTGTCACAAAACGCGCGCAATTGCAAGGACTATAGGAGTAAGTGATTAATGGTTAGCATCGAACATTTACGTGTTGGTGATGATGGCAATGATAATGGATCAGAACAATGACTCCAGTCCTGTGGGTGATGTCTGCTGTTCAATGAAGATGCCGGTGATGAGTGGTCGATCACACGGTTATCATCTGGAAAAATTATGGCATTGTTTTGTAATCAATTTAGGTGGTCAAAGTTGAATAATTTGATATGAAAGCGTCGACCCTACGGTAAATAATGACAGCTTCATAAATGCATCTTGTCAAACTCAGAATGGACCAAAACTCACTCCACATTTGCCCATTTCTGGTTATAGATTTCCTCTAACCCCTCATTTTAAGGATCCTAAGCCTATGTTTTATTTGTCATCTTCCCGAATTCGTATAATTCGATGGGAGTCTTAATAATGATCTGACTTCTTCCTACCAGCACTCAGTCTTTGACAAGATCTATGCATCTTCATTTCTCTTAACATGTGAAGATAGAATTTAAGCGAGGTTAGATCATTGGGGCATGCGTCTCTGAGGTAACAACCGTGACCAATGACCGTGACAAGTCTCGCCCAGCGTCATTCCTCATGCTTTCAAAATAGCAGACTCCATCATCATCATCATTGGCAGCCTTGTTCCATCCACTGCTGAGTAGAGGCCTCCTCCCTTTTGTGCCATGCTTCCCTGGTCTTTGCGAGTCTCATCTAGGTTATCCCCGCGATCTTTTGTAGATCACCCACCCACCTAGCTAGTAGTTAGTTACTTACTCTTAAAAAAAGTGGAAATTCACAGTCTCGAAATGAAGCGCCAGAAAGAAACAGAAGAATGAAGAAACAGTGCTCACAAAGAAGAATATTAAAATAGAAAGTTGTGTTTATGTGTTATATTATTATATTGCCTTTATTTAACCGTAGTAAGGTGGTGGTGCTCCGGGGAATCCGGGTACAAAGGGCAATCCGGGCATGTAGGGGTTAAATCCGGGGATAAAGCCTGGGTTATAGCCTGGATAGTAAGGGGGTATCCAGGCTTCGATACCCTGAAAATAGAAAAAGAAAACATTTATTTTAATAACACTAGAACTATCTGATGAAGGACTAGCTAATGGCAGTTGGAGCAGGTCGTACAAATGAATGAAATCCTTGAATGGAGACCATATTACCGGTTCAGTAAGTAAAGTTTGCTACGGAGGACGTGAACGGACTGGAGACGAATCTTGGTGTTATGAAAACATGGAGCGCACCGCGACATTGAAGCGACACTAATGTGCTAGTGTAAAGAACAAGAAAATATGGACTGGATTGCGACCGGTGTGACTGTGTATATGCAGAAGAACCACGGACGGGTGTGACTTGCGCGGGGCGCGGCGTGCTGAACATCATCACCGACGACATTTTTCCTGCTTCTTGGGTGCCACGTCACCGTCCTATCCGTGCACCCGTGACGAATGCTGTTTCGTAATATATACATATATACACATTTTCTATGAAACACTGTCTCCAAAAATTGTCGTCCTGGTCCGTTCGGGTAAAAACAAATTACGTAT
This sequence comes from Agrochola lota, assembly GCA_947364205.1. Lineage (NCBI taxonomy): Eukaryota > Metazoa > Arthropoda > Insecta > Lepidoptera > Noctuidae > Agrochola > Agrochola lota. The sequence continues at coordinate 10,347,228 of OX376245.1, read as the reverse complement.
GCGACCTTTATGCGAGCCGTCCACCACTAGCTAAACTAAGTTAGTTTAATTTAACCCGTCAGTTTTCATACATGGGCTTCCACCCACATGTATAAAAAACTGGCGAGCTTAAGTAAACTAATTAAGTTTAGCTGGCGGTGGACGGTTTGCTTAAGTGTGGGCTCCCCAATACGAGTATGTATTGTTTGCCAAAGAAATTAATATAATCTTGTAGGTAGAGGTAAATCACGATAACCGAACACGTTAATACGTGAAATTCCTGTATCGTGTTTCCATTTAAATCTAAGCAACCATTTCAGCTGTACAAGCTTGAGAGTTATGCAAAAACACACAAAAAATTCACGGAGTATACATAAATTGATGAATGTTACTCGTATACAAAATGTATTTTAATAATATGCAATAACGATAATTTGGTTTTGTTATACAATCTACCCACACTTCTAATTCATGGTCAATATGAAGGTACGATAGCATTTACATCAAAATAAATTGAAATGTTCTGCAGTAGGTAGGTAGGTATCTGATAAGATTGAGAGCCTGTTCATAAGACGCGTTGCGGTGCCGCATCGAAAAAAATTCGCCGCTGGCCTTCACACGGTGATACTGAGCGGTGCCACTCCGGTGTCGCAATGCGTACACCCCTCCCCGCCTCGTCTCGCGTGTTGCAAGTCCGGTGTACGTGCGGTGCGACGCTGAAACGCACCGTGTGGCATACCATAGATATTTGTATAGAACTTAGATCATAATAACAAAATACCGCATTCTTCGAAAATGCGGATGTATAATATATTATGTGTGTATGGTGTATGGTTGGTACACCGACATTTCGCCAGCTATATTAAGGTTTTAACAAGGCTAAGCTTATTGCAATTATCCAATAACAAATTGCTCGACCTAAGGAACTACCCAGAACCCTACGCTCAAGTCTTGCTCTAAACCAACGAGGCTGCTTGGGCTTGCATTAAGTTTCGTACTATTATCTCCTGGATGTCTTTTTATGAAGCCTTTATGATGTCCTGCTGCAGGGAATCCCCCGTCTCCTTCCAAACCGGTGTCAGGTTTTGCGATTTCGGGGTACGTTTGTCCAGCAAACGTCACATCCGGGATGAATTAAAAATACAAAATATCAACGCACCTGCACCAAAGCAAGAACAGCTATAATTAAAGCCAAAATATTAATCGTGGACGCCATCTTGAATTTACACTCTGTCACTTCAAATTTAGAACTACGACAACGCGCGTTGTTATCGCTGCTATATACCGGAATCAACGCCTAATCCTCACAGTATAGCTAATTTTAACAGAACATGGGAGTAATATCACGCTTGAAATAGTGACAAACAATACAAACGATTTAACGGCAAAATAACAATAATTTTAGATTAGATGAAATTAGGCGTGAGGTATTGGAGTAATCGGTTTGTATTCTGATAGTAAGGTAGATAAGCATTGTAGAGAGCAATCCATTGTGCAATAACAGTGCTCGGTTGATGGCTGAGGAAACTTTGGCCAGCATTTATTCTTCTTTATTACATAGTTGGCAGCTGCATTCTCATCATCATCATCATCATTTCAGCCGAAAGACGTCCATCGTCCACTGTTGGACTTAGGCCTCCCTCAAGCACCACCGTTTCAATCGGTTCTGTACTTCCCGCATCCAGCGGATTCCTGCGGTTTTCACAAGGTCATCAGTCTACTTTGGAGGAGGCCTTTCAATGCTACGTCTTCCGGTACGCGGTCGCCACTCCAGTACCTTTTCGGCCCCATCAGCCATCAGTTCTGCGAGCAATGTGCTCTGCCCATTGCCACTAAGTTTGGCAATTCTTTGGGCTACGTCGGTTACCTTGATTGTCCTACAGATCTTTTCATTTCTGATTCGCTCACGTAGGGAAACTCTTCTTGGACTTTTTGGGACTTTTAGTCTTCTATAAGGACGAATGAAATACCCTTTTGTAACAATAGTTTATTTTTTATTTCAACACTTATTTATAATAAATAACCTTATAATTAAGTTGTAGACACTATACGATCGCGGGACTTGCAGATGCCAATTTGCTTTTGTTCAATGATACAGACTTCTGAACATTTTGGAACGAACTTTCAAGAAAAAAGGAATATCTTTGACTATCAAAACAAATCATTCATGGAAAACAAATCCTTATCAGCCATCATGGAATATGGGCTCTGAAAATCCTGCCTCGGGTTCACAGAACCATACTGAGTTAAAATCGGGTCTGAATAAGACGACCTCGGACCCAAAGCTTCGTAAGGCGACATCAAAGACATACTATTTCTAGTAGGTTTATAAACCTGAGCTATATTAGGTTCAGAATAACTTGATGAACCTACGAAGTTAGAATTAGGCATAGCAACTGGAGCTTGAGAATAATAAGGAGCTGAATTGGGTTCTGCGCAAGGAATTTCCTTCGTTTTTGCAACCGGAGAATCCACTGGAGGTGGTGCATTTAAAATGTTACTAACTATAAGTAATTGCAATGCTATAGCTAAATTGTTGAGTAAGTTAGAATCTATACTTGAAGGGTTTGTTGATTTAACAGCAGTTGGTCTTTGTGTAGGCAACTGTTGTGAACCTGAAACCAGATTAGGAAGACCTAGAGCTGAAAATGAAGATATTCCAGTTTGGGGTCTAGGTTGATTGGCTACATGGTTAGGAGGTGCTGTAGTCTGTTGGATTGCTGGTAGCTGTTGCAATCTTGAAACCAGATCAGGTAGAGCTAAGGCTGAGAATGAAGGTAATCCAGTAGGACATCTCGGTTGGTTGGTTGGTGGCATGTTGGGTGGTGGTGCACTTTGCTGGCCGGGTGCTACTGTGATTGTGTGAGTTGAATGTGGTGACCCTGTTAGTTGGAGGTACTGCTGGATTGTTGGCTGCGCGTATATTGATAACACCTGGAACATTAAAAGGATTTTAAGTTAGGGTATTTTTTTTACCTCTCAGCAAAAAACTTCACCAATTATTTTCATACGTGGGATGACTTTAGTTTCACATAAGTACAACCTCTGACTTTCGGTATTCCTTGTACAATCTCCTCTCATGATCAATCTGCCTAGCCGCTTCCCAACTATGTTAGGCGACCCAGTCTAACAGAATGCAGCTGAGTACCAGTATTTTACATGGAGCGACTGCCTATCTAACCTTCACAACCCAGTTACTGGGTAACACAATACCCCTTGGTAAGACTGGTAGTCAGACTTTCGGGCTTCTGAGGACCCGTAACGACTGTCAAAGATCTACGAATGACAGCCGCGATCGACGGCTTAACGTGCTTCCCGAAGCACGGAGGTGTCTCGGTATGTAAAGATGGTCATCCCGGCAAGCGTAGCTTAACCTAATGGACCTATCCGTGCGTCTATTATTACTTAGCCACGAGTTCCTCCTCCCAATCTCCTCTCATGATACCAACCGAAAAGATATTTAATTCTTAGTACACACTAACAGTGGTATAGGTTAGGTAATTAAGAATAGGTAATATACATATTAGAATTCGCATTTCTATTCTTAATTACCTACGCTTAAGCCCATTAAAAAAAAAACGGTGTCTTTGGTTTTGAATTTTAGTTTTTTGCCACCGATTTCCGAAATGAAAGTAATTGTTGACTTTGTAGTGGTTTTTTAAGTTGGTTGTTTTTTTTTTTGTAAAAAGTTTTTTTCCACTTTTTATTTGTGTTACCTACCCCACACAAATTCGAATGCCACTACCTGCTATGTAAATAACAGTGACAGGAAGTTATAATCATATCATCCACATATACTAAGTCGGAAAAATACGTATTATTGAAGCTGACTCAAAAACTATCCAAGCAAACTTAATAAAATTTCAATAGACCAACTTGAGAGTTCCCTTTCATACGAAAAAAAGAATTTTCAAAATCTGTCCACAATTGACGGAGAAATCGATGGACATACATTAAAAAAAATACATACGCGACGAACATAGAACCTCCTCCTTTTTGGAAGTCGGTTAAAAAGACATGGCTATTGACGAAAGGCCCAGCTAATAAGGCAGTAGGTACACCTTTTCACACCAATACATACTTTAATTACGCCCTTTATGCCTGGAGGCTTTTATTATTAACATATTTAGTTATTCTTATTTCTGCTTGAGTATAGTTTTCAATGTTTTTTTGATGCTATATTGATGTGTGCTAGCTGACATATGGCAAATATTTTATTTAATATTTTGTGTTGCGTAATGTAAATTATTTTGCATACTACTTTAAATAATCAAGTTTTTCTAACTGAACAGCCGTTCGATTCTGTAAAAATATCACTGTGAAACTTAGGTGAAGTGAGCGTGAAGTGAGCTGTCAATAGTGTTAATCCCTAGCATCCTGCCGGTCGATTCTGTGGCAGTGACAGCTCACTTTACGCTCACTTCACCTAAGCTTCACGTTAATATTTTTACAGAATCGACCGACAGATAGCTGTGCTGCTGGGGAGTTTGTTGTGACACTTCTTCCCAGCTAAAGTACTAGAAAGTGGTGAAGGGCGGGCGTTTTGGGGGACCGTCTAATATAATTATGACGTTCGAAAAGTGCTGATTCTGAGCCTAGTTTGAATAAAAATGACTTTTGATTATGTTTTTGATTTTGATTACTCCATCATAATTTTATTAAAATAAGCAGCACATACCTTACAAATACAAGTCTGCATCACTAAAAGACAAAATATCTTTTTCGCCATGTTGCCACTGGTGAATAAATTAATTTAATACTATCAAACCAATCATGCAACTCATTAATATAGAGACTGTTATCGCTCATCTGTTTAAAGTGAAGAAATTTTGATCTTAAATGCATCGAGAGATAAGACGATTGTGTGATTTATCTGCTCTTTAATATGGTAAAGATACTATTTCCAGGAGATGTTGATTAGAGAATCTGAATTGGTTTCCGCCTTTCTTCTCAGAGGAGATAGTCAGATAGGAAACGCCGACCTCATCTAGTTTTTATTAAAATTATGATTTGTAAAAGTATTTGTACAAACCTACTTACAGAAATAAAATCATTATTAGGATACGCTCGCGCTGTCTCTGTTCATAGTTTGCAGAAAGATTTTTAATGTTTTGTTTCCAATTGCTGTTGCTTAGCGATCGTCACTTGTCTTGTAAAATTGAATCTCATTTATCTTTAGTAACGTTGCGCAGTTTTCTATAATTTTGCAAGAATTTAGTATTTTGGAAGAAGTTACATACTTGACATCTTTATATTGAGAAAACTCTCTTACCCTTTACGTAGGTATATCGGTTATAGAGTCGTCCATAGTATCTTATTCACAAAGTAAAAATGATCCAAATTTGTAAATATCAATGTTGTACTCACACATTTATTTATTTATAACCTTATTTGCAATTCCGGAAATGAAATTCGATGCAGTTTCCGGAGTCACTTCGAATGCATTCATAATGAAATTACGTGGGACGTATGTCTGGTTTGATCAACATGAGTAATGATAACCTTAATATTGTCCTACTGTTTTGTCCTGGACTTTATGTAATAATTTATTAGATTTAAGCTCTAATCAAATTGAGGCAAATCCCACGTGGTGCGCCAGTTTGAACTAAACTTGTAATGTGTATTTATTATATTTTTATTTCTTATTTTGTTTTTTTTTTGTATATCCTTTTATGCTGCACCGGTTGACGTGTCACATTAATGCTGGCTGTCACTGAAAACTAGCGCTTCAGCCCTGTCTGGTACAGGGTCACACTCACAGCGTTATGCTGAGCGGTCGCCGTTTTGCGTGGATGTGACGCATATTTTCCCCCAACTTGTACTTTTTTGTGTGTTTTTTCTTTGCTTCATGATTTACCGCAAATAAACTATTTTCTTTCTTTTTAATGAGATTATTGTGTAACTTGACTGTTACAACTTCTGATATGCAATTGATACTATTTACTTGATAACTTTTATTGTGTATTACATACTTTCGTCGAACGTAATTGTGTTATCTTTTTCGAAATTAATTTGATGTCAATGTGTTAATCGTTTTTGAAATCCGTGCAATTGTAGTATAAAAAGAGGTTGTACGTTGTCATTATTAGATTTTACAAGATGACCGCTTTATTATTAATTGTTTGCGCAGTTTTGGTTTGTCAGGTAAGCTATTCAATAATTATGAATACTTAATTATAATTCATTCATTCTTTCATCTAGCCGAAAGACGTCCACTGCTGGACATAGGCGTCCCCCAGGCATCACCACTTCAACCTGTTCTGTGTTTCCCGCATCCAGCGGATTACTGCAGCCTTCACCAGGTTATCAGTCCACCTTATGGGACGCCTTCCAATGCTACGTCTTCCGGTACGCGATTGCCACTCCAGAACCTTTCGGCCCCATCGGCCATCAGTTCTGCGAGCAATGTGCCCTGCCCATTGCCACTTAAGTTTGGCAATTCTTTGGGTTATGTCGGTTACCTTGGTTCTCTTGCGGATCTCATTGCGGATTCAATTTAATTTCACGCATTTTCTTAGACCCAAACTAAACTAATAACATATTTGTTTTTTTTACAGACGCAAGCCCAATTTCTGCCACGTTTCCCACTACCATCACCACGTCAACAAATCTGCAACCCAGCACCTCAATTATGTAACCCACCGCCAGTTATTTGTAACGAACTACCAGTAATCTGTAACTCGCCACCACAGATTTGTAATCCTCCACCGGTCATCTGTAACTCGCCACCACAGATTTGTAACCCTCCACCGGTCATCTGTAACTCGCCACCACAGATTTGTAACCCTCCACCGGTCATCTATAATCCGCCACCAATAATCTATAACGAACCACCACAAGTATGCACCACATCACCACAAGTTGTCAACACTATTATAGACAATTCAGTTTCAAATTCTCTCGCCAACGCCATCCAGCTTCTCATAGTCAGCAATCTTATTGAGAATACTATGAAACCACAATACGGTTGTGAACCTATCCAGACTGTTTACTCTCCTGTCATTGACTGCCTAGCTCCTCAAATAGACTACATCAATCCTTACAACCCTTATGAGCCAATCATTACTCCTTGTGACATCATAGCTCCATGCCCCTGTGACCCCATAGAAATTATACCAAATGTTTGCTACCCAGAAGTGTTGCCAATAGCCAATGTTGGTTGTGGTTGTGGGTGTGATGGGCCAAATTATGGTTTAGCAACTGTGGTGCCGAACTATGGCTGTGGGTGTGATGGATTAGGACCAAACTTTGGACTACCGAATGTCGGGTGTGGATGTGATGGACCAAATTATGGCCTAGCGACTGTTGTGCCGAATTATGGATGTGGATGCGATGGGTTTGGACCTACCATTGGGCTACCGAATGTTGGGTGTGGATGTGATGGACCAAAATATGGTCTACCTAACATGGGATGCGGTTGCGGCTGTGACAGTTGCAGTCCAATATATGGTCTACCTAACGGATGTGGTTGTGACAGATTTAATATCCAGAACTTCTTACCCAACAATGGTTGTGGGTGTGATTCTTATGGACCAAAGAACATTGGATACGAACTTTTAGCCAATATATTGGGGCCAAGGTGTGGTGGTTGTGATGGACCATTATTTCCTTCACAGAATTGTAACTGTGGCTTCCCCAACCTGCCACTTGGAATCAATGTGGAGTCTTTAGGTTATATTGATTCTTGTTCTGGTCCTAATAGAGTCTATTATTAATTGTCTTAAGTATTTTGTTAAACCTGTTCTTATGTTTTAATGGTAAATAATAAAAAAGTTAAAATTTATTTTCTCTTTTGTTATAATTTCTTTCCTGTATACTTCTATATATAAACTGCTGGTATTTTCTTATGTCAAAGTATTAACTGCCTTTTTGTCTAACTGTAGCAACAGCGAGTGCTTAGTCATCCTGGGTTTATGCCCAGATTGAGCAAACTGTTAATTAGAGTTTTTCATTAGGAATTTCTCAGTAGCGACTCTGGAATTGTGATCGATAGATGACAGTAGGCTCTTATTACATGGAGCTTAAAAACATCACCGTCGAAATATGGATATACTAAACCTATACCACTGCCTAGGCCCTCAGGAAAGACCGCCGTGGTATTATGGTAAAATTGTATGATGAATTGCGCAAGTCAATTTTAGAATCCTAGCTTTTTTTTGTTTTCGGAGGAAATAAGGTTTCCTACAAAAGGCGCGCGGTCTTTGGGGATAATATCGGGGAGTGTGGGATTTTCATCTCGCTAAAACCACCCCAGTGGTCACTATGTGCACAATGAAGGGGCACCGTTACCTCACAAAAGACCGATCCGAAGCCCCCTGTGTCCAACACCTATTGTACCTCTCTGGGGAGACTAAAAGAGGCCTTCCCGAAACGTAAATTTGCAAGTGTACCTTATCGTATCTGAAAAGGGCAACATTTATCTTTGTGACTGACCGACTCCTTGACAATTCAAAATTGCCTGTAATGGTTTTAATAGAAATAAATGCATTGAGTTTGAGTTTACATAAAGTAGGTTAAAATTTAAGCCCGTTGGCAAGTTTATTAAGAGATTAGTACCTATAGTCCGCGCGCGATTGCTAGTCACCGCCTCATGGTATGTTAGCGGTGAAACGTAGGAAGGCACCATTGAAAAAATGTGCAGACTGAGTTAACTTGGCCTTTGTTTACCTCCCCCGTCTCACCACTTCACCACTTCACCTTAGACGGTGACTAGCAGTCGTGCGTGGACTATGCCTATATCTACTATGCAAAGGCTCATGTTTATGAGAGGGTGTGTCATAAAAGAAAGTAAATGAAAAGGCAAAAATTAGGCACAATATTTTAGTTTAAAAATAATTTAATATTCGACGAATAAATTACCACTCCAAATGAACAGTTCTTAAAATTAACCCTGTATATTACCCAACATACTCATTATAGTGTTGAGTAACCCATTAGCATTTGCAGGACCTTGTTGAGGTAAATTAGGACAAGGGTTTGTAGGAGCAACGACTCTAGGAGGCAGCGGGAACACATTAGGAGAAATCATGTTAGGCGTAGGAGAAACAAAGTTAGGATTAACAAAGTTAGGACTTACAAAATTAGGAGGATAAATATTAGGGCCAACTATATTAGGAGGAATGTAGTTAGTGATAACGTTAGGAGAAACATTAGGACCAGCAATGTTAGGAGCAATGATGCTAGGAGAAAAGGGGTTACTACATCCACAAGACAGAATAGGCGATGACAAAATTTCATTCAAAATCGGAGCAGCGAACTGCCTACCTACATCAGAATTCTGACTATTCTGCAGTAAATTACTGACAATCATTAGTTGTATAGTATTTGCTAAGTTTTGACAGATTGCAGGCGAACAGTCGGTGATGATTGTAGTGCTAGGCGGCGCGGCGATGTTAGGAATAGGAACTAAGCTGTTGCAAGGAGGCTCGCTGATCAATGTAGGAGGTAGCTGGTTGATAAAGTTGCCAGATTCAATAATATTCTCTCCGATTGGTCTGTTCATGAAGTTGTATGGTGGTGGGCGAAGCATTTGTGGTGTGGCCAGCTGGAAAAATTATTTGCATCATTAAATTGTATTTTTTATCTCCAAATAACATTAATTTTGATTAAGTACATAGAAACAACAAATTCAATAATAATATTATGTAAAATGGTTAAAGCGTTAAATTAAATCTACCTGATTATGTAAATTCACCAGCAAAACAACAATTAAAAACTTCATTGTCAAAATAAAATATTACAATTGATCTTAAATCAACTGCTTTTATTGAAATGAGTATTTTCAAATGTTACTCCATTATTTATTCTGCGGTTATCTTAGAATCGTGTCATATCTTTTATGTATAATTTATTGATATAATAATTATAATTATGAGCAATGTACTTACGTAACGGTAGAAAAAAATACAGGAAATTTGATTACAAAATGTAGTAACGTTTTTCGTAACACATTGTCATAGAACTCTTATCTTTTTTTATAGTTACTTTGTACGGTCAGCAACGAAAGAAAAGTTGTTATGTTCCTTTTACAGAACTTAGTCGTATCTAAATTATGTTCCTGACTGTATCAGTATCAATTGTTAGGAATATTTACACGACATTTTTTTTGTTAAATAGCCACATTATAATAATACCTACTTACTGAGTACCTACTTACTATGGGTCATTCTAACGTCATTTATTCGGACCTGCATCATGTTGCATCTGAGATTTCTGACACAACATAGATAAGAACTTCACCACCAACAATTCTTATAAGAAAATTGTTTATACAGGCTGGCCCATATAAAGTGGTCCGATTATTTTTATGCCTCTCCCCAAGATTTAGCTCCAAAATGATAAAAAAATGCAGTGTCGGAAAGCCCTACAGAGAGGCTTCTAAACAATTGTTTCAGACCACCTTGTACAATTGGAAATCCTTCCATAGTGTTTAAATAAAACAAAAAAATACATTACAAAAAACAGTTTATTCACAAAATAATTGGCTTAACCAAAGGGGCTATCTCGGGGCTCACAGGAGCCGCTAATATCAAGGAATTACAAGGCGACGCAATTGGAATGTATGCTCCAGTTGTCAAGAAATCTAAAGCAGGAGCAAAATACTTGGCCACCAATGGCGAAGCTGATGGGAAGTATCCTAAACCACACGGTAACTCAACTGTCAGAGGAGGCAGAATGAGTTGGTTGTTGCAACCACAGTTGCAAGAAGGTTTGCGACAGTTAGGGTTGTAGTCTATGGATTCGATGAAGGCGGGAAACGGTGCTGCCAGTTGTGGACACTGGCTTGGACAACGGCGGGAGGAGCATCTCGGGCAGGCTGTTGCCATCTGTAAAAGATAGATATTTAAAAGTAAGAAGTGTAGTTATGCTCCCAATACATACGTAATCATATTGAATAGAATATAATTAAGGGAAATTAATACTCACAGTTATTGCAAAGACAACAAATGTTCGTAATAGGCGTTTGACCTCCATAATGGATAGACTATTAAAACAAAAAAAAAGTGATATCAAGTAGTTTATATAAATCCTTTGTTAACATGGATGGCCTAACAAAGGCAGTCTATCAAAGATAATGGTGTAACATTTAAATTTAGTAACATAATTCTACATTACTTACCTAGGTAAGTATTAACTATTTTGTTTGGAAAACAAATAAGCGATTGAAGTCATTGCGATGGACATAAAGTTTAAAACCAACGCTGTTTTTTCGTGTGTATACAATCCTACAAATATTATAAACTAGCTTTGTCCCTTGGCTTCTCCCGCGTGCAGCTCGGAAATAATCGAAACGTTGGTACTATCGGGATAAAAAGTATACTGTCTGTTAATCCCGGTTATAAACAACCTGTGTGCCAAATTATATCATAATCCTATTAGTAGTATAATACTTATGATAAATCAATCAATCAATCAAGTTTATTCGCATAATATGGGTTTACAAGGATGTTATACAGGTACGGTTTCACCATATTCAGCTTATGTTAGCATGCAAATTATAATATAGTGTCATAATATTTAAACAATTAGATCATATCTTTAAAAAAATATAAATTATACATTGATAGTCAATCCATTACAAATAGTCGTCATGATGTTACAATAAAAGGTCAAATTCAGTAAGAGTAAAATTATTAAGATTAAATTAAGAATTAAGCTGGGTAGATTACAATATTATTTCAACGACAATAAAATTTTGGATTACTATTAATTCATTATTAAACAATGATTGCGTTACATTTTGTCTTCCAAGTACTCCTCAACTGAATAATAAGCCTGATCTATAAGTAAAGATTGAAGTTTTTTTTTAAATAGATTTACATTACTTGAACTGCGTATAATTAAGGGTAGTTTATTATATATTTTAGGGCCCATGCAAACAAAGCTTTTGGAAAGGAGTGCGGTTTTCCCTGGTGGAACGCATAGTTTATTTGCGTGACGCGCTCTTGTGCGATGACTATAATACTATCGTGAATTCCACGCCAGTGAAGTTCCCAGGCATGATTTTTTTCCAACATCTTCAACATTCATCGTTTTTTCAGCCAATTTACACAAAACCTTAATTAATTATATACACCTAAACCTTCTTCATGAATCACTCCGTTCATTGGTGAAAAATGTATGAAAATTCGTTTGGTAGTTTTTGAAGTATAACGCGTTCAGACAGACGCGGCGGGCTGGGAGGACTTCGCTTTATAATTATGTAGTGATGAGAAAATTTCTATGTTTGGATGTTTGTTAGGCACTCAATCATGCAAAAATGGCTGAACGGATATGGATGAAATTTGGCACATCACTTATATTTTTGATCGCGATATTCCCTTAGGTTTGAGACTTATGCGGGTGAAACCGCGCGGTGCTGCTAGAGCCTCATAAATCTGTTAATTAAAAAGCTCAAAGACTATTATTTTTTATTGATAGTAGGAATACCTCCCCACTGTCAACTAACTTCATATTTCTGACTGACCGACCCCTTGACAATTCAAAAGTGCCTGTAATTGGTTTATTTGAAATAAATGCTTTGAGTTTGAGTTTTGACTGTTGTACTGAAAAGGGATTGAAGCTTGTACACAAACGAGTTTGTGGACAAAAAATGGTTACTTTTGATTTACAAGTTACCAACTAACTCGCAAAACCTTACAAAAGATAGTCAAAGATAATGTAAACTTGACTATCCTGCAATTATATTACAAATTAATAAAAGTTCCATTCGATTATTGCACCTTATTTTCAAATAGATAAGTAGGTAGGTAATTTTATCTTTTTATAAACAAAATGAAATACACTATGCTTTGTCCAATAAATTAGCGTGAAAATGATAACATGTGTTTTTATGTTTGTGGGACCAGTCGGAAAATGACGAAGATTCTGTTGTTATTTTTTATTAATTATTTTATAACATATAAGGTAAAATAGTGTAAAGTTGTTTTATGTACAAAGATAATAAATATCAGTTACTTATTGCCGTACCTATTGAAAGCACATAAGGAGCGTGCATTCTAAAAGTGGGCAACATTGCAAATAGCTGTCAAATATTTCGTTGTTTTGATTAATTTGGCAATATTACTGTATGGAAATACCTACCTATAAAATATCGCTAACTAATGAACTAAAATATTGATTATTAAATGCAATAATTAATATCGTAACATCCAATATTTCGTTTTAGATGTACCTAAGTATGAAAAGTATTTGGAAACTTTCCAAATGCTCTTTTTACACCTAAAACGGTTACATCATCAAATTCTGTGTTATAAATGCAATTAATTATTAATATTTTAGGTCACTAGTTAGCAATATTTCATATTGCCAAATTAATCAAAACAGGTAAATATTTAACAACTATTTGCGACGTTTCCAGCTTTTAGAATGAACGCTCTAAGCCGTTGGTCCCTGCTGCCATTTAGATCTTTGGTAGTCGTTACGGATAGTCAGAAGCCCGAAAGTCTCACAACCAGTCTTCCCAAGGGTGGCAAAGGAGCTTCGTCGTCGTTGAATATTGTTGCTTTTTATATCGCAACTAAGTTTAATATTATAACAAAGAATCGATGTACACTTGTCATAATGAATCGATGTTATCAATATCATACTTAGAATAATGAACTTTAGATAACTCGTTTTGTAACAATTTCTTCTTTTACAGATAAGTCATGCCCAGTACACCAACCGCGATTGCCCCAAGGCACCACCAATACCTACTGCCAAAGCGCCAACACCAGCGCCAGCTGCACCAACGCCAACAAATGCACATCAAACATTTGACAGAATAACGCCAAAATGTTATCCTGAAACTGCCACAGCGTATTTCTTGCCAGCGCCACCGTCATCACCAAAAATAACTGTTTTGAATCCTGATCTAAAAGACGTCCCACCCAATTTAAACCATAATGTGCGAGAAAAACCTTTAACTCTTTTCAAAGAAGTTCCAGCAACTTTGTCTTTCCCGCCTCCCAGTGAAATATCAAGCCGTATCGCTTTCCCGCCACCACCGCCATGTTTGACTGGACTGCCAGACTTAATGGATGAAATTCCATCCAAAACACAAGAAAGACTCAGTCGATTAGCAGAATCAGAAGACAAGGCTCCGGTATGCGAATCATGTGCGGCTTTAATAAAAAACTTGCCGATTTTTAATTTTGATCAAGAGTTGTTAAATGGTTTTTTGACTGGTATTGGAATATAGTAAGTGTATTCAGCCTTTCATGGCTTTGTAAATAAATTACCTAATTAAAATGTGTTTTTATTATTTACCTTATTTCATATTAGTTTTCTTGCTTTTAGCTCATTATAGCTTTATGAGGGTTTATCCTAAAAGTTGGCAACGTCGCAAATAACTGTCAAATATTTACCTGTTTTGATTCATATAGCAATATTACTGTGGAAATAAAAAATGTGGCCAACTAGCGAGCTAGAATTGCAATTATAACATTGAATTGGATGTTGTACACACGGCTACACCTCAAGCTTTACATTTCCAGTTTACGCTGATCTCGCATTATATAGGATTTCCGTACAATGCGACGTCAGCTTATACTGGAAATGTATAGCTTGATGTGTAGCCGTTTGTACCCATTTTAGGTGTACAAAACGCATTTGGAAAGTTTCCAAATAGTTTTTTTACATCTAAAACTAAACATTCCGTGTTACGATATTTAATTATTACATTTCATAATCAATATTCTAGTTCGCTAGTTAGCCATATTTTTTATTTCCACACAGTAATATTGCTAAATTAATCAAAACAGTCAAATATTTGACATCTATTTGCGACGTTGCCCACCTTCAGAGTAAACGCTCTTAAACAGTAAAGAACGATTCCAATTGGTAAAAAGCAAAATGACAAAATACCAATTCATAAAAAAAATAAAAAGCTACACCCACTGTCAATACCTTGACGTTGACTGTTGACTCTTGTCAAAAAGTTTAGTGAATGCGGCTGTCATTCCTTTTAGACAATCGGACATTGTAAATGCCAAAATTTTGTTAAGTAATTCATAATTCCTGAATCAAAGGCAACAAAATGGTTGAGGCACAGAAGTATAGGGTCGAGCAGGAGATGACGAATCTTGTCAATGAGTTGGACAAGAGTTATTTACGTAAAATGCAAGTAAGTGAGGTTATGTTCCTGATACCATGCAAGTCTTATGCAATAATTTCAGGGTAATTCCTACTTTAGTCATCATAACTGAAGACCACGACCCCAGCAACGTAAGGAGAAAGAAAAAAAAAAAGTAATGATTCTGGACCAAAAAATAATTTAGGAAAAATAAAAGTCAACTCAAGGATATTGATCCTTTTATTGATAAAAAGCAGCCTAAATTAAGTTAAAATTATGTTTCATACACAACCGTTACATCAGAAACTAAAATAAAATGTCACAAGACCTCATCTTCAATTGAATATTCTCAAATTAATGTTTTTTTAGGGTGACATGCATAGATGTGCCGCTAAATGTTGTGATGACCCACAAACCTCGTTAGAACGGGTGCACGGCTGCATAGACTCCTGTACTGGACCTCTTAATCAAGCTAATAACTATGTGCAGGTAATACTATTTACTGTTTGATATTTATTTAAACTTTAAGGTAAAAAATAAGTAAGCAATTAAAGATGTAGGGAATAGTTCTAGTTCACAAAATCGCAAAATCAGTAAAACAGCTGCTAATTTAATGTTTATTTGCTTTTATGATGATTTATGGCCTGCGCAGACTGGCGGACGGGACGGCAGAGGATTTTAAATTTATCAATTGAATTTAATACTTATCTAATAAGGTATATATTTTAATGCTCGGTACTCGAGAGAAAGCTGCGCTGCAATGCTCCAAGGTATATCACTGAGCATTGAAATAATATACCTTATTTCGATATTCATTTAATTTAAAATCCTCTGCCATTCCGTCCGCCTGTCTGTTCAGGCCATTAAGCTTCGATCAACCAATTGCTTTAATGTAATAGGTAGTATAGGTACCTATTGTTAATTTTAATGATCATAAATAAATTTAGACAAACATTGTTTCAAGAGTGTACGCTAGAGAGCTACGCTTGCCGGGGTTGGTCAGTGGATGGGTGACCATCTTTACATACCGAGAATCCTCCGTGCCTCGGAAAGCACGTTAAGTCGTTGGTCCCGGCTGTCATTCGTGGATCTTTGACAGTCGTTACGAGTCATCAGAAGCCCGAAAGTCTGACACCAGTCTTACCAAGGGGTATCGTATTACCCAGTTACTGGGTTGTGGAGGTCAGATAGGCAGTCGCTCCATGTAAAATACTGGTATTCAGCTGCATCCGGTTAGACTGGAAGCCGACCCCAACATAGTTGGGAAAAGGCTAGGCAGATTGATTGTTTCAAGAGTGTAACGACACAAAAAAGTTTTTTTGGCATCATTGCAATAATAATATTGTGATATGTGTATCAAAGACTAGCTTCGTCCATGAGCCAATAACGTTCCTTAAGAATTGGGCTATCCAATGCAAAATGAATTTTTAAAATTCGACTGGTAGTTCCGGAGATTACCACTACATACAAACGTACCAGCAAAAAAAATATTTCTCTATTAAATATTTAGTATAGATCATCGCCAATGCCTTTGTGCTCTCTGCCCCTTTGTTTACCATAAACATTTAATAATTTCCAGGGCGAGATATCCCACTTACAGAACAGACTGCAGAGATGTGTGATGGACTGCAATGATTATGCACGAGACAGACTGGGCTCTGATCCTAATCAGGAGAAGGTAAGATGGTAGTTTAATTCATAATAAATTTTGTTTTAATTTCCATGACAAAAATGTGAAACTAACTTTAAGGGAAATATTCACAGATAGCACTTTGAATTTGGTGATTAAATGTTAGAGTTTCATACAAATATGAACCTTATTATTAAGGTAGCAATGTTCATGTTAGTTTAAGCGAAAATGACCAAGCTACTCTTTAATACGAATATGTACCTAGTAAAATAATTAGCATACTTTATTCATATGAAAATGAATTTAAGCCAACAAGGTATGCTAATTATTTTACTTAAAAAAGTAAAGTCAAAACGCGATCTCCGAATCATAAACCCGTTTTTACCTTCACTAAGTGACACTTCACAATCCAACAGTGCACTATTATTTAGCGATTCTAAATGAATGTGTCACTTAGTTGTGGGTGAAAACGGGCATTAGTCCTTTAACTAATTCATAAGGTTTCTGACTCTTGCAACTTGTGTCTTGTGACCCAGAAAATTGGTAACCAGACATTGAAATGTACTAATAATAATAACAAACTTGACAACGCACAATTTAAATTGTTTATTAAAATAACTTACATGCATATTTACAATTTAAGGCTTTAAACTAAAATGGTAGGAATATAACAATAGTATAAAACTGAACTGGAATAAATCTGTATCTCGGAAAACAAAAACAAAAAATTGTATACTTATGTTTTTCATACTTCATTCACAGATCGACAAAGCAACAATAGAATTCGAGAAGTGCGCAGTAAAATGTGTAGACAAACACGTCGGTATCATTCCTAACATGCTGAAAACCATGAAGGCTGTCCTCGCCAGTGGTAAACCTCCTCCACCAAGGAACGAATGAAAATCAAGTGAAATGAGTGATGTGAGATGGTGATGTGTTTTTGAATGGCTCGAGGTTTTTATGCAAGGTCCTGGTTTCTTAAAGTTGTTACCAATTATTGATCTGCAGTTAAATCTTTTGTTGTGTGATCTACGGGTTGGGATTTTTCTCAATAACTAGAGACTGTGTTGTTTGTGTCTCGGCATTTATTTAGATGTAGTTATTACAATTATGTAGGTATTTATTTTATATCAGTGGCAAAATGTTGACAAACAATTTAAATTGTTATTATATTTGCAATTACATTGTTTTTGTTACTTTATTTACTATCTGTTGCCCGTGAATGTTATGCGAATCGATTTTTTTGTTACCGTCAAGCATTTAATACTGTCATCCATTTATAAGTTGCCGACCCCAACATAGTTGGGAAAAGGCTAGGCAGATTAATTGATCCATTTATAAGTTGCGCACTGAGGCATCTGTCCCACCGCCGCCGCCGACCACGGATCGACTAGCTATCATCAATTTTTTCGCCCAATTAAAGTGCACATACTAATGATATTAAGAGTCTATAATAGTTCACTTTGCTCACCAAATGTATGCTAATACATTTTGAAATATTTATATGGTAAAGTTGAGGACTAATGTTAAGCAAGTATGTTAAGTTTGACGAAAACACGATTCCACATAATTTTCTCGATAGAAAAATATCTAAAGTTACCTCAACAATTAACCGCTTGTATTATAAAAATACTTCAAATTAAATCATGAAGCTTTGCATAATATCTGAACTAACTATAAAGCAGATACTATTGTTTTTTTATAAGTATTTTAAATTACCATTATTTTCGCCGTAAAAAGAAATTACCTAAACTATTGGCGCCTTAGAGCCTTCTCCCCGCGGCTCAGTCTCGCTCTCACTCAGTCTGCGTGCAGTACCGTGCGAGTGAGATATGGAGTGAATTTGAGCGGAGGTATTATGGACTCTCAATAGTTGATCACACTGCCGGCGAGCACTTGTTAATCGCAGCGATAATACCTATCAATGAGATTACTCGCTCGGCGCTCGCTTGTCGGGCAGAACACTCGCTGAGAGACTCACGCTTGGTACTTACATACGCATACCGAGTAATCGCTCGTCGCCGTCGCGCACTCGCTGCTCGTTCTTCGACAACTCGTTTTTAATTGCTAGCTCTATCGCTTCTCGTTAATCACCGGCGTTAGGACTATTGCCTAGGGGGCTAAACGGTTGGGTAGACCACATTCCACCCAGTTGTCTTATTGTCTTGGTTGGCTAGTACTGCATTTGTTTCTTTACTACATTGTAGCTTGTAATAGAGTTTTAAGACGCTGACAAGAGCTAAAACGCGATCACTGTCGGACTGCATACAAAAGAAAGAGAAGCGCGATGACTCAGCGCTTGTAATTTATTACTAAATATGAAGCAATTATATATTTTTACTCAAAAATTAGTAGAGTAATCGAAAATAAAAAATAACCAAGTTATGCATTCAAGTCGTTCTTGTTATTAATTACAGATATATATAAATATAGATAGATAAGATATATATATATATATATATTATTTATATTGTTATATTTTGGATTGGAATTGGTTTTTCGACCGTTAATTTGAATCAAGTTATTTTTTCAAAACGTGTTTTGTTAATAACCAAATTCTGAGAAATATGTTTAATCATTTAATTCAAGCAACAAGACTCAAAATATGTTAGTAAAACATTTTATAAGTTAGTAACACACAGAAACAATTTGTGACATCACTGTTGCAAGGTGACAGGCCCAGCCGATACCTCGCAGCAGTGGCTCACAAACGCACAATCTAGCCTTCTAGCTACCACAGACAACACTAAGTTTAAGACTAACAAATATTTTTTCCGCTACCATAAACTACATAGATTTGGCAAATTTTTATTTTAAGACAAACCTTTGTCTGTTGTCAGCGCCTTAATGTCAAAACTATAAAAATATCTAGTGTCATTCCAGCCTAGGAAACCAATACTAAACTTGTAAAGTTACCATGGAATATTCTTGAATATTAGTATAAAGAATAATAACGATGTTTGCGTACAAAAACTAAATGGCATTTACTTAAAAGCATTTTATTTATGCTGATGGTACCTTTAGTCTGTTACACTAAATAAGTACCAAATGTATTTTTTTTTGCAAAATGAAAGACTTATAAAATAAACTATAATAATGTACTCTAAGGAATTATTGTATAAAAACTACTAACTACATATTCACAAGTGTGCACTTTTGCTCAAACTACATAAAACACTATTTTGTTACTCAATGTTGCCATTGTATAAAATTGTTTAGTAGAATATTAATTATATGTACAGTTTAGAAATAATAAATGTTGAATCATAATGTTTTCTTTTTTTCTTCTTCAATACCAATCAATTAGCCTAGCCTTTTCCCAACTATATTGGGGTCGGCTTGCAGTCTAATCGGATGCAGCTGAATACCAGTATTTTACATGGAGTCACCGTCAAAGATCCACGAATGACAGCCGGGCCCAATGGCTTAACGTGCTTTCCGAGTCATGGAGGAGTCTCGATATGTAAAGATGGTCACTAATCCTCTGACCAACCCGGGCAAGCGTAGCTAAACCTGATGACCACCCTGATTCAGTTACGAATACAATAAGTAGTGCTTGTTATGCTATCAGATCTCTGAGGGATATTTTGTCTATTGCCCAACTTCGTACCGTCTATTTTGCTGTAGTTGAATTGAATCTAAACTTAGGTATAGCATAAACTTTTGGGGAAACAGCTATAAAATACGTATATAATATTAAGGCAGCCTTTACTATACAAACGCGAGCATTAAGAACCATGCTTCGTTTAATTCAGGCGGAATCATGTAAGGAGTATTTGATTAAACTTATTTTTTAACGGTACCTACCATGTCTTTATATTTTAGTTCTCCTTACTCATTTAAACAAAAACCTAAATGAGTTTGAAACAGATGATGAAAGAAAAAAGAGAGTACCTAGATACTCGCAGTAAAGATCTTCCTACTATTTTGCAGGCAAAGCTTAATGTTGTGAAACCCTCGTCACGCGTCCAGTCTGTCAATCTGTTTAACAAATTACCAGCAGAATTAAAGAATATTCAAAATATGAACATTTTTTAAAATAAACTCAGGGCTTTTTTATTAAATAAAGCCTATTACAGCATTGACGAATTTTGTAATGACAAAAATCTTAAAACTACGAGTAGTATTGAATTAAACTTAAATTAAATCTATGTACCCATTGCTTTTTGACTTTGATAGGCATGCATGTGATGATGTTATTGTTAATAATTTGATATTACCTAAATGTATTTTTGTTGCATTTTGCTAGGGACTTTGTTCTGTATCAATAAGAATATTAATGTTTATTTAAAGTTAGTTTTTTAAGGTGAGGGACGAGGTTACTTGTATTATAATTCTCTGTGTTGCTTCTTTTTGTGTACCTATGCAAATATTTCGACACCAATGTATTTTTGTTATGAAATAAATAACTTGAAACTTGATGGATCGACCCGTGCGGCAGTTATTGCTTAGCCACGAGCTCCTCTTCTTCAATACCAATATGTTTAGGTATAGTAAACTACTATTCCTGTAGGTACTATGGCTAAGACAAGTATAATCTGTACCAAAACTGTTTAATGAAAGACAGTTTAAACAAACCCTGTTCAGGTTAAATTCTTAAACAATCACTCACTAAAGGGAATTATTAACACATTCATCTGTATTCAGACGATTTTATCCTACGAATTATTGTTTAAACATCATTACCTACATATATTGTAGTTGTAGAATCATAGACAAAAATGAAGGTTATTATAATAACGTCCATTTGTTTACATTTTCTTCAAATAGTTTTGGAACAGACTTTCCACAAGTTGAAGTGCAAGTGGACCGGCTATATTAGCCGTAAAATTTTTAGTTACTTGGAAAGATTAATCTGCACCAGCGGGGTAATTGCGTAACACACTTATAATGTCAATTGATCGCAATGGGTTTCATTTTGACAGTTCACCCACGTTCATTGCGTTAGTTACGTTGTTGAGCAGACGAATGTTTCAAACCTATGAAGCTGATTAGTAATATCATTCAAAACTCGGATTGTGATTGAAAAGTGTGTTATACAAGGTGTTGGTCAGTCAGACTGGGTGCGTGCACATCCTTCACGAAACAATCGGACTTCTTAATCTCAACACTTTAACTTTTCTAAAGTGAAAAGTTAAAGTGTTGATATTAAAAAGCCGGATGTTTTCGTGTATTAAAAAGTCTGATTGTTTTGTGTCCTTCAACGAAATAATTGTGATTATTGAACCGTCGTAGAAGATTGATCTTGGGATCTGTGAAAGCTACACACGGTATGGGTTTTATCAGACCAGTCAGTGCTACGGGTGGCAACAGATCTAGAGCAACACTTTTACATGTGATCGAAATAGACCCAGAACAATTATTTCATACGCAAATTTTCAGTATTTCATGAAGGTACTTAATAGATGACGAGTTTTTATATCTGAATTTGACATCTGTTCCAACTATTTATATACCTACTGTACTCAAATATTATGTTAAAAAATCTGAATAGACTTCCGTTGCCGACTGTACCTACCTAACCTTTATGTCCGGTTCACATTATTCCAGTCCAGTGCTAGACTGGATCATATTGTCTACATTATTCCAGTCATTCGGTCACTCAGACAAAAAACAACAATGCGTGTTCACTGTTGAACGTTTAAGCCAGCATTGGGTTGCCATACTATTCCAGTGGAATGGGTGAGCTGGTATGAAAAAGTAGACCGTCAATCCAGTTACTGGATTTGATTGTTCACCGGAATGGGTACGATCTAGTGCATTCCAGTGCCAGTTCACATTATTCCAGACCCGCGATCGAAACCAGCTTCCAGCGCTAGTTTCGATCGCTGGTCTGGAATGCTACTGGAACAATGTGAACCGGACATTAGGAAAGCGATAAATTGAATGTTAAGAAAACAGTCATTTTGTGAAATCGATCGATTGTTTGGTAACTAATCCTTATCATGCAAATAACAAGTTTACAGAAATTTGTTAAGTAACTTGAAGTAATTTTATACTCGATTTAATAACTTAGAATCGATTACCGAATATTATGAAAATCGATGTAATTTTACGAGTTATCAAAATATTGACAAACAATTAACTATATAAGGTCAACATTTGTTTAGTTTTACATTGTATTCTTCGGTATTTATTGTTAATAGAAGCTAATTAAGTTAATAATTAATTTAAAATGTATTTTGGAAAGTTGTCGATTATTCTGCTGATCGTGTCGTGCGTTGTCGTAAGTACCTACCTTTTATAATTACGTATTATACCTTCAATAAAAATAAGTTGCAACTGCAACTACTTCTGGAAGGTTTCGTCTGGGAACACCAACCACCTACCACCGTATGTAGGCACCTGTCTTAGTCGATATGCAGCTAGCGGTGCTGTGTTCCAGGTTGATTGATGTGCCATTTCTGGCCAACCATATCGAACACGACACTAGTGCGGATTTCACTAACAAAATTGAACGCGTTCAGCACATCTAAACGCGTTCAAGAGCTGTCAACACTTTTGACACTGACAGCTCTTGAACGCGTTTTAGAAATGCTGATCGCGTTCAGTTTCATTGGTGAAATCAGGGCTTAATCTGTTATACAACGGGTTCGTTTTGATGTCCCATAACTCTTAAGGTTATATGCTATAAGTAAAAATGATACAACGTCCTAGAACAAGTGTTCCAAAATACATAGTTTCGAAGATAACATAACACTTGACTCTCGATGTGTATAACTAAGTTTCATTGATGAGTTCGAGCAAATCATTTTCATTCAAACCAATCATTCATAATTTAAAGCTAAGAAAATGCGACGCAGTAATTTTTTTTGTGTACAAAAAGTAGTCTGAATTTAGTTCATTTTGCTTCTATGTAGGTAGGTATTTAACGTACCTAAGGATGTTTTTCATAAATAATCGTGACTCGAATTATTTTGAATAAAAAAAGAATAAGTAAAGTATATTAATTTTCCTTTTTTTTGATACTTTGACATGGTCTCATTAATACCCTAGAGTTATGGTATATCAAAATGGAACACCATACAAGGTCTCATTTTTATTTACATATATGTTTTCCGTGTCAGCCATTATTAAGAAAAACTTTTATGTATTTCAGATCAACGCTCAAAGATCAACGAAAAGAAAAATTGCGAAATCAAAGAGTAAGATCAAGAAGTCTGGCCTACGGAACTTCGGATTGCCTGGATGTGGATGTCAGAATACTCTAATAGACATCATCAACTGTGGATGTCGGGGCCCTGTAATAGAACCTGCATACGCACCTGTGGCTTTACCCAGCCCTGGACCTGTAATTGACGTTCCTAACTACAGATATGCAGAGCCTATGGAAATAAACCCTCTAGGATGTCTATTCCCAACCATTGATATACCTAGCTACGGTGTTCTCGCATCATCCATGTCAGTACCAAGTATTGAGATCATAGCACCTGTTTTGGATGTTCCCTGTGGATGTTCGGGCCCTTGTGGATGTCCTGGCCCCAAATGTGGATGCAATAGAGTACCTGCTGTCAAACTCCCCGTGTGCCCTTATGGGTCTGTAGCAGCTATTGATGCCCCGAATTGTGGATGTCAAAGTCTGCAGCTTCCTACTTACCCTTATGGTATTAGTTCAGTCATTGAACTACCTTCGTATGGTCCTGTACCTGCCTGTGGATGTCAGGGTCCCTGTAGTTGTGCAGGCATACCAATGTCGTCTTGTGAATGTTTGGGCCCCTGTAGCTGTGCGCGTATGCCGTTATCCGCCTGTGAATGTATGGGCCCCTGTTCAATTGCTGCAATGCCGATATCGTCTTGCGGTTGCAGCGGGCCCTGTGGCTGTGCAGGGATTCCTGTAGCGTCTTGTGGTTGTAACGGGCCTTGTGGTTGCTCTGGAGTTCCAATGTCATCCTGTGGATGTTCCGGCCCCTGTGGTTGTGCAGGTATGCCGTTATCCGCCTGTGAATGTATGGGCCCCTGTTCAATTGCTGCGATGCCGATATCGTCTTGCGGTTGCAGCGGGCCCTGTGGCTGTGCAGGGATTCCTGTAGCGTCTTGTGGTTGTAACGGGCCTTGTGTTTGCTCTGGAGTGCCAATGTCATCCTGTGGTTGTTCTGGCCCCTGTGGATGTTCTGTGATGCCAGTGTCATCTTGCGGTTGCCCCGGCCCATGTGATTGTTTAAGTATAGCTGTATCATCTTGTGGTTGCTCGGGCCCCTGTGGTTGTTCAGGCATACCAGTTCAATCATGTGGTTGCGCTGGTCCCTGTGGTTGTGCAGGGATACCATCCTGTCCATCCTGTGGATGTTCAGGGCCCTGTGGATGTCTCGGCATCCAGATGCCGTCATATGGATGTCAGTTACCTACGATAGAGGTGCCATCTTGCGGATGTGGATGTGGTCTGCCCGGGTGTGGATGTAACCCCAAGCATTTACGTCAAGTTACTTTGCAACCACCTTTCTTGTGATTTTTTAATATTTAGGTATAAATTAAATTAGTGTAAATAAATGATGTGATATTAAAATAATTTGTTGTTTGTTTTCTTGTAAAACCTTCTTCATCATGAAACCATTATGGATACTGTTTTCCTGAGAGACTCAGTCTCACAAGGGCCTGATTTTTTTCCCAAAATATAAAAACCATTGCTCGTGAAAACGCTAAGGAAATCGCAACTAGAAAGAAAGAAAAATTAGTTTATTTGTCACAGAAACACAAAGTGCATACAAAAAGATAATTAACTCGAGTAGAACAATAAAACAAAATAGATTTAAATACACGGTTAATTTTAGCTCATTCTGGAACGATTGGGACTATTATTTTCAATAAATTACAATTTCAAATTCTTTTTCAATTAAAAAAAACACGAAAAATCTAATTTATTGTTTTTTTTTGTGAAATAATGAGAACTCGAAGTAACGCTTCCTTGCGATCAATACAATGTGTGTAAAACGTATCGACGAACGGCAACACTTGCGAACGGTACCCATTGAAAAATCCATTAATTGATCAGACAGCATAAAAACACATACGCAATAGATAAATAGGTACACAAATAAAAATACGAAAAGCGAATTCAGACTTTATTTCTTAACCGTAAACGGTAACAAATAGAAATTTCACCAAACTAGGTACAAGTTAAGTAGGTACGCAGTTTACTAAAATTATTCTGAGAAGTGTCCGACCGGACTTCAAAAGGATGCACAACCGAATTCCGTGGTTAAGTGTATAAAAATAAGGTCTTAATTCGGTCCAATATTTTCAAAGAAAAGGGCACCACCAACTTATAATGAACTCTATTCGACAGATAAAACGATTCATTTTTTCTGTTTACATTGCCTGCCTTTGTAGAAGCCGCCGCGCCGCGGCCGCAAGCAAGCATTGTCGCATAAAAATTGGTTAAGGCAGTATTCTTTTTATTTATCATAAATATGGTAGGTAGGTATGCTTATTAAGTACCTATTAGCTCGATTGGTCGACACTCGATTCAAGGCCTTAAATACAACTCCCAAGCGTACTCGTCGTGTCTAGTTGAAATGGGACGAGTAGTAGTGATTTCGTGATGCGAGAGTAGTAAATGAAATTTCAATTAGTTTCTCTCGTTTACGAGGAGATGTGATAGTGGTAAACACCGTGCGGTGCTTCCGATACAAACGAGAGATACGGAGGTGAATGAACTTACACCAACCTATCGTACCTACCAGAAATGAAATACCTACTTGCAGGTACTTACTTGCAGCCGGTTATTCGTCCAACGTCTGTTGACCCACCGCGAGCGCGCTGTCAACTGACTCGCACACGCACAGCTGTACCGCGCTACGTCATCACCGAGCGGATTGCGTACGATCTTGCGTTTATGAATGAAATAGTGGAAGCGCTACTAAGATTTAACTCGAAAGACAGAATAAAAGTGATAAATTTCTAACTCCTATATTAGATGTCTTAAAAAAACAATAACAATGCTAATAGTACCTATTAATCGTCTGGAGTCACTGTGTTTCGGGTCCAGAACGATTTAAAATTAATCGTGTATAATCCATTGATATGGTATAATCACGAGCACAAAACAGAAATAGTCGGCAAATTACTATTTTGGATCGTAGAAGAATGTTGCGCCTAATTGTATCTTATAGTCGGCCATAATCTTTTTAGTATAAAAATAGGAGCAAAAAGTCAAACAACAATTACTATGAAAGACATCTTATTTTTTTTTATTAGGCTTCCGTAGTAAACAAGGAACCCTTATAGTTTCACCATGTCCGTCAGTTTGTCTGTCTGTCCGTCTGTCAGTCCGCGGCTTAGCTCAGAGATTTTTAGTACTAGAAAGCTGTAATTTAGCATGGATATGCATATTAATCACGCCGACAAAGTGGTAACATAAAATCATGATTTTTTTTATGGGTATTTCCATTTCACGTAAAGTGAGGATGTTTTTTTTTTATCGTCTATCTCATGGTGTGGGGTATCGTGCGAAAGTTCGTTCAAAAATATTGTGAGTGTGATAAAACCATTTTTGGATTCAGGGATCCGTTTGCGAAATATTAAGCTTTAAAGTGCAAACTTTTCTTAGAGTCAAGTGTGTCCCCCCTACCAGCTAAATGGTTGGTTTTGGAAATGTGGAAAAATTCACAGTAGTATCTAACGAAATTAAAAGGAAAACTATCACAGTTAAGTAGGCTCTACAAGTTAACGAGTAACAATCTACCAACTTACATTTGCAGTTGCAAAAACATTTTCTACCATACATTCCGTATGAGAGAACATGTTTTTCAACTACAACGGTTAGAACCCTTCATTGTGCGTGTTCCGACACGCAATTGGCCGGTTTTTAAGAAGAAACTGCTCTTTCGACACCTTTTTAAACTTTCGGGCTGATTCGACGCATAAGTAGTCCGCTGATGAAAAGGCGGACGGTCTTTTCTCTTTCGAAAATAAACAGTATCTACTTAGAGATAACTCACGATTTGAATCGATTATGCTTAAGCAACATCACTCTATCTGACACTCGATTGCTGCAATGTATCAGATAAATAAAGAGATTTTTTTATAAAAACGTACTTATTTGAGATCACGAGTATATTCATTTGCATTGCGTAGAAAAGGTAAGACCATTTAATTTTTTGTGAT
The DNA here is from genome assembly GCA_947364205.1 of Agrochola lota. NCBI lineage: Eukaryota > Metazoa > Arthropoda > Insecta > Lepidoptera > Noctuidae > Agrochola > Agrochola lota. The sequence goes on along the minus strand of OX376245.1, from coordinate 10,319,461 downwards.
TTCTCTCTCAAGCACAATTAAAATATTGTAGATCCTAGATTAGTTACGCAGAATGTAGATATACGGTCTACTGTCGCCGTAATAAGCGGGCGCATCTGCGGAAAAAATATAAAGAAAAATATGCCTTCATAAACAAAAAAGGCGCATCTAGTAAGGCTCATTTTCCTTACTCCCTCCTTCTTCAGATGCGCCTCTATTACGTCGGCAGTATAGCTATATATGTTGTTTTGTCATTCACAAGATACCTAATTGATTTAGTTTTGTTCTTTTGTTTCAGAAAAAATGCAGTTCACATTTCCAGCACTACTTTTATACGTCACTCTAGCACCATCGTTAAGTCAAAAATTAACTCCAAATGCAGTAACATCACTTCTTCAAGGCATCCTATCACCGAAAAATACAGAACAAGTGATGCAAATGCTGTCAGCTGCAGCCAATAAAAAGAGGGCAATATCAAATGTGCCAGGGACAGACAACAGAAGATTTGCCATCGCTGACAATGTGCCAAGGACTGTAGTGAGAACTAAAGCTCCTAATAGGATGGCACTACTTGTACAAAGACCTCAAGAGACGTGTATGAAAAAAAAAGTAGTGGTTCAAAATTCAAATAATGTTATGGTACAAAATGGTAATCAGATGGTTTTACCAAAAAATATGGTCGTTCAAAGAAGAACTGAAGGGACTTATCCGAAAAATATGATGATACAAAATGATAGAGCAGCTCAACTGTCAAGAAATGTAATTGTAAGAAACAATGAAATGCCGAAAAGAGTGGTACAGAACAACGAATATGCTCTTAGAGTTCCACAAATGAGAACTCCTGAGGTTGTTCAGCAAAAAGTTTTCATAAATCCACAAATGAGACCGGAGGTCCAGCAAAAAGTATTGACAAGTCCACCTCAAATGACAGAATATGTGACAGTCCCTCAGCAAAAAGTTATGATTCGTAATGAAAATCCTTTCCTGCCAGCTGCTTCCCCTGTTTCGGGTTTCACAGCATTATCTTCAAGCTCTCTACCACCAGCAATGCCAAGATCTAGAGGACAGTATTTAAGGAAAATTCCGATCCCACCACCAACTTTGTGACTGAGAATAGGTGGGATAAGTAGGGATTCAGTTTGCAAACGATGATTTCTGATTAGTTAAGGTTATTTATTCTGTATTCTTATTTTGCAACGAATGGCTAATTTTGTCCAAGTTAAGTGTGTATTATGATCTTAGTTTTTAAGATACCTAATTTATTTGTATTTATGTTTGAAGAAATAAATTGATTGTACTGTAATTTTTAGTTTGTTTGTTAGTCACCGTGGCTCCAAAGGTAATTTTGCACTACATACATACATAAACTCACGACTTCTTCCCATGTCCATAGCGGATAGGCAGAACCTACAGAACTACTACGATCCTAACGTATTGGCCGTGCGCACTTTGGACGCGTTTTCGTTTTACTCGTGCGAACACATACGAACCCGCACGAACGATCCCGACCTTCCAAGTACTAATTGAGCGCGCAGACTGAGTGCGAGTTACTCGTACGTATACGTACGTATAGTTCCGACGTCCGAAAACAATCCGAATTTGTTGGGATTTTTCGTGCGTTCAATGCGATATCATCGGAACACTACCTATTTGACATATATATCATAATTTTACGTACGATACTAATTCGTGTCCAAAGTGCGCGCGGCCTTATGCACTAATTAAGTAGTTTCCAGTCGGGAACTGTAAGTAGCTTCTCCATGCATATTAACAATAAAACATGAAAATACGAAATCGTATTACTATAGGTGCAACTGTACGCAAACCTTTAGACGATCAAACACAAAAATTGTAGGATTATTTTAAAATATTCCACAGATGAACAAAGGAATGAAGGTTTCAGTACCTATAATGTTTTAAATAGAGTATTCAAAGTGGTTCTTCTAGTGGAATACTGCTATCTAATTACGCAACACATTTTCGATTTGCAATTGAGTCAAATTGGTTTCGTTTGACTAGAATTGCTTTCAATTTACAACTTTTTTTTCAAATCGAAAATGTGTTGCGTAATTAGATAGCTGGTGAATTTACTATAAAAACTAAATCAAAGACCTTTTGCCATGAGAAAAAGTTACAATAAAAACAAAACTTAACGGCATTACACAAATATTTTAACTGAAAATGGCCAGTTTGCATAATTATAAATTAGCAAAAGGAGGATGAATATACTTTGAAAACTGTTTTAATTTTAATTCATTGTAAAGCAATAAAAAAAAATAAAAAAATCTGCAACATCATGAATTTTATTTTATTTTTTATATAAATATTAATAGTAAATATCAGTAAAACTAGCCAAACAGGCAAGCTTGCGCCGCCGCCGGTTACGGTGCACGTCAATGATGCAACGGATCAAGTTACAGTTACCTAAGCTTAAGATTGAATATCACTTGCACGTTATAAAACGACAAGGTCTTATTATCATTGTGACAGCTAAGCCGGCTCACATGTGTAATGTAGTGTGCGAATAGTGTGGACGACATACAAACTCAACGCGAATCCCATATTTTCGGCTGCGACTACTGCGAGAGACTTTGTGTTCGCGCTAAAACGTATAGTCAATGGATTAGTGCGAGTGCCAGCCCGAGCGTTACATGTAGGTAATGATCGCAGAATTCCCACTACATTACATTACGCGTCTGGCCCTGCCCGGCTTTAGATAGATACTATTGAATTTTATATTTTCTGGGACTTTTTGTCATTTGTAGTACCTAAAACCAGCGCCTTAATTGCGTAACACACGATGAATCACAATCTGAATCATTTGGAAACAGATTGCTAATCCATTGCTTCAAAAGTTCTAAAAAAAAATAGCTCAATAACGTAAATAACTCAATGAATGTTGTTGAACTGTCAAAACAAACAAGTCAGTAAAAACAAATAAGTCTTAATCATTTACGAAAATGAGTTACACAATTAAATGTTAAAACAATTACAAGGTCGACGACTATACATGATACTCTTCCAATGCCTTGTACACAGTCATCATCTTCCTGCCCTTGTTCCATGTAATGTGGGGTTGGCGCACCACGTTTTCTTCCACTCTCACCTGTACAGTTCTTTTCGTTTTTTGCCACGGACTTCCGAAATTAAAGTTATTTTTCACTTTGTTGTATTTTTTTTTTGTAGAGGTAAAGTTTTTATTTTAGGCTTTTTAGTTGTGGTACCCATCCCACAAAAATACTAATACCACTACCTGCTATGTAATTAACAGTGACAGAAAGTTATTATAACATCATCCACATAGGCTAAGTGGGAAAAATACGTGTTATTGAAGCTTACTCAAAAAGTAGCCAAGCAAAGTTTATAACATTTCTATGGGATCACTCACTGCTCAAGCTTCCTCTGCCAAATGAAAAAAAAAAAACTCATAATCGGTCAAGAATTGGCGAAATTATCGAAGGACAAACATACAGACGAACATAGAACCTTCTCCTTTTCGGAAGTCGGTCTTCTTTTCGTGTGGTTAGTGACTAACCTGGTGTCAGACTTTTAAAGCCGCCCATGGGCCTCTGACTTGGCTTCACATACGTCCTCGAGAAATATCTCTCAGGCATGCCGGTTTCCTTACGATGTTTTTCTCCACCGTTTTTAAGCAGTTGATAATTATACAATACGCACATGAATCCGAAAAGTCAGAGGTGCGTGTCTTGGGTTCGGACTTAAGCGAGACCTATGACTTGGCAGTCTGACGGTCACACCACTAGGCTATCACTGCTCTTTGGAAGTCGGCTAAAAAGGATTATAATTCATGGAGATTCTTTGTTAAATCTCGTGCTGCCGTTTCGCCTTGAACCTCTCGGTAGGTACTCTGGTACTTCTGGTAGGTACTCTTTTCAATATTTCATAAAGCTTGCGAAAAATGTACCAAATTCTATCCAAGGGCGTATTGAACAAAAAAGAAAATAATGAACAAAATAATTTATTTACCTAAATACATATATAACTTAAATGCAAGGAGGTGGAATAGGTATCTTCTTCAAATACTGGCATCTACTGCAAGTGTTGGCAGGTGGCAACAGAGGAGAAAACGGCGCCATCGCTGATATTGGCGACGCCACTGGCATGAACGGATTAGGCAATGGGAAGCCAGCTGGAAACGCAGCTTCGTACGCTTCCAAGCAACCACAGGGTGCTTTTGCCACAGCTCTTGGCACGGCTGCAGGGACTGGCAATGTAGCGGGATTGCCACACGGGCAGCCTGGCATCATAGCTGGTACTCGTGGGTATGGTGCGAAGATTTGGGCTTGAGCCTGTGGATAAAAAAGAGTACAATTAAGTTGTAGATAAGGAATTCTCTGGTTTGCTGTTTTGTGGAAATAGGCTAGACTTGGCAGAAAAATAATTAAATACTTACGGCAACTAAAATAGAGAATGCAACGATAATAATAGAATTCATCTTGAATTAGTTCACCACTTATAAGCACTGTGATTAACTAAACAAAACTATTGGTTTAAGTACTAAATTATTATCAAAACTTTTGTAATAGAACAATCGCAATTTTCATCATTAAATTGATGGAAATTGCGATTGTTCGATCGTGATAAAAGTGAGTATTTCAAACACCTAATAATTACGTTATAATAATTGTTGATAAGGATTTTCATTATCCTTTTATCGATAAGACCAAGCCATCCCTTAAGTAAGAATAGGCCTCTCATTGTACGGAAATCCTATGCAATTCCAGACCAGCTTATACTGGCCATGTCTAGCTTTATATGTGTAGCCGTGCCTACCTACAGAGCTACATTAGGTAACAATCAATCTGCTGTTTCCCAACTATTTTGAGGTATGCTTCCGGTCTAACCGGATCCAGATGAGTAACAAGTATTTTACATGGAGCGACTGCTTATCTGATTTCCACAACCCAGTTACTGGGTAACACGATACCCTTTGGTAAAACTGGTTGTTAGACTTTTTGGCTTCAGACTACCAGTAACGACTGTCAAAGATCTACGAATGACAGCCGGGATCAACGGTTGAACGTGCTTTACGAGGCATGGAGGGGTCTTGATAAACAGGGTGCTGGATAAGCAGGGTCCGGGGCCGTCTGCTACGTGTTTAGGCCCAATACTAAGACCCAGCCCACATCCATTTTTTAAAATGACTTCTTAAATTTTATTCAAAATTCGTCGTTGCTCAATCTTCAAACGTCAATAATTTCATTTACATATAACAAAACTGTTTTTTTTTTTCATTAAGAGTATTTGAAAAAAAAAACTGTGTAATGGATGTTCACCCATCCACGAACCGACCGCGGTAAACGTAGCTTAACCTTCGAGCGACCCGTGGGGCTGTTATCATTTAGCCACGAGCTCCTCCTAGCTACATCAGGTAACAGAGAACAATAAATAAATAGCCAGCATGATAAGTTCAGTGGATGAGAGTACGGTACGTTAAAAAAAAAAAAAACAATCACAAAATGAACGTCAGAAGCTAGGTGCACAGTTCCAATTGGTCGTTTCCTATGGAGAAGAGCCGGCAAGAAACTCCACGGTTACTCTTTTACAAATAATTGTCCTTTACAATATTTTAAAAGAACAGTGTTAATAGGTATGGGAGGACAGTGTAGGTCTTTCAACAAGTACTTAACGAAATAGAAAATGGTTAACAAATCTACAGTCCACTAAGCCTACAACGTTCTCACAAAATGGAAAATAATCTATTTAAAAAATTTAAAAAATCTAATAAAAATAAAAACCTATTTTAAACAAAATTACATGATTGCAACAACAACTGACAACTGTAACAAATCTGAATAAATAACATGTCCACAAAAGCCACTAATAAAGAGATGAAATTATATAAATTTAATATTTAATTTTATGGATGTTTTTTTTTTTTTTTTTTTTAAGATGGGATGTTATCAAATAACTTCTCCCACTCTGGGCGGAGCGGGAGGGCGTGTCTGACTCTTACTGACTAAAACCCACCCGTGTTCCTTCAGTGTTGCCTGTACGTTGCCAGCGGCCACGGTATCACCTTCGGACTTCGGCGACCCCGGCAGGCATCGATCGTAGCAGACCTCTTCAGTTGTGCTGACATCTCTTTGAAGCGCGCGTTGAACACAACGCGCCGTCGACCCGGGCCTGGTCCTTATCGGACGGCGAGCTACCCATTGCTCACCGCCCGCAAGCCCGCGCCTACGGTGGCCGGGAATCGGCCTGCGATTCCCGACGCCCAGGGCGTCTCCTACGGCGGCTAGGGCGTGAGAGCGCGAATTTTGCCTCTCCCTCACGCGTTCCGCCTCCTTCTTCGTGAGCATTACTGTTTCGCAGAAGGAGGTGATGGCTTCCCACTCCCTCTCGCTCTGTACCATGGCCCGGACCAAGGGCGGACGCGAGAGAACACTGCCGCGGATATTTTATGGATAGCTGGTTCGATCCTAAATAATTTTTTGGATGACCTACAGATAGTTGTTCCGGGGCCCTGGTTTAGTATGTTTATATTATAAAGAGTGTTTTTGTAGTGTAGATCAAATGATGTACCTCATCACCTGCCTAGATTTTCCCCTACTACGTAGAGGTCGGTTTCCAGTCTAACTGGATGGAGATTACATGTACTTAGTAAAATAATGGTACACTACAGGGTGTATTATCCACGGCAAGGCCATGATTTTCAAACCTTTCCAAGTTTCTTTGTGACGTAATAATTTATCTAATCGACATATCAATGCAATATTAAGTTTTACATAATAATTGATGTTAAAGATAGCGTTTACAGATAAAATATTCATACTTAAACAGTTGTAGAGGCAAGTTTTAGCTATCCATAGAATCAGTTAGTGGTGGATAAGGTTTAAATACTTTGTTTAGATATAACTAAAATATAACCAAATTAAAAGTTTGTTAAAAAAAGACGTATTTAAAGTTGTAAAAGTCGGAGAAAATCAAACATAGAGAGTGCCGAGTTACAACCCTTATTTAATTGTTGTTACTACAATTTCAAACTTACAGTTTTCGACTGAATAAAAAAATGGCTTTAATGATGAACATTTTTGGTGTGTTGCTGATTCAAACTGTATTGCTGAATGTAAGTATTTATTACTATTTAATCCAAAATAATTTATACAGGGTGTTAGGCAGACGGTTGAACATACGAAAATGGCGGATGCGTGGGGCCTTCTGCTACGTATTTAAGCCCAGGCCACACAGATTTTTTAAATGATTAAAAAAAAAACGAAGTTCATCGTTGCTCAAACTTCAAACGTCAATAGTCTCATTTAAAAATAACAAAACTGGCAATTTTTCTTTTCGTCTACTATAATTGTAGAATCTTATAGAATTCGTATTTGACGCAAATGATTGCTAGAAAATCAAATATACAGAATGCCCGACTTAGTCTTAGACGTAGACTTAGAGTGATAGAGCAGTTCTAATTGTCTGTTCTACCGGCACATACAATATGCACAATTTCTTTAAAAAAAACTAGAGCAATTCGTCAATTTTACTACCCGGGCGTTTTTTCACGTAACTCTACATTTGCGAAAAGTGATATTAATAACATGCAAAAAAATAATTTTAAATTTATAAGATTCTACAAATTATTCTAGATGCAAATAAAATAAATGTTGCCAGTTTTGTTATTTTTAAATAAAATTTTAAAAGTCATTTATAATCCGTGTGGATGACCCAGGGGTCATGATAATGGACAAAAACACGTATCAGACGGCTCCACCATTTTCCTATGTTCAACGGTCTGCCTAACATCCTGTATATAGGTTCATAAGTTACCAATAAGGTACATTATAATCAGTCAATTATCTATATCTTGACGAGAGACGAGAGAGAAACTACATTAAATAATCGCGGTCGCTAATATTGCAATTAGGTATCACCTACTTGACAGTTCCGGACTTCATACAGAAGGCTGCGCTAAATGGTGACATGAGGCGAGTGTGAGTGTGAGAACATGCGCGAAAGTTCGCAGAGCCTATGTTCAGACCTGTCAAGTTGTATCGGCCGTATTGTAACTATGGTGTGTTACTCGCAATCCAATGAGGCCATGGCCCTGCTTGATGTCATCCCAAGTTGCCATTTACGACACCCATGAGTATAAAAAAATATTCTAATAAAGTTCTTATTTATTTTCAGAACGTTTTCGCCCAATACAGAGTCCAGAACTCGCCATGCGGACCACATATTCAAAACGTTCCCTACAGCCAACAACAGCCTCCATTAATAAACTCATTAATGTCAACATACGCATCAAATATGCCTTTCGTTGATAAACTAAACACCATTGCAGCCGTGATTCAAAAGTTACCGCCAAAAAATCCAGGAATGACTCAAAAAAGGATCTATATGGCAGAGGCATTGAAAAAGACAGCCTTGGAGAGTTTAATGTATGCTGCCAATGCTTATAAATATTCACAGCAGGCTGAAGGCCGAGTTTCTTTGCCACAACCTCAAATGACAGTTGGGAATGACGTTTTAGCTAATAGGGCGGTAAATGTCAGATATGACAGGTATACTTGATTTGAGGAAAAAAACATTCGTGTTTATTTTAGAATAAGATTTTGTTGTAAATTATTTAATGGGATTAAATTATTTCTTTGATTGTTATTAGTTTTTTGTATTTATATTTTACCATACCTCAGTCAGCTACGTTCAATAAAATCTAGGTACCTACCAACTTCTATAGTGAATAGATGCCTAATGTTCTATACGTTAGAAAAACCTACATTTTTTAAACATTAATGTCCTCCGATTCCAGGAGGTCTTTATTCTATGACTTCTACCAACAAATGAAGAATTTTTCAAAGTATTTTTTCTGAAAACTATTTCAACTTGACTTTAAAAAGGTTGCTTTAAAAAAATACGAAAAATACTGGTGACATGTTGAAAACTAAATCAAAAACCATTTAAATTGAGAAAAAAGATATATAAAGAAGAAAACATATTGGCATTGCACAAATATTTTGACTGAAAACCGCCATACTTTGTCGGCCTCATGGAGGATGAATATAAAGCTGAACTAAAATAAATGAAAGTTTTTATAGATTATATAAGTAAAGATAATCAAATTCTACGGAAAAACCCATTATTTGTTCCGTAGAATTCGATTATTTTTTAATACTGAAGTATCCGTGGAATTAATAATTTTATTTTCATATTGGTAAACTTAAAAACTATTTTAAAAGCTTTTATTTAACTTCACTTATATGTATGTCCTGGAATAAGAAGAAGAGGAGCTCGTGGCTAAGTAACATCAGCCGCACTGGTCGATCCATCAGGTTAAGCTACGCTTGCCGGGGTTAGTCAGTGGATGGGTGACCATCTTTACATACCGAGAACCCTCCGTGCCTCGGAAAGCACGTTAAGCCGTTGGTCCCGGCTGTCATTCGTGGATCTTTGACAGTCGTTACGAGTCGTCAGAAGCCCGAATGTCTGACACCAGTCCTACCAAAGGGTATCGTATTACCCAGTTAGTTGGTTTGTAGAGGTCAGATAGGCAGTCGCTCCATGTAAAATACTGGTATTCAGCTGCATCCGGTTAGACTGGAAGCCGACCCCAACATAGTTGAGAAAAGGCTAGGCAGATTGATTGTATGTATGTATGTATGTCCTGGAATATTGCAATCAATATTTCACCCACTTCCACTGAAGCTATCGGGCTGAAATTTGACATACGTGTTTGGTTCTCGTGACAATGCATGATTACATAAAAGCTTTAAAAAAAAAAGCTTTTTATAAACTTATTATTTATTTATTATTAAATAGAAATATTACAGTAATACAAACCAAATAAGGATATCGACTTTGAAGTCTGTTTTACACGAATACTTATGTATATCATTATTATTTCTTTCAATGTCGCTGTCTTATCCATTAATACAAAACTTTTCAGGCAGGCAACGCTCTAACTAAACGTCTTATAAAAATGTCGAGACAATATCCGCCAAATAAAAGGTTTTCCAGAGCTTTTGTCCTTCCTCCAAGGTCTAACTTTGTTGCGAAGGTCGAGGTCATTCTGTCACCCTGAATGTGACCTTGCGTCAAGGAAATGTTTTCTGCCGACCTTGAAACGAGGACGCTTCGGTCTCAATATTATACAGACAACAGCCTTGATATAATTCAATGGATTACTAGGGGTTTTTGGGGCAAAGCCTTTGGTGGAAGTTTCAGACAATTTATTGGATAATTATTTACATAATGTAGCATGAAATAACTTATTTCATTGAAGTGCCTTTTCGACATGTTCAAGACGTTGAATGTATGAAACACAATAACGTTTTATTATCAAATCTGGAGGTATATACATGTTTTAAAAATTAATTGATTTGTTTGGATTTAGAATTTTGTTGTCATCACAATTTTAAAATGATGACCTTGTACCTTTTTTTCCTTAATATCGGTTCTTCTTCTTAAGGGCGATGGCTGTCTAAATTGAGTAGGCCCAGGATTTGGCTATAGCCAAATTGTTTTCCTTATAACACATTGAATAGTTAAATAATTATAATAGGTACCCAAGAGTACCTTCCTACTTCGTCAAAGACGGCGATATTATTGTTCTCTTAATAAAAATTAAAGAGGGTCCCATTTTAACTCTGACTTTTTTGTTTTGTTATTTGAAACCGTGCTTTGGAAGCAGATCTGGCCGGTTACGTAAATAAATATTGTTTTGTTGTTGTTGTTGGTTGATTGGCTCGTTGGTCTAGTGGGCGCTAGCACTAATGCTGTGCATGAGGTCCTGGGTTCGATTCCCGGGTTGGCCAAAGTGTTATTGGGTTTTACCATCTGGAATTTCTCAGTACCAGCCCAGAGTCTGGATTTGTGCCTGGTTGCTGGCAATAGGCTCGCCCCCTATTACATGGGACTTAAACATAACTGGCAAAATGTGGGCGTACCTGGTACAGGTACATATGGGCGCCAAACCATTATTTGATATTAATGATAAGCTTGTTTTGATTATTTTGCACTTGATCTGACTGCCATGATATTTATTTAAAATATTGTGGTTTCCGGTCGAATTTATAAGTTTATATTATGTTACCTACTTCCTTTTGATTTATTTAAAATATTGTGTTTCCGGTTGACTTTATTTTAAGTTTCTATGTTGGTATTAAGGATTTATCTTGACATCCGCTTGAATTATTTAACATTGTATAGAGTTAATATTATTATGGATTTATCTTGATATCCGCTTGAATTATTTAAAATGTAATTTCCTTTAGAGTTTATATTATTAAAGGACATAATTTGACTCATATATCCGCTTGATTTATGTAAATTGTTTCTGGCGGTAAAGTTTCGCGCTAAAATTTGGCGGCAAAGTTTGGCGGTAATTTTGTGTATAAATACTGTTGTAATATGAATGGAAAGACATTCTTTGTGAGCTGCTCATGGAATAAACACCCTAAGTTGAAGTAAGGTATTTTCTTTGTACTCTCTTAAATATTTTCCTGCTATTTCCTATTGCTGTGTATTTGTGTGATATATTGGTACAAACCAATATGTGTGACTCTGGCAACGACGACGCTGATGCGCCGACAGCAGCGGTGGGATCCACCTCGCCCCTACTGAGGTCTTCTGGATTCCGGGTCCGCAAACCAGTGCCGACCGCCCAGCCAGACCCAACTTTCTCGATGGAGCAAGTGATGAGTCTGGTGACATCAATCACGAAGCAAGCCACATCAAGCGCCGTGGCCGCAGCGCTGTCTGCTACTCCAGCGCCTCCACGGGATCGCGGCAATTTCTACCTACCGCCATTCGATCCCGATGTGCGCTCACATGACATCAGGGACTGGTGTGTCAATGTTGACCAAACCATTACAACTATTGGCATATCACCGCATGAAGCTCGCATGAAGGCAATACTGCAGCTGAAAGGAAGAGCGAAGACTTGGGCTGATACGTGGTCCCTTCAATCCACCACGTGGGAGCAAGTTAAGCAAGACCTGATCCAGACGTTCGGCGAAGAGTTCCGGTATGCTGACGACGTCCAGCGGTGGCGCGACTACACGTCGGAGCAGGCGAGCAGCTACGCGGACTACGCAACCACGGGATGGACGCTGTTCAAGAGAGTGCGGCCCGAAGCTGCGGACACCGAGGTAATTGATGCTCTTATCACTGGTATCTACCCTGATTTTGTGAAATGTGAATTGTTACGTAATACGCCTGACTCTTTGCCCAAATTAGTTTCCGTTCTGAAAACTTTTCGTAAGCGTGACCGACCGAAAAATGACAGTACTGACAAAAATCATCTCAACAAAAAACCCCGGCTTTTGGAAACCCATGAGTCGTTATTAAGTCAGTCGCCAATGTGTTTCAAATGTATAAAACCTGGTCACCGAGCTCGTGACTGTAAGGAAAAAACAACACAAAATACAGACTCTAATATTTCCGCAAAATCAGCCTCTCAGGTTACGCCAGAAAACCGTAAGTTCATTGAATGTAACTATTGCCATAAAAAGGGTCATTTAGAGAAAACTTGTTCCCGTAAGCAAAATGACGAAAGATCGAAGTCAACCGATCTAAAATCCAAATAAATCTAAGTAAATTTTTGTGGTCCTATAAATCGTTGCACGACTACCGTCAAAATTGGAGCTAATTCGTATCCTTGCCTATTTGATTCCGGCGCAGATTGTTCGTTAGTACGTAAACGCATTTCTGGTTCGATTCCGGGTAAAAGGAAGACTGTCAATACAGTTTTCAAGGGAATAGGCGGCGTGAATGTCATGTGTACCCAGAGTATCTCGGCTATTGTCGAGATCGATCAAGTTAGTGTAGAATTAGAACTATTTGTTGTCGAAGATCAACAAACCCAGTTTAATATTTCAGTTGGCTATGATTTAGTGCAAATTCCGGGTCTTACTATCACATTAATAGATAAAAATATGACTGTCTCGAGAAATATTATTATTAATGAATGTTCTTTAGCAGAGTCGGAAATAAAACTAAATACCGACCTTGCTGACCCTACCATATTAGAAAAATTACATTTAATTTTAAACAAATTTAAAGACAATTTCACTTCTGGTAATAAAGTTTCTGAGGTAAAAACTGGTCAATTGACTATTAGACTAAAGAATTAAGATAAAATTGTTCAACGTAGACCCTACAGATTGTCGCCAATGGAACGCGAAAAAGTCACAAGACATTTTAAACGATCTTAAACAAAACGGTATAATCCGAGACAACTCATCCCCTTTTAGTAGTCCCATTGACTTTCGGGAGTTAAATGCAAACTTTTCAATTTGATATTGAGTATAGGAAAGGTGACAGGCTTTCTCATGCCGATTTTTTTAGTCGAAATCCCGTAGCAAGCCCCTATAAAATTCCAAAAGATAATATTTCGTTGCAATTTTCAGTAAATGCTTCTACGCTTGATCATAACTGGCTCCTAATAGAACAAAAACGTGATACAGTTCTTAAAAACCTAATTGAACAACTTAATTCCGATACTATCCCAAAAGACATTGCGGATACTTATGTCATATCGCAAGATAAATTGCTTAGACGTAAAGTTCAAATAGAAAATAAAACTCGTAAACTTATTATTGTGCCATGTAATTATAGATGGAATCTGATTTCTTACTATCATGATAATCTTCAACACTTCAATTGGGAAAAGGTTCTAGCTAAATTAAGAGAGCAATATTGGTTTCCCCATATGTCAAAATTAGTTCGAAGGTTTACTGAAAATTGTGTTAGTTGTAGAATTCGCAAAGGTATGTCGGGTGCTAAACAAGTTACCCTAAATCCTATAGATAAAATTGCAGTTCCCTTTGACACCGTACATGCCGACATAACTGGACGTATGAACGGTAAACGTAATAACGCTGAATATGCCTTTGTATTTATTGATGCCTTTACAAAATATACTCATTTAATTTATACCAATGATCGAACCGCTGATACAGCCATATCTTGTTTGCAAGAAGTAATTTCTATTTTCGGCACTCCAAATAGGCTCATAACAGATCAGGACAAAAGTATGACATCATCTGATTTCAAGAATTTTTGTAATCGTTTCGGTATTCAACACCACGTAGTAGCTAAAGGTGCTAGTCGGGCAAACGGTCAGGTAGAACGTATTATGAAAATCATCAAAGATAATATGTCAGTTATAGAGCTTAATAAACAGTGGCATACTGCTATTCGAGATTTACAGTTGGCTATTAATTCTACCGTTTCTAAAAGTACGGGAAGATCTCCCATTGAGTTGTTGTTTGGGAAAAAATGTTCGCCACCGGGTATTAAGCTCTTACAAATCGATAATGATGAACCAATTGAAGATCTTAATACTGTTAGATCATTATGTAAATTAAGGATGGACGAGCGATCATTTCGGGACAAGTTAAGATTTGACAAAGGTAAAGCTCAAATCAAGCCTTTTGAAAAGGGGGATTTTGTCTTAATGCATAAGCATGAAAGACATACGACTAAACTTGGTCCTAAATATGAAGGTCCTATGGAAGTTTTAGAAGTATTGCCTAATAATCGCTACAAAGTAAAGCATGTCAATTTAAGGGGATGTTCCGTAAAAGATCGCTAGTCATGATTTTTTGAGACCAGCACCTCTGGCTCAAAATGATCCATTTATGGATGACAATGATAATGAACCAACCGTATGGGCGGATGATTTGTAAATTATATCTTAGCTACTCCACCTTCCTCCCTATTACACTGGCTGGCCACCATGTGTATCCTTTTTCCTGGTCTTAGGGCTATATCCCAGGCGGGTGATGCCATGAAATATGGCTAGATCCAAGGCGGGTGATGCCGTGTTAGGGGGCTATATCCTAGGCGGGTGATGCCATGAAATATGGCTAGATCCAAGGCGGGTGATGCCGTGTTAGGGGGCTATATCCTAGGCGGGTGATGCCATGTAATATGGCTAGATCCAAGGCGGGTGATGCCGTGCTAGGGGGCTATATCCCAGGCGGGTGATGTCATGTGATATGGCTAGATCCAAGGCGGGTGATGCCGTGTATTTTTGGCTAAGCCCGAGGTCGATGCCGTTGCCGTGATCTATAACGTTTTACAGCGCAGAGAGCGCGCTGGATCAGAATGGCCGTATGGGCGCCAAACCATTATTTGATATTAATGATAAGCTTGTTTTGATTATTTTGCACTTGATCTGACTGCCATGATATTTATTTAAAATATTGTGGTTTCCGGTCGAATTTATAAGTTTATATTATGTTACCTACTTCCTTTTGATTTATTTAAAATATTGTGTTTCCGGTTGACTTTATTTTAAGTTTCTATGTTGGTATTAAGGATTTATCTTGACATCCGCTTGAATTATTTAACATTGTATAGAGTTAATATTATTATGGATTTATCTTGATATCCGCTTGAATTATTTAAAATGTAATTTCCTTTAGAGTTTATATTATTAAAGGACATAATTTGACTCATATATCCGCTTGATTTATGTAAATTGTTTCTGGCGGTAAAGTTTCGCGCTAAAATTTGGCGGCAAAGTTTGGCGGTAATTTTGTGTATAAATACTGTTGTAATATGAATGGAAAGACATTCTTTGTGAGCTGCTCATGGAATAAACACCCTAAGTTGAAGTAAGGTATTTTCTTTGTACTCTCTTAAATATTTTCCTGCTATTTCCTATTGCTGTGTATTTGTGTGATATATTGGTACAAACCAATATGTGTGACTCTGGCAACGACGACGCTGATGCGCCGACATACACCTCTGCCCTACCCTTCGGGGAGACAAGGCGTCATGTTATGTGTCTGTGTTATGTAAATTATTGTTTCGTTTTGTATTTTTTTTTACATTAAATGTCTTTGATTGGTATTTCGTATGTAATACAGCTAGAATTTTATTGATACCAACATTTATTATGTATTTCTTACATAATTTACATAAAATACAAAGTTTAACTATATTTTAAAGTTTGTACAGGATAGTAGGTACTTAGTTATGGCTGCATCCAAACTCAAAAAGTAGTTACGTAATTAGTAAACTTAACAAAACTAAATCCCATACAAGCGAGAAAAACATAAAAATCACGTAGTTGATGATAAAGATATGATAATTATAAAACTCGTCTTTAATCGAGATAAAACGCATATTCTTAATATAATCATTAAAATATCGATAAATGTATCTATATAACTAGTAACTGCATAGATTTTAGTTGCACAATAATAGAGGTAGTAATGAGAACTGAAATCTTAAGATGATTTTAAAAGTTTTTAGTGTTCTTCAACTTATTATAATTCAGGTAATGTTTTGTTCAAATATTTCAGTTTTAAATAATTTAATTCATGTTTTGTCAAATAAGATTAATGGATATTTTTAGAATTTACCAAAACAAAAATCAATATTATACTAGTCGATTTAATATGTAAAAATCTGGACGTGAATAAGTACAGTGAGCTGTCAAAAGTGTAAATCCTAGTAGAATGGCTCACAACAAGCTCACTTCACCAAATTTTTCACGTTGAGATGTTACAGAATGCATCGCTGCTGATCCTTTCAATTGTGATCGCTTTAAAAATCAACTAGTTTAAGCACTTATCTATTTTGTTATTTTTGTTCCCAGGTCATTTCTGCAACTCGAGATCTGTCTAGCCAGAATGTATTAAATTACTTAGGAAATACGCCACTGGCAGAATATGGCAGATCTAGAAGACAGATCGATAACCCAGTTGGTTCTTCAGGAAAGGATTTGCCATTAAATGGTTTTGCCAATAGTTTGCCATTTAGAAATGGCATGCCGTTTGGCAATTTACCTCGTGGCGGTGGATTGACAAACAACTTTGGATTACCAAATAATGAGTTTAGTAATGGATTGCCAAACAGCTTTGCACTTAACAACGGAATGACATTGCCAAATAATTCACCATTTAATTTTCCATTTCCTTATAAGAATATTGCGCCACAGAACGGACTACAACCAAAAGTAAATGGCATAAATATTAACGGATTACCTTTTAATATTCCAAAAGGATTGCCAAGTTTTAATAATGTGCCAAACGCATTGCCAAGTTTTAATAATGTGCCAAACGCATTGCCAAGTTTTAATAATGTGCCAAACGGTTTGCCAAGTTTTAATAATGTGCCAAATGGATTGCCAAGTTTTAATAATGTGCCAAATGGCTTGCCAAGTTTGAATTATATGCCAAATGGTTTGCCAAGTTTTAATAAAGTGCCAAATGGTTTGCCAAGTTTTAATAATGTGCCAAACGCATTGCCAAGTTTTAATAATGTGCCAAACGGTTTGCCAAGTTTTAATAATGTGCCAAACGCATTGCCAAGTTTTAATACTGTGCCAAACGGTTTGCCAAGTTTTAATAATGTGCCAAATGGATTGCCAAGTTTTAATAATGTGCCAAATGGCTTGCCAAGTTTGAATTTTATGCCAAATGGTTTGCCAAGTTTTAATAAAGTGCCAAATGGTTTGCCAAGTTTGACTAATGTGCCAAACGGTTTGCCCAGTTTTAATAATGTGCCAAATGGATTGCCAAGTTTTAATAATGTGCCAAATGGCTTGCCAAGTTTGAATTATATGCCAAGTTTTAATAAAGTGCCAAATGGTATGCCAAGTTTGAATAATGGGTCAACTGTTTTGCCAAGTTTGAATAATGCGCCAAATGGCTTGCCAACTTTGAATTATGTGCCAAATGGCTTGCCAACTTTGAATTATGTGTCAAATGGTTTGCCAAGTTTGAATAATGTGCCAAATGGTTTACCAAGTTTGAATAATGTGCCAAATGGCTTGCCAAGTTTCAATAATGTGCCAAATGGTTTGCCAAGTTTGAATAATGTGCCAAATGGTTTCCCAAGTTTGAATAATGTGCCAAATGGCTTGCCAATTTTAAATAATGTGCCAAACGGATTGCCAAGCATTAAAAATCTGCCGTTCCCCAATAAGTTCTTAAACATAAATAATCTGCCAGTTGGACAAAACATTTTAAACTTAAATAATTTACCAGCTGCTAACTCATTGCCAAATATTAATAACATTCTGCCCATTCCTAATGGTTTGCCAAGTTTTAATAACTCACCTTGTGATAGCGCATTACCACCTTTATCGCTTAGCAACGGGCTGCCACTAAATCATTTGCCAAGTGGCAATCTATTGTCACCAATAAACAATCAACTGCCGTATCTTAATAACTTTCGAATAACTGAAATTGGTATTGGAAATGGTGTATCAGACATCAACAGATATCCCCGTAATTATTTGCCAGATGGCAATATTATGTTACCTAATACTAATCATTTCCAAAATGGCTATGGATTGGAACAGCAAGTTGCAGATGAACAGTCAAACATAAATAACTATCAAAATAACAATGGATTTTCAGACATGACGAATACGCCTCCTGCTGGTACATTATTGAGTAATGTGCCAGCTAATAACAGATTGTTAAGTATTAAATATTCTCCTTATAGTAACGGCGGCGTGAGTAACTTTGCTATTGAAGCACAAGATGTTAAAAATATGCAATTAAACAATGGACTGCCAGATATCAGCAATTTTCAAAACTTCAACGTAATACCTGCCAATGAACAAAGATTTGTTACTAATGTTCCTTTTAATAATGGTGTTGCAGATGCCATTAATTTTCCAGCCAATACCGCTATGCCAAATGCAAATAGCAGACTGCTAAATGCCATCGACAATGGCATGCCACTTTCTAATGGAGGACATTTAAATGACATATTGTATACTAACAATGGCATGGAAGTCAACATGCCAGAGACATACGTACAAAATAGTGATGGTAACGGATTTTCAAGCAACGATTTCCGGTTTGGCAATGTTCAGGTGCCAATCAACAACTGGCATTATGATTTTGTAGAGGAAAAGATGCCAGCAAACCAGAATTTACTGCCTGAGGGAGTGCAGATGTTTTCAAATGTGCCAAACGATTACCAGTCAGTTTTGATGCCTAATCATTTGAATTTGGCACAGGAGTTAATCAAAAATTTGCAAATAGAAGGTAATATGCCATTTTTAAATGGCTTGCCAGTTGCTGGAATTACTGAATCAGTGACTGTGTTAAATGGTCCATATATTAAATAGGATTTTAACATAGTGTGTTTCTGTAAATAAAAAAAATATTTATTTTAGTTGAGTTATTAAAGGATTTTGTTATGTAATTAGTTGTACCTGAGAAGTGAAGTAATTTTTTATAATTTCACATTATTTATTTGTTATTGAAAATACAAATCATATAAAATAAATTGTTTTTTTTTAACCATCTTTTCTAGTTTTCGTATTTTAGCAAGAAACAATTTATTCACAGTTGCAAAAAATACTTCCCGGAAGCATAGCAGAGTTTATTCTATACATCGGGACATTATTATATTACTACATTACTGTAAAATATTACAGGCTGATATTATTTTGAATGAATATCAATCAATCTGCCTAGCCTCTTCCCAGCTATGTTGTAAATGGTGGCAGCAATAAGAATATTTTACGTGGAGCGACTGCCTATCTGACCTCCACAGTCCAATTACTGGGTAACACAATATCCTTGGGTTAGACTGGTTGTCAGACTTGTGCTTCTGAAGACCCGTAACCACTGTCTAAGATCTACGAATGACAGCGGCTGGGACTGGCTTAGCGTGCTTTCTGAGGCACGGAGGAGTCTCGATATGTGCGCCTCGTGAAGTCCTTCGCACGAGCCGCGGCAAGCGGGGGCTACACGGGTGCTACCCATCCACACTCTCGTGTTATTCAGTTGCCCGTCACGCCTGGCGCCTTGCGTCCTTTGACTCTGGTAAAAAAACCGACACCGAGGCGAGCGCGCGCGAGGCGAGGTGATAGACGACGACAGGAGGCGAGGGCTCCATCCACACATTCGCGCCCTCTTCACCTCGTCTTGCCTCCTGAAGAGTGCGGACCCAGGGTAATAGATGGTCACCCACCCACCATTATGAATGAAATAATATTCCGTAATTATGATTCTTTAGAACAAACTAGTAAAAGGACAAAGCTAATTTAATATTTCGACATACGCACTGATATCAAAAGTATTATTTATTCCTGGTCACGTATTTTATACAAAGCAAGCTATTGCTAATCATACGGTTTTACTTGTGTAGGATAATTACGAAAAATAATTATAATTATGACTGCGTCCTTGGTTTGTTGGTCGCAAGCGCTGTGTTAAGCACGAGGTCCTGGGTTCCATTCTCAATAATGTCATTCGGTTTTCCATCAGGAATTTCGTCCCCTATTACATGATACTATCGGTACCTACTCTTCTGCTTAATCCTTCGTGGAATACAAGCGTTATGTTATGTTACACAACACAATAGTGGAGTGTACATGAAAGAGGTCTACATATCTTCAGACTAGAACTTAGAGTTTTTTTTTGTACTTTTCATGGGTGAATTGCTGGCTACAAAAGTTTTCAAAATATAGTCCAATGAATCTAAGTACCAATGAGAAATTGGTGTCTAAGATAACAGACATTATTACCCCTATTTTTCAGCAGTTTGTACTATATAATATTATAAAGAGGTAAAATTTGTGAGTTTGTATGTAGGGGTAATCTCCAGAACTACTGATCTGATTCCAAAGACTCTTTCGCTTATCGATAGCCACGCTATTGCCGAGTGTCTTAGGATACGTGGACGAAGTCGCGGATAGAGGCTGCTGGAAAATATAGTAGCTAGTGTAGTGACGAATCGTTGTTCCTGCTAAGAGAAGAAGGTTTTACACTGTAGCGGCCAGCAGGACAATATTAGAGTCTGGAACTAATATGATTTAGGCTTAGCGCGAACTGCGGTGCGTTTTGCTATGTATGAAACACAGTGGAACCGTGCGAACTGGGAAAAACGCATACGAAAACAAAGCAGTGCGTGCTAGGGCTTAGTTAACAACATACAGACATCCATAATGTATATTTTTAAGTATATTTATTGCCTCAAGATAATGTAGGACGTTCAATATAAAAGTGGGTCACGTAAAAGACTCTTGTTTTGTGCAATTGTGTTTCCATACATACAAAATGTGCCGTTCATTGATTTTCATTGTTTTGCAAGTGCTAGCGTTGAAGGCAAGTTATTTAATTAATCTTTATGGCAAACAGCAGACCACTTGGGGGTATGATTGCATTATTGCCCCGGAAGCAATAATGTTTGTGATTTCATGGCTGGCCCAGGACATAACTTATTTCTTAACTTAAGGCGACGATGACCGACTTTTCATGATTTTATTCTGAAGATCACGCCGTGACGTAGTGTTAATGATTTGGAAAAAAATAAAAATAAGAGCATTTTGTTAATACATTACTTAATTTATGAATATTTTAGATTATGTTTATATTAAATAGTGAAATTAATTTGTAAATTTATGTCTAACGCGGATATAAAACTGAGAATCACACGAAATCTATCAAGCGCAATTTTCTGAAACCCTCACCGTTTTAAAGATAATTTAATTATTAATCTTTTAGTACCTATACGTGTTTTATTAAAATACTTTGTGTTTTATGTATAATAAATTAATAATGCGTCTAATTTGGGACAGCGCTCCTTGATGGGCGAGTCCTATTACTGGCTGGTACGACGCGTTGCGTGAGCTCAGTACAAAAGACGCGAGCTAACCACTCAAGGTCACTGGCATATATCTGCGTCTTAATGATTATGCTACAATTTTTTTTAGTCCATCCATGAATAAAGAGGTGTGCCCCAAAGCTCAGTGCTACGCCCTGAGATTGTTACTTAATTATAACATTCATATTTTATTTAGAAAATTGTTTTAAAGTTAAACAAACGTGTTTACAGTGTGCCACATCTGACCCCTTTTTTTTTTTTTTTTTTTTTTTTTTTTTTTTTTTTTTTTTTTTTTTTGAGGGTGGGAAATCATCAAATGACTTCTCCCGCTCTGGGCAGAGCGAGAGGGTGTGTCAGACTTTTACTGACTAAAACCCACCCGTGTTCCTTCCGTTGCCTGTGTGCCGGGGCCGCGTTATCCCTTTCGGACAAACCCGCAACCCCAGCAGGCATTGGTCTTTCGACCCCGTCGGTTGGTGCTGACATCTCTTTGAGGCGCGCGTGGAACACAACGCGCCGTCGACACGGGCCTGGTCCTTATCGGACGGCGAGCTGCCCATTGCTCACCGTCCGCAAGCCCGCGCCTACGGTGGCCGGAAGTCGGCTCTGGACTCCCGACGCCCGGGGCGTCTCCTGCGGCGACTAGGGCCGCGAGGGCGTGCAGCTTGCATCTCCCTCGCGCGCTCCGCCTCCTCCTTCGCGAGCATAACTGCTTCGCAGAAGGAGGTGACGGCCTCCCATGCACTCTCGCTCCGAACCATGGCCTGAACCAGGGCCGGACGCGAGAGATCGCCGCCGCCGATCGCCTCCGTGAGGACACGGCGGTGCTCCGCCCAAGCTGGGCAGACCTCCACCGTATGCTCCACCGTGTCCTCCGGGCGATCCACACAGTGGTGACACCCGGGCGTTTCCTCCCGCCTTACGCGGAACAGGAACCTCCCGAAACAACCGTGTCCGGTGAGGACCTGCGTCAGGCGGAAGGTGAGGACGCCATGGCGCCTCTCAAGCCACTCCTCAAAGAGGGGACTTATCGCCGCAATTGTGGCGTGCCCAGCGCTGGGTTGCGACAATCGTACACTCCATGCCGCCATGAGATCCCGCCGGAGCTCTGTCCGCTGTGCCGTGATTTCTCGCGGCAGCGGAGTTACACCCCGGCGTTTCGCCTCCTCGCGCAACTCCCACATGTGCGCGAGGACTTTCGCCTCCAGATCCCATGGCGGTAGTCCGGCAAGGAGGCTCGCTGCCTCACGGGAGACCGTGCGGTATCCCCGGACCAGCCTGATGGCCATGACCCTTTGGGACGCGTTCAACCGCCGGGCCGGTCGCAGCCTCAATGAACGCGCCCACACCGGTGCCCCGTAAAGGGCCATGGACCGCACGACCCCCGCGTAAAGCCTCCGGCAGGAGGCGTTTGGACCCCCCAGGTTGGGCAGGAGCCGCTTCAAAGCAGCCCCAGCCCTATCCAGTTTGGGAGCCAAACGTCGGAAGTGCTCCACGAAGTTCCACCGGCTGTCGAGGACGAGTCCCAGGTACTTCATCGTCGACTCGACACCGATGTGAACCCCTCCCGCCGTAATCTGGGAACCCGACAGTGGCGCGTTCCGAGGACCATAGAAACACATGGCCTCGGACTTGTGCAAGGCCACCTCGAGTCCCAGTTGCCGGATCCTTTCGACGATTGTCGCAACCCAACGTGTCGCTAGTTCGGCCGCCGCCTCATGCGACCTCCCCTGCACCAGGACCAGCGTGTCGTCAGCGTAGCAAACCACGCTGACGCCGCTAGGGAGGTCGGCGCGCAGCACCCAGTCGTAGCCGATGTCCCACAGATGCGGCCCCAGGACCGATCCCTGTGGGACACCGCACGACATCTCTCGCCGGTTCCACTCTCCGTGGTGACCGGGGTAGATGACGGCCCTGTCCGTCAAATAGG
This sequence comes from Agrochola lota, assembly GCA_947364205.1. Taxonomy (NCBI): domain Eukaryota; kingdom Metazoa; phylum Arthropoda; class Insecta; order Lepidoptera; family Noctuidae; genus Agrochola; species Agrochola lota. The sequence continues at coordinate 10,296,003 of OX376245.1, read as the reverse complement.
CCTCGACCACTCGACAGAGGTAGGTCGGCATCCGGTGATACCGGAGTGCCTCCCTAATGCAACTCCAGGGCAGGGTATTGAAGGCATTGGCGATGTCAAGAGACACCGCCAAGACTACCCCACCCCGGGCAACAGCATCCCCCGTCGTGAGGGCTCGAACGCGCATGATGGCATCCACCGTAGAGCGCCCCTTGCGGAAACCATACTGGCTCTCCGCCAAATCCGGCCCCACTCGCACCAGCTGCCCGACAAGGCGGTCTGCAATTACTCTTTCAAAGAGCTTGCCCACCTCGTCGAGCAGCACGATGGGCCGGTAAGCGGACGGAGAGTCCGCCGGGCGCCCCGGCTTCTTAATGAGGACCAGTTTCCCTGTCTTCCAACGAAGCACATCTGACCCCTACGAAAACTACATACTTGCATACGTACCAGTTGAAGAATTAGCTTACTTGTCACGAGAGGTAAGACAGCTACATATTCGGGGCCATTCTTTGACACTATTCACTCTCAAAATGGAGTAACTTAGATTTCCCAAATATTTTCACCACAAAATCAAGAAACATTTGGCTGATTAAATGAATTTGTTTATTTTTTTACGATTGCGTTCCAATTTTACATTGATAGCCCCAAAGTTTGACAATTAAGAGTCCATAATACCTCAGCTCAAATTCACTCCTTATGTCGCTCGCACGATACTGCTCGCGGACTGAGTGAAAGCGAGACTGCGCGGCGGCGGCGGGGAGAAGGCTCTAAGGCGCCAATAGTATAGTTATTTCTTGTTACCGGGAAAATAATAATAATTAACAAACATTTTTTTGACTATCAGCGGTTTGGAGGTAATTTTGGAACTTTTTTCTATAGAGAAAATGTTATGGAATCGTGTTTTCGTCACACATAGTACATATCATTAACCTCAACTTTACCATAATATTTATTTCAAAATTAACGCTGCAGTGTTTTCGCTAAAACGGAGGACCATGTTAAGCAATGTGAGCTATTAATAGACTCTTAAGCTCTGCTATCAAATCAAAACGACAATTTTTATTATATTTCACAGAATATAGAAGCAATACAACAACCATACTACAACAATGCCCTTTTCTACAACCCTTGGTACTATCAAAATATGATGATGCCAAATGTCAGGTCACCTTACCAGCAGACTACAGGACCTGTATCTTTTGGAGGCCAAGTAAAAGCTAAAGGAGCGGTCACTATTACAGGAGGGTTTGGAAATGACGGCTATGGAAGTGAGTTTAACTATTAATATTATTATTGAAGACATAAACATGTCATTAAACTTCCCTACGCTTCGAAAACTGCTGCCATCACAATGCTCAAATGCGAACATCATACATACGACTCCTTTTTTTTTTTTTGAGTGTGGGGAATTATCAAATAACTTCTCCCGCTCTGGGTGGAGCGGGAGGGCGTGTCAGACTTTTACTGACTAAAACCCACCCGTGTTCCTTCCGTTGCTTGTGTGCCGGGGCCGCGATATCCCTTTCGGACACACCCGCAACCCTGGCAGGCATTGGCCCTTACGGACCCCGTCAGTTGTGCTGACATCTCTTTGAGGCACGCGTGGAACACAACGCGCCGTCGACCCGGGCCTGGTCCTAATCATACATACGACTCCTATGGTTATCATTATAAAGCCTTATGTTCAGCAGTGGACTTAATGTGGATAAGAATTTGGTACTATATATCCATCATCAAAAGTTGTGACCTTTTCGTCACATTTATTAACTTCTTAAATAAATATTTATTTTTACAGCCTTCACATCGTACTCAGCACCTCCCACACCATTTACCGTAACATCTCAACCAGCATTCCCGACAACTTCAACTTGGCTGGCAGACTCAACTTTGCCAACATCTACAACTTTGCCAACATATACAATTTTGCCAACATCTACAACTTTGCCAACCATCACAACTTTGCCAGCAGTCACTTTGCCATCTACAACAATCAGCCATACATTTATAGACACCGTGCCATCTACAGTCTCCGTGCCAAATACGCCCATGCCGTTTATAGTGGTGACAACGACAGTTCCTGATGATGTTGCGCTACATGGCAATGTGGCTAGCCCAGTTAAGTTTAGTGGCATGGTACCAGCTTCTGGCCGGGTTAAGATTTCTGCTCATTTTTGTTGATAAAATAGTATAAAATGTATTGTGAAAAATTAGGAAGTTTAATTTATTTAGTTATTTTTATAAGTACTTTAAATTTGGACAGGACGACGACGTTTCTCGGGTCAGCAAACCCGAGAAACGTCGTCGTTCTGTCCAAATTTCAATAATTCATACAAAAAACCGATAGAAAAAAGCCGTTCAGCTTTACCTCACACGGGGCATCTATTTGTGGAAATGTGTGAGACAAGAAAAGTTTTTAAACAAAAGTTAACATTTTGTCAGAACAATGAGGAACAAGTTAAGATGAACTTTTTGGCAACGGAACATAGGGGAAAACAATTTCAAAAATTTTGGAAATCCACACAGAGATTGAGCCCAAAACCTGCGGTTCCAGTGAGCGTAAATGGCATGACTGAGCCTGAGGAGATTGCGAACATGTTTAGGACGCACTTTAAAGTAACTTCGCGGCTTCGGTCAGAGGGACGGGGTTATGTCGCTGAGAGTGGACTGTCTGGTGTTCCGATTAGTATCTCATCAAAAGAAATTCGGAACATCATACAGTCGATGACCAGGGGCAAATCTCCGGGTCACGATGGCCTCAGCATAGAACACTTACAATATGCTGGTCCGCATCTCCCCAGAGTCCTATCGATGCTGTATAATCTTTGTGTGAGGCACTCGTATCTACCGACTGACCTGATGAAGACGATAGTTGTGCCCATAGTCAAGAACAAGACCGGCGATGTCTCAGACAAAGATAACTATAGGCCAATATCGCTGGCCACTATAACAGCAAAGGTTCTTGATGGTGTGCTTGAGCGGAGAGTAACTGGACAGCTCAATCTTCATGATGCACAGTTCGGTTTTAGAGCTGGGTTGTCCACGGAGACTGCTATTCTGGCGCTCAAGCACACGGTCAGGTACTATACTGATAGAAACACACCTGTGTATGCTGCTTTCCTGGACCTCTCGAAGGCGTTTGACCTGGTTGATTATAATATCTTATGGTTGAAATTGCGCGAGCAAGGTCTTCCTAATGAACTTATTAAGCTCTTAGGCTACTGGTATGACCACCAAATCAACCGGGTCAGATGGTCGGGTGCTTTGTCTGGAGCGTATGGGTTGGAGTGTGGGGTGAGACAGGGAGGTTTGACTTCCCCGGCGCTCTTCAATCTTTACGTCAATGAGTTGATCGGGGAGCTCAGCAGCACTGGTATCGGATGCTATATTGATGGGAAAATGATTAATAGTATAAGTTATGCAGATGATATGGTGCTGCTGAGTCCCTCGATTGATGGACTCAGACGGTTGCTCGAGGTATGTGAGAGATACGCCACGTCTCATGGTTTATTATACAATGTACGGAAGAGTGAGCTTGTGGTGTTTAGGGTAGGTACTAAAAAGCCTAAGACAGTTCCTCCGGTATTTCTCTATGGTGTACCACTAAATAGAGTATCACATTTTAGGTACCTTGGCCACATATTAAATGAGGACTTAAATGATGATAGTGACATAGAAAGGGAGCGAAGAGCGTTGTCGATCCGATGTAATATGCTGGCCCGTAGGTTTGCACGATGTACTAGAGAAGTGAAACTCACTCTTTTCAAGGCGTTTTGCCAGTCGTTTTACACGTGCAGCCTGTGGGTTAGACATACGCAGAGGGCCTACAACGTTCTTCGCGTACAGTATCACAACGCTTTTAGGGTGCTGTTGGGGCTCCCGCGGTTCTGTAGCGCATCGGGCATGTTTGCTGAAGCAGATACAGATAGCTTTCAAGCTATTATGCGAAAAAGAACAGCATCCCTGATGCGAAGGATTCGGGGGAGCACCAACAGCATTCTAAGGGTGATAGTGAATAAGCCTGATTGCCCGTTCCTGGGGCACTGGACCCGTATGCACAGCTGCAGGTCTGGTGCAGCGGGAAGCGGTCATAATTATAGGTTTTTAAACTAGTTGTATTTTTGTTTCTGTTTTGTTTTGTTATATTTATTTTCATTAGAAATGTTACTAACATAGTTTTATAAGGATTACTAACAACAATATGAATCACATGTGTTCGATTTAAATAAATAAATAAAAAATAAAAAAAATTACCCGAATTTGAAAAATATGCGGGAATTTTATCTTTCCAAAAAAATTGGGACTATTACAAACATTTAAAACAGAACATAGTGAAATCGGTCGAGCCGTTCTTAAGTAATGCGCTTCCAACGAACAGCATATCATTTTTATTTATATGTATATCTAGGTAAATTGATAAATTATTTATAATTTAATGTATGTACCTACTGATGTAGCATCGCTTTCAGGCTTTCAGTCATAATGTTAGAAGACAATTAGACAACTAGTATGTATTTTGTGGTCTTCATAAATTAAATAAATATTTGGTTCGTTTTTTATTTCAGGAATATTACCTACCTGATGGCATTAGGCTCGCCCCCTGTTACATGGGACTTAATCATAACTGGCGAAATATGGGTGTACTGTAGGTGCACCTCTGCCTAGACCTTCGGGGAATATTGGCGTGATGTTATGTTATGTTACCTACCTTAGTAATAATTATAAAGTTCCTTTTTAATTCTTAAAGGCTTGTCAGACTTCTAGGAAATCTATTCTAAATTCAATTGATGCGGTGTTACTATACATTTAATCTCATTTAAATTACCTCATCCTCTATCAATAGTATTATCACTTTCTTCATCAATGGAATATTGCTCGTACATGTCCTATCATTCGACGGTTATCATCTATCGAATCAGTAGTATTTTTTTGTAATCGATTTACTAATATCCTTCCTATATTGTTTCTTTTTCCGCTGTATTTATTCATAATCATTCTGTACCTCTAAGAATAAGGTCTTATTTTTGTATTTTGAAAGCGAGTTGCTTGTCAATAAAATTTTCTTAACAACAGGGAATTTTGTGATTATTACATTTTACTTGAAATGATTACCTGGTGCTGTCTATTTTTTGCAGTTGTTGTACAGGTAAATACCTAATATTATAATTGTCTAAAATTATTTTACAGAAATTACTTGTTTTTTCTTAGGAGTAATAAATAATAAAAAAAACAATCAATCAACATTCATTCAATTTTAAATATTGTTTCAGAAAACTATATCATTGAATATTCCGTCAAAACTTTAAATATTCAGATCCTCAATCATTGTAATGACTTGAAGGAAATGAAATAGCAAGACAAGATAAAGAACGCATTGATAATAATGATAATTTTTTTCCTTTGCAGTATACATCAGCACAAGTAATACCATATGGCGTGCCAAACAGATCCAATATTGGCAACAATGCCAGAGGCATGCCAAAGGGCATGGCGATGGGCAGAGGCTTCGATAATGGAATTGGCAGGACCACGCCAGTAACTTCCAATAATATGGCAAGAGGAAATACTATCAACCGTCAGAATTTTGCAAATCCTTACTACGCAAATAATAATTTTGCAAACAACTATGCTTTTGGGAATATAGCAAATGCAAACTTGGCCAATATTGTGGATACTAACTTAGCAAATCCTGCTATTTCTGCCAATCAAGTCTTGACAAATGAAATTACAGCAGCAGCACTAGAAAACTTTGCCAATGCCAATCAAATGGCAAACATTGGCACTCCAGCCACATACAACTTTGGTAATAGCCCGATTCCTGTAACAGTTACTGGCAGATCACAATATGGCAACCAACCTGTTGGCATAAACATTCTTGCAGATAACTTGGAAGTGCAGGGATTGGTAACTGTGCTTGGCAGAATGCCAATCTTTGGGACAGTGACAATAAATGGTAATGTACCATCGGATGGCAAAGCATCTGTTAATTATAGCTGTGGTTCACCAGCTGCAGTTTAGTGTTGTTAAGTATTTATTTTAGAAATAAAGTTATTTATTGATCTTATCACATTATTTGTATTGTATTCATAGACCCATATTCTTCGTAGCGTGTCGATGGTAATCTAAATAGACTCGGCCCAAAATTCGACTACGTGTTTGGTGCCATCACATCCATCAGTTCCTGTAGCGTGCAGCAGACAGGAGACGCAGGACATGACATTAAGTGCCCCATAGTTTGAGGAACAGCACCACATTTACACTCCAAGGCGGAGTTGTCTATGAATCTCCACCTGAACAGATTTTCCTTGCTTCGGCCAACCTGGGTCCGGAGTCTGTTTAAACAGAGGCCCATGGGTGGCATAAAAACTGTAACACTGCCATATCTTTCTGAGTGTTTGATATCGTTACCTAATCCGAAATTGCTTATACCCTACCTAAGCTGTGTTAACTCTAATGTTTCATGAAAATGTTTAGCTTTTCTCCTACTTTGAATTTTGGTAAACAAATGAGTAGAATAGGTTATTTAAAAATCAGCGGCACGATTCGTTCGTGCACTGATTTTATATACCAAAATGTTGTTTAAACATAAGACTAACATAATATCACGCCCGTTTTTCCCCGAAGGGTTAGGCAGACACACCCACATTTTGCCAGTTATGTTTAAGCCTATTGCCATCAACCAGGCAAAAATCCAGATTTCAGGCTTAATACTGCCTAGAACTCATGCTCCGCAGTAGCACTTGTTACCAAAGACGAACGAGGCAGTTAAAGATTAGACTAATAGTGAAGTAAATTGTATATCACACCTAGACTAAACTGAAAAAAGACAGTTCAGATCAATTCAGTTCAATAAGAGCTAGATCGATTCATAAAACTTTCAACAAGCGAATTAAAACAGCCACATTATTTTGAATTTCGGTGCATTATCACTAATAGATGACAAAACTACATGAGTCATTGCAGTTAATGCAGGTAAAGTACCTAGAACCTTTAGAATGATAGACCATTCGCGGGAACCAGTTCAAAACCTTAGAAGATAACAAATACTGTACATAGGCAGCTGTTCCACCATAGAGCTAGCAACAATCACGCTGACAACAACAACGCTAGCAAACGAGTTGGCGAGCAACGAGCAGCGAGTGTGCGACGACCGATTACTCGTTGGTATACGTTAGCTTCTTATTCTTTGATATCTTATTCTCTTTGATATCTCTTGTCATTGCGACAAACGAGTACTCGCCGGGCGGTATGAACAGCCAACAATCAACAATGAATATATGTCGGAAATACGTTACTGAGTTGACTAATCGGGACACCATCACCGCCTAGTGGCGGCACTCGACAGAGTCCACAACATAATGCTCGGACCGGCCGCCGGCCGGGGCTCAGCTGAGCAGACTTCATGGGTTGCGGTCAAACGGTGAAGACTTATAGAAACTGTCACGTGTTTCAATATTAATAGTAGTGTCGTGTACATACAATGTGTGAAATACTAGTGTGATTAATGTTATCGTAAATTATAATTTGATCTGAACTGCAACGGTTTTCAACACAGTACCCATTAGTACGCCCACAGTAGTTAAAATATACCTGATAACGAAAGAGACACATACCATCTTCCGACATATATGTATCTCTTTTACTCACACAGCACGTACAATCTTTTGTAAGTTTCTTGCGACAGAGTCGTTGATAGATAGTCGCTTTCTCATCGGTGGTGGGACAGGTGCCATAATGCCAACATAAAATACGTTATTATGCGTGGCATGAAGTCGAAGCACGACATACACGAAAGCGAGATACGAGAGAATCGCCTTCCAGTGCAGGATGATTAATGAGATGACACATGTCTTTCAATGTTGGGTTCCAGGACATACTGATTCCATCCATCACAATGACGTTTTACATCGTTTTTAGAGTAGTGGTGAAAATAATTTCATAAAGTGCATGCCTTAAACGCACCTTTGTACGTATTTTTCTTAAATGTTAATATTATGTATGCAAATAAATGGTTAAATAAAAAACTAGCGAACCTTACAGTAGTCGCTTATGAAGTATAACATCTGACATCTTGGCTGACGTAAATAAGATATAAACAATGTTCCTTATCATCATCATTATAATCATCGTCATCATCATCCTGTTTACAACCTCTCGGAAAATGGATTTGTACCATTTGACGGCCAACTTTAGCACCGCGCGCGCTCATTGGTCAAATCAAATAGCGTGCGCTTCCCCGGCTTCCTGTTATGCACTTCCGTCCCTTTTTACGAAATCACTCCTACAGATTTACAGGAAAGCGAGAGGAAAGATGAGAAAGACAAAGATACACTTAGAAAAAAATAAAATGATTTACCATAATCATCATACTTGCTATGCACACTAAGTAATCGCAGGCTGTTTTCAGCTGTCAGGAAGGCTAAAGGCATACAAAATGCCACGGGTACTATTTCCCGGGCTACCGGCTCATAGCAGTGGTAGAAACCTTGGGATTTAGTCAGTGGGAGTCTGACATAAACGTCCGTGACCGTTTTTAGGATTCCGTAGTAAACAAGGAACCCTTATAGTTTCGCCATGTCCGTCTGTCTGTCTGTCTGTCCGCGGCTTAGCTCAGAGACGGTTAGTACTAGAAAGCTGTAATTTGACATATGTATACATATTTATCATGCCGACAAAGTGGTAAAATCAAATATAGAAAAAAAAAAATTTTTTTGGTACCTCCCCTACACGTAAAGTGGGGATGTTTTTTTTTCCTCATCTGTCCCATGTTGTGGGGTATCGTTAGAAAGGTCTTTCAAAAATATTGTGAGTTTGTCTAAATCATTTTTGGTTTGGTTTTGATTTAGGGATCCGTTTGCGAAATATTAAGCTTTTAACTGATTTTTTTTGTTAGAGTCAAGTGTGTCCCCCCCCTTCTAGCTAAATGGTTATACTTGGACTTGTGAAAAAATTCACAGCAGTAGTATATATAACGAAATTAAAAGGAAAACTATGAGAGCTAAGGAGGCTGTACAGGTTACCGAGTAATAATCAACCAACTTAAATTTCCGGTTTGAAAAACATGATCTCCCATACATTCCGTATGGGAGAACATGTTTTTCAACTACAATGTTAAGTTTGTTCTTGGGATAAATTCATCCCAACTACGGAACCCTTCATTGTGCATGGTCCAACACGCACTTGGCCGGTTTTTTTTTTTCAAATAAATCAAATTAATTTGTTCGCGGGCGTAACCGCTAAGCTACTTATTATACATCCTGTATTGTAAGTTATGTCATATGTTTTATAGAAGGTTAATAGTTTGCGCTATTGTTTATCTAAAGTATAGCAAGTAAAGCTTGGGTTTCCTACGGCAGCCGTGGCCGCCACAAAGCGGTGTGGGTGACGGTTGTCATGAAAATGATGGCATCGGGGTGAAACGTACAGGGAAAAATGAAAAGCTATGGGGGAGACCTTTTCTCAGTCCCACTACTGGGAAAATGTAAATACCTGCATTATACCACTACAAATACTACAATGCAGCTATTTCAGTACATAACAAGGGCAAATAAAAATTCGTGAATATATTCATAAATTAACACCATTTATTTTACAACTAAATAAATGAACATCAGTACACTTTAAATAATGACTCACAAGAACTTTACAAAAACATCTAAAACATTTAGTACTGCTGGTTACAACCACAGTTATTATTGTTACTGGCTACACTAACTAATCCACCGGCTGGCACGGTGCCCTCAAACGTAACATAGCCAATGACAGGCACATTGCCAGCTACAGCCGTGTTGCCACCTACTGGCAATTCACCAATCACTGCCACATCACCGTAACCAACATTGCCAGCGTTTGGTATACCTCCCAAGCCATTGTTTAAAGCATTGTTGGCAGCTAGGCCGTTGAATGCCAAGTTGTTGTTGAGCGGACGGTTTACTAAGTTAGCGCCAGCAAAATTTCCTGTTGCCAAGTTGTTTGCGGCAAAGTTGTTGGCAGCCAAGTTGTTTGCGGCAAAGTTGTTGTTTGCAGCAAAGTTGGCGTTGGCCAAGTTATTGCCAGCACAATTTCCAGCGCCCAAACTGCTTGCGGCAAGGTTTCCAGCAGCCAAGTTGTTTGCGCCAAAATTGTTGAAACCGAAATTAGAACCTAGGCCATTGGGGGCTAGACCATTTATTCCTAGTCCATTTCCTAATAATCCGTTAGGTCCCAGACCATTGCCAAATCCCAGTCCATTTGATGGAAATCCGTTCAGTCCGAATCCATTGCCAAGCCCGAGAGTTTGACCAAATGCATTCTGCGAAAGATAAATTACATGGTTTGAGAAACTATAGCTGAACAATATGTAGTTTATACATAGTTACAATTTAATGGTATTTAAAGATTGGTGCAAACATTTTTTTTTAAATTAGAATCAATCACTATTTTAATGTAAAATGCAATATGCATAACTTTTTAAATTGCTTTTCTTATCTCATGCCAACGTAAATGATTAAGTTTTAAAAACTTGATTGATTGAAACATCAACAACTAACTATAATATACATAAAAACATTAATATCACGCCTAAATTCCCCGAAGAATTAAGCAGAGGTGCACCAATAGTAAATCAACATTTCGCCAGATATGTTTAAGTTCCATGTAATAGGGAGCGAGCCAATTGCTATCAACCAGGCACAAATCCAGACTCCGGGTTACTACTGAGAAATTCCTAATGGAAAAACCAAACAACACTTTGCACGACCAGGGAATCGAAACCTCATGCTCAGCGCTTGCGACCACAGACCAACGAGGCAATCAACTATAACAAAGTTGTTGATATTTTAATAAAAAAATCACAACAAAAAAAAACATTGGCAGCAGAATACATTGCTTTTACAGAAGATAAATAAACGCTTTATTTACATACCTGGATTAAACAGAAAACTGACAAAATAATAATCAAAGACGACATGATGATAAAATTGAAATAATTGTAATGAACCACACAACTCCGTCTTTAACTTATATACTTGATTATTTCATAACTTAATTGAAATAAATGTAATGATTAAAAGATAATATAATAGATAGTAAAGTATATGCATGCGATTTATTGATTTTAAAACGAGCAAAATGTCACGAAGAGAGATAAAATATCTGTAAGAAGTTTTTTTTAATGTCGTGTCACCAGTATCGTATTTATTTTTAATGCTATGATGTGCCTAAAGCCATTTAGGCACATCATAAGCTATGCAGCAGAAACTAAGTTACAAAAGTTTATCTGATTTCCTTTAAATTATTTGTATGTCAGTCCATGGCGAGATAAGAAGGTCATAATCCATTTATTAAGACCATTTTTGTACTATCTTTCTATCTATTTCTTGTGGTTAGTGACTAGCCTGGTGTTATAGTTAGTTTTTATGCCGCCCATAGGCATATACTTGGCTTCACATGCCATCGATAAATATCTCTCAGGCATGCCGTTTTCCTCGCGATTTTCTTCTTCGCCGTTTTTGAAGCAAGTAATTATTATACTCGTACAATACGGTTCGAACTCGAGAACTATGGCTAATCAGTCCGACGGTTACACCACTATGCTATCACTGCTCACCATACCATACCACCACCGTACCATAAGGGTGACAAATCAACATCGAGCTATGCTGCGCTGTACTGCGCTGTGCTGTGCTGTGTTTCTTAAGCTACGTATTTTTAACAATCAACATCAAGCTGTGCTGCGCTGTACTGCGCTGTGCTGTGCTGTGTTTCTTAAACTACGTTTTTTTAACAATCAACATCAAGCTGTGCTGCGCTATACTGCGCTGTGCTGTGCTGTGTTTCTTAAGCTACGTTTTTTTTAACAATCAACATCAAGCTGTGCTGCGCTTTGCTTAGCTCAGTATTAAAAGTAATCAGCAGCTCGTGTAGTCGTTTATCTCGTCATAAATGATTTTTTTTCAAAAAAACGTAAACATTATGACATAGTTGAATCCGATGAAGATGAAAGTGAAGAAGAAGCGGATATGGATATTTTAAAAACATAGCACAGTTCGGCACAGCGCGGCTCAGCACGGCCGGTAGCGCGCCTCGCTCGAGACTGCTGCGTTTTTAAACAGAGCGTAGCCTCACACAGCACAGCACAGCATGGTTTGTTTGTATCCTCATTAAAATAGTAGACGAGCGAGTTGACCAAACATAGCATAGCGCAGTACAGCACAGCATAGCTCAATGTTGATTTGTCACCCTAATGCTGTTGTACCATAATACCAGTCTATTACTGTCCCACTGCAGAGCAAATGTCTCTTCTCATACAGAGAAGGCACGAGCATTGATCACCACGCTTGCTCAAGACGGGTTAGCGATTTTAGAGTTATCTCAACTATATCCTATGACATTCGGTAATGCTTTAAATTAGTGAAAGATTTTTTGAAATCGGATGAGTAGTTTTTGAGATTACATACAAAACAAACTACTTCAAATTAAAATTCTAAATCATTTATTTTGTAAACAATGTGTAGGTGTTTTACATTCATGAAATAATTGTTTATCATAGTCTTAGTTTCAATATATTTTACCTTTCGGCATGCAAAGTACGTAAAAAAAAAATTCCATTAATAAAAACTAAACAGAATAAAATTAAGAATGACATCAGTTAAACTAGTTTAAAAATAAAGTACAAAAAAAAACCTGTAGTTTATCCTGCAAATATTCAGACACACCGTATTATGCTTTATTTATCAAAAAAGTTTTTACAAATAAATATTTTTAAAAAAGTTAAATATTTTTTGTATTATTAGTTTAGATCAGAAGTCCCCAAACTTTTTTATGTTGTTGACCACTTGGCATGTTTTTCGGTTTTGGGTACAACCCCCTTTTTTAAATGAAATAACTTCTTCCGCTCCCACCCGTGTTCCTTCAGTTGCCTGTACGTTGCCAGGGTATTCTTTTCGGACTTTCCCGCGACCCCGGCAGGCATCGTTCCTATCAGACCCCTTCTGTTGTGCTGACATCACTTCGACGACGCGCCGTCGACCCGGGCCTGGTCCTTATCGGACGGCGAGCTATCCATTGCTCACCGTCCGCTAGCCCGCGCCTACGGTGGCCGGGAATTGGCCTGCGATTCCCGACGCTCAGGGCGTCTCCTGCCTGCGGCGGCTAGGGGCGTGAGGGTGTGAAATTTGCCTCTCCCTCACGCGTTCCGCCTCCTCGTACGCACACAGGAGGTGTGGGTACACCCCCTGCTAACCTAATATTGCATTATTGCAAATTCATCAACTTCAAAAGTGTTTTTGACAGGTGATATAGTGAAAAAAAATCGTAAGCCAAGAAATTTTTTACTTCGTCCAAGAAAATTTCGGGCTTCATAACTTTTACTTGAATCAAGAATATTTATACTACAGCAAAGATTATTTTTTTTTCCTTGCACTAATAATATCCCTACTTCGCTACTAATATACGTATATATTCCGAAAAAAAATTGTATGCAAAACAGTAGTAGTAAGATAGCTGTTCATTGCGTTTTCGCGTAACAACTGAGCAACAAATCTCCGTGATCTTTTGCACAGATAAAGTTTTAGGTCTCACCAGCTAAAAAGTTGGCACAGGCTACAATTTACCGCGGAATAAGATTTTTTACGAAATGAAATCGCAGAGAAAATAAAAACCTGGTGTAGCGGCATCTACATCGCTACATGCGAACTACGCATCAAAGACCTGACGTCACACAACATCCTGACGTCACACAAATCCTGCATCGCGCAATTAGAGTTTACCGCGCGATAAACATATATACAAGCTTCCCGACTTCAACCTCCGGGCAGTTGCCCGCCAGACATCACACCCGTCTGGTCGGAGGATCCTCCCTTTTCTATGGGGGATGAGTGAACTTAGCACCCTGTTCCTCATGCTCCTAAACTGGCTTGTATCTGTGTTTATTTTTATACTTATAAGAAAGTATTATGGAATTTAATAAGTACCTAATATCTGTGTATAAATATGGATTATTCCAATAATGGGTACCCAAAAATTTTGTCAAGACCTGCTTGAATGAGATCTACCATCGTAGACCCCCATTTACAACTCACGCTGCAAGTTAACTACTATAACAACATGTGAACTTGTAATTCCAAAAAATTTAATAATAAAACGGTGAAGGAAAACTTCTTGTGAAAACCGGCCTGTCCTAGTACCAAAACTTCGAAGACATGTGACATCCACCAACCCGCAGTCTAATATTTTTGTACATAAATAAAATAAAATTACACCAATTTAAAACTTCTCTTAGAGATCTTACTCGGTCCAACGCCATCTAGTTACGTTGTAGGAGTTAACATAATTTAATCATGTTCCGGAACAGAATCAAACAAATATGGTCATTTTTGCTGTAAAATGTAAGTTTTTACCATACACATAATATAATACCACGCCAGGAGGCACATTCTATACGGCTCGAAAATCCTGCCTTAACCTAAGGGCACGTCGCGGTAATGGTAGGGATTACCGCGCCCCCCGGTATACTCCTCGATATGCAATGGCCTCTGTAGCCCTATGAAGCATGATGCTTCAGGGGCTCGTGCAAATATTGGGGTTCATTCGATTTACCGAGTCTGGTTAAACCACGCTGGGGTCGGTGCATTTCATTCATTCATTCATTCATTCATTCATACATACACATAACCTAACATCACGCGTGTGTTCCCCGAAGGGTTCGGCAGAGGTGTACCTATGTACACCCACATTTCGCCAGTTATGTTTAAGTCCCATGTAACGGGGACAGTTTTTAGTTTATTTTACAATTGTTGTAGATCTCAAGACTCTCGTTCTCAGAGATAACATATCCCAATGTTCGCAATATTAATTTAAGTTGAGCTTTTAAAATTAAAATTAAAAAACGAGCGAGCCTTACAGTAGTCGCATATGATGTGTAACATCTGACATATTCGCTGACGGTACCAACCTCTCGGAAAATGGGTTGGTACCATCTGATGGCCAACTCTAGCACCACGCGCACTCATTGGTCAAATCAAATAGCGCGCGCTTCCCCTGCTTCCTGTTACACTGTAACACTTCCGTCCCTTTTCTCAAAATCACTATACAGGGTGGGAGGAACATCGACGCGAAGCCTGTTACCATGGATTCCGTACATGATTCTGAACCCGCGTTGAAATTTTTCGTCAATATTAAAAAAAAAGTCGATGTCCCTGACACCCTGTGTACAAAGATGTTACACATCAAAAATCATAATTATAGTATTAAGACCGTTTATTCTGAAGGTGAGCAACGTCGCAAATAGATGTCAAATATCTAAATGTTTTGATTAATTTAGCAATATTACTGTATGGAAATAACAAATGTGGCTAACTAGCGAACTAGAATATTAATAATGAATTGCTATTATAACATTGAATTTGATGTTGTACCCGTTTTAGGTGTAAAAAAGGCATTTGTAAAGTTTCCAAATACTTTTTTTAAATCTAAAACTAAATATTCGGTGTTACGATATTAATTATTGCATTTGATAATCAACATTCTAGGTCACTAATTAGCCACATTTCTTATTTCCATATAGTAATATTGGCAAATTAATAAAAACAGCGAAATATTTGACATCTATTTGCGACGTTGCCAACTTTCAGAATAAACGCTCTTAAAGGCTGAGAATTAGCACTTTTTGAACGTCAAAATAACATACGACAACCCCTATTACGCCCGCACTTCACCACTTTTAACTCCAGTATCATCGAGGACATGGTTACGTTTTTCACCAGTACCTTACTGATTGTACCTATCTATACAATATTTCCAGTTTCGGACTGTACAAACTTAAAGGGGTGGTAGTTTGCTCTATTCTATCAATAAAATTATTCTACATGTAGGGTCGGAACCCACCCCCCCCTGAATGGCAGCTATCTTTGTGTTTCGATCGCCTTTTATGGAGAGTGCATACTAAAAGTACAGTAACTTTAAAATTTAAAGACCAATTGTCATTAAAAAAATACTTTTAGCAACGGTAAAGTATTAGCAATGGGTTAAATAACTCAAATAATAACATTAAATGCTGCATCATATTGAAATAAATGCTAAAAGATCAATTTTACGTTAAAAAAAAAGACATCGTTTTTTTTGCTAATCAAGGTTATTACAAAATTCACCCCGGGGAACTACCTTTTTTATCTACCCGTCTAACAGATATTTAATTCACCTAAATAATGATACCAAAAAATGGATTCTATGACTAGTGGTTTAAGAGATATTGTTGTTGGAACATAGGCTTGCGTAGGTAGTGAGTTCATAACGATTTGGTTTTTCTGTAGATATTTACAGTCATCACAAATCAAAAATAAACAAATAACAAGCATTAATTACTATTTATTATTTACAACACACAAGAAATTATAAAAGTTGTTCAAAATGCCCCCGCCATTTTGAAGGCACGCAGTAGCTCGGATCGCCACCTGCTGTGTTGACTGTCTTAACTGGCTCGGATCAACCTTAATTTCTGGTGCAGCAACGCGAATACGCTCCAGCAGCTCTTCCCTGGTGTTGGCTGGCTCAAAATAAACTTTTTGCTTCATCCAACCTCAAAAATAAAAGTCTAGTGGCGTTAAGTCTGGTGTTGCTGTTTTTGGTGGATTGGGTGTTAAGCAAAAAGTTTATTTTATATATATACATTTATTTATTATCCCATAGCAACGTATTAAGTGAAAAGGTAACAGACGGAGTTACGTTCGTTTTTATGATATTTATATTATTTATATTTATAATATTTATATGTCTAATATGAATGTGGATTTACCAACCACCATGGGACTATGGAAAAACGGTGGTGACCCAGTGTAGCCCGTTTTAAATCCACCACGCACTGGATGGATGGAAAGCATCAGGTGATGAAATTATCCACTCGATTAGTCTAATCGGTGCAGGTCCAGTTCGACAAAAATATAAAAATAAAATATATTCATCCACTTATAAGAAATTTTTACTCGTTTATTTTTTTTAACAAACTCATTTAACCCGTCAAATGCTGAAGCATAGCTTGACAGAAAATATTGTTACGACCATTAGGAAGTGCTAATAATTAGCATATTAAAGTTGAGTATAACATAAAAGTAGCTACAGACTAGTTTGTAACGTCAGTTCAGTAGTAGTATTGGGTATTAAGACACATTGTTTCAATAATTAATTTCCATATAATTAAAACTCAAATGAAAAATCAACAACATTACAATAACTTCTTTAAATTAAAATACTCCGTTGAAGCCACATCCGGCGCCAACACGACCATTGTATCCCAGACCAGGGGCACCCAGACCGGTGAGACCAGGACTGGCCAGTCCAGGGCCGTAACCAACTCTGCCGGGAGCAATACCAGCAGCAGCAGGGGCAATACCTTCGCTCACAATACCGACAGCACCATTTCCGCAGCCGTAGTTGATACCACCAGCGCCAGCACTAGGTAAAGCTCCCTCCACAGCCACAGCACTCAAGAACGGCAACTCTCCGTTTACAGAGATAGCTCCTTCAATGGCGTTCTCAGAGAACACGGTGAGGCCGGTGGGGGCGATGGGGGAGACGCTGGTAACTGCGAAGCCGCCGCCGCTTGAAGGAACGATGGAGTTAGCAGCTAGGCCGTAGCTGTTAATTCCTGGGTAGCCTAAGGGTCCGGCTCCCAAGGCTCGTCCGGCTAGGTTGGAGCCGTAAGCCAGCGCGTTGCCAGCTAAAGCGAGCTCTTCAGCTGCTAAGGCAGTGCCAGCAATGCTGTTGCAAGCACCGATGGCTTGGCTTGAGATGGTCTGAAAAGAAAATTAATAAATTATAACTTTAACCCTTGTAAGCTTTAAAATGCAAGGGTTTGACCCTGATAAAGTAAATACAAAAGTCTCCTCCAGACCAAATTTCGGCCAAGGCGCTCAATCTCAGTAGGGATTCGGGACATATTATAGTGCACAAGCGTGTGCGTGTGCACAGACACAGGTGCACTCTCAGTTCCCTCACTCTCATAGTCCAATTGGACGGCAATCCGGCACGACCGGAGAGAGATCAGGAGCAGAACCAACAGCGTAACGTGTTTTCCGCACGGCGGAATCACACCGCAAACATCCAAACTCCAGGCTGCTACTGAGAAATTCCTAATGGAAAAACCCAATAACCCTTTGCCCGACCTGGGAATCGAACCCCCACGCTCCGCAGTCATACTTGCGACCACGAGACCAACGGGGCAGTCAAGTAAATATAACGTACGTACAGCAGACAACCATTTTGTACTGTAGAGACACTTTGTTCTATTAAATTTATAGAACAATTTACAAATTATTTACCTTGATGAAAAGTGCTGAAGCAACCAAAAGCACAACTTTGCCGGTCATTTTGATAATTTTTTTGTTGTAGTACTTTACTGAGAAACAAATCGTTGAATGATATTTTCGAATCATTTCTGCACTTTTTATAATAAACTATTTCACAAAATTATAATCTATGTCCTAAGCAAGTGCATTACGTTTATTTTACAGAACGAATTATATTGCAGTAATTTTAGGTAGGTAATAATAACTTTCAATGATTAGATATTGAATTACACAAATTTTATTTTTGTAGGAGACAGGAACTTTCCACGTGTGACATAGTATTGCAATAACATGTAGGTTACGTAATTATATCGATGTCCAAGGACGTTCAATAATGTGGTTTATAGTTGCGTCTATTCGTTTTAGTCTACATATCTCTATCACTTTATTACTCCGGCAGAATATCTGTCCCCTTGATCGAGACTTGCAGTGGCTAATCTGGAAATGTCTAAACCTATTGCGGGCCCAGATTGGCGACTGTAGAAACAATCTAGGTAAGTGGGGTAGTGCCGATACGAAGCCACCTCACAGGACATGCCTTACCTTCTTTCCTGCCCATCATGTGCAACCACCTGCATAATCCAGGATTTGAACGAGGTGAATGACAGTGCAGCAGCTGTCCTGGTAGCTACTTACTGTTTGAACAGAGTTATTCATGAAAACATTTTTTAAGTATCTTTTTTTGATCGGTTCACAGTGAAAACCACTGCAAAAATAAAATCACCTGTAAACAAATTATGGGAAGGAAAAATAAATTTATGAAAAACAATGATTTCCAAACAAAACTGTACCATTATAAAATTACCTATAGTTTTAGAGAAAATTCGAAAAAAAAAACAAACAATACACTCTCCTGTAAAACTTACGAAAATCGAGTTACATTTTTTTCAAGCCGGAGCAGCAGAGTAGTCAGTCAACACGAAAAAAAGAAATTAAAAAATTCCAACTGGCTAACCTATTACGGTTAAAAGAATTCGATACCTGATGATTTGTCAGGTTATTCGGCTATGACAGGCGAATGGATAATTGGATAAGGAACCCTTAAATAAATAAACTATATGGATCTATTTAATGTAGGTAAATAACTTGAACATGCGCGAAAAACTATAATAGTTGCCATGTGGGGGATCCATTGTATGGATAGGCGCCTCAAACGGGACTAAGCTTTATGTCAGAAGGCGCAAAAATCGGTTTCATTTTCCAAGTTATTAAAAAAATAAAAATCACAATTCATTTATGCTGAGAATCAACACTTTTCAACATCAACATTGCATAAGACAGTTCCCGAAACGACTGGCGTTTAACCTTGTAATTTCGTCATGTCCGTCTGCCCGTCTGACCCATCTGTAAATCAGTCCGTCTGTCCGGATCTGACACGGTAATTTTACTCGGAGACTATTTACACTACGACATCGAAGAGAATTGTAAAGGTGTATTTTGTGCATCACTAAACAATAATTACGGAAAAAATAATTAAGGGTGGAATGTGAAAAAAAAAACAATGCACAGTAGCTTGTGAGGTATTCTGGGATTCCTTATTTTAAATGGTTATGCAAAGAAAGCTTAACTCATAAGCTTTTAGAATCCAAATCGAGTAAATAACATCGGAGATATGGCAAAAAAAATTAAAACAAAGTCACAAACGCTACTCAAAAAATTTAAATTGAATAACATCAATCAATCTGCCTAGCCTTTTCCCAACTATATTGGCATCGGCTTCCAGTCTATTCGGATGCAACTGAATACCAGTATTTTACATGGAGCGACTGCCTATCTAACCTCCACAACCAAGTAACTGGGTAATACGATACCCCTTGGTAAGACTAGCTGTCAGACTTTCGGGCTTCTGACGACCCGTAATGACTGTCAAAGATCCACGAATGACAGCCGGGACTAACGGCTTAACGTGCTTTTCGAGGCACGGAGGAGTCTCGGTATGTAAAGGTCACCCATCCACAGGCCTACTCCGGCAAGCGTAGCTTAATCTGACCGATCGACCCGTGCGGCTGTTATTACTTAGCCACGAGCTCCTCGAATAACATGAAAAATATTAAAGGTAGACCCCCCTTTCAAAGTTAATTTTCAAAGAAAAAAAAACATGAATATTCAGAAAGATACGCGCGGACACATGCCCATGGGAGTCATTGTATATATAAACTCTCGGAAATCTGAAACTACAGAATGCCACCTGCAATCCTTTTGCTTCGTTACATCTGGAAGAACATCACCAATCCTGATCACTAATGTCCTACACTTATGTTTTTTCGAGAATAACTATAAAATTGAAATGATTTTTGAGGTTGGTAAAATCAATACTGTGCATGTGTCCCGACTACGGAACTCTTCACTGAACGTCGTCCACACATATGGGCGGTTTTTTTTTAGTTTCTTTTGCTGGCTGTTATATTCTAACTACTTTCTCAATAAAAAGGCTAATTATACATAATTTTATTTATCTCTCTGTATTTTTTCTTTTTTTTTTTACCTCTGTCCAACCCTTCGGTGGAACAAGGTGTGATGCTAAGATAAGTATTTTATTTATTTATTTTCATATTCAACCTCCTTATGCAAGGTTAGCTGCCATAGGCTAATACGGGGTTAAAAATATTTATTTGATGTCATAAAGTTTTGTTTTTTTCTCTTTCAATATAATGGTTTACAATTTTGTTTTTCACATTTAACCAAAACACCAGTATTCAAGGAAACGAGTAACTCAGAGGTATTACTAGAGCATCCCTTTTTAACTGAAAGTTTAACTTTTTACCGGAAACTTTATTTTGAAACATTCATTTTTAATAGCTAAACTAAGCCTTTTTTTCCTCAAATAAAGTAGGTGCAGTAGCTTTTGCCCGCGGCTTCGCCCGCATGGATGTCGGAAAATATCCCACGGGTACGAAATAGCAGGACTAAAAGTAGATTCCAGGTAAACAATTTTGTTGGTTTACGCGGCGCACGCCAATAAAGCTCCGAGTCGGCATGATTTTTTCCGACATCTTCAACATTCATCGTCATATTTCAGCCAATTATTATTTACATGAAACCTTAATTATTAATACACTTCAACCTTCCTCATGAATTACGCCGTCCATTGGTGAATGCCTTATGGAAATCCGTTCGGTAGTTTTCGAGTTTATCGCGTTCAGGTAGACAGACGTGGCGGGGAAATTAGTTTATAACCAATTTCAAAAAAGGAGGAGGTTATAATAATGTCATAATAATCATAATCATAATCATAATCATTTGTTAACTGGTAAATAAAATAAAAATTGCAAGCGCGCTATGTTATACCCTAAGGCGTACAAATATTCATGCATGTCATAGATAATTGTTAACATAATTAAACAATATTAATTGATTTTCCCAAAAAAAAAAAAATAAGAAAAAATATACATGTCAAAATAAAAAAATTATAAAAAAAATAGTTTACAACGTCAATAAAGTTTAAACAAAAAAGAGAACAATAAAAGTAATATAATAATTAATAAATGGACCTGAACTTATGGTCAATAAGTAGTACTTTTTTTTTTTTTTTTTTTTTTTTGAGGGTGGGAAATCATCAAATGACTTCTCCCGTTCTGGGCAGAGCGAGAGGGTGTGTCAGACTTTTACTGACTAAAACCCACCCGTGTTCCTTCCGTTGCCTGTGTGCCGGGGCCGCGTTATCCCTTTCGGACAAACCCGCAACCCCAGCAGGCATTGGTCTTTCGACCCCGTCGGTTGGTGCTGACATCTCTTTGAGGCGCGCGTGGAACACAACGCGCCGTCGACACGGGCCTGGTCCTTATCGGACGGCGAGCTGCCCATTGCTCACCGTCCGCAAGCCCGCGCCTACGGTGGCCGGAAGTCGGCTCTGGACTCCCGACGCCCGGGGCGTCTCCTGCGGCGACTAGGGCCGCGAGGGCGTGCAGCTTGCATCTCCCTCGCGCGCTCCGCCTCCTCCTTCGCGAGCATAACTGCTTCGCAGAAGGAGGTGACGGCCTCCCATGCACTCTCGCTCCGAACCATGGCCTGAACCAGGGCCGGACGCGAGAGATCGCCGCCGCCGATCGCCTCCGAATAAGTAGTACTAAGGTCAAAAAAAAAAAAAAAAAAAAAACCAGTCATTTCATTTTGTCTGCCAAAAATTCCGAAATGCTGTAATAGGCCTTATTCAATAGTAATGATTTAAGCTTTTTCTTAAACAGGTTTATGTTTAACTCTTTTATTGAACTAGGTATGTGGTTGAAAATGATTGGTGCCATACAAAAAACAGTTTTTTGCATCAATGTTGTATGAGATCTCTTTACGCACAGGTTATTGTTCTGTGGTCAACTTCGTTTGTGATAAAATGATATTCTAGTAAACAGGTCTGGATTGGTCATAACAAATACTGCTACCTCAAAAATATGCTGTGATTATATCATCGACGTTAATCGCAGGGGTCAGTTTAAATAGGGCATAGGCTGATCTGGTAAGACGTTTAGTTAGCTCCTCCGTGTGTTCTTTCCAGTCCAATTTTTTGTCAATCGTTAATCCTAGGAATTTGGATGTATCTACTTGTGTTATAATTTTATTGTTATAGCATACGGTCATATTGGTATTCGCATGTTGGCTAAACACCATTAATTTCGTCTTATCAATATTTATTTTAAGATTATTATTGTCTAACCATTTCACTATGGAGGTTATTGTCTGAGTGACAACGTCGCTGTGGTTTTGATCATCAGTACTCTTAATCGTTACAGTGCTGTCATCAGCATACAGTGCCATAGGATGACTTGTTACTTTTGGCAGATCATTTATGTATAATATAAACAGCGGGGGCCCTAAGACGCTGCCCTGGGGTACACCATAAGCAACTGTGCGATAACTAGACTTATAGGTTCGTTGGCATTTAGTTTTGGGATCTATGTCGGTTACTTCAACGTACTGTTTCCTGTTCCGCAAAAATGAAATGATTAAACTGAGGATATTCCCTCTAATACCGTACGCATCCAGCTTATTGAGCAGGATATTGTGATCGACATAGTCGAATGCTTGAGTCATGTCACAATAAACTGAACAAACAGGTATTCTATTGTCAACATTCGTAATGACATTGTTCAAAAAGTCATATATTGCCATATTGATGGTTTTATTTTTTCGGAAGCCCTTCTGTTCGTCGGTTAATATGTTTCTTTTATCTAGATATTTAGAGATTTGAATATAAATATATTTTTCAAATATCTCCGATATTACTGGCACAAGCGCAATGGGTCTATAAGACTCCATGCATTGCTTGTCTTTTTTGTTTTTTAAACAATGGTTTAATTACAGCTGTTTTTAGTTTGGTTGGGTAAGTGCCATGTGATATGCACAAATTGAGAATATGGCTCAAATGTCCACTAATGCAGTTAGATACATATTTAATTATTTTGGTAGAGATGCCATCATTACCTACACTGCCGGAATTTTTCAAAGTTTTAATTATAGCATTAATGTCATTGTCATTGCTTGCTGCCATAAACATCGAGCTACTATTCTTTTCTATACTTGAAGTCACTTGTATACCGCAATTCGTTATAGGTTTTTGTCTGTATGTATGTTTATTTTATGTATGTTCATCAATATTTTCGTCAATTGTGGACCGATTTTGAAATTTCTTTTTTTAATTTAGTAGAGAAAACTTGCGCGGTGATCCTTTATAAAGTTTACTAACTTTTCTTGGGTAGTTTTTGAGTTAGCTTCGATAATACGTATTTAATCCACTTTGTGTATCTTGATAATGTCATGTCCATGTGTGTATGTAATACTTCCTGTCACTGTTGTTTACATAGCAAGTAGTGGTAGGTGTACGGATTGGTGTGGGATAGGTACCTTAACTAAAAAGTGACAAATAAAAAGCTTTTTTTACAAAGTAAACAACCGTGTTCCAAAAAAAACACTACAATGTGAAAAATAATCTGTCTTTGGATGTGTATTTTAGTTATTTGTCACCGAATTCCAAAACTAAACTTACTTTTCACTTTTTAATGTTTTTATTTTGTAATTTTTGTTTTTTTAATATTTAGTGATACATAGTAAGTTGGTGATACTTTATTCACATTTCAATCTAGCCTATTGGCTAATATTTAATTAAAATATATCTTAAATAACTATAAAATTAAGAAATCATCCAATAACGTCTTTCTTTTTTACTTTATCTTAGGGGTACTTAATTCAAGTCTTCTTTATAAGAGTTCAGGTTCGGCAAGAGTTCTCAAGTGTTCTTTATAAGCATTTAAAGAAGCCTGAAGGTGAGGTAAAATTAATATGTTTTAAAATATTTTTAAACAATCATCCTTAGGTCACGTTTTTTCTACGTTGGGGTTCAGTCTTCTTCAAGTCTAACCGAATGCAGCTTAATACCAGAATTTTACATGGCGCGACTGCCCATTGACCTCCTGAATCCAGTTACTGGATTACATTTTTAAACAATATTGTAACATTTTATGTCGTGAACGGGCTGCGAGATCGCAAAATTTACTCTCCCGGTTTCAATGTTCACCCAGTTAGTGTATTCTCTCAGTTGTTTATTACTTGATCCAGATAGTTCATTGATTCAGCTGTGACCTTACGGAAATCCATTATAAAATACTAAAGACGTAAATATATTTTATAACTTATTCCGCTTAACTATTCCTAAAGAGTCATAAAAAACCTTGTAAGAAATCGACACGTGTTTCAACTCTCAACGTGGCATCCTCAGGATGACGATTTGTCGCGAACCCGAACACGACGTGTTGCCCCGCCGAGCGCCGGACGCAGAGCGCACGCGGTCTCGTCATCCGGAGGTGAAATCGAATCATGGTAACATAAGAGGATGGGTGATAGCATAACCTTAAGAGCTTAACTGGCACCAGACACATTTTTTTAATTGTTATCGACTTCTTAAGGCAAATCGACATTTGGTTATATCCTTAGATGATTGACAAAATCATCTCAGGTTAAGGTACGTATTCCCTTTTGATTACGTAAAAAATCAAAGATTAAGAAAAAATACGTGTCCAATATTTTTTAATAATCTATCTGACGTACAAAAAAAAATTGTCTACTGTGTGTAACTGTCTCTGGTTTAGGTTAGGTTACAACTGTGACCACCGCATCTACTTCCCTTCCAAGTTGGTCACAGTTAGTATTTTAAATAAATAAAACCACTGTTTTCACTTGAGCTAGGGTAATTTTCACTCTTAATAATACTCGTTTTAATTATTTCTTTTCGATTGCCATTATCTGACGTTTCATTTTACGCTGTTTTATTTATATAAGCTCTTTGACCCACTGTATTGATAATTATGTAAAACGTTTATGCAATTCTGCGTGCCAAAGTTCGGTAATTATGGAAAATCGCTAAACGGCGTACAGTTGTTTTACATAAAGGAGCTGTTTTGTAAAACAGCTAACGATTTTGTAAAATAGCGGGTTCGACAATCCATCTGCGATATCCATATCAGCCAACCCTTGTGAAATCCTACTTTTGAGTGGCAGGTGCTCGCATGATACGAGTACATAAGTGTGTTGGCCACAAGATTGAACCTAATGCTCGTATCATGATTCTTAAAAATATTCATAATAGGATTCGGTCTTCATATCCCGCTAAATGAGAAACTGTTTTACAGAATCGAACGGGTTTATAATTTTACAAAAAATAAACTTTATTAATGGCCATGGAAGGTTGATAATGACTATAACCATAACAAAACCTTTATTTGCATGAAATTAGTTATAACCCATCAAATTGGTAACCTCTTTTCTACGACGATG
Organism: Agrochola lota; assembly: GCA_947364205.1. Classification (NCBI taxonomy): domain Eukaryota; kingdom Metazoa; phylum Arthropoda; class Insecta; order Lepidoptera; family Noctuidae; genus Agrochola; species Agrochola lota. The sequence goes on along the minus strand of OX376245.1, from coordinate 10,269,946 downwards.
CTGATTTCGGTTACGGTTCCGATGGTTTTCGATGCCGATTTCGGTTATGGTGACTATTTCTATTTTTGACAACTATGGGTTATGAGCGTGTGCTCATATATGGCATTGGTAAGTATTCGCTGGCAATCAATAAGTCCACTTATTGTCTGTACATTCAGGTGTTAAGCTGCTAATTTGGTTTGCCAAATAAAGATAATCACTTATAGAAATCAAAATACAATATACGTACTAAATATAATTTTTATTTATACATAAACAACAAATAACAATCACACTCCTAATAAACAGCCCCGCATCCACCCAGACCGAGTCCAGGACGTCCATTGTAACCAAGTCCATTACCCAGACCTGAGCCATATCCGGGACCACCAGCCAGACCGTTGGCGTAACCCAGACCTGCTGGGTAGGCGGCAGGACCAACAGCAGGGGAGATGCCTTCGCTCACGATACCCACAGCGCCATTCCCACAGGCATAGTTGATGCCACCAGCACCAGCAGAGGGCAAAGCACCTTCCAAAGCAATGGCTGCCAAGAAGGGCAAGTTACCGTTGACGGATAGAGCACCTTCAATGGCATTCTCAGAGATGACAGTGATACCAGTGGGGGCAATGGGAGAAACGCTCTGGACGGCAAATCCACCGCCACTGGTCGGGGCAATAGCATTAGCTGCGTAACCATAACCCAATGCTGGGCCGGCGAAAGGAGCTCCATATCCTATGCCGCCAGCTCCGTAGGCTAATGCGTTGCCAGCAAGGACGTTGCCAGCTAGTGCCAACTCCTCAGCTGCGATGGCAGTGCCGACAACGTTGTTGACGGCCCCGAGGCATTGCTGGGCTGCGATGAACTGTGAAATGAAATTAATGGAATTTAGTTAGATGCTCTTCTGTGCCATTTGTGGAGAAGGCTTGAAAGGAGATTTAGCTAGAAGGTACTGTACTCAAAAGGATGATGATGGCACAATATTTATATATGAATGACAGGACACTTTTTGTATTTAGATTTACTTTTTGATCCTCAAAACGATAGAGTACTTTGTGACCATAATCTGGTTTTCGTAAATCAACTAAGTAGGAACAATTTGACTTTTTATTGCAATCTTGAAATGCAAAATGCCATTTGTGGAAAAGTATGATTTTATTTGAACGTTTTCTTGTAATTTTAACTCACCTTAACAAAGCAGGCTGAAGCGCAAAGGACAAGGATAGACTTGGCGGCCATTTTGGAGTTGTATGTTTGTCTGTGGGATACAAACTTGTGAATGATTTCCGTATTCAATATCGAAGAATTTATACTCATTAGTTACACTGGCGCTTAGTAATGTTATTTTGCAAGATGTAATAATTACATTGTCGATAAGGGCCTACGCTTTTACGTGATATTTTCTTTTTGTCGTATCATATACTTTTATGTAATAGCTAGCAGAAAGAAAATGTGTATTACCTAAGTGTAATAACAGCCGCACGGGTCGATTGAAGATTAAACTACGCATGCCGAAGTGGGTCCGTGGATGGTCATCCATCCACGCACCGACTCATAGTTAGATCGGCAAGCATAGTTTGGTCCCGGCTGTCATTGGTGGATCTTTGACAGTCCTTACGGATAGTCAGAAGCCCGAAAATGTAACAAACAGTCATACAAAGGGATATCCTATTACCCAGCTACTAGGTTGTGGAGTCGCACCACGTAAAAAAAAAAAACTTTTGTTTCAGGTACCACATAACCCATTCTAGAAAACATCTTTAAATTATACAATAATAAATACAAAAACACAAAAAAAATACAAACTTATAAATACAATGTAAAATACTGGTATCCAGCTGCATCCGGTTAGAGTGGAAGCCAACCCCAAAATTTACTGGAAAAGGCAGACAGATTAATTCAGGATGGCAGGAACATCGACGCGAAAACTGATACCATAGTTTCAGTAGAAAAGTGCAATACTTACGCGGTCAAAATGTGTGGAATAGCTGTTTTTTTTTTAAATAACCGACGAAAAATTTCAACGCAGGGGGGCTCAGGATCATGTACTGAATCCACGGTATCAGTTTTCGCGTCGATGTCCCTGACACCCTGTATACGTTTCGTCTTGAGAAGTACTACTACAGTTTTCCTTTATTATTTGTAGGTTTAGGTGACAGGCAAAAGTGACATTTAGAAGCTTAAGGCTGCCTGTCCACTGGAGCGGAGAGGAGAGGAGCGGAGTAGCGCTGTGCCAATATTAACCAATGGAATTGCATAAAACCTCCGCTCCGCTTCAGTGGACAGGGATTTGCGAAATAGTTTAAAAAATCATACAAAACCGGTAAGCGGAGCGGGGAAACGGAGTGGAGAAGCAGAGAGGGGAAGCGGAGCGGGGAAACGGAGCGCAGAAGTGGAGAGGCGATGCAAAAAAATACGTGAACTCGGACTAGTTCCGCACAGTCCGCAACACCGCTCCGCTACCTCGCTCCGCACAGTCCGTGACTCCGCTCCGCATCAATGGACAGACACTGTCCGCAACTCCGCTCCACTCCGCTGCCATTCTCCTCTCCGCTGCCTCGCTCCGCTTCAATAGACAGGCAGCCTTATGCTAGTAACACACCGGGGAATGTGATTGGTTTTTTAGATAACCATAGGCGTCCGTGACCAACTTGGGCTATTCCGACGCACCTCATCAGCGTAGCGTATTCAATTAAGTATGTTGGGGTCTAGCTAGTCGAGAGAAGCTGATCACCAGGATTTTACATGGAGCAACTGTGACGGGCAGTCATTCGTTTTGTCGTTTGAATTCAATTCAATTCAAAATATTTTATTTCACATAAACCTACATGGGCACTTATGACACGTCAGAAGCTAGGTGCACGGTTCCAATTAGTCGTTTCCTATGGAGAAGAACCGTCAAAAAACTCCACGGTTACTCTTTTAAAAATAATTGGCTTTTACAATATTATCAAATAACAGTGTTAATAGGTATGGGAGGTCAGTATAGGTCTTTCAAGAAGTACCAGGTACTTAACAATTAGAAGATGGTCAACAAATCTACAGTCCACCCGTGTGTTACCCTGTTACAAAGCGACTGACTCGTTGGTATAGTGGCTGTAAGCGCTACTGCTGAGCATGAGGTCCTGGGTTCGATTCCCTGGTTGGGCAAAGTGTTATTGGGTTTTTCTATCTGGAATTTCTCAGTAGTAATTCGGAGACTGGATTTGTACCCCGGTTGATGGCAAGCGGCTTGGTGTCTGTTACATAGGTCTTCATCATAACTGGCGAAATGTGGGTGTACTATAGGTACACCTCTGTCTAATCCTTCGGGGAACACAGCCGTGATGTTATGTCTATTACAAAGTGTACCTACCTAAATTAATACGTAGTACGTGCTGCCATCTATTCAATCACTCGTAAACTAAGAACGACTTCATATAACATCATTTCTTTCACAAATCAATAGATGTCGTTGCAATAACAATCAATATCTTTTGGCTTAGTGGTCGCAATCGCTACTGCTTAGCATGAGGTTCGATTACAAGTTCGGGAAAAGTGTTATTGGGTTTTTCAATTAGGAATTTCTCAGTAGCAGCCCGGAGTCTAGATTTGTGCCCGGTTGATGGCAATAGGCTCGTCCCCTATTACATGGGACTTAAACATAACTGACGAAATGTGGGTGTACTATAGGTACATCTCTGCCTGACCCTTTGTGAATTACAGGCGTAATATTATGTTATGTTTATCTTTTATCTTTATTAAGATCTATATCGATCGTTCTAAGAAAATCATTGATTACTTACGTGATTTATCAAATTATTGCTAAGTGTATTTCAAAATGTTTTAAGATTGCATATAAAAGGTGTTTGTAGATCGTTCTGTAGTCATTAAAGATTCTTCTGTTCATCTATAACGTTATGTCTTCTTCTTTTGTTGTCTTGTGTATTCAGATTTGCTTGATACAGGTTGGGTTCTTTGATTTAAATAATAGTTTATAGTTTTATGGTATATTTTCTTGGTGTAATGCGAATAAAAGCATTTTTCTTTTTTTCTTTATTTATTTAATAGATGTACCACTACTACCGAGACTACCAGTCTTACCAAGGGATATCGTATTACCCAGTAACTGGATTGTGGAGGTTAGCTAGGCAGCTGCTCCAATAAAATACTGGCATTCAGCTGCATTCGATTAGACTGGAAGCGGACCCCAAAAAGGCTAGGCAGATTGATTGATTGTTTTTTTCTACCTAGCTATGTTTGTGCTCAACATTTTTTTTTTTTTGTTTTAATGTGGTCACCACTGACTAGAAGAGAAAAGCGACTGTTTTTCCGCAAAGCTAATTCATTTTGATTTCTTTCAGTACGCGTTCAGTCAACGCGTCAATGGACAGACAATGGTGAACAATGGACTCCAATACGGACCAAATAATGGACTTGGGGGCCCATTACAAGGACAAGCACAACTTGGCGGGGTCATGAATGGACCTGGAATAGGTCCGATGGGACCTAATCAAGCTCTTGGCCCATATGGCCAAATAATGCCTAATGGTCAAGCATTTTCTGGCATGCCAAATCAAGCCTTTGCTGGCTTGCCAAATCAAGCTTTTGCTGGCTTGCCAAATCAAGGTTTTGCCGGCACTGGCATGTCAAACAAAGTAATTGGTGGTGCTGGCATTTCAAATCAATTATATGGCAGCGCTGGCATCGCAAATCCAGCTTACGGCGGAGCTGGCAACGGTGAAGTTGCAGTCAATGGCGAGTTGCCAGTCTCTGGCATGACTTCTTTAACTGGCAATGTGCCATTGACTGGCAAAGTGGCATTTAATGGCAACGTGCCTTGTGGCGGTATTTTCACTATTACTGGCAACTGTGCTTCTTGTGGGCTTAATGCTCCGTCTTATGGCCAAATGCCAGCATATGGCAATAAGCCTTATGGGTATTAGGTTTTAAGTGTTTAGTTATTTAAGAATTTATAAATTATATTATTTATGCATTGTGGGGAATAAAATATATTTTTTTAAATAAATTAATGACAATTCAATATTTTAATGTTTTCTCATTTGCATACCCTGAAACTCGTCACAATAATTTGTGTGGCTTGAACCCAAGAAGCGAGAGGCCTTGAATAGGGTGTTGGTTACAAATACCTATAACATAACTTAACTGTAAACATAACTTCACACCTGTAATGCCTGTAAGTTTGTATAGTACCTACATTTTTCCAGTTATGTTGCAGCACTATGTTACACAATGACGCCCATGGGCATGTGCCCTCCCGTATTTTTCTGAATATTCATGACAAATTATCATGAAAAATATTAAAGATAGATCCCCCCTTTTAAAGATAATTTTCGAAAAAAAATCATGAATATTCAGAAAAATACGGGCGGGCGCCCAAAAAAAGATTGATAATTGACACTGTATAAGGTACGCTTTATATTGCTGTTGTATATTATCTATACTGCCCCGTTGGTCTCGTGATTGTAAGCGCGACTGGTGACCTGGGTTCGATTTCCGGGTCGAGCAAAGTGATGGGTATTTCCATTAGGAATTTCTTAGTAAGAACCCAGAGTTTGGAAGTTGGCGGTGTGATACCTCCGTGCCTTGGAAAGTACGTTGGTCTGCAAGTCGTTGGTGCTACGCCTGATTTCTCTCCGGTCGTCTTGAATTTCCGTCCCATCGGACTATGAGCGTGAGGTAAGAAAGAGTGCACCTGTGTCTGCGCACATACTTATGCACTATAATATATTCTCCCGCGCCGAAGGCTTGCTGAGATCTGTCGCCATGGAGAAAATTCGGTCTGGAGGACCATATTTATTATCTCTAGTGTGGGTTACTTTATAATTATGCTTTGTTCTTATTATCGTAGTCCATACACATAAAATAAAGCAGATATTATCTATACCCAAATCACTTTAGCGTGGCAATAGCGGTCATTGCCCTTTCCCTAATATCTCTGCGTAGGAATCCAAACAAAAAGCTATGTATAGCTTTTCGTTTTTGGAACATGTTGAAGATCACGATAGATATTGATTCAAGACGTTAACAGACTTAATTTTTATTTTTGAAATAAAGAATGCTAGAAAATTTCGCTGGGTCAGTGACCGCTGTTGCCACGCTAAAGCGATTCGGGTATAACAATGTCTTGTATCATTGTGGCCGCAATTAATTTGAATTACGCTTTCGGTTTTAATATGTTTTGTTGGTAGACATTATGTGCAAATATAGAATACGCGAGACCTCCAGCGCAATTAGTGTTAGGTGGCAAAAATCCTGACACCGAACTTCTTACTAAGGTGCAAAACACAATAGAATGGAAAATCAAACATGACAGAATTTGGTTGCTAGTTTGGCAACTTCATAGCGTCCATCAGCTCCTGCATCGTGCAGGCAACAGGACATGCAGGACACGATATTAAGTGCCTCATCGTTCGTGGGACAGCACCACATTTACACTCCAGGCTCGGCCCTGGAGTGTTTCTGTGAATCTCCACTTGAGCAGGTGTTCCTTGCTTCGACCTACTCCGGAGTCTAATTAAAGACTTCAAGGTGAGCCAAGGCAACTCATGTCCATATGGAAATTTTTATTACAAACTTAAACAGACGTTGAGGTAGTTCCTAAGATAGCTCAGGAGATCTGACCGTATTTAACGTTTATGTCCAGTAGCCAGTAGCCGTAATAAGTATGAAGTTAGAAAGTCGTAAGTTTCTGCTATAATGCGGCAGGTAAGCTGGTATGGATCGTCATGGTATCCTAGAAAAGCGGTGTCCGCCACATAACGGCCGCAGTGACGGCTGTCATGAAAATGATGCCAGCGGTGTTGACTTTACTGTGTCAACACTACTTTACAATAACGTTTCAGTGACGTCATTCGCCGGTAAATTGCGGACGCTATGTGGCGGCTACCACTTTTCTATGAAACCGTAGCTTAAGACTGATGGCGTCCTACCCTACGACTGCTGTTTTGCGGCCTGCACTCAAAAGCACTTTTTTTTAAATCCACAATTGAAAATCTCTTGGCCTGCATCTCACCCGATGATAAGTGATGATCAGGCCGAAGGTGAATTCGTGCTTCGCCCGGAATCCTCAACCACAGGAACTGGCTATCTTACCTTTAACTGCAGAAACATAACACTGCTGTTAACATTGTTGATATGGCGATAGACTTAGGTAAGATGGTGGTTAGCTAGCCAGGCGGACAACAAGCCCTACAACCAACCAAACCGAGTAGAAAATTTTGCCCCTACTACGAAACGAACCCGGGACCTCTGGGTCTAAGATAGGTGGTCGAACCACTACACCACAGAGGCGGTTAAAAATGCTTACCTTGTCGGTCAGCGGTTCTACGGCAAATATTTTGCCATTGCCACTTCATCTTGCTTATTGTGGGGGCTTGTTCGAGTATTCTGTGTTCTGTCAGATCAACTCATTTCATATTCATGGGCGAACATCGTTATGTAATACTGAAAGTTAGACTGTCATAGCTGAGTTAAGGCGCGGTGTTACCTCAATATTCACAAAAAACTGGTTTCTTGTATAGTCGAGTATGATGTAACGCAATGAAAATATACGACGCCAAAAATACAGTGGACTGAGAAGGGTTTATAGAAAAATTTTAACCGAATAGATTAGTAGAAAATAGTTTGATATTTCCAATAAAAAATACTTCACAAAAATAAACTTTGGCGTCGAACATCGCCGTATTTTCAGCGATAACAACAGTTTTTTTTTTTATAGTTCAATAGAATAAACATTATTTTATAACTTTAATTAACCAGACAGTTATTTAATTGAATATGTATATTCTGAATAGTCTAAATAAAATCCGTAAAATAAATGCTCATTCGCCGCTTACTCACATCGTCAACCCAAATATTTATTCGATTTTCAACCTTATTTAATGCTTTGTAATTGTGAAAATAGATATTGCGGTTATACTTTAGTCTAAGGCCTAAGAAAAGTGGATGGAGTGTGTGAGGAATGATATGAAAGAGAAGGAAGTGAATGATAGCATGACAGTTGATAGGGGAGAGTGGAAAAAGAAAACGTGTTGCGCCGACCCCAAGTAACATGGGACAAGGGCAGGAAAATGATGATGATGGTTATACTTTAGTCGTCGGGCTACCGTATAGCGCGCAGACGAAGTTGTGTGAGTGCAGCTGTAGCGTTTAAAATCGTAGTCAGTCCGCGCCTTAAGGGACTACTTCGAGAAAAACCTTGCGATAGTGCATTTTTAGAGACTATTAACTAATTAATTAAGATAAATAAACTACATCTAAAAGCACATTATTAATGTTCGATATCCTATCATCAAATTGCACGTTCTTATTTGTTTTTATTTGTTACAAATACATAAAAAATCTTCGTGTATGAAAAATACTAAAATTATTGATTGCAGGCATCTTTTGCTAAAGACGGATGGACAGGTAATTTAAAAATCTAGATAATTCACCTTTTATTTTATTTAAAAGATCTTTTTATTTTTTATTATTCCATAATTGTGTGAATTCGGCGAGTGCAGGGAGCGAGACAGAGAAGGACAAGACGTTCATAGTCGCTCGCTAAGGGAAGCGCCTTACGTGGAATGTTGTCTATTGGTAATTTCTGTACTCTTTATGTGTGCTTACTATTATAGCTGTAACATACTGACTAACAACAATATGAATTAAATTTCTGAAATAAAATAAAAGTAAAGTGGAAAGAGGAGCTCGTGGCTAAGTAATAACTGCTGCAATGGTCGATCCGTCAGGTTAAGCTACACTTACCGGGGTTGGTCTGTGGATGGGTGACCATCTTTATATACCGAGATTCCTCCGTGCCTCGGAAAGCACGTTAAACTGTTGGTCCCGGCTGTCATTCGCGGATCTTTGATATTCGTTACCGGTCGTTGGAAGCTCGTAAGTCTGACAACCAGTCTTACCAAGGGGTATTGTATTACCCAGTTCCTGGGTTGTGGAGGTCAGATAGGCAGTCGCTCTATGTAAAATACGGGTATTCAGCTGAATCTGGTTAGACTGGAAACCGACCCCAAGAAAGTTGGGAAAAGGCTAGGCAGATTGATTGATTTAATACGCAAAGTATAAGCACGATTATTTTATCTGACAATGCAGAATGGAAAGAATACACCGTTATGCATTACTAAAACGAATGGATCAGCAGTATAATGAGCAGTTTTGCAGTATTGCTCGCGACCTACAGAAACGGATGTGTCAGCAAGGTTGTTCATTACTTAACGTTTATTATGATTCTTTGACTAAAATTACTGCTTACTAGGCCGAGTATGTAATGACAGACCAGCAAATTGTAGGTCGCTGGACCGTCATGTACTCATATTTTCGACTATAAGTTCGGATTTCACCAATGAACACGATCAGCACAAAATTGTTATGGAATATTATTGACACTGACAGCTTTTGAACGCGGTTATGATGGGTGTGCTGAACGTGTTCAGTTTCATTGGTGAAATTAATCCTAAACCGTTCACCATGACATAAAGGTAATTTAGGAAATAAGTTTAAGCCTAAACGTATTACGTGCTATGCAAGTTTTAGACGTGTGCGGCTATTGCGAATACCAGAATTCGCATAGAATACTGTTCTTAACAAGAAACTAATTCTGCAAGGCCCAAACTTTGAATTTCCCAAGAGGTTTGAGAAAAAGTGTTGATAAAGGACCTTTGTATCAATTGTCATTATTGGCGAATACGAAAATGCTAAGAAGTGTATGAAGAAAATCAACCTCTTATCTATCTTGGAGATTATAGTTTTCAACTAAATGCAGCTGAATTTTAAAAAGGGGCGACTGCAGTTCTACAAAAGCATAACGAAACTACTGAAAATTAATATGGCCATTCTCTTCTTAGGAGCTAAGTACTTGGCTAATAGTTTTGACTTTAACTACAATAAAGTTAAAATAATTCGGAATTAATATACATTTTGGTCTGAAAGTTTCAAAAGAGTTAAAATAGTTTCTTTACATTTTAAGTTATCGATTAAATCTTACACATTATTTAAGATGTTTAAGCTAAACATTAATTCTTGGAGGACAGATTACCTACAGAACATGACGTTGAGTTACAATGAATGATTTCTAGAGAAAAGGACCAAATACTATGGAGTGTTCCTGAAAGTTGGTACGCATGACACAATCATTGTGTAGCTCAACTCAATCTTAGGAGACGCCCTGGGCGTCGGGAATTGCAGGCCGATTCCCGGCCACCTTAGGCGAGGGCTTACGGACGGTGAGCAATGGGTAGCTCGCCGTCCGATAAGGACCAAGCCCGGGTCGACGGCGCGTTGTGTTCCACGCACGCCTCAAAGAGATGTCAGCACAACAGAAGGAGTCTGCTAGGACCGATGCCTGCCGGGGTCGCGGGAAAGTCTGAAAGGGATGCCGTAATCCGTAACGCTGCCAGAACGTACAGGCAACTGAAGGAACACGAGTGGGTTTTAATCAGTAAGAGTCTGATACGCCCTCCCGCTCCGCGTAGAGCGGGAGAAGTTATTTGATAATTTCCCACCCAAAAAAAAGGCAGCTCAACCTACTCATATCATGCAATTTTCTTGCATATCGACATAATCACTATACGCATCTACTATTAGCTCAAAAACGTGATTTTGTATCAAGTTCTATGTAAAAATCAGGTGCGTTATCTACATTAACCGGTTATTTCATATTGGACTAACTGCTATCTTCATCACGTAATAAATATATTTCTTTACTATTGATTGCGTAGAAATATTGTAATATGCCAGTATAAAACGTTGCTGCGTTTGATTCAAAATCATTCGCTTGTTTGTCCTCAATTCAAACGTTAACAAAAAACAAAATGGCCGCCAAAGCTTTCTTTGTCTTCTGCGCTTCTGCTTTATTGGTCCAGGTAAGCATTTTCTACTTTTAAGTCAACGCTCTATGAAATATTTTGTAAGGTTTTTTGTCCTCTTGTTAAACATAGTCACATACTGTAGTTTGATCAAAATCAACATTTGAAGACCACAAGTATAAATAAATTGGTTCAATTATTAATCTATAGAAAGATTTTTTTTTAACCTTAGCTTTATTTATTTCAGACCATCTCAGGCCAAGTCATCGGTGCTTGTAACAGCATTGCTAGCACTGCCTTAGCAGCTGAAGAGCTCGCTTTAGCTGGCAATGCCCTCGCTTACGGCTCCAACCTAGCCGGACGAGCCTTGGGAGCCGGACCCTTAGGCTACCCAGGAATTAACAGCTACGGCCTAGCTGCTAACTCCATCGTTCCTTCAAGCGGCGGTGGCTTCGCAGTTACCAGCGTCTCCCCCATCGCCCCCACCGGCCTCACCGTGTTCTCTGAGAACGCCATTGAAGGAGCTATCTCTGTAAACGGAGAGTTGCCGTTCTTGAGTGCTGTGGCTGTGGAGGGAGCTTTACCTAGTGCTGGCGCTGGTGGTATCAACTACGGCTGCGGAAATGGTGCTGTCGGTATTGTGAGCGAAGGTATTGCCCCTGCTGCTGCTGGTATTGCTCCCGGCAGAGTTGGTTACGGCCCTGGACTGGCCAGTCCTGGTCTCACCGGTCTGGGTGCCCCTGGTCTGGGATACAATGGTCGTGTTGGCGCCGGATGTGGCTTCAACGGAGTATTTTAATTTAAAGAAGTTATTGTAGATAATCTTGTTGATTTTTCATTTGAGTTTTAATTATATGGAAATTAATTGTTGCAACAATGTGTCTTAATACCCAATACTATGTACTACTGACATTACAAATTAGCATGGAGCTCTACTTCTGTGTTATAAACAATCTGCTGAATATAAGCATTTCCTAAAGGTCGGAACAATATTTTCTGTCAATCTATGCTTGTGCACTAACATGGCACTAACAAGCATAACGGGTTAAATGAGATTGTTAAAAAAACTTTACGAGTACAAACAACTTAGAAGTAAATGAAAAACATTTATTTTCATTTTTGTCAAACGTCATCAGCACCGATTAGACTAATCCACTGGATAACTTCATCATCTGATGCTTTCCATCCATCCAGTGCGTGGTAAACATAGAACGGGCGGCACTGGGTCACCACCGTTTCTCCATTCTGCCATACCGGGGTGCCAATGAGAAAGTCCTGATGGAAAAACCAACTATCACTTTGCTAAACGTGGGAATCGAACCCAGAACATCATGCTCAACAGTAGCGCTTGCGACCGCCAGACCAACAAGGCGGTCCTTGCTTAAAGGCAAAGGCTGAATTGGGCGCAAGGTGTTGGTGCAACTGTTAGTCCTTATGGTTCTATTGCTCCTGCTGTTGGTATTGCTCCGGGCAGAGTTGGTTACGGCCCAAGTTTGGATGGTCCTGGTCTGGTCGATTTGGGCGGCCCTGATCTGGGTCTTGGTGCCTCCGGTCTGGTAGTCAATGGTCTCGCCGGCCCCGGCTGTGCCTGCAAAGGAATCTTGTTTGTTTGTTATGCTTTCACGCTAAAACGGCTGAACGGATTTGAATGAAATTTGGCACATGGGTAGACCATGACCTGGGTTAGGACATAGAATACTTTTTATCCCGATATTTCCACGGGATCGAGACTTAAGCGGGTGAAACCGCGCGGTGCAGCTGGTGATCGTAACTATTATTATAAATGCGAAATTGAGTTTGTTTGTTACGCCCTCAAGCTAAAACGACTGAATGGATTTCGATGAAATTTGGCACGTAGGTAGACAATGACCTGGGTTTGGACATAGGAGTATCCTATTTTATCCCGATATTCTTACGGCATCGAAACTTACGCGGATGAAACCGCGAGGCGCAGTTAGTGCATTATAAAAATTACAAAAATCCTAATTTTTCAAATTCAGATAGTTCCTTCCTTCATGTTTCCCAAAATAAGACACTGTGCTTATTTTGTTTCTCTAAGAACCAGGTTGTTGAAGGGAATCCTATCATTAAATTGAGGCGATACAGTAACGATACAGTGGCCTACCCAGTCAAGGATGTGAAATAATAATTTATGGATAGGAAAAACCAAGTACTGCAACGAGGACTGAAAGTATAATTTTAAAAAGCATATGTAAAGCTACGCCTACTCAGAGTTTAGGTCTGATGGCCTCTTATATGCAAAATACGTAACAGAAAGTTATCCTTCTGTTAGGTGTTTTGCGTATGCGTCGGGAGTCGAGAGCCGACTTCCGGCCACCGTAGGCGCGGGCTTGCGGACGGTGAGCAATGGGCAGCTCGCCGTCCGATAAGGACCAGGCCCGTGTCGACGGTGCGTTGTGTTCCACGCGCGCCTCAAAGAGATGTCAGCACCAACCGACGGGGTCGAAAGACCAATGCCTGCTGGGGTTTCGGGTTTGTCGGAAAGGGATAACGCGGCCCCGGCACACAGGCAACGGAAGGAACACGGGTGGGTTTTAGTCAGTAAAAGTCTGACACACCCTCTCGCTCTGCCCAGAGCGGGAGAAGTCATTTGATGATTTCCCATCCTGAAAAAAAAAAGGTGTTTTGCGTATAAGTAACCCTGATGACGTAGATGCGAAAAGTTTACTGCCTAATGCCAACTGCTTTCTTTAAACTATATCTTTCTGTGAGCTCCACCAAAGGATTTCTTTCTTTTATCGCCCACTGAGCCTTATAATACCAATTTAATAATTATGCTTACAATATAATTGGTATAGCACCAGCAGTCTGGAGGCTCTCTATTCAGTATTTACCCTCCAACCATACTTTATGCATTGCTCCTTCGGTGGCATCTGTAAACTTGTTCAAATGTGCTTGTAGCACGGAATACCATGGAATCATTTTCGATACGAGCCTCCAATAAATGCCAAATGGGATTCTAATGAAGTCACATATATGTCGGAAATACGTTACTGAGTTGTCTTATCGCGATGCCAGCGCCGCTCAGCGGCGTTCGATAGATTCTACAACATACCGCTCAACCGGGGATAAGCAGAGTTCGTGGGTGACTGTCAAGCATTGAAGACGTTAAGAAACTGTCTTGCGCTCGGTATAGTTGTATCGTGTACATTGTGTGAATATTGCTATTGTCATTAATTTGATCGTAAATTATAAATGGACCTGAACTGCAAACAGTTTTTCTATTGCGCAATAACCAACACTACCTACAGCAATTAAAATATGGCTGATAATAATGAAAGAAGAAAGTACCCTCCTCCATCGTATACATGTTTTAAATGAACTGATTGTGCGTCCTTGCTTCATTTTTTCCTGTATGAAATTATTGTTGTTTGGGTTGATTCTATCGATATTGTCTGTACTCTTTGTTCCTACTTCTTACACTATTGAAAGTATCGCTCCTTCTGCTGCTGCTGCTGCTCACTCTCTTGCCGGTGCTCCTTGTGCTCCAGGACTACTTATTGGTCCTGGATTTGGCAACTTTAGGTCCTGCTCCAGGTCTCGGCTATGGCTGTCTTATTGGTCGTGGATGGGGTTTTGGTCATTAATGATAATATTGATCAACAAACTTCTTGAAATAAACAATTTTTTAACTATATCTACTCGGTTTTTCATCCAGTCTAATTTAATAAGGTACTTAATTGACTTTTTTAGTTTTTCTACAATTAATAAAAATTGATTCTTCGATATTCTGTTATATTTGACTATCATTACTTTCCAATTTATTGATACTGTTTGTATGCTTCGCTACTAGATGGCATTGCAATTCTCATTATTATCGATGAACATGATGGCGATAAGTTTCACTGACATACCGAGTTATTTATTTATTTATTTTATTTGGGACAGAAAACAGTTATACATTACAGCATTTACAAAAAGTAGTTAAAATACAGTCGAAAAAACATATAACCAACACTATTGTCCACGAAGTGACATCATAGTATGAAAACGAACGCATGCTAAACGAAAACAAAAACAGAAAAAAAAATAAAAAAAAATAATTAAAAATTTAGAAGAAAAAAAAAACACCATATTATACCGACGAATCGAAGGAAGCGGATGACAAGAGCATCCGTCCTATAGGCGACTTGCAAGAGATTGAGCAACCATACTTTTAAATTTAGATTGCGACAGCGAGAAAACATCAAAGTCAATAAATTGTGAGTTATAGGTTTCTAAAAGTCGGCGGAGAGGGGCACGCACCCCAGCCTTCGTTCTACAACGCGCAGTGTAGAATAGTTGAGGTGCGCGCACCTCCCGCCGAATAACAGTTCTAGGTACTACGTAACACAATCTATTCGAGAGCTCAGTACAATTAAATTTGTTATATCATAATATACCGTACAGCATCACGACCATGATCAGTGAACGTCTGGAATCCAAGCTCAATATTTTATAATGTTTTAGCAAATCGGAACGGAAGCACTTATAGTGCGTAGCACGAAGAAATCTTTTCAGAACCATTACTAATGCTTGCTTATATTTATCATAATATGGGCACCAGATGGGTACCGCGTATGCCAACTGTGAACGGACCAGTGTTTTATACAGGGTTACTGGTAATTCGACGTATATCCGGCAGAGGCTGATAAGGGGGCCAAAATGCAACAAATTGAAACCCCCATATGTATGGCCGAAATTCAATAGTTTTCGAGATATTATAATTTTAAGGGTTTTTCGATATTTACCCAAAATTTGACATTTAATTCCAAATATGTCAAAACGGAGAGTCAAAACTTACTAAGGAAGGCGACGCGAGCGCAGCAGACGCCGTGTACTCCCCCGCCCGCACACCCCGCCCTCACACCCCGCCCCATCGCGAAGAATTTCGCCAGAAAAATCGGTTGTTTTAGCGAGGATCATAAACTAAAAACACAGATAATTTCTCTCCCCGCGCCGGTTCAAACACATGCCATGCCACGAATTATGTATTTTAAAATTGACTTTTATACCTTTCTGGAAAGCTACAGGATAAGCAAGTTGTTTTAGTTATTTGTACGATTAATGTCATATAAATTTTTGTGACGAGACAACATTTTTGAAGCGTAAAATGAAAATATTGGTAAGATATTATTCTTATATCGCTCATTATTTTCATTATTTTGTTAAATTAAGTAGTTTTAAATATGTCCATAGCTTAATTGAAGTGCCAGCTACAACATAATTTTTAATGGTACCCATTCAAATATGTAGTTTTTTTTTTTATTTGGAATGAAATGTCAAATTTTGAGTAAATATCGAAAAACCCTTAAAATTCTAATATCTCGAAAACTACTGAATTTTGCCCATACATATGGGGGTTCAATTTGTTGCATTTTGGCCCTCTTATCAGCCCCTGACGGATATACGTCGAATTACCAGTAACCCTGTATAAGAAGAGAAAAGTAGAAGGCTTTTTGAAGTCTTTACAAGACCGGATGACAAAACCATACATCTGAAAGGTTTTCGTAATTATATTGTCGACATGGGTGTCTAAATGTAATTTGCAATCAAGCAGTACGCCAAGATCACGTGTGCACTCACTTTTTTTCAATTGTATGTCGTTCAAGGTATATGGGAAGTTAAAAGTATTTTTGTTCTTAGTAAATGAAATGAAATGACATTTTGGAAGACTTAGATGAAGTTTATTGACCAGACAGTATTGAGACAGCCTGCATAGGTTCTCTTGTATTAGCAAACAATCTTGAGAGTTCGCAGAGTTATTGTACTTAAACAGTCATTGTAGTGAGTTTTGATACAATTATCTAAAAGAAATACGATCAATACAAAGGACCACGAACTAACATCAACAATCAAACAAAATAACAAGTGACAGTGACAGTGACAATGCAATGCTTACGGCACTTTAGCCGGGCCGAGGCAGCGCCACTATTATGCCGCTAGCTACAATCTATACTCTTCCATTAAATTATTTACGACTTAATACTTGGTACAGTACCTACTTTGTTATCAGTCGACTTTATCCCATATCGAACGTAGGCATTATTTGCCCTTGGAAAAATTAAGACAAATGGCTAGGAAAACAGAAAATGAACGAATTCCAAGCTAATAATATAATATAAAATACATGATAATTCAATCATTTGATAATTATACTTATAAGCATGATTTAAAACTAAGTACAATTTTAAGGGTGGTATTGTGTGTTATGCTGTATTTGTGGATTTTCTCAGTATTGAGGACAAATAAAAATATGTTCATATTATTAGTTGAAAAAATGTATTTATCTTTTTATGAATCAGTCACGACCCAAGAATATATTAGTAGAGGGCACCGCAGCCGCAAGCGCAGTTGCCGGAGATAGACACGGCACCAGCAGCTGGCACAGCACCGCAAAAGCTCACAGCGCCCATGATGGGGACCTGACCAGCAACAACGGTGTTACCGGCGACTGGCAGCTCACCAGCGACCGCCACGTTGCCTTCACCAGCGCCGCCGTACGCGGCAAGTCCAGCACCACAACCGGTACCAGGGTATGCGCCAGCAAAACTGGCGGCGGGATACGCAAGTCCATCATAAGCAAAACCTGGAGCAGCTAAGCCGTTGAAGCCGTAAGGACCAGCCATCAGTGGTGAACCAAAGGCTGGGCCGTAAGCACCAAGGCAGGCCTGGCCGAATACATTCTGCAAAAGTAATAATCATGATATATCTACACAAAGTTTTAAACACAGGAACCAAATTAAGTAACCCTTTAAATACGAAAAATAAACTGAAACAAAAAAAGGTAGAATTCAAAACAGCAATTACTTACTTGGACCAAGCAAGCTTGGATGCAGAGCAACAGAACAGTGAAGGAAGACATGTTTGATGTTTGTTCAACAGCTGAAGATTGAATGATGAACCAAAATTATTGTCACATTTTATACTCTGGTGTTTGTTCGTAACAACTACGTTCGTTTACGAAATTTTGGAAAACGTGACGATATGTGTCAAATAAAATAAAGTGTCTCCGTGTTAGTAAATAGTAGGCCTTATCGTGCTTGCACAAGCTATCAATTAATTATACTTACCTACATACAAATTTTCTCGGAACTTGGTAACTTAATTGGTATAAATCCACCAACAGTTGCACTGAACAGCACTCTTGTGTCAGCACTCGAAACAAACTACAATGTCTGTCAAAGCTATCCTCGTCCTCTGCGCTCAGGCGCTCCTGCTCAAGGTAAGAAGTGTGTTTTTTAAAGTTACGTGTTTCTTTTATCTGAAATAACATAATTAATAATGAAATATTTCAAAATCTTGATGTTGTCTCCAAAACTATGAATTTTTGAAGAGAAGAAAGCGTAACAAAATAAATTTTCAATTTCAGTCCGCTCTTGGACAGTCATGCACCAGCCGCGCTGCGGTTGCTGATATCTCTGGACTTGCTGTTCCCTACTACGGATTGGCCGCTCCCGCCTTAGCCGCCCCTTGTGGATTGGCTGCTCCTGCTTTGGCATATGATGGGCTCGCCTACTCCGGCGCTGGCTTGGCAGGCAGAGGTCTGGGTTTTGATGGACTGCTTGGTGGCTGCGCAGGCAGAGGTCTGGCTTACGATGGAATCTACGCCCCCACCATAGAGTTCAGTCCCACCAGTGGCGGCACTCTGCCTGTCTCCAGCGCCTCCGCCATTGCTCCCGTAGGTATCTCCGTTGCGTCTGACAACATTTATGAGGGTCTCCTGAGTGTGGGCGGTGAGCTGCCGTTTGTCGGTACTGTTGCTTTGGAAGGTGTGGTGCCTTCTGCCGGTGCTGGCGCCGTTAACCATGCCTGTGGTAATGGCAGGAATGCCATGATCAGTGAGACTGCTGCCTTTGCCCCGGCTGCCGCCATCGCCCCTCTTACTGCTTACGGTCCTGGTGCCGCCTTCGCTCCCACTGCTTTTGCTGCTCCTGGCCTCGGCCTTCGTGGTGGTTTGGCTGGCAGAGGTTGTGGCTGCGCCTTCTAAGAATTTATTCGTTAAAGATAGTGGTTCAACTGAATAAATCCATATGCATTTATATTTTGTCATTTTATTTTCAACAACTTATCAGTATATTATTTATTCAACTCAATTTATATTAAAATTAACAAATAGAAATATGTGTTTACAGCCCATGTGTCCCGTAGGGTTTTCATACTTGATCGCCTACGTAACCCCTTTGCATTGATGTTCCTCCCTTGTAGTTAGGCTATTTAAGTATTATGAGAGCATAAAGAGATGTCAGCACAACGGAAGGGGTCCGCTAGGACCGATGTTTGCTGGGGTCGCGGGAAATTCCGAAAGGGATACCGTGGCCCCTGGCAACGTACAGGCAACTGAAGGAACACGGGTGGGTTTTAGTCAATAAGAGTCTGACACGCCCTCCCGCTCCGGCTAGAGCGGGAGAAGTTATTTGATAATTTCCCACCCTCAAAAAAAAATTAAAAAAAATACGCTGAAACTCTTGGGCCAGAATCTAGCTGAAATGCAGGTTTTACACTTTAAGGTGGTTTGATACAATTGCATCGAATCTGTTAACCGATTTTGTCTTTATATTTTAATTCAAAATATTTTCGAAAATTTATTTGTTCAATGAAATGACGGAAACTCATTTCATAACGGTACATTAAAATGCTGTTATACTCGTACAGTATAAGACCCAACGAACTATTTACACTAGGTACTAAATTCAATGGCTAACAAACTAAATATTTCTTTATTTACACATACTGTACACTTATTTACATTAGTGAAAGACAAATACATAAACACACACATATACATTACTAAAGTGTCTTGTTGGGGTGGAATTATGATTGGAGCTAGAACGCCTTTGATCTCGTATCAAGTTTCCATAACGGCAGATACGTACAAAACAGTCGCTATCGATGGAATTGTCAAACCATTCCACCAATTCGTACTGGTCGATGATAATGCGCCCGCACATCGAGCTCAACGAATCAATGCTGCTCTTCGAGAATACGACATCACAAGATTAGACTGGCCTACCAGCTCGCCTGACTTAAATCCAATAGAGCACGCGTGGGATGCTCTTAAGCGAGCTGTTTGGAACCGTCAGCCCACTTCCCCAGACAGTGCCAGAGATCAGGCAAGCCGCTATTCAAGAATGGGACAGGTTACCGCAAGAAATGTCGCGAATGCGAAGTAATAGGTATAGATAATAAATAGTTAAGACGTGCCGTGGAGGAAGAGGGGTGGACTCACTTGGGCTTATGGTCGGAGCTAGCCGTATATTGGTGAGCGAACTTGTTATTCCTCAGTACATGTGTCTTCAAATTGACCGGATAATCAGTTTATATTGTTTACAATGTTGTTGTGTGTGTGTATTGTTTTAACAGCGATCAGATTCAGAAATGACACCAAATCAGACCAGTATTCAGATGCGAGGCACGGGATGGCTATAAGGGGAGGTTGGACACCACCAATATCATTGCGATGATAATTCAGATTCAGTACCTAATGGTTATTCAGTGGAGATCAGTTTGCATAATTACAGCAGTCGTTAGATCTTAATCATAGCGAACCTAGGCTTATTTTTGAGATATAGGTATTTTAGGTTCTGTTATTCGTCACTTAAAGGTACTCGTATATGGCGACAAGAAATGCTAGAGGAGTTATATTGTAAGTAGAAGAGTTAACTACTTTTGTAACAAATATTAAGAAAAATAATGCTGTGCGTCGCATCTGTGCAAGAACAGGTTATTGCTCAGCGAAATGCTGTGAAATTCGGACGAACCCAATGTCAACAGCGCTGGTTTTCAGCAATTACCTATGGATTGACATATTGACGTCCCCCTGCGTGACCTATTAAATCGGGTTAGTGATATTTTTCACTGAAATAGGTGTGATTATACAATAAGTAATAAAAATATATATCTGTATGTGAGCATATCATAAATTTAAGAAATAATAATAATACATAAACTAAGACCATAATACAATGAGAATAAAACAAGTAAGTACCATATTAAGTAATTACTATTTATAAATGTGTGCAGTTTCAGTATGGTAAATATAGTATTCTGTGGTGTAGGTACAGTGTGGTGTGTTTTCTTCTTTTTGTTGTTTGAGTAATTATAATAATTTCGTTATTACACTAACAATCCATAATATAAGTCTTAGATGAACCATGGGTATTGCGATTTGCATTGCGTCTCGATGGCGTGGCGGCCATTTGCATAACGGTAGGCATCGAGGCATGGGGTTGGCAGAAAACAAACAAGCTTTGTCGGTCATTTAGTCTATCTATATGTTATTACAAACCACCTTTTGATTTATTTGCCTATTACACTCATGTACTTAACTCACTTTTTATATATTCTTTAACTCTGTTTACCTCTGTAATGATCATACTTTTAATTATCTCTTGATTGTTTTAGCATACAAAACCTATTTATACTATTAATTTTCCTTTTTGTTCAAATTTATCTTCTACACTTTATCTTCTTATAAAACTGGTAAATACACTGTAACCTTCGCAATGAGGGCAGGTGTAGGATTTTCCATCTGTAAACCGTTTTTATTAGTTCTGGCCATAATTAAATTAACGTAATTAAATCACGTTACAATTTTCAAACATATCAAGTTATTACTTGATATGTTTGAAAATTGTAACGTATGACAAAAAACGATAAAAACGGCCTTCAAGTTTTTCAGTCTTGTTTTGGGCTTTTGGCGGAGTCACTGTTTTTCGGCCCCTTGAGTCAATTTTTTTATCCGACTTCCCAAAAACGAGGAGGCTCCAGGTCTCGGTTATGGCGGTCTTATTGGTCATGGATGGGGTTGTGGTCATTACTCAAAATATTGATCAACAAAGTTCTTGAAATAAAATATTTTGAATTACACTCGGTTTTTCATCCAGAGTTTAATTTAATTAATTAATTGACTTTTTAGGTGTTCTAAAATTTATCAAAATTGATTGTTCGTTATTCTGTTATTTTCGACTATCATTACTTTCCAATTTATTGATACTGTTTGTATGCTTCGCTACTAGATGGCATTGCAATTCTCATTATTATCGATGAACATGGTGGCGATAAGTATCATTGACATACCGACAGTTTTTGTACGTAAACGTAGGTACCTGTGTGTATCGTTACTGGATATCCACGATGTAGTGAAAAGTTGTAATTAGGTTATAATAATAATAATAATACCAGCCTGTTACCAGCAGGCCAAAGGCCTCTTCTCATACAGAGAAGGCACGAGCATTGATCACCACGCTTGCTCAAGATGGGTTGGCAATTTCAGACTTATATTAACTATAAGTCCGGGTTTCCTCACGATGTTTTCCTTCTCCCATGTCAGTAATGTCCAAGATAAACTCAGAATTCCCTCAGTATTGAGGGCAAACAAAAATATATTCATATTATTTGTTAAAAACATTTATTTATGTTGTTATGAATCAGTCACGACCCAAGAATATATTAGTAGAGGGCACCGCAGCCGCAAGCGCAGTTTCCGGAGATAGACACGGCACCAGCAGCTGGCACAGCACCGCCAAAGCTCACAGCGCCCATGATGGGGACCTGACCAGCAACAACGGTGTTACCGGCGACTGGCAGCTCACCAGCGACCGCCACGTTGCCTTCACCAGCGCCGCCGTACGCGGCAAGTCCAGCACCACAACCGGCACCAGGGTATGCGCCAGCAAAACCGGCGGCGGGATACGCAAGTCCATCATAAGCAAAACCTGGAGCAGCTAAGCCGTTGAAGCCGTAAGGACCAGCCATCAGTGGTGAACCAAAGGCTGGGCCGTAAGCACCAAGGCAGGCCTGGCTGAATACATTCTGCAAAAGTAATAATCATGATTTATCTACACAAAGTTTTAAACACAGGAACCAAATTAAGTAACCCTTTAAATACGAAAAATAAACTGAAACAAAAAAAGGTAGAATTCAAAACAGCAATTACTTACTTGGACCAAGCAAGCTTGGATGCAGAGCAACAGAACAGTGAAGGAAGACATGTTTGATGTTTGTTCAACAGCTGAAGATTGAATGATGAACCAAAATTATTGTCACATTTTATACTCTGGTGTTTGTTCGTAACAACTACGTTCGTTTACGAAATTTTGGAAAACGTGACGATATGTGTCAAATAAAATAAAGTGTCTCCGTGTTAGTAAATAGTAGGCCTTATCGTGCTTGCACAAGCTATTAATTAATTACAATTACCTACATACTAATTTTCTCGGAACTTGATAACTTAATTGGTATAAATCCACCAACAGTTGCACTGAACAGCACTCTTGTGTCAGCACTCGAAACAAACTACAATGTCTGTCAAAGCTATCCTCGTCCTCTGCGCTCAGGCGCTCCTGCTCAAGGTAAGAAGTGTGTTTTTTAAAGTTACGTGTTTCTTTTATCTGAAATAATATAATTAATAATGAAATGTTTTAAAATCTCGATGTTGTCTCCAAATCTATTAAAGTTTGAAAAGAAGAAAGCGTAACAAAATAAATTTTCAATTTCAGTCCGCACTTGGACAGTCATGCACCAGCCGCGCTGCGGTTGCTGATATATCTGGACTTGCTGCTCCCTACTACGGATTGGGCGCTCCCGCCTTAGCCGCCCCTTGTGGCTTGGCTGCTCCTGCTTTGGCATATGATGGGCTCGCCTACTCCGGCGCTGGCTTGGCAGGCAGAGGTCTGGGTTTTGATGGACTGCTTGGTGGCTGCGCAGGCAGAGGTCTGGCTTACGATGGAATCTACGCCCCCACCATAGAGTTCAGTCCCACCAGTGGCGGCGCTCTGCCTGTCTCCAGCGCCTCCGCCATTGCTCCCGTAGGTATCTCCGTTGCGTCTGACAACATTTATGAGGGTCTCCTGAGTGTGGGCGGTGAGCTGCCGTTTGTCGGTACTGTTGCTTTGGAAGGTGTGGTGCCTTCTGCCGGTGCTGGCGCCGTTAACCATGCCTGCGGTAATGGCAGGAACGCCATGATCAGTGAGACTTCTGCCTTTGCCCCGGCTGCCGCCATCGCCCCTCTTACTGCTTACGGTCCTGGTGCCGCCTTCGCTCCCACTGCTTTTGCTGCTCCTGGCCTCGGCCTTCGTGGTGGTTTGGCTGGCAGAGGTTGTGGCTGCGCCTTCTAAGAATTTATTCGTTAAAGTTAACCGATTGAAATTAAAAAGTCGTTCAACTGAATAAATCAATATGCATTAATATTTTTGGTCCTTTTATTTTCAACAACTTATTTTATATATAAATTAAAATTAACAAATAGAAATATGTGTGTACAGCCCGTGTGACCGATAGGATTTCCATATTTGATCGCCTACGTAACCCCTTTGCAATGACGTTCCTTTCTTGTAGATAAGCTATTTAGTTATTAGTTATACTAAAACGGAACTCGAGAGAAAAGTGTCAGGCTGTTATGACACATTATAGTTCGGGTAAAAGTAAACGCACACTATGCAGCCAATCATATTATAAATTGGGAGATTATATCGCTGATAAAAATGCTTGGTTCAACGCTGGTCTTGCTCCACAAGGGCGCATAAACTAATTGATTAGCATTTGAAAATACTGTTGGAGCTGCTAAAGATTTAAAAAACTATCTTTGTGTTGTATAAATTCAATCTCTTAGCATTTTATAATTGCATAGCACATGTGTGAGTAATATGTACCGACTATAAAACTACCATTTAGGTACTAGGTATGTCTTTCATCGACTTGTTCACTCTAATGTCTCGCTGACGGTGGCGCGTGTGTTGGATCATTTAGCTCCCTTCAAAATGGTTGAGCTGAATGGTGCTAATCCATGCATCAGGTTCGAGAACGGGCGCCGTCAGTAGGAACTGGTCACCTCTTAGCTACCACGGCTTATTTAAATTTAATTTCAGTTTTTAATTGTTAATTTTTTTGATGTCGTTACGGACGCTTTTAACGTTTTGCATCGTTCTCACATGTATAACTTCAACATTAATGATGTTACCAATATTTTGTAACTATAATCATGATTTAAAAGACTGTATGTGGAGTTTCTTGCCCGTTCTTCTCCATAGGTACGCTTTGGAATGGGCATCTAGCTTCATCTTTCTGACTGACCGACCCCTTGACAATTCAAAAGTACCTGTAATTGGTTTATTTGAAATAAATGCTTTGAGTTTGAGTTGAGTTTGATTCATCGGACATTTTTAGCATATTGTCATGTAAAAAGTTTCGACTGATCTCAGGCTCAAATTCTTGGGCCAGAATCTAGCTGAAATGCAGGTTTTACACTTTGTGGTGGTTTCATACAACTGCATCAAATCTGTTAACCGATTTGTCTTTATATTTTAATTCAAAATATTTCCGAAAATTTATTTGTTAAATGAAATGACGGAAACTCATTTCATATAGGTACATAATACTATTATACAATATTAAACACAACGAACTATTTACACTAGGAAATTCAATGGCTAACTAACTATTTCTTTATTTACACATACTATACACTGATTTACATTAGTGAAAGACAAAGACATAAGCACATTATTGAAAATCAGAATCAGAATGACAGGAAATCAGAATGGCGACCAACCGATTATCGTTTAAAGTTAAAGTTCGCGAGCACATTCGCAAGAAGCTGGCAGTATCATCACAACGGTAATGTTTTCCCATTGATTGTCTTAGTTGTTTTAGTATATTTATGTGTATTTATTTGTACTTATATTTATATATGATTATTTTGTTGGTATATTGGCGTGTGCTAGCTGGCATATAGCAAATAATTTAATTTGATGTTTTACGTTGCATAATGTACATTATTTTGCATAACTACTATCGTATAGAATCAAGTTTTCTAACTGAACAGACAGCTGTGCTGCTGGGGAGTTTGTTGCGCCTCTTTTTCTTCCCAGCTAAGCACTAGGAAGTGGTGAAGGGTGGGCGTTTTTGGGGGACTGTCTTATGTAATTTTGACGTTTGAAAAGTGCTTATTCTCAGCCTAATTTGAATGAATGACTTTTGAATTTGAATTTATATATAATTCGGTGTGTAGGTATATATATTATTTATAGTTTTTGATAGATATATGTATATCTTTATATTTAAATACATATTTATTCCTCAATTCTCGCTATTGCACCTACCACTGTTTGTCTCTGCATCACCCAAAGGTTGACTGGTAGAAAATGCCTATGGCATTAAGTCCGCCTCTGTACATTTGTGTGCTTGAAGTATTAAATAAATTATTCAAGTACAGAAGTTACGGTAAGTCCAGCAATACCACAAACTGAAGTCATTTGTCGATGTTTCCGAGTAATAGTCATCCATTGAGAAACAGGAACCTTGAAGGATTCACCGAGAGCATCCACATTGGTCGTTATGGCCGGGGTTGATTTGTGAATCTCAGGTTCAAGTTCAAGTTGAGTAGTTGGTTGCGATTTTTGTTGCTTACTTTTCTTCTTCTTCCATTGCTTAGACCGAATATTGTTTGTTTTTTTACTTGGATTGCAACAAGAGTGCCGACAGTCGCTGTGTGTTAGAAGAGTTCGATCTGTCGTTGGTGAGTAAATCGAGTTTAAGGTAGGTTTAGTAAAAGGAGTATAAGGGACACGTGAGTCTCCAATTTTACCTCATAACTACTTCGCAAGCAAAGATACTGCATTTGTAAGCTCTTCCTTTAAATCATTCTTTACACAAATAAACTAAACTATTATTGTGAATTTATAAATTCACTGTGCAAATAAATACATAAACAAAAACTTTTCACAAAAAAGAAAAACAACTGACTTCCAAAGTATACACTACAAAGTGAAAAATAACTTTAATTTTGGAAGTCGATGTCTTTGTTTATTTGCCACCGACTTTGGAAATTAAAGATATTTTTGGAAGTCAGTTGATTTTTTTGTGAAAAAATGTTGTACAGCTTTTGTTTTACACTTTTTAGTTTTGGTACAGCTACCTCACAGAAATTCGAATACCACTAACTGCTATGTAAATAATAGTGTCAAGAACTTATCATAACATCCACATAGACTAAGTGGAAAAAATACGTATTATTGAAGCTCACTCAAAAAATATCCAAGCAAAATTAATAAAATTTATATGGAACCACCTTGAGAGCTATACCCTTCCCAACAAAAAAAAAATTTTCAAAGTCGGTCTGCAATTGACGGACAATTGACGGAAAAACGTAAAAAGAAAAAAAAAACTCACATACGCGACGAACATAATATAACCTCCTTCTTTTTGGAAGTCAATTAAAAACAGAAGTACTCCTCCGCCGCGCTGCCATCTGGAAACATGCTCATCAGAACAATAATAGCATTGCCACGTTGAATGGCAATCCATTCATTGTAGCAATGCTATTATTGTTTTGATGGGCACGCTAATTCGTTGACCAAAGAACGAGGCAGGCTTCTGGTCATGAGAAGTGGCGACCAGTCGGCAAGACATTTGTCACACTCAGGCCAAGGTCACAGTATTTGCGCCGTTCGAGGGTCTCAGCAGCCGCAGCAGCGGCACTAACACAGCCAGCCGTGTATGGAACTTGAGATGATGCAAGGGTGTCGACACAGGTAGCATCCCACACAAGAGGCCCAGTTTCTCAGGCAACAACGTCATGCCGTTTGGTCTTTCTTCCCATCGTCACGTACTGTCGTATTCTGCAGTGCAGAATCACGTCATTGAGTCTATCTATATGTTATTATACTAAACAAACCACCTTTTGATCTTTTTACCTATTACACTCATGTACTTAACTCACCTTTTATATATTCTTTAACTCTATTTACCTCTGTAACAATCATACTTTTAATTATCTCTTGATTGTTTTAGCATACAAAACCTATTTATACTATAAATTTTCCTTTTTATTCAAATTTATCTTCTACACTTTATCTTCTTATAAAACTGGTAAATACACCGTAACCTTCGCAATAAGGGCAGGTGTAGGATTTTCCATCTGTAAACCGTTTTTATTAGTTCTGGCCATAATTAAATTAAGGAATAACTTGATATGTTTGAAAATTGTAACGTATGACACAGAACGATAAAAACGGCCTTCAAGTTTTTCAGTCTTCTTTTGGGATTTAGGCGGAGTCACTGTTTTTCTGCCCCTTGAGTCAATTTTTTTATGCGACTTCCCAAAAACGAGGAGGCTCCAGGGGTCGGTTATGGCGGTCTTATTGGTCGTGGATGGGGTTGTGGTCATTACTCAAAATATTGATCAACAAACTTCTTGAAATTAACTATTTTGAACTACACTCGGTTTTTCATACAGAGTTTAATTTAATTAATTAATTGACGTTTTAGGTTTCTAAAATTTATCAAAATTGATTCTTCGATATTCTGTTATTTTCGACTATCATTACTTTCCAATTTAATGATACTGTTTGTATGCTTCGCTACTAGATGGCATTGCAATTCTCATTATTATCGATGAACATGGTGGTGATAAGTATCATTGACATACCGTCAGTTTTTGTACGTAAACGTAGGTACCTGTGTGTATCGTTACTGGATATCCGCGATGTAGTGAAAAGTTGTAATTAGGTTATAATAATAATAATAGGGCAAAGGCCTCTTCTCATACAGAGAAGGCACGAGCATTGATCACCACGCTTGCTTAAGACGGGTTGGCAATTTCAGACTTATATTAACTGTAAGTCCGGGTTTCCTCACGATGTTTTCCTTCACCCATGTCAGTACTGTCCAAGATAAACTCAGAAAGTACATATGAATAGAAAAAGTCACATTGGTAATTGCCCGGATTTGAACCCACAACCTCGTACATGAGAGGCGAGGCTTTAACCACTGGGCCATCACGAAAAGAAAATAAGGAGGTAATTAAAAATTTTCGACTTAATAGTTGGTCCAGTACCTACTTTGTTATCAGTCGACTTTATCCCCTAACGAACATAGGCATTATTATTTTTACCCTGGGAAAATTAATACAAATGGCTAGGAAAACAGAAAATGAACGAATTATAAGCTATTCAGATAATTCAACCATTTGATAATTATTCTTATTAGAATTATTTAACCGCTAGTCCCCGCGCCCCCGCGCGTACAATTTTTAGGGTGGTATTGTGTGTTATGCTGTATTTGTGAATTTTCTCAGTATTGAGGGCAAACAAAAATATATTCATATTATTTGTTAAAAACATTTATTTATGTTGTTATGAATTAGTCACGACCCAAGAATATATTAGTAGAGGGCACCGCAGCCGCAAGCGCAGTTGCCGGAGATAGACACGGCACCAGCAGCTGGCACAGCACCGCCAAAGCTCACAGCGCCCATGATGGGGACCTGACCAGCAACAACGGTGTTACCGGCGACTGGCAGCTCACCAGCGACCGCCACGTTGCCTTCACCAGCGCCGCCGTACGCGGCAAGTCCAGCACCACAACCGGTACCAGGGTATGCGCCAGCAAAACCGGCGGCGGGATACGCAAGTCCATCATAAGCAAAACCTGGAGCAGCTAAGCCGTTGAAGCCGTAAGGACCAGCCATCAGTGGTGACCCAAAGGCTGGGCCGTAAGCACCAAGGCAGGCCTGGCTGAATACATTCTGCAAAAGTAATAATCATGATTTATCTACACAAAGTTATAAACACAGGAACCAAATTAAGTAACCCTTTAATTACGAAAAATAAACTGAAACAAAAAAAGGTAGAATTCAAAATAGCAATTACTTACTTGGACCAAGCAAGCTTGGACGCAGAGCAACAGAACAGTGAAGGAAGACATGTTTGATGTTTGTTCAACAGCTGAAGATTGAATGATGAACCAAAATTATTGTCACATTTTATACTCTGGTGTTTGTTCGTAACAACTACGTTCGTTTACGAAATTTTGGAAAACGTGACGATATGTGTCAAATAAAATAAAGTGTCTCCGTGTTAGTAAATAGTAGGCTTTATCGTGCTTGCACAAGCTATTAATTAATTACACTTACCTACATACTAATTTTCTCGGAACTTGGTAACTTAATTGGTATAAATCCACCAACAGTTGCACTGAAAATCATTCTTTTGTCAGCACTCGAAACAAACTACAATGTCTGTCAAAGCTATCCTCGTCCTCTGCGCTCAGGCGCTCCTGCTCAAGGTAAGAAGTGTGTTTTTTTAAGTTACGTGTTTCTTTTATCTGAAATAACATAATTAATAATGAAATATTTCAAAATCTTGATGTTGTCTCCAAAACTATGAATGTTTGAAGACAAGAAAGCGTAACAAAATAAATTTTCAATTTCAGTCCACACTTGGACAGTTATGCACCAGCCGCGCTGCGGTTGCTGATATATCTGGACTTGCTGCTCCCTACTACGGATTGGCCGCTCCCGCCTTAGCCGCCCCTTGTGGCTTGGCTGCTCCTGCTTTGGCATATGATGGGCTCGCCTACTCCAGCGCTGGCTTGGCAGGCAGAGGTCTGGGTTTCGATGGACCGCTTGGTGGCTGCGCAGGCAGAGGTCTGGCTTACGATGGAATCTACGCCCCCACCATAGAGTTCAGTCCCACCAGTGGCGGCGCTCTGCCTGTCTCCAGCGCCTCCGCCATCGCTCCCGTAGGTATCTCCGTGGCGTCTGACAACATTTATGAGGGTCTCCTGAGTGTGGGCGGCGAGCTGCCGTTTGTCGGTACTGTTGCTTTAGAAGGTGTGCTGCCTTCTGCCGGTGCTGGCGCCGTCAACCATGCCTGCGGTAATGGCAGGAACGCCATGATCAGTGAGACTTCTGCCTTTGCCCCGGCTGCCGCCATCGCCCCTCTTACTGCTTACGGTCCTGGTGCCGCCTTCGCTCCCACTGCTTTTGCTGCTCCTGGCCTCGGCCTTCGTGGTGGTTTGGCTGGCAGAGGTTGTGGCTGCGCCTTCTAAGAATTTATTCGTTAAAGATAGTGGTTCAACTGAATAAATCCATATGCATTTATATTTTCAACAACTTTTATTATTTATTCAACTTAATTTATATTAAAATTAACAAATAGAAATATGTGTGTACAGCCCATGTGTCCCGTAGGGTTTTCATACTTGATCGCCTACGTAACCCCTTTGGTTTGATGTTCCTCCCTTGTAGTTAGGCTATTTTAGTATTATGAGAGCATAAAGAGATGTCAGCACAACGGAAGGGGTCTGCTAGGACCGATGCTTGCTGGGGTCGCGGGAAAGTCCGAAAGGGATACCGTGGCCCCTGGCAACGTACAGGCAACTGAAGGAACACGGGGGCGTTTTAGTCAGTAAGAGTCTGACACGCCCTCCCGCTCCGGCCAGAGCGGGAGAAGTTATTTGATAATTTCCCACCCTCAAAAAAAAGAAAAAAAAATACGCTGAAATTCTTGGGCCAGAATCTAGCTGAAATGCAGGTTTTACACTTTAAGGTGGTTTGATACAATTGCATCGAATCTGTTAACCGATTTTGTCTTTATATTTTAATTCAAAATATTTTCGAAAATGTATTTGTTAAATGAAATGACGGAAACTCATTTCATAAAGGTGCATTAAAATGCTGTTATACTCGTACAATATAAAACCTAACAAAGTATGTACACTAGGTACTAAACTTGATGGCTAACAAACTAAATATTTCTTTATTTACACATACTGTACACTTATTTACATTAGTGAAAGACAAATACATAAACACACACATATACATTACTAAAGTGTCTTGTTGGGGTGGAATTATGATTGGAGCTAGAACGCCTTTGATCTCGTATCAAGGTTCCATAACGGCAGATACGTACAAAACAGTCGCTATCGATGGAATTGTCAAAACATTCCACCAATTCGTACTGGTCGATGATAATGCGCCCGCACATCGAGCTCAACGAATCAATGCTGCTCTTCGAGAATACGACATCACAAGATTAGACTGGCCTACCAGCCCGCCTGACTTAAATCCAATAGAGCATGCGTGGGATGCTCTTAAGCGAGCTGTTTGGAACCGTCAGCCCACTCCCCAGACAGTGCCAGAGATCAGGCAAGCCGCTATTCAAGAATGGGACAGGTTACCGTAAGAAATGTCGCGAATGCGAAGTAATAGGTATAGTCTATAGGCACAGATAGTAAATAGTTAAGACGTGCCGTGGAGGAAGAGGGGTGGACTCACTTGGGCTTATGGTCGGAGCTAGCCGTATATTGGTGAGCGAACTTGTTATTCCTCAGTCGTGTGACTTCAAATTGACCGGATATTCAGTTTATATTGTTTACAATGTTGTCGTGTGTGTGTGTATTGTTTTAACAGCGATCAGATTCAGAAATGACACCAAATCAGACCAGTATTCAGATGCGAGGCACGGGATGGCTATAAGGGGAGGTTGGACACCACCAATATCATTGCGATGATAATTCAGATTCAGTACCTAATGGTTATTCAGTGGACATCAGTTTGCATAATTACAGCAGTCGTTAGATCTTAATCATAGCGAACCTAGGCTTATTTTTGAGATATAGGTATTTTAGGTTCTGTTTTTCGTCACTTAAAGGTACTCGTATATGGCGACAAGAAATGCTAGAGGAGTTATATTGTATTACATAAAAACCTTCTATTATTAAAGTGTTGTACAAGTTTGATTAAACGATCTTTTTCTTTCCATCCTATTACAATTACGATTGTATTACTCAATTTTTGTTATTAAAAAATAAAAATAGTATTATTTTTTAATTTCAAACTGTGTATTTCTATTTAAGATATCACGTAAACATTTTTTCTTGATAAAGTTAAATAAAAAAATTAAAATATGCTTTTGCTAGTAATCACAAACATTTTTGATGTGTCATTCTTAAATGGAGTTGCAAGTCTCATTTGTTGAAGAATTCTTTAATGAAAAAACATAAAAACTGACCCAAACAATTATCGCCCCATTGGTCTCTTACCAGGAGCAAGCTCAAAAATAGCAAAAATATTTAAAAAACCCATGTGCAATCGAGTTTATGTATTCTGTGAAAAGTATAATATATTGAACGACTGTCAATATGGCTTTCGGTAAAACCGATTCACAATTTTAGCAGTATACAAGTATATCCAAGAAGCCCTCAATATTATTAATAATAAAAAATATGCAGTAGGTGTACTGCTTGATATGACAAAAGCTTATGATAAAGTACAGTTTTAAATATTATTAAATATTTTTTATAGCATAGGAATCCGCGGCAGGTGTTATGGTTAGTTCACATTCTATTTGAAGCATAGAGAACAAGCAGTGGAAATAGAATTGTACATCCGCAAAACAAATGAAAAAGAGTTAATCCGGACAATAAACTAATTAACGCCTCTATTCCACAAGGAAGTGTAATAAAATGTTTTCTATTTCTTGTTTATATCAAAGACCTTCGTAACAATATTAATGAACCATATGTCTTGTTTGTAGATGATTTATCAATACTCATGTGAATCTAATATTAATGTAAATGAAAAAATAAGTTCTGTGTAAGATTATATTCGGCCATTCCAGAAATATAAATTTTAGCATCAATGTTTTTCTTCCAATCGTCACGTACTGTCGTATTCTGCAGTGCAGGATCACGTCATTTAGAAAAGAAAAGAAAGAAAGAAAAATTGTTTATTCTGCACAAACAAAACGCACATAATTATAAAGGCAAAAAGACATAAAATACACACATACAAAAGTATCCAAAGGCCTTGTATTCAATCAATAAATAAAATAATAACAATGTTGTTCATTGGTTGATGTCAAGGCCACGGACCAAAGACTATATTACGTAATTACTCTTAGCACTCTCGTGACATTGGCAAATGACAACAAAAACATAACAAAAGCAAAATGCTGATCGCAGAGTTAACTACTTTTGTATCAAATATTAAGAAATATAATGCTGTGCGTCGCATCTGTGCAAGAACAGGTCATCGCTCAGCGAAATGCTGTGAAATTCAGACGAACCCAATGTCAACAGCGCTGGTTTTCAGCAATTACCTATGGAATGACATATTGACGTCCCCCCGAGTGACCTATTAAATCGGGTTAGTAATATTTTTCACTGAAATAGGTGTGATTATACAATAAGTAAAAAAAATATATATCATAAATTTAAGAAATAATAATAATACAATAAACTAAGACCATAATACAATGAGAATAAAACAAGTAAGTACCATATTAAGTAATTACTATTTATAAATGTGTGCAGTTTCAGTATGGTTAATATAGTATTCTGTGGTGTAGGTACAGTGTGGTGTGTTTTCTTCTTTTTGTTGTTTGAGTAATTATAATAATTTCGTTATTACACTAACAATCCATAATATAAGTCTTAGATGAACCATGGGTATTGCGATTTGTATTGCGTCTCGATGGCGTGGCGGCCATTTGCATAACGGTAGGCATCGAGGCATGGGGTTGGCAGAAAACAACCAAGCTTTTTCGGTCATTTAGACTATTATACTAAACAAACCACCTTTTGATCTATTTACCTATTGATATTCTATTACACTCATGTACTTAACTCACTTTTTATATATTCTTTAACTCTGTTTACCTCTGTAATTATCATACTTTTAATTATCTCTTGATTTTTTTTATATTAACTATAAGTCCGGGTTTCCTCACGATGGTTTCCTTCACCCATGTGAGTAATGTCCAAGATAAACTCAGAAAGTACATATGAATAGAAAAAGTCAAATTAGTAATTGCCCGGATTTGAACCCACAACCTCGTACATGAGAGGCGAGGCCTTAACCACTGGGCCATCACGAAAAGAAAAGAAAGAGGTAATCAAATAATTTACGACTTAATACTTGGTCCAGTACCTACTTTGTTATCAGTCGACTTTATCCCCTAACGAACATAGGCATTATTATTTTTACCCTGGGAAAATTAATACAAATGGCTAGGAAAACAGAAAATGAACGAATTATAAGCTATTCAGATAATTCAACCATTTGATAATTATACTTATTAGAATTATTTAAGCGCTAGAGTCCCCGCGCCCGCGCGCGTACTATTTTTAGGGTGGTATTGTGTGTTATGCTGTATTTGTGAATTTTCTCATTATTGAGGGCAAACAAAAATATATTCATATTATTTGTTAAAAACATTTATTTATGTTGTTATGAATCAGTCACGACCCAAGAATATGTTAGTAGAGGGCACCGCAGCCGCAAGCGCAGTTGCCGGAGATAGACACGGCACCAGCAGCTGGCACAGCACCGCAAAAGCTCACAGCGCCCATGATGGGGACCTGACCAGCAACAACGGTGTTACCGGCGACTGGCAGCTCACCAGCGACCGCCACGTTGCCTTCACCAGCGCCGCCGTACGCGGCAAGTCCAGCACCACAACCGGTACCAGGGTATGCGCCAGCAAAACCGGCGGCGGGATACGCAAGTCCATCATAAGCAAAACCTGGAGTAGCTAAGCCGTTGAAGCCGTAAGGACCAGCCATCAGTGGTGAACCAAAGGCTGGGCCGTAAGCACCAAGGCAGGCCTGGCCGAATACATTCTGCAAAAGTAATAATCATGATTTATCTACACAAAGTTTTAGTAAAGTTTAGATTTATAAACACAGGAACCAAATTAAGTAACCCTTTAAATACGAAAAATAAACTGAAACAAAAAAAGGTAGAATTCAAAACAGCAATTACTTACTTGGACCAAGCAAGCTTGGATGCAGAGCAACAGAACAGTGAAGGAAGACATGTTTGATGTTTTTCAACAGCTGAAGATTGAATGATGAACCAAAATTATTGTCACATTTTATACTCTGGTGTTTGTTCGTAACAACTACGTTCGTTTACGAAATTTTGGAAAACGTGACGATACGTGTCAAATAAATTAAAGTGTCTCCGTGTTAGTAAATAGTAGGCCTTATCGTGCTTGCACAAGCTATTAATTAATTACACTTACCTACATACTAATTTTCTCGGAACTTGTTATCTTAATTGGTATAAATCCACCAACAGTTGCACTGAACAGCACTCTTGTGTCAGCACTCGAAACAAACTACAATGTCTGCCAAAGCTATACTCGTCCTCTGCGCTCAGGCGCTCCTGCTCAAGGTAAGAAGTGTGTTTTTTAAAGTTACGTGTTTTTTTTTATCTGAAATAACATAATTAATAATGAAATGTTTTAAAAATCTCGATGTTGTCTCCAAAACTATTAAAGTTTGAAAAGAAGAAAGCGTAACAAAATAAATTTTCAATTTCAGTCCGCACTTGGACAGTCATGCACCAGCCGCGCTGTGGTTGCTGATATCTCTGGACTTGCTGCTCCCTGCTACGGATTGGCCGGTCCCGCCTTAGCCGCCCCTTGTGGCTTGGCTGCTCCTGCTTTGGCATATGACGGGCTCGCCTACTCCGGCGCTGGCTTGGCAGGCAGAGGTCTGGGTTTTGATGGACTGCTTGGTGGCTGCGCAGGCAGAGGTCTGGCTTACGATGGAATCTACGCCCCCACCATAGAGTTCAGTCCCACCAGTGGCGGCGCTCTGCCTGTCTCCAGCGCCTCCGCCATTGCTCCCGTAGGTATCTCCGTTGCGTCTGACAACATTTATGAGGGTCTCCTGAGTGTGGGCGGTGAGCTGCCGTTTGTCGGTACTGTTGCTTTGGAAGGTGTGGTGCCTTCTGCCGGTGCTGGCGCCGTTAACCATGCCTGTGGTAATGGCAGGAATGCCATGATCAGTGAGACTGCTGCCTTTGCCCCGGCTGCTTTTGCTGCTCCTGGCCTCGGCCTTCGTGGTGGTTTGGCTGGCAGAGGTTGTGGCTGCGCCTTCTAAGAATTTATTCGTTAAAGATAGTGGTTCAACTGAATAAATCCATATGCATTTATATTTTGTCATTTTATTTTCAACAACTTATGAGTATATTATTTATTCAACTCAATTTATATTAAAATTAACAAATAGAAATATGTGTTTACAGCCCATGTGTCCCGTAGGGTTTTCATACTTGATCGCCTACGTAACCCCTTTGCATTGATGTTCCTCCCTTGTAGTTAGGCTATTTAAGTATTATGAGAGCATAAAGAGAGAGATGTCAGCACAACGGAAGGGGTCCGCTAGGACCGATGCTTGCTGGGGTCGCGGGAAATTCCGAAAGGGATACCGTGGCCCCTGGCAACGTACAGGCAACTGAAGAAACACGGGTGAGTTTTAGTCAGTAAGAGTCTGACACGCCCTCCCACTCCGGCTAGAGCGGGAGAAGTTATTTGATAATTTCCCACCCTCAAAAAAAAAGAAAAATAAAATACGCTGACACTCTTGGGCCAGAATCTAGCTGAAATGCAGGTTCTATACTTTAAGGTGGTTTGATACAATTGCATCGAATCTGTTAACCGATTTTGTCTTTATATTTTAATTCAAAATACTCGTATTTTCGAAAATTTATTTGTTAAATGAAATGACGGAAACTCATTTCATAAAGGTACATTAAAATGCTGTTATACTCGTACAATATAAAACCCAACGAACTATTTATACTAGGTACTAAATTCAATGGCTAACAAACTAAATATTTCTTTATTTACACATACTGTACACTTATTTACATTAGTGAAAGACAAATACATAAACACACACATATACATTACTAAAGTGTCTTGTTGGGGTGGAATTATGATTGGAGCTAGAACGCCTTTGATCTCGTATCAAGTTTCCATAACGGCAGATATGTACAAAACAGTCGCTATCGATGGAATTGTCAAACCATTCCACCAATTCGTACTGGTCGATGATAATGCGCCCGCACATCGAGCTCAACGAATCAATGCTGCTCTTCGAGAATACGACATCACAAGATTAGACTGGCCTACCAGCTCGCCTGACTTAAATCCAATAGAGCACGCGTGGGATGCTCTTCAGCGAGCTGTTTGGAACCGTCAGCCCACTTCCCCAGACAGTGCCAGAGATCAGGTAAGCCAGACAGTTTACCGCAAGAAATGTCGTGAATGCGAAGTAATAGGTATAGATAATAAATAGTTAAGACGTGCCGCGGAGGAAGAGGGGTGGACTCACTTGGGCTTATGGTCGGAGCTAGCCGTATATTGGTGAGCGAACTTGTTATTCTTCAGTACATGTGTCTTCAAATTGACCGGATAATCAGTTTATATTGTTTACAATGTTGTCGTGTGTGTGTATTGTTTTAACAGCGATCAGATTCAGAAATGACACCAAATCAGACCAGTATTCAGATGCGAGGCACGGGATGGCTATAAGGGGAGGTTGGACACCACCAATATCATTGCGATGATAATTCAGATTCAGTACCTAATGGTTATTCAGTGGAGATCAGTTTGCATAATTACGGCAGTCGTTAGATCTTAATCATAGCGAACCTAGGCTTATTTTTGAGATATAGGTATTTTAGGTCCTGTTATTCGTCACTTAAAGGTATATGGTGACAAGAAATGCTAGAGGAGTTATATTGTATTACATAAAAACCTTCTATTATTAAAGTGTTGTACAAGTTTGATTAAACGATCTTTTTCTTTTCATCTTATTACAATTACGATTGTATTACTCAATTTTTGTTATTAAAAAATAAAAATAGTTTTATTTTTTAATTTCAGACCGTGTATTTATTTCTATTTAAGATATCACGTAAACATTTTTTCTTGATAAAGTTAAATAAAAAAATTAAAATATGCTTTTGCTAGTACAAACATTTTTGATGTGTCATTCTTAAATGGAGTTGCAAGTCTCATTTGTTGAAGAATTCTTTAAACGAAATGCTGTGAAATTCGGACGAACCCAATGTCAACAGCGCTGGTTTTCAGCAATTACATAAGGAATGACATATTGACGTCCCCCTACGTGACCTATTAAATCGGGTTAGTGATATTTTTCACTGAAATAGGTGTGATTATACAATAAGTAATAAAAATATATATCTGTATGTGAGCATATCATCTCTCGGCAATGTCAAAGCCTACGGTAGTAAAGCCGTTTCAAATTTATTTGCAGAACAGTTCTCCTCCGTATATGATCCACCTTACGATAATCGCAATAATTTCCTTAATAACTTACCTTCTGTCTCGGTTCCGGTTTTACCCATCGACGACCTTTCAATCCTTCCTGAAGCTGTATTTAATAAACTCTCTGGACTCGACATATCTAAAGGTGCTGGACCTGACAATGTGCCCCCAATATTCTGGTTAGGATGTGCAGAGTATTTGTCTTCTCCACTGGCAAATATTTATAATACCTCGCTAAAAACTGGGGTTTTTCCAAATAAATGGAAAAAAGCTAGAATAGTACCTATTCACAAAAATGGGAAACGGGAGGTGATATCTAATTATCGACCCATCTCCATTCTATGTACTTTGTCTAAGGTCTTTGAATCACTGTTGTACCCGGTATTGCACGACCACGTTAAACAGTTAATATCCACTAATCAGCATGGTTTCATGGTAAAAAAAATTACAAACACAAATCTTGTTAATTATGTCACTGAACTAACATCCGCAGTAGATAAAGGTCTTCAAATTGATGCAGTGTACACAGACTTTTCGAAGGCCTTCGACAAAGTAAATCATGAATTGCTGCTAAATAAGCTCCAGTCGTTGGGTATAACCGGTATCAAAAGAGGTAATTAAATAATTTACGACTTAATAGTTGGTCCAGTACCTACTTTGTTATCAGTATTGAGGGCAATCAAAAATATATTCATATTATTTGTTAAAAACATTTATTTATGTTGTTATGTATCAGTCACGACCCAAGAATATATTAGTAGAGGGCACCGCAGCCGCAAGCGCAGTTGCCGGAGATAGACACGGCACCAGCAGCTGGCACAGCACCGCCAAAGCTCACAGCGCCCATGATGGGGACCTGACCAGCAACAACGGTGTTACCGGCGACTGGCAGCTCACCAGCGACCGCCACGTTGCCTTCACCGGCGCCGCCGTACGCGGCAAATCCAGCACCACAACCGGAACCAGGGTATGCGCCAGCAAAACCGGCGGCGGGATACGCAAGTCCATCATAAGCAAAACCTGGAGCAGCTAAGCCGTTGAAGCCGTAAGGACCAGCCATCAGTGGTGAACCAAAGGCTGGGCTGTAAGCACCAAGGCAGGCCTGGCTGAATACATTCTGCAAAAGTAATAATCATGATTTATCTACACAAAGTTTTAAACACAGGAACCAAATTAAGTAACCCTTTAAATACGAAAAATAAACTGAAACAAAAAAGGTAGAATTCAAAACAGCAATTACTTACTTGGACCAAGCAAGCTTGGATGCAGAGCAACAGAACAGTGAAGGAAGACATGTTTGATGTTTGTTCAACAGCTGAAGATTGAATGATGAACCAAAATTATTGTCACATTTTATACTCTGGTGTTTGTTCGTAACAACTACGTTCGTTTACGAAATTTTGGAAAACGTGACGATATGTGTCAAATAAAATAAAGTGTCTCCGTGTTAGTAAATAGTAGGACTTATCGTGCTTGCACCAGCTATTAATTAATTACAATTACCTACATACTAATTTTCTCGGAACTTGATAACTTAATTGGTATAAATCCACCAACAGTTGCACTGAACAGCACTCTTGTGTCAGCACTCGAAACAAACTACAATGTCTGTCAAAGCTATCCTCATCCTCTGCGCTCAGGCGCTCCTGCTCAAGGTAAGAAGTATGTTTTTTAAAGTTACGTGTTTCTTTTAAAATAACATAATTAATAATGAAATGTTTTAAAATCTCGGTTTTGTCTCCAAAACTATTAAAGTTCGAAGAGAAGAAAGCGTAACAAAATAAATTTTCAATTTCAGTCCGCACTTGGACAGTCATGCACCAGCCGCGCTGCGGTTGCTGATATCTCTGGACTTCCCTACTATGGTTTCGGCACTTCCGCCTTAGCCGCCCCTTGTGGCTTGGCTGCTTCTGCTTTGGCATATGATGGACTCGCCTACTTTGATGGACTGGCCGGTGGCTACGCAGGCAGAGGCCTGGCTTACGATGGAATTTACGCCCCTACCATAGAGTTCAGTCCCACCAGTGGCGGCGCTCTGCCTGTCTCCAGCGCCTCCGCCATCGCTCCCGTAGGTATCTCCGTTGCGTCTGACAACATTTATGAGGGTCTCCTGAGTGTGGGCGGCGAGCTGCCGTTTGTCGGTACTGTTGCTTTAGAAGGTGTGCTGCCTTCTGCCGGTGCTGGCGCCGTCAACCATGCCTGCGGTAATGGCAGGAACGCCATGATCAGTGAGACTTCTGCCTTTGCCCCGGCTGCCGCCATCGCCCCTCTTACTGCTTACGGTCCTGGTGCCGCCTTCGCTCCCACTGCTTTTGCTGCTCCTGGCCTCGGCCTTCGTGGTGGTTTGGCTAGCAGAGGTTGTGGCTGCGCCTTCTAAGAATTTATTCGTTAAAGATAGTGGTTCAACTGAATAAATCCATATGCATTTATATTTTGTCATTTTATTTTCAACAACTTATTTTATATATAAATTAAAATTAACAAATAGAAATATGTGTGTACAGCCCGTGTGACCGATAGGATTTCCATATTTGATCGCCTACGTAACCCCTTTGCAATGACGTTTCTTTCTTGTAGATAAGCTATTTAGTTATTAGTTATACTAAAACGGAACTCGAGAGAAAAGTGTCAGGCTGTTATGACACATTATAGTTCGGGTAAAAGTAAACGCACACTATGCAGCCAATCATATTATAAATTGGGAGATTATATCGCTGATAAAAATGCTTGGTTTAACGCTGGTCTTGCTCCACAAGGGCGCATAAACTAACTGATTAGCATTTGAAAATACTGTTGGAGCTGCAGAAGATTTAAAAAACTATTTTTGTGTTGTATAAATTCAATCTCTTAGCATTTTATAATTGCATAGCACATGTGTGAGTAATATGTACCGACTATAAAACTACCATTTAGGTACTAGGTATGTCTTTCATCGACTTGTTCACTCTAATGTCTCGCTGACGGTGGCGCGTGTGAATGGTGCTAATCCATGCATCATGTTCGAGAACGGGCGCCGTCAGTAGGGACTGGTCACCTCTTAGCTACCACGGCTTATTTAAATTTAATTTAATTTTTTAATTGTTAATTTTTTTGATGTCGTTACGGACGCTTTTAACGTTTTGCATCGTTCTCACATGTATAACTTCAACATGAATGATGTTACCAATATTTTGTAACCATAATCATGATTTAAAAGAGTGTATGTGGAGTTTCTTGCCTGTTCTTCTCCATAGGTACGCTTTGGAATGGGCATCTAGCTTCATCTTTCTGACTGACCGACCCCTTGACAATTCAAAAGTACCTGTAATTGGTTTATTTGAAATAAATGCTTTGAGTTTGAGTTGAGTTTGATTCATCGGACATTTTTAGCATATTGTCATGTAAAAAGTTTCGACTGATCTCAGGCTCAAATTCTTGGGCCAGAATCTAGCTGAAATGCAGGTTTTACACTTTGTGGTGGTTTCATACAACTGCATCAAATCTGTTAACCGATTTTGTCTTTATATTTAAATTCAAAATATTTCCGAAAATTTATTTGTTAAATGAAATGACGGAAACTCATTTCATATAGGTACATAATACTATTATACAATATTAAACACAACGAACTATTAACACTAGGAAATTCCATGGCTAACTAACTATTTCTTTATTTACACATACTATACACTGATTTACATTAGTGAAAGACAAAGACATAAGCACATTATTGAAAATCAGAATCAGAATGACAGGAAATCAGAATGGCGACCAACCGATTATCGTTTAAAGTTAAAGTTCGCGAGCACATTCGCAAGAAGCTGGCAGTATCATCACAACGGTAATGTTTTCCCATTGATTGTCTTAGTTGTTTTAGAATATTTATGTGTATTTATTTGTACTTATATTTATATATGATTATTTTGTTGGTATATTGGCGTGTGCTAGCTGGCATATAGCAAATAATTTAATTTAATGTTTTACGTTGCATAATGTATATTATTTTGCATAACTACTATTGTATAGAATCAAGTTTTCTAACTGAACAGAGAGCTGTGCTGCTGGGGAGTTTGTTGCGCCTCTTCTTCTTCCCAGCTAAGCACTAGAAAGTGGTGAAGGGTGAGCGTTTTTGGAGGACTGTCAAATGTAATTTTGACGTTTGAAAAGTGCTGATTTTCAGCCTAATTGGAATAAATGACTTTTGAATTTGATTATGAATTTGAATTTATATATAACTAGGTGTAGGTATATATATTATTTATAGTTTTTGATAGATATATGTATATTTTTATATTTAAACACATAATTGTTCCTCAATTCTCGCTATTGCACCTGCCACTGTTTGTCTCTGCATCACCCAAAGGTTGACTGGTAGAAAATGCCTATGGCATTAAGTACGCCTCTGTACATTTGTGTGCTTGAAGTATTAAATAAATTATTCTAGTACAGAAGTTACGGTAAGTCCAGCAATACCACAAATTGAAGTCATTTGTCGATGTTTCCGAGTAATAGTCATCCATTGAGAAACAGGAACCTTGAAGGATTCACCGAGTGCATCCACACTGGTCGTTATGGCCGGGGTTGATTGGTGAATCTCAGGTTCAAGTTCAAGTTGAGCAGTTGGTTGCGATTTTTGTTGCTTACTTTTCTTTGTTTCCATTGCTTAGACCGAATATTGTTTGTTTTTTTACTTGGATTGCAACAAGAGTGCCGACAGTCACTGTGGACGGCTTCGTAGTGAGTGTAGAGCGTTAGAAGAGTTCGAACTGTCGTTGGTGAGTAAATCGAGTTTTAGGTAGGTTTAGTAAAAGGAGTATAAGGGACACGTGAGTCTCCGATTTTACCTCATATCTACTTCGCAAGCAAAGATACTGCATTTGTAAGCTCTTCCTTTAAATCATTCACTACACAAATTAACTAAACTATTATTGTAAATTCATAAACTCACTATGCAAATAATTACAAAAAAAAAAACAACTGACTTCCAAAGTATACACTACAAAGTGAAAAATAACTTTAATTTCGGAAGTCGGTGTCTTTGGTTTTTTGCCATCGACTTTGGAAATTAAAGATATTTTTGGAAGTCAGTTGATTTTTTTGTGTAAAAGTTTTTGTACAGCTTTTGTTTTTAAATTTTTAGTTTTGGCGCAGCTACCCCACAGAAATTCGAATACCACTAACTGCTATGTAAATAATAGTGTCAAGAACTTATCATAACATCCACATAGACTAAGTGGAAAAAATACGTATTATTGAAGCTCACTCAAAAAATATCCAAGCAAAATTAATAAAATTTATATGGAACCACCTTGAGAGCTATACCCGTCCCAACAAAAAAAAAATTTCAAAATCGGTCTGCAATTGACGGACAATTGACAGAAAAACGTAAAAAGAAAAAAAAAAAACTCACATACGCGACGAACATAATATAACCTCCTTCTTTTTGGAAGTCAATTAAAAACAGAAGTACTCCTCCGCCGCGCTGCCATCCGGAAACGTGCTCATCAGAACAATAATAGCATTTCCACGTTGAATGGCAATCCATTCAACGTGGCAATGCTATTATTG
The DNA here is from genome assembly GCA_947364205.1 of Agrochola lota. Classification (NCBI taxonomy): domain Eukaryota; kingdom Metazoa; phylum Arthropoda; class Insecta; order Lepidoptera; family Noctuidae; genus Agrochola; species Agrochola lota. The sequence goes on along the minus strand of OX376245.1, from coordinate 10,225,743 downwards.
TTTTGATGGGCACGCTAATTCGTTGACCAAAGAACGAGGCAGGCTTCTGGTCATGAGAAGTGGCGACCAGTCGGCAAGAAATTTGTCACACTCAGGCCAAGGTCACAGTATTTGCGCCGTTCGAGGGTCTCAGCAGCCGCAGCAGCGGCGCTAACAGAGCCAGCCGTGTATGGAACTTGAGATGATGCAAGGGTGTCGACACAGGTAGCATCCCACACTAGAGGCCCAGTTTCTCAGGCAACAACGTCATGCCGTTTGGTCTTTCTTCCCATCGTCACGTACTGTCGTATTCTGCAGTGCAGAATCACGTCATTTAGTATATCTATATGTTATTATACTAGACAAACCACCTTTGATCTCTCATGTACTTAACTCACTTTTTATATATTCTTTAACTCTGTAATTATCATACTTTTAATTATCTCTTGATTGTTTTAGCATACAAAACCTATTTATACTATTAATTTTCCTTTTTGTTCAAATTTATCTTCTACACTTTATCTTCTTATAAAACTGGTAAATACACTGTAACCTTCGCAATAAGGGCAGGTGTAGGATTTTCCATCTGTAAACCGTTTTTATTAGTTCTGGCCATAATTAAATTAAGGAATAACTTGATATGTTTGAAAATTGTAACGTATGACACAAAACGATAAAAACGACCTTCAAGTTTTTCAGTCTTCTTTTGGGATTTAGGCGGAGTCACTGTTTTTCTGCCCCTTGAGTCTATTTTTTTATCCGACTTCCCAAAAACGAGGAGGCTCCAGGGGTCGGTTATGGCGGTCTTATTGGTCATGGATGGGGTTGTGGTCATTACTCAAAATATTGATCAACAAAGTTCTTGAAATAAACTATTTTGAACTATACTCGGTTTTTCATCCAGAGTTTAATTAAATTAATTAATTGACTTTTTAGGTGTTCTAAAATTTATCAAAATTGATTGTTCGATATCTGTTATTTTCGACTATCATTACTTTCCAATTTTTTGATAGTGTTTGTATGCTTCGCTACTAGATGGCATTGCAATTCTCATTATTATCGATGAACATGGTGGCGATAAGTATCATTGACATACCGACAGTTTTTGTACGTAAACGTAGGTACCTGTGTGTATCGTTACTGGATATCCGCGATGTAGTGAAAAGTTGTAATTAGGTTATAATAATAATAATAATACCAGCCTGTTACCAGCAGGCCAAAGGCCTCTTCTCATACAGAGAAGGCACGAGCATTGATCACCACGCTTGCTCAAGATGGGTTGGCAATTTCAGACTTATATTAACTATAAGTCCGGGTTTCCTCACGATGTTTTCCTTCACCCATGTCAGTAATGTCCAAGATAAACTTAGAAAGTACATATGAATAGAAAAAGTCACATTGGTAATTGCCCGGATTTGAACCCACAACCTCGTACATGAGAGGCGAAGCTTTAACCACTGGGCCATCACGAAAAGAAAAGAAAGAGGTAATTAAATAATTTACGACTTAATACTTGGTCCAGTACCTACTTTGTTATCAGTCGACTTTATCCCTTATCGAACATAGGCATTATTATTTTTACCCTGGGAAAATTAATACAAATGGCTAGAAAAACAGAAAATGAACGAATTAGAAGCTATTCAGATAATTCAACCATTTGATAATTATTCTTATTAGAATTATTTAACCGCTAGAGTTCCCGCGCCCCCGTGCGTACTAGTTTTAGGGTGGTATTGTGTGTTATGCTGTATTTGTGAATTTTCTCAGTATTGAGGGCAAACAAAAATATATTCATATTATTTGTTAAAAACATTTATTTCTGTTGTTATGAATCAGTCACGACCCAAGAATATGTTAGTAGAGGGCACCGCAGCCGCAAGCGCAGTTGCCGGAGATAGACACGGCACCAGCAGCTGGCACAGCACCGCCAAAGCTCACAGCGCCCATGATGGGGACCTGACCAGCAACAACGGTGTTACCGGCGACTGGCAGCTCACCAGCGACCGCCACGTTGCCTTCACCGGCGCCGCCGTACGCGGCAAATCCAGCACCACAACCGGTACCAGGGTATGCGCCAGCAAAACCGGCGGCGGGATACGCAAGTCCATCATAAGCAAAACCTGGCGCAGCTAAGCCGTTGAAGCCGTAAGGACCAGCCATCAGTGGTGACCCAAAGGCTGGGCCGTAAGCACCAAGGCAGGCTTGGCTGAATACATTCTGTAAAAGTAATAATTATGATTTATCTACACAAGTTTTAAACACAGGAACCAAAATAAGTAACCCTTTAAATACGAAAAATAAACTGAAAGAAAAGGTAGAATTCAAAACAGCAATCACTTACTTGGACCAAGCAAGCTTGGATGCAGAGCAACAGAACAGTGAAGGAAGACATGTTTGATGTTTGTTCAACAGCTGAAGATTGAATGATGAACCAAAATTATTGTCACATTTTATACTCTGGTGTTTGTTCGTAACAACTACGTTCGTTTACGAAATTTTGGAAAACGTGACGATACGTGTCAAATAAATTAAAGTGTCTCCGTGTTAGTAAATAGTAGGCCTTATCGTGCTTGCACAAGCTATTAATTAATTACACTTACCTACATACTAATTTTCTCGGAACTTGTTATCTTAATTGGTATAAATCCACCAACAGTTGCACTGAACAGCACTCTTGTGTCAGCACTCGAAACAAACTACAATGTCTGCCAAAGCTATCCTCGTCCTCTGCGCTCAGGCGCTCCTGCTCAAGGTAAGAAGTGTGTTTTTTAAAGTTACGTGTTTCTTTTATCTGAAATAACATAATTAATAATGAAATGTTTTAAAATCTCGATGTTGTCTCCAAAACTATTAAAGTTTGAAAAGAAGCAAGCGTAACAAAATAAATTTTCAATTTCAGTCCGCACTTGGACAGTCATGCACCAGCCGCGCTGCGGTTGCTGATATCTCTGGACTTCCCTACTACGGATTCGGCGCTTCCGCCTTAGCCGCCCCTTGTGGCTTGGCTGCTTCTGCTTTGGCATATGATGGACTCGCCTACTTTGATGGACTGGCCGGTGGCTACGCAGGCAGAGGCCTGGCTTACGATGGAATCTACGCCCCTACCATAGAGTTCAGTCCCACCAGTGGCGGCGCTCTGCCTGTCTCCAGCGCCTCCGCCATCGCTCCCGTAGGTATCTCCGTTGCGTCTGACAACATTTATGAGGGTCTCCTGAGTGTGGGCGGCGAGCTGCCGTTTGTCGGTACTGTTGCTTTAGAAGGTGTGCTGCCTTCTGCCGGTGCTGGCGCCGTCAACCATGCCTGCGGTAATGGCAGGAACGCCATGATCAGTGAGACTTCTGCCTTTGCCCCGGCTGCCGCCATCGCCCCTCTTACTGCTTACGGTCCTGGTGCCGCCTTCGCTCCCACTGCTTTTGCTGCTCCTGGCCTCGGCCTTCGTGGTGGTTTGGCTGGCAGAGGTTGTGGCTGCGCCTTCTAAGAATTTATTCGTTAAAGTTAACCGATTGAAATTAAAAAGTCGTTCAACTGAATAAATCAATATGCATTAATATTTTTGGTCCTTTTATTTTCAACAACTTATTTTATATATAAATTAAAATTAACAAATAGAAATATGTGTGTACAGCCCGTGTGACCGATAGGATTTCCATATTTGATCGCCTACGTAACCCCTTTGCAATGACGTTCCTTTCTTTTAGATAAGCTATTTAGTTATTAGTTATACTAAAACGGAACTCGAGAGAAAAGTGTCAGGCTGTTATAACACATTATAGTTCGGGTAAAAGTAAACGCACACTATGCAGCCAATCATATTATAAATTGGGAGATTATATCGCTGATAAAAATGCTTGGTTCAACGCTGGTCTTGCTCCACAAGGGCGCATAAACTAATTGATTAGCATTTGAAAATACTGTTGGAGCTGCTGAAGATTTAAAAAACTATCTTTGTGTTGTACAAATTCAATCTCTCAGCATTTTATAATTGCATAGCACATGTGTGAGTAATATGTACCGACTATAAAACTACCATTTAGGTACTAGGTATGTCTTTCATCGACTTGCTCACTCTAATGTCTCGCTGACGGTGGCGCGTGTGTTGGATCACTTAGCTCCCTTCAAAATGGTTGAGCTGAATGGTGCTAATCCATGCATCATGTTCGAGAACGGGCGCCGTCAGTAGGGTCTGGTCGCCTCTTAGCTACCACGGCTTATTTTAATTTAAATTAATTTTTTAATTGTTAATTTTTTTGATGTCGTTACGGACGCTTTTAACGTTTTGCATCGTTCTCACATGTATAACTTCAACATGAATGATGTAACCAATATTTTGTAACCATAATCATGATTTAAAAGAGTGTATGTGGAGTTTCTTGCCCGTTCTTCTCCATAGGTACGCTTTGGAATGGGCATCTAGCTTCATCTTTCTGACTGACCGACCCCTTGACAATTCAAAAGTGCCTTTTTTTTTTTTTTTTTTTGGATGGGAAATCATCAAATGACTTCTCCCGCTCTGGGCAGAGCGAGAGGGTGTGTCAGACTTTTACTGACTAAAACCCACCCGTGTTCCTCCCGTTGCCTGTGTGCCGGGGCCGCGTTATCCCTTTCGGACAAACCCGCAACCCCAGCAGGCATTGGTCTTTCGACCCCGTCGGTTGGTGCTGACATCTCTTTGAGGCGCGCGTGGAACACAACGCGCCGTCGACACGGGCCTGGTCCTTATCGGACGGCGAGCTGCCCATTGCTCACCGTCCGCAAGCCCGCGCCTACGGTGGCCGGAAGTCGGCTCTGGACTCCCGACGCCTGGGGCGTCTCCTGCGGCGACTAGGGCCGCGAGGGCGTGCAGCTTGCATCTCCCTCGCGCGCTCCGCCTCCTCCTTCGCGAGCATAACTGCTTCGCAGAAGGAGGTGACGGCCTCCCATGCACTCTCGCTCCAAACCATGGCCTGAACCAGGGCCGGACGCGAGAGATCGCCGCCGCCGATCGCCTCCGTGAGGACACGGTGGTGCTCCGCCCAAGCCGGGCAGACCTCCACCGTATGCTCCACCGTGTCCTCTGGGCGATCCACACAGTGGTGACACCCGGGCGTTTCCTCCCGCCTTACGCGGAACAGGAACCTCCCGAAACAACCGTGTCCGGTGAGGACCTGCGTCAGGCGGAAGGTGAGGACGCCATGGCGCCTCTCAAGCCACTCCTCAAAGAGGGGACTTATCGCCGCAATTGTGGCGTGCCCAGCGCTGGGTTGCGACAATCGCACACTCCATGCCGCCATGAGATCCCGCCGGAGCTCTGTCCGCTGTGCCGTGATTTCTCGCGGCAGCGGAGTTACACCCCGGCGTTTCGCCTCCTCGCGCAACTCCCACATGTGCGCGAGGACTTTCGCCTCCAGATCCCATGGCGGTAGTCCGGCAAGGAGGCTCGCCGCCTCACGGGAGACCGTGCGGTATCCCCGGACCAGCCTGATGGCCATGACCCTTTGGGACGCGTTCAACCGCCGGGCCGGTCGCAGCCTCAATGAACGCGCCCACACCGGTGCCCCGTAAAGGGCCATGGACCGCACGACCCCCGCGTAAAGCCTCCGGCAGGAGGCGTTTGGACCCCCCAGGTTGGGCAGGAGCCGCTTCAAAGCAGCCCCAGCCCTATCCAGTTTGGGAGCCTAACGTCGGAAGTGCTCCACGAAGTTCCACCGGCTGTCGAGGACGAGTCCCAGGTACTTCATCGTCGACTCGACACCGATGTGAACCCCTCCCGCCGTAATCTGGGAACCCGACAGTGGCGCGTTCCGAGGACCAGGACGAGGACCTCGGACTTGTGCAAGGCCACCTCGAGTCCCAGTTGCCGGATCCTTTCGACGATTGTCGCAACCCAACGTGTCGCTAGTTCGGCCGCCGCCTCATGCGACCTCCCCTGCACCAGGACCAGCGTGTCGTCAGCGTAGCAAACCACGCTGACGCCGCTAGGGAGGTCGGCGCGCAGCACCCAGTCGTAGCCGATGTCCCACAGATGCGGTCCCAGGACCGATCCCTGTGGGACACCGCACGACATCTCTCGCCGGTTCCACTCTCCGTGGTGACCGGGGTAGATGACGGCCCTGTCCGTCAAATAGGCCTCGACCACTCGACAGAGGTAGGTCGGCATCCGGTGATACCGGAGTGCCTCCCTAATGCAACTCCAGGGCAGGGTATTGAAGGCATTGGCGATGTCAAGAGACACCGCCAAGACTACCCCACCCCGGGCAACAGCATCCCAGCAACAATTCAAAAGTGCCTGTAATTGGTTTATTTGAAATTAATGCTTTGAGTTTGAGTTTGAGTTGAGTTTGATTCATCGGACATTTTTGCATATTGTCATGTAAAAAGTTTCGACTGATCTCAGGCTCAAATTCTTGGGCCAGAATCTAGCTGAAATGCAGGTTTTACACTTTGTGGTGGTTTCATACAACTGCATCAAATCTGTTAACCGATTTTGTCTTTATATTTTAATTCAAAATATTTCCGAAAATTTATTTGTTAAATGAAATGACGGAAACTCATTTCATATAGGTACATAATACTATTATACAATATTAAACACAACGAACTATTAACACTAGGAAATTCCATGGCTAACTAACTATTTCTTTATTTACACATACTATACACTGATTTACATTAGTGAAAGACAAAGACATAAGCACATTATTGAAAATCAGAATCAGAATCACAGGAAATCAGAATGGCGACCAACCGATTATCGTTTAAAGTTAAAGTTCGCGAGCACATTCGCAAGAAACTGGCAGTATCATCACAACGGTAATGTTTTCTCATTGATTGTCTTAGTTGTTTTAGTATATTTATGTGTATTTATTTGTACTTATATTTATATATGATTATTTTGTTGGTATATTGGCGTGTGCTAGCTGGCATATAGCAAATAATTTAATTTCATGTTTTACGTTGCATAATGTATATTATTTTGCATAAATACTATTGTATAGAATCAAGTTTTCTAACTGAACAGAGAGCTGTGCTGCTGGGGAGTTAGTTGCGCCTCTTCTTCTTCCCAGCTAAGCACTAGGAAGTGGTGAAGGGTGGGCGTTTTTGGGGGACTGTCTTATGTAATTTTGACGTTTGAAAAGTGCTGATTCTCAGCCTAATTTGAATAAATGACTTTAGAATTTGAATTTATATATAATTAGGTGTGTAGGTATACATATTATATATAGTTTTTGATAGATATATGTATATCTTTATATTTAAATACATATTTATTCCTCAATTCTCGCTATTGCACCTGCCACTGTTTGTCTCTGCATCACCCAAAGGTTGACTGGTAGAAAATGCCTATGGCATTAAGTCCGCCTCTGTACATTTGTGTGCTTGAAGTATTAAATACATTATTCAAGTACAGAAGTTACGGTAAGTCCAGCAATACCACAAATTGAAGTCATTTGTCGATGTTTCCGAGTAATAGTCATCCATTGAGAAACAGGAACCTTGAAGGATTCACCGAGTGCATCCACATTGGTCGTTATGGCCGGGGTTGATTGGTGAATCTCAGGTTCAAGTTCAAGTTGAGTAGTTGGTTGTGATTTTTGTTACTTACTTTTCTTTGTTTCCATTGCTTAGACCGAATATTGTTTGTTTTTTTACTTGGATACAAGAGTGCCGACAGTCGCTGTGGACGGTTTCGTAGCGAGTGCAGAGTTCGATCTATAGTTGGTGAGTAAATCGAGTTTTAGGTAGGTTTAGTAAAAGGAGTATAACGGACACGTGAGTCTCCAATTTTACCTCATAACTACTTCGCAAGCAAAGATACTGCATTTGTAAGCTCTTCCTTTAAATCATTCTCTACACAAATAAACTAAACTATTATTGTGAATTCATAAATTCACTATGCAAATAAATACATAAACAAAAGCTTTTCACAAAAAAAAAAACAACTGACTTTCAAAGTATACACTACAAAGTGAATTTTTATTCACTGAAACAGTGAATAAATAGGTCTTTTAATCACTATTTTGGTGTTTGAATTTAGAACACACCAATATATTGGACCTCCATCTCAATGCTATACAACCCCCTTGAAAAAAATACTCGATACACAGGACATGAATATCGCTTCACAAGTTGACCATCCTAATAACAGTAATAAGAAAATTACTCATTTTGGTAATTGTTCTAATTTTAATGTGCATTTTAATTAATTTGACCTTAGTTTTTTCTTCACAAAATGTCTATTTTCGCTAAAATCTTTATTTTTTCTCGTAGTCATGGTATAAAGTATAGTATGCAACTCTTGAATAAAACGGATTTATCTCGAGGGCCGTGAATGACTCGCGTCGCTCAGGATTCCAGCATTTTTTTTTTTGAAGGTGGCAAATTTTCAAATAACTTCTCCCGCTCTGGCCGGAGCGGGAGGGTGTGTCAGACTTTTAATGACTAAAACCCACCCCTGTTCCTTCCGTTGCCCGTGTGCCGGGGCCGCGATATACCTTTCGGACAAACTCCGTACGGTCGTGATTCAGTCGTTAGAATACTTCACTTGCTCGTGATTCATCTATGGCCCTCGCTTCAAATCCGTCCTTTATTCACTAATTGCATAATATACTATTTGGAAGTCAGTTGTTTTTTTTTTTGTGAAAAGTTTTTGTACAGCTTTTGTTTTTCACTTTTTAGTCTTGGTACAGCTACCCCACACAAATTCGAATACCACTACCTGCTATGTAAATAACAGTATCAGGAACTTATCATATCATCCACGCTCGAGGGTCTCAGCAGCCGCAGCAGCGGCGCTAACACAGCAAGCCGTGTATGGAACATGAGATGATGCAAGGGTGTCGACACAGGTAGCATCCCACACTAGAGGCCCAGTTTCCCAGGCAACAACGTCATGCCGTTTGGTCTTTCTTTCCATCGTCACGTACTGTCGTATTCTGCAGTGCAGGATCACGTCATTTAGTCTACCTATATGTTATTATACTAAACAAACCACCTTTGATCTCTCATGTACTTAACTCACTTTTTATATATTCTTTAACTCTGTTTACCTCTGTAACAATCATACTTTTAATTATCTCTTGATTGTTTTAGCATACAAAACCTATTTATACTATAAATTTTCCTTTTTATTCAAATTTATCTTCTACACTTTATCTTCTTATAAAACTGGTAAATACACCGTAACCTTCGCAATAAGGGCAGGTGTAGGATTTTCCATCTGTAAACCGTTTTTATTAGTTCTGGCCATAATTAAATTAAGGAATAACTTGATATGTTTGAAAACTGTAACGTATGACACAAAACGATAAAAACGGCCTTCAAGTTTTTCAGTCTTGTTTGGGCTTTAGGCGGAGTCACTGTTTTTCTGCCCCTTGAGTCTATTTTTTTATCCGACTTCCCAAAAACGAGGAGGCTCCAGGGGTCGGTTATGGCGGTCTTATTGGTCATGGATGGGGTTGTGGTCATAACTCAAAATATTGATCAACAAACTTCTTGAAATAAACTATTTTTTAACTTAACTTATTTTTTTTAGGTTTTCTAAAATTTATCAAAATTGATTCTTAGATATTCTGTTATTTTCGACTATCATTACTTTCCAATTTATTGATACTGTTTGTATGCTTCGCTACTAGATGGCATTGCAATTCTCATTATTATCGATAAACATGGTGGCGATAAGTATCATTGACATACCGACAGTTTTTGTACGTAAACGTAGGTACCTGTGTGCATCGTTACTGGATATCCGCGATGTAGTGAAAAGTTGTAATTAGTTTATAATAATAATAATAGGCCAAAGGCCTCTTCTCATACAGAGAAGGCACGAGCATTGATCACCACGCTTGCTGAAGACGGGTTGGTGATTTCAGAATTATATTAACTATAAGTCCGGGTTTCCTCACGATGTTTTCCTTCACCCATGTCAGTAATGTCCAAGATAAACTCAGAAAGTACATATGAATAGAAAAAGTCACATTGGTAATTGCCCGGATTTGAACCCACAACCTCGTACAGGAGAGGCGAGGCCTTAACCACTGGGCCATCACGAAAATAAAATAAGGAGGTAATTAAATAATTTACGACTTAATACTTGGTCCAGTACCTACTTTGTTATCAGTCGACTTTATCCCTTATCGAACATAGGCATTATTATTGTTACCCTGGGAAAATTAATACAAATGGCTACGAAAACAGAAAATGAATGAATTAGAAGCTATTCAGATAATTCAACCATTTGATAATTATTCTTATTAGAATTATTTAACCGCTAGTCCCCGCGCCCGCGCGCGTACAATTTTTAGGGTGGTATTGTGTGTTATGCTGTATTTGTGAATTTTCTCAGTATTGAGGGCAAACAAAAATATATTCATATTATTTGTTAAAAACATTTATTTATGTTGTTATGAATCAGTCACGACCCAAGAATATATTAGTAGAGGGCACCGCAGCCGCAAGCGCAGTTGCCGGAGATAGACACGGCACCAGCAGCTGGCACAGCACCGCCAAAGCTCACAGCGCCCATGATGGGGACCTGACCAGCAACAACGGTGTTACCGGCGACTGGCAGCTCACCAGCGACCGCCACGTTGCCTTCACCAGCGCCGCCGTACGCGGCAAGTCCAGCACCACAACCGGTACCAGGGTATGCGCCAGCAAAACCGGCGGCGGGATACGCAAGTCCATCATAAGCAAAACCTGGAGCAGCTAAGCCGTTGAAGCCGTAAGGACCAGCCATCAGTGGTGAACCAAAGGCTGGGCTGTAAGCACCAAGGCAGGCCTGGCTGAATACATTCTGCAAAAGTAATAATCATGATTTATCTACACAAACTTTTACACACAGGAACCAAAATAAGTAACCCTTTAAATACGAAAAATAAACTGAAAGAAAAGGTAGAATTCAAAACAGCAATCACTTACTTGGACCAAGCAAGCTTGGATGCAGAGCAACAGAACAGTGAAGGAAGACATGTTTGATGTTTGTTCAACAGCTGAAGATTGAATGATGAACCAAAATTATTGTCACATTTTATACTCTGGTGTTTGTTCGTAACAACTACGTTCGTTTACGAAATTTTGGAAAACGTGACGATATGTGTCAAATAAAATAAAGTGTCTCCGTGTTAGTAAATAGTAGGCCTTATCGTGCTTGCACAAGCTATTAATTAATTACAATTACCTACATACAAATTTTCTCGGAACTTGGTAACTTAATTGGTATAAATCCACCAACAGTTGCACTGAAAATCACTCTTCTGTCAGCACTCGAAACAAACTACAATGTCTGTCAAAGCTATCCTCGTCCTCTGCGCTCAGGCGCTCCTGCTCAAGGTAAGAAGTGTGTTTTCTAAAGTTACGTGTTTCTTTTATCTGAAATAACATAATTAATAATGAAATATTTCAAAATCTTGATGTTGTCTCCAAAACTATGAATGTTTGAAGAGAAGAAAGCGTAACAAAATAAATTTTCAATTTCAGTCCGCACTTGGACAGTCATGCAGCAGCCGCGCTGCGGTTGCTGATATCTCTGGACTTCCCTACTACGGATTTGGCGCTTCCGCCTTAGCCGCCCCTTGTGGCTTGGCTGCTCCTGCTTTGGCATATGATGGGCTCGCCTACTCCGGCGCTGGCTTGGCAGGCAGAGGTCTGGGTTTTGATGGACTGCTTGGTGGCTGCGCAGGCAGAGGTCTGGCTTACGATGGAATCTACGCCCCCACCATAGAGTTCAGTCCCACCAGTGGCGGCGCTCTGCCTGTCTCCAGCGCCTCCGCCATTGCTCCCGTAGGTATCTCCGTTGCGTCTGACAACATTTATGAGGGTCTCCTGAGTGTGGGCGGTGAGCTGCCGTTTGTCGGTACTGTTGCTTTGGAAGGTGTGGTGCCTTCTGCCGGTGCTGGCGCCGTTAACCATGCCTGTGGTAATGGCAGGAATGCCATGATCAGTGAGACTGCTGCCTTTGCCCCGGCTGCTTTTGCTGCTCCTGGCCTCGGCCTTCGTGGTGGTTTGGCTGGCAGAGGTTGTGGCTGCGCCTTCTAAGAATTTATTCGTTAAAGATAGTGGTTCAACTGAATAAATCCATATGCATTTATATTTTGTCATTTTATTTTCAACAACTTATGAGTATATTATTTATTCAACTCAATTTATATTAAAATTAACAAATAGAAATATGTGTTTACAGCCCATGTGTCCCGTAGGGTTTTCATACTTGATCGCCTACGTAACCCCTTTGCATTGATGTTCCTCCCAGAGCGGGAGAAGTTATTTGATAATTTCCCACCCTCAAAAAAAAAGAAAAATAAAATACGCTGACACTCTTGGGCCAGAATCTAGCTGAAATGCAGGTTTTACACTTTAAGGTGGTTTGATACAATTGCATCGAATCTGTTAACCGATTTTGTCTTTATATTTTAATTCAAAATACTCGTATTTTCGAAAATTTATTTGTTAAATGAAATGACGGAAACTCATTTCATAAAGGTACATTAAAATGCTGTTATACTCGTACAATATAAAACCCAACAAAGTATTTACACTAGGTACTAAATTCGATGACTAACAAACTAAATATTTCTTTATTTACACATACTGTACACTTATTTAGATTAGTGAAAGACAAGTACATAAACACACACATATACATTACTAAAGTGTCATGTTGGGGTGGAATTATGATTGGAGCTAGAACGCCTTTGATCTCGTATCAAGTTTCCATAACGGCAGATACGTACAAAACAGTCGCTATCGATGGATTTGTCAAACCATTCCACCAATTCGTACTGGTCGATGATAATGCGCCCGCACATCGAGCTCAACGAATCAATGCTGCTCTTCGAGAATACGACATCACAAGATTAGACTGGCCTACCAGCTCGCCTGACTTAAATCCAATAGAGCACGCGTGGGATGCTCTTAAGCGAGCTGTTTGGAACCGTCAGCCCACTTCCCCAGACAGTGCTAGAGATCAGGCAAGCCGCTATTCAAGAATGGGACAGTTTACCGCAAGAAATGTCGCGAATGCGAAGTAATAGGTATAGATAATAAATAGTTAAGACGTGCCGCGGAGGAAGAGGGGTGGACTCACTTGGGCTTATGGTCGGAGCTAGCCGTATATTGGTGAGCGAACTTGTTATTCCTCAGTACATGTGTCTTCAAATTGACCGGATAATCAGTTTATATTGTTTACAATGTTGTCGTGTGTGTGTATTGTTTTAACAGCGATCAGATTCAGAAATGACACCAAATCAGACCAGTATTCAGATGCGAGGCACGGGATGGCTATAAGGGGAGGTTGGTCACCACCAATATCATTGCGATGAAAATTCAGATTCAGTACCTAATGGTTATTCAGTGGAGATCAGTTTGCATAATTACAGCAGTCGTTAGATCTTAATCATAGCGAACCTAGGCTTATTTTTGAGATATAGGTATTTTAGGTTCTGTTATTCGTCACTTAAAGGTACTCGTATATGGCGACAAGAAATGCTAGAGGAGTTATATTGTATTACATAAAAACCTTATATTATTAAAGTGTTGTACAAGTTTGATTAAACGATCTTTTTCTTTCCATCCTATTACAATTACGATTGTATTACTCAATTTTTGTTATTAAATAATAAAAATAGTTTTATTTTTTAATTTAAAACTCTGTATTTCTATTTAAGATATCACGTAAACACTTTTTCTTGATAAAGTTAAATAAAAAAATTAAAATATGCTTTTGCTAGTAATCACAAACATTTTTGGTGTGTCATTCTTAACTGGTGTTGCAAGTCTCATTTGTTGAAGAATTCTTTAATGAAAAAACATAAAAACTGACCCAAACAATTATCGCCCCATTGGTCTCTTACCAGGAGGAAGCTCAAAAACAGCAAAAATATTTAAAAAACCCATGTGCAATCGAGTTTATGTATTCTGTGAAAAGTATAACATATTGAACGACCGTCAATATGGCTTTCGCAAAAACTGATCCACAATATTAGGAGTATACAAGTATATCCAAGAAGCCCTCGATATTATTAATAATACAAAATATGCAGTAGGTGTACTGCTTGATATGACAAAAGCTTATGATAAAGTACAGTTTTAAATATTATTAAATAATTTTTATAGCATAGGAATCCGCGGCAGATGTTATGATTGGTTCACATTCTATTTGAAGCATAGAGAACAAGCAGTGGAAATAGAATTGTACATCCGCAAAACAAATGAAAAAGAGTTAATCCGGTCCGACAATAAACTAATTAACGCCTCTATTCCACAAGGAAGTGTAATAAAATGTTTTCTATTCCTTGTTTATATCAAAGACCTTCCTAACAATATTAATGAACCATATGTCTTGTTTGTAGATGATTTATCAATACTCATGTGAATCTAATAATAATGTAAATGAAAAAATAAGTTCTGTGTAAGATTATATTCGGCCATCCCAGAAATATAAATTTTAGCATCAATGTCTTTCTTCCAATCGTCACGTATTGTCGTATTCTGCAGTGCAGGATCACGTCATTTAGAAAAGAAAAGAAAGAAAGAAAAAAAAAATTCTGCACAAACAAAACGCACATATAAAGGCAAAAAGACATAAAATACACAAATACAAAAGTATCCAAAGGCCTTGTATTCAATCAATAAATAAAATAATAACAATGTTGTTCATTGGTTGATGTCAAGGCCACGGACCAAAGACTATCTTACGTAATTACTCTTAGCACTCTCGAAATCGAAGTCGAATGACAACAAAAACATAACGAAAGCAAAATGCTGATTGCAGAGTTAACTACTTTTGTAACAAATATTAAGAAAAATAATGCTGTGCGTCGCATCTGTGCAAGAACAGGTCATTGCTCAGCGAAATGCTGTGAAATTCGGACTAACCCAATGTCAACATCGCTGGTTTTCAGCAATTACATAAGGAATTACATATTGACGTCCCCCTGCGTGACCTATTAAATCGGGTTAGTGATAGTTTTCACTGAAATAGGTGTGATTATACAATAAGTAATAAAAATATATATCTGTATGTGAGCATATCATAAATTTAAGAAATAATAATAATACATAAACTAAGACCATAATACAATGAGAATAAAACAAGTAAGTACCATATTAAGTAATTACTATTTATAAATGTGTGCAGTTTCAGTATGGTAAATATAGTATTCTGTGGTGTAGGTACAGTGTGGTGTGTTTTCTTATTTTTGTTGTTTGAGTAATTATAATAATTTCGTTATTACACTAACAATCCATAATATAAGTCTACATTGATACACCATAGTTTCTTGGATGAACCATGGGTATTGCGATTTGTATTGCGTGTCGATGGCGTGGCGGCATGGGGTTGGCAGAAAACAACCAAGCTTTTTCGGTCATTTAGACCTTTTGATCTATTTACCTATTGATATTCTATTACACTCATGTACTTAACTCACTTTTTATATATTCTTTAACTCTGTTTACCTCTGTACCTATCATACTTTTAATTATCTCTTGGTTGTTTTAGCACACAAAACCTATTTATACTATTAATTTTCCTTTTTGTTCAAATTTATCTTCTACACTTTATCTTCTTATAAAACTGGTAAATACACCGTAACCTTCGCAATAAGAGCAGGTGTAGGATTTTCCAAGCCTTCAAGTTTTTCAGTCTTCTTTTGGGATTTAGGAGTCAGTTTTTCTGCCCCTTGAGTCAATTTTTTTATCCGACTTCCCAAAAACGAGGAGGCTCCAGGGTCGGTTATGGCGGTCTTATTGGTCATGGATGGGGTTGTGGTCATTACTCAAAATATTGATCAACAAAGTTCTTGAAATAAACTATTTTGAACTATACTCGGTTTTTCATCCAGAGTTTAATTTAATTAATTAATTGACTTTTTAGGTTTTCTAAAATTTATCAAAATTGATTCTTCGATATTCTGTTATTTTTGACTATCATTACTTTCCAATTTATTGATACTGTTTGTATGCTTCGCTACTAGATGGCATTGCAATTCTCATTATTATCGATAAACATGGTGGCGATAAGTATCATTGACATACCGACAGTTTTTGTACGTAAACGTAGGTACCTGTGTGCATCGTTACTGGATATCCGCGATGTAGTGAAAAGTTGTAATTAGGTTATAATAATAATAATAGGCCAACGGCCTCTTCTCATACAGAGAAGGCACGAGCATTGATCACCACGCTTGCTCAAGACGGGTTGGCAATTTCAGACTTATATTAACTGTAAGTCCGGGTTTCTTCACGATGTTTTCCTTCACCCATGTCAGTAATGTCCAAGATAAACTCAGAAAGTACATATGAATAGAAAAAGTCACATTGGTAATTGCCCGGATTTGAACCCACAACCTCGTACAGGAGAGGCGAGGCCTTAACCACTGGGCCATCACGAAAAGAAAAGAAAGAGGTAATTAAATAATTTACGACTTAATACTTGGTCCAGTACCTACTTTGTTATCAGTCGATTTTATCCCCTAACGAACATAGGCATTATTATTTTTACCCTGGGAAAATTAATACAAATGGCTAGGAAAACAGAAAATGAACGAATTAGAAGCTATTCAGATAATTCAACCATTTGATAATTATACTTATTAGAATTATTTAACCGCTAGAGTTCCCGCGCCCCAGTGCGTACTATTTTTAGGGTGGTATTGTGTGTAATGCTGTATTTGTGAATTTTCTCAGTATTGAGGGCAAACAAAAATATATTCATATTATTTGTTAAAAACATTTATTTATGTTGTTAAGAATCAGTCACGACCCAAGAATATGTTAGTAGAGGGCACCGCAGCCGCAAGCGCAGTTGCCGGAGATAGACACGGCACCAGCAGCTGGCACAGCACCGCCAAAGCTCACAGCGCCCATGATGGGGACCTGACCAGCAACAACGGTGTTACCGGCGACTGGCAGCTCACCAGCGACCGCCACGTTGCCTTCACCGGCGCCGCCGTACGCGGCAAATCCAGCACCACAACCGGTACCAGGGTATGCGCCAGCAAAACCGGCGGCGGGATACGCAAGTCCATCATAAGCAAAACCTGGAGCAGCTAAGCCGTTGAAGCCGTAAGGACCAGCCATCAGTGGTGAACCAAAGGCTGGGCCGTAAGCACCAAGGCAGGCCTGGCTGAATACATTCTGCAAAAGTAATAATCATGATTTATCTACACAAACGTTTACACACAGGAACCAAAATAAGTAACCCTTTAAATACGAAAAATAAACTGAAAGAAAAGGTAGAATTCAAAACAGCAATCACTTACTTGGACCAAGCAAGCTTGGATGCAGAGCAACAGAACAGTGAAGGAAGACATGTTTGATGTTTGTTCAACAGCTGAAGATTGAATGATGAACCAAAATTATTCTCACATTTTATACTCTGGTGTTTGTTCGCAACAACTACGTTCGTTTACGAAATTTTGGAAAACGTGACGATATGTGTCAAATAAAATAAAGTGTCTCCGTGTTAGTAAATAGTAGGCCTTATCGTGCTTGCACAAGCTATTAATTAATTACAATTACCTACATACTAATTTTCTCGGAACTTGATAACTTAATTGGTATAAATCCACCAACAGTTGCACTGAAAATCATTCTTGTGTCAGCACTCGAAACAAACTACAATGTCTGTCAAAGCTATCCTCGTCCTCTGCGCTCAGGCGCTCCTGCTCAAGGTAAGAAGTGTGTTTTTTAAAGTTACGTGTTTCTTTTATCTGAAATAACATAATTAATAATGAAATGTTTTAAAATCTCGATGTTGTCTCCAAAACTATTAAAGTTTGAAAAGAAGAAAGCGTAACAAAATAAATTTTCAATTTCAGTCCGCACTTGGACAGTCATGCAGCAGCCGCGCTGCGGTTGCTGATATATCTGGACTTGCTGCTCCCTACTACGGATTGGGCGCTCCCGCCTTAGCCGCCCCTTGTGGCTTGGCTGCATCTGCTTTGGCATATGATGGGCTCGCCTACTCCGGCGCTGGCTTGGCAGGCAGAGGTCTGAGTTTTGATGGACTGCTTGGTGGCTGCGCAGGCAGAGGTCTGGCTTACGATGGAATCTACGCCCCCACCATAGAGTTCAGTCCCACCAGTGGCGGCGCTCTGCCTGTCTCCAGCGCCTCCGCCATCGCTCCCGTAGGTATCTCCGTTGCGTCTGACAACATTTATGAGGGTCTCCTGAGTGTGGGCGGTGAGCTGCCGTTTGTCGGTACTGTTGCTTTGGAAGGTGTGGTGCCTTCTGCCGGTGCTGGCGCCGTTAACCATGCCTGTGGTAATGGCAGGAATGCCATGATCAGTGAGACTGCTGCCTTTGCCCCGGCTGCTTTTGCTGCTCCTGGCCTCGGCCTTCGTGGTGGTTTGGCTGGCAGAGGTTGTGGCTGCGCCTTCTAAGAATTTATTCGTTAAAGATAGTGGTTCAACTGAATAAATCCATATGCATTTATATTTTGTCATTTTATTTTCAACAACTTATGAGTATATTATTTATTCAACTCAATTTATATTAAAATTAACAAATAGAAATATGTGTGTACAGCCCATGTGTCCCGTAGGGTTTTCATACTTGATCGCCTACGTAACCCCTTTGCATTGATGTTCCTCCCTTGTAGTTAGGCTATTTAAGTATTATGAGAGCATAAAGAGAGAGATGTCAGCACAACGGAAGGGGTCCGCTAGGACCGATGCTTGCTGTGGTCGCGGGAAATTCCGAAAGGGATACCGTGGCCCCTGGCAACGTACAGGCAACTGAAGCAACACGGGTGAGTTTTAGTCAGTAAGAGTCTGACACGCCCTCCCGCTCCGGCTAGAGCGGGAGAAGTTATTTGATAATTTCCCACCCTCAAAAAAAAAAAAAAAAAAAATACGCTGACATTCTTGGGCCAGAATCTAGCTGAAATGCAGGTTTTATACTTTAAGGTGGTTTGATACAATTGCATCGAATCTGTTAACCGATTTTGTCTTTATATTTTAATTCAAAATACTCGTATTTTCGAAAATTTATTTGTTAAATGAAATGACGGAAACTCATTTCATAAAGGTACATTAAAATGCTGTTATACTCGTACAATATAAAACCCAACGAACTATTTACACTAGGTACTAAATTCAATGGCTAACAAACGAAATATTTCTTTATTTACACATACTGTACACTTATTTACATTAGTGAAAGACAAATACATAAACACACACATATACATTACTAAAGTGTCTTGTTGGAGTGGAATTATGATTGGAGCTAGAATGCCTTTGATCTCGTATCAAGGTTCCATAACGGCAGATACGTACAAAACAGTCGCTATCGATGGAATTGTCAAACCATTCCACCAATTCGTACTGGTCGATGATAATGCGCCCGCACATCGAGCTCAACGAATCAATGCTGCTCTTCGAGAATACGACATCACAAGATTAGACTGGCCTACCAGCTCGCCTGACTTAAATCCAATAGAGCACGCGTGGGATGCTCTTAAGCGAGCTGTTTGGAACCGTCAGCCCACTTCCCCAGACAGTGCCAGAGATCAGGCAAGCCGCTATTCAAGAATGGGACAGTTTACCGCAAGAAATGTCGCGAATGCGAAGTAATAGGTATAGATAATAAATAGTTAAGACGTGCCGTGGAGGAAGAGGGGTGGACTCACTTGGGCTTATGGTCGGAGCGAGCCGTATATTGGTGAGCGAAATTGTTATTTCTCAGTACATGTGTCTTCAAATTGACCGGATAATCAGTTTATATTGTTTACAATGTTGTCCTGTGTGTGTATTGTTTTAACAGCGATCAGATTCAGAAATGACACCAAATCAGACCAGTATTCAGATGCGAGGCACGGGATGGCTATAAGGGGAGGTTGGACACCACCAATATCATTGCGATGATAATTCAGATTCAGTACCTAATGGTTATTCAGTGGAGATCAGTTTGCATAATTACAGCAGTCGTTAGATCTTAATCATAGCGAAAATAGGCTTATTTTTGAGATATTTAGGTTCTGTTTTTCGTCACTTAAAGGTATATGGCGACAAGAAATGTTAGAGGAGTTATATTGTATTACATAAAAACCTTCTATTATTAAAGTGTTGTACAAGTTTGATTAAACGATCTTTTTCTTTCCAACCTGTTACAATTACGATTGTATTACTCAATTTTTGTTATAAAAAAATAAAAATAGTTTTATTTTTTAATTTCAAACTGTGTATTTCTATTTATGATATAACGTAAACATTTTTTCTTGATAAAGTTAAATAAAAAAATTAAAATATGCTTTTGCTAGTAACCACAAAAAATTTTGATGTGTCATTCTTAAATGGAGTTGCAAGTCTCATTCGTTGAAGAATTCTTTAATGAAAAAACATAAAAACCGACCCAAACAATTATCGCCCCATTGGTCTCTTACCAGGAGGAAGCTCAAAAACAGCAAAAATATTTAAAAAACCCATGTGCAGTCGAGTTTATGTATTCTGTGAAAAGTATAACATATTGAACGACTGTCAATATGGCTTTCGCAAAAACCGATTCACAATTTTAGCATTATACAAGTATATCCAAGAAGCCCTCAATATTATTAATAATAAAAAATATGCAGTAGGTGTACTGCTTGATATGACAAAAGCTTATGATAAAGTACAGTTTTAAATATTATTAAATAATTTTTATAGCATAGGAATCCGCGGCAGATGTTATGATTGGTTCACATTCTATTTGAAGCATAGAGAACAAGCAGTGGAAATAGAATTTTACATCAACAAAACAAATGAAAAAGAGTTAATCCGGTCCGACAATAAACTAATTAACGCCTCTATTCCACAAGGAAGTGTAATAAAATGTTTTCTATTCCTTGTTTATATCAAAGACCTTCCTAACAATATTAATGAACCATATGTTCTCTCTTCACTCTTGTTTGTAGATGATTTATCAATATTCATGTGAATCTAATATTAATGTAAATGAAAAAATAAGTGCTGTGTAAGATTATATTCGGCCATCCCAGAAATATAAATTTTAGCATCAATGTCTTTCTGCCAATCGTCACGTACTGTCGTATTCTGCAGTGCAGGATCACGTCATTTAGAAAAGAAAAGAAAGAAAGAAAAATCGTTTATTCTGCACAATCAAAACGCACATATAAAGGCAAACAGACATAAAATACACACATACAAAAGTATCCAAAGGCCTTGTATTCAATCAATAAATAAAATAATAACAATGTTGTTCATTGGTTGATGTCAAGGCCACGGACCAAAGACTACATATATTACGTAATTACTCGTAGCACTCTCGTGTGTTAGCTTGTTTCAAATTCATGTTTTAATTTCAAATGATTATTGCGCATTTTCTAAATACATTTGGCTCATTCATTAAAAATAAGTTGTGAATTTTACTAAAACTTATCGATTATTACGGAAGTTTGTATTTAATTATTTAAATGTATTATTTTAATACCGAAGTATAAAATCCTCTATGGCAACACGGTCAAAAACAAATGATTGTTATTCTAACAAACTTTTAAATGTATTTTCATTATGGTAGGCTGAATGTATTATTTTTACTTTGGCAACACTTAGAAATGACGGTTATGATATTCTCGTTATTTCTGGGTGGGGCAAAAGTCATTTTAAAGAGTGTAAAAGGTTGTGCACAGCAGTGATCATCGAGCTATGAAGCAAGTCGGTTGACATTGTAGTCACGATTCCGTGTGTATAATAAAGTTATTTTATACAAAGAAAGAACAGTGTTTAATTTAAAAAAAAGGAAGTGTTTAACACGTGACATTGGCAAATGACAACAAAAACATAACAAAAGCAAAAAGCTGGTCGCAGAGTTAACTACTTTTGTAACAAATATTAAGAAAAATAATGCTGTGCGTCGCATCTGTGCAAGAACAGGTCATCGCTCAGCGAAATGCTGTGAAATTCAGACAAACCCAATGTCAACAGCGCTGGTTTTCAGCAATTACCTATGGAATGACATATTGACGTCCCCCCGAGTGACCTATTAAATCGGGTTAGTGATATTTTTCACTGAAATAGGTGTGATTATACAATAAGTAATAAAAATATATATCATAAATTTAAGAAATAATAATAATACAATAAACTAAGACCATAATACAATGAGAATAAAACAAGTAAGTACCATATTAAGTAATTACTATTTATAAATGTGTGCAGTTTCAGTATGGTAAATATAGTATTCTGTGGTGTAGGTACAGTGTGGTGTGTTTTCTTCTTTTTGTTGTTTGAGTAATTATAATAATTTCGTTATTACACTAACAATCCATAATATAAGTCTACATTGATACACCATAGTTTCTTTGATGACCCATGGGTATTGCGATTTGTATTGCGTCTCGATGGCGTGGCGGCCATATGCATAACGGTAGGCATCGAGGCATGGGGTTGGCAGAAAACAACCAAGCTTTTTCGGTCATTTAGACTATTATACTAAACAAACCACCTTTTGATCTATTTACCTATTGATATTCTATTACACTCATGTACATAACTCACTTTTTATATATTCTTTAACTCTGTTTACCTCTGTAATTATCATACTTTTAATTATCTCTTGATTTTTTTTATATTAACTATAAGTCCGGGTTTCCTCACGATGGTTTCCTTCACCCATGTCAGTAATGTCCAAGATAAACTCAGAAAGTACATATGAATAGAAAAAGTCACATTAGTAATTGCCCGGATTTGAACCCACAACCTCGTACATGAGAGGCGAGGCCTTAACCACTGGGCCATCACGAAAAGAAAAGAAAGAGGTAATCAAATAATTTACGACTTAATACTTGGTCCAGTACCTACTTTGTTATCAGTCGACTTTATCCCCTAACGAACATCGGCATTATTATTTTTACCCTGGGAAAATTAATACAAATGGCTAGGAAAACAGAAAATGAACGAATTAGAAGCTATTCAGATAATTCAACCATTTGATAATTATTCTTATTAGAATTATTTAAGCGCTAGAGTCCCCGCGCCCGCGCGCGTACTATTTTTAGGGTGGTATTGTGTGTTATGCTGTATTTGTGAATTTTCTCAGTATTGAGAGTAAACAAAAATAAATTCATATTCTTTGTTAAAAACATTTATTTATGTTGTTATGAATCAGTCACGACCCAAGAATATATTAGTAGAGGGCACCGCAGCCGCAAGCGCAGTTGCCGGAGATAGACACGGCACCAGCAGCTGGCACAGCACCGCAAAAGCTCACAGCGCCCATGATGGGGACCTGACCAGCAACAACGGTGTTACCGGCGACTGGCAGCTCACCAGCGACCGCCACGTTGCCTTCACCAGCGCCGCCGTACGCGGCAAGTCCAGCACCACAACCGGTACCAGGGTATGCGCCAGCAAAACCGGCGGCGGGATACGCAAGTCCATCATAAGCAAAACCTGGAGCAGCTAAGCCGTTGAAGCCGTAAGGACCAGCCATCAGTGGTGAACCAAAGGCTGGGCCGTAAGCACCAAGGCAGGCCTGGCTGAATACATTCTGCAAAAGTAATAATCATGATTTATCTACACAAAGTTTTAAACACAGGAACCAAATTAAGTAACCCTTTAAATACGAAAAATAAACTGAAACAAAAAAAGGTACAATTCAAAACAGCAATTACTTACTTGGACCAAGCAAGCTTGGATGCAGAACAACAGAACAGTGAAGGAAGACATGTTTGATGTTTGTTCAACAGCTGAAGATTGAATGATGAACCAAAATTATTGTCACATTTTATACTCCAGTGTTTGTTCGCAACAACTATGTTCGTTTACGAAATTTTGGAAAACGTGACGATATGTGTCAAATAAAATAAAGTGTCTCCGTGTTAGTAAATAGTAGGCCTTATCATGCTTGCACAAGCTATTAATTAATTACAATTACCTACATACAAATTTTCTCGGAACTTGGTAACTTAATTGGTATAAATCGACCAACAGTTGCACTGATCAGCACTCTTGTGTCAGCACTCGAAACAAACTACAATGTCTGTCAAAGCTATCCTCGTCCTCTGCGCTCAGGCGCTCCTGCTCAAGGTAAGAAGTGTGTTTTTTAAAGTTACGTGTTTCTTTTATCTGAAATAACATAATTAATAATGAAATATTTCAAAATCTTGATGTTTTCTCCAAAACTATGAATGTTTGAAGAGAAGAAAGCGTAACAAAATAAATTTTCAATTTCAGTCCGCACTTGGACAGTCATGCACCAGCCGCGCTGCGGTTGCTGATATCTCTGGATTTGCTGCTCCCTACTACGGATTGGCCGCTCCCGCCTTAGCCGCCCCTTGTGGCTTGGCTGCTCCTGCTTTGGCATATGATGGGCTCGCCTACTCCGGCGCTGGCTTGGCAGGCAGAGGTCTGAGTTTTGATGGACTGCTTGGTGGCTGCGCAGGCAGAGGTCTGGCTTACGATGGAATCTACGCCCCCACCATAGAGTTCAGTCCCACCAGTGGCGGCGCTCTGCCTGTCTCCAGCGCCTCCGCCATCGCTCCCGTAGGTATCTCCGTTGCGTCTGACAACATTTATGAGGGTCTCCTGAGTGTGGGCGGTGAGCTGCCGTTTGTCGGTACTGTTGCTTTGGAAGGTGTGGTGCCTTCTGCCGGTGCTGGCGCCGTTAACCATGCCTGTGGTAATGGCAGGAATGCCATGATCAGTGAGACTGCTGCCTTTGCCCCGGCTGCCGCCATCGCCCCTCTTACTGCTTACGGTCCTGGTGCCGCCTTCGCTCCCACTGCTTTTGCTGCTCCTGGCCTCGGCCTTCGTGGTGGTTTGGCTGGCAGAGGTTGTGGCTGCGCCTTCTAAGAATTTATTCGTTAAAGATAGTGGTTCAACTGAATAAATCCATATGCATTTATATTTTGTCATTTTATTTTCAACAACTTTTATTATTTATTCAACTTAATTTATATTAAAATTAACAAATAGAAATATGTGTGTACAGCCCATGTGTCCCGTAGGGTTTTCATACTTGATCGCCTACTTAACCCCTTTGCATTGATGTTCCTCCCTTGTAGTTAGGCTATTTAAGTATTATGAGAGCATAAAGAGATGTCAGCACAACGGAAGGGGTCCGCTAGGACCGATGCTTGCTGGGGTCGCGGGAAATTCCGAAAGGGATACCGTGGCCCCTGGCAACGTACAGGCAACTGGAGGAACACGGGTGGGTTTTAGTCAGTAAGAGTCTGACACGCCCTCCCGCTCCGGCTAGAGCGGGAGAAGTTATCTGATAATTTCCCACCCTCAAAAAAAAAGAAAAATAAAATACGCTGACACTCTTGGGCCAGAATCTAGCTGAAATGCAGGTTTTACACTTTAAGGTGGTTTGATACAATTGCATCGAATCTGTTAACCGATTTTGTCTTTATATTTTAATTCAAAATACTCGTATTTTCGAAAATTTATTTGTTAAATGAAATGACGGAAACTCATTTCATAAAGGTACATTAAAATGCTGTTATACTCGTACAATATAAAACCCAACGAACTATTTATACTAGGTACTAAATTCGATGACTAACAAACTAAATATTTCTTTATTTACACATACTGTACACTTATTTAGATTAGTGAAAGACAAGTACATAAACACACACATATACATTACTAAAGTGTCTTGTTGGGGTGGAATTATGATTGGAGCTAGAACGCCTTTGATCTCGTATCAAGGTTCCATAACGGCAGATACGTACAAAACAGTCGCTATCGATGGATTTGTCAAACCATTCCACCAATTCGTACTGGTCGATCATAATGCGCCCGCACACCGAGCTCAACGAATCAATGCTGCTTTTCGAGAATACGACAAGATTAGACTGGCCTACCAGCTCGCCTGACTTAAATCCAATAGAGCACGCGTGGGATGCTCTTAAGCAAGCTGTTTGGAACCGTCAGCCCACTCCCCAGACAGTGCCAGAGATCAGGCAAGCCGCTATTCAAGAATGGGACAGGTTACCGCAAGAAATGTCGCGAATGCGAAGTAATAGGTATAGTCTATAGGCACAGATAGTAAATAGTTAAGACGTGCCGTGGAGGAAGAGGGGTGGACTCACTTGGGCTTATGGTCGGAGCTAGCCGTATATTGGTGAGCGAACTTGTTATTCCTCAGTACATGTGTCTTCAAATTGACCGGATAATCAGTTTATATTGTTTACAATGTTGTCGTGTGTGTGTATTGTTTTAACAGCGTTCAGATTCAGAAATGACACCAAATCAGACCAGTATTCAGATGCGAGGCACGGGATGGCTGTAAGGGGAGGTTGGACACCACCTATATCATTGCGATGATAATTCAGATTCAGTACCTAATGGTTATTCAGTGGAGATCAGTTTGCATAATTACAGCAGTCGTTAGATCTTAATCATAGCGAACCTAGGCTTATTTTCGAGATATAGGTATTTTAGGTCCTGTTATTCGTCACTTAAAGGTATATGGCGACAAGAAATGCTGGAGGAGTTATATTGTATTACATAAAAACCTTCTATTATTAAAGTGTTGTACAAGTTTGATTAAATGATCTTTTTTTTTCATCCTATTACAATTACGATTGTATTACTCAATTTTTGTTATTAAAAAACAAAAATAGTTTTATTTTTTAATTTCAGACTGTGTATTTCTATTTAAGATATCACGTAAACATTTTTTCTTGATAAAGTTAAATAAAAAAATTAAAATATGCTTTTGCTAGTAATCACAAACATTTTTGATGTGTCATTCTTAACTGGAGTTGCAAGTCTCATTTGTTGAAGAATTCTTTAATGAAAAAACATAAAAACCGACCCAAACAATTATCGCCCTATTGCTCTCTTACCAGGAGCAAGCTCAAAAATAGCAAAAATATTTAAAAAACCCATGTGCAATCGAGTTTATGTATTCTGTGAAAAGTATAACATATTGAACGACTGTCAATATGGCTTTCGCTAAAACCGATTCACAATTTTAGCAGTATACAAGTATATCCAAGAAGCCCTCAATATTATTAATAATAAAAAATATGCAGTAGGTGTACTGCTTGATATGACAAAAGCTTATGATAAAGTACAGTTTTAAATATTATTAAATAATTTTTATAGCATAGGAATCCGCGGCAGATGTTATGGTTAGTTCACATTCTATTTGAAGCATAGAGAACAAGCAGTGGAAATATAATTGTACATCCGCAAAACAAATGAAAAAGAGTTAATCCGGTCCGACAATAAACTAATTAACGCCTCTATTCCACAAGGAAGTGTAATAAAATGTTTTCTATTCCTTGTTTATATCAAAGACCTTCGTAACAATATTAATGAACCATATGTCTTGTTTGTAGATGATTTATCAATACTCATGTGAATCTAATATTAATGTAAATGAAAAAATAAGTGCTGTGTAAGATTATATTCGGCCATTCCAGAAATATAAATTTTAGCATCAATGTTTTTCTTCCAATCGTCACGTACTGTCGTATTCTGCAGTGCAGGATCACGTCATTTAGAAAAGAAAAGAAAGAAAGAAAAATTGTTTATTCTGCACAAACAAAACGCACATAATTATAAAGGCAAAAAGACATAAAATACACACATACAAAAGTATCCAAAGGCCTTGTATTCAATCAATAAATAAAATAATAACAATGTTGTTCATTGGTTGATGTCAAGGCCACGGACCAAAGACTATATTACGTAATTACTCTTAGCACTCTCGTGACATTGGCAAATGACAACAAAAACATAACAAAAGCAAAATGCTGATCGCAGAGTTAACTACTTTTGTATCAAATATTAAGAAATATAATGCTGTGCGTCGCATCTGTGCAAGAACAGGTCATCGCTCAGCGAAATGCTGTGAAATTCAGACGAACCCAATGTCAACAGCGCTGGTTTTCAGCAATTACCTATGGAATGACATATTGACGTCCCCCCGAGTGACCTATTAAATCGGGTTAGTAATATTTTTCACTGAAATAGGTGTGATTATACAATAAGTAAAAAAAATATATATCATAAATTTAAGAAATAATAATAATACAATAAACTAAGACCATAATACAATGAGAATAAAACAAGTAAGTACCATATTAAGTAATTACTATTTATAAATGTGTGCAGTTTCAGTATGGTTAATATAGTATTCTGTGGTGTAGGTACAGTGTGGTGTGTTTTCTTCTTTTTGTTGTTTGAGTAATTATAATAATTTCGTTATTACACTAACAATCCATAATATAAGTCTTAGATAAACCATGGGTATTGCGATTTGTATTGCGTCTCGATGGCGTGGCGGCCATTTGCATAACGGTAGGCATCGAGGCATGGGGTTGGCAGAAAACAACCAAGCTTTTTCGGTCATTTAGACTATTATACTAAACAAACCACCTTTTGATCTATTTACCTATTGATATTCTATTACACTCATGTACTTAACTCACTTTTTATATATTCTTTAACTCTGTTTACCTCTGTAATTATCATACTTTTAATTATCTCTTGATTTTTTTTATATTAACTATAAGTCCGGGTTTCCTCACGATGGTTTCCTTCACCGATGTCAGTAATGTCCAAGATAAACTCAGAAAGTACATATGAATAGAAAAAGTCACATTAGTAATTGCCCGGATTTGAACCCACAACCTCGTACATGAGAGGCGAGGCCTTAACCACTGGGCCATCACGAAAAGAAAAGAAAGAGGTAATCAAATAATTTACGACTTAATACTTGGTCCAGTACCTACTTTGTTATCAGTCGACTTTATCCCATATCGAACATAGGCATTATTATTTTTACCCTGGGAAAATTAATACAAATGGCTAGGAAAACAGAAAATGAACGAATTATAAGCTATTCAGATAATTCACCCATTTGATAATTATACTTATTAGAATTATTTAAGCGCTAGAGTCCCCGCGCCCGCGCGCGTACTATTTTTAGGGTGGTATTGTGTGTTATGCTGTATTTGTGAATTTTCTCAGTATTGAGGGCAAACAAAAATATATTCATATTCTTTGTTAAAAACATTTATTTATGTTGTTATGAATCAGTCACGACCCAAGAATATATTAGTAGAGGGCACCGCAGCCGCAAGCGCAGTTGCCGGAGATAGACACGGCACCAGCAGCTGGCACAGCACCGCAAAAGCTCACAGCGCCCATGATGGGGACCTGACCAGCAACAAGGGTGTTACCGGCGACTGGCAGCTCACCAGCGACCGCCACGTTGCCTTCACCAGCGCCGCCGTACGCGGCAAGTCCAGCACCACAACCGGTACCAGGGTATGCGCCAGCAAAACCGGCGGCGGGATACGCAAGTCCATCATAAGCAAAACCTGGAGCAGCTAAGCCGTTGAAGCCGTAAGGACCAGCCATCAGTGGTGAACCAAAGGCTGGGCCGTAAGCACCAAGGCAGGCCTGGCTGAATACATTCTGCAAAAGTAATAATCATTATTTATCTGCACGAACGTTTACACACAGGAACCAAAATAAGTAACCCTTTAAAAACGAAAAATAAACTGAAAGGAAAGGTAGAATTCAAAACAGCAATTACTTACTTGGACCAAGCAAGCTTGGATGCAGAGCAACAGAACAGTGAAGGAAGACATGTTTGATGTTTGTTCAACAGCTGAAGATTGAATGATGAACCAAAATTATTGTCACATTTTATACTCTGGTGTTTGTTCGCAACAACTACGTTCGTTTACGAAATTTGGGAAAACGTGACGATATGTGTCAAATAAAATAAAGTGTCTCCGTGTTAGTAAATAGTAGGCCTTATCGTGCTTGCACAACCTATTAATTAATTACAATTACCTACATACTAATTTTCTCGGAACTTGATAACTTAATTGGTATAAATCCACCAACAGTTGCACTGAAAATCATTCTTGTGTCAGCACTCGAAACAAACTACTATGTCTGTCAAAGCTATCCTCGTCCTCTGCGCTCAGGCGCTCCTGCTCAAGGTAAGAAGTGTGTTTTTTAAATTTACGTGTTTCTTTTATCTGAAATAACATAATTAATAATGAAATGTTTTAAAATCTCGATGTTGTCTCCAAAACTATTAAAGTTTGAAAAGAAGAAAGCGTAACAAAATACATTTTCAATTTCAGTCCGCACTTGGACAGTCATGCACCAGCCGCGCTGCGGTTGCTGATATATCTGGACTTGCTGCTCCCTACTACGGATTGGGCGCTCCCGCCTTAGCCGCCCCTTGTGGCTTGGCTGCTCCTGCTTTGGCATATGATGGGCTCGCCTACTCCGGCGCTGGCTTGGCAGGCAGAGGTCTGGGTTTTGATGGACTGCTTGGTGGCTGCGCAGGCAGAGGTCTGGCTTACGATGGAATCTACGCCCCCACCATAGAGTTCAGTCCCACCAGTGGCGGCGCTCTGCCTGTCTCCAGCGCCTCCGCCATCGCTCCCGTAGGTATCTCCGTTGCGTCTGACAACATTTATGAGGGTCTCCTGAGTGTGGGCGGTGAGCTGCCGTTTGTCGGTACTGTTGCTTTGGAAGGTGTGGTGCCTTCTGCCGGTGCTGGCGCCGTTAACCATGCCTGTGGTAATGGCAGGAATGCCATGATCAGTGAGACTGCTGCCTTTGCCCCGGCTGCCGCCATCGCCCCTCTTACTGCTTACGGTCCTGGTGCCGCCTTCGCTCCCACTGCTTTTGCTGCTCCTGGCCTCGGCCTTCGTGGTGGTTTGGCTGGCAGAGGTTGTGGCTGCGCCTTCTAAGAATTTATTCGTTAAAGATAGTGGTTCAACTGAATAAATCCATATGCATTTATATTTTGTCATTTTATTTTCAACAACTTTTATTATTTATTCAACTTAATTTATATTAAAATTAACAAATAGAAATATGTGTGTACAGCCCATGTGTCCCGTAGGGTTTTCATACTTGATCGCCTACTTAACCCCTTTGCATTGATGTTCCTCCCTTGTAGTTAGGCTATTTAAGTATTATGAGAGCATAAAGAGATGTCAGCACAACGGAAGGGGTCCGCTAGGACCGATGCTTGCTGGGGTCGCGGGAAATTCCGAAAGGGATACCGTGGCCCCTGGCAACGTACAGGCAACTGAAGGAACACGGGTGGGTTTTAGTCAGTAAGAGTCTGACACGCCCTCCCGCTCCGGCTAGAGCGGGAGAAGTTATCTGATAATTTCCCACCCTCAAAAAAAAAGAAAAATAAAATACGCTGACACTCTTGGGCCAGAATCTAGCTGAAATGCAGGTTTTACACTTTAAGGTGGTTTGATACAATTGCATCGAATCTGTTAACCGATTTTGTCTTTATATTTTAATTCAAAATACTCGTATTTTCGAAAATTTATTTGTTAAATGAAATGACGGAAACTCATTTCATAAAGGTACATTAAAATGCTGTTATACTCGTACAATATAAAACCCAACGAACTATTTATACTAGGTACTAAATTCGATGACTAACAAACTAAATATTTCTTTATTTACACATACTGTACACTTATTTAGATTAGTGAAAGACAAGTACATAAACACACACATATACATTACTAAAGTGTCTAGTTGGGGTGGAATTATGATTGGAGCTAGAACGCCTTTGATCTCGTATCAAGGTTCCATAACGGCAGATACGTACAAAACAGTCGCTATCGATGGAATTGTCAAACCATTCCACCAATTCGTACTGGTCGATCATAATGCGCCCGCACACCGAGCTCAACGAATCAATGCTGCTTTTCGAGAATACGACAAGATTAGACTGGCCTACCAGCTCGCCTGACTTAAATCCAATAGAGCACGCGTGGGATGCTCTTAAGCAAGCTGTTTGGAACCGTCAGCCCACTCCCCAGACAGTGCCAGAGATCAGGCAAGCCGCTATTCAAGAATGGGACAGGTTACCGCAAGAAATGTCGCGAATGCGAAGTAATAGGTATAGTCTATAGGCACAGATAGTAAATAGTTAAGACGTGCCGTGGAGGAAGAGGGGTGGACTCACTTGGGCTTATGGTCGGAGCTAGCCGTATATTGGTGAGCGAACTTGTTATTCCTCAGTACATGTGTCTTCAAATTGACCGGATATTCCGTTTATATTGTTAACAATGTTGTCGTGTGTGTGTATTGTTTTAACAGCGATCAGATTCAGAAATGGCACCAAATCAGACCAGTATTCAGATGCGAGCCACGGGATGGCTATAAGGGGAGGTTGGACACCACCAATATCATTGCGATGATAATTCAGATTCAGTACCTAATGGTTATTCAGTGGAGATCAGTTTGCATAATTACAGCAGTCGTTAGATCTTAATCATAGCGAACCTAGGCTTATTTTTGAGATATAGGTATTTTAGGTTCTGTTTTTCGTCACTTAAAGGTATATGGCGACAAGAAATGCTGGAGGAGTTATATTGTATTACATAAAAACCTTCTATTATTAAAGTGTTGTACAAGTTTGATTAAACGATCTTTTTCTTTCCATCCTATTACAATTACGATTGTATTACTCAATTTTTGTTATTAAAAAATAAAAATAATTTTATTTTTTAATTTCAAACTGTGTATTTCTTTTTAAGATATAACGTAAACATTTTATCTTGATAAAGTTAAATAAAAAAATTAAAATATGCTTGTGATAGTAATCACAAACATTTTTGATGTGTCATTCTTAAATGGAGTTGCAAGTCTCATTTGGTGAAGAATTCTTTAAACGAAATGCTGTGAAATTCGGACGAACCCAATGTCAACAGCGCTGGTTTTCAGCAATTACATAAGGAATGACATATTGACGTCCCCCTGAGTGACCTATTAAATCGGGTTAGTGATATTTTTCACTGAAATAGGTGTGATTATACAATAAGTAATAAAAATATATATCTGTATGTGAGCATATCATAAATTTAAGAAATAATAATAATACATAAACTAAGACCATAATACAATGAGAATAAAACAAGTAAGTACCATATTAAGTAATTACTATTTATAAATGTGTGCAGTTTCAGTCAATTAAAAACAGAAGCACTCGTCCGCCGCGCTGCCATCCGGAAACGTGCCCATCAGAACAATAGCAGCATTGCCACGTTGAATGGCAATCCATTCAACGTGGCAATGCTATTATTGTTTTGATGGGCAAGCTAATTCGTTGACCTAAGAACGAGGCAGGCTTCTGGTCATGAGAAGTGGCGACCAGTCGGCAAGAAATTTGTCACACTCAGGCCAAGGTCACAGTATTTGCGCCGTTCGAGGGTCTCAGCAGCTGCAGCAGCGGCACTAACACAGCCAGCCGTGTATGGAACTTGAGATGATGCAAGGGTGTCGACACAGGTAGCATCCCACACAAGAGGCCCAGTTTCTCAGGCAACAACGTCATGCCGTTTGGTCTTTCTTCCCATCGTCACGTACTGTCGTATTCTGCAGTGCAGAATCACGTCATTTAGTCTACCTATATGTTATTATACTAAACAAACCACCTTTGATCTCTCATGTACTTAACTCACTTTTTATATATTCTTTACCTCTGTAATTATCATACTTTTAATTATCTCTTGATTGTTTTAGCATACAAAACCTATTTATACTATTAATTTTCCTTTTTGTTCAAATTTATCTTCTACACTTTATCTTCTTATAAAACTGGTAAATACACTGTAACCTTCGCAATAAGGGCAGGTGTAGGATTTTCCATCTGTAAACCGTTTTTATTAGTTCTGGCCATAATTAAATTAAGGAATAACTTGATATGTTTGAGAACTGTAACGTATGACACAAAACGATAAAAACGGCCTTCAAGTTTTTCAGTCTTGTTTGGGCTTTAGGCGGAGTCACTGTCTTTCTGCCCCTTGAGTCTATTTTTTTATCCGACTTCCCAAAAACGAGGAGGCTCCAGGTCTCGGTTATGGCGGTCTTATTGGTCATGGATGGGGTTGTGGTCATTACTCAAAATATTGATCAACAAACTTCTTGAAATAAACTATTTTGAATTACACTCGGTTTTTCATCCAGAGTTTAATTTAATTAATTAATTGACTTTTTAGGTGTTCTAAAATTTATCAAAATTGATTCTTCGATATTGTGTTATTTTCGACTATCATTACTTTCCAATTTATTGATAGTGTTTGTATGCTTCGCTACTAGATGGCATTGCAATTCTCATTATTATCGATGAACATGGTGGCGATAAGTATCATTGACATACCGACAGTTTTTGTACGTAAACGTAGGTACCTGTGTGCATCGTTACTGGATATCCGCGATGTAGTGAAAAGTTGTAATAAGGTTATAATAATAATAATAGGCCAACGGCCTCTTCTCATACAGAGAAGGCACGAGCATTGATCACCACGCTTGCTTAAGACGGGTTGGCAATTTCAGACTTATATTAACTGTAAGTCCGGGTTTCCTCACGATGTTTTCCTTCACCCATGTCAGTAATGTCCAAGATAAACTCAGAAAGTACATATGAATAGAAAAAGTCACATTGGTAATTGCCCGGATTTGAACCCACAACCTCGTACATGAGAGGCGAGGCTTTAACCACTGGGCCATCACGAAAAGAAAATAAGGAGGTAATTAAAAATTTTCGACTTAATAGTTGGTCCAGTAGCTACTTTGTTATCAGTCGACTTTATCCCATATCGAACATAGGCATTATTATTTTTACCCTGGGAAAATTAATACAAATGGCTAGAAAAACAGAAAATGAACGAATTAGAAGCTATTCAGATAATTCAACCATTTGATAATTATTCTTATTAGAATTATTTAACCGCTAGAGTTCCCGCGCCCCCGTGCGTACTATTTTTAGGGTGGTATTGTGTGTTATGCTGTATTTGTGAATTTTCTCAGTATTGAGGGCAAACAAAAATATATTCATATTATTTGTTAAAAACATTTATTTATGTTGTTATGAATCAGTCACGACCCAAGAATATGTTAGTAGAGGGCACCGCAGCCGCAAGCGCAGTTGCCGGAGATAGACACGGCACCAGCAGCTGGCACAGCACCGCCAAAGCTCACAGCGCCCATGATGGGGACCTGACCAGCAACAACGGTGTTACCGGCGACTGGCAGCTCACCAGCGACCGCCACGTTGCCTTCACCGGCGCCGCCGTACGCGGCAAATCCAGCACCACAACCGGAACCAGGGTATGCGCCAGCAAAACCGGCGGCGGGATACGCAAGTCCATCATAAGCAAAACCTGGCGCAGCTAAGCCGTTGAAGCCGTAAGGACCAGCCATCAGTGGTGACCCATAGGCTGGGCCGTAAGCACCAAGACAGGCCTGGCTGAATACATTCTGCAAAAGTAATAATCATGATTTATCTACACAAAGTTTTAAACACAGGAACCAAATTAAGTAACCCTTTAAATACGAAAAATAAACTGAAACAAAAAAAGGTAGAATTCAAAACAGCAATTACTTACTTGGACCAAGCAAGCTTGGATGCAGAGCAACAGAACAGTGAAGGAAGACATGTTTGATGTTTGTTCAACAGCTGAAGATTGAATGATGAACCAAAATTATTGTCACATTTTATACTCTGGTGTTTGTTCGTAACAACTACGTTCGTTTACGAAATTTTGGAAAACGTGACGATATGTGTCAAATAAAATAAAGTGTCTCCGTGTTAGTAAATAGTAGGCCTTATCGTGCTTGCACAAGCTATTAATTAATTACAATTACCTACATACTAATTTTCTCGGAACTTGATAACTAAATTGGTATAAACCCACCAACAGTTGCACTGAACAGCACTCTTGTGTCAGCACTCGAAACAAACTACAATGTCTGCCAAAGCTATCCTCGTCCTCTGCGCTCAGGCGCTCCTGCTCAAGGTAAGAAGTGTGTTTTTAAAGTTACGTGTTTCTTTTATCTGAAATAACATAATTAATAATGAAATATTTCAAAATCTTGATGTTGTCTCCAAAACTATGAATGTTTGAAGAGAAGAAAGCGTAACAAAATAAATTTTCAATTTCAGTCCGCACTTGGACAGTCATGCACCAGCCGCGCTGCGGTTGCTGATATCTCTGGACTTGCTGCTCCCTACTACGGATTGGCCGCTCCCGCCTTAGCCGCCCCTTGTGGCTTGGCTGCTCCTGCTTTGGCATATGATGGGCTCGCCTACTCCGGCGCAGGCTTGGCAGGCAGAGGTCTGGGTTTTGATGGACTGCTTGGTGGCTGCGCAAGCAGAGGTCTGGCTTACGATGGAATCTACGCCCCCACCATAGAGTTCAGTCCCACCAGTGGCGGCGCTCTGCCTGTCTCCAGCGCCTCCGCCATTGCTCCCGTAGGTATCTCCGTTGCGTCTGACAACATTTATGAGGGTATCCTGAGTGTGGGCGGTGAGCTGCCGTTTGTCGGTACTGTTGCTTTGGAAGGTGTGGTGCCTTCTGCCGGTGCTGGCGCCGTTAACCATGCCTGTGGTAATGGCAGGACCGCCATGATCAGTGAGACTTCTGCCTTTGCCCCGGCTGCCACCATCGCCCCTCTTACTGCTTACGGTCCTGGTGCCGCCTTCGCTCCCACTGCTTTTGCTGCTCCTGGCCTCGGCTTTCGTGGTGGTTTGGCTGGCAGAGGTTGTGGCTGCGGCTTCTAAGAATTTATCCGTTAAAGATAACCGATTGAAATTGAAAAGTGGTTCAACTGAATAAATCAATATGCATTTATATATTGTCCTTTTATTTTCAATAACTTATATTATATTTATATTAAAATTAACAAATAGAAATATGTGCGTACAGCCCATGTGTCCCGTAGGGTTTTCAAACTTGATCGGCTACGTAACCCCTTTGCATTGATGTTCCTTCCTTGTAGTTATGCTATTTAAGTATTAGTTACACTAAAACGGAACTCGAGCGAAAAGTATCAGGCTGTTATGACACTTTATAGTTCGAGTGACATTCATCTGACATTTTTTGCATATTGTTACGTAAAAAGTTTCGAATTAATCTCAGGCTGAATCTTGGGCCAGAATCTAGCTGAAATACAGGATTTACACTTTGTGGTGATGGTGGTTTCATACAACTGCGTCAAAAAAACTTTACTTAAGTTTGAAAAATAACTTTAATTTCGGAAGTCGGTGTCTTTAGTTTTTTGCCACTGACTTCCGAAATTAAAGTTATTTTTCACTTTGTAGCGTATACTTTGGAAGTTAGTAATTTTTTTTTTTGAACATGTTTTATTTTTTACTTTATAGTTTTGGTGTGGGGTAGCCCACACAAATTCGAATACCACTATTTGCTATGTAAATAATAGTGTCAAGATCTTAACATAATATCATCCACATAGTCTAAGTGGAAAAAATACCTATTATTGAAGCTAACTCAAAAATATGCAAGCAAAATTAACAAAATTTATATAAAGAAGAAAGAAAGAAAGAAAATACATTTATTTAGCACACACACGCACACAAAAGGCACACAACACAACATATTATACTATAAATAAAAATCAAATTAAAAAAGAATGAAAACAAATAAAATGTAAATTGCGTTTTATGATACTAGCAGGAAAGTGTGCCTTGCGGCTGCGCCAAAAAGGCCTAGTTCAGCAAAAATGCCAGACAACTAGTCCCTGACGCTGGTTTTCAACTAGACCTGAAGTGTGAGGTGACGGATGTAAATCAGTTACATACTGCAATGTGTATATGTATACTTAAATATAATAAATTTGTGTAAGATAATAATAATAATGAATGCCGCGGATTTGACAACAGCAATCTCCGGGCTGAGGACACAGGGGACCGAGTGTGAGAATGAGAAAGAATCATTCCCACCAAAGCATCTGTACAACAGCAGATATTTACATTCTCGTGCAACATTACGGTTACTGTCAACAGAGACACGGCAAGGTACATAAACATCATATAATTGATACATTTAGTGTGACCATATCCAGCTTTCGTTGCGCATCTATGAGGTACTGCCGTAAGCGTCGTCTGAAAGCGCCTATCGTGTTAATAGCTCTAATCGGTGGTGGCAGGTTGTTCCATACTTTGGAGGCCGCATAACGAAAGGTGCCTCTAAAAGCGGCTGTACCCTGAGACTGAGTCGACAGTTGTTGCGAGCATTGCCTTCTTCCGCATTCCCGTCTACTCGTAACCCAACTTAGTTTGTTGTATAAGTAGTCCGGTTTCTGATATCTAACTACACCGAACAGAAGG
This sequence comes from Agrochola lota, assembly GCA_947364205.1. Classification (NCBI taxonomy): domain Eukaryota; kingdom Metazoa; phylum Arthropoda; class Insecta; order Lepidoptera; family Noctuidae; genus Agrochola; species Agrochola lota. The sequence goes on along the minus strand of OX376245.1, from coordinate 10,187,691 downwards.
CAAGCCAAGTGTAGTTTGCGTCTGGACTTCATTTTTAGTGTAAAATGCTTGTTTAAGAAAGGTGTTACATAGCTTCTGCGAGGAATATTATAACAAAACCGAGCGCAAGCGTTTTGTACCCTTTGGATGAGGCGGTCTGTACGAGCCAATAAACGCGGGCCGTACACTGTGTCAGCGTAGTTCAACCTAGACAGAACCAGGGTTTCCACAAGCTGTTCCCGTAATGTTTCTGACAAGTAAGGCCTAATCTTGTACAGAACCTTCAGGCGGTAAAAGCAATTTCTCACCGAGTCGGCTACGTGCTTTTCAAAACGAAGGTCTCTATCCAAAACAAGATTACGGGCTTCATAGACTCTGTCAATTGGCTCGCCCATTAACTCCAGGTGAAACGTTGCGGGTAGCTTAGCTAGTTGCTGTCTTGTGCCAAATACCATGTATTTAGTTTTGGTTGGGTTTAGCGATAGGCAATTCTCTTCGGACCAGGCGGCGATTCTACGAAGGTCATCGTTTAGACCTTTGATGGCACCATCGTACTCATCTGGTCTAAAGGATATGTAAAGTTGGACGTCGTCGGCGTATATGTGGTACTTGCACCTCTGGAGGCATTTAATTATATCTGCACAGTACAAAATAAACATAATTGGGCCTAATATAGATCCCTGTGGAACCCCTCTGTCAATGGAAGTAAGAGTAGATGTAAGGGCAGTGCCGTCTCCCAGACGTAGATCCACAAGTTGTTTTCTATCACTAAGGTAGCTGCGGAACCATTGCGTTGCGCTGGGGTCAAAACCGTAATAAATTAATTTTGACAGTAATAACGGGATATGTATTGTGTCAAATGCCCGGGAAAAATCTAGCAAGACCAGCAATGAACACATTCCTTTATCTTGGGCTGATAATAGATTATCAGTCACATCTAGTAAGGCAGTCGCAGTACTTCGCTGTTTTCTAAAACCAGACTGTAAGTCCGGTAACAAGTTATATTGTTCTATAAATTGCGTTAATTGCTGGCTGACGATCTTCTCCAACACCTTAGACAGACACGGTAAAATGCTAATGGGGCGTAGGTCTTTTACTTCAGTTGGATTGGCATTTTTTGGTAAGGGCCTAACGGAAGCAATTTTCCATTGGTCAGGGAAAGTGGACGTCACTATTGAGCAGTTTATAATGTCAGTAACAGTACTTAGTGCATACGGCAGAGTCATATTTAGCATGTCAAGGGTAATGTTGTCGTAACCCTCGGCGTTACTTTTAAGGTTGGAGATAATACGAGAGATGTCATTCTGTTCCACAGGATGGATTGTGAAATTAGCTTCACTATGTCTATGGTTCTCAAAATACGTCATAAGTGTCATGCTTGCTATGGGGTTTCCGGGAACTATCAAAAAAGTACTATTAATAAGATCTGGATCCGTAAAATGCGACGGAAGGTCTTGTCTAGGTTTATAGAGTGATAAAGTGGATTTAAGATTTTTCCATAGTAATTTAGGGTTTATATGGAACCACCTTGAAAACTATACCGTTTAAAACAAAAAAAAAAAAAAAAAAAACAGTCCACAATTGACAGAGACATCGGTGGACATACGCAAAAAGAATAAAAAAACACACATTCGCGACGAACATAATATAACCTCCTTCTTTTTGGAAGTCGATAAAAAACAGAAATACTCGTCCGCCGCGCTATCATCCGGAAACGTGCCCATCGGAACAATAGCAGCATAGCCACGTTGAATGGCAATGCTAATTCTTTGACCAAAGAACGAGGCAGGCCTCTGCTCATGAGAAGTGTATAATATTTGAAAAACCCATGTGCAATCGAGTTTATGCATTCTGTGAAAAGTATAACATATTGAACGACTGTCAATATGGCTTTCGCAAAAACCGATCCACAATATTAGCAGTATACAAGTATAAACAAGAAGCCCTCAATATTATTAATAATAAAAAATATGCAGTAGGTTTACTGCTTGATATGACAAAAGCTTATGATAAAGTACAGTTTGAAATATTATTAAATAAATTATATAGCATAGGAAACCGCGGCAAATGATTGGTTTACATTATATTTAAAGCATAGATAACAAGCAGTGGAAATAGAATTGTACAACCACAAAGCAAATGAAAAGGAGTTAATCCGGTCCGACAATAAACTAATTAACGCCTCCATTCCACAAGGAAGTGTATTAAGATGTCTTCTATTCCTTGTTTAAATCAAAGACCTTCCTAAAAATATTAATGAACCATGAGTCTTGTTTGTAGATGACAACTTAAAATATATTTGTATTCTTATTGTTTATTAATCTCACTATGTTTTGGTCTCTAACTCTAATTCACATTTCAGTCAGACTCAACTTTACTTTTAGAATCGTCTCGCTCCTTGATAATGTAGTCCCCCTTTTAATTAACTTTGGCATCTCTATTTTTTGTGCTACATATTCCCAACTATACATATAACTGTTTATCTATTATAGCTGGCCATCTCCAAAATTTTAGTCCCTGCTTCATACACCGCACCATTACACCCCCATTAAAAACAGAAGTAACTCGTACAGGATACCTTTTGTTTTCCCATAAAACCAGAACATAATCTCCAATGGTAGCAAATTGATGACTGGCAGAGACTGCTGTAAGTTCGAAATTTCCCGATTCTGTTGTGTCAATTTCTTTGGTCCTCACAGTAGAAGTAGAGGGCATAGATTGTCCGCCATTGTCATCACCTATATTGACTATATCAATTTTGATTGCCTTTCGAGGTTGTCTGGTACGTATTTTGGTTCAAGTATTGCTCTGGTGTTTTTGAAAATATCCTAAATGATGATGAGTACAATCTTCAACATAATCTAAGCATGATCTTTTTCTGCACTGTAAAGTGTTGTTAAATAATACAAACAGGCGCATCTTCTGTGTACCTCGAAATATTGGATTAGTGTTGGATTGTTTTATAAGATCATCCATTACTGAAATATCTAGTGTAGTTAATTCAAATAATAAAATAGATGGACATCTGGTTTGAAGAACCAGTTTCAACGCGCTCAAGTCTACAATGTCGTTCCGCCGACGCCATCGGGTTCTCCTTTGCCATGCTCTGGCTCAGAATAATGCCATGAGAAGTGAGTAATTTTTGGATAAATTTCTTTTAGATAACGACATACCATTTCCAAAATGTATTTATTCTTATATTGATTAACAGGCCCATCACTCAACATAATTATGCAATCTCTTAATGGGTAATTTTCTAGCTTTAATCCAGTCAAATATAGGTTTCAAATGTGCCCAAATAGCCAATGTGGCTTTACTACTTTGTTACTAGACAATGTATAAAAAGATTGAGGTTGGACTACAGTATAATTGCGCGAAAATAGTACTCCTTTATGCATAGCTAATTGCTGTCTTGCTCCACCAAAGTAGACAGCTTGTATTTCCTCATAATACTTATTATAGCAATAATTTTCACTGTAATCAACATGTATCAAAGCGTCATTCACTGGTAAATTGTCTTTGATATGTTGAATAGCTTGGTATTGATGTGCTATAGTGCCAACATGTTGGAAAAAAAGAGGGAACGCTGCTTCCAAATCTTTAACGAGCTGTTTCACTCTAACTTTATACCCTATTCGCTTACTTTATTCACTCTTTACGGGTTTACGAACTGACTTTTGTTTTTCATGCTTTTCAAATGAACTGACTTCGTAAAGCCATTGTCGGTAGGTCACAAAATTGTTAGGCTTGGTAAGTAGTACCTCAAAGTTCGGTTTCTGCAGATTAAACATTCTCTAAATAAACATTTTGTGGAATGCAAGTTGCTAGAAACTGCTGTCGCAGTACAAAACTTGAGTGCTTTAATTAAGTTCGCGTAATTTAGATATCATCAATTCAATATTAGCATGTTGGACACATTTTTTGCAAGTATTTCGCTCATTCATATTTTGCCAAGTAATCCAAAAAGGTCTAAATCTGCAAAAAGTAGCTAGACTTATTTTGTGACTGTGCTTCAAAATATTCAGTATAAGTTTTGAAGTGTGTCACATAAAACACGTTTTTGTTGCACCTCTCCTTCCTTGGATTTGAGATAGTCCTTCTTCCCTGGGCACATCCTCGTATTTTCATCTTTCTCTAAAAGATTAACAACATCACCCTAAACTATCAGCATTTTGGAGAGCTTTTGTTGTACGCATCATTTTTTAAAGAAAAAAAAGCGACCTATGTAGCAATTTCAACTTCAGGAACTCATGTATTCCTTAAAAACGAAGACACTTTAGTTGCTAGAGAGTCTGGGTCAGTATTTTTAGATTTCAATATCTAATACCTCTTCTTGTATTTTTGGCTAAGTTTGACTGCGTTCCTTACTTTATTTTCAAAACTTTTAATCTTTGCATACAGAATAAGCTCGCCGCTTGCGCATTCTACGTCTATTGAGAGCAGATAAATTGTTTGCTCTGCGCTGCAAAGATGGTGCAGGACTTGGTGGGGGTGTTTCATTAACTATCATCAATCAATTTTGTTTTTGTAAAGTAACTCGCTTTTCCCTATATACTTTACTATTCTTTTTCCATTGTTTTCTTTTTTGTCTAGCTTCTCTTGCACTCATAGAACTTATTGATTTAACTTGACCTTTACTCTTTTTCTATAAATACTTTAATACGAGTATTTCCTTTTCAAGCAAAGCTTCTAAAGACTCAGTATTACTTTTCATTTGTTCCCGCCTCTTTCGGTCGTACTCTTTCTTTTTTAATTTCTTTTCTTCGTCGCTTAACTTCTTGACTTTTCCCATTCTTGATACATATAGTGTTAAAAATGAAAAAGCATGCTAGACAAGCTGAAGAAAATTGATAAAACCTATACCACAATTTTATAAATGCAAAAATCATTCCCTCATATAATTGTCATTCCCTCACTTTTTAAAATAGTGGGGGAATGACCGTGAGGGAATGGCGGATTTGAATAAACGACGCTGTAACCAATCGTACATAACCTCAAATTAATTTAGCATTTTGTGAATGCATTTTACTCCCCAAACAAAATAAAAAACATTAAAACACTGGAATAGTTTTGACTTACCTTTTAATATAAACAGTGAGGTAATGACAGCGAGAAATGTAATGTTTTAATTATTTAAATCATATACTTTTTTGCAGCAACTCCTTTCACTATTTCGAAAATCCGCCATGTTGACATTATTAGCAGTATTGCCAAGTTTAAAAAACTTAACAGCTGCGTTCAATATGTAAAACGGGCGATCATGTATCGAATATTTGTAACTGGTCAGGGAATGATTTCATAATACATATAATAATGGGTTATAATATTTTAATCGATTTTTTTATATACATATTTATTTTTGAGCAATGAAAGCTTGACAATACAGTCAAAACTTATTACCAAATATTTTAGTAATATTAACAGATCTGATTGTAGATATTTTTTTACTATTATTTTCGGACCAAGGGACTAGATGAGGGAATGACTTTTAGACTAATAAATTATCCATATTTTTTCTTGTGATTATACTATCTAAACTTTTGCTTTTAAAATATTAGTGTGTAGATAATATAATAAAAATGTACCATTGATGATAAATCCATACAACTTAGCATCAATGGCTCAGGACCTAAATTTCGAAATTTGATAAGAAATACCAGTATGTTTTTTTCCTTAGTAAAAATAGAAGTTCGGTTAAATCGGGGCAATATTATTCTCTCAGCTGACCTTATTGAATAGGCAATACTTGGCATTATAATTATTAATTGCTAGAGAAGTTTTGCCAAACCAATAGAGTTGCAAGAAAAACAATATTTTTATCGTTGTGTTCATAGATTTATTTATTTATTTTATTTATTTATTTTCATACATACATCTATCTTTACAGTTTCCCCAATGCGATAGAGTAGTAAATTACACAATCAATAAAAATAATAACAATAAACATAAAACATTAATAACACTAAACTAAACTTAATAACACTTTTTAATACTTAAACAATAATCTCGATTCTCTATAGATAACATATGACGTATAAAGTCACTCTTGTGAATTCGCTCTGTGAACAAATGAACACATCGATCTTCTCGGCAACTAGATTTAGCGTGCGCAACGCTCTCGCAAGAGGGAAGTTCTCCAGCAATTTAGTGCGACTGCACGGCATCATAAACAAGGCGGGCCGTCGTCGACGTTGCACGTACTTATCGGGAACCCTCAAGCCTATCCACTGTAGTACCCCTGGATTATGTAGGATACCCCTAAATACCCTAAGAGTGTATGATGCCAGCGCTAGATCCCTCCTAGTTTCCAATTTGTTGTATCCCACCATGCCCAATACAAACAAGGTAGGATACATCAAAGGGTAGAAAGGGTACACCCCATACAGCCTGAAGTACATATATCGGGCGTATTTATTTTGTATGCGCTCCAACATGAGACCATATTTAGCCTCATGTGGAGCCCATATCGCCGAATTACACTCCAGCTGACTTCTTATAAGGGCGTCATACAATACCGATATGGTTTTCATGCTTGTGAATGATGCCGCTCTACGAAGTACAAAACCCAAACGTTTGTACGCCTTTTTGCAGACATTTTTTATATGTTCACGGAAACTTAATTGGGTGTCCATACGAACGCCAAGATCTCGCACTGTCTCCACCCGTTTCAATGGCGCGTTGTCCACTTTGTAGCTATAATGGAGTGGTGCCCTAGCCCGACTGAACGTTAGAACCGAACACTTAGTGACATTGAATTGTAACTTGTTGTTTTGACTCCACTGAACTACGCGATCAATGTCTTGTTGCAGGCGGTGACAGTCATCCTCGCTTTCGATAGCCAGGAGCAACTTAAGGTCGTCTGCGAATAGCAGACACTTGGCATGTTTTACTACATCCGGCAGGTCATTTATCATGATAATGAATTCTAAAGGCCCCAAATTGCTGCCCTGGCTCACTCCCGACCTCGTAAAATAAGACTCAGACCGGTATCCACTGTATTCAACGTACTGTTTCCTGTCCCTCATATAGCTCACAAAAAGTTGGAGCAACTTGGGTGTGCAGCCCACCTTAGCCAACTTTGATAATAAGACATCATTATCCACCAGGTCAAATGCTTTCTTAAAATCAAAGTAGGCGGCATCTACCTAGATGTATTATTTAAAACTAGAGTGTTGTGTCAACAATATGGATCAATGCAGTCGTTGCATTTTTTTCCAATTTATAGAACGAATTATAAAGAAATAACAAAAATAGATGAAAATATTTATTTATTTATTTATGAATCAATCATAATTTCAAATGATGTTGAGATATGCCCTAATACAAATAGTCGTAAGGGGATCCACAGCCGCATGCACACTTGCCGGATATGGACACGGCACCAGCAGCTGGCACAGCGCCGCCAAAGCTCACAGCGCCCATGATGGGGACCTGACCAGCAACAACAGTGTTACCAGCGACTGGCAGCTCACCAGCGACTGCCACGTTGCCTTCACCAGCGCCGCCGTACGCGGCAAGTCCAGCACCACAACCGGCACCAGGGTATGCGCCAGCAAAACCGGCGGCGGGATACGCAAGTCCATCATAAGCAAAACCTGGAGCAGCTAAGCCGTTGAAGCCGTAAGGACCAGCCATCAGTGGTGAACCAAAGGCTGGGCCGTAAGCACCAAGACAGGCCTGGCTGAAAACATTCTGTAAAAAAAAATTGTGTCATTCGAATCAAGCAAGAGACGTGAAAAATCAATCGTGTTTTTCTAAAGTGGAAAGGACATTGTTCGGCGTCCATACATTGTTCGCCTAAGAACCAACAGAGACGTGAATTTACTTTCTGTGTTCTATATAATGCATATATTTGATTGGATCTAAATTAAAATCACGGACACTACTGAAAATTGTAAAAAATCTAAAACACTTTCGGATTTTGGGGTTTTAATTAGGCCAATAGAAATATATGCATTTTATTTTTTATACAACTTAGCGTTTATTAGTGAAAACACATTAGATTTTATCTTCAAACGTTTCATTACATATTATGTAAGGTAGTCAGAACCATTCTTTCTTTATACTAATTTATTTGTAGTTAGGACCAATATAAAAATATACTCTGAGTGAAAAAATTACACTGCCATTACAATCAAATGTCAAAGTGTCATCTGTCAATTCATCGATTGTCAGTGCCGATGTTGCTCGTTTCACACAGCGCTTTTAATCGCTTTACTTTGTTTGTAACTAAAAACCTTATTCATAGATCAAGCGCGGAGAGAGCCTATTCAAAACGTCAAATTGCAACAAAAAATAATGGCGCTTGGGAATAAGACCGAAGTGAATTACTTTTTAAAATGTTTTCGATATTATGAAGTGTCCGTTATATTGTAATAATTGTAATGTAAATTATAAAAAAAAACTAGTAATTATTGTAAAGGTTTCATACGTGTTGATTCAAAGGCCATTTTTTACAATGTCCTTTAACACGACTAAAATTGACAAGATAAGGTATAGTAATGAGGATTCAAGCATGCGTTTAAGGGCGAATAGAATAAGGAATAAGGTTTCTAAGCCACAACTGCTTAAGCAAATAGTTAAGTTAAATTTAAAAAGTAGAACTTCAAAAGAAAAGTAACCCCTTACCTGGACCAAGCAAGCTTGGATGCAGAGCAACAGAACAGTGAAGGAAGACATGTTCGATGTTTGTCCAACGAAAAGCTGAAGACTGAATAATTTAATTCTAATCCATCACACTTTTATACATAACACAATTTCTTATCAGCTTTAAAGTACATATTATTTCTATTTCGTTTCAACATTCTGTCTTCAGTATTTTACTAAGTGTTGAGTTATATTATTTTCGTTACAAAATGTTAGGCTTATCGTTTATTTAGGAGAATTACAATTACCTATATACCAGTTATTCCTGGAAAAATTCTTCGTTGCTTAGTATAAAGCCTTTGGAAGGTGGAACGGAAATCATTCATTTGTCAGCGTTTGCAGTAGTACCAAGTACATTCACTAAAATGGCAGCCAAGGCTATCCTCGTCCTCTGCGCTCAAGCCCTTTTCATCCAGGTAAATATATTATTCATTTACTGTATTTCTCTTTAGGTAGGTACCTAACTACTTTATTTATTTTTGTTCAACGCTTATTTGGGTCTTCAAGATTTCCAAAAGCTAAAGTTTTGTTAATTTATTTATTAGCATGAGAGTAGTATAAACATACTCACAAATGTCAGCCTTAAGGCAATTGACCAAGAATTCTCTGTTAGCATTTTCCTGGAGGAGCGCGTGGCTAAGTAATAACAGCCGCACGGGTCGATCCATCAGGTTAAGCTCCGCTTGCTGAGGTTTTTCCGCGGATAGGTGACCATCTTTCCATACCGAGACTCCTCCGTGCCTCGGAAGCACGTTAAGCCGTAGGTCTCGGTTGTCATTCGTGGATCTTTGACAGTCATTACGGGTCGTCAGAAGCCCGAAAGTTTGACAATCAGTCTTACCAAGGGATATCGTATTACCCAGTAACTGGGTTGTGGATAGTTGGGAAAAGGCTTGGCAGATTGATATCTCTATTAGCATTTACGTTGCTCTTTTGGATTCTCACTACTTTCTACAACGTTGTAATGTGATTGAAAATTAAATTAATATAATTTTGTTCATTTCATAATATCGTCCACTAGACTCTTAAAAATGTGTCCAAAATCTAAATTTATTTATTTTTCTAGTCAGCCTTCAGCGCTTGCACCAGCCGCGCTGTAGTCGAAGCATCAGGAATCGGTTCTCCCTTCGGATACGCTGGTTGTCTTGCCCCTGGCTTTACTGGTTTGGCATATGACGGATTCTCCGCTCCAGCATTGGCATATGATGGAATCGCATACTCTGGTACTGGCTGTGCAGGCAGAGGACTAGCTTACGATGGATTCTATTCTCCTGCCATGGAATTCACTGCTACCAGTGGTGGGGCTCTGCCTGTCACCAGTTCCTCAGCAGTGGCTCCTGTCGGCATCTCTATTATGTCAGAGAATGTGTATGAAGGTGCTCTGAACGTGGCTGGAGAGCTGCCGTTCGTGGGAACTACTGCTTTGGAAGGTCTGTTGGCCACTGCTGGGTCTGGTGCCATCAACCATGCTTGCGGAAACGGGCTTAATGCTATGGTAAGTTTAGTTATATTCTTTTACAATTTACTTTATTATTCTTCCGACGCCCCATAATCAAATTGTTAGGCATTTCAATATTTTGTTTCCCATAATCCCTTGAGTTTATCGATGTGCTGTTTTTAAAATAGGCTTATTATAATACTTGTATTATATTATGAAAGGATCAATAGTAACACAATGTTCTTTGTGTATTTCCAGTCTGCTCTCAGTGGTTCTTCTACCCCTGCTTCAGTAGCAACTGCTGGCCCTGCTTATGGCGTTGGTTTGGCCTACGATGGACTCTGCGGTCCTGGTTTGGCCGGATCAGCCTTCGGTGTAAACGCTTTCGCATACGACAGATTGATGGCCCCAGGTTTTGCAGCTCCCGTTGTGGCATACGATGCTCTGCCATACGCTGACGCTGCATTGACTGGAAGAGGTCTTGCCTGCGATGGTCTTACGTACGGTTCTCCTTTCGACGGCATTGAAATCACTCCCACCAGTGGTGGTGATCTCCCTGTCTCCAGTGCCTCTGCCATATCTCCTACAGGTATTGCTGTAGCTTCTAACAACGTTTATGAAGGTGCTCTGACTGTTGGTGGTGAGCTGCCGTTCGTGGGTACTGTTGCTATGGAAGGTGTGGTGCCTTCTGCCGGTGCTGGCGCCGTCAACCATGCTTGTGGTAATGGCAGGAACGCCATGATCAGTGAGAGTTCTGCTTTCGGTCCAATTGGTGCATATGGCTCTATGGGTGCTTACGGTCCTGGTGCTGCCTTTGCATCACCTGCCTTCGCACCTGAATTTGGTACTTCCTTCAGCTACCGTGGTGGTGCTGGCAGAGGATGCGGCTGTTCTTATTAAGTGTTTTATTATAATATGATTATATTTTTGGTTAGTATTCAATAAATTAAATTTAACATTACTTGTTACTTTTATTTTCTGTAATTTATAGATTTTTACCCGACTGCGGTGAAGCCAAAAAAAAGGGCTTTGTGTTTAACCTGTATGTCCATCCCTATGTTCAATGGAAATTACTAAACGGCTGCACCGATTTTGATGAATGATATTTCGGTAGATTCATCGTTATTGCGTGAGTGTCATTGGGTATACAAAAAATCGAAAGATTACTTTATGGTCCTTGGCAAACTATAATTATTAGCGATCAATTTTTTTTCATTTTTTTTAAAATTTATTTTTTACTAGCCACGCCTCGCGGTTTAACCCGCATAAGTCTCGATCCCGTGGGAATATCGGGATAAAAAGTATCTTATGTCCTAATCCAAATTTCATCCAAATTTGTTTTGCCGTCTTAGCGTGAAAGCGTAACAAACAAACAAACTTACTTTCACATTCTTGTTAGCACCTATGAAATTGCCGATTTTTGGTACTAGCTAGTGTGAAGATAAATATCTTTCATTCTATTTAAAATTCAAGTTAATTTTATAATATAGCATGACTTTTTTTTTCAAAATGAATTTTTCATTCAAAATTCAAAAGTCATTTTATTCAAACTAGGCTGAGAATCAGCACTTTTCGAACGTCAAAATTACATAAGAAAGTCCCCCAAAACGCCCACCCTTCACCACTTCCTAGTGCATTAGCTGGGAAGAAGTGGCGCAACAAACTCCCCAGCAGCACAGCTGTCTGTTCAGTTAGAAGAACAAAAAAAAAGATTCTATATAATGGTATTCAAAATAATTTACATTACGCAACACAAAACATAACATTTGTTTTCCTGCCGTTAGTTTTTTCTTTGATATCGCTGTTTATGTAACCTTACATAAATCGAAATAGCGCGCTATTTTCGAATCCAACGAGTACCGTCTTGTCAGCACAAAACAATAACGACGTGTATGGACAAGGTACCGCAACTAAACGCACGGAGCGTTTTTTGTTTGATCGCTTCCATTCTGGAAATTTTGAACTCAACAATGAGCCCGTGGCCGACCGGAGACGAAAGTCGATAATGACAAATTGAAATCCATACTGGAACCAGATACATCGCAAAGCACGTTGGAACTGAAAACCCATAAAACCTTGAAAACTGAATTGGAAAACCCATATCGAAATCTTGTGCAAGAAAATCAGTAAATCTGCTTATGCTCTGCACACATTGTTGTCTATAATAAGTGTGGAGGCATTACTTAAAGCCTACTATGGTTTAACAGAATCTCATCTACGCTATGGTGTTATTTTTTGGGGCAACTCAACAGAAAAAGACACGGTGTTCAAGGCGCACAAGAGATGCGTTCATTCAATATTTAAAATTAAAGTAGTCCCACGTAATAGGCGCGACAATAGCAGGGTATGCTCTCATACTACGAGAACAACCCTCATGCGCAAAAGTGTCTTTTGTATGGCTCCTACCATATTTAATAAATTACCTAAAAGTTGGAGAGAACTGCCCTTGTCACTTTTCAAAAATAAGCTGAGATTTTTTTTAGTTAGTAAAGTGTATTATAATGTTATAGATTTTTTAAATGAAAAGGACTTTTCTATTCCGTCTTCTAATATACATAGTTAAGAATTGAACAATTGTAACAATTGAATAATGTGAATCTTAAATCAATTTTGAATTATTCTATTTGACTGCATGAATATTCTGGACATAATTTAATCTATTTTGACTTTATTATACCTATACCTAATATCTTGACATCAATTATTATTTATTTGTTTTGTATTTTGTAATGAAATTTAGAATGACTTTATGTAAATGCAATTAAATGTAATTTTCTATACCTACAAAATTTGTACGCCATTATTGGCAAAACATGGACGCACACAACATCTATTAATTCAATACCTTGCATGTCTGATTACTCAGTTTATGTAAACGCATGTTTGACAAATAAATGATCTTTATCTTTATCTTTACCAACAAAAGAACTTGCAGCAGCATTCAACTTAAGTGATAAATCGATACTGATTCATTTATGTCAAATATGAACACACTGAACAAAAACAACAAAATCGCGTCGAAGCTTGTCTTTACTTGTTGAACGGCACACAAATAAGGGGATTCTGAATCGGATTGTCACCTATGATGAAAAGTGGATCCTGTGTGACAATCGAAGACGTCCGTGTTTCGGACTTTTGATAACTTTTACACGGGGAATATTTCAAATCCAACGAGGCGGTGAAAAACGCCTTTAAAGATTTCATGGATTCCCTTCCCTAGGATTTCTATAGCAGAGGCATCAAAGAACCTCCATTAAAATGTCAATAGTGCATCGCCACTACTGGCCAATACCAATAATAAACAAAATACTTTTCTTAAAAAAAAATTGTTGGACTTTTTTCTATGTAAAACGGCAATTACATAGATAAAAAAAAAGTATTAAACCTAGTATTAAAAAAAGACATAATGATTTTCTTTTTTTGGTCCAATGACCGCAGGTAATTTAGTAACTTGAAGTATGTGTTCTTTTATCGTGGTTAGTTATCGATACCCGTGACGGGTATGTGAGATTTACAAAAAAAAAACTACTTTTCAACAGTATTAGGTTGTCGTGGGTTTGAATAATTCGACACCTCAATGCGCTACCATTGTAACTCATCTCATTAAAATGCAATGTTATGTGAAAGAAAATAAAAAAAATCTGTCATTATCAAAGATTTTTTGTTGTCGACAAAAAAATTACTTACATGAAAACTAAATTGTAACTCAGACCCTCGTAACTTCCTGCCGGGGTTGCGGGTTTGTCCAAAAGGGATATCGCGGCCCCGGCACACGGGCAACGGAAGGAACACGGGTGGGTTTTAGTCAGTAAAAATCTGATACGCCCTCCCGCTCCGCCGAGAGCGGGAGAAGTGATTTGATAATTTCCCACCATCAAAAAAAAAAAAAAACACCTTCGTAACGTAAATGACTCTTATGTGTACTGTTTTTAACGTAAGTCTTGAAAAACCAAGACATCGACTTATCTTTTACTACCTTTGCGTACATAAAAATTAGTCATCTAATAGATAGACCTTTATTTATGTACATAATCCATCCATCTTTTCTTTGGCCTTCCTCTCCCTCTCTATCCATTAACATTTATATTCATCGCTTTGGGTCACCCGCACGATGACGGGTAAACCATCAACAATCGCATTCCCAGAGGGTTGGTGTCAGGCTGGCGGCTGACTGTAAAATTGTGCCAAATCCTTAAGTAACTATGATGATGAGCTGAGAGATAAGGTGTGTTTATCATTCAAAATTAACTAGCAAAGCTATGTTGAATGTCTTTGTAAGGATAATGAACCCGCAAGTTGTGTTACTGGCACTAATTCAGACAGATGACGAATCAAATTCAATTATGATCACATTGAATTCAATTTAGAGAGTCTTTATTTTCAAGCTTGAAACTAGTTTTACAATTGTAAATTATTGTTATTTCATTCTAACAGCGGTTGCACATGCATTTTTGCCGCTACCTGCTTAAGTGAATGTTATTGTTATGGTTAATGAATAGTTAATCAACTTGTGAAAACTTGTACAACAATAGGAACTCTATTGCTAACTGTGGCAGCTTGTAAATGGCTTGTCGTCAATTTCCTCACTGTCTGTATAAGCCAGCCAAACACAATAAAGTAAAATAAAATACATACAATTTTGAATATAGGTTTTTAGGCTTTGGTATCTTATAGATTGCTTTAAAAAACTCACCATCGTGTGCCAGAAAACTCAAAGGATATCTAATATACGACTGCTTACACTTCTAACCTCACAATAAGTTCGCTACAAATACAATGTATGGCTTTGACAGAATAAAAGTGTAGGGATAATGATCACAAAAACTTCGAACATTTTCTTCTAATTCTTGTTTATTCTCAGAAAAGATTTTTCATATTAATTTCTAGTACAGATAGTCGTAAGGGGCACCGCAGCCGCATGCGCACTTGCCGGCGATAGACACGGCACCAGCAGCAGCCACAGGACCACTGAAGCTCACAGCGCCCATGATGGGGACCTGGCCGGCGACAGCGGTAGTACCGGCGACTGGCAGCTCACCAGCGACCGCCACGTTGCCTTCGCCGAAGCCGCCGTACGAAGCAAGTCCGGCACCACAACCGGCATTGGGGTATGCGCTAGCAAAACCAACAGCGGGGTAAGCAAGTCCATCATAAGCCAAACTTGGAGCATTAAAGCCGCAGGGACCGGCCAGCAAGGGAGAAGCAAAAGCTGGAGCAATCGCCGGGCCGTAAGCACCGCATGCCTGGCTGAATACATTCTGCAAAAGAAATAATTATGATTGACATTATAATATAGATAGGTATTCTACATAATCATTATTGAATTGAATAAGTCACTAACGTAATAAACCGCAAACGTTTTATTGTCTTCAAAATTAAACATAGCTGAGTTCCAGTAAGAAAGAAAATAAAGGAATCAGAGGGTTTAGAGGGGATTTAACAATTAAAACGAGAACAAAAATTCACTTACCTGTACCAAGCAAGCTTGGATGCAGAGCAACAGAACAGTGAAGGAAGACATGTTTAATGTTCGTTTGTGTTCAACGAGAAGCCGAAGACTGAATGATGAACTAAAATTGTTGTCACTCTTTTATACTCAGTCCCGTGTTAATAACTATACTTTTGAAATTATGTTAAACGTGACGGAAAGTGTCTTTACACAAATAAGCGTTTCTTTGTTAAAAGCAGTAGGCTTATCGTGCTTGCACAAGCTATTAATTAATTACACTCACCTACATACAAACTTTCTTGGAAACTAATAACATAGTTGAGTATAAAACCACCAAAACAGTTGCACTGCACATCATTCTTGTGTCTGCACTCGAAACAAACTACAATGTCTGTCAAAACTATCCTCGTCCTCTGCGCTCAGGCGCTCCTGCTCAAGGTAAAAAGTTTTAATTTTATGATAAAACTATTGGAATAATCGTGTTACAATTTACTGTTCTACATGTTTGTGTTCCAAATATAAAATAATGTGAATTTGGGATGTGGAAGTAACTTACAAGATATTTTTACAATTTCAGTCCGCACTTGGACAGTCATGCACCAGCCGCGCTGCGGTTGCTGATATCTCTGGACTTGCAGCTCCCTACTTCGCCACTCCTTGTGGCTTGGCTGCTCCTGCTTTGGCATATGATGGATTCGCCTACTCTGGTGCTGGCTTGGCAGGCAGTGGTCTAGCTTTTAATGGACTGGCCGCTGGCTACGCAGGCAGAGGCCTGGCTTATGATGGTATCTACAACCCCACCATAGAGTTCAGTCCCACCAGTGGCGGCGCTTTGCCTGTCTCCAGCGCCTCCGCCATCGCTCCCGTCGGTATCTCTGTAGTGTCTGACAACGTGTATGAGGGTGCTCTGGCTGTGGGAGGTGAGCTGCCGTTCGTAGGTACTGTTGCTGTTGAAGGTGTGGTGCCTTCTGCCGGTGCTGGAGCCGTCAACCATGCCTGCGGTAATGGCAGGAACGCCATGATCAGTGAGACTGCTGCCTTTGCCCCGGCTGCCGCCATGGCACCTTTTGCTGCTTACTGTCCTGGTGCCGCCTTCGCTCCCTCTGCACTTGCTGTTCCTGGTCTCGGTCTTCGCGGTGGTTTGGCTGGCAGAGGATGTGGCTGCGGCTTCTAAGAACTTCTCCAGAAAGAAAAAATATTTCAACTTAATAAAAACAAAATGCATAAATAATTTTCGTACATTTATTTATAGGCATACATTTTTGCAATGGGATGTCTTCTACCGATCTAAATTACTTTTGTGTTTTTAATGTAACTTTACGGAATGTCAACATGTACTTAAATTAATCAAAAGAATACTATTAAGTAAAGGAAAACCATTAAAAACTTTTTCCTATTGAAATGCCAAATACTGGGCATATTTTCCACAAAATATTGACAAAATGCCATTTAAAAAGAAAATTGATTTTACTCTTCAAAAAATATTATATCCTTGTCTTTTGTCTTTGTCTCTTCTATTGGCCTGCATTTCTCCATGAGGTATTTCAATAACAGCAAAAAGTTTTGATTTAATTAATACATAAATTTGTTTACCACTTTTGTGTATCACTTCCGGACATAAGATTTGTTCGGTGCCCGAACTAGAATAAATGACAACATGATTTGACAGTTACGTTGTCTCTACTCCCGAAGTGTTTGTACCCGTCCGAAAAATTTTGAAACTAGTTTTGACGGATCAACTACTTTTGGACAGACGTGTATCTTCGTTGGCGGATTAAAGACCGATTTTACAATCCTCAGATAAAGAATCGAATAGCTTTTATTCCATAGATAGCATGATTCTGGATTTTTCAATAGTCAGATAGTCACTATCTGACGATTAAAGCCTGTATCTGAGGAATAAAGTAAACTGACCCTTCAAGCCTCAGTACCTTATTCTAGGGAATAATAGTCGATTGTACAACAAGTGAAAAGAAAGGGAATTTAATTCGAGGGGTACAAGGACCGAGAAAGCCCGGCTAGCCAAGCCAAGGCAGTCGCCTGTGTTGTGTAACATCTAACATACGACGACGTAGATAAATGATAAAAACAAAATTCATGACTTTGACTCTTGGCTTTGATTTTTACTTTGACTTTGGCTTCGACTTCTACTTCCACTTCCACTTCCACTTCCACTTCGACTTTGACTTTGACTTTGACTTCTACTTCGACTTCGACTTTGACTTCGACTTTGACGTTGACTTTGACTTTGACTTCGACTTGGATTTCGACTTCGACTTTGACTTTGACTTCGAGTTTTTGACCATCGTTATCATCATCATCTGATTTGTAAATACTAATTTGTGAAAAACTTTTCTCAAATAATAAAATCTCTGAGACGAGACGGGCTGACGACGGCCTCAAAAATTAAAAAAAAACAGAAAAGTAAAAAGCACTAGTGAAAAAAAGTGACACTTTCCGCACAAATTGACTGCTTGGAAAACGCTCTTTTCGAGCAAATGCATTGTAAAATAAATAGTAGTATTGTATTTATATTTATCTGTCGTAGATGTAGTATTTATATGACTGCCTCGTTGGCTAGTGGTCGCAAGCACTACTGCTGGGCATGAGGTCCTGGGTTCGATTTTCAGGTCGGGCAAAGTATTATTGGATTTTTCCAACAAGAATTTCTCAATAGCAGCCCGGAGACTGGAATTGTGCCCGGTTGATGGCAATAGTCTACATGGGACTTAAAAACATAACCGGCGAAATGTGGGTGAACTAAAGGTTCACCTCTGCTAACCTTTCGAGAAAAGAAGGCGTGATGTTATGATATTTATATGTATCACATTTATTGCGGTAACAAATTTTCTACCATAATTGCTGCTTCAGAACCAAATGATTCCGAAATCAGTAGTGTTCAGTGTCTCATTTTAGTCACTGGAAGAACTCAATTTATTATAATTATGTTACTAGATTTTCCAATGACAGATTGAAAAGAACCTAACTAAAGTTGGTGGGAAATAAAAAAAATAAAAAAAATAGCTTCTAAGGAATAGCTCCATCTAGCCAGCCAGTAGGTACTTACAGTACGTTTCATTTATTTTTTGTATATAGTTTGTATAGTTCGTGCTTGTTCCAAATTCAAAATTTTTTTATTCACTTGTGAGTAAAAGAGAGTTTTATTCACTGTTATCGATGAATCAATCACCTCTGCGTGTTTTCGTGATATTGTACTTTTGAAAAAGATGATGTTTTTGATTCGATTGACGATAGTTTTTTAAATTATGTCTCCAAATATCAAAAACAAACACAATTAACACACAGAAAAAATATTTGTAACTGATCCTGTTTTGCTAAATACGTGCCTACTCTTAACAACTAAGATACAAGCCGACCACCTGTGGAAAAGATAAGAAATCTCGTGAAAATGTCAAACATACGTATTGTTACTATTCTTATCTAATACGTTGAATACTGTATCTGTGCATCTCGCTTGCAGTTCTGTAGTGTGAAGTTGGGTAGGTTAAGTTAATGTACGATTGAAATTGTTTAAATATTTATTCGCCTAATAGGCAGGCAAATAATTTTATACGCTAGATAACTATTGAACAATTTAACTGGGATTGAAAAATTGGCCCTAAGGGAGTAGTACCTCGTTG
Source organism: Agrochola lota (assembly GCA_947364205.1). NCBI lineage: Eukaryota > Metazoa > Arthropoda > Insecta > Lepidoptera > Noctuidae > Agrochola > Agrochola lota. The sequence goes on along the minus strand of OX376245.1, from coordinate 10,168,538 downwards.
CCAGGAGCCACGGTATTCCTTTTGGACTTTCTCGCGACCTCGGTATGCATCGGTCCTAGCAGACCCCTTCTGTTGTGCTGACATCTCTTTGAGGCGCGCGTGGAACACAACACACCGTCGACCCGGGCCTGGTCCTTATCGGACGGCGGATTACCCATTGCTCACCGTCCGCAAGCCCGGGCCTACGGTGGCCGGGAATCGGCCTGCGATTCCCGACGCCCAGGGCGTTTCCTGCGGCGGCTAGGGGCGTGAGGGCGCGAAATTTGTCCCTCCTTTACGCGTTCGACCTCCTCCGTCGCGAGCATTACTGCTTCGCAGAAGGAGGTGACGGCTTCCCACGCCCTCTCGCTCCGTACCATGGCCTGAACCAGGGCCGGACGCGAGAGATCACTGCCGCCGATCGCCTCCACAAGGACACGATGCCCCGCCCAAGCCGGGCAGATCTCCACCATATGCTCTACCATGTCCTTCGGGCGATCAACACAGTGGTGACACCCGGGCGTTTCCTCCCACCTTATGCGGAATAGGAACCTCCCGAAACAACCGTGTCCGGTGAGGACCTGCGTCAGGCGGAAGGTGAGGACGCCGTGGCGCCTCTATAGCCACACTTTTGCCACCAGATCCCATGGCGGCAATCCAGCAAGGGGGCGTGTTGAGGGGGGGAGGGGGGGTGACGACACCTGAAGTTGCAGTTTTTATTTCTAGTTACAGGAAAAGAATTAAAAACTTTATTCTCAAATGAAACGCCAAGTAAAGTTCGTTTTTTAATTCCAGAGAGTAATTTAACATTTCAAGTGATTGTTTTTTGTTTTTTCAATTTTGAGTTTGATATTTGCACCTGTCAAATTACCCTCTGGGATTAAAAACAAGCTGTAGGAAATGAACATTTGATAATTGACATTTAAAAAGTAAATAGATTTTATTCGATTGGTCGATTGGTTCTCACGATTCGCGGTTACCAATTCTGAACCCAACTCTAGGACCAGTAGATGTGTCGACGCTTGGGGAAAACCTATGTCTAGAACTGGCCGTCTTTCAGCTGAAATGATGATGATGATGAAGTTCAGTATGTGGTTGAAGATAAAATGTTATGTATTATTTTATTTAAATAAAACTTAGACATAAATTTAAAAAAAAAAATAACAGGCTAATTTAGGTCAGTTTAAGTAGTGTGCTCATCTGTAGCCGAACTAGGCAGAGCCTGTATTTCGGCTATCAGCGCCAAACCCCTCGAGTATTACACATATAAATGTTAATACATTGCATTAGTTCTTGTACATAATCATTTTAACAATTTATAATGTATACGTAACTAGAGAAAGAAAAACAAGTATAAAAAGACAGAGAAAGTTTGTGTAGTGTTTGCATGCAGGTCCTCTAATTTGTGTGAGATGGGAATGTAGGTGTCTGATATGTAAGAGGATGTGTGTGGTGTTGTGTTGTGTTCTGCTGTGTGTTGTGGTGTGAGTGAGCGTGAGCGCGTTTATGTGTATGTAATGAGAAATTTATGTTATATTGTATGTTTTTTATTACGATGATATGTGCAGAAGAAGTTCAGTCTGTTCGTAGGTAAGACTTTTCAGGTATTCGGTAAGTTTCTTCTTGCATTGCATTTTTGTTAACGGGTATATATTAAGGATTCTGTTTAACCTATTGTAAGCTAATGGACTCATAGAGTGGGCAAAACGTTGACAAAATTTAGTTTTAAGCAGCAGCAGTTCGTTTGTGGACGAATTGTGGGTTGTAGCTAGTTTTACTGTGTTGTAGGAGGACAACGGTTAGTATGTACAACTGTCTCACGGTCATGACCTCACATTTTTCGTAAAGTGTTGTTGTAGAGAATTGGATAGGCTTGAACGTTGCAACTTTCAGCATTGCACGCTGGGCGACCTGGATAGACTTCTAAGTTGTTTTTGATGTCTCTCCCCATGAAGATAGACAATATGTTAGAAGCGATTGGCAGAGAGCATAGTATACCTGATTTAGCGACTTAAAGCCAGCGAATATTGGAAACTTAAAGCATTTTTAGCCCTTTTTGGGCTCATGGATCCCTCCCCCCCGTCTGGGAAGTTTGAGTTTCAAGACAGACTTCTACCAAAAAAAACAAACTTTCGCCGTATTCATCATATGTGCATAAATTATTTGTAATCTTTATCATCTTAAAACGGGAATAATGTAGATATAACTTCATAAAAGTCCGCTAAGGTCCACTTGCACGTTGATGGGTTGGGCTGTGGTTCAATTCTCTTACTGCGGCCACCAAACAACCGGCCGATCGGTGTATGGCGGTGCGTGCGGCGGTCGACCGGTTCCTCCCTGCCAGCAGGGCGCGTGGCCCCTGCAGCGGTGGTTGTCGGGGGTCTACTCCCTAAGCAGAAAGTGCGTAATTTCGGCTGAAGATACGGGCGTTTCCTTCTCCGCCTCACTTACAGACATGATTCGTTCGGTGTCTGAACTAACAATGAATGACAACACGAATTGACAGTTTTCCCTACTCCCGAAGGGTTTGTACCCTTCCAGAATAGTAGATTTTTATACAAGGAATGAAAGAGACTATTGGCGACTTCGCTACGCACGTACGCCAACCCATCTCGTGCCTAAATATGTCCTTCACCCGAGGTAAACACTCTACTTTTAATTTCGAATATGAGGAAAGTAAATAAAAACCTAATTAGTTATTTATATCCATAATTATCTGAATCTGACGAACTCATGTTAGACAAATATCTGTATACGTTAATAATTAGCACTCGACAAACGAACTGAAGATCAAATTGCCGCTTTCCCGCCTTTTTATGTGTTTTTTCTGTGGCATTGTACCAGCTAGTATTTTTCGTCATTGATGATGCTAAATACGAGTATGTAGCTCAAATCTATGTAAATTAAATTAATTAATAGTTTGTAAATTAAATAATAATTTAGTGAAAAGAAAATTATAAGGATAACGTAATGTTACAAAATTGTTGTTAGTATTTTTCAATTACAATTTTACGCCGCGATTTAACAGAGTGGCTGTATAAAAATCTGAGAGATGGATTGCGTAGTTTATAAATTTTTGACAGCAGGCATATCGCTTTCCCGGGACGAAAAGTATTGTTTTCATCCCTCATATCAGGTAACTTCAAGAGTATGTATGTGTATGTGAGTTCTTTCCAAGTATGAGAAATGAAAAATATATTTGTCACTTGTTTCGACGGATCAACTACTTTCTGACGGGCCCGTATTTTCGAGGACGGACTTAGAGAGTACGGTACCCCAGAAAAGTAGCAACCCGAAAAACATGTACTTTTTTGCAGTCAACAGCTGCGCGAAGAGCATATTAATTGATAGAAATATTAGACGTCGCTTGTTTACAAAACGTAGATATAGTTAGTGCCAACTAGTTGTCAAATTCATCACAATTGAAACCTGAACACCTGAAGTAGGTAGTTTTTATTTCCATTTACAGGAAAATAATCAAAAACTTTATTCTCAAATGAAACGCCAAGTAGGCTGGGGTTGGGGCTTTGTCCGAAAGGGATATCGGATATAGTAAACGCAACGGAAGGAACACGGGTGGGTTTTAGTCAGTAAAAGTCTAAGTAAAGACACACCCTCTCGCTCCGCCCAGAGCGGAAGAAGTTATTTGATAATATCCCACCCACAAAAAAAAAAAAAAGTAGGTTCTTAACTGGCACATTGTCCACGGCATCTACAACGCGACATGCGAACTAGGCATTAAAGACCTTACGTCACACAAAATCCTGCATCGCGCAATTAAAGTTTACCGCGCGAACAGAATATATTATATAACTTCTCAATTTTTCTCAATCAATCTCGTCAATCGTTGGGCAGTTGCCCGCCAGACGCAACACCCGTCTGGTCGGAAGATCCTCCCTTTTCTATAGAGGATGAGTGAACTTTACACCCTGTTCCTCATGCCTCTAAAACATATTTGATAACTGCCATTTAAAAAGCAAATAGATATTATTCTTTTTTTTTTAAATGCGTGCCCACCTCCGCAAAAAATATACTGTGGCCATCTTTATCGTATGTGCATACAATTTTGTTCTGCCTTTTTTATGTTGATTTAAAATTTCGATCGAATGATCCCAAATATTTTTGTTGGCATTAAAATCATTTTAAAACAGGAAGTAGGTAAATAATTGATAAATATATAAATTTATACCGACATAAAAGTCAGCTAATTTGATTCTTGAGAAAAAACGTAATGGCAAACTTTATGTAACTGCACAATCTACATGATAATATGACACGCTGAGGCACGAGCCGTAACATATAAAAAAAGATCAAATTACTGCGTAGGACTCAGAACAATAAGTAAAGTTTTAAGTTCTATGCTCAGACCAAATAAAAAACCAAGACAGCGCTGTCAACAGTGGCGTGAAGCTGGTTTTGTAAACTGCACTAAGTGAGGTGTAGTTTGATTGTTGTACCTACATGTGAGCGTGTATGCACAGAGTGGAGGTGTTTACAAATGTTTTACAAATGAAACCTAGGCTAGTTTTGAGTACAAATGAGTTAAGCATCTGTAGCCGAACTAGGCAAAACCTGTATTTCGGCTATCAGCGCCAATCCCCTCGGATAATTTTACATTTATGATAGCCATTAACATTATTTTTTCAAGGTTATTAACACTAGTGTTATTTTATACACGTAATTATATTTTATTATAATATGCAGAGTATGAATTTGTATGAATGCTTGACCTCTCATTGTGTGGAATGAAGTGGGAGTGTGTGAATTGAGAGAGGATGTGTGGGGGTGTGTGTGTGTGTAGTCCATGAGAAGTTAAATATTTGGAAGTTTATGCGTGTGAACTGTGTGAATTTTGAAAGTATCATCATCATCATTTCAGCCCGGAATCAGCCACTGCTGGGTATGGGCCTCCCCCTCTTTCCGCCATACTTCCCGGTTCTGTGCATCTCTCATCCAGGTGTTTCCCACGACTATGACGATATCATCGACCCAACGCGCTTTTGGACGACCCTGGTTTCTTTTGCCTAACCTTGGCCACCATTCGGTCACAGCTTTACTCCATCGGCCATCTCCACGTCTGACTAGATGTCCTGCCCAACTCCACTTGAGGCGCATCGCCCTGTCTCCGACGTCGTAGACTTTCGACCGGCGACGGATTTCGGTGTTACGCACTCGGTCTAGAATGGTTATGCCAAGCATGGCTCGCTCCATGGCCCTTTGTGCTACTCGTATGCGGTGGACAGTTTCCTTTGTGAGTGTCCATGTCTCGGCACCGTAGGTCATTGTAGGCAGGATACACTGGTTGAAAAGGCGGGTTTTTAGGCACTGTGGGATGTTTTTGGATCGAAAAATATGTTTCAGCTTACCAAATGCCGCCCACCCAAGCTGTATTCTCCTAGAAATCTCTTTGCTGGGATGCTCAGTATCAAAAGATAGAACGTGTCCCAAATAAACGTAATGGTCAACCATCTCCAGACGCTCGTTTCCAACCATAACAGCTGAAACTGAGTCATCCGGGTCGCCTAACATTACCCTCGTCTTGGACATATTCATTCTCAAGCCAACTTGTAAGGAAGCATCATAAAGTTCTTTTAACATGCGTTGGAGGTCTTCCAGGGATTCGGCGAATAAAATTAGGTCGTCCGCAAACCGAAGGTGCGACAAGTGTACAAGGTGTAGTGTGTGTTGAAAGTATCAATCAAACAAATTAATGCCAACGTGATCATTGTGCTATTTTTAGTAGAAGTTCAGTCTCTTTATAATTTAGTTTTTGTAAATATTCAGACACCTTTTTTGCATTGAATTTTTAAAAGTGGGTATATTGTATTTCTATAAATGTATTTTGTGTGGGTGTAGTTTTGGCATGCATCACTTTATTTTTCGCAGCGCTATAACTTGGTTTTTATTTGGTTTGAGGTTATATGATGTAGCATAACATAACTCCTGTATTCCCCAAAGGTTCTGGCAGAGATTTAACAAAAAAAAAAATGCCATTTTCAATATATTTAATTTTATTCAACATTTTGTCTCTTCATCTACGTAGTTCAGATACTAGTAGAGAGCACCGCAGCCGCAAGCGCACTGTCCGGAGATAGACACGGAACCAGCAGCCGGCACAGCGCCACCGAAGCTCACAGCGCCCATGATGGGGACCTGACCAGCAACAACGGTGTTCCCGGCGACTGACATGTTTGATGTTTGTTCTACGAAACGCTGAAGACTGAATAATTTACTTCTACTTTGTTACACTTTTATACTAACGCACTCTCTTATCAGCTTTAAAGTACATATCATTTATATTTAGTTTCACCATTCTGTCTTCAGTAATGACTTAATGTCTTAATAAGTGTTGAGTGATTTTATTTTCGTTAAATTATTGGGCTATATAATTTAAACTCAATTACAAATATACCAATGATTCCGCGAAAATTACATCGTAAATTGGTATAAAGCCTTTGGAAGGTGAAACGGAAATCATTCATTTGTCATCGTTTGCAGTAGTACCAAACTAAGTACGGTCACTACAATGGCAACAAAGACTATCCTTGTCCTCTGCGCTCAGGCGCTTCTAATCCAGGTAAACTTTCTATCATTTTGTACTACTTTCCCTCTTTCACTATTTTGTTTATTTTTATTTAAACCTGAAAGTCAAAGCTTAATTGGTCAATGTGTTTTTTAAACTGAAGATATTTTTATAAAATTTACGTTTAGCAACATTTTAAAGCATATTATGCAAGGTCAGCTTTACGTTACTTTATTCAAAGTGTTTCTTTCATTTTTCTCAAAGTTTACACATTTAGCCACGTCTATGTTGCGCTTTTAAATAATTATGCATTCCACCTAAGTATTTATTAAATACAAAAAATTCCTTTTTGTCGTTAGCAATATTGTCGTAAAAAACACCAAAGCTCACAATTTCATTTTCTATTTTAGTCCGCATTCAGCGCCTGCACCAGCCGCGCTGCAGTCGAAGCAACAGGAATCGGTTCTCCTTTCGGATACGCTGGTTTTCTTGCCCCCGGCTTTCCTGGATTGGCATATGAGGGATTCTCCGCTCCAACATTGGCATATGATGGAATCGCTTACTCTGGTGCTGGCTGTGCAGGAAGAGGACTCGCTTATGATGGATACTACTCTCCTGCTATGGAGTTCATTGCTACCAGTGGCGGTGCTTTGCCTGTCACCAGCTCCTCAGCAATGGCTCCTGTCGGCATCTCTATTATGTCAGAGAATGTGTATGAAGGTGCTCTGAATGTAGCTGGAGAACTGCCGTTTGTGGGTAGTACTGCTTTGGAAGGCGTGTTGGCCACCGCTGGTTCTGGTGCTATCAACCATGCTTGCGGAAACGGCCTTAATGCTATGGTAAGTTCAGACATATTATTATAATATTATATATAGTTTTGCTATTTTTCCGGCGTCCCTCAATCAAATTGTTAGGCATTTCAATATTTTTATACTGTTTTGCTATAAATTAATTTTTAACACACACTCATTTCACATTCAAATTTACATCATTGATATTACAATGCTTAAACTCAAAACTCCGTGGGTATTCCGATATGCTGTTTGTAATGATCGTAAATTTTATTATAACTGAGTGTCCTTTGTTTATTTTCAGTCTGCTCTCAGTGGTACTTCCATCACTGCTTCAATAGCAACTGCTAGCCCTACTTATGGTGCTGGCTTGACCTATGATGGAGTCTACAGTTTGGCGGGTTCTGCCTTCGGTGACAACGCTTTCGCATACGACAGATTGATGGCCCCTGGTTTCGCAGCACCCGTCATGGCATACAATGCTTTGCCATACGCTGACTCTGCATTAACCGGAAGAGGTCTTGCCTGCGATGGTCTTACTTACGGTTCTCCCTTCGACGGCATTGAAATCACTCCCACCAGTGGCGGTGCTCTCCCCGTCTCCAGCGCTTCAGTAATATCTCCTACTGGTATTGCTGTAGCATCTGATAACGCTTATGAAGGTGCTCTGGCTGTTGGTGGTGAGCTGCCGTTTGTGGGTACTGTTGCTATGGAAGGTGTGGTGCCTTCTGCCGGTGCTGGTGCCGTAAATCATGTCTGTGGTAATGGCAGGAACGCCATGATCAGTGAGACTTCTCCTTTCGCCCCTGCTGGTGCCTATGGCCCTATGGGTGCTTACGGTCCTGGTACTGCCTTTGCACCTGGATATGGTGCTTCTGCCTTCGGCTACGGTGTTGGTGCTGGCAGAGGATGCGGTTGTGCTTACTAAGTGTTTAATTATAATTTGTTTATATTTTAATTTGGTATTCAATAAATTAAATTTTATATTAGACTACTTACTTTTATATCTTGTTATTTATACATATTTGTTGTAATTTCAATTGTATTGTTTCAATGGGACTACACATACATAATTTTAAGTTATAAACTGAGAATATAATATTGCAGTTATCACCTTACTATGAAAACAGATTTATTTTTATTTACCACACATCGAACGAAACTTGTTTGACGAATTTCAGATTCGAACACGTTGATAGGGGTTATGGGTTTAGGGGTATGAGGAACAGGGTGTAAAGTTCACTCATCCACCATAGAAAAGTTAGGATCCTCCGACCAGACGGGTGTCGTGTCTGGCGGGCAACTGCCCAGAGGTTGAAGATGGGAGATTGTATATATGTCCATTGCGCGGTGAACTCTAATTGCGCGATGCAGGATTTGTGTGACGTCAGGATGTTGTGTGACGTCAGGTCTTTGATACGTAGTTCGCATGTGGCGATTGTAAATGCCGCGATACTATGTTACTTTGATGCTTGTTATATCGACGTACCTTCGATGTATGGTATACTTATTACTTCGTTGTTCGGATCTTTGCTTTATTAGGATCACAATAAGCTTTTACCTGTATGCAATGAATTGACATTGACATATTTGTATTATTTATTATTTAAATGAAAACAACATACCTAAAACATTTCTGCTACAATATTAATAAAAAAATAAAAGACGAGAGGTATCGTGCAACACCAGGTTGGAAGGAAGTTCTTTTTCCCTTTTGCAGACTTGGTGAATGAGAGACCTAGTCCGAAAATATTGTTAATATTTTGACCGTCACGACACTTCTGTTACTTAACAAAAGTAGCATAACGGTCGTTGGTAAACGCATCACTTGAGAACGGCTGGAAAGATTTGGCAATTTTTTTTTTTATGTTCGTAATAGTCTAAATTTTGTTTTAATGGACAGAAAATTGGAAATGTCTCCCGGAAAATGTTCAAATTCGGGAAAAACTGAATGTCCTTTTTTCTATGGGATCTTTGTATTAATTATTGACAATTGGTTAGGACAACGTCTGTCGGGTCAGCTAGTTAATTAATGAAAATAACAATCCTAGCTTAACTAAAATATGGCGTCGAAAAATTCATCCGCACAGCTGTCGTCTGGTAATGAACCCAAAAGTCTGGTAGCATTGCCACGTTGTATGGCAATGCCTGGCTTCCTCTCAAGGTAAAGCCAGCTCTTACGTCAAGGGAAGAGTCGATCAGCCGTTTTTAGATTTCCTTAAAGACCACATGAGCACTCGAACCCCACGGCGCGAAGCTTTCAAGCCCAAACGGCTCAAAAATATAATTACCGATTATAATGATTATTGGTACCTATAACTCCTATTACTCCTAATACAGGCACTATCTGCCTAAAAGGAGGATCCAATCAAATAATTTAGTTGATACCAATACTTGTTTTACCAATAAACAATTTTATATTATTATTTATTATTATAACTAGATTTTCCGCAACAACGCGTCAACAGCGCGACAACAGCACGCCGAGCCAGGAAGATAGGAGGGTGCAAGAGTGTCGACACGTAGCGCCCCATACCTACCTACCTTCCATGAAAATTAAGACATATCGTCCGATCTCTTGCCATCGTTACCCGCACTTCAGCTATAAGACATGCCGTGGTGTTCTAGGCGGTTGACAAATTAGCAACAGTGACAGCGATGAGGAGAACAACATGGAGCTCCTATTCGTAGGGTAGCAGCGAGGCGAAAGTAATAGCGTCAAATAAATGCCTATGTTCGACGACAGTATTGTATGAAGCCAAAACCCGAGACCCACATACCCACAGCCTGAAGGAGGGCACACTGCGCAGCAGTAGCAGACGTGTTGGGTAAATTATTCTATACTACTCTGCAGAGCGGCTCATCCCACCGTCTCTGGGAAGATGGATTATAATATATGGATGGGTAAATCCGAATTCAGGCAAGCGAGTCTCCAGGCATCCATAGCCTCGGTGAAGCATGGTACATCAAAATTTATCAGTGTGGAGGCTTAATCAGGAAAATTATCCTTTCCTGATTAATTTGTCAGTGCCGTGGACCGAGGATAATGTAAGATACTTGTACTTTCGATTAAAAAATAGTTCGAACTTATGTTACGCTTACTTCATGCGCCAGGGCCTCTGTTAACAAATTAGACATTCGTCATGAAGTTACGTCATTATACTTACGCACGAAATCACAGCTGTTATCGTACGTACGTATTCCTAATTTTTGACGATTTGTGAGCGAGTGAATACGGTCAGAAAATTTTATGGGTCACTAAGAAAATAATAAGGGTCTCACACCACCACAAGTAGACACGGCTACACATCAAGCTATACATTTCCAGTATAAGCTGACCTCTCATTTTACGGAAATCCTAAGTCATGCGAGATCAGCATAAACTGGAAATGTATAGCTTGATATGTAGCTGTGTGTACCACAACAATATTGTAGTTTACAGTTTACCTTTCTTTTCAACTAACAATAGCTATTACGGTTCTATAGACTGTCCTTAGTGTCAGACAGACAAAAGCTGTTGGCTTAGTAGTGAAGAGCCATTAGCAATGGCTAGCATACGTACCAGATAGAATAGAAGATCATTCTCTAGGAAAAATTATCATATTTTTTTTTTTTTTTTCTAATTATTTCGTTTATTTTCAAAAACAATCTTTCATATCTAGTACAGATAGGAAGCACCACAGCCGCAAGCGCATTGGCCGGCGATAGACACGGCACCAGCAGCAGCTACAGGACCACTGAACCTCACAGCCCCCATGATGGGGACCTGGCCGGCGACGACAAACACAATAAAGTTAAATAAAATACATAAAAATTTGAATATAGGTTAGCTTTTTTATTTTATAGATTGCTTTGGTATTTGGTATTTGAACCTCTCCAAGGTATGAGCCTCACTCAAGAGCAGAAAAACTCACCATCGTGGGCCAGAAAACTCAAAGGATATCTAATATACGACTGTTTACTTTTTTAACCTCACAATAAGTTCACTACAAATGTATGGCTTTGACAGAATAAAAGTGTAGGGATAGTGATCACGAAAACTTCAAACATTTACTTCTAATTCTTGTTTATTCTCAGAAAAGAGTTTTCATATTATTTTCTAGTACAAATAGTCGTAAGGGGCACCGCAGCCGCATGCGCACTTGCCGGCGATAGACACGGCACCAGCAGCAGCTACAGGACCACTTAAGCTTACAGCGCCCATGATGGGGACCTGGCCGGCGACGGCGGTAGTACCGGCGACTGGCAGCTCACCAGCGACCGCCACGTTGCCTTCACCAGCGCCGCCGTACGCGGCAAGTCCAGCACCACAACCGGCATTGGGGTATACGCCAGCAAAACCGGCGGTGGGGTACGCAAGTCCATCATAAGCCAAACCTGGAGCATTAAAGCCGCAAGGACCTGCCAGCATGGGGGAAGCAAAAGCTGGAGCGATCGCCGGGCCGTAAGCACCGCATGCCTGGCTGAATACATTCTGCAAAATAAATTTTATCATGAATCTTCACAAACATTTACACGCAAAAACTATAAATCGAATTCAGAATCCTTTAAAAATTAAAGTTGAAATTCAAAATAAGCAATCACTAACCTGGACCAAGCAAGCTTGGATGCAGAGCAACAGAACAGTGAAGGAAGACATGATTGATGTTTGTGATCAACGAGAAGCTGAAGACTGAATGATGAACTGAAATTATTGTCACATTTTATACCCAGTTCCTTGTTGACATCAAAAGCATTTTCGAAATATTGGAAAACGTGACTGAAATATTTTAGTAAAATATTAAGAGTTTTTTGGTGGAAATTGTCGGCTTATCGTGCTTGCACAAGCTATTAATTAATTACACTTAGGTACCTACTTACACATTTTCTCGGAACTTGATAACTAAATTGAGTATAAAACCACCAACAGTTGCACTGCACATAATTCTTGTGTCTGCACTCGAAACAAACTACAATGTCTGTCAAAGCTATACTCGTCCTCTGCGCTCAGGCGCTCCTGCTCAAGGTAAGAAGTATTTTATTTTATGATCAAACGATATAATGGAATAACCATGTTACTATTTACTGTTATTGTATTATATTATTGTGTTTCAAATACAAAATAATGTGAATTTGCGATGTGAAAGTAACTAACTAGATTTATTCTTACAATTCCAGTCGGCACTCGGACAGTCATGCACCAGCCGCGCTGCGGTTGCTGATATCTCTGGACTTGCTGCTCCTTACTACGGATTGGCCGCTCCCGCCTTAGCCCCCCCTTGTGGTTTGGCTGCTCCATATGATGGACTCGCCTACTCTGGTGCCGGTTTGTCAGGTCTGGCTTTTAATGGACTGGCTGCTGGCTATGCAGGCAGAGGCTTGGCTTACGATGGAATCTACGCCCCTGCCATAGAGTTCAGTCCCACCAGTGGTGGCGCTCTGCCTGTCTCCAGCGCCTCCACCATCGCTCCCGTCGGTATCTCCGTAGTGTCTGACAACGTGTATGAGGGTGCTCTGGCTGTGGGAGGTGAGCTGCCGTTCGTGGGTACTGTTGCTGTTGAAGGTGTGGTGCCTTCTGCCGGTGCTGGAGCCGTCAATCATGCCTGTGGTAATGGCAGGAACGCCATGATCAGTGAGACTGCTGCCTTTGCCCCAGCTGCCGCCATGGCCCCTTTTGCTGCTTACGGTCCTGGTGCCGCCTTCGCTCCCGCTGCTCTTGCTGTTCCTGGCCTCGGTCTTCGCGGTGGTTTGGCTGGCAGAGGATGTGGCTGCGGCTTCTAAGAACTTGTCCTGAAATAAAAAATACTTCAACTTAATAAAAACAAAATGCATAAATAATTTCCGTACTTTTATTTATAGGCATACATTACATACATTTTTGCAATGGGATTTCTTCTACCTATCTAAATTACTCTTTTGTTTTTATTTTTACATTACAGAATGTCAATACGTATTAAAATAATCAAAATACGACGGGAGCGATGCTCCCGTCGGTATCTCCGTAGTGTCTGACAACGTTTATGAGGGTTTCCTGACAGTGGGTGGTGAGCTGCCGTTTGTGGGTACTGTTGCTATGGAAGGTGTGGTGCCTTCTGCCGGTGCTGGCGCCGTCAATCATGCCTGTGGTAATGGCAGGAACGCCATGATCAGTGAGACTGCTGCCTTTACTCCGGCTGCCGCCTTGGCCCCTCTTGCTGCTTACGGTTATGGTGCCGCCTTCGCTCCCGCTGCTCTTGCTGCTCCTGGCCTCGGTCTTCGAGGTGGTTTGGCTGGCAGAGGTTGTGGCTGCGGCTTCTAAGAACTTGTCCTGAAATAAAAAATACTTCAACTTAATAAAAACAAAATGCATAAATAATTTCCGTACTTTTATTTATAGGCTTACATTACATACATTTTTGCAATGGGATTTCTTCTACCTATCTAAATTACTCTTTTGTTTTTATTTTTACATTACAGAATGTCAATACGTATTAAAATAATCAAAATACTACTAATAAGTAGACGCCACGGAGATACCTAGTAGCTCCGTAGCTCCGTAGTGTCTGACAACGTTTATGAGGGTTTCCTGACAGTGGGTGGTGAGCTGCCGTTTGTGGGTACTGTTGCTATGGAAGGTGTGGTGCCTTCTGCCGGTGCTGGCGCCGTCAATCATGCCTGTGGTAATGGCAGGAACGCCATGATCAGTGAGACTGCTGCCTTTACTCCGGCTGCCGCCTTGGCCCCTCTTGCTGCTTACGGTCCTGGTGCCGCCTTCGCTCCCGCTGCTCTTGCTGCTCCTGGCCTCGGTCTTCGAGGTGGTTTGGCTGGCAGAGGTTGTGGCTGCGCCATCTAAGAACTTGTTAAGTAAATGATGATAACTTTAACGTAATAAATCAAAGTGCATAAATTATTTTCGTAGTTTTTTTTGTAAAGGAGATGGACAAAAAATTCCCCAAGCTGTACATAATTAAAAGTAATACAATTAATTTAATTAAAATAAATGAAGAATTTATAACAGCTAAAAACACTTCATAGCAGTCTCTGGAAACAATACTAAATTAAAATAATTTTATGCGATTTTATACGGTCAATTTCACTTTGAAGTATCTTTAATGTTGCCCCTTATTAATATCAATGCTTGGAGGAAAATTTTACTAAACACACGTAGCAATAATTAAAATATTCGTAGCAAATTATTTATGTATTAATGATTTTATAGATCAAAAGTATAAAGTATACATATGGATAGGATATTTTATTTAGATAAAATACAGTAACGTCGTGTATTGTAACATTACTTGACTTAATTACTAGCAACACTCAATGAATCTGTTAAATGTCAAATAACTGTCATTGGCATTTCAAATCTCGTCGCTCGTGCTGTTTTACGGTATTCGTTTGCTTCGTATTTGTGTTGTTATTTTATTTCACGTTTGTTTTATTGTGTCGTAGCCCCACGCGAGTGCTCCACTAATTATAATAAACAGTGTAATTAAGTAAGGAAAATGGACTTTATACAATCGTGTGTTAACTGTGGTATCGCTATTAGAGAACGCATCAGGCGGCATGAAACATCATCATTACCCCCTGATATGACTGTTCTTCTATCGGAATGGTTAACTTTTGAGGTAAGTTGTCGTATACTAAATCGAATGGAATTAAGTTGGAATCTTCTTTACCCAATAATCTTACATGGGTGTAAAATCTTAAGTTTAAACGTTCATATTTAACTTTCACAGGTATCACCTCATAGCTGCGTTTGCGGCACCTGCTATGACACGATGACCAGATGTCTTGCAACCAATTCAAGAGAAAGACAACTTGGGCATGTCAATGTTTGTTACGGCTGTGGTAGATCCGTCACACGTGTAAGGAGACACAGTATTTCGGAATCTAGACTTCTAGCCTTAGTTGTATCATCATAGCATCAGCATGTAAGTAAATTATTTTTACAATAGTTAAATAATAAGTATGTAAAAGCATAAGTGGGGAACTGAACTGGGAAAATGTTGATCTTTAAAACCGATCTTTCACCACCTTCTAAACTAAGTTAGTTTGCATAGTTGAGCCAGTTTTTCATACATATTAGCTTAGCTGGTATAGTTTGCGGTGGACGCATATGTATGAAAAATTGGTTCAACTGTGCAAACTAACTGAGTTTAGCTGGCGGTGGACGATCAGCTTGAATTCTAGAATATTAGAATATTAGAAGTTCCTGTACTTTACTGTTAACATTATCACAACATACTTATTTTTATTATATTTTTCCAGATGCCTTAAAAGTGTCTATAGTAAAGCCTTTATTTAAAAAAAACAATAATGAACACATGGGCAACTATAGACCAATTGCACTCATTCCAATCATATCAAAAATCTTTGAAAAGTATATTTATAAGAAGTTGTACACATACCTTGAAAAGAAACACATTTTAATCGATGAGCAAAAGGGATTTAGGAAAAACAGGAACACCAATATGGCAATTTATGACTTCTTGCATAAGGTAATGGTAAATATGGACGTTAGAATTCCAGTATGCGCTATTTACTGTGATATGACGCAAGCTTTTGACTATGTAAACCATAACGTCCTATCTCAAAAACTAGAGGCATATGCCATAAGAGGAAACATACTTAGCCTTATAGAGTCATACCTAATTAACAGAAAACAGTACACATAAATAACAAACATAAATATTAAAACAAAAAGAGAGGAATGTTACAGGTCTGGCGAACGAACGCCTATTTACGGTGTCCCGCAAGGGAGCGTGCTTGGATCACTTTTATTTATCCTATATATCAATGACCTGCCTGATGCTACTAACTAGCCCATGACCCTATTTGCAGATGACAGCACAGTGACTATAACATGTAATAATAAGGACGTTTATGAATATGACATTAATAGAACTTTGACATCAATAATAGCATAGTTAGATAAGAATAATCTTAACATTAATTTAGATAAAACGACGATAATGCATTTTAGTCAACGGGTACATGCTGATAATGACATTGCAGCCCTCTACAGTGGCACTGTATTAAATAAAGTCGACTATACAAAATTTCTTGGTGTAATGATAGATGCAAAATTAAACTGGAAAACGCACATTGAATATATAAGCAAGAAACTGAGCACGTCCGCGTATGTCTTGTACAAATTGTCCTCAGAACTTAACCCAGATGCTTTGGTGACGGCCTATCATGGATTGGTGGCATCAATTCTGCGCTATGGTATCATATTTTGGGGTAACTCTACGGACAAGGATATAGCGTTTAAAGCCCAAAAGAGGTGTATTAGGGCTATGTTCAAATTAAAATCAACAGAAAGCTGTAGACCGTTGTTTAAAAAATACAAATTATTAACTTTACCGTCTCTATATATTTTTGAAGTTGCATCGTTTGTAAAGTGTAACCCCCAACTCTTTCCACGACAATCTGACATTTTTCCGTGCAACAGACGTGACAATAGCCAACTTTGCTTGCACTCGGCAAAAACTGCCCTCATGGGGAAAAGCTTTTTTTGTATGGCCCCGAAAATATACAACAAAATACCACAGTCCTTTAGAGCTATGACAGCAAATCAATTTAAAAAGAAGATGCGAAATATATTAACAGACAAGTGCTATTATAATTTAAATGACTTTTTGACAGATGCCTTTTAACCTACTTGAACTTTATAATATTATTTCTCTAAGATTATTTATTCTCATAAAATTTAATATTGAATGTTAGTGAACCAGTCTTTAGTCTTTGGTTCACTGAATGAATTAATTATTTGTGTTATGAAAATAAAAATAAAATATTGTACGCCTCGTCAGGCAAAACATGTACGGACTTTTAACCTTTATTTAAGATCTTGCATGCTCGATTTGTATGTAAGCACATGTTTGACAAATAAATTATCTTTTATCTTTTTATCTTTTATTTATTTGGCTCCAACAATTGAATACACCGATACAAAGATATGATATAGGTCCAATACTTATAGACTAGACTATTTTGAAAAACATCACAGTTAAATATAGTAAAGTACTCGATTATTGTGACCATATTGTCAAGAATTAATCAAACAGCTGTAAAGCTGTTTACTTTCCATAAATAACATACCATTTAACCTTACCTTATATATAATCAGCTTATCTGTTATTTGTGTACCTACAAACAGTAGTATTATTAGATGTGTAAATGGTTTACAATATTTCGATTTTATTTTTAGGTAACAGTGGCCAACTATTTGTGTCATGGTTGTTATGTGAGAGCTAACAGAGAAGTGGCCCGAAGAAATATTGTTAATGCTGCTAGATTTAAAAATGTGGAAGGAAATCAACCTGTTCAGGAAATTCAAGCACCAGTTCCTCCACCACTCCCCGCTGGCCCAGCTATAAATAAATGATCGATTAAATCATGGTATTTGTAGCTATAAGGAATGTTCAAGATGTATCTACTATTATCTTACCGAATTATAGACGCTGTGCCAATACGTCTAAAAGATGCATATTTGATGGATGTCAGCGTAGTGCAGGTCATTTAGTGCCTACCCTGATTAAGTCAGCATTGCTGTTGAATAATAAACTTTATGTACCTCGAAGTGCGAGAGTATGTGAAGAACATTTACAATCAAATTAATGGGAATTATTATTAGATAACACGAGTTTAACTAATACCTTCACAGCTGTTCAAATTGAAAGTTCATTAGATAATAAACAAGAAGATAATGTTCTTGATTTTGAAAATATGGAAGCAATGGCTAGTCATGTATGTCACTATTGGACAGGGCGCACTACCCAAGAATTTTTAGAATTGTATGATAGTATACCAATACAGTCTGTTTTTTCCAAAAACTAAAAAAAACATTAGCAATGCTTTTAATTAAATATAGGACTGGTGACAGTGACGCTAGGATATCTAGTCTTTTTAGAATTCCCAAATCAACTTTACAGTACAAAATTAATCTTGTAAGGAACTGCCTAACTAATCAATTTGTTCCGGTTAATCTTGGGGTGTCTCACATATCTCACCAAGAAGTAGCAGAAAGAAACACTATAATACCTGAATAGTTATTTGGAAATCCTCAGTCTAATTCAGCTGACAGGTGGGCTATTATACAATGTGATGGTACCTACCTCTATGTGCAAAAAAGTTCTAATTACAAATATCAAAAGAAAACATACAGTCTTCATAAGTATCACAATCTAACAAAACCATTTTTGGTAATGGGTTGTGATGGACATATTATAGATGTGTTTGCACCGTTTGCTGCGACTCAAACCGATGCAGAAATTATGAACTTTTTAGTTTCTAGCGATGGTGGCTTGTATCAATACTTTCGTCAAAATTAAGTATTTATTTTAGACCTTGGCTTTAGGGATTCTATTTCTAACTTAGAAGCTCTTGGTTTCCCAGTACACAAACCTGAAACCAGAGATGAAGGAGAAAGACAACTAACTACTCTACAAGCTAATAAAAGCAGATGTGTGACGCTTTGTAGATGGGTTGTCAAGGTAGTAAACGGCAGGTAGCAGCGTGACTACAAACTGTTTAGAAATGTGTTTTTTTAACTTAGCTTCTGCACATATGATGGAAGATTTTAGGATTGGTGCTGCCCTTATAAATAAGTTTCACAAAGTTATAGAAAATCCCGAAAATGCTGTTGAAATTGCTCATATAGCAACCACAAGGTTAAACTTGCCTAATTATTTAGGTCAGTTTATACATGTAGCGGCATCTACATCGCTACATGCGAACTACGTATCAAAGACCTGACGTCACACAACATCCTGACGTCACACAAATCCTGCATCGCGCAATTAGAGTTTACCGCGCGATAAACATATATACAAGCTTCCCGACTTCAACCTCTGGGCAGCTGCCCGCCAGACATCACACCCGTCTGGTCGGAGGATCCTCCCTTTTCTATGGGGGATGAGTGAACTTTACACCCTGTTCCTCATACCTCCTAAATACAAAATTATAATTTAGGTTTAAAGATATTTATTCTCAAAAAAGACACAAAGTCACTTACATGAGAACAATGGTTAAACAAATTATAAATATAAAGTTCGTCACAGTCGTCACCGTAGCAATTATGATGTAACACACATCCAATCCATTCAGCTTATAGGAAGGGTGTTATTTGTGATTAAATATTCAGCTAATTGGGTTTGAATGCATTGAATGAGTGTAACCTTCTTATACACGAGGGTATATTGTTGTATAATTGTGCTCCTTCAAATTGATTTTTTTTTTGCTAAATTTAGTTGTCTTCTTCGGTAAAATCAGAAAACTAGCTCGGCGAGTGCTACGTTGGGTTACTTGTTTGACTTTAGTAAACGATAAATTAGTCTGTATACTTTTATCGAGTACCTTACGAATGAAAATACATGTATTGTAAATATATAATTGTCTAATGTTCATTATTTTGGTTTCTTCATAAATTTTGCATGTTGATGTTAGATACGGGTAGTTAAAAATCATTTTTATTATTTTGTTTTGTGCAACTTGGAGACTTGCTAGCTTCGTCTTGGCCGCGCTACCCCAAATTTCAACCAGATATAGAAGGTGTCAAACTCAAACTCAACTCAAACTCAATGCATTTATTTCAAATAAACCAATTACAGGTACTTTTGAATTGTCAAGGGGTCGGTCAGTCAGAAATATGAAGCTAGTTGCCCATTCCAACGCGTAGTAGGTTCCTATGGAGAAGAACGGGCAATAAACTCCACGGACACTCTTTTCAATCAGAATATTTTTACAAAATATTGGTTACATCATCCATTTTGTAATTATACATGTGAGAACAATGTAAAAAGACGTGCACGTTAAAAGCGTCAGTAATAAAAATAAAATCAAAAACAATTCAAAAATTAAAATAAATTCAAATAAGCCGTGGCAGCTAAGAGATGACCAGTCCCCACTGACGGCGCCCGTTCACGAACATGACGCATGCATCAGCACCATTTAGCTCAACCATTTTGAAGGGAACTTAACGATCCAACACACATGCCACCACCAGCGAGACATTTGAGTGAGCATGACATAGTCACAACTGCCAGGGCAAACTCAAGTCAATTAAAGACGTACCCAGTAAATGGTAACTGTAAAGGAGGGACATAGGGCTCACACACGTGCTATGCAATTATATAATACTAAGAGATTGAATTTATACAATCTAAAGATAGTTTTACAATCTTCAGCAGCTGCAACAATATTTTGAATGGTAATCAATTAGTTTATGCGCCCTTGTGGAGCTGGACCAGCGCGGTGTGGTTTTACTAAGGCGTTATAGATGGTGTGACGCAGTTTATGTGGAATACATCGAACTATTTTTCGGAGGGATCCAAGTAGTGACGTAAGCTTAGTTCTTATATGATCCAAGTGAAGAGTCCACGATAGAGAACTATCCAATCTTAAGCCAAGGTATTTTTCACATGATTTTTGCTGTAAGGGAACATTGTTAATGAGTAATGGATTATGTGAAGGTATTATTTTATTTTTTGCTTTAAACAAGATGTAGCACGTTTTGGAAATATTTATCGTTAATAAGTTATATTGGAATCATGAAGAAAGGGTGTTTAAATCATCTTGAGCCTGGGAAATTATATCATGAATGGAAGATCCAAAATAAAATAAGCAAGTGTCATCTGCGTAAAGAGTAAGATGGCCATGTAGTTGAATTTCCTGAATATTATTTATATAGATTAAAAAGAGCAGGGGCCCCAAAATTGAACCCTGGGGAATTCCACACGTTATATGTAATGCGCCACTTTGATAATTATTATCCGTTTTAACTAACTGCGACCTGTTTTTTAGATAAGATTCGAACATTTTTAAGGCACTGTCGGTAATTTTGATGGTTTCTAGCTTTTTAAGTAGCAATTCATGACTTACGGTGTCAAACACTTTTTTACCCGGGCCTGGTCCTTATCGGACGGCGAGCTACCCGTTGCTCACCGTCCGCAAGCCCGCGCCTACGGTGGCCGGAAGTCGGCTCGCGACTCCCGACGCTCAGGGCGTCTCCTGCGGCGGCTAGGGGCGTGAGGGCGCGACATTTGCCTCTCCCTCAAGCGCTCCGTCTCCTCCTTCGCGAGCATTACTGCTTCGCAAAGGACGTGATGGCTTCCCACGCCCTCTCGCTCCGTACCATGACCTGGACCAGGGCCGGACGCGAGAGATCACTGCCGCAAATCGCCTCCGTGAGGACACGGCGGTGCTCTGCCCAAGCAGGGCAGACCTCCACCGTATGCTCCACCGTGTCCTCCGGGCGATCCACACAGTGGTGACACCCGGGCGTTTCCTCCCGCTTTATCCTGAACAGGAACCTCCCGAAACAACCGTGTCCGATGAGGACCTGCGTCAGGCGGAAGGTGAGGACGCCGTGGCGCCTCTCAAGCCACTCCTCAATCGCCGCAATTGTGGCATGCCCATTCAAGTAGGTACCTACCTACTACTGTTTGATTTTATCTATCAATGCATGAAGTCGAGTGTATTCATAGAATCGTTTCTATGAATATACTCGACTTCATGCATATTGACCTAAATCTTATTCAATTACGTTGAATAAACCTTGGGAAAATGTACAAATAAAAGTACGATAATAATGTACAGTCATGTCACTTTGATTTATTACGTAGTTAGTAATCATCAATTATTTAAAAATCAATCAATTAATTTGAATCAATTTAGGGTGTAGTATGTCGTCATTCTGGGGTCCAATGGGACCCACTACCGAGCCGGCGGAGGTTTGTGTGTTCGGGTCCAATCGGGGATGCTTCCGAAATATACGGTTAAAGTACGTATTGACATTCCGAAAAGTGATATTAAAAACACAAAAGTAATTTAGATAGGTAGAAGAAATTCCATTGCAAAATGTAAGCCTATAAATAAAAGTACGGAAATTATTTATGCATTTTGTTTTTATTAAGTTGAAGTATTTTTTATTTCAGGACAAGTTCTTAGAAGCCGCAGCCACATCCTCTGCCAGCCAAACCACCGCGAAGACCGAGGCCAGGAACAGCAAGAGCAGCGGGAGCGAAGGCGGCACCAGGACCGTAAGCAGCAAAAGGGGCCATGGCGGCAGCTGGGGCAAAGGCAGCAGTCTCACTGATCATGGCATTCCTGCCATTACCACAGGCATGATTGACGGCTCCAGCACCGGCAGAAGGCACCACACCTTCAACAGCAACAGTACCCACGAACGGCAGCTCACCACCCACAGCCAGAGCACCCTCATACACGTTGTCAGACACTACGGAGATACCCACGGGAGCGAGTGCGGAGGCGCTGGAGACAGGCAGAGCGCCGCCACTGGTGGGACTGAACTCTAAGGCAGGGGCGTAGATTCCATCGTAAGCCAGGCCTCTGCCTGCACAGCCAGCAGCCAGTCCATTAAAAGCCAGACCTGACAAACCAGCACCAGAGTAGGCGAGTCCATCATATGCCAGAGCAGGAGCAGCAAAGCCGCAAGGGGCGGTTAAAGCGGGAGCGGCCAATCCGTAGTAGGGAGCAGCAAGTCCAGAGATATCAGCAACCGCAGCGCGGCTGGTGCATAACTGACCAAGTGCGGACTGAAATCGTAAAAATATCTTGTTAGTTACCTACGTCCACATCCTCAATTCATATTATTTTGTATGTGGAACACAATCATATACAACAGTAAATTGTAACACGATTATTCCAATAACATCGTTTTATCATAAAATAAATACTTCTTACCTTCAGCAGGAGCGCCTGAGCGCAGAGGACGAGGATAGCTTTGACAGACATTGTAGTTTGTTTCAGGTGCTGACACAAGAATGATGCGCAGTGCAACTGTTTTGGTGGTTTTATACTCAACTACTGATCAGTTTCCAAGTAAATTTGTATGTAGGTGAGTGTAATTAATTAATAGCTTGTGTAAGCACGATAAGCCTACTGTTTTCAACAAGAAACGCTTATTTTTGTAATGACACTTTCTGTCACGTTTAACATAATTTCGAAAGTTTATTTGATATCAACACGGGATTGAGTATAAAAGAGTGACAACAATTTTATTTTACATTCAGTCTTCAGCTTCCCGTTGAACACAAACGAACATCAAACATGTCTTCCTTCACTGTTCTGTTGCTCTGCATCCAAGCTTGCTTGGTCCAGGTAAGTGAATTTTTGTTTTCGATTTAATTGGTAAATCCACTCTAAACCCTCTGATTCTTTTATTTTCTTTGATACAGGAACTCAGCCATGTTTAATTTTGAAGACAATAAAACATTTGCCGTTTATTACGATACTGACTTATTCAATTTAATAATGATTATGTAGAATACCTATATATATTACAATGTCAATCATAATTATTTCTTTTGCAGAATGTATTCAGCCAGGCATGCGGTGCTTACGGCCCGGCGATTGCTCCAGCTTTTGCTTCTCCCTTGTTGGCCGGTCCCTGCGGCTTTAATGCTCCAAGTTTGGCTTATGATGGGCTTGCGTACCCCGCCGCCGGTTTTGCTGGCGTATACCCCAATGCCGGTTGTGGTGCTGGACTTGCCGCGTACGGCGGCGCTGGTGAAGGCAACGTGGCGGTCGCTGGTGAGCTGCCAGTCGCCGGTACTACCGCCGTCGCCGGCCAGGTCCCCATCATGGGGGCTGTGAGCTTCAGTGGTCCTGTAGCTGCTGCTGGTGCCGTGTCTATCGCCGGCAAGTGCGCATGCGGCTGCGGGGCCCCTTACGACTATCTGTACTAGAAAATAATATGAAAACTGTTTTCTGAAAATAAACAAGAATTAGAAGTAAATGTTTGAAGTTTTCGTGATCACTATCCCTACACTTTTACTCTGTCAAAGCCATACATTTATAGCGAACTTATTGTGAGGTTAAAAATGTAAACAGTCGTATATTAGATATCCTTTCAGTTTTCTGGCCCACGATGGTGAGTTGTTCTGCTCTTGAGTGAGGCTCATACCTTGGAGAGGTTCAAATACCAAAAACCAAAGCAATCTATAAAATACCAAAACTTAAAAACCTATATTCAAAATTTTATGTATTTTATTTAACTTTATTGTGTTTGGGTGGCTTATAGCTATCAATACAGAAAGTGAGGTAATTGACGACAAGCCATTTACAAGCTGCCACAGTTAGCAATAGAGTTCCTATTGTTGTACAAGTTTTCAAATTGATAAACTATTCATTAAACATAACAATAACGTTCAATTAAGCAGGTAGCATAGGAAAAAATGCATGTGCAACCGCTGTTAGAAAGCAATAACAATAATTTACAACAGTAAAACTAGTTTCAAGCTTGAAAATAAAAACTCTCCAAATTGAATTCAATATGATCAGAATTTAATTTGATTCGTCATCTATCCGAATTAGCACCAGTTACGGAACTTGCGGGTTTTTTATCCTTACAAAGACATTCGACATAGCATTTTAGAGGTATGAGAAATAGGGTGTAAAGTTCACTCATCCTCATTAGAAAAGGGAGGATCCTCCGACCAGACGGGTGTCGTGTCTGGCGGGCAACTGCCCGATAGTTGAGGTCGGATAGTCTTACATATGTCGTTCGCGCGGTAAACTCTAAATGCGCGATGCAGAATTTGTATGAGGTCATGTCTTTGATACGTAGTTCTTATGTGGCCTTACAACCGCTACAGCTTTGCTGGTAATTTTTTTCATGATTTACACTGTAGCTCATCATGTTGCTTAAGGATTTGGCACAATTTTATAGTCGGCCACCAGCCTTTTTTTTTTGAGGATGGGAAATTATCAAATAACTTCTCCCGCTCTGGGCGGAGCGGGAGGGTGTGTCAGACTTTTACTGACTAAAGCCCACCCGTGTTCCTTCCGTTGCCTGTGTGCCGGGGTCGCGATATCCCTTTCGGACAAACTCGCAACCCTGGCAGGCATTGGCCCTTACGGACCCCGTCAGTTGGTGCTGACATCTCTTTCAGACGCGCGTGGAACACAACGCGCCGTCGACCCGGGCCAGGTCCTTATCGGACGGCGAGCTACCCATTGCTCACCGTCCGCAAGCCCGCGCCTACGGTGGCCGGAAGTCGGCTCGCGACTCCCGATGCCCGGGGCGTCTCCTGCGGCGACTAGGGGCAAGAGTGCGCGCATCTTGCTTTCTCCTTCGCGAGCATTACTGCTTCGTAGAAGGAACTGACGGCCTCCCATGCACTCTCGCTTCTGACCATGGCCTGACACCAACTCTCTGGGAATGCGATTGATGATAGTTTACATGCCATGCTGAGACCAGAAGCATAAAATTTTGCAAAAGAATTCCGTAATAAATATTGGAAAATTCAACCCCTAGATTTAAAAAGGGGAAGAAAGTTTGTATAGAAGTCCTTCATTTTTATCGATGGAAAATCCCATCGGGCACAGCTTGAAATAAAATTTTGTTCGACTCGTTCAAATAAAAGCTATCTGCCGACTGAAAAATCGGGCCCAACCATGATCCCACATGCTCCTGGTTATAAGTTAATACTTACATAATCATCATGCCTTATTTCCCGAAGGGTTAGGCAGAGGCGAAACGTGGGTGTACTTACTATGGGTACACAACCATAGTAAGTACACCCTCATTTCGCCAATTATGTTTAAGTCCCATGTAATAGGGGGCGAGCCTATTGCTATCAACTGGGCACAAAACCAGACTTCGGACTGCTGCTGAGCAATTTCAGATGGAAAAACCTAACTATACTATGCCCGAATCGGGAGTTGAACCCAGGAACTGATGCACAGCAGTAGCACTTGCGATCACCAGAGCAATGAGGCGTGTAAAAGAGATGTGTATACAATTTCCGTTCAATCATTTTTGATCGAATTACATATGAGGGCAAAGACATTTGTTTGCAATTCTATTTTATGTTTCGTCCTTTGAACTGCAATGTTCCCAACACAAAAAACACTAATATCAGTGTTATGTATCTCTACGATATTTTACGATTATGATACTTAAAAACGTTTATTCTGAAGGTGGGCAACTTCGCAAATAGATGTCAAATATTTCACTGTTTTGATTAATTTAGCAATATTACTGAATATAAATAAGAAATGTGGCTAACTAGCGAACTAGAATATTAATAATGAATTGCAATTATAACATTGAATTTGATGTTGTACCCTTTTTAGGTGTAAAAAACGCATTAGGAAAGTTTCCAAATAGTTTGTTTACATCTAAAACTAAACATTCGGTGTTACGATATTAATTATTGCAATTCATAATCAATAGTCTTAAAGTCAAAGTCAAACGATTTATTTCAATTAGGCACTTAAAAGGTAGTTTTGAACGTCAAAATTTACAAAAAAGTTGAATTGATTCTAGTCGCCCCTTCCAAAAGGTAGTTTTCGTATGGAGAAGAATGAACAAGAAACTCCACCGTTACTCTTTTAAAATGGTTCACAATATTTTGTATACATTAATTATGTGAAGACGATGCATCTAGAATAAGATAACTATACCACGATAGGTAAAAAGAATGAAAAATGAAGCCATGACAGATAAATTAATTATGTTGTAGATACAAGGTGATCACATATTTACAAACATTGTAAAATTATACGATATTCCTAACATTTTAACAAGTAATACTAATAAGTCAGTGTGTGAGTTCAAGTAATCACAAAATGTAAAATCAGTGTTATAATTTTTTTAAATAAATATACAATTACATTAGCAACCAGTTAGATGTTTTTTATTTAATTTTTTCAAGATCTTGCAGGAAGTTAACTTCTACACACTTCTAAAAGCGACTTGCAAATAGGAAATGACGCAGTCAGTGGAAAATTGCGGAAGTAGTGCCAGTGGACACTTCGCATAACATATTTCAATAAACGTATGAATTAAATCAAAACTTTTTGCTGTTAATAAAATGCAAAAATTAAAAGCAAAAATGCAGGCCAATAGACGAGAAAAAGTTATTAAGGTGGCCATAAAATTTTTTGAAGAATAAAATTAATTTTCTTTGTAAATGGCAGTTGTAATACTTTGTGAAAAATGTGCCAGTATTTGGCATTCCAATAGTAAAGAGTTTTTAATGGTTTTCCTTTACTTATTAGTAGTATTTTGATTATTTTAATACGTATTGACATTCCGTAATGTAAAAATAAAAACAAAAGAGTAATTTACATAGGTAGAAGAAATCCCATTGCAAAAATGTATGTAATGTATGCCTATAAATAAAAGTACGGAAATTATTTATGCATTTTGTTTTATTAAGTAGAAGTATTTTTTATTTCTGGACAAGTTCTTAGAAGCCGCAGCCACAACCTCTGCCAGCCAAGCCACCGCGAAGACCGAGGCCAGGAACATTAAGAGCAGCGGGAGCGAAGGCGGCACCAGGACCGTAAGCAGCAAAAGGGGCCATGGCGGCAGCTGGGGCAAAGGCAGCAGTCTCACTGATCATTGCGTTCCTGCCATTACCACAGGCATGGTTGACGGCTCCAGCACCGGCAGAAGGCACCAAACCTTCAACAGCAACAGTACCCACGAATGGCAACTCACCTCCCACAGCCAGAGCACCCTCATACACGTTGTCAGACACTACGGAGATACCGACGGGAGCGATGTTAGAGGCGCTGGAGACAGGCAGAGCGCCGCCACTGGTGGGACTGAACTCTATAGCAGGGGCGTAGATTCCATCGTAAGCCAAGCCTCTGCCTGCATAGCCAGCAGCCAGTCCATTAAAAGCCAGACCTGACAAACCAGCACCAGAGTAGGCGAGTCCATCATATGCCAGAGCAGGAGCAGCAAAGCCACAAGGGGCGGCTAAGGCGGGAGCGGCCAATCCGTAGTAGGGAGCAGCAAGTCCAGAGATATCAGCAACCGCAGCGCGGCTGGTGCATGACTGTCCGAGTGCCGACTGGAATCGTAATAATTTTCTATGAGTAACTTCCACAACACCTACTCTTGACATACATAATAATATTTTAGAGACAACTTATAAATAAAAGAGAATAAGTATTAAAAAAATATAATTTTGTAGACCTAATAGTATGCGTTTAATATAACTTTATAACAAAATAAAACACTTTCTTACCTTGAGCAGGAGCGCCTGAGCGCAGAGGACGAGGATAGCTTTGACAGACATTGTAGTTTCTTTCGAGTGTTGACACAAGAATGATTTTCAGTGCAACTGTTGGAGGTTTTATACTACATTATTTTATCAACTTCCAACAAAATGTGTATGTAGGTAAGTGTAATTAATTAATAGCTTGCCCAAGCATGATAAGCCCACTATTTACCAACAAAAATACTTAATATTTTACTAAGATATTTCAGTCACGTTTTCCAATATTTCGAAAACGCTGTTGATATCAACAAGGGACTAAGTATAAAAATGTGACAACAATATCAAGTGATCATTCTGCTTTCAGCTTCTCGTTGAACACAAACATCAAGCATGTCTTCCTTCACTGTTCTGCTGCTCTGCATCCAAGCTTGTTTGATGCAGGTGACTGAATTTTTGTCATTTTTGTAAATACCAACTGTTTTCTTTGCAATTTTTCGTTTAAAAGATTCTTGTAAACTCTCTCTGATATTGTTTTTTTCGTATTAGAGTTCAAAATTAGATAACTACTTAAGTACTCTGATTCGCCATTTTTTGACTTATTCCATAAAAAATCTTTATGCATTGTGATCTATCATGATTGTTATTTTTGCAGAATGTATTCAGCCAGGTCTGCCTTGGTGCTTACGGCCCGGCGATCGCTCCAGCTTTTACTTCTCCACTGCTAGCTGGTCCCTACAGCTTGGCTGCTCCGGGTTTGGCTTATGATGCACTTGCGTGTCCCGCCGCCGGTTTCGCCGGCGCATACTCCGCTGCCGGTTATGGTGCTTCCGCGTACGGCGGCGTCGGTGAAGGCAACGTGGCAGTCGCTGGTGAGCTGCCAGTCGCCGGTAACACCGCTGTTGCTGGTCAGGTCCCCATCATGGGCGCTGTGAGTTTCGGTGGCGCTGTTCCGGCTGCTGGTGCCGTGTCTATCTCTGGACAGTGCGCTTGCGGCTGTGGTGCTTTCTACTAGTATCTGAATTACGTAGATATAAAGACGCTAGTCTAGGCTGAGAATCAGCACTTTTCGAACGTCATAATTACATAAGACAGTCCCCCAAAACGCCCACCCTTCACTTCCTTACTTCCTCCACCTTCATATTATTATACCATTGCATAGCATTCCGGTCCGAAATGGGATATCGTGGCCCCGGCACACAGGCAACGGAAGGAACACGGTTGGGTTTTAGTCAGTAAAAGTCTGACACGCAAGTTGCACGCACTGAAGTTATTTGATAATTTCTCACCACAAAAAAAAAAAGGTATAGCATTCCGAGACACAATGGTCACGTGGGTGACGCAAGTCTACGTCATCACATCTGTGTTACCAGAAGTTTGTAATAATAACTCCCCAACCACCTTTATTACCTGTGCGAATCCGATAAAACAATGAGGTTTTAATTAACAATTACGTTGGTTTATGCTTAAATTGAATTGTTTCGTTTGATTAGACAAACGAAACGATAATTTAAATGCACATTTGTACATATTTTTTAACAGAATCGTGACTGAAAATCTTTCCTTAATCGTGTTTTGTTGCAATAAAGTGGCAACTGGATAGTGACATAAGCATGTGTCACTCCCGGAATGCCAGACCTTGTTTTATTAGACCATGATTGAAACCACGACAAATAAATGAGGGTACATAGCAATATTTCTTTTTATTTCAAACCTCTGCCCTACCCTTTGCGTTATATATGCGTGATGTTATGTTATGCAGTAATTTGATCTTTGTTTATAAACGGCTCGTGCCATAATGTGTCATATTGTGTAGATTGTGCAATAATTATAATGCAGTAGGTTTTTATATATACAATCAAATTAGCTGACTTAACATGATATAATAATACTGCCCTGCTAAGCCGAAAGGCGCTATCTCTGAGATACGCTCTTTTAGTTTTTTTATACCATTCAATAGCTATAATAATTTCGAATCTAATGGTGTAAACCAAATACCGCTATCTAACTTAAAACATTTAAAAAAACCACTCAGAAGTTTTTTATATCCTTATGCTTCCTTAAATTACAATTTACAAAAAGTCAATTTTCTCAAAACTTACTCCGATTGAGATAACGCCTTTCGGCTTATCAGGGCAGAATACGTATACTCCCTATGTTTAGGTAGTTAAATATACGTAAACAAAAAAAAACACGACCGTGACGAGACAGCTGTCAAGTAACCGACTAAACGTAATACCATTCAGTTGTCATGGTACAACACCGTTGTACTCTTCAATTTAGCAACGTTATATTTCGTTGACGTTTAGAGTTTGGGTTTTACAATAGACAGATTACAAAATATTATAATATTAAAAAAATTGTGATCAAGCAGTTATATCTACGTACAGTAAAATGTATCATACACTAATAAAAGAGGAAACTAAAAAAAAAGTAAGTAAAAATCCTATGGATCCCACATATATTATAAATGTGAAAATTTGTATGTTTGTTACTCAATCACGCAAAAACGGCTGAACGGATTTGTATGAAATTTTGCACACAGATAGTTTATAACCTGGATTAACATATAGTATACTTTTTATCTCGGTAGTACGTATGTGTGCTATGGAATAATTTCCGACCTCCACGCGGGCAAAGCCGCGGGCGAAATCTAGTCTAAAATAGATGAAATTAGGTTTTATCGTTTTTTTAAACAAGGAAGTATCGTCTATGTTTTGATTTTGTTTACCTTTATTTAATTACCTAAAACCTATTACTATGGAGTGTAGGTATAGTCGGCTTCCTGTAAATGACGCCGGAACCGAACCGGCGGCGCTGGTCCGCATAATGATTATTTTATCAGAACATATCAGAATGAAAATGTAAAATCTAGGCGACGCCGCGCCATTGCGGCTCCGGCTCTGGCCCATTTACAGGAAGCCTAACAGCTTGATCGACTATACCTAGAAATTGTTATGAATAAAGCCGTTTAAACTTAGAAAATTTACTTTTGGATAAAACACTACAGGAAACTGACAGGTGTCAAGAACGTATTCTCTCGGCGACCGATCTGTAGTGATACTTTAAAAGGCTTCTCATGTCTTGTCAACTTGGGTTAACCTGTGAGCCTGCTGGTCAGTAAATTATTTTTATTTTTCTCAATAAAAAACATAACATCCCACCTATGTATTTTCCGAAAGGGTAGACAGCAGTAGAGTGAAAACACACATTTTCTTATAATATACCGGGTGGATTTTTTTACCGTCTCGAGAATAATATGGTGTGTTGTTTAAGTGGAACAGAAGCCATACCCGGGAATATTTACTTAGTAGCATTGACCACGCAGCCGCGCATCCGCGAGCGGCTTGTGCGACTGCGAAAGGATATCAAAGAGGCCGATGACAAGTGCGGCGACTACCTATCGGCCGCTAAGGAAAGCTACGAATTCATTTATTTTTTGCGAGCTTGATAATATTTACAAGTGGGTCCATAACAACTTATGACTAAATAAAAATAGCAAAATTATATATTATATTCTAACTTAACTAAAACTATTCAAAAACTAAAATACAGCATCGTAAAATTCATCCGCATCGCTGTCGACTGGTAATGTACCCAAGAGACTGGCCGCATTGCCACGTTGTATGGCAATGCTTAGCCTCTGCCCAAAGTAAAAACCAGCTCTTGGGTCACGGGAAGTGTCAAATAGCCGTTTTGAAATTTCATTAAACAGGCCATGAGCACTCGGACCCCACGGCCCGAGGGTTTCGACCCCAAACGGCTCGAAAATATAATTACCTGTAAGGTTATTATACTTACGCCGCTTGAGGTTTTCTGCAGCCGCAGCAGCAGCACCAGCACAGCACGCCGAGCCAGGAAGATGGGATGGCGCAAGAGTGTCGACACAGGTTGCATCCCACACTAAAGGCCTACCCACCTTCCATGGAGATAAAGACATACCGTCCGGTCTCTTGCCATCGTCGCGTGCCAAGCCATTGGGTTCTAATATAGCTGGAACGCCGGCGGTGACAAGAGCTCGTCGGATGATGTCGTTAATGTTCGCGTGCCGCGCTAAGCGACCTGCACTTCGGCTGCAAGACAGGCGAATTCATTGATAAATTCCGCGCATTTAGTAGGGTGCGTATGATTTGAATTTCAAAAAAGGCTGAACGGATTTCAATGTTTGGCAAACAGTTTGTTTATAACCTGTATCAATATGTTTTTATCGTTTAAAAAATTAAAAAAACTGTGCCATAGGCTTCTATTCCGTTCACCTATTATACCCTATTTTTTTCGAGACGGTAAAGAAAATCATGCGGTATAAACCTATTTCCATAAAATGCAATGTTTCAATAATATGACATGAAAAGCTGATAATAAAATTGCAAATCGCAAAAATAATTGTCTTGTTTGAGAATGGAACTCACCTCCCTAGACTACCACGCATGCGCGAAGTCTGGACCCTCCTGCCTGCAACGCTATCAAAATGGATGGACTGTACCACCCTTGCATTAAAACCTAAAATTGCATTCCAATCAGTAGCATCCTGCATCGCACAATCAAAGTTTTCCTGGCGAGTTGTATCAATACATGTTCCAAATTCAAAAAATTGGGGAGTCCGTTTCTACACAGTAAAGCAGTGTTCAGGATAGGGCTGCACTAAACTATCCCTACGTTGTCGAGTTTCGGCTCTAAACCGATGGTCTCATTAAGACATGCGCCATGTGTATGGGGTCGGCATCCAAGTACACATGGTCGGTGGCCAGCCAGAGGTTTAGCCGAGTAATGCTCGACTATCCCCCTACGACCTGTGTGGTCGTAAGCCGACAGAGCCACGAGTGAGGTGTGTAATGCACTTCTGCCCCACTGTTGTAGAAGCTTTGACTCTCTTTTGTTTTTGAAAACGAGAATTGTTTTGACCTAACGACAAGTAAAGATAAACATAACATAACATCACGCTTTGTTTCTCCAAAGGGTCAGGCAGAGATGTACCTATAGTACATCTACAATTCGGCAGTTATGTTTAAGTCCCACGTAATAGGGGATGAATCTATTGCCACCAAACAGGCACAAATCCAGATCACGAGCTGCTTCTGAGAAATTCCAGATGGAAACACACAATACCCACGACATAAAGTCTTGCGCTTTTCCATCTGGAATTCGGGCTTAGCAGTAGCGTTTGCGACCGCTTGCAACCACACCACAGACCAACGAGGTAGAAAAGCCGAAGAAGTCAAGATAACTGTTAAAATAATGCACAAAGTGAAATGAAATAATACATGAAATTTCATCGTACGACCTACTTTGTTTCATCTGTTTAACAAATAAGACCAAAAAGCGCGATACCTTTTGGCACCATTTATGGAACGAGGAGAACCCAGTAGTTAGATACTGGTAAGTAGAGAGATGACGTCATCTTTTATCTCGTCCACATACTTGGGCTTATTGAGTTCCGATCCTATATAAAAACAAACAAGACAAAATAATGTTATCTCTAGTTGAACGACTTATAACAGAAAAGTTCTGACAAATAACTGTAATCAAAGGGTTGGTTCTCGCCCGACGAGTGTATTACATTGTTATATTATTGTATTGTCATATTGCTTGCTTGTAAAAAAAATTAACGTGTAAAAGGGGACTTTCATTGTTATACTCGTATTATTGTATTGTCATATTGCTTGCTACTAAAAATTTTAACGTGTAAAAGGACACTTTTGTACTTCATTTTGACTATGAGTCAAAATGAACTGAATAAGGCTGCCTGTCCATTGGAGCGGAGAGGAGAGGAGCGGAGTAGCGGTGAGCCAATATTAACCAATGGAATTGCATAAAACCTCCGCTCCGCTTCAGTGGACAGGGATTTGCGAACTAGTTTAAAAATTCATACAAAACCGTGAATCGGAGCGGGGAAACGGAGCGGAGAAGCGGAGAGGGGAAGCGGTGCGGGGAAACGGAGTGGAGAAGTGGAGCGGGGAACCGGAGCGGGGAATTACTACTCGTCGCGTGAACTCGGTCTAGCTCCGCACAGTCTGCAACACCGCTCCGCTACCTCGCTCCGCACAGTCCGTAACTCCACTCCGCTACCTCGCTCCGCATCAATGGACGGACACTGTCCGCAACTCCGCTCCAGTCCGCTTCAATGGACAGGCAGCCTTAGTGCCTTTTGTGACGTATTTACTTATTATATGAATTCGTTTTCAATTTAGGGACTACCAAATAGGGTAAGCTGGCAATTATGGCATTTTATGGTCATTGGGATTTCTTAACACAATTTATTTTGGTTTTACTCATGGATTCGACTATTATTTTTTTGAACCAGCCTTAATTTGATGCAGCAATAGTATAGTGGTTCGAAGTGTTTGACAATATTTTCAAATAAATATGTTCCAATTTCTTCGTCAGTAGGTACCTAGTTTTTATGGCTAGTTAGCTCATAATCACCAAGGTGGAAGATTTGCTTCACCTGCAATAAATGACCAAAATCGTAATTTTACTGAGAAAATGTCCTTAAAGAAACATTCAAATTACATTAATTATGAGGAGTATAGCTTTGACAGACATTGTGTTTTTTTGAGTGCTGACACAAGAGTGATGTTCACTGCAACTGTTGGAGGTTTTATACTCAATTAAGTTATCAAGTTCCAAGAAAATAAGTATGGAGGTAAGTGTAATTAATTAATAGCTTGCCCAAGCATGATAAGGCCTACTACAACCTTAGGTACGAACAAAGAAAATTTGAGACATACTGTCACGTTTTCCAAAATTTCGAAAACGTAGTTGTTATCAACAAGGGAATGAGTATAAAATGTGACAATAGTTTTGGGTTATCATTCAGTCTTCAGCTGTTGAACAAACTTTAATCATGTCTTCCTTCACTGTTCTGTTGCTCTGCATCCAAGCCTGCTTGGTCCAAGTAAGTCATTGCTTGATTTGATTTTGTTTTTTTTTTGTTTTGTATGTATTTTTTAATTGATTCATATGTAGTTTCTGTGTGTAAATGTTTGAGTAGATTTATCATGCTTATTTATTTTCCAGAATGTATTCAGCCAGGCTTGCCTTGGCGCTTACGGCCCGGCGATCGCTCCAGCTTTTGGACCGTACAACTTAGCTGCTCCGGGTTTGGCTTTTGACGGACTTGCGTACCCCGCTGCCGGTTTTGTTGGCGCATATCCCGCCACCGGATACGCTGGCGCATACCCCGCTGCCGGTTGTGGTGCCGGACTTGCCGCGTACGGCGGCGCCGGTGAAGGCAACGTGGCGGTCGCTGGTGAGCTGCCAGTCGCCGGTACTACCGCCATCGCCGGGCAGGTCCCCATCATGGGCGCTGTGAGCTTCAGTGGTCCTGTAGCTGCCGCTGGTTCCGTGTCTATCGCCGGCCAAT
Organism: Agrochola lota; assembly: GCA_947364205.1. Taxonomy (NCBI): domain Eukaryota; kingdom Metazoa; phylum Arthropoda; class Insecta; order Lepidoptera; family Noctuidae; genus Agrochola; species Agrochola lota. Next base: position 10,132,940 of record OX376245.1, on the reverse strand, counting down.
GCGCTTGCGGCTGCGGTTCTCCCTACTACTAGACGTCGTTGCATTTATGTCATTCTAAAACTCGATAAATGAATAAATTAAAATATTCTTGCAGAAATATTATTGTGGTTTTCTTGTTACACTTGTTAAATGATAGAAAACAATCAAATCTTGTTTGACAATGAAGGCCAACAAAAAATCCATATTATGGAAGTCCTACCTCAGCTAAGGAAACCGCAAGTTAAAACGCAATCAAGCAAACTTTGCAACGTAACATTATGCCGAGTGAGATCACAAATAGGTACTAAGCGCCACGGCTAATATTATTTATTCAATCACAACGTATTAGTTCAACCATCAGGTTTCAGACTTGCTAAAGTAGACTCATCTTTCATGGGATACTGTTTAAACTATTACAATAAAATACCCCTCCCCCCACATACTGGGGGAAATTTTAATCCTGTATAAAACACACATTTTGCAGGCAGTTATTTATTATAAGTTAGGGATAACATCGCTGATTAAAGTTCTTGCTTGTATTGCTAGCATAGAATAGCTGTAGAATATCAATAAAAAGTCAACCAATAAATTAAACCTAGGGTCGAGTGTAGGTGACGCTCATGAACTATGTAACATTGCTAGCCTCTTCCAACACCATTTCAAGGTGGAGTCGCCGCTTGGGCGGGCGGCTCAGGTGCTTGGTGCTGAGTGTCAGCATGGACACGTTAGTATCAGCTTTAAAAGAAAAAAAAAAGAAAGAAAAATTGTTTATTCTGCACAAACAAAACGCACATATAAAGATAAAAACACATAAAATACACATTTACAAAAGTAGCCAAAAGCCTCGTGTTCATCCAATAAATAAAAATATAAAAAGTAAAACAATGTTTTTCATTGGTTTCTGTCATGGCCACGGACCAAAGACATTATTGCGTAATACTCTTGCAACATTACCAAATGTCAACAAAAACATCACAAAAACAAAATGCTGATAGCAGAGTCAAGCTTTACAGTCAAGGATGTAGCTGTCATTATTAAGAAGATGGTGAGAGGTAAGTCTCCAGGTCATAATGACTTTATCATCGAGCACTTGAAGCACGCTAGTGTACATCTACCAAGGGTACTGGCAATGCTGTTTAATCTGTGAACCAGCCATAATTACTTACCTGATGATCTCATGTACACGGTGGTAGTTCCGATCGTTAAAAACAAAACGGGTGATGTGTAGGATATATCTAACTATAGGCTTATTTCGGTGCTGGACAGGTTGCTTGACAGACAGCTTTAGAAGCACCTTCATATACATCACGCTCAGTTTGGCTTCACGCCTGGTTTGTGGACTGAGAGTGCTATCCTATGTCTCTCTCTCTCTCAAGCAGACTGTAAAGTACTACATGGCTAGAAATACTCCTGTGTACGCTTGTTACCTAGACCTCTCGAAAGCGTTTGACTTAGTAAATTATAATATACTGTGGCACAAGCTGTACAGTGAGGCACAGGTGCCGAGTGAAATAGTGCCGATATTTAGGTATTGGTACAGTCACCAGCAGAACAGTGTGTAATAGGCGGGAGTACATTTCGACGTGTGTAGGTTGGATTGCGGTGTGAGGTAGGGGTTAATATTGCCCCGCTTGCTCATCCTATACATGAACCAGTTGATCGGCGAGCTCAGCAGTGTTAATGCGGGTTGCTCAATAGGCGGAGTGCCTATTAATGCCTACATCAGCTACAAGGATGATATGGTTCTACTGAGCCCGACGGTTGGGGGGTTGCGAAAGCTCCTGCGCATTTGTGAGACATATGTGACATATATGACTCATGGGCTCAGGTACAATCCTAAGAAGAGTGAGATCATAGTTTTCAAGGCTGGTACCAAAAGTCATTCTTTTATACCTCCGATCACTCTGCGATGCTAGTCAGAATAGGGTAGTACCTGGGCCACTGGGTCACAGATAACTTGTCTGACAATGAGGATGTCGAGCGGGAACGTAGGGCGCTGTTGGTTCGCTGTAACATGTTGGCCCGTAGGTTTGCACATTGTACTGAACAAGTAAAGGTGACATATTTAAAGCCTATTGTCAACCATTTTTTACGTGCAGCCTATAGACCAACTACGTGTAGCGAGCATACAGTGCCATGAGCGTACAGTACAGCAATGCGTTTAGGGTGCTGCTAGGGCTAACTCAGGTTTGCTGCGCTTGATGACTTTTATGCTATTATAAAGCGGAGCGCCTTACTGCTAAGTCGCTTACGACGCAGCACTAACAGTATCCGAACGGTGGGACTCGGTGATGTTGGAAAGGTGGATGCATCAGCATGCCAGTTCGGCACCATTTATTAAGTGTAGGTCATGCTCACTCAAATGTCTCGCTGTTGGTGGCACGTGTGTTGGATTATTTAGCTCCCTTTAAAATGCTTGAGCTGAATAGTGCTGATCCATGCGTTGTGTTTGTAAACGGGTACTGTCAGTTGGAAACAGGGTTGGACTGGGCCGGAAGGGCCCGGGTGGCTGACCACAAGCCCGGGGCCCGAGACTAGATGATGGTAGATGGGATACTATCGCAAAATACTGAGATACACAAATTGAGACAAACAAAATATAACATTTAATTATCAACGATGTAATAAATTATTAGGTACGGACAATAGCACATTAGGTTACCCACTACCACTATAAAAGGACCTGCCTTAATAGGCGAGTTTCATATGACTCGATTTTTCTATTTCATTTCTCTCTAATTGTATGAACAAACTATCTGATCTAGTTTTACAGTTAGGTCTCAAGAGCCGGGACCTAGCCTGCGCGGGCCTCCTATCCTACGGTTGCCGCAAGCCCCGCAAGCCAGGCCCGCGGGGGGCCCGCACAGGCTGGGGCCCGGCTGGCAAATGCCACCTCGACTATACGGCCAGTCCGACGCTGGTTGGGACTGATCATATTTTGGCTGCCCTTGGCTTGCAGTAGTCTTGAGTGGAAGTGGTCAGATGCGGTTCGGTCAAGTGCTGTTGAAATCAGTGGTCTGAGTGGAATACCTCCTTTTCACGTGTAAGTCTTTTTTACATCGTTCTCACATTTATGATTATAAATTCAACATTATAATGATTATACTAATATTTTGCAAATATAATTTATAAGAGTGTGCATGGAGTTTCTTGCCCGTTCTTCTCCATAGGTACCTACTACTCTTTAGAATGGGCAACTACCTTCATATTTAGGACTGACCGACTCCTTGATAATTAAAAAGTGCCTGTAAATAGTTTAACTGAATGAAATGCTTTGAATTATCAAAACGTTTTGTCTTCTAGAGCTAAGCGCACATCATAGCCGCGGGGCGGCGGGCCGCAGCCCCGCAGCATACCACATTGCAAAAAAACCAAAGCACATTAGGAGACGCGGCGGGCCGCACCGCAACGCAATAATTATTTCAGACAAATTCAAATTTCAAATTAGACTTTGAACTGTGCCCAGTTCCCATGAGGCTGCGCACAAAGAGGCGGGTCGTGCCTGCTCATAACGCTTTGCCATCATCATAACCTTCTGCATCACTTTAGTACTTTTTGAATTAACCATCGCACAGTACAGACGGGCCGCACCGGGCCGCAGCGCAACGTAATGGCGGACTGCTCGCCATGCGTATTTTTGCAGCCGCGGTTATGAGATGCGGCGCAACCGCCCAAATGTGCGCGAATCTTAAAAAAACAATATCGCAAAATACGCTTTATGAGCTGGAGTTTAAAAAAAAAAATTTTTTTTTTTTCTCATAAACAACTTTCATTGTTTCGACAATTTATTAACTATTAGCTGACCGGTTCATTCTGTTTCTTAGAACTCGCTCGTAGCGCCACCTACCCGTTCCAATTGTGAATCTAAATCATTGAAGTACCCACTTAAACACACAAATTTCATCAAAGACTGACTTTCAGTCGTTTAGGAGTTCAATGACTTACACACGTATAGAGAAATATATTTAATATAAAGATAGCCATCCATAGATAGCCATACACCAGTGTTGGGCATTAATCAATTAATATTTTAATCATCGTAGTAATTGACTGAAAAATTAATTGCAATTAATTTAATCACAATTAATTTAATTTTAATTAATCTGTTAGTTGCTTAATGCAATTAATTAATTTATATTTAGTTATGTTAATTGAAAGATACAATTAAAATAATGCAACTAATATTTTTTTAATTGTTGTACGAAACAATTAAAACTAACAATTAATAATCATGTTTCTCTGGACTGCACCTGTAGTTGCACACAATATAAATGATCTTTCTTGTTATCTTATTTTGCCGCGAAACTTTCCGTCCTTTTCTGTGTATTTTTCAATGCAAACTATTGTTACCTGTGATTTTGCAAGTACAAACCCTGTTTCGTTCGCGCGGGCGCAGGTAAACGAAAAGTTAACAATTGTTTGACAATTAATGTATGCAAAATATTGTAAAAACATTTTAAAAGAGTAACGGTGGAGTTTCTTGCCCATTCTTCTCCATACGAAAACTACCTTTTGGAAGGGGCGACTAGAATCAATTCTATTTTTTGTAAACTTGACGTTCATAAGTGCCTTTTATGTGCCTAATTGAAATAAATTGTTTGACTTTGTTTGACTTTGACTTTGACAAAGTTGCACGAATAACGAATTAGCGCGGCCTGGAACCAACGGCTTCCTGCTGACTTTGAAAGATCATCAGTCAACCTTGTGAGAGCCCCTACCCTGTGCCACTCCTCCATCTTTTATTATTTCTATTTACTTTATTTAAATTTAATTAAAGTTTAATTGCAGGAACAATTAACAATTGATTAATTGTTAATTGAAAAACTAACAGTTAACAATTAATTAATTGTTAATTGAAACGTCACAGTTAACAATTAATCAATTGTTAATTGCTATTTTACAATTAACAATAAATCAATTGTTATTTGTAATTGTACCTTGCAATTAAATTTTGCCTAACACTGATAGCCACTCTTACGCATAATTGCAGTTCTCTACTAAAATTGCGGAGAAGAGTCGTTCATCAAGAAGATGTTGAAAAATATATTTAATATAAAGATAATTGGATCCATACATAGTCTTACGCATAATTGCAGTTTTCGCATTATGTGAGCAGAGTTTACTATGTATTATCTCGTCTGTTTCACGAAATTGTGCTTTTCAGATGAGGCAATAACGAATATAAAGATTTTACAAACCCATGTTTTCTTTTGACCGTGTCTTGTGGTATACCTTCAAACCATTGATGAAGCAATGTAGTGAAGGTTCGTATTTTTTTTAAACCTTTTATTATAACCCTATAAGGCTTTATGCCTCATTGTCATTATGTAACTAACATTATGGATTTGTCGTGAAATTTACTGAAATTATAATATAATTCATTACACATGTTTCTATTTCTCCAATAAAATTGCGGTGAAGAGCCGTTCACTAAAGAGATGTTGATAAATAAAAGAACCACAAATATTAAATGCAAAATGATTTATTAACTTGAAGGAGTTTTGAATGTAAATTGGTTTTCTTGAACGAATGAATTCAGAAGGCGCACCCGCATCCTCTGCCAGCGAAACCACCACGAAGACCAAGGCCAGGAGCAGCAAGAGCAGCGGGAGCGAAGGCGGCACCATAACCGTAAGCAGCAAAAGGGGCCATGGCGGCAGCCGGGGCAAAGGCAGCTGTCTCACTGATCATGGCATTCCTGCCATTACCGCAGGCATGGTTGACGGCGCCAGCACCGGCGGAAGGCACCACACCTTCCATAGCAACAGTACCCACGAAAGGCAGCTCACCACCCACAGCCAGGATACCCTCATATACGTTGTCAGATTCCACGGAGATACCGACGGGAGCGATGGCGGAGGCGCTGGAGACAGGCAGAGCGCCGCCACTGGTGGGACTGAACTCCAAGGCGGGGGTGTAGATTCCATCATAAGCCAGGCCTCTGCCTGCCAAGCCAATGCAAGGGTAGGCAGGAGCAGCCAAGCCACAAGGGGAGGCTAAGGCGGAAGCGGCGAAGCCGTAGGGAGCAAGTCCAGAGATATCAGCAATCGCAGCGCGGCTGGTGCATGACTGTCCAAGTGTGGACTGAAATTGTAAGAAATATTTTGTTAAGCACTTATTTATAAGTTAAAATTACTATTGTTGGAGACAATTGTAAATCGAATCAAATATGGCAATATCGTCACCTCTACGGAAAACTTGAGAATCTGCAAAAAATGCAGGAGAGTGTTTTGAAAGCAAACATCAATGATAACTTTTTTTACAAGAGGTCTAAAGGTACTTCGGTAAATTTTTGGTTCTCAAAATTCTACTTTTATATATTATCAACGGATTGTCAATATTTTAGATCAGAAATAAATACACATTCGTAACTTTACATCTTCATACATAGAAGTTAATAGATATTTATGTATATCCTGGCAAACTTACGAAAGTGCTACTTTCGTTACTAACATAATAAAAATATCCAATTTGAACTTCAGTGAACTTAGCCAGGGTATGAATGAATATCTATTAACTTCTTTTATTTTAAATTTACTACGCTAGAACATCCTATGTGAATTTCATAATTCTGTATCTGCCAGAGAAAAAAAATCGTAAATTTTCCAGTGTTTAAAGGTTCAGTTTTTCATCAAAATATCGATTTCACTAAAACTGAAGATTCATTGTTTGCCGTGGAGGTGACGATATGTTACTTTAAAATAAATACTTCTTACCTTGAGCAGGAGCGCCTGAGCGCAGAGGACGAGGATAGCCTTGACAGACATTGTAGTTTGTTTCGAGTGCTAACACAAGAATGATGTTCAGTTTAACTGTTGAAGGATTTATACCACTTAAATTATCAAGTTCCGAGAAATTTTTTATGTAGGTAATTGTAATTAATTAATAGCTTGTGCAAGCACGATAAGGTCTAATATTGACTAACACAGAAACACTTTATTTTATTTGAATCGTCACGTTTTCCAAAATTTCGAAAACGTCGTTGATAATCAATAAACGGCTGAGTATAAAATGTGACAATAATTTTGGGTCATCATTAAATCTTCAGCTTTCGTTTAACAAACATCAAACATGTCTTCCTTCACTGTTCTGTTGGTCTGCATCCAAGCTTGTTTGGTTCAAGTAAGTGATTGTTTGTTTTGATTTTCAACTTTACTTTCTAAAAGAATTTTCATTTGAAACTGCCTCTTTGGTCCAGTTATCGCAAGCGCTACTATTGCATGTGGTCCTGGATTCGATTCCCGCATCGGACAAAAAGTAATTAGGCTTTTCCATCTGGAATTTTGCAGTAGCAGTCCGGAGTCTGGATTTGTGCCCGGTTTATGGCACTAGGCCCCCAATATTACATGAGACTTAACAATAACCGGCGAAATGTGGGTGTACTTATATGTACACCTCTGCCTAACCCTTCGAGGATAACAGGGCGTGATGTTATGTGTAGTTTCTGCGTGTAAAAGTTTGTGTAGATTAATCACGCTTATTTATTTTGCAGAATGTATTCAGCCAGGCTTGCCTCGGCGCTTACGGCCCGGCGATCGCTCCAGCTTTTGCTGGTCCATACAACTTAGCTGCTCCGGGTTTGGCTTATGATGGACTTGCGTACCCCGTTGCTGGTTTTGCTGGCGCATACCCCACCGCCGGATACGCTGGCGTATACCCCGCTGCCGGTTGTGGTGCCGGACTTGCCGTGTACGGCGGCGCTGGAGAAGGCAACGTGGCGGTCGCTGGTGAGCTGCCAGTCGCCGGTACTACCGCCGTCGCCGGCCAGGTCCCCATCATGGGCGCTGTGAGCTTCAGTGGTCCTGTAGCTGCTGCTGGTTCCGTATCTATCGCCGGCCAATGCGCTTGCGGCTGCGGTTCTCCCTACTACTAGACGCCGTTGCATTTATGCCATTCTAAACTCGATAAATGAATAAAATTAAATATTCTTGCAGAAATATAATTTTTGTTTTCTTGTTATACTTGTTAAGTTATGGAAAACAACCAAATTGTGTTTGTTATTGAAGCAGCTCCAACAAAACCTTTTTTAAGTACCAACAAAAATCCCCTGGTGGCCTCTACTACTAGGCGTTGATGCTTTTTGTCGTTCAAAAAACTAGATATTGAATACATAAATTGCTTCAATGTTATTATAGTTGTCTTCCTTGTTACCTACCGATTACCCAACAACCCAATCATGCTTGATGTACGCGCCCCGCACTAGGGCAAACGAGGGGAAATTGAGAGACGAGGGGCGGCATCGCCCGAGCGCTGCTCGCGCCGCGCCAAACACTCGGCAATAGGGGTTGGTCATTACGTGATTTTCGCGAAACGTAACGTAACTAGTGACTTTGAAGGCGTCACCTGTTTTGTAAACTAGTGATTTTAGTAACTAGTTATTTTTTCAAATTCTATTCGGTGATTAAACATGATGATTCTATCGAAGTGTTACAGTTATTTGCAAAACGAAAATATAGATGACTACCTACGTAATACGTAACAATCTTTAAGTTTTTGGAACAAGTAAGTTTTTGTAGCCACATTTTTTTTTTTTTTTTTTTTTAAAGTGTTTAAAGTTTGAATCGAAACTAGCTATTCGGCTACATGCCTCTTATCCAGTTATTTTCTATTCCGCAAACGACGCCCGCGTAGAAACGTCTCGTAACAATAAATCATAGTTACCAGTACGACAGTGCAAATGACTGTACCCAATGTAAAGATTTACATCAATCAACTACAATTTTAAAACTATCAAAATCTAGTTTCTTTAATCTTAAACAAAAGTGGCGACCAGTGATGAACATGATTAATCTAACAATCAAGAAAAAGCCGTTGAGTTTGCGGGCGTCACACGTGCCAATACCTACCCAGCGAGCAACCGGTCGAGTGAAGAAAGGATTTGCTGTTGCTGCTTTGGGACCCTTTGGAGACATCGTGAACCGGAGGTCTAGCCCAAGGAGAGTAAGCCCTGTTCCTAACCTTTTCCTACCTCATCAATTCTCTCGATCCTTTGTTCTCGCGTTGTGCGTAATGGCCGACTTGCAAAGTCAAATCATTTATTTCAAATAGGCCCTTGCAAGGCACTTTTGAACGTCAACAATTACAAAAAAAAAAAAATGATTCTAGTCGCCCCTTCCAAAAGGTAGTTTTCGTATGAAGAAGAATGGGCAAGAAACTTCACCGTTACTCTTTTAAAATGTTTTACAATATTTTGTATATGTAGGTACATTAGTTATATAATTATATGCGAAGACGATGCATCTAAAAATAAAAAAATAAATCACTATACCACAATATAGGTAAAAAGATTTTTTTAAAGAGAGCAACGGATAAATTAATTAATTATGTGATAGATACATGGTTCTCACATATTTACAAACATTGTAAAAGTAGACGATTTTCCAAAAAAAAAGTTACAATTAATAAGTCAGTATGTGAGGAAGTAATCACAGAATGTAAAATCAATGTCATATAATAAAATATAATAATTTATACAACTTAAATTAGCAACCAGTTTGATTTTGTCTAGATTCTAGATTATCCTATGGAGCTGGACCAGCATGTTTCCAAGCATTCTTATCTTGGATATAATCCTCTAATTTGTAATATGCTTGTTTACAAAGTGTACTTTTAATATGAGTTTTAAATTTTCTTTCATTTAATTGTAAAATATCACAAGCTTGCTACTCAAGTGTTGGGTTTATTGTCTAAGCTAGCTTTCATTGGTGTAAACTGTGTTTAGGTGCAAAATACAAGCACGTGCGTCTCAGCGTTAGATTTAATGTTCTAATCTAGCTATAAAATACGAACACGCGCCCACGCAATATGTACGCATTTCGCCTATTCTGCTAAAGAATTCTGTTATAAAAGTTATTCCTATACTTATTATTGTAAAAACATATTCCCTTGTGTAAAAACTGACGAATCGACGTAAACTGGCAAACATTGGAAACTGTCAAGTTAACGCAACTGTCCAATCGGAAAAACTGACGAATCAACGAAACTGGCGAATTAAATAAACTGACGACTGAGGGAAACTGACCAGTTATACACGGACTCCATTTTTTATTAATCCATATTATCAATAAATAATTTTAATGTACCTAACCGAAAAGTTACAAAACACTAAGATCTCGGAAAAAAAATCAAAAATGTTGTCTATCAATCAATTTATTTAAAAAACAATTCAAGAACTGGTGACACATTGCTCAGTAGATTCCCCATCCGCATCCAAGTCCGGCGAGACTACCGTAGCCAGGGACTAGAAGCAACGGTAGCAGCAGGAGCTAAAGATGCTATTCCAGGACCATAAGCTGCTACTCCAGGACCATAAGCCGCAGCAGCAGAAGGGGCGACGCTTTCAATAGCAGTAACACCGCTACCGTAGCTGTAGCTGACGGCACCAGCACTGCCACTTGGTAACACGCCCTCCATAGCTGCAGCAGTCACGAACGGCAGTTCACCAGCCTCAGACAGAGCACCCTCAAACACATTCTCAGACGCTACGGAGAGGCCACTGGGCGCAATATTAGAGACGCTGGAGACAGGCAGTCTACCGCCACTGGTGGGTATGACTTCAATAGAAAGACCACCGTAACCAGCACCAGCACACTAACCTGCACCAGCACACTAGCCTGCACCAGCACTATAGCTAAAGCCATCACTGTAACTGAGGCCAGCCCCACAAGCCAGGCCACTGCCTGCTATAGCTGCGACAGGGGCAGCCAAAGCTGGGCCTCCCAAACCATAGTCAGCTAACCCAGCACCATAGTTGCCACTAGAGATACAGTAACTGAATGCAGACTGGAAAAAGAAAAAAAAACAATTATAATTTTATTATATTATGAAATTCTTTACAACATTGATGACAGATTTGAAAAAGAAAATGAAAAAAGTTAATCTTACCTGGATGAAGAGTGCTTGAGCGTAGGACGAGGACAGCCTTGACAGACATTGTAGTTTTTGTATAACCTAATGTTTCAAGTACTAACACGAGAATGATGTTCAGCACCACAGCTGAAGGTTTTATACTAAATTCTGTCATCAGAACTATTCCATTACTAAATTAGTATTTTTTGTGTAATTTGCGATAAATATTGCAATTTTTTTACACAAATATTTAAAGTCACGTATTTAAGTAGATATAAAGCGAATCTAGGACTAGAGCAGTGAATTGAGTATAAAAGCTTGTGAATAGTGCCAGTTCATCATTCAGTCTTTAGCTGCTTGTTCAACACACACATCAAACATGTCTTCCTTCACTGTTCTATTGCTCTGCATCCAAGCTTGCTTGGTCCAGGTGAGTTGGTCTCTCTCTAAATATTATTACTGCTGCGGCAGCATCTACATCGCCACATGTGAACTACACATCATGATGACGTCACGCAAAATCGTGTATCGCGCAAGCAGTGTTTACCACGCAACTAGCATATACATACACAACGTCCCGACATCAATCGTCGGGCAGTTACTCACTAGATACAACACCCGTCTGGTCGGAAGATCCTCCGTCTTCTATGGAGGATGATTCAACTTTACACCTTGTTCCTCATACCTCTATACTGTAATTAAATTGGCGAATTTAATTATTTGTGATGTAATATGGCTAACCAAAATTTTACTTTTTCCACAGAATGTATTCAGCTACTGCTCGTATAGAGCTGGTCCCGTATCCGCGGCTCCTGCCACTTGTGGTGCTGTCCTGGCTCCAGCCGCAGCTTATGCTCCTCTGGCCTACTCTCCTAATTCTATCGCCTATGGACCTACCACCGTTGCCTACTCTCCTGCCACTACCGTCGGTTCTGTTGCTGCTTACGGCGGTGCCGGAGAAGGCAACGCGGCCGTCATCGGTCAGGTGCCAATCGCTGGTGAGAACGCGCTCGCAGGTCAGGTGCCGATCACCGGTGTTGTAGGCTTCAGCGGAGCTGTGCCGGCTACTGGTGCTGTGTCTATCTCCGGTAACTGTGCTTGTGGATGCAGTTCAATTTATTAAAATATTTCATTATTCGTGTTTCCTATAAATTTTGTGAAATAAATATTGTTAAGAAATCATATGACTGCTTTTTGTTTATTATCTTGATTAAAATAAGTTCTATTGACAACTCCTAACAAACAAATTAACTAGAAATGAGAGTTTTCATAAAAAGAACTAAAACATATTTGTTAAAAAATCTTTTCAAGGCGTTAGATTAAACTAACCCAATAATAATTTTAAAGTATTTCAATTCAATTCAAATCTTTATTGCATATCGCATATGTGTACCAGATCTGAAATAATAGTTATAAAGTTAACATGGACCCTGTCGGGCACAACAATTTTATAGAATAATAAAAAGTAGCATGCTTTGAAATAATTTAGTAAATAGATAATAAATTACGTCATCATTAAAAAAATTGGATATAAGTAAGTGTACAATATTATCATTAAAAAACAAATTAATTTAAATAAATAACATCACATTTTAGTGATCACCTAATTGTACATTAGAAATACCGGCCAAGAGCGTGTCGGAACACGCACAATGAAGGGTTCCGTAGTTGGCATGAATTAATCCCAAGGACAAACTTAACATTTTAGTTGAAAAACCTGTTCTCCCATACATTCCAACTGCATGTTTGTACGCACATTATTGAGTGATTTACCATGTTATTTAAAGACCATAGACTTCTTCTAGGTTTGTATTTTTTTCAAAATTGTAGATTCAGTAGTTTCGGAGATAAACGGGGAGAATGGTCAATTTTCATGTATTTTCTTAAAAAAAAATCTTCAGAAGTATTTACTTAAAAATTAATTTTAAAAAAATCTCACAACAAGTCCATTGATTTAATATGTCACACAGTGCAGTTTGCAAAACATTTTTTTTGGAATTTTTAATTCACCCCCTTTTTTAAAATAAATTTATTTTCGTTACAATTCCGTGTTTGGGTCACAGAAATTCATATGTGTACCAAACTAAAACTTAATCGGTCAATTAGATTCGGAGGAAATTAGCTGTAACAAATGGATAGACAGACGCACGAGTGATCCTATAAGGGTTCAGTTTTTTCCTTTGGAGGTACAGAACCCTAAAAATAGGCATAAGTAGATAATAATAAGATAATGTAGGCAAAAAGTTCGTCGCGGCTTCTAAGTAATCCGTCCGTTATCATTTGCTCTCAAGGTAATAATCAAAAAACATAGTCTATAGTACATTTTGGTAGTTAATTTCGTTCAATATCCTCACTCAGAACTCCAATTAACTCAGTGTTGAAATTTCAAGTGCCAGTTCACCTAAGTCAACAATAAACAAAACAATCTTTGTAAAATTGAACACGTTTCGCGAGCTGTGAAGTGATTTGACTCGTACGCTATGCGACGCGAAATACCCGGCGCTTAGGACGTTTTTTCCGCGTAGGTACGTTCTATGCTGCCGCTGCGTCGCCGCCATGTGTATCCATCGCTGCCCGCCTATTGCACGACTACCGCTGTGCGCACTGCTTGAATCGCTTTACTTACATTGTGCAAAATTTTAATTTTGCTGTGAAACGTTCGTTGTGTAACTACGATGTCAACAAATCACTGCGTGGGATGTTTGAGCGCTTTAGAAGGTGAAGACGGCGTACAATGCTTTACTTGCTTGAAATAATACGATCCCATTTGTGCTAATATAAGTAAAAATAGGCTGATGAACGCTGAGAGCCGGGGTAATTGGAAATGCCCTGAATGCATATTTAACTACGAACATAATTTGGCTAATAGCTAATCATATTATAGCGTATTGTCATCGTAATCGTATTTCCAAGAGTATGATTTGGCAATTCCCCCGTACTATGACACAGCGTTCATGGTAGGCGCGCGATGGCTTCGGCGTTTTTCGCTGTGTAAACAAAAATTTTTATGGTGTGGGTCGAATGAGTTGTGATAACGGGTTTGTTTGTGGCCTATATTGTGTTATCGTAATCAAGTGTTTGTTTGGTGAATGAGTGTGTGAATTCGAAATATTGTGATAGAGTTTCAAGGTTATGCGAATGAAAATTATCAAAATGAAAACCTAACTCATCACTGCGAGATAAGGTCAGTAATTTTTCATTATTTAACATATTATCTGGTTAGGGTAACTCATAACGAAGCCAGGAAGGTCTAAAACATGCCGTGTTAATGGCTGTATATTGACGAATTCTTGGATTTTCCGAAGGCTACCCAAAAATCAAAAATAAATTAAAATTATGTTTACGTTTAGCGCGTTTGGTAAACCTAGGCTAGTACAATCCACGGGTTAACAAGCAATATAAATACTTATTTATATCACCAAACAGGTTACTATTCCTACCTCTAGAGGCTGTAGTGTATAAGCTTCCTCAGTAATTGGGCTAACAAACGACAAAAAAAAACAAACCTGACTGGAAGTTCCAGAGATACGCGTACTAAAAAAAAAAATAACTTTACAGCTTTATTGAATTAGTATAGATATTTACTAGAAAATCATCTTTATAAGTTCATTGGAATTCAGAATTATGGTAAATAACATTTGTCAGAGTAGAAAATTAATTCTGTCTAGTGATAGGCAAGGATAATAAAATACTAAATATTTTTCGACAATTTATTTAGGTAACGCATTCTAATAACTTAACATAGTATACAATCATTATTTACAAACATTATCAACAATTTCAGTACAACATTCCACGCCTACAAGACCCACACCCACCACACCCTAATCTATTGGCATTCGCAAAACCAGCTGCAGAATTAAAACCGGCAGCAGGACCAAAACCATTACCCAGACCCAGACCAAGACCAGGACCGAAACCGCTACCAGCACCGAATGCCACATTAGGACCGGGAGCATAAGCACCAGGTCCCACAGGGCCAAAAGCAGCAGGAGCTGGTCCTTCACTCAACATAGCAACTACACCATTGCCGCAGCCATACTGAATCCCTCCAGCACCAGCTGTGGGTACATTGCCTTCCATAGCAACTGCACTCACGAATGGCAGCTCACCAGTCACTATCACAGGACCCTCATAAGCGTTGTCAGACCTTACTGTTATCCCAGTAGGAGATATCGAAGATATGCTGGTAACTGGCAGACCACCACCGCTGGACATAGTAAACTCCATAGCAGGAGAGTAGTATCCATCGCAAGGTAATCCTCTTCCTCCATATCTATTGTAAGCTACGCCAGGGCCACTCATTCTATCGTATGATAGTCCAGGAGAAGCTTGTGAAAATCCGGCCATACCATAGGGAGATGAGAATCTAGAAGACTCGATGGCTGCACGGCTGGCACATTGTTGGCTCAGTGCCATCTGAAAATAAAAAGATTGTAAGTCAGAGAATTTTTATCATCTCAAGGAGGATCTAAGAATTATTTATTCTTTTTTAAAATTAGCAATTCTGAAAGCCGTGACAGCTTTAATAAAGCTTAGAACTAGTACTATACCACATTGGTTAAGTTCCAAAATAATATTGGTTGGTTCAATAATTTACCTGGATGAAGAATGCTTGAGCGCAGAGGACCAAGATAGCTTTGGCAGACATTTTGTTTTGTTAGAAGTAGTAACTTGTCCAAGTGCTGATAAAAGAATGATTTGAATAAACCTTCCCTTCATTTTATATCAAGTTACTTTATCAGAAATATTGCATAAACTTACACACAATTTGTAGATAAGTCTTATAATCACTACTTTCATGATATTTTTTTATCGTGGATTGTAATATTCTACTTAATACGTTAGACATAGTTAATCAATAATTGTGATTTACTTTCTTTCAAAATATCCCTAGAATTTTCGATATTAATTATGAACAAATAAACTGTGATAGTAAAGTATAAAAAGCTACGGAGTCTAATCTAAATCATCATTCAGTTTTCAGCTTTTCGTTAAACACAAACAATCATCAAACATGTCTACCTTCGCTTTTGTGTTCCTGTGCATCCAAGTTTGCTTGGTTCAGGTGAGTTATCCAACATTATTTTTAATCTTCTTTCGATAAACCTAACCAAATTACTTACTTTTACTAAAATCTTGTCTATTTTCGCAGAACGTATTCAGTCAGCAGTGCCTTGGTGTATACGGTTCTTCTGCTTTTGCTCCCGGTGCCTCTTCCTTTGGCTATGGCTCTGGATATGCTGAGCTCGCCTACCCTGCTGCTAACCGGGCTACTAATTACCCTACAAACGGGTACGCTGGCGCATACCCCGCTGCCAGTTATGGTGCTGCCGCGTACGGCGGCACCGGTGAAGGTAACGTGGCGGTCGCTGGTGAGCTGCCAGTCGCTGGGAACACCGCTGTCGCCGGCCAGGTCCCCATCATGGGTGCTGTGAGCTTCGGCGGCAATGTGCCGGCTGCTGGTGCCGTGTCTGTTAACGGCCAATGTGCGTGCGGATGTGGGTCTCCGTACTACTATTAAGTACCTGTGTCATAGTATGTAAAATGTAAATAAAAATATTCCTACAAAGCTACCTTTCTCTTTCTGAACCCTTTTTTAATAATGCTTATCATATAATTCATAGACTATTTAATATTTGATTTAATGGGCATTCCTAAAATAATATCAAGGGTTTCGTATAAAACGGTGAAAACCGGTCAAGTTTTACTTACGAAATATTTAGATTTATCTGTTACAAAACTATTGTAATAGACATTCGACTGCTAACCACCCCTTGTGGTTGCACTAGTAGTCTTCCTCCATGGAAACTGCAGTATGTTATTAGTAGGGGTGTAAATAGTAATAGTGCCCATTCCCATGTCGAAGCTGAATGTTCACGGTCGAGTTGTCTCACGGTCAAGTTGTCGGGATCAAGTTGGGATCGAATTGTCATGGCTCGGAGTTGAGTTGTCGTAGCATCATGCAATTTTTTATCGTCTTTGTTTTATCTAATTAATTCATATTGTCAATCAACTGTTCAATATATTCAATTGTCGTCGACAACAATTCAATTCTATAATATTGTAACTATTAAGACCATGCATTCTAAAGACAATTTCCTCGCAAGCTCCGCCCCATGCACCCTGCCACTACACTATGTGCTAAACGCTAACACATCAGTAATAAAGTTGAATATCGCGTGCGCTCTTTGATCATGTGTGAGCAGGAAACTAAATGGCGTAAGTCTCAATTCTTATTTCATTAATAACTGAAGTAATAATTTTATTGATCTAGAGAAAAAAAAAACTTGTGGCTGGATAATAGACTATATTACTTACTGTTTGTTGGTATTGTTGTGTGTTTATTGTTGTTTTTGTTGCACTAAGTCCTACTAAAAAGGTGTAATAATGCCACTAAATCGAACTCCTCCAAAGACACCCACTCTCTCTGAGTCAGAAGCTGAATCGAGCACACATGCACTCAAACTTAAACCCGGCTGTTCAACCTTGATGATGACTATTCTACTTTTATGAATGAGATCCAATTGTTACATAAAGATCCAATTATCAACCATTATTACATTTTCATTCCATAATAATTAATCTTATGTCACATCGTCTCGTCACCTTTGTGGTATCAACTCTTGCTTAAATGAAATTATTATTTGTGACCATCATTTTGTTGCGTTGTCCTGTACAATTATTAACCACTTTGCCCTATCTTTAATATCCATCAGTGGACTTATTCAATTCGTTAATAAGTTTTCTTTTCTTTTTCTTATCCACAATTTTTCTTAACATGTACTTATCAAACGGCAACAGAACTTCGTCGACATGTTAAATTACATACCTAAAAATATTTTTATAAAGTTGGTACAGTAACAATTGTAAAGCCCTCCTTCTTAAGCCTAGCCGCAACCGGCCGCAGCGCAACGTATTTTCGTACAAAAAAGTACGGTGCGGCCCGCCTGTTGTGAGCGTTGGTTCATAGAAAATGTACGAAAGTTATGAAAGAGGTTTTTCAATGCGTTACGTTTCAGCGCGGCCCGCTCCAATCTGCTGTAGCCTTTAGGTTCGATTGTTACAGGTCAATTTCGTAATACACAAGAAAAGACATAAGTTTTCGAAAACAATTTTTATTTCAACTAAAACAACAACAATAAAATAAAAAATCACTGAATTTAGTAAATAATGTTACCGCCACATCCACTCAAACCAAATCTTCCTGCAAGAGGACCAGCTGCAAAGGAAGCTGCAGCAGGGTTGATACCTGCAGCTGGGAAAGTAGCAGCAATCGGGGGGATGGTAGCACCAGGACCGTAGCCAATGGCAGCGTCGCTTACCATAGCAGTAACTCCATTACCGCAAGCGTGGTTGATGTTTCCTGCACCAGCAGAAGGCATAGCTCCCTCCATACCAGTGGTACCCACGAAAGGCAGGTCACCAGCCACGGACAAAGGACCTTCAAATATGTTCTCAGATACGATAGTAATGCCAGTTGGAGCAATAGCAGAGGTGCTGGTCACTGCTAAACCACCGCCGCTGGTGCCAGTGAACTCCAAAGCAGGGGAATAGGCTCCATCGCAAGCCAAGCCTCTGCCTGCCAATCCAGGGACGGAGAGTCCATTGTTTAATAAACCGGGCCCTGCCAAAGGAGATAGGCCAAGACCCAAGCCGTAGGGAGAGCCGATGCCAATACTAGAAGCGTCGACAGCTGCACGACTGGTGCATGACTGACTGTAGGCGATCTGATAATAGAAATTGGAATAGATTAAAATGTTGTATTATTTTCAGAGGATACGGTTGATACAAATGAATACCGCGAGAAATAATCTTTAGTTTACCATGTTTCAATAACGGAAGGTATTATATTAAAAAGGCTTATCAAGAATAAGCTGGAAGTTGTAAAGTATCGTCGTTCTTTTAAAGCATGGTATATTTGTAATATAATATTACTTGAAAGAAAAACGAATTAAAAGAACTTATGAATGAATATGATATTATTATTATTGATGACGAATTAGTACAAAAGAGGAGATCAAAGGATGAAAAGAAATATTAAAGTAATCACAAAAATATTTACCTGGATGAACAACGCCTGAGCGCAGAGGACGAGGAAAGCCTTAGCTGCCATTTTGCTTCAATGTAGTTCCTTGTGCTGTTACTAACACGAGAATGATGATTAGCATCATTGCCGGCAGTTTATATTAAACTCCTTATCAGAAAATGATTACATACATTGCGTTAATACTTGTAAAATATGGGTAATATTTTATTGTATAATAAACAATGTAATGAAAGAAAGTCACGTACATAATGTTGCTTAGTTATTCGATAATAATTATTTCAAATAGTACCTTTTGCAATGTTTTAAAGTAAGTATAAAAGGGTGGAAAAATTTCTAGTACCTCATTCAGTCTTCAGCTTCTCGTTGATCACAAACATTAAACATGTCTACCTTCGCTTTTCTGTTGCTCTGCATCCAAGCTTGCTTGATCCAGGTGAGCCAATATTTTTCTTTAATTCTTGTTCGTGTTGACATGCTATCCATGTCTCCTTCGTATTTGACTGGGCCATCCTAGTTTCTACAACTGGGTTTAAAAGTCGTACCTTCATGATCATTACACGCTCCATGGTATGAATCGCCTAGATTCCTTCACATGACCGGCTGAATGGAGACAACCACAGAATACAGACCCTCCCCGGAAATGCTGATGCTGTTGCTGCTTTGTTTTTAAGGACTTCTGTCTAACCTCTAAGGATAATTTAAAATAACTTGTACTAAAACATGGTTTTGTCTTCCACAGAACGTATTCAGTCAGTGCCTTGGCGCTTACGGTCCTGCCGTTATCCCCGCCGCGGCTCCCTGCGGCTACGGTGCTGGAGTAGCTGAGTTTGCTTACCCAACTGGCTTAGGCTTAGCTGGTGCATACCCTGGCAATCTTGGCTACGCTGGCGCATACCCCGCCGCCGGTTATGGAGCTGCTGCGTACGGCGGCGCCGGTGAAGGCAACGTGGCGGTCATTGGTGAGCTGCCAGTTGCCGGTAACACCGCTGTTGCTGGTCAAGTCCCCATCATGGGCGCTGTTACCTTCGGCGGTGCTGTGCCGGCTGCTGGTGCCGTGTCCATCAGTGGCAACTGCGCTTGCGGTTGCGGCTCTCCTTACGTGTACTAAAAAGAATGAGTACATATTAAAATAATATTGAGAATGAACAAAATATTTAATTTATTTATTTCATCTTATATTATCTTATCATTGTGCATTGGTTGTTTTAAAGGTTCCGTACCTCAAAAGGAAAAAAACGGAACCCGTACAGTCTTAGTTAAATTTGTAAGTCAAGTTAAAATTGATATCTACTACTTAATTAACCAGCTCAATTTCAACTTGACAGAAACACAAACACTATGCTTAGATCTATGGTCTCTTGGAGCTGTAAAAAAACATGCTCCTATGTAAGTCAACCAAAAATTATTATTCGGTCATTTATGCCGAATTATATATTTAACTCATAGAACAAGTAAAGGAAAAAGTCCGAAAATTTATATACGACCAAAAAAATTCATTATGTTTTCAAGAAAGACTATGAAATACATAACTACTGCTATCAGCCAAATACTACTGGGGGCGTACTGTGGGTAGTCTTGGTTATTGCGCAATAGAAAAACCGTATACACTTTAGATCACATTTTAATTTACTATCAAATTAATCAGACTAGCAATTCACACACTGTAGGTACACGACACAACTATTCGAAATGCGTGACAGTTTCTAAACGTGTTCATTCCTTGACCGCCACCGATGAACTCTGTTTATCTCTGGCTGGTCCAAACGTTATGTTGTTGAGTCTGTCGAGCGCCGCTAGGCGGCACTGGCGTCCCGATTAGTCAACTCAGTAACGTATTTCCGGCAAACATATAAACTTAAATTTGTGACCGGTAAAATAGATAATGTGCATGCGTAAATATTCATCCCGACTTCGGAACACTTCACCGTGTGGGGTCCAACATGCACTTGGTCGGTTTTTTTCTGTAATTATTATTAATGTGTTGAGATGAAAAAAATAGCGGTTTTCTGATAGGTTTCATTATTTGACAGCACCCGTAACACACTTGATTTATTTATTTTATCTTTTAATAAATATAAAAATCTTTATGTTATCTATGGTCAAAAGAATGTGCAATACGTATTGTCGCATTTTCAAACTGAATGCGACTGTGACCTCTCAAAATAAAATAAAGAAGAAGTTGCAGATTATTCCACCTTCCTATTATTTATGAATACATCCTATAAGAGTAGGGGAAGACCTAAGAAACGTTGGATGAACTATGTGGAAGATGATATGGCTAGAAAGAGGGTGACTACCGACATGACGACTAATTGAGAAGTAAGGAAGAAGAAGACATGTTGTGCAGGCCACAAATAAATTGGGATGAAGACAAGAATGATGTAAGCTAGTGTGTCTCCATAAAAATTGCAAGATACAACGACACGCGAACTAATCTCGGTACGCTACGGTTTTGCTACGCCGTAGCACTTATACTGCTACGGCGTAGCAAAGACGTTAAAAGCGTGGTACAAGTTCTTGGTTTGTACCGCGGTATGTTTGAAGAAAGTCTTTGTGTATCATGTTTTGAATGATGTATTTGGTGTTTGAAAATAATTGTGGTTCAGGATTCATACTTCAATGTATTATTATTATCAATACGATGTCCAAACTCCTTCATTGTCTGTAATGTTACGTTTAAGTATAGCGGGTAAGTGTATTTTTTACACACATCTTTAGGCACCTGTCCCACCGCGCCGACGTCAAACGAGAAGCGAGTTGAGCTAGCGGCTAAATACGAGTTGGCGAGCAACGAGCAGCGAGGGCGCGAGGGTGACTAGAGGTTACTCGCTGGTATACGTTGTGTCAAGCGTGAGTCATTTTTGGCATTTTTTTTATAGTATAGTGGTTTGAGTAGAGTTGCCAACCATACTGTTAAAAACAGTATCATACTTTTTTTCACTCTAAAATACTATTTACTGTTCACCAAAACACACACATAAAGTATATGAATATACTGTTTTCACTGAAATCCAAAACTAAATAAAAAGTTTAATCTACTAAGAGTAGCAGCTAGCCTTAATAAAAAGTTGAATTTACTAAGAGTAGCAGCTAGCCTTAATAAAAAGTTTAATCTACTAAGAGTAGCAGCTAGCCTTAATAAAAAGTTTAATCTACTAAGAGTAGCAGCTAGCCTTAATAAAAAGTTTAATCTACTAAGAGTAGCAGCTAGCCTTAATAAAAAGTTTAATCTACTAAGAGTAGCAGCTAGCCTTAATTAAAAGTTTAATCTACTAAGAGTAGCAGCTAGCCTTAATTTCAGAATGAAACTGTAGGTAAATGATAATTGTTATAAGAATACCTATTAGACACTCAAGTATTATAATTAATTATGCCAACTCAGTAATCACATAATGAATGTTAACAGGTGGGGGACGACAGAAATAGAGCATCATATATTTAATAAAAAAATGGCACCTCATTTATTTGGTGAGGCTTACGAAGCCAATTTATTAATTTAGCCCAAATGAAGGGTTACATTAATAAGTTGCGCGAGAAGCTCTAATGAATTATGTATCTACGAGTATTTAAAACATCAACTTAAAATACTGTTTATTATTCAGAATTACTGTTTTTTTCCCACTTTGAACATAATATACTTTTATTTACTCTCGTATATATAATATTCGAATTATAAACTTCAAAACGAGTTTATATTGACATCTATAAATACAGGGTTACTGGTAACTCGACGTATTTCTTGCAGGACGTCATAGTAGGGTTAAAATGCAACAAATTAACAAACCAAATGTTCTACCGAAATTCAGTAATTTTTGAGTTAGTTAAATTTTTTGTTTTTATAAGAAAAATCCCAGATTAAATCATTTGAAACCAATTTAATAATGATTTCCGGCGCGACTGTACTGAAATTTAAGTTATTATCAAAGTTGGTTTTGCTATTACTTCATACAAAATGTTGTATACTACAAAAAAAAAATTACTACGCTTGATGTATAAATTAATAGTAAAATATTCTTGTATTATCAGCTATTCAAAAAGGTATGAAAGTTAATACAAAGTCATGGACTACATTATGAAAATCGATTTTTATTTAGTACAGGAAAGCATGATCCTCACAAAAAGGTGATTATTCGGAAAATTTAATTAAACAATTTCGTGAACATTATTATTTATTTTTAATCAATATCAATTTAAAAACTTTAATTACACACATTTCACACGTCTTGTTCTATGTGCTGCCCTCGGTTTCGAATACATGTTCTTATTCGCTTCCTCACTTCGGTTTTTGTGATTCTTGATGTGATTGTTGCCCTCATTTGGTCCACCGCATCTGTTATTCTCTCCCTTAGTTCTTCAATTGAATTTACTGGGGTCACATAAACTAGGTCTTTCATATGGCCCCAGACGTAAAAGTCTAGCGGCGTCAGATCAGGGCTTCGTGCAGGCCACGGAATCGGCCCACCGCACCCTATCCATCGGTTTGGATAGTTTTCATCCAGCAATTGTCGAATTGTGATTCGGAAGTGGGCTGGACATCCGTCATGTTGATAAATCATGTTTGTTCTGATTTCTTCCGGTACATCCGTGAGCAGTGCTGTTAAATGATTTCTTAGGAAATCTTCATAAAGTTCCCCATTTAGTGTTCGGGGTAAAAAATGTAGGCCAATTAATTTGTCGTCAATAATACCCATCCAAACATTAAGCGAGAACCTACGCTGGGATGCGGTTGGTTTCAGTTTTTTAGGGTTTGCTTCTGCTTTAGGTGCCCAGTAATGTAAGTTGTGGTAATTTGTGATACCATCACGGTCAAAACATGACTCATCGGTCCACATAATGTTTTTTAAAAAGTTTTCGCTTTCGGTGTCGGCACTTAGCGTAAAACGACAAAATTCATGCCGTCTCGGCGGATCTCCCTCTTCTAATGACCGGACTGGTTTGTAGTGATATGGATGTCGGCCTGACAAGTTAGTGAACTACAGACCAGACTTTCCACTGTGACATACCAAGCTCACGCGCTACGAAGTTTATTAACAAAGATCTGCTACCGCATCAACTATGATAATAACTTAAATTTCAGTACAGTCGCGCCGGAAATCATTTTTAAATTGGTTTCAAATGATTTAATCTGGGATTTTTCATAAAAAAACTAAAGATCTAACTAACTCAAAAACTACTGAATTTCGGTAGAACATTTGGTGGCTTAATTTGTTGCATTTTAACCCTACTATGACGTCCAAGGAATACGTTGAGTTACCAGTAGCCCTGTATATAAAAGAAAGTCAGTATTAGTTACACTATTTATAACTCAAGAACGGCTGAACCGATTTGGCTGAAAATGGATGAGGAGGTAGCTTAAAACCGGGACACGGACATAGGACTTTTTACTTTTATATCCCGGAAACCACCCTCTAAAGGGGTGAAAATAGGGGGTGAAAGTTTGGATGGGAAATTACAAACTGATGAATGGATTTGGATGAAAATTTAGTACTAGGCTTGCATGAATTCACGAGAGTATTTAATTTTTTGGAAAATCAAACGGAAAAGTAGATATTTATCAAGACCGTTCTGAGCAGTAACCTAACAAAAAGTACTAGACTTGCATGCATTCACGATAGTATTCAATCATTACGTTATGCTACTAATAGGATTTCGATTAAGGCAGACGTAGGTAGGTAGGTAGGTAGGTAGGTAGGTAGGTAGGTAGGTAGGTAGGTAGGTAGGTAGGTAGGTAGGTAGGTATGTAGGTAATTAATATTATAACCACCACTTCTTAGAATATAATTAGTTAAATAAGTCATAATTTAAAGATTTATTTTGTTTTTGTTTATTTAACTTTGCTCTCGCATTTGACCTGTTCCGTGAATTTGAAGGTGCTTATTTAGAGATAAAAATAAAATATAGGGTAAGTCTATTGTCAATATATGTAATTTCAAAAAGAAAATAATTAATGCGTTGATAAATTCATCATCATTTATTAAAAATATTTTGTGAAAAAAAACTTCAGTAGTAGATAGGAGAACCGCAGCCGCACGCACACTGTCCGGAGACAGACACGGCACCAGCGGCCGGTAGAGCGCCGCCGAAGCTGACGACACCTGTGACGGGGACCTGACCAGCAACAGCGGTGTTACCGGCGACTGGCAACTCACCAATGACCATCACGTTGCCTTCACCAGCGCCGCCGTAAGCCGCTCCAGATGTGATAGCACCTCCGTATGCAGCAGCAGGAGCAAATGCACCACCATAAGCAGAACCAATGGCACCACCGTAAGCACCAAGACCGAGGGAACCACCACATGCAGCAGCAGGAGAGAGACCAGTGCCAAGACCCAGAGTACCACCATAAGCAGAACCTCCACATCCGCATCCGCCACCGCCGAGATATAGGCCAAAGACATTCTGTTCGAAAAAATATAGGTACATTAGATACAGGAAACTTTTTACCTTCTTAAGATATCCCAAGAATACCATTCTGAGGATATAAGTAGTCCACCAGCATCTCATGTAAAGGACTAAATTGTGAGAAAGAGATAAAGAACAGTCAAAATGATATTATGACAATCGAGGGAGAGAGACTGTCGTCATCAACCGTTTTTAATCGAAGAAGTACCTGTCAGCCCAGCTCATGTCATGGTAATTAAGCAAGGGTAGCAAGACATTTCCTCAACATAATTGACTAAACTAGTGGTCCTCATACTACATCAAGGTATATTTCAAATACTTACAAATTGGCATTGTGACAGTAAAGTAACAAAAAAGTATTAATGTAGAAAATCTTGACACGAATAAAGATACAAAAAATTGTAAATCACTTACCTGGACCAAGCAAGCTTGGATGCAGAGCAACAGAACAGTGAAAGTAGACATGTTTGATGTTTGTGGTCAACGAGAAGCTGAAGACTGAATGATGTTGCTACTAGACTAGACCACGTTTATATAGTGCGAAAGCTTCTTATCACAACAACGTGACGATTGTTATATGTTATATTTAAACAAAGCCCCATATTAAATATTTCAAGGTTACATAGCTTACGAAATATATGCAATTTTCTATTTCCCCATAATGCAACTACTGATAAAGGTACGAAAAGTTCTTTCAAAATCCTCAAAATGCTACAACACAACTAGATAAGGCCTAGGTTTCGATATAAATAGTCTATCGATTCTTAGAAAACTCATTCTCAAGTCCACTTCGACATAAACTACAATGTCAGCCAAGGTGGTTCTCATCCTCTGCGCTCAGGCGCTCTTCATCCAGGTGAGAAAAAATCTTCAATATTTTATGCTTTCAACAGGATTCTTATGTATGTTTGCATATCTGGGATCTTTTTAGAGTATTGGAATTCATTATGTAAGCCGACCATTTGATTAGTTCAAAATATTTCTAAATTAAATCAAAAAGGTTGGATTCAAATTTAAAACTCTGGTCTACAGTTCCCCGAAGAGGCCATTCTACTTGACATACTTCTAAATTTATAATAACCATTTAGTTTTTCACACTAAAATTATGTTTAGAATTGCATAAAACAAGTCTGACACATATTACATTACGTGATTGTTAAAATTTTTGTTTCAATGCATCGTCATTGTTGGCTGATAAAGAGATATTTGCTAATATAATAAAAATAAATATAAATAAATATATATATATATTTTGTTTACAGGCTGCTTTCGGTTCATGCCTTGGTCGTGGAGCCATCGCCACTCCTGCTTTTATTGCCCCAGGATGTGCTGGTAATGGTTTGATCGGGAATGGATTGATCGGTAATAGCTATGCTGGTAACTGTGCCAACAATGGTTTGATTGGTGATGTTTTTATTGGTAATGGTTTGATTGGCAATGGGTTGGCTGCTCTAGAGATCATCCCCACCAGTGGCGGTGGACTGCCTGTCTCCAGCGTCTCTGCTTTCGCTCCCAGTGGCCTCTCAGTAGTGTCTGAGAATGTGTTTGAGGGTGCTCTGTCCGTGGCTGGTGAGCTGCCATTCGTGAGTGCTGTGGCTTTGGAGGGAGTTTTGCCAAGTGGCGGTGCAGGCACCGTCAGCTACAGCTGCGGTAACGGTGTTACTGCTATTGAGAGCATCGCTCCTTCTGCTGCTGCCTATGGCGCTGCGGGTGCCTACGGCGCTGCGGGTACTTATGGCGCTGCTGGTGCCTACAGTCTCAGTGCTGGCTATGTACCTAGTGCTGCTGCTTTCGCTCCTGCCGCTCTCGGACTTGGCTATGGAGGCTGCGGCTGTGGATGTGGTGTGTATTAAAAACATAAAAAAAGAATTACTTAGCTGTCCGTTTGTACCGAAGTTTCAATAAACTAATGTGCAAATGATTTTGTTGAATTTACTTATTCCCAGTTTCCCCTTATCTTGAAGTGTGCGGTTTTTGAATTTTGTGTAAAATAAAATTTCCTGAGGCATAAAACAATTTTAATTTTAAAGACTCTTTGGACAATTTCGTTTGCTTATACATAAGTGCAAACAAACGGGATTCAACAAAAAAATCTCAATTCTGATAAAGGTGAATAATATTTCCCATTTGTCCTTAAAAAGGCCACTCTATCGCATTGGGTCGCAGATCTGTAATAGTAGTTGTAGGTAAGATTTGCGTAAATAAATAAATAAATTTGTAAAATGATTAAGAATTATGTCTACTTAAGGTTTGTTGTTATATAACGTGGCCAATTCAGATTTAAACAACTATTGTTTGCCACCATTTTAATTTGGTTTCTTTCAGTTTTAATCAATTTGTCAAGCCTTTTCCCAACTATGTTAGGGTTGGCTTCCAGTCTAACTGGATGCAGCTGAATACTATTATTTTACATGGAGCGACTGCCTATCTGACCTCCACAACCCAGTAACTGGGTAATACGATACCTCTTGGTAAGACTGGTTGTTTGACTTCCAGGCTTTTAAGACATTGAATTCGAAGAAACTTTACCTTTAATCGACCCCCAAACTCACTAGATTCGACTGGACCTGACTTTTTCCTGTAAAGTTATCTAAAGGAACTTGTCGTGGTCAATCTTGGATACTAAGCAGAATATTTGTGTCTCTCTTAGAGGAATAACTACCAAGCAAAGAAGGCAAAAATATGAAAAAATAATCTCGATAAAAACGAATAAGCTGCAAAAGGTGAACATTTGGCAGATGTTATTTCCCATGAAAAATTGCTAAGCCCGAATAATTTATAACACTGGTAAAAAATATGGTACCTAATCTTAATTTACAGCTTTGTATCCATCCGAGTTGGCCATCCTGTATACGGTAACTAGGTACCTATATATGTGCAAAAACAAAAAACAACAAAAAACAGTTATTTTTCAATGTTATAAAACAAACATTTCAAAATGTTAAACAAGAGCTTTTCCTTTATTTTTCTTTTGAGTGATACCAAATTTATCAACACATATCGATCTGGCCAAATATAATTAACTTCTCGACTATTTAAAAAAAATCGATTAGAATGACTCAAGTTTTATAGTTAGTTAGTACCATAGATTTAAGAAAGAAGGAGATATGCAGTTGAAAATGTTTCGAAACTCAATGTCTCCACTTCATCCCCACTAACACGCCACAACTACATATGCAGATTAGTAAACCCAATAGATACGAGGTCGCGCCCACACTTGCAATTTATAAATCAGAACGTACCACACAATCAATTATAAGCCTTATTCCATCAAACACAGCATGCATTTACTATGCAACGTACATCTCACTCACACGAAAACATCGATTGTATTAAACGTAATTTTGGGAGTTCCTGAAAAAATTATAAATAAAAAACGATATACATGTATTAAGATGATTTATAAAAATTTACAGTATACACATACATACTGCTTAGCAAAAAAAAAGTGTAGAATGAGGAAAAAGAGAATAAACAAAACGAAGATTTAAAAAAATGTAAATCAAAAAAATTCAACATTATGAGAAAATCTAAATGAGTATAAAACAAGATTTCACATCGGTCTTCCAACCAGGCTGTAACTGTTAACAAATTGAAGAATTTTAATAGTAATATAAATTCATACGACAATCGACATTATTGTCGATGCCCACGTTGGTGGGCACAAGCACATCAGTAACTCGTCGCATGTTAGAGCGGCCGTACTTCGCGATGCAACCGCTTAAAGAAAGTATCGTTTTGTGATTTTTACATTGCTTGTCCAGCCACTTAGCGACATACTTAGGTAGTGGTTAATAAGCAAAGTATTTATTGCAATAATAGTACAGTCGCTGTGATATATGAAAACAAAAATAATGTAGTAAAGGCAAGAAATATTTAACGAATTGTTGTTTTTCATGATTTTGTGTTGTTCTATGATTTATCAAGTGTCTAGTTTGATTTCGATTTTTACAAGAAATCATTGAACAACACGGCCTTTTGTCACGATCGCATTCGAAAGCGCACTAGTTAGCGGAGACGGCCATTTGCCTGAGACATGAGCATCGTGATCACGACGCGTGGACACAGACACGCCCCCATGCCACTTCTCCTGTTATTTATATTTCTATGGTTAGTACTAACTATTATAATCTGTGAACATCCTTACTTTTTTTTCTAACCAATCTAAGTATGTAACATAAATACTGAACCAACATCTAACGTAACGTTTCGCTAGTAATAATAATTTACTTTATACATATCTATGGGTGATGCTAATTGTGCTAGTTGCTAAAAATTTATCATAGAATACTAAGTTAAATCTTCTATTCAAAAATCGTTCGAATTTACATAACCTATACGTTACGCGTTCTTAGTAGGAGGGCTGATTCCCGTAACCGTGGTTGTAGTCTTGACTAAATACTTTCAGGTCTGTCACTTCGAACAAAACGGTCGCAAAGTAGGTACCGATATTTTCCATTCATAAAATAATATTGAGACTTTATGTTATGGGACGTGCCTTCTTAGAATTGTGCTCAGCAATCAGAACAACAACATAAGTTTCATAACAGCCAGTCATCGGAGATAGCTTGTACTAGGTCAGGAATGTTCAGTGAAAATGAGCACGTCGTATTTTTTTTAACCTAGACAATTAAGTGAAACAAATTAAATGTATAACTTAAAAAAAAAAAAACACATCTAACACGGAAAAGTAAAGATTTGTTGTGCAGATGTAACCACAAGTTAAGTTAATTCTAGACAGAAAGACACGTTTTATGCAATTATGAAACCAAACGCTCTGCTGTATTAATTTATTGTCATTGGTTTCGTTTTTATAAAATGTAATCTATTGGTTTCGGTCAAAATGTAAATCTAAAATGGCGGCTGCGAAGTTTTTTTTTTTATCTTGGGTGCCGTTTTCATAGTTTTCAAGGGTGCTAAAGCCAATAGTGAGGTTCAAATATAAATCAAAAGAGGTGGCTGTGAAAATTTTAAAATTTTTCGATGTTCGTGTTGTTTTCATAGTTTTTGAGGGTGCTAAAGCCGATAGTGAGGTCAAAATGTAAATCCAAGATGGCGGCTTTGAAATTTTTATTTTGTTTTAAATCATACGTGAGAAGGAACTTCGTTCCTGAGGGGGTCGGACCGCACACGTTCTTTTTTCTCATAGAGGGACCAACACTATTTCAAGGTCGAGTGACGTACTTAAATCCCTTGCTACGCTCAGGATTCTACGAAACACTCTCGCCTTAATAATAGTTGTTTGCTCCCTAGGCAAACTGTCTACTATTAAATCAAGACCGGTATATGCCCGATTGATTTCTCATCGGCAAAAATCTCTTTAGGGGATGAATTTTCTTAAATGCTACCTTTTTCTTCACATCCTCGTTCCCTCCTCACTTTTGTTACATATTCAGGAACTCTTGTACAACGTTTCGTTCTTCTACACCCAGCAGTTTAGGTTGTGCGTTGTCTGTCAGTGAATTTGAGATTTTTATTACGAAGATTTGTATTGTATCAAGAAACCGCATTTGTTGTCTTATTTTAGGTGATGTAAGCATTAAGTCAAAGAATCAATTTTATTGTTTGCACAATTCATCATCGTTTATTTTAATTAAGGCGTTAAAAAATATCGCTTCAGTAGTAAACAGGAGATCCGCAGCCGCACGCGCATTGTCCGGAGATAGACACGGCACCAGCAGCGGGCACAGCGCCGCCGAAGGTCACTACACCTATCACGGGGACCTGACCAGCAACAGCGGTGTTACCGGCGACTGGCAGCTCACCAATGACCGCCACGTTGCCTTCACCGGTGCCACCATAAGCAGCTCCGATAGTACCACCGTAAGCACCAAGACCGAGGGAACCACCACATCCAGCAGCTGGAGAGAAACCAGCGCCAAGACCCAGAGTAGGAGCTATGGCAGCCACTTGACCTCCGCAACCGCATCCGTAACCAAACACATTCTGTGAGAACAAAAACATATTAATTATAGAAAATCATCTACAGAATAGCTGTTAAATTCAAAAACATTAGCAATGATGATAAATCTTTTTAATATAATATTTTGGACGATCACTCACCTGGACCAAGCAAGCTTGGATGCAGAGCAACAGAACAGTGAAGGTAGACATGTTTGATGTTTGTTTCTGTTCAACGAGAAGCTGAAGACTCAATGATGTTCCTAGTTCTAGGCCACGTTTATATAGTGCAAAAGTTTCTTATCATAACAACGTGATGTTTGTTCTATGTTATATTGAAACAAAGCCCTACATACTAAATATTTCAAGGTTACATTACTTACAAAATACATGCATTTCTCTATTTACCCATATTGCAACTACTGATAAAGGTACGAAAAGTTCTTTCAAAATCCTCAAATTGCTGCAACACAACTAGATAAGGCCTACGTTTCAGTATAAATAGTCGACCGATTCTTAGAAAACTCATTCTCAAGTCCACTTCGACATAAACTACAATGTCAGCCAAGGTGATCCTCGTCCTCTGCGCTCAGGCGCTCTTCATCCAGGTGAGAAAAAATCTTCAATATTTTATTCTTTCATCAGGATTTTTATTTATGTTTGCATATCTGGGATCTTTTTAGAGTATTGGAATTCATTATGTAAACCGACCATTTAATTAGTTCTAAATATTTCTAAATTAAATAAAAAAGGTTGGATTCAGATTTAAAACTCTAGTCTACAGTTTCCCGAAGAGGCCATTCAACTTGACATTCTTCTAAATTTATAATAACTATTTAGTTTTTCACACTAAAATTATGTTTAGAATTGCATAAAACAAGTCTGACACATATTACATTACGTGATCGTTAAAATTTTTGTTTCAATGCATCGTCATTGTTTGCTGATAAAGAGATATTTGCTAATATATATAAATATATTTTTTGTTTACAGGCTGCTTTCGGTTCATGCCTTGGTCGTGGAGCCATCGCCACTCCTGCTCTAATTGCCCCAGGATGTGCTGGTAATGGTTTGATCGGGAATGGATTGATTGGTAATAGCTATGCTGGTAACTGTGCCAATAATGGTTTGATTGGTGATGTTTTTATTGGTAATGGTATGATTGGCAATGGGTTGGCTGCTCTAGAGATCATTCCCACCAGTGGCGGTGGACTGCCTGTCTCCAGCGTCTCTGCTTTCGCTCCCAGTGGCCTCTCAATAGTGTCTGAAAATGTGTTTGAGGGTGCTCTGTCCATGGCTGGTGAGCTGCCGTTCGTGAGTGCTGTGGCTTTGGAGGGAGTGTTACCAAGTGGCGGTGCTGGCACCATCAGCTACAGCTGCGGTAACGGTGTTACTGCTATTGAGAGCATCGCTCCTTCTGCTGCTGCCTATGGCGCTGCGGGTGCCTACGGTGCTGCGGGTGCTTATGGCGCTGCTGGTGCCTACGGTCTCGGTGCTGGCTATGGACCTGGTGCTGCTGCTTTCGCTCCTGCCGCTCTCGGACTTGGCTATGGAGGCTGCGGCTGTGGATGTGGTGTGTATTAAAAACATAAAAAAAGAATTACTGAGCTGTCCGTTCGTACCGAAGTTTCAATAAACTAATGTGCAAATGATTTTGATGAATTTATTTATTCCCAGTTTCCCCGTATCTTGAAGTGTGAGGTTTTTGAATTTTGTGTAAAATAAAGTTTCCTGAGGCATAAAACAATTTTAATTTTAAAGACTCTCTGAACAATTTCGTTTGTTTATACGTAAGTGCAAACAAACAAGATTCATCAAAAAAAAAAAAATATTATCCAATATTATCCCATTTTTAAAATGAGTAAGAATTATGTCTACCTACATTTATTGTTATTTAACGCGGCCAACTCGTACATATATACAATTTTTTTAGCCACCATTTAGATTTGGTTCCTTTTGCAGTTAGTTTTTCATGTCCTTTAATTGTCTTGTAACTCTTTGATTCAATCAATCTGTCAAACCTTTGCCCAACTATGTTGGGGTTGGCTTCCAGTCCAACTGGATGCAGCTGAATACCAGTCTTTTACATGGAGCGACTGCCTATCTGACCTCCACAACCCAGTAACTGGGTAATACGATACCTCTTGGTAAGACTTCCTGGCTTCTGACGACCCGTAACGACTGTCTAAGGTCCACGAATGACAGCCATGACCAACGAATGAACGTGCTTTCCGAGGCACGGAACTCTTTGAATAATAAACTTATTTCTTAATAATTCATTTGAAATGTAGCAAATTCGTTACTGGCTGTTGATTAGACTAAGCCCACCGCATTAACTTCAGTAACTCTATCCTATAGTAACTAAATGGAACAAAAACAACTTATTGTTTCTGAACAAATCATTGCGACTAGACTGTAACTGGCGATCGCTACCGTGTCGAGAATTTTTGTTTTTTTTCGTCAAATGAATGAATTGCGCCTAAAAAACACATGGTTCCTACGGAAATAAGATGGAGCCACAAGCCATGCAATGCAGCACGAAATACAACCAGAATATTGAAAACAATTTTTTCAAGACATTAAATTCGAAGAAACTTTACCTTTAATCGACATATTATATATAGCAGAATATTTGTGTCTCTGTTAGAGGAATAACTAGGTACCTAACAAACTAGGCAAAAATATGAAAACGATCGCTTTTTTAAGCTGCAAAAAGGTGAAGTTTTGGCAAATGTTATTTCCCATGAAAAATTGCTAAGCCTGAATAATTTATAACTATGGTAAATAATATGGAACCTCATCTTAATTTATAGCATTGTATACATCCGAGTTGGCCACCCTGTATATGATACCTACTACTACCTATGTATGTGCAGGGTTGGAAAAAAACTGTTTTTTTTTTATTTTATAAAACAAACAGTTCAAAATGTATATCTTGGGTGCCGTTTTCATAGTTTTCAAAGGTGCTAAAGCCAATAGTGAGGTTCAAATATAAATCAAAAGAGGTGGCTGTGAAAATTTTAAAATTTTTCGATGTTCGTGTTGTTTTCATAGTTTTTGAGGGTGCTAAAGCCGATAGTGAGGTCAAAATGTAAATCCAAGATGGCGGCTTTTAAATTTTTATTTTGTATTAAATCATACGTGAGAAGGATCTTCGTTCCTGAGGGGGTCGGACCGCACACGTTCTTTTTTCTCATAGAGGGAGCAACACTATTTCTAGGTTGAGTGACGTACTTAAATCCCTTGCTACGCTCAGGATTCTACGAAACACTCTCGCCTTAAAAATAGTTGTTTGCTCCCTAGGCAAACTGTCTACTATTAAATCAAGACCGGTATATGCCCGATTGATTTCTCATCGGCAAAAATCTCTTTAGGGGATGAATTTTCTTAAATGCTACCTTTTTCTTCACATCCTCGTTCCCTCCTCACTTTTGTTACATATTCAGGAACTCTTGTACAACGTTTCGTTCTTCTACACCCAGCAGTGTAGGTTGTGCGTTGTCTGTCAGTGAATTTGAGATTTTTATTACGAAGATTTGTATTGTATCAAGAAACCGCATTTCTTGTCTTATTTTAGGTGATGTAAGCATTAAGTCAAAGAATCAATTTTATTGTTTGCACAATTCATCATAGTTTATTTTAATTAAGGCGTTAAAAAATATCGCTTCAGTAGTAAACAGGAGATCCGCAGCCGCACGCGCATTGTCCGGAGATAGACACGGCACCAGCAGCCGGCACAGCGCCGCCGAAGGTCACTACACCTATCACGGGGACCTGACCAGCAACAGCGGTGTTACCGGCGACTGGCAGCTCACCAATGACCGCCACGTTGCCTTCACCGGTGCCACCATAAGCAGCTCCAGGAGCGATACCACCTCCGTATACAGCTGCAGGAGCAAGTGCGCCACCATAAGCAGATCCGATAGCACCACCGTAAGCACCAAGACCGAGGGAACCACCACATCCAGCAGCTGGAGAGAAACCAGCGCCAAGACCCAGAGCAGGAGCTATGGCAGCCACTTGACCTCCGCAACCGCATCCGTAACCAAACACATTCTGTGAGAACAAAAACATATTAATTATAGAAAATCATCTACAGAATAGCTATTAAATTCAAAAACATTAGCAATGATGATAAATCTTTTTAATATAATATTTTGGACGATCACTCACCTGGACCAAGCAAGCTTGGATGCAGAGCAACAGAACAGTGAATGTAGACATGATTGATGTTTGTTTGTGTTCAACGAGAAGCTGAAGACTGAATGATGTTCCTAGTTCTAGGCCACGTTTATATAGTGCAAAAGTTTCTTATCATAACAACGTGATGTTTGTTCTATGTTATATTGAAACAAAGCCCTACATACTAAATATTTCAAGGTTACATCACTTACAAAATACATGCATTTCTCTATTTACCCATATTGCAACTACGGATAAAGGTACGAAAAATTCTTTCAAAATCCTCAAATTGCTGCAACACAACTAGATAAGGCCTACGTTTCAGTATAAATAGTCGACCGATTCTTAGAAAACTCATTCTTAAGTCCACTTCGACATAAACTACAATGTCAGCCAAGGTTATCCTCGTCCTCTGCGCTCAGGCGCTCTTCATCCAGGTGAGAAAAAATCTTCAATATTTTATTCTTTCATCAGGATTTTTATTTATGTTGGCATATCTGGGATCTTTTTAGAGTATTGGAATTCATTATGTAAACCGACCATTTGATTAGTTCTAAATATTTCTAAATTAAATAAAAAAGGTTGGATTCAGATATAAAACTCTAGTCTACAGTTTCCCGAAGAGGCCATTCAACTTGACATTCTTCTAAATTTATAAGAACGATTTAGTTTTTCACACTAAAATTATGTTTAGAATTGCATAAAACAAGTCTGACACATATTACATTACGTGATCGTTAAAATTTTTGTTTCAATGCATCGTCATTGTTTGCTGATAAAGAGATATTTGCTAATATATATAAATATATTTTTTGTTTACAGGCTGCTTTCGGTTCATGCCTTGGTCGTGGAGCCATCGCCACTCCTGCTCTAATTGCCCCAGGATGTGCTGGTAATGGTTTGATCGGGAATGGATTGATTGGTAATAGCTATGCTGGTAACTGTGCCAATAATGGTTTGATTGGTGATGTTTTTATTGGTAATGGTATGATTGGCAATGGGTTGGCTGCTCTAGAGATCATCCCCACCAGTGGCGGTGGACTGCCTGTCTCCAGCGTCTCTGCTTTCGCTCCCAGTGGCCTCTCAGTAGTGTCTGAGAATGTGTTTGAGGGTGCTCTGTCCATGGCTGGTGAGCTGCCGTTCGTGAGTGCTGTGGCTTTGGAGGGAGTGTTACCAAGTGGCGGTGCTGGCACCATCAGCTACAGCTGCGGTAACGGTGTTACTGCTATTGAGAGCATCGCTCCTTCTGCTGCTGCCTATGACGCTGCGGGTGCTTATGGCGCTGCTGGTGCCTACGGTCTCGGTGCTGGCTATGGACCTGGTGCTGCTGCTTTCGCTCCTGCCGCTCTCGGACTTGGCTATGGAGGCTGCGGCTGTGGATGTGGTGTGTATTAAAAACATAAAAAAAGAATTACTGAGCTGTCCGTTCGTACCGAAGTTTCAATAAACTAATGTGCAAATGATTTTGATGAATTTATTTATTCCCAGTTTCTTTACTTTATACATATCTATGGGTGATGCTAATTGTGCTAGTTGCTAAAAAATTATCATAGAATACTAAGTTAAATTTTCTATTCAAAAATCGTTCGAATTTACATAACCTGTACGTTACGCATTCTTAGTAAGGAGGGCTGATTCCCGTAAGCGTGGTTGTAGTCTTGACTGAATACTTTCAGGTTTGTCACTTCGAACAAAACGGTCGTAATGTAGGTACCGATAATTTCCATTCATAAAATAATATTGAGACTTTATGTTATGGCACGTGCCTTCTTAGAATTGTGCTCAGCAATCAGAACAACAACATAAGTTTCATAACAGCCAGTCATCGGAGATAGCTTGTACTAGGTCAGGAATGTTCAGTGAAAATGAGCACGTCGTATTTTTTTTAACTACCTATATCTACTTAGGATTTTTTTTATTTTTTTTATTGGAAGATAAAACCTAGAAAATTAAGTGAAACAAATTAAATTTATAACTTTAGAAAAAAAATAAAAAAACATATCTAACACGGAAAAGTAAAGATTTGTTGTGCAGATGTAACCACAAGTTAAGTAAATTCTAGACAGAAAGACACGTTTTATGCAATTATGAAACCAAACGCTCTGCTGTATTAATTTATTGTCATTGGTTTCGTTTTTATAAAATGTAATCTATTGGTTTCGGTCAAAATGTAAATCTAAAATGGCGGCTGCGAAGTTTTTTTTTTTATCTTGGGTGCCGTTTTCATAGTTTTCAAGGGTGCTAAAGCCAATAGTGAGGTTCAAATATAAATCAAAAGAGGTGGCTGTGAAAATTTTAAAATTTTTCGATGTTCGTGTTGTTTTCATAGTTTTTGAGGGTGCTAAAGCCGATAGTGAGGTCAAAATGTAAATCCAAGATGGCGGCTTTGAAATTTTTAATTTGGTTTAAATCATACGTGAGAAGGAACTTCGTTCCTGAGGGGGTCGGACCGCACACGTTCTTTTTTCTCATAGAGGGACCAACACTATTTCTAGGTCGAGTGACGTACTTAAATCCCTTGCTACGCTCAGGATTCTACGAAATACTCTCGCCATAAAAATAGTTGTTTGCTCCCTAGGCAAACTGTCTACTATTAAATCAAGACCGGTATATGCCCGATTGATTTCTCATCGGCAAAAATCTCTTTAGGGGATGAATTTTCTTAAATGCTACCTTTTTCTTCACATCCTCGTTCCTTCCTCACTTTTGTTACATATTCAGGAACTCTTGTACAACGTTTCGTTCTTCTACACCCAGCAGTGTAGGTTGTGCGTTGTCTGTCAGTGAATTTGAGATTTTTATTACGAAGATTTGTATTGTATCAAGAAACCGCATTTGTTGTCTTATTTTAGGTGATGTAAGCATTAAGTCAAAGAATCAATTTTATTGTTTGCACAATTCATCATCGTTTATTTTAATTAAGGCGTTAAAAAATATCGCTTTAGTAGTAAACAGGAGATCCGCAGCCGCACGCGCATTGTCCGGAGATAGACACGGCACCAGCAGCGGGCACAGCGCCGCCGAAGGTCACTACACCTATCACGGGGACCTGACCAGCAACAGCGGTGTTACCGGTGACTGGCAGCTCACCAATGACCACCACGTTGCCTTCACCGGTGCCACCATAAGCAGCTCCGATAGTACCACCGTAAGCACCAAGACCGAGGGAACCACCACATCCAGCAGCTGGAGAGAAACCAGCGCCAAGACCCAGAGTAGGAGCTATGGCAGCCACTTGACCTCCGCAACCGCATCCGTAACCAAACACATTCTGTGAGAACAAAAACATATTAATTATAGAAAATCATCTACAGAATAGCTGTTAAATTCAAAAACATTAGCAATGATGATAAATCTTTTTAATATAATATTTTGGACGATCACTCACCTGGACCAAGCAAGCTTGGATGCAGAGCAACAGAACAGTGAATGTAGACATGATTGATGTTTGTTTGTGTTCAACGAGAAGCTGAAGACTGAATGATGTTCCTAGTTCTAGGCCACGTTTATATAGTGCAAAAGTTTCTTATCATAACAACGTGATGTGTGTTATGTTGAAACAAAGCCCTACATACTAAATATTTCAAGGTTACATCACTTACAAAATACATGCATTTCTCTATTTACCCATATTGCAACTACTGATAAAGGTACGAAAAGTTCTTTCAAAATCCTCAAATTGCTGCAACACAACTAGATAAGGCCTACGTTTCAGTATAAATAGTCGACCGATTCTTAGAAAACTCATTCTCAAGTCCACTTCGACATAAACTACAATGTCAGCCAAGGTGATCCTCGTCCTCTGCGCTCAGGCGCTCTTCATCCAGGTGAGAAAAAATCTTCAATATTTTATTCTTTCATCAGGATTTTTATTTATGTTTGCATATCTGGGATCTTTTTAGAGTATTGGAATTCATTATGTAAACCGACCATTTAATTAGTTCTAAATATTTCTAAATTAAATAAAAAAGGTTGGATTCAGATTTAAAACTCTAGTCTACAGTTTCCCGAAGAGGCCATTCAACTTGACATTCTTCTAAATTTATAATAACTATTTAGTTTTTCACACTAAAATTATGTTTAGAATTGCATAAAACAAGTCTGACACACATTACATTACGTGATCGTTAAAATTTTTGTTTCAATGCATCGTCATTGTTTGCTGATAAAGAGATATTTGCTAATATATATAAATATATTTTTTGTTTACAGGCTGCTTTCGGTTCATGCCTTGGTCGTGGAGCCATCGCCACTCCTGCTCTAATTGCCCCAGGATGTGCTGGTAATGGTTTGATCGGGAATGGATTGATTGGTAATAGCTATGCTGGTAACTGTGCCAATAATGGTTTGATTGGTGATGTTTTTATTGGTAATGGTATGATTGGCAATGGGTTGGCTGCTCTAGAGATCATCCCCACCAGTGGCGGTGGACTGCCTGTCTCCAGCGTCTCTGCTTTCGCTCCCAGTGGCCTCTCAGTAGTGTCTGAGAATGTGTTTGAGGGTGCTCTGTCCATGGCTGGTGAGCTGCCGTTCGTGAGTGCTGTGGCTTTGGAGGGAGTGTTACCAAGTGGCGGTGCTGGCACCATCAGCTACAGCTGCGGTAACGGTGTTACTGCTATTGAGAGCATCGCTCCTTCTGCTGCTGCCTATGGCGCTGCGGGTGCTTATGGCGCTGCTGGTGCCTACGGTCTCGGTGCTGGCTATGGACCTGGTGCTGCTGCTTTCGCTCCTGCCGCTCTCGGACTTGGCTATGGAGGCTGCGGCTGTGGATGTGGTGTGTATTAAAAACATAAAAAAAGAATTACTGAGCTGTCCGTTCGTACCGAAGTTTCAATAAACTAATGTGCAAATGATTTTGATGAATTTATTTATTCCCAGTTTCCCCGTATCTTGAAGTGTGAGGTTTTTGAATTTTGTGTAAAATAAAGTTTCCTGAGGCATAAAACAATTTTAATTTTAAAGACTCTCTGAACAATTTCGTTTGTTTATACGTAAGTGCAAACAAACGAGATTCATCAAAAAAATAAATATATTATCCAATATTTCCCATTTTTAAAATGAGTAAGAATTATGTCTACCTACATTTATTGTTATTTAACGCGGCCAACTCGTACATATATACAATTTTTTTAGCCACCATTTAGATTTGGTTCCTTTTGCAGTTAGTTTTTCATGTCCTTTAATTGTCTTGTAACTCTTTGATTCAATCAATCTGTCAAACCTTTGCCCAACTATGTTGGGGTTGGCTTCCAGTCCAACTGGATGCAGCTGAATACCAGTCTTTTACATGGAGCGACTGCCTATCTGACCTCCACAACCAAGTAACTGGGTAATACGATACCTCTTGGTAAGACTTCCAGGCTTCTGACGACCCGTAACGACTCTCTAAGATCCACGAATGACAGCCGGGACCAACGAATTTACGTGCTTTCCGAGGCACGGAACTCTTTGAATAATAAACTTATTTCTTAATAATTCATTTGAAATGTAGCAAATTCGTTACTGGCTGTTGATTAGACTAAGCCCACCGCATTAACTTCAGTAACTCTATCCAATAGTAACTAAATGGAACGAAAACAACTTATTGCTTCTGAACAAATCATTACGACTAGACTGTAACTGGCGATCGCTACCGTGTCGAGAATTTTTGTTTTTTTTCGTCAAATGAATGAATTGGGCCTAAAAAACACATGGTTCCTACGGAAATAAGATGAAGCCACAAGCCATGCAGCAGGAAATACAACCAGAATATTGAAAACAATTTTTTCAAGACATTAAATTCGAAGAAACTTTACCTTTAATCGACATATTATATATAGCAGAATATTTGTGTCTCTGTTAGAGGAATAACTAGGTACCTAACAAACTAGGCAAAAATATGAAAACGATCGCTTTTTTAAGCTGCAAAAAGGTAAAGTTTTGGCAAATGTTATTTCCCATGAAAAATTGCTAAGCCTGAATAATTTATAACTATGGTAAAAAATATGGTACCTCATCTTAATTTATAGCATTGTATACATCCGAGTTGGCCACCCTGTATATGATACCTACTACTACCTATGTATGTGCAGGGTTGGAAAAAAACTGTTTTTTATTTTATTTTATAAAACAAACAGTTCAAAATGTATTAAACAAGAGCTTTTATTTTTTTTCTTTTGAGCGATTTATCAAATTTATCAACACAAATCGATCAGGCCTACTATACTTAATTTCAAGACTATTTAAAAAAAATCGATCAGAATGACATAGAAGTTATAGTTAGTACTGTAGATTTAAGAAAGAAGGAGATATGCCCGGGAGTTGAAAATGTTTCGAAACCCAATGTGGAAACATCGTCCCCACTAACACGCCACAACTACACAATGCAGATTATTAAACCTAATAGATACGAGGTCGCGCTCACACTTGCAATTTATAAATCAGAACGTACTACATAATCAATTATAAACCTTATCCCGTTAAACACAGCGTGCATTTACCATGCACCGTACAACTCACTCACACGAAAACATTGATCGCTGTTGTTCTGCTGTGCAAAAGCCATTTATTTTACATATACGCTAGTGATTGACTAAATCGGAAAATTATCGATTCTTCCATTTATTATTGTATTAAACGTAATTTTGGGAGTTCATGAAAAAATTATAAATAAAAAACGATATACATGTATTAAGATGATTTATAAAAATTAACAGTATACACATACATACAGCTTAGCAAAAAAAAAGTGTAGAATGAGGAAAAAGAGAATAAACAAAACGTAGATTTAAAAAAATGTAAATCAAAAAATTTCAACATTATGAGAAAATCTAAATGAGTGTAAAACAAGATTTCACATCGGTCTTCCAACCAGGCTGTAACTGTTAACAAATTGAAGAATTTTAATAGTAATATAAATTCATACGACAATCGACATTATTGTCGATGCCCACGTTGGTGGGCACAA
Organism: Agrochola lota; assembly: GCA_947364205.1. Classification (NCBI taxonomy): domain Eukaryota; kingdom Metazoa; phylum Arthropoda; class Insecta; order Lepidoptera; family Noctuidae; genus Agrochola; species Agrochola lota. The sequence goes on along the minus strand of OX376245.1, from coordinate 10,090,632 downwards.
GCACATCAGTAACTCGTCGCATGTTAGAGCGGCCGTACTTTGCAATGCAACCGCTTAAAGAAAGTATCGTTTTGTGATTTTTACATTGCTTGTCCAGCCACTTAGCGACATACTTAGGTAGTGGTTAATAAGCAAAGTATTTATTGCAATAATAGTACAGTCGCTGTGATATATGAAAACAAAAATAATTTAGTAAAGGCAAGAAATATTTAACGAATTGTTGTTTTTCATGATTATCAACACAAATATAGTAAAATACTTGTGCTGATTTATGACAAGTGGTTTTATGATCGATCAAGTTTCTAGTTCGGCTTCGATTTTTACAAGAAATCACTGAACAACACGGCCTTTTGTCACGATTGCATTCGAAAGAGCACTAGTTAGCGGAGCCGGCCATTTGCCTGAGACATGAGCATCGTGATCACGACGCGCGGACGCCGACACGCCCCCATGCCACTTCTCCTGTTATTTATATTTCTATGGTTAGTACTAACTATTATAATCTGTGAACATCCTTACTTTTTTTTCTAACCAATCTAAGTATGTAATATAAATACTGAACCAACATCTAACGTTACGTTTCGCTAGTAATAATAATTTACTTTATACATATCTATCGGTGATGCTAATTGTGCTAGTTGCTAAAAATTTATCATAGAATACTAAGTTAAATTTTCTGTTCAAAAATCGTTCGAATTTACATAACCTATACGTTACGCGTTCTTAGTAGGAGGGCTGATTCCCGTAACCGTGGTTGTAGTCTTGACTAAATACTTTCAGGTCTGTCACTTCAAACAAAACGGTCGCAAAGTAGGTACCGATAATTTCCATTCATAAAATAATATTGAGACTTTATGTTATGGCACGTGCCTTCTTAGAATTGTGCTCAGCAATCAGAACAACAACATAAGTTTCATAACAGCCAGTCATCGGAGATAGCTTGTACTAGGTCAGGAATGTTCAGTGAAAATGAGCACGTCGTATTTTTTTTAACTACCTATATCTACTTAGGATTTTTTTTATTTTTTTTATTGGAAGATAAAACCTAGACAATTAAGTGAAACAAATTAAATGTATAACTTTAGAAAAAAAATAAAAAAACATATCTAACACGGAAAAGTAAAGATTTGTTGGGCAGATGTAACCACAAGTTAAGTTAATTCTAGACAGAAAGACACGTTTTATGAAATTATGAAACCAAACGCTCTGCTGTATTAATTTATTGTCATTGGTTTCGTTTTTATAAAATGGAATCTATTGGTTTCGGTCAAAATGTAAATCTAAAATGGCGGCTGCGAAGTTTTTTTTTTTTATCTTGGGTGCCGTTTTCATAGTTTTCAAAGGTGCTAAAGCCAATAGTGAGGTTCAAATATAAATCAAAAGAGGTGGCTGTGAAAATTTTAAAATTTTTCGATGTTCGTGTTGTTTTCATAGTTTTTGAGGGTGCTAAAGCCGATAGTGAGGTCAAAATGTAAATCCAAGATGGCGGCTTTGAAATTTTTATTTTGTATTAAATCATACGTGAGAAGGATCTTCGTTCCTGAGGGAGTCGGACCGCACACGTTCTTTTTTCTCATAGAGGGAGCAACACTATTTCTAGGTCGAGTGACGTACTTAAATCCCTTGCTACGCTCAGGATTCTACGAAACACTCTCGCCTTAAAAATAGTTGTTTGCTCCCTAGGCAAACTGTCTACTATTAAATCAAGACCGGTATATGCCCGATTGATTTCTCATCGGCAAAAATCTCTTTAGGGGATGAATTTTTTTCTTCTACACCCAACAGTTTAGGTTGTGCGTTGTCTGTCAGTGAATTTGAGATTTTTATTACGAAGATTTGTATTGTATCAAGAAACCGCATTTGTTGTCTTATTTTAGGTGATGTAAGCATTAAGTCAAAGAATCAATTTTATTGTTTGCACAATTCATCATCGTTTATTTTAATTAAGGCGTTAAAAAATATTGCTTCAGTAGTAAACAGGAGATCCGCAGCCGCACGCGCATTGTCCGGAGATAGACACGGCACCAGCAGCGGGCACAGCGCCGCCGAAGGTCACTACACCTATGACGGGGACCTGACCAGCAACAGCGGTGTTACCGGCGACTGGCAGCTCACCAATGACCGCCACGTTGCCTTCACCGGTGCCACCATAAGCAGCTCCAGGAGCGATAGCACCTCCGTATACAGCAGCAGGAGCAAGTGCGCCACCATAAGCAGATCCGATAGCACCACCGTAAGCACCAAGACCGAGGGAACCACCACATCCAGCAGCTGGAGAGAAACCAGCGCCAAGACCCAGAGCAGGAGCTATGGCAGCTACTTGACCTCCGCAACCGCATCCGTAACCAAACACATTCTGTGAGAACAAAAACATATTAATTATAGAAAATCATCTACAGAATAGCTATTAAATTCAAAAACATTAGCAATGATGAGAAATCTTTTTAATATAATATTTTGGACGATCACTCACCTGGAACAAGCAAGCTTGGATGCAGAGCAACAGAACAGTGAATGTAGACATGATTGATGTTTGTTTGTGTTCAACGAGAAGCTGAAGACTGAATGATGTTCCTACTTCTAGACCACGATTATATAGTGCAAAAGTTTCTTATCATAACAACGTGATGTTTGTTCTATGTTATATTGAAACAAAGCCCTACATACTAAATATTTCAAGGTTACATCACTTACAAAATACATGCATTTCTCTATTTACCCATATTGCAACTACTGATAAAGGTACGAAAAATTCTTTCAAAATCCTCAAATTGCTGCAACACAACTAGATAAGGCCTACGTTTCAGTATAAATAGTCGACCGATTCTTAGAAAACTCATTCTCAAGTCCACTTCGACACAAACTACAATGTCAGCCAAGGTGATCCTCGTCCTCTGCGCTCAGGCGCTCTTCATCCAGGTGAGAAAAAATCTTCAATATTTTATTCTTTCATCAGGATTTTTATTTATGTTTGCATATCTGGGATCTTTTTAGAGTATTGGAATTCATTATGTAAACCGACCATTTGATTAGTTCTAAATATTTCTAAATTAAATAAAAAAGGTTGGATTCAGATATAAAACTCTAGTCTACAGTTTCCCGAAGAGGCCATTCAACTTGACATTCTTCTAAATTTATAAGAACGATTTAGTTTTTCACACTAAAATTATGTTTAGAATTGCATAAAACAAGTCTGACACATATTACATTACGTGATCGTTAAAATTTTTGTTTCAATGCATCGTCATTGTTTGCTGATAAAGAGATATTTGCTAATATATATAAATATATTTTTTGTTTGCAGGCTTCTTTCGGTTCATGCCTTGGTCGTGGAGCCATCGCCACTCCTGCTCTAATTGCCCCAGGATGTGCTGGTAATGGTTTGATCGGGAATGGATTGATTGGTAATAGCTATGCTGGTAACTGTGCCAATAATGGTTTGATTGGTGATGTTTTTATTGGTAATGGTATGATTGGCAATGGGTTGGCTGCTCTAGAGATCATCCCCACAAGTGGCGGTGGACTGCCTGTCTCCAGCGTCTCTGCTTTCGCTCCCAGTGGCCTCTCAGTAGTGTCTGAGAATGTGTTTGAGGGTGCTCTGTCCATGGCTGGTGAGCTGCCGTTCGTGAGTGCTGTGGCTTTGGAGGGAGTGTTACCAAGTGGCGGTGCTGGCACCATCAGCTACAGCTGTGGTAACGGTGTTACTGCTATTGAAAGCATCGCTCCTTCTGCTGCTGCCTATGGCGCTGCGGGTGCTTATGGCGCTGCTGGTGCCTACGGTCTCGGTGCTGGCTATGGACCTGGTGCTGCTGCTTTCGCTCCTGCCGCTCTCGGACTTGGCTATGGAGGCTGCGGCTGTGGATGTGGTGTGTATTAAAAACATAAAAAAATAATTACTGAGCTGTCCGTTCGTACCGAAGTTTCAATAAACTAATGTGCAAATGATTTTGATGAATTTATTTATTCCCAGTTTCCCCGTATCTTGAAGTGTGAGGTTTTTGAATTTTGTGTAAAATAAAGTTTCCTGAGGCATAAAACAATTTTAATTTTAAAGACTCTCTGAACAATTTCGTTTGTTTATAAGTAAGTGCAAACAAACGAGCTTCATAAAAAAAAAAAAAAATATTATCCAATATTTCCCATTTTTAAAATGAGTAAGAATTATGTCTACCTACATTTATTGTTATTTAACGCGGCCAACTCGTACATATATACAATTTTTTTAGCCACCATTTAGATTTGGTTCCTTTTGCAGTTAGTTTTTCATGTCCTTTAATTGTCTTGTAACTCTTTGATTCAATCAATCTGTCAAACCTTTGCCCAACTATGTTGGGGTTGGCTTCCAGTCCAACTGGATGCAGCTGAATACCAGTATTTTACATGGAGCGACTGCCTATCTGACTTCCACAACCCAGTAACTGGGTAATACGATACCTCTTGGTAAGACTTCCAGGCTTCTGACGACCCGTAACGACTGTCCATGAATCCATCCAAATCCAATTGAATCTATCCATGAATGACAGCCAGGACCAACGAATTAACGTGCTTTCCGAGGCACGGAACTCTTTGAATAATAAACTTATTTCTTAATAATTCATTTGAAATGTAGCAAATTCGTTACTGGCTGTTGATTAGACCAAGCCCACCGCATTAACTTCAGTAACTCTATCCTATAGTAACTAAATGTAACGAAAACAACTTATTGTTTCTGAACAAATCATTGCGACTAGACTGTAACTGGCGATCGCTACCGTGTCGAGATTTTTTGTTTTTTTCGTCAAATGAATGAATTGGGCCTAAAAAACACATGGTTCCTACGGAAATAAGATGGAGCCACAAGCCATGCAGCACGAAATACAACCAGAATATTGAAAACAATTTTTTCAAGACATTAAATTCAAAGAAACTTTACCTTTAATCGACCCCCAAACTCACTAGATTCGACTGGACCTGACTTTTTCCTGAAGAGTTATCTAAAGGAACTTGTCGTGGTCAATCTTGAATGCTAAGTAGAATATTTGTGTCTCTGTTAGAGGAATAACTAGGTACCTAACAAACAAGGCAAAAATATGAAAAAAAAAATCTCGATAAAAACGATCGCTTTTTTAAGCTGCAAAAAGGTGAAGTTTTGGCAAAACGTCGTTGATAGTACAATACCGCGTAACTAACATTGTTCAAAACCGCGAATGTACAAAATAAGCAAAAATGAGATTTCGCGGCTGTAGGTAACTGACTGTGATTGACGTCGAACCATATGACAATTTTTTTAATCTATCAATAGGAAGACGAGTCTATTAAAAATAATAATACCGCGGATCTTTCGAAGAACAAAGTTAAAACACGAAAACCGCGTATCCGCACGAATTCGTATTAAAATATGTGCAGTATAGGTGACACTTTCCATACAATGTCATTTAACCACACCACATGGTCTTTAAAGATTATAGCGCTAAAAAGTACCAAACATACGACTCGATAAGACCTGGACGAAGGGTTGGTGATGGCTGTGTTGTTGATCTGCGCGTGTTTAAAGTACAGCCCTAATGGAACAATCGAATACAATTCATCTTTATTCAGCGTTCCTCTTCTTTATTCATTGAAAGTACATATTCAGGAAACAAAATATGAACACTTGCAACAACTGAAAAGTGTCATACCCCGTGATTGTCATGCATTTTATGATACGTAATTTGATTGACGTCTATAGAGACATTGTGATTTTAGCAATGTTTGTTTTTGTGGGGCATGAAATGACATAGAAGTTATAGTTAGTACTGTAGATTTAAGAAAGAAGGAGATATGCCCGGGAGTTGAAAATGTTTCGAAACCCAATGTGGAAACATCGTCCCCACTAACACGCCACAACTACACAATGTAGATTATTAAACCCAATAGATACGAGGTCGCGCTCACACTAGCAATTTATAAATCAGAACGTACTACATAATCAATTATAAACCTTATCCCGTCAAACACAGCGTGCATTTACCATGCACCGTACAACTCACTCACACCCTGTGCAAAACCCATTTATTTTACATATACGCTAGTGATGGACTAAACCGGAAAGTTATCGATTCTTCCATTTATTATTGTATTAAATGTAATTTTGGGAGTTCCTGAAAAAATTGTAAATAAAAAACGATGTAAGTACATATAATAAGATGATTTATAAAAAAATAACAGTATACACATACATACAGCTTGGCAAAAAAAAAGTGTAGAATGAGGAAAAAGAGAATACACAATACGTAGTAAAAAAAAAAAAGTACATCAAAAAATTTCAACATTATGAGAAAATCCAAATGAGTGTAAAACAAGATTTCACATCGGTCTTCCAACCAGGCTCAATTTGTTAACTGTTAACAAATTGAAGAATTTTAATAGAAATATAAATTCATACGACAATCGACATTATTGTCGATAGCCCACATTAGTTGGCACAAGCACATCAGTAACTCGTCGCAAGTTAGAGCGGCCGTACTACGCGATGCAACCGCTTAAAGAAAGTATAGTTTTGTGATTTTTACATTGCTTATCCAGACACTTAGCGACATCCGGGGTGTAACTCCGCTGCCGCGAGAAATCACAAAACGTGAGAGTGTGCGATTGTCGCAACCCAGCGCTGGGCACGCCACAATTGCGGCGATAAGTCCCCTCTTTGAGGAGTGGCTTGAGAGGCGCCATGGCGTCCTCACCTTCCGCCTGACGCAGGTCCTCACCGGACACGGTTGTTTCGGGAGGTTCCTGTTCCGCGTAAGGCGGGAGGAAACGCCCGGGTGTCACCACTGTGTGGATCGCCCGGAGGACACGGTGGAGCATACGGTGGAGGTCTGCCCGGCTTGGGCGGAGCACCGCCGTGTCCTCACGGAGGCGATCGGCGGCGGTGATCTCTCGCGTCCGGCCCTGGTTCAGGCCATGGTTCGGAGCGAGAGTGCATGGGAGGCCGTCACCTCCTTCTGCGAAGCAGTTATGCTCGCGAAGGAGGAGGCGGAGCGCGCGAGGGAGATGCAAGCTGCACGCCCTCGCGGCCCTAGTCGCCGCAGGAGACGCCCCGGGCGTCGGGAGTCCAGAGCCGACTTCCGGCCACCGTAGGCGCGGGCTTGCGGACGGTGAGCAATGGGCAGCTCGCCGTCCGATAAGGACCAGGCCCGTGTCGACGGCGCGTTGTGTTCCACGCGCGCCTCAAAGAGATGTCAGCACCAACCGACGGGGTCGAAAGACCAATGCCTGCTGGGGTTGCGGGTTTGTCCGAAAGGGATAACGCGGCCCCGGCACACAGGCAACGGAAGGAACACGGGTGGGTTTTAGTCAGTAAAAGTCTGACACACCCTCTCGCTCTGCCCAGAGCGGGAGAAGTCATTTGATGATTTCCCATCCAAAAAAAAAAAAAAAAAGAGACACTTAGCGACATACTTAGGTAGTGGTTAAGAAGCATTGTATTAAGTTAATGCTAGACAGAAAGACACGTTTTATGAAATGATGAAACCAAACGCTTTGCTTTATTAATTTATTGTCATTGGTTTCGTTTTTATAAAATGGAATGTATTGGTTTCGGTCAAATTGTAAAAAAATGGCGGCTGCGAAGTATTTTTTTATCATGGGTCCCGTTTTCATAGTTTTCGAGGGTGCTAAAGCCAATAGTGAGGTTCAAATATAAATCGAAAGAGGCAGCTGTGAAAATTTTAAAATGTTTCGTCGTTCGTGTTATTTTCATAGTTTTTGAGGCTGGTTGTCTGGATTGGTTTTTGAGGTTTTTGGTTTTTGCTAAAGCCGATAGTGAGGTCAAAATGTAAATCCAAGATGGCGGCTATGAAATTTTTATTTTGTTTTAAATCATACGTGAGAAGGAACTTCGTTCCTGAGGGGGTCGGACCGCACACGTTCTTTTTTCTCATAGAGGGAGCAACACTATTTCAAGGTCGAGTGACGTACTTAAATCCCTTGCTACGCTCAGGATTCTACGAAACACTCTCGCCTTAATAATAGTTGTTTGCTCCCTAGGCAAACTGTCTACTATTAAATCAAGACCGGTATATGCCCGATTGATTTCTCATCGGCAAAAATCTCTTTAGGGGATGAATTTTCTTAAATGCTACCTTTTTCTTCACATCCTCGTTCCCTCCTCACTTTTGTTACATATTCAGGAACTCTTGTACAACAATTCGTTCTTCTACACCCAGCAGTTTAGGTTGTGCATTGTCTGTCAGTGAATTTGAGATTTTTATTACGAAGATTTATATTGTATCAAGAAACCGCATTTGTTGTCTTATTTTAGGTGATGTAAGCATTAAGTCAAAGAATCAATTTTATTATTTGCACAATTCATCATCGTTTATTTTAATTAAGGCGTTAAAAAATATCGCTTCAGTAGTAAACAGGAGATCCGCAGCCGCACGCGCATTGTCCGGAGATAGACACGGCACCAGCAGCGGGCACAGCGCCGCCGAAGGTCACTACACCTATGACGGGGACCTGACCAGCAACAGCGGTGTTACCGGCGACTGGCAGCTCACCAATGACCGCCACGTTGCCTTCACCGGTGCCACCATAAGCAGCTCCGATAGCACCACCGTAAGCACCAAGACCGAGGGAACCACCACATCCAGTAGCTGGAGAGAAACCAGCGCCAAGACCCAGAGCAGGAGCTATGGCAGCCACTTGACCTCCGCAACCGCATCCGTAACCAAACACATTCTGTGAGAACAAAAACATATTAATTATAGAAAATCATCTACAGAATAGCTATTAAATTCAAAAACATTAGCAATGATGAGAAATCTTTTTAATATAATATTTTGAACGATCACTCACCTGGAACAAGCAAGCTTGGATGCAGAGCAACAGAACAGTGAATGTAGACATGATTGATGTTTGTTTGTGTTCAACGAGAAGCTGAAGACTGAATGATGTTCCTAGTTCTAGGCCACGTTTATATAGTGCAAAAGTTTCTTATCATAACAACGTGATGTGTGTTATGTTGAAACAAAGCCCTACATACTAAATATTTCAAGGTTACATCACTTACGAAATATATGCATTTTTCTATTTCCCCATAATGCAACTACTGATAAAGGTACGAAAAATTCTTTCAAAATCCTCAAATTGCTGCAACACAACTAGATAAGGCCTACGTTTCGATATAAATAGTCGATCGATTCTTAGAAAACTCATTCTCAAGCCCACTTCAACACAAACTACAATGTCAGCCAAAGTGATCCTCGTCCTCTGCGCTCAGGCGCTCTTCATCCAGGTGAGAAAAAATCTTCAATATTTTATTCTTTCATCAATATTTTTATTTATGTTTGCATATCTGGGATCTTTTTAGAGTATCGAAATTGAATACACTGAGCATTTGATCAATTCTAAATTGTGATTTAAGCTTTCGCTTATTGCAATATTTGTTAAACTCTATTGCTTCGAGTCACATGTAAATATTACCAATACGAAGAAAAAGGTTAGATTCAGATTAAAACACTAGTGTTCAATTCCCCGAAGAGGCCATTCAGCTTTAGCTAGACATCCTCACTTCTAAATTAGTAATGACTGTTAAGTTTTTCACACTAAAATCATGTTTAGAATTGCATAAAACACGTGATACACACATTACGTTACTTGATCGATAAAATTATAATGTTTCAATGCATATTTGCTGATAAAAAGATATTTACTAATATGTAAAAAAAAAATTGTTTACAGACTGGTTTCAGTTCATGTCTTGGTCGTGGAGCCATCGCCTCTCCTGCTCTTTATGCCCCAGGATGTGCTGGTAACGGCTTGGCTGGCAATGCTTTGATCGGGAATGGATTGATTGGTAATGGTTATGCTGGTAACTGTGCCAACAATGGTTTGATTGGTGATGGTATTATTGGTAATGGTTTAATCGGCAATGGCTTGGCTGGTATAGAGATCATTCCCACCAGTGGCGGTGGACTGCCTGTCTCTAGCGCCTCTGCTTTCGCTCCCAGTGGCCTCTCCGTAACGTCTGAGAATGTGTTTGAGGGTGCTTTGTCCGTGGCTGGTGAGTTGCCGTTCGTGAGTGCTGTGGCTTTGGAGGGAGTGTTGCCAAGTGGCGGTGCTGGCACCGTCAGCTACAGCTGCGGTAATGGTGTTACTGCTATTGAGAGCATCGCTCCTTCTGCTGCTGGCTATGGCGCTGCGAGTGCTTATGGTGCTGCTGGTGCCTATGGCGCTTCAGGTGCCTATGGGCTTGGCGCTGGCTATGGAACTGGCGCTACTGCTTTCGCTCCTGCTGCTCTTGGACATGGCTATGGAAGCCGCGGCTGTGGATGTGGTGTCTACTAAAAACTTAAAAAAAATAACATAGCATTTTATCCGAGCCAATGATTCAATAAAATGATTTGCAATTTATTTTGTTTAATGATTTTACTCATACCCAGCTCCCCTGTAACTTGTGTTGTGACAGAACTCAAGAGAATTCTCTTTACAAATAAAACTTAACGCTTTAAAGTTTTATTTATAAAGAGAGTTCTCTTGAATTCTGTGATACGAGTACATAAAACGATTTTGCTGTACTTGATATTTTATCAAGTGTAGTTTTAATACTTTATTTCTAAAAGTATCAAACTATAGCCATATTTTAATCTTCAATGAGTCATAATTATGTTTCTGAGGATCCAAAATTTCGGAACTTTCAAAATTCGACATCATAAACCGACAAAAAAATACTCGCTGGATTAAAACCACCTCTTTGGTATTCAAACATTTCCCCTTGTTCCGAGTAACGTGAGATACATTTGCGATTTGTGAAATCAAAACCTTTCGGAGTCATGTATCGTCAAAGAATTCGTTAGAGATTTTTTTTTTTTTTTTTGAGAACTAATATTTAATTACTACAAAATAAATCTAAAAACATGGGCTTCTCCACAATATTTTTTATACACTGAAAGGATTTTTCGAATATAATATAATACATTATAGATTTATTTAGTTTTATAATACCTACAAATATTGTTGCTGTTGTGTTTTATCTTAATTTTATATTTGAATAGAGTATAAATGTATGTTTATGTCTATAGTCTTAGTTTTTCGTATTGTTAATAGAGTTTATATAGTAAAAAGTTAGGTTTTTATGACCATGTAAATGTAAATATTCGTATCTGCTTTTAGCGGCGGATGTGTCTTGAACATATTATACCTAACCAACTTGTACGTACCATATCCGACGAATAAATGTCTTTGTCTTTTGTCTTCGTCTTTGTCATGACATGAAGAGTGTGAATTTACGAAATCAAATATTACAAGTTAAGTCTTAGTGTTTATAGGATAGGAACGTTTGTATTCCGGTTAAAATACATAACATTATTATGCGTGACGATAAACCTAGAATAAATAATACCAGCCTGTTACTGTCCCACTGCAGGGCAAAGGCCTCTTTTCATACATAGAGAAGGCACGAGCATTGATCACCACGCTTGCTCAAGACGGGTTGGTGATTTCAGACTTATATTAACTATAAGTCCAGGTTTCCTCACGATGTTTTCCTTCACCGATGTCAGTAATGTCCAAGATAAACTCAGAAAGTACATTATGAATTGAAAAAGTCACATTGGTACCTCGTGCATGAGGGGCGAGGCCTTAACCACTGGGCCATCACGACACTAGCCTAACTAATCTACCCAACCTAGAATACTGTCTAACCTAATCCACCCTACCTTTTTTTTTTTTTTTTGAGGATGGGAAATCATAAAATGACTTCTCCCGCTCTGGGCAGAGCGAGAGGGTGTGTCAGACTTTTACTGACTAAAACCCACCCGTGTTCCTTCCGTTGCCTGTGTGCCGGGGCCGCGATATCCCTTTCGGACAAACCCGCAACCCCAGCAGGCATTGGTCTTTCGACCTCGTCAGTTGGTGCTGACATCTCTTTGAGGCGCGCGTGGAACACTACGCGCCGTCGACACGGGCCTGGTCCTTATCGGACGGCGAGCTGCCCATTGCTCACCGTCCGCAAGCCCGCACCTACGGTGGCCGGAAGTCGGCTCTCGACTCCCGACGCCCGGGGCGTCTCCTGCGGCGACTAGAGCCGCGAGGGCGTGCAGCTTGCATCTCCCTCGCGCGTTCCGCCTCCTCCTTCAACAAACATAACATAACATAACTGCTTTGCAGAAGGAGGTGACGGCCTCCCATGCACTCTCACTCCGAACCATGGCCTGAACCAGGGCCGGACGCGAGAGATCGCCGCCGTCGATCGCCTCCGTGAGGGCACGGCGGTGCTCCGCCCAAGCCGGGCAGACCTCCACCGTATGCTCCACCGTCTCCTCCGGGCGATCCACACAGTGGTGACACCCGGGCGTTTCCTCCCGCCTTATGCGGAACAGGAACCTCCCGAAACAACCGTGTCCGGTGAGGACCTGCGTCAGGCGGAAGGTGAGGACGCCATGGCGCCTCTCAAGCCACTCCTCAATGAGGGGACTTATCGCCGCAATTGTGGCGTGCCCAAATCCACCCTACCTAACTGAATATTTGCTTTAAAATATGGTACATTAATATAAGATCTTACATGTTTCGCCATGGACTGGCATATAAATATTTAAACTTGTATGATTATAAGTAAGTGGTTTAAATGTATAAATATACAACACATGTTTTAGGGTGTCGTATCTATTCAAAATTCAAATACAAAAGTCATTTATTCAAACTAGGCTGAAAATCAGCACTTTTCGAACGTCAAAATTACATAAGACAGTCCCACAAAACGCCCACCCTTCACCACTTCCTAGTGCATTAGCTGGGAAAAAGAAGTGGCGCAACAAACTCCCCAGCAAAATATTCGAACATTTAACAATATAAGATAGGTATATAAAGAAATGTAATTAAAATTCATTATCTTATCTTATATGTATCTATCTCCGGGCCAAAACCGTTACCCCGGGGCCCAATGGAGTTCGCGGCCGCGCGCTCTTCCTCGCTCTGAAAGAGCTAGAGTCCCAGCTGAGAGGAATCTATTCAGCTTGCCATGAGCAGGGCCGGTTTCCTGCTCAGTGGAGAACAGGTCACCTGGTCCTGCTCAGGAAGGCGGGGCGCCCAGCAGACTCGCCGTCCGCATACCGACTTATAGTGTGGCGCTCTTTGAGTTGACATCTGTCGAGCATGCCACCGTCCGGGGGAATCAATTAGATACATTATCTCCGGGTGTTCTCGTCTAGCTAACGAAGAGTACTTGCATAGGCACAACCTTGTAGCCAGGACTATTTTCATCAGCAATATGCCCCGTAATGCGGCAGTTCTCTAAAATTAAAACAAAATGCTATTATGATAATTGCAATAAATTATTGAACTATAAAAATGTGTATTAATTATTATTTAAATGAGTTAAATTATTTAAATTATTAATGTAAAATCGTGTCAATAGCATAGTTATTTTAATTTTTAATGTTAAATATAAGCCTCAAATTTGCGATGCCTGTAAAAGGCCGCTAAGTTGTAAGTACCTACATTATAGAATAACACCAAAATGTACACTTAGTTAACAAATAAATCTTTGACTTTGAACAAAACGCACTGTTGCGACATTTTTCACTCATGATTTTGTGATTTTATGTTATGGCACGTCGTGTGCCTTCGTAGAATCGTGCTCATCAATCACAACAACAAAAGATTCATAACAGCCAGTCATCGGAAATAGCTTGTACTAGGTCAGGAATCTTCAGTAAAAATGAGCAGGTTGCTATACTATGTAGAATTTTTTCTTATAAATTTCGAATTAATTATAGTTTAGGCACAAGACGATTTTGCCCTGCTTGGACAGAGCACCGCCGTGTCCTCACGGAGGTGATCGGTGGCGGCGATCTCTCGCGTCCGGCCCTGGTTCAGGCCATGGTCCGGAGCGAGAGTGCATGGGAGGCCGTCACTTCTTTCTGCGAAGCAGTAATGCTCGCGAAGGAGGAGGCGGAGCGCGCGAGGGAGAGGCAAGATTCACGTCCTCGCGCCCCTAGTCACCGCAGGAGACGCCCCGGGCGTCGGAAATCGCGAGCCGACTTCCAGCGGTGAGCAATGGGTACGCCGTCCTATAAGGACCGGGCCTGGGTCGACGGCGCGTTGTGTTCCACGCGCGCCTCAATGAGATGTCAGCACCAACTGACGGGGTCCGTAAGGGCCAATGCCTGCCAGGGTTGCGAGTTTGTCCGAAAGGGATATCGCGGCCCCGGCACTCAGGCAACGGAAGGAACACGGGTGGGTTTTAGTCAGTAAAAGTCTGACACGCCCTCTCGCTCCACCCAGAGTGGGAGAAGTTATTTGATAATTTCCCAACCTCAAAAAAAAATAGGCACAAGACGATTTGTGTACAACATTAAGGCGCGGTGTTACCTCAATATTCACAAAAAACTGGTTTCTTGGATAGTCGAGTATGACGTAACGCAATGAAAATATACGACGCAAAAAATACAGTGGACAGAGATGGGTTTAAACAAAAACTTTAACCGAATAGAATAGCAGAAAATAATTTGATAATCCCAATAAAAAATACTTCACAAAAATAAACTTTGGCGTCGACCGACCATCTCCGTATTTTCAGCAATAACAAATATATTTTTTTAAGACTTCAATAGACTACACGTTATTTTATAACTTTAACTAGACAATTATTTAATTTAATGTGTATATTCTGAATAATCTAAATAAAACCCGTAAAATAAATGCCCATTCACGGCTTACTCACATCGTCAACCCAAATATTTATTTGATTTTCAACCTTATTTAATGCTCTGTAATTGTGAAAATAGATATTGCGATCATACTTTAGTCGTCGGGCTACCGTATAGCGCGCAGACGAAGTTGTGTGAGTGCAGCTGTAGCGTTTAAAATCGTAGTCACTCCGCGCCTTAAGTTAAAACCCAGACAATTAGGTGAAACAAATTAAATGCATAACTTTAGAATTAAATAATAAAATCTACTTTACTACCCCAGGATTAAAGACTTATCACGCAGATGAAAGCACAATTAAAGCTAATCCTAGACAGAAAGCTTTTAAATAATAAATTTAAATACAAGCTGTGTGCGTTCCTGATGGGATTTCCCATCCACAAAAATTACGAAGTGCGTAATTTTTTCCTTACAAACTTTCATCGCCAATTTAAACCCGTTAGTGGTTGAATTTTCAAAAATCGTTCGTCTTTTCTTACACTCTGATTCATTCGTGTTCACACTCACATACCCCCACATTCACACACCCTCACTCTCACTCATACACTCTCATGCCTGCGTACGTGCTGCATGTTTAGCTTTAATTATCTCTTTTTTCAAATATTACTTGGTATTACATAAAGTAGGTAGGTAACATTTGCATAAAAAAAGCAAATGACACTAATTTAAGTTATGGAAGAGCGAAGTCTCCTAACAGGCTTATCTGCTTAAAAGGAGGCTCCAATATATTAAACCATTTTTATTCATTATTTTCTTCTTCTCCTCCTCCCCTGTCCTCCTTTTCGTACAGACAAGAAACTTTTGGGCAAAAACCAGCACTTCAGGCTGGTTGTCTGTCAATTAATTTAAGTTTTTATTAAATACTTAGTTTTGTAATTGCATCCAAAATTGATATTGGATGATTGCTTCAAGATCACATATTTTTATTCTGGTATCAGCAAAGGATGCTTCAGTAGTAAATAGGAAATCCGCAGCCGCAAGCATATTGTTCGGAGATAGACACAGCACCAGCAGCCGGCACAACACCGCCGTAGCTCACAACACCTATGATGGGGACCTGACCAGCAACAGCGGTGTTACTGGCAGCTCACAGCGCCCGCCACGTTGCCTTCAACGGTGCCGCCGTAAGCGGCTTCAGTAGCGATAGCACCTCCGTATGCAGCAGCAGGAGCAAGTGCACATAAAGCAGCTGGAGAGAGACCAGTGCCAAGACCCAGAGCAGAAGGTATGGCGGCCACTGCACCTCCACAGCCGCACCCGCAACCGAACACATTCTGAGGAAACAAAATGGCAATGGTGTATTTGCTATTTTTAATATCAGGATAAAAAGAATTATATTTCAACAATGAAACAGAAATAAAAAGCAATAAGTAAAAAAAAAAAAGTATTCGTAAAGAAAGTTTTTAAAAGAATAAAGAAACTAGAAATCTTTAATAACGCTCCTGACAGCGAACGTAAACATCTTTGTTGTTTGGTTGTGTTCAACGAGTTGAAGACTAAATTATGATCCTACTTCTGGACCACATTTATATACTGCGAAAGCTTCTTATCATTACAACGTGATAGTTTTTCTATGTTCTATTGAAACAAAACTCTTCCTTCTTTCCTAAGTTCACTTCAATTCAAGCAAGCAAGCAAGCTAGCAAGCTTCAATGACAGCCAAGGTGATGAAGGAGCTCTTCATTCAGGTAAGAAATGGATTGTTATTATTTTATGTTTTCAATACATGTAATAATCTCTTAACTGTCATATTCCCAAGGGTTACACACTACGCCCCGGGCGTCGGGAGTCAAGAGCCGACTTCCGGCCACCGTAGGCGCGGGCCTGCGGACGGTGAGCAATGGGCAGCTCGCCGTCCGATCAGGACCAGGCCCGTGTCGACGGCGCGTTGTGTTCCACGCGCGCCTCAAAGAGATGTCAGCACCAACCGACGGGGTCGAAAGACCAATGCCTGCTGGGGTTGCGGGTTTGTCTGAAAGGGATATCGCGGCCCCGGCACACAGGCAACGGAAGGAACACGGGTGGGTTTTAGTCAGTAAAAGTCTGACACACCCTCTCGCTCAGCCCAGAGCGGGAGAAGTCATTTGATGATTTCCCATCCAAAAAAGAAAAAAAAAAAAAAAAAGGGTTACACACTGCGCCCACATATGCCAAGTTGGTTCTGTACAAAATCCTGAATTTTCCCCTTTTGCCAATATTTATTAGTTTTTTATATAATCTAAAGATTATGGCGATACATTGAGTTAAAATCACGAGTATGTAGATTTTATACTTACTTGTGACGTAGCAACCCCCACTCCCCAACTTAAAATGTGTTTTATCTAAGTAATTTTTATTAATATGATAAAGCAAAAAATACGTGTGTAATATTTTTTTTATTATCTGACTGACGGACTAATTAGAATTTCTTTTTTTTTACCCAGGCATCATTCCTATTGTGGATGCACTCATCTCTCAACTTTCAGTTTAAACAAAAGACCGTAATTTACAAGTCGTGCCATTAAAGTAGAGATTTGACGCACCACGTGGTTTGACTTGCGCAGTAGACGATTTATGGGTCTCTTTAGTTGTACATGGTCCCCGCCGGGGCGTCATTGGGGCGGCGGAAAGAGAGGCGGAAGGCAACTTTAATGGCACGACTTGTACCTACTCATATTTTTCATTTATAAATATTGAGCCTTAGTCATGGCCTCATGGCACGTGCCTTCTTAGAATCGTGCTCAGCGGTTAAGTTTCATAATAATCAGTAAGTATCAGTAATCGGAGATACATTTTTTGTACTAGGTCAGGAATGTTCAGTGAAAAATGAGGGTTTTGCGTTTTTTTTCTAAACTATTGCTTTTTTTACTTTAGATACCGAATTAATAGTATCTTGTAGCACAAGACGACTGTTGACGATTGAGGAAGGATATAAAGGTATGGGCCAAAACTTTAACCAGCAGCTATTGCGAAGTCGTATTTATGCTCAACCCTAAGTTGAATAATATCCTTGCTATCCAGCCGGTCACATGACCTTATAGCTAACATCAATATCTTTAATTAAGATAACCAGGGGGCTTAAACGGCCGCTTTGGCACAATCTTAAGAGGGTTTATCCTAAAAGTTGGCAACGTCGCAAATAACTATCAAATATTTACCTGTTTTGATTCTTATAGCAATATTACTGAATAGAAATAAGAAATGTGGCTAACTAGCGAACTAGAATATTAATAACGAATTGCAATTATAACATTGAATTTGATGTTTTACCCATTTTAGGTGTATTTGGAAAGTTTCCAAATAGTTTTTTACATCTAAAACTAAACATTCGGTGTTACGATATTAATTATTGCATTTCATAATCAATATTCTAGTTCGCTAGTTAGCCAATTTTTTTATTTCCACACAGTAATATTGCTAAATTAATCAAAACAGTGAAATATTTGACATATATTTGCGACGTTGCCCACCTTCAGAATAAAAGCTCTTTAGGCTGCGTGTCCAGTGAAGCGGAGCGAGGCAGCGGAGAAGAGACTGGCAGCGGAGTGGAACGGAGTTGCGGACAGTGTCTGTCCATTGATGCGGAGCGAGGTAGCGGAATGGAGTTACGGACTGTGCGTTGCGAAGTAGCGGAGCGGTGTTGCGGACTGTGCGGAGCTAGACCGAGTTCACGTATTTTTCCGCATCGCCTCTCCGCTTCCCCGCTCCGTTTCCCCGCTCCGCTTCCCGGTTTTGTATGAATTTTTAAACGGAGGTTTTATGCAATTCCATTGGTTAATATTGGCACACCGCTACTCCGCTACTCTCCTCTCCGCTCCAGTAGACAGGCAGCCTAAGTGAGTCATGAATCGTGACTAAAACAGGTTTTGTTTTATTTCTTCAGTAGCGGTGCAATCACAGCTTTGACAGACGCTCGAGTATATCAGTAGTGACACCATTTCAATCAAAAGGAGACTGTTATTCTGAAGTGGTCTATGAACCAATAGCGATACGGTTTTGATATTTGTGTAGGGATACTTCATCTATACCCTTGTGCAAAGGGGCATCAAACAGATTTTGATACCCTCGGCAATTTCGAGAAAAATATACTTTTAGAATTTACGATTTTGTACGTCTACGCTACAGGAAACCGTTCTTAGGAAACTGCCATTAACCTTTTGAGTAATTGCTAACTGAATTCACAAATTTTGTAAAAATGGTACAATCTGCTAAAAAAATTACAATCCTTACGTTTTTTTTTATGGTGCCAAGTGATGCGATTTCGTGTAAGGATTAAAAGAACATACCTACTGAGGTTAGAGTGCTAGAAAAGTTGCAAATAAAAAAAAAACGTTCTCATCTTGTACATTTTGTAAGAAATTATCGTGCATAGACTTACAAAAAGTAGTTTGAATAGAGACTAATGATAGTTTAAAAATACTGACCTCTATGACCACCTCATAGACGCAATTTAAAACCCCTTAATTCTTCGTTACCTCAAAACAAAAACAATATTTGAAAAATTAGATTAGTAGGTATTTACAATAAGATGGTTTTCTTTTTTGAAATGTAATGCGTTACGTTATAAAAATCATGGATTGATCCATAGACTAATAATATATATGTAGGATCAGGAGTGCCGAGAGGTATATCGTCAGGGTTTGGAGTTCCCATTTTATTGGGATAAACAAGACTGTATAAACAATGACACGGTTTTTATTACAGTAGGTATACAGCAGTTACACTTTATAAAATAAAACAATACAAATGGAGTGACAATACAGAATCGAACAGACTTTTAAGGTCTCAGTTCGTATAGTGGCCAAGCCACCCAGTGACAAAGTGTATCTACTCGCTATCAGCAAGCCAATACAGCTATGTGAATATACAGCAGCGCTGTACCAGGTAAACCGACAGTTTTGTCGGGAGCAGGGGCTCTTTATTGAGTCGAATCCGAAGACCGACTAACTCGCATACCGAGTGCACGCTATTTTATAAGACGAAGCCCCCACCTTGCAATCCCCCCACGACAACTCTGTCCGATGACGCACGGAAGTACATCACGTGTTTACTTGATACAAAACACTAAAATGTACTGAATCTAATAAGACTTACATTATAAAGTAATCAAATAATACAACAATAATTGTTGTAAATAAACAATGGTGAATTCAGAAAGTAAATCATTTTAAAATTAGAAAAACATGTCATCAATTGTTTTGTACAAAACCCTCGGTTTCAATAATACGGAATAAGTTGCCAAAAATCAATAAGTGCGTACACCGAGTACTTAATAAATTATGTTCCGCTTTATTAGACAGTAATTGATAGTAAAAATCACTTAAATTAATAATAAGAAAAACAAATCATAACAAATTCTGTTGACTACCCACAATTGTAATTGACAACCAACTCCGACACGGCCAGAACTGACGTTCTACACGACCTCGTGTGATCCTGAAAAGAAAACTCGTGGTAAATATCGATCGGCCTTTCTGACAAACAAAGTCAAAAGGTATGTTGAAAAGAAAAATCCTGAATTAGTCAAATAAACTTATTATCAATAGCAGTTGCATCGCAATAATTCAAAATGACCATACTGCTACAGACAATGCATAGCTCAACTAAAGTAGAGATATAGTCTCCCAGCCGAAATCACACCATGGGATTCGACAAGTAATTTGGAGTCGAATAGACAACCCGCATAGGCGTCAACATAGACAACCCGCATAAGCGTCAAGTTCAACATCCAAATCCAGGAGTCAACATAGACATCCGATTAGGCGTCAAGATAATCAAGAGTCAACATAGACATCTTGTCAATTCAGCTATGCTATGTCAGCAGGAGATGAATCATCATCAGTGTCAACATTGACATCATCACTAACAGCGACTGGACATTCAGGCATTCTTCGTACACGATCATGGGCATATTTGTAAATTCTATTGGTACTCAAAGATTTTAACAAATATCTATCACCATCCAAAATTTCTAAAATTCTATATGGTCCTTTAAATTTAGGATCTAATTTAGTTTGATTTCGTTCCTCATTAGCAATAAGTACAAAGTCTCCAACTTCAAACTTTTTCAAAATGGCTTTAGTCTTATCATATCGGGCTTTATCGTATTCGGCACTTTTAGTTATACCCAGGGCTGCTTGTTCCCTTACAAGGGACAGATTTACTTCTATCTCCTCATTATTAACAGACATCAAACCTAGAGGTCTAGCAACTCGTCCAATCAATAAGTTTAAAGGACTAGATTTAGTAACCCGATTAATTGTGTAATTAAGAGCAATTCGAACGTCTTTAATGGCATCTCGCCAGGATCGCTCACTAGTTTCAACGGCAGTAAGCATACTTTCAGAGTTGTAATATCAACACGTTTCTGTACTGCTTTGTTGATTGATTGTGGAACGGGGTTTCTTAAAAGAAAATCTACATGGTTCATATATCTGCCTTCTCTATAAATAATATCAAAATCATAAGCCTGCAGAAAAGCCCATCATCTACGTACTCGGGGAGTTAAATCAACTGTGGTTTATATTCGGATGGAGCATCAGTATCAATATCATGAAAATTCGGAGTCTCGGGAATAGAGCATTGATCAATAATCTTAACTTTTTGTAATGGTAAGACTGTTTCCGGTCATATTAACTACCAAACCTAATTTTAATATCTCACGACCTATCGTGATACTATGACTTTTATAGGCATCCGGGATCACATGAAAGAGTATCTCTTAATGGTAACCATCTATTTCTACTTCATTCAGAATTTGTTCGGTACATATGATAGTTTCCTATTCCCATTATATTGACCACAAGAAATACGTTTGCCAGACAACTTGTCAGCAATAAGAGAACATTCAGACCCAGAGTCATAACAAAATGAAAGCGACTCACCAGATTGCTGTAGAACACCTGTGACAGGTCGTACATCACAAGCTTCAACTCGTTTTACGGACGGTTGGCTGCTCGAAGGCCGACTCCCGGCATCTTCACTCGAACCTCCCGGTCGCCTTCCGGTCGCCTTTGGGCAGCGAGGAGCGACGTGTCCCGACTCCCCACAGCGGTAACAGACGATTTTCTTTGGTGTCACCGTATGTGACGAACTGTTTGGTCCAGGATGTTTGGTTTGCTCGGCTTTCTTGCGACAGCTTGTAGATTTATGCCCCAATATACCACAAAAGTGACATACTATTGTACCTGGTTAGAACCTCTTAGGTTGAGAAGAATCGTGCTGGTCAGAGGGAATCTGGGACTTTCTCTTAAGATGGGACAAGACACTCAGTTCTTGTTGAAGTTTATGCCTAGTTTGTACTTCGGTAGTAAATGCTAATCGATGAGCACGGGAATCAATTTTGGAGACATGGGCCAGTACAGTAGAAACAGAAAGAAAAAGAAAGAAAATACGTTTATTTGCGGTACACATGACGCAAGGTAAGAACAAAACACGAAAATAAACAGTTTGGGGGAAAACATGCGTCACATCCACGCAAAACGGCCATCGCTCAGCATAAAGCTGCGACCCTAGCAATGTGTTCGACACTCAGTCTATTACATTTAAATGTCAGTGAAGTAATCTGTCGACTGGCATATGCGGCTAAAGATTCACCTTCTTTTGGTTGACTATTATGAAGGTTAATGAGGGTAGCGGCAATAGTTTCCGAAACGTCATAACGAGAGAGGAAGAGACTCTTAAAGTCTATCCAGGTCATGCCTGCATACGATACTTGGGAAAGCCATACGTTAGCACTGCCCTTTAAGGCTTTAGTGAGGGCAATAATAAGAGTGCCACCTTGAAGAGGCTTTTCCGATAGGCAAATATCAACGGTTGTACTCCAAGATTGAGCATTGGAATCAGGTAGGTCTGGATCAAAATCAGGCAAGCGAATTACAGTAGACGGAGCGGAGTGCGTCTTAAACGCTTCAATTAACTGAGTCATATTACGGTTCTGAAGCTCTAACATTATTCGCCATGGATCACCAACACCTAGCGATTCCTGGGCTAAACCTAATCCCACTTCTGATGTAGGATCAGGAGTGCCGAGAGGTATATCGTCAGGGTTTGGAGTTCCCATTTTATTGGGATAAACAAGACTGTATAAACAATGACACGGTTTTTATTACAGTAGGTATACAGCAGTTACACTTTATAAAATAAAACAATACAAATGGAGTGACAATACAGAATCGAACAGACTTTTAAGGTCTCAGTTCGTATAGTGGCCAAGCCACCCAGTGACAAAGTGTATCTACTCGCTATCAGCAAGCCAATACAGCTATGTGAATATACAGCAGCGCTGTACCAGGTAAACCGACAGTTTTGTCGGGAGCAGGGGCTCTTTATTGAGTCGAATCCGAAGACCGACTAACTCGCATACCGAGTGCACGCTATTTTATAAGACGAAGCCCCCACCTTGCAATCCCCCCACGACAACTCTGTCCGATGACGCACGGAAGTACATCACGTGTTTACTTGATACAAAACACTAAAATGTACTGAATCTAATAAGACTTACATTATAAAGTAATCAAATAATACAACAATAATTGTTGTAAATAAACAATGGTGAATTCAGAAAGTAAATCATTTTAAAATTAGAAAAACATGTCATCAATTGTTTTGTACAAAACCCTCGGTTTCAATAATACGGAATAAGTTGCCAAAAATCAATAAGTGCGTACACCGAGTACTTAATAAATTATGTTCCGCTTTATTAGACAGTAATTGATAGTAAAAATCACTTAAATTAATAATAAGAAAAACAAATCATAACAAATTCTGTTGACTACCCACAATTGTAATTGACAACCAACTCCGACATATATATAATGAGAATTGATCACTACGAACCGTTTTTGGGTAAAACTTTTTGCCGTTTGTGATATTTCTAGTTCTCTACAATAGGTTGGTCCCATTGAGTTTTTCGATCTTTTAGAGAAACCGGATCGATTGGCAACAAAACGAATTACTTTTATGAAAAGTTTTTGCCATTTGTGACATTTCTAATACCCTAACCTCGGTTACAATCCAAGCGTCAAAAAACAGCAAAAGCATTATTATGGAGCAACACCAAGATATATGGAAAGTATCTTAAAAAAACACACTTGATAATCCAGACATCTCGGAAACCTGAAGATTTATGATGCGGGTAAAATGAGAAATAATGAAGCCAAATGCTTTGTCTGTACTTCATAATAAAATATTATACCGTTTTATTCATAATCATATTTTACATAATTAATATTTGTGATTGTATCGATAAATGCTTTAGAATGATTTAAGGATTTAATCAAAAATGTAATTATTTGCCAATTCATAATCGTTTATTTTTATTTTGACGTTTAATAAATGCGTCTCAATAGTAAAATATAAATTAAGGGTCTACCCTTTATACCAGAACTTTTTATGTCATAATATAATTTTGCATAACAGCGGATAGCATAAACTTCATTTCGCAGAAAATCGTTTGGCATACACTCATTTATCATACATTCAAAACTCACAACTTTGTAAGTCGAAATCATCTTTTGGCATAAATTTCATACCCATAATAATTAAAAAGTAGAACCATCATAATTATCGCAGAAAGTTCACACATACATGGAAACAAGCATACACCATGCATGCAGCAAGCATGCAGCATGCAAGCGAGTATGCAACATGCAGCTGGCATGATTTTTGTCACGGTTCCGGCGCTGCGGAGCTCCGCAGTCCCACGCGAGCTTAACGTCGCAGATGGTTATAACGCTCACCACCGCGCGCAGCTTACGCTTGCTGGCCGGCTTAGCCGGCAGCCTCAGTCGCGGCAGCGAACTTTAAAAACCACCTGCTCCTCAGCTCGCGGGCCGCCTCACCCCTCTGCGCCTACGCGCACTTAAATTACACTCTAGGGGTAGGTAAGCCTGCTGGGGTTGCGGGTTTGTCCGAAAGGGATATCGCGGCCCCGGCACATGGGCAACGGAAGGAACACGGGTGGGTTTTAGTCAGTAAAAGTCTGACACGCCCTCTCGCTCCGCCCAGAACGGGAGAAGTCATTTGATGATTTCCCATATCCAAAAAAAAAAAGGGATAGGTAAGACAAGACTGCGTGGAGTCGGTTTTGCAGCGATTTGTTTCTGTCATTACCTTTTGTAGCACAACATATTGCCTTTTAAGAAAATATTTTAATTTTAATTTAAGGTTACAAAATGCTATTTAATAGAAACGGCAATATGCCTAATATAATTATTCCAAATAAAATATTCCAATTAAACATTCCGCAAAACAATAATTATTTTATATATGGTATATACGTGACATTTAACCCATAAAACGCATTTGTAAATCTAGGCATCTTGGAAAACTAAAGATTTGTCATGTACCACAATCAAAATTGTTTCTAAAAATGAAACATTAAACAAATAAATGAAGCCAAATTTATACAATAGGTATATTATAACACGATCATATTTTATGTATTTAAATAATTGTATTTATTTATTCATTTATTTATTTAACAGTTTATGTACACACATTATAAATAGACAAGAAGAAAGGAACAGAAAAAAACGTACAAAGGTGATGCTTATTTCTAAAGAAATCTCTTCCAGCATACCTGCGATAGGAAAGTAGTTAAAGAGATGTAGACAACGTGTGTAAGATTAGAAGAGAAAATAATATACATAAAATAAAAACACTTAATTATTCGCTAATTTAACTATAAACATACAATATGAGAATAAACTTACATACATACTTCTAAAATAAATAACCCTAAAATATATATACTTAATTATAATGTAGTATAAAATAATAAATGCAAAATATGCAACTATGACGAAGTGGACAGATAGTGATCTTTCACTCTTCTTTTAAAAACTGCAACAGTTTGGCAGTCCCTAATGTCAGGCGGAAGTGAATTCCACAACCGAACCGCGTGCACGCTGAAGGAGTAGGAGTAGAAGTCGGTTGAGTGGGGAGGGGATTTAAGGAGATTTCTAAGATGCGACCTGCAAGGTGCATCAGAAGGACGGGCGTAGGAAAAGCGTTCGCGCAGATAGGATGGCGTTTTCGGGTTGTGAAGGATGTTAAATAGCAGACACAATATCCGAGAGTTCCTGCGAAGTCGAATAGGGAGCCACTTGAGTATCTTGCGAAAGTTAGAAATGTGGTCATACTTTTTAAGGTTAAAAACAAAACGAATACAGATGTTTTGCAAACGTTCAAGTTTATTTAAAAGCTCCTCGGTGGCATCCAAATAACAGGCATCAGCGTAGTCAATGATGGGCTGTATGAGAGTTTGAGCAAGGGAGATTTTTCGTACTAAAGGGCAAGAAGCACTGAAAGCATTTCAGCGAATGGAATGTGTAGTGTACTTTACGACTGACTTGACCAACATGGGCAGTCCACGATAGGTAAGAGTCCATGGTAACCCCCAGGTTTTTAACAGTAGTTGCGTATTCAATCTGAACTCCATTCAGACAGAGTGGAGACAGCGACGCAACATCGAGCCTATTCCGCTTATACCTTCCGCCGATAATGATGGCCTGGGATTTCTTAGGATTGATTTGCAGTCCAAAGGACCGTGACCACTCGCTAATCAAATCCAGGTCACTGTTCATGGCCGACACTGCTGCTTCCGCATCTTGCCTTAAAAAGTGAGTGTAAAGCTGCAGATCGTCGGCATAGAGATGGAAGTGTAAGTGTAGTGTGTTGTAATTGTATCGGTAAACGGTTTAGGGTAATTTGAGGAGTAATCAAAGATTGAATTATTTGTTCAGTTCATAATCGTTTATTTTTTTTTTGCGTCAGAAAAGGATGTTTCAGTAGTAAAGAGGAGAGCCACAGCCGCATGCGCATTGTCCGGAGATGGACACGGCACCAGCAGCTGGCAAAGCACCGCCAAAGCTCACGACACCAGTGACGGGGACCTGACCAGCAACAGCGGTGTTACCGGCGACTGGCAGCTCACCAATGACCGCCACGTTGCCTTCACCGGCGCCGCCGTAAGCAGCTCCAGGAGCGATAGCACCTCCATATGCTGCAGCAGGAGCAAGTGCACTACCGAAAGCAGATCCGATGGCGCCACCGTAAGCACCAAGACCGAGGGAGCCTCCACATGCAGCAGCAGGAGAGAGACCAGCACCGAGACCCAGAGTACCACCATAAGCAGAACCTCGACATCCGCATCCGCCACCGCCGAGGTATTGGCCGAAAACATTCTGTTCGAAAACATATAGGTACATTAGATACTGGAAACTTATTGGTTTCTTAGGATATCCCTAGAACACTATTTTGAGGTGGTAAGTAGTCTGCCAGAATTTCATGTAAATTACATAATTGAGAGAAATTTGGGAAGTACAGGGCAGTCAAAATAAAATTAGTTCAATAGAAGGAGAGAGACTGTCCTCATCAATCGTTTTCGAAGAAGTACCTGTCTGCCCAGCTCATGTCATGGTAAAGCACGGTGGTAGTGAGGCTGATATTTCCTCAACATGGTTGGCTAAACTAGTAATAATATTTCTAACACATACAAATTAAAATTGTGACAGTAAGGTAAGAAACAAGAATTTGTGAAGAAAGTTTAAAAAAAAATAAAGAAACTGGAAATCTTTAATAACTCACCTGGACCAAGCAAGCTTGGATGCAGAGCAATAGAACAGCGAAGGTAGACATGTTTGATGTTTGTTTGTGTTCAACGAGAAGCTGAAGACTGAATGATGTTCCTACTTCTAGACCACGTTTATATAGTGCGAAAGCTTCTTATCATAACAACGTGATGTTTTTTTCTATGTTGTTTTGAAATAAAGCCCTTCTTATTGAATATTTCAAGGTTACATCACTTACGAAATACATGCATTTTTCTTTTTCCTCATATTGCAACTACTGATAAAGGTACGAAAAGTTCTTTCAAAATCCACAAATTGCTGCAACACAACTAGATAAGGACTAGGTTTCAGTATAAATAGTCGACCGAATCTTGGAAAACTCATTCTGAAGTTCACTTCAACACAAACTACAATGTCAGCCAAGGTGATCCTCGTCCTCTGCGCTCAGGCACTCTGCATCCAGGTGAGAAAAAATTCTTCAATATTTTATTCTTTCACTACGATTTTCTTAATGTTCCCATTTCTTGGATCCTTTTAGAGTATCACAATTCAATGTATACACTGAGAATTTGTTCAGTTTAATATTGTGGATTAAGTAACGCATATTATAATGCTTATTAAACCCTTTTGATTCGAGTCACATGTAAATATTACTAATGCAAAGAAAAAATGTTGGATTCAGATTTAAAACACTGGTCTTTAATTCCCCAATGAGGCCATTCAACTTTAGCTAGACATTCTTACTTCTGATTACCATTACGTTAATCATACAAAAAAATTCTTTAGAATAAAATTGCATAGAACACGTCTGGCATCCATTACGTTACTTAATCGATAAAATTATTATGTTCCAATGCATATTTGCTGATAAAGAGATATTACTAATATGTACAATACTTTTTTGTTTACAGACTGGTTTCAGTTCATGTCTCGGTCGTGGAGCCATCGCCGCTCCTGCTCTTTATGCCCCAGGATGTGCTGGTAACGGCTTAGCTGGCAATGCTCTGATCGGGAATGGCTATGCTAGTAACTGTGCCAACAATGGTTTGATTGGTGATGGTTTTATTGGTAATGGTTTAATTGGCAATGGCTTGGCTGCTCTAGAGATCATTCCCACCAGTGGCGGTGGACTGCCTGTCTCAAGCGCCTCTGCTTTCGCTCCCAGTGGCCTCTCGGTAACGTCTGAGAATTTGTTTGAGGGTGCTCTGTCCGTGGCTGGTGAGTTGCCGTTCGTGAGTGCTGTGGCTTTGGAGGGAGTGTTACCGAGTGGCGGTGCTGGCACCGTCAGCTACAGCTGCGGTAATGGTATTACTGCTATTGAGAGCATCGCTCCTTCTGCTGCCGGCTATGGCGCTGCTGGTGCGTATGGCGCTGGTGGTGCCTATGGCAATGCCTATGGACTCGGCGCTGGCTATGGACCTGGAGCTGCTGCATTCGCTCCTGCCGCTCTCGGACTCAGCTATGGAAGCCGCGGCTGTGGATGTGGTGTCTACTAAAAACTTAAAAATAATTACTAAATTCGTCCGAACTAATGATTCAATACAATGATTTACACTTTATTTTGTTTAATGAATTTACTTTTAGTCAGTTTCCCTGAAATGTTAAAGTGTGAAGTTTGAAGAAAGAAATTGCATTTATTTAGCACAGATTAAAAGGCAACATATTGTGCAAATTAAAAATAAATATATATTTGAAAATTAGTTTTAATACTTTATTACGAAAAGTCCATCATAAACCTCATCCGTCCCTTTCCATAAGGGAAGATCGGGTTCAAGAGCGGACACAATCTGTATTAAAAATAATGTAAAATTATAGGCAAAAAGGACATGTCCAGTTTCTGCCCTCAGTCGTGGTCTGAATCGATAAATGTTCATGATTTAAGGTTTTACAGTAAGATTAAAAAAAATTGATTTAAATTATTATGGATTTATAAATTCAGTATAACTTGACTAAAATAATTCTCAAAAAAACAATGCTCAATTATAGCTTCCGCCTCGTAATTTTTAACTAGACAAAATCAAACTGGTTGCTAATTTAATTATATAGTCTGTAATTTTTTTATAACACTGATTTTACATTCTTTGATTACTTGAACTCACACACTGACTAAGATGGAAGGATGCTAGATAGATGCCAATATCTGTAAAAAATAAAAAAAACTCTGAAAATGGGGCACGTCGCAAATATGTAGATGTCAATATTTCATTTTTTTTTATTAATTTGGAAATATTACTGTATGGAAATAAGAAATGTGACTAACTAGCGAACTAGATACTATATTGATTATGAAATGCAATTATTAATATCGTTACACCGAATATTTAGTTTTTGATGTAAAAAAAGTATTTGGAAACTTTCCAAATGCTTTTTTCACACCTAAAATGGGTACAATGTCAAATTCAATGTTGTAATTGCAATTCATGATTAATATTCTAGTTCGCTAGTTAGACACATTTCTTATTACCTTATAGTCAAATTGCCAATTAAATCAAAACAGGTCTATTTTTGACAGCTATTTGCGACGTTGCCAACTTTTAGGATAAACGCTCTCAAGTCAGACTACATTTGTATAGTTCAACTGGAGTGGAGTATTACGATATTGACGAAATGTATGTTATAAGTAGGTGAATGAAATGATATTGCGAAAAAAAAGCAAAAATCAGTTCCCGTTGACCTAGAATCATAAAATTTAACCAGAAGCGAGGTCTTACAGTACAAGTAAAGTACAGGTAACATTCCGAAAATCGTTAATTTGTAGAATTATCACTAGTGTCCAACCGAAAATATTTTTTAAGCCGAAAACGAAAAAGAAGCTTCGGCTTTAGTTATAATTTCGGCCGAAAGCGAAGTCCAAAACGAAAATGATTTAGACATTAAATTATACTAATATTTCCGCTGTACCCTGACTCTTGAATTTTTTGTTACATCTATGTAGAGAAAATGTATGCACGTGATGAAAAAATACAACATAACCTCGCTTCACAACTTCAAAACAAAATCGCGTCTGTTTCAGTCAGCTGAGTGAAACCACGAGCAGACCCGATTAACCACGAAGTTAGGCGAACGTCATCTGATATTTTCTGAGCTTTACGAAGTAGCCCGAATGACGCGCGATAATTCACGAACTTCTGATTTTCGGCTTGGTCGAAGCGTAGGCTGGTTTATGGCCGAATCATGACTTTTTGGCCGAAAATTTCCGAAAACACTAATTACCACACAACAAAAAAATTCGATTACAAACTTACATTTGCCGTTTGAGAATTGTTCGTGACGTATATCGTTGAATGGGAGAACATGTTTTCAATTATAAAATTAAGTTTATTCTTGGGGTAAATTCATCCTTATTACGAAACCCTTCATTGTGTGTGGAAGTTTAAGTCATCGGAATTACAACAGGAATAGTTAATTATTGCATGATGTGACTAGCCGCTTAACGGGTGACGCAGCTGCGCTTATCAGCGAGCGCGTAGACGTGATATCGTGGGTGGAATTCAAGGAATTACTAGAGTTACACTTTGGCGATCCGCGAAGTGAAGAATGTTTGGCTATCGAATTAATATCTTTAAAGATTAAAAATAATGAGATTCACAGTGATTTTTGTGCTCGAATTCAAACAGCAA
Organism: Agrochola lota; assembly: GCA_947364205.1. Classification (NCBI taxonomy): domain Eukaryota; kingdom Metazoa; phylum Arthropoda; class Insecta; order Lepidoptera; family Noctuidae; genus Agrochola; species Agrochola lota. The sequence goes on along the minus strand of OX376245.1, from coordinate 10,059,794 downwards.
AATCATTTTTTTTTGACGAAGGTTAACCAAATTAATGATCAAAATTCACGAATAAGTATGACTAATATTTATAACAACTCAGTCCTGCAGGTATTTTTATGTAACATAACAGAAGAAAATGAGTTTCCAGTAGACTCTGCATCCGAAAACCCTGCATTGGGGAAACAACTAACAGATTAAAAATAAAGATAACAATACTGAACCAGAACAAGTCAAAAACAATTACATGCGAGCCTCCCACTCACACACCTGAAAGAATAATATTAAATAATAATTCTGTAAAATTAAAAAATTACGACATATTAACTTCACTCTACATATATTGAGATGCATTACAGATTGGGATGTAAGTCACGAACTAACGAAATAACTAAAACTTAGACTAAACGATCATAATCTATCAAATATGTAAGCTCAGCGACCACCCAGATCGTGCTGGGCAAAAGTGCTTATACACGCAAAATCTGTAAGGGCTGTGTTTCCATAACAACCTTGACATTTAACTCAGCATTTGTAAATCAAGGGGAAAACTAAAGATCTGTCATGTACCTACCACAAACAAAAGCATATCCAAAAAAAAAACCGGCCAAGTGCGTGTCGGACCACGCACAATGAAGGCTTCCGTAGTTGGGATGAATGTATCGCAAGAACAAACTTAACATTCTAGTTGAATAACATGTTCCCCCACATATTTCAACTTTGTTTCAAATTCAAAATGTTTTATTTCACATAAACCTACAAGGGCATTTATGAAACGCCAGAAGCTGCACGGTTCCAATTGGTCGTTTCCTATGAAGATCAGCCGGCAAGAAACTAAAAGGTTACTCTTTTAAAAGTAAATGGTTTTTACAATGTATTTAAATTACAGTGTTAAAAGGTATAAGAAGACTGTGTAGGCCTATCAACAAGTAGCAGGTATTTAGCAAAATATAAAATGGTCCACAGATCTAAAGTCTGTTAAGCCACACAACGTTCTCACATTCACAAAATCCAAAAGAAAAGAACAAAAAAAGATAAATAAAATAATAAAAATAAAGACCTATTTAAACCAAATGCCACTACAGCTGTAAATAAAACTAATTTAATAAAAATGATAGAATATTGTAGGTATATAATGTCAAATAATGAAAAGATTATAATAATAATATTAATAAGCAATCAAAATGAAATAAAGAAATAATAATAATAATAATTTATTTCATAAATAAAAACATCATAAATGGACTTAAACTAACAGAAATTCGACAAGACATCTGTGTCTGAACTAGATAAATAAATATCTGTATCTCAGACAACAGCGCTCTTCCCTAAAATATACATTTAAAAGCTTACAAGTTCAGATTATTTATTTATTATAAAATATACCTAATTAATTTTATATCAATTTAGTAGCAAATAAAACAAAATCAAATTAAAAATTTAAATACAAATAAAGCAAAATTAAGTAAAGGGGTGTAGGGACCTCATTATATATTTTATTTGGGGGATTATGTCAACGAAGTATGTAAAAAAAAGGTAAAATAAAATTATCATCGTAACTTGGGAGCAGTTAATAGACATTTACATAGTTATGCCGTTAATAAGGTACCAGGGAAGCCACATGTGCAGAACGAATTATTGCCAAACTTCCTCGTCTTCAACGTAGTCCTTAATCTTATATTAAGTAGGGACACGTTTGATGTGGGTTTTGAACTTTCCATCGTTAAGTTCTGTAACCGACTTTGGCAACTTGTTATAAACGTGAATACTGTTTATAAGAAATGAGTTATTAGTTTTAGTTTATCTAAATTTAGGTATCACAATTTCATGTTTACTACGTGTGTTTATATTATGGAAATCACTTCTTATCTTGAAAAGTCCTAAGTTTTTGCGAACATACAAAATACTGACTAAAATATTAAGAGGAGGCTAAGTTAACATATCAATTTCTTTGAATTTATTTGTATGGGACTCACGAGGACCTATTTTATAGATAGCGCGAATTGCCCTCTTTTATCAAATGAAAATCGAATCTACGTCAGCTGCCGATTCTCACAATAGAACGCCATAAGACATAATCCTGAGGAAATAAGCAAAGTATACTAACCTAGCTATGGCTACATCAGTCAACTGCTGTATTTGTCTTACTGCATTTGCAGCTGAACTTAGTCAAAATGAACTTTAATGTGGACGCCCCATTGCAATCTCGAATCTAAAGTAATTCCTAGAAATACAGTTTCCGTAATAGAATCTAGTTTCTTGCCATCGAGTTTAAAATTTAGACATACTTGAGGTACATTTTGGTAATGCGAACTTAAGAGATTTAGTTTTGTTCGCATTAAGTAAAAGATTAACTGCAAATTAAAGTTTGTAAACTCAAACTTTAGCATTTATTTCAATTAAACCATTTACAGGCACTTTTGAATTGTCAAATAGTCGCGTCAGTTAGTCAGAAAGTTGAAGCTAGTTGTCCATTCCAAAACGTATATCTTTATGGAGAAGAACGGGCAAGAAACTCCAAGGACACTCTTTTAAATATAGAAAATTACAATCCAAAATCACAATACAAAATAAATTCCTGGGTACATTATTTTTGTTACTTCTATATGTGAGAACAATGCCCAAAAAATAATCAAAAAAATTCAAAATATAAGATTAAAAATAAGCCATGGCAGATAAGAGATGGCCAGTCAGTTGGGACTGGTCATCTCTTATGGCGGCGCCCGTTCACGAACATGTCACGTGGATCAGCACCATCCAGCTCAACCATTTTGTAGAGAACCGAATGGTCCAACACACTCGCCACCGTCAACGAGACATTTATAAGTGCGCATGACATACTCTCAACTGCCATGCTCTTTCAAGTCAACATACATCTTATCTTAATAACATAAAAAAAATAAACGGCTCCATGGTACTCACATTTACAAAAATTGAAAAAATGCTTCTAAATTATACAAAACTAATTTGCAATGTATTTGAGAGATTAATAGAATGTTACTACCAAAAAGAAAGAAAACCATTATCCATTGGAGTATCCAACAATTAAAACTTGTTTAAATAAAAAATAAACATTAAGTTTGTAATGTCAGAAAAAATAAAAAGGGGAACTCTTCCAAATATTAAAAATTTTAACTAGTGAGCCCAAGTGGCTGTGGAGCAGGACCAGCATTAAGCCAAGCATTTTTATCTATGATATAATCATCCAACTTATATTATGCTTGTCTACATAATGTGCGTTTAATGCATGTTTTAAATTTCTTCTCATTCAGTTCAAGAATATCGAGTGGTATTTTCTTATAAAATTTTACACAGTACTCCATAAAAGAAGTGTGCACTTTAGACAATCTGAAACGTGGTTGATCTAATTTGTTCCTATTTCTAGTGTTAAAATTATGCCTGCCTTATCTTACTAAAAAGATGTAGATTTTTCCGAACATACATGTTTTCATATACGAGTATATACTGACAAGCTACCGTCATGATGTTAATTTTCTTAAACAGTTCCCTTAGAGATTCGCGTCTGCGGAGGTTATTATATGGCTCTGACAGCCCTCTTTTGTAGAATGATGATAGAATTAATATCTGCAGCCCGTCCCCACAGCAAAATACCGTAAGACATGATGCTATGAAAGTAACTAAAATAGACCAGTCTCGCGGTATCCACGTCTGTTAGTTGGCGAATTTTCCAAACAGCGTAAGCGGCTGAACATAGCCGCCCTGCAAGTGATGTTAAGTTAGGACCCCACTGTAGTTTTGAGTCAAGCGTATTAGACATTTAAATAGACGTTTTTAACAATCCGTTCAAGCGTGATCCCCAGGAAAACCGTTTTTTCGACGAACTCTAGTGTCTCCTTATTCAGTACAACATGACATTCACTACTTCTAACATTTGGTAACGCGAATCGCGGTACGCACAATATTGAGTGATTTACCATGTTTTTTTAAGACTTCTTATAGGTTTTCCTGTAATCTATAAACATAGAACTCTGCATTTTTTTCAAAATTTTCGGCTCAGTAGTTTCGAAGATAATGGGGGGAATGGTAAATTTTTATCTACTTGCTTAAATATCTTTAAAAGTATTCATTTTAGAATTATAAACAAAAATTATGGTCCTTGCAATAAGCCCTTTCATTTGATATGTCACACGGTACAGGAAGCAAAACTTTCGTTTTAAATATGTTTTATTTGACCCCCAAAAGTGAAAATTCATTTATTCACTTTACACGATCGTGTTTGGGTCATAGAAATACACAAGTGTACCAACAACTAAATTGGTCTATTGGATTCAAATTGGCTGTGACAGACGGACAGACGGAGAGACAGACACACGAGTGATCCTATGAGGGTTCCGTTTTTTTCCTTTTGAGGTACGGAACCCTTTTTTTTTTTTTTTTTTGAGGACGGGAAATCATCAAATGACTTCTCCCGCTCTGGGCAGAGCGAGAGGGTGTGTCAGACTTTTACTGACTAAAATCCACCCGTGTTCCTTCCGTTGCCTGTGTGCCGCGATATCCCTGTCGGACAAACCCGCAACCCCAGCAGGGATTGGTCTTTCGACCCCGTCGGTTGGTGCTGACATCTCTTTGAGGCGCGCGTGGAACACAACGCGCCGTCGACACGGGAGGTACGGAACCCTAATGAAGCATTAAACAAATAAATGAATCTAAATTTATACAGTAGTTATAAGGCTTGTGCAGACCAGCGCGACACGAACAATACAATTTCTAAGAAAACTTCACAGTATAACAATAATCGGTGTCGCGTCGCGCGAAAAGTCGCGCTGGTCTGCACAAGCCTATATTGTGACACGATCATATTTTATGTATTTAAATAATTGTAATTGTATCGGTAAACGGTTTAAGGTAATTTGAGGAGTAATAAAAGGCTGAATTATTTGCTCAGTTCATAATCATTTATTTCATTTTAGCGTCAGAAAAGGATGCTTCAGTAGTAAAGAGGAGAGCCACAGCCGCATGCGCATTGTCCGGAGATGGACACGGCACCAGCAGCTGGCAAAGCACCGCCAAAGCTCACGACACCAATGACGGGGACCTGACCAGCAACAGCGGTGTTACCGGCGACTGGCAGCTCACCAATGACCGCCACGTTGCCTTCACCGGTGCCGCCGTAAGCACCTCCAGGAGCGATAGCACCTCCATATGCTGCAGCAGGAGCAAGTGCGCTACCGAAAGCAGATCCGATGGCGCCACCGTAAGCACCAAGACCGAGGGAACCTCCACATGCAGCAGCAGGAGAGAGACCAGCACCGAGACCCAGAGTACCACCATAAGCAGAACCTCCACATCCGCATCCGCCACCGCCGAGGTATTGGCCGAAAACATTCTGTTAGAAAACATATAGGTACATTAGATACTGGAAACTTATTGGTTTCTTAGGATATCCCTAGAACACTATTTTGAGGTGGTAAGTAGTCTGCCAGAATTTCATGTAAATGACTAAACTGAGAGAAATTTGAGAAGTGCAGGGCAGTCAACATAAAATTATGTCAATAGAAGGAGAGAGACTGTCCTCATCAATCGTTTTCGAAGAAGTACCTGTCTGCCCAGCTCGTCATGGTAAAGCACGGTGGTAGTGAGGCTGATATTTCCTCAACATGGTTAGCTAAACTAGTAATAATATTTCTAACACATACAAATTAAAATTGTGACAGTAAGGTAAGAAACAAGAATTTGTGAAGAAAGTTTAAAAAAAAATAAAGAAACTGGAAATCTTTAATAACTCACCTGGACCAAGCAAGCTTGGATGCAGAGCAACAGAACAGCGAAGGTAGACATGTTTGATGTTTGTTTGTGTTCAACGAGAAGCTGAAGACTGAATGATGTTCCTACTTCTAGACCACGTTTATATAGTGCGAAAGCTTCTTATCATAACAACGCGATGTTTTTTCTATGTTGTTTTGAAATAAAGCCCTTCTTATTGAATATTTCAAGGTTACATCACTTACGAAATACACGCATTTTTCTATTTCCCCATATTGCAACTACTGATAAAGGTACGAAAAGTTCTTTCAAAATCCACAAATTGCTGCAACACAACTAGATAAGGACTAGGTTTCAGTATAAATAGTCGACCGAATCTTGGAAAACTCATTCTGAAGTTCACTTCAACACAAACTACAATGTCAGCCAAGTTGATCCTCGTCCTCTGCGCTCAGGCGCTCTGCATCCAGGTGAGAAAAAATTCTTCAATATTTTATTCTTTCACTACGATTTTCTTTATGTTCCCATTTCTTGGATCCTTTTAGAGTATCACAATTCAATGTATACACTGAGAATTTGATCAGTTTAATGATATGGATTAAGTAACGCATATTATAATGCTTATTAAACCCTTTTGATTCGAGTCACATGTAAATATTACCAATACAAAGAAATAAGGTTGGATTCAGATTTAAAACACTGGTCTTTAATTCCCCAATGAGGCCATTCAACTTTAGCTAGACATTCATACTTCTGATTACCATTACGTATTTCATACAAAAATTTTCTTTAGAATAAAATTGCGTAGAACACGTCTGGCATCCATTACGTTACTTAATCGATAAAATTATTATGTTCCAATGCATATTTGCTGATAAAGAGATATTACTAATATGTACAATACTTTTTTGTTTACAGACTGGTTTCAGTTCATGTCTCGGTCGTGGAGCCATCGCCGCTCCTGCTCTTTATGCCCCAGGATGTGCTGGTAACGGCTTAGCTGGCAATGCTCTGATCGGGAATGGGTATGCTAGTAACTGTGCCAACAATGGTTTAATTGGCAATGGCTTGGCTGCTCTAGAGATCATTCCCACCAGTGGCGGTGGACTGCCTGTCTCAAGCGCCTCTGCTTTCGCTCCCAGTGGCCTCTCGGTAACGTCTGAGAATTTGTTTGAGGGTGCTCTGTCCGTGGCTGGTGAGTTGCCGTTCGTGAGTGCTGTGGCTTTGGAGGGAGTGTTACCGAGTGGCGGTGCTGGCACCGTCAGCTACAGCTGCGGTAATGGTATTACTGCTATTGAGAGCATCGCTCCTTCTGCTGCCGGCTATGGCGCTGCTGGTGCGTATGGCGCTGGTGGTGCCTATGGCAATGCGGGTGCCTATGGACTCGGCGCTGGCTATGGACCTGGAGCTGCTGCATTCGCTCCTGCCGCTCTCGGACTCGGCTATGGAAGCCGCGGCTGTGGATGTGGTGTCTACTAAAAACTTAAAAATAATTACTAAATTCGTCCGAACTAATGATTCAATACAATGATTTACACTTTATTTTGTTTAATGAATTTACTTTTAGTCAGTTTCCCTGAAATGTTAAAGTGTGAAGTTTGAAGAAAGAAATTGCATTTATTTAGCACAGATTAAAAGGCAACATATTGTGCAAATTAAAAATAAATATATATTTGAAAATTAGTTTTAATACTTTATTACGAAAAGTCCATCATAAACCTCATCCGTCCCTTTCCATAAGGGGAGATCGGGTTCAAGAGCGGACACAATCTGTATTAAAAATAATGTAAAATTATAGGCAAAAAGGACATGTCCAGTTTCTGCCCTCAGTCGTGGTCTGAATCGATAAATGTTCATGATTTAAGGTTTTACAGTAAGATTAAAAAAAATTGATTTAAATTATTATGGATTTATAAATTCAGTATAACTTGACTAAAATAATTCTCAAAAAAACAATGCTCAATTATAGCTTCCGCCTCGTAATTTTTAACTAGACAAAATCAAACTGGTTGCTAATTTAATTATATAGTCTGTAATTTTTTTATAACACTGATTTTACATTCTTTGATTACTTGAACTCACACACTGACTAAGATGGAAGGATGGTAGATAGATGCCAATATCTGTAAAAAATAAAAAAAACTCTGAAAATGGGGCACGTCGCAAATATGTAGATGTCAATATTTCATTTTTTTTTATTAATTTGGAAATATTACTGTATGGAAATAAGAAATGTGACTAACTAGCGAACTAGATACTATATTGATTATGAAATGCAATTATTAATATCGTTACACCGAATATTTAGTTTTTGATGTAAAAAAAGTATTTGGAAACTTTCCAAATGCTTTTTTCACACCTAAAATGGGTACAATGTCAAATTCAATGTTGTAATTGCAATTCATGATTAATATTCTAGTTCGCTAGTTAGACACATTTCTTATTACCTTATAGTCAAATTGCCAATTAAATCAAAACAGGTCTATTTTTGACAGCTATTTGCGACGTTGCCAACTTTTAGGATAAACGCTCTCAAGTCAGACTACATTTGTATAGTTCAACTGGAGTGGAGTATTACGATATTGACGAAATGTATGTTATAAGTAGGTGAATGAAATGATATTGCGAAAAAAAAGCAAAAATCAGTTCCCGTTGACCTAGAATCATAAAATTTAACCAGAAGCGAGGTCTTACAGTACAAGTAAAGTACAGGTAACATTCCGAAAATCGTTAATTTGTAGAATTATCACTAGTGTCCAACCGAAAATATTTTTTAAGCCGAAAACGAAAAAGAAGCTTCGGCTTTAGTTATAATTTCGGCCGAAAGCGAAGTCCAAAACGAAAATGATTTAGACATTAAATTATACTAATATTTCCGCTGTACCCTGACTCTTGAATTTTTTGTTACATCTATGTAGAGAAAATGTATGCACGTGATGAAAAAATACAACATAACCTCGCTTCACAACTTCAAAACAAAATCGCGTCTGTTTCAGTCAGCTGAGTGAAACCACGAGCAGACCCGATTAACCACGAAGTTAGGCGAACGTCATCTGATATTTTCTGAGCTTTACGAAGTAGCCCGAATGACGCGCGATAATTCACGAACTTCTGATTTTCGGCTTGGTCGAAGCGTAGGCTGGTTTATGGCCGAATCATGACTTTTTGGCCGAAAATTTCCGAAAACACTAATTACCACACAACAAAAAAATTCGATTACAAACTTACATTTGCCGTTTGAGAATTGTTCGTGACGTATATCGTTGAATGGGAGAACATGTTTTCAATTATAAAATTAAGTTTATTCTTGGGGTAAATTCATCCTTATTACGAAACCCTTCATTGTGTGTGGAAGTTTAAGTCATCGGAATTACAACAGGAATAGTTAATTATTGCATGATGTGACTAGCCGCTTAACGGGTGACGCAGCTGCGCTTATCAGCGAGCGCGTAGACGTGATATCGTGGGTGGAATTCAAGGAATTACTAGAGTTACACTTTGGCGATCCGCGAAGTGAAGAATGTTTGGCTATCGAATTAATATCTTTAAAGATTAAAAATAATGAGATTCACAGTGATTTTTGTGCTCGAATTCAAACAGCAAAATCATTTTTTTTTGACGAAGGTTAACCAAATTAATGATCAAAATTCACGAATAAGTATGACTAATATTTATAACAACTCAGTCCTGCAGGTATTTTTATGTAACATAACAGAAGAAAATGAGTTTCCAGTAGACTCTGCATCCGAAAACCCTGCATTGGGGAAACAACTAACAGATTAAAAATAAAGATAACAATACTGAACCAGAACAAGTCAAAAACAATTACATGCGAGCCTCCCACTCACACACCTGAAAGAATAATATTAAATAATAATTCTGTAAAATTAAAAAATTACGACATATTAACTTCACTCTACATATATTGAGATGCATTACAGATTGGGATGTAAGTCACGAACTAACGAAATAACTAAAACTTAGACTAAACGATCATAATCTATCAAATATGTAAGCTCAGCGACCACCCAGATCGTGCTGGGCAAAAGTGCTTATACACGCAAAATCTGTAAGGGCTGTGTTTCCATAACAACCTTGACATTTAACTCAGCATTTGTAAATCAAGGGGAAAACTAAAGATCTGTCATGTACCTACCACAAACAAAAGCATATCCAAAAAAAAAACCGGCCAAGTGCGTGTCGGACCACGCACAATGAAGGCTTCCGTAGTTGGGATGAATTTATCGCAAGAACAAACTTAACATTCTAGTTGAATAACATGTTCCCCCACATATTTCAACTTTGTTTCAAATTCAAAATGTTTTATTTCACATAAACCTACAAGGGCATTTATGAAACGCCAGAAGCTGCACGGTTCCAATTGGTCGTTTCCTATGAAGATCAGCCGGCAAGAAACTAAAAGGTTACTCTTTTAAAAGTAAATGGTTTTTACAATGTATTTAAATTACAGTGTTAAAAGGTATAAGAAGACTGTGTAGGCCTATCAACAAGTAGCAGGTATTTAGCAAAATATAAAATGGTCCACAGATCTAAAGTCTGTTAAGCCACACAACGTTCTCACATTCACAAAATCCAAAAGAAAAGAACAAAAAAAGATAAATAAAATAATAAAAATAAAGACCTATTTAAACCAAATGCCACTACAGCTGTAAATAAAACTAATTTAATAAAAATGATAGAATATTGTAGGTATATAATGTCAAATAATGAAAAGATTATAATAATAATATTAATAAGCAATCAAAATGAAATAAAGAAATAATAATAATAATAATTTATTTCATAAATAAAAACATCATAAATGGACTTAAACTAACAGAAATTCGACAAGACATCTGTGTCTGAACTAGATAAATAAATATCTGTATCTCAGACAACAGCGCTCTTCCCTAAAATATACATTTAAAAGCTTACAAGTTCAGATTATTTATTTATTATAAAATATACCTAATTAATTTTATATCAATTTAGTAGCAAATAAAACAAAATCAAATTAAAAATTTAAATACAAATAAAGCAAAATTAAGTAAAGGGGTGTAGGGACCTCATTATATATTTTATTTGGGGGATTATGTCAACGAAGTATGTAAAAAAAAGGTAAAATAAAATTATCATCGTAACTTGGGAGCAGTTAATAGACATTTACATAGTTATGCCGTTAATAAGGTACCAGGGAAGCCACATGTGCAGAACGAATTATTGCCAAACTTCCTCGTCTTCAACGTAGTCCTTAATCTTATATTAAGTAGGGACACGTTTGATGTGGGTTTTGAACTTTCCATCGTTAAGTTCTGTAACCGACTTTGGCAACTTGTTATAAACGTGAATACTGTTTATAAGAAATGAGTTATTAGTTTTAGTTTATCTAAATTTAGGTATCACAATTTCATGTTTACTACGTGTGTTTATATTATGGAAATCACTTCTTATCTTGAAAAGTCCTAAGTTTTTGCGAACATACAAAATACTGACTAAAATATTAAGAGGAGGCTAAGTTAACATATCAATTTCTTTGAATTTATTTGTATGGGACTCACGAGGACCTATTTTATAGATAGCGCGAATTGCCCTCTTTTATCAAATGAAAATCGAATCTACGTCAGCTGCCGATTCTCACAATAGAACGCCATAAGACATAATCCTGAGGAAATAAGCAAAGTATACTAACCTAGCTATGGCTACATCAGTCAACTGCTGTATTTGTCTTACTGCATTTGCAGCTGAACTTAGTCAAAATGAACTTTAATGTGGACGCCCCATTGCAATCTCGAATCTAAAGTAATTCCTAGAAATACAGTTTCCGTAATAGAATCTAGTTTCTTGCCATCGAGTTTAAAATTTAGACATACTTGAGGTACATTTTGGTAATGCGAACTTAAGAGATTTAGTTTTGTTCGCATTAAGTAAAAGATTAACTGCAAATTAAAGTTTGTAAACTCAAACTTTAGCATTTATTTCAATTAAACCATTTACAGGCACTTTTGAATTGTCAAATAGTCGCGTCAGTTAGTCAGAAAGTTGAAGCTAGTTGTCCATTCCAAAACGTATATCTTTATGGAGAAGAACGGGCAAGAAACTCCAAGGACACTCTTTTAAATATAGAAAATTACAATCCAAAATCACAATACAAAATAAATTCCTGGGTACATTATTTTTGTTACTTCTATATGTGAGAACAATGCCCAAAAAATAATCAAAAAAATTCAAAATATAAGATTAAAAATAAGCCATGGCAGATAAGAGATGGCCAGTCAGTTGGGACTGGTCATCTCTTATGGCGGCGCCCGTTCACGAACATGTCACGTGGATCAGCACCATCCAGCTCAACCATTTTGTAGAGAACCGAATGGTCCAACACACTCGCCACCGTCAACGAGACATTTATAAGTGCGCATGACATACTCTCAACTGCCATGCTCTTTCAAGTCAACATACATCTTATCTTAATAACATAAAAAAAATAAACGGCTCCATGGTACTCACATTTACAAAAATTGAAAAAATGCTTCTAAATTATACAAAACTAATTTGCAATGTATTTGAGAGATTAATAGAATGTTACTACCAAAAAGAAAGAAAACCATTATCCATTGGAGTATCCAACAATTAAAACTTGTTTAAATAAAAAATAAACATTAAGTTTGTAATGTCAGAAAAAATAAAAAGGGGAACTCTTCCAAATATTAAAAATTTTAACTAGTGAGCCCAAGTGGCTGTGGAGCAGGACCAGCATTAAGCCAAGCATTTTTATCTATGATATAATCATCCAACTTATATTATGCTTGTCTACATAATGTGCGTTTAATGCATGTTTTAAATTTCTTCTCATTCAGTTCAAGAATATCGAGTGGTATTTTCTTATAAAATTTTACACAGTACTCCATAAAAGAAGTGTGCACTTTAGACAATCTGAAACGTGGTTGATCTAATTTGTTCCTATTTCTAGTGTTAAAATTATGCCTGCCTTATCTTACTAAAAAGATGTAGATTTTTCCGAACATACATGTTTTCATATACGAGTATATACTGACAAGCTACCGTCATGATGTTAATTTTCTTAAACAGTTCCCTTAGAGATTCGCGTCTGCGGAGGTTATTATATGGCTCTGACAGCCCTCTTTTGTAGAATGATGATAGAATTAATATCTGCAGCCCGTCCCCACAGCAAAATACCGTAAGACATGATGCTATGAAAGTAACTAAAATAGACCAGTCTCGCGGTATCCACGTCTGTTAGTTGGCGAATTTTCCAAACAGCGTAAGCGGCTGAACATAGCCGCCCTGCAAGTGATGTTAAGTTAGGACCCCACTGTAGTTTTGAGTCAAGCGTATTAGACATTTAAATAGACGTTTTTAACAATCCGTTCAAGCGTGATCCCCAGGAAAACCGTTTTTTCGACGAACTCTAGTGTCTCCTTATTCAGTACAACATGACATTCACTACTTCTAACATTTGGTAACGCGAATCGCGGTACGCACAATATTGAGTGATTTACCATGTTTTTTTAAGACTTCTTATAGGTTTTCCTGTAATCTATAAACATAGAACTCTGCATTTTTTTCAAAATTTTCGGCTCAGTAGTTTCGAAGATAATGGGGGGAATGGTAAATTTTTATCTACTTGCTTAAATATCTTTAAAAGTATTCATTTTAGAATTATAAACAAAAATTATGGTCCTTGCAATAAGCCCTTTCATTTGATATGTCACACGGTACAGGAAGCAAAACTTTCGTTTTAAATATGTTTTATTTGACCCCCAAAAGTGAAAATTCATTTATTCACTTTACACGATCGTGTTTGGGTCATAGAAATACACAAGTGTACCAACAACTAAATTGGTCTATTGGATTCAAATTGGCTGTGACAGACGGACAGACGGAGAGACAGACACACGAGTGATCCTATGAGGGTTCCGTTTTTTTCCTTTTGAGGTACGGAACCCTTTTTTTTTTTTTTTTTTGAGGACGGGAAATCATCAAATGACTTCTCCCGCTCTGGGCAGAGCGAGAGGGTGTGTCAGACTTTTACTGACTAAAATCCACCCGTGTTCCTTCCGTTGCCTGTGTGCCGCGATATCCCTGTCGGACAAACCCGCAACCCCAGCAGGGATTGGTCTTTCGACCCCGTCGGTTGGTGCTGACATCTCTTTGAGGCGCGCGTGGAACACAACGCGCCGTCGACACGGGAGGTACGGAACCCTAATGAAGCATTAAACAAATAAATGAATCTAAATTTATACAGTAGTTATAAGGCTTGTGCAGACCAGCGCGACACGAACAATACAATTTCTAAGAAAACTTCACAGTATAACAATAATCGGTGTCGCGTCGCGCGAAAAGTCGCGCTGGTCTGCACAAGCCTATATTGTGACACGATCATATTTTATGTATTTAAATAATTGTAATTGTATCGGTAAACGGTTTAAGGTAATTTGAGGAGTAATAAAAGGCTGAATTATTTGCTCAGTTCATAATCATTTATTTCATTTTAGCGTCAGAAAAGGATGCTTCAGTAGTAAAGAGGAGAGCCACAGCCGCATGCGCATTGTCCGGAGATGGACACGGCACCAGCAGCTGGCAAAGCACCGCCAAAGCTCACGACACCAATGACGGGGACCTGACCAGCAACAGCGGTGTTACCGGCGACTGGCAGCTCACCAATGACCGCCACGTTGCCTTCACCGGTGCCGCCGTAAGCACCTCCAGGAGCGATAGCACCTCCATATGCTGCAGCAGGAGCAAGTGCGCTACCGAAAGCAGATCCGATGGCGCCACCGTAAGCACCAAGACCGAGGGAACCTCCACATGCAGCAGCAGGAGAGAGACCAGCACCGAGACCCAGAGTACCACCATAAGCAGAACCTCCACATCCGCATCCGCCACCGCCGAGGTATTGGCCGAAAACATTCTGTTAGAAAACATATAGGTACATTAGATACTGGAAACTTATTGGTTTCTTAGGATATCCCTAGAACACTATTTTGAGGTGGTAAGTAGTCTGCCAGAATTTCATGTAAATGACTAAACTGAGAGAAATTTGAGAAGTGCAGGGCAGTCAACATAAAATTATGTCAATAGAAGGAGAGAGACTGTCCTCATCAATCGTTTTCGAAGAAGTACCTGTCTGCCCAGCTCGTCATGGTAAAGCACGGTGGTAGTGAGGCTGATATTTCCTCAACATGGTTAGCTAAACTAGTAATAATATTTCTAACACATACAAATTAAAATTGTGACAGTAAGGTAAGAAACAAGAATTTGTGAAGAAAGTTTAAAAAAAAATAAAGAAACTGGAAATCTTTAATAACTCACCTGGACCAAGCAAGCTTGGATGCAGAGCAACAGAACAGCGAAGGTAGACATGTTTGATGTTTGTTTGTGTTCAACGAGAAGCTGAAGACTGAATGATGTTCCTACTTCTAGACCACGTTTATATAGTGCGAAAGCTTCTTATCATAACAACGCGATGTTTTTTCTATGTTGTTTTGAAATAAAGCCCTTCTTATTGAATATTTCAAGGTTACATCACTTACGAAATACACGCATTTTTCTATTTCCCCATATTGCAACTACTGATAAAGGTACGAAAAGTTCTTTCAAAATCCACAAATTGCTGCAACACAACTAGATAAGGACTAGGTTTCAGTATAAATAGTCGACCGAATCTTGGAAAACTCATTCTGAAGTTCACTTCAACACAAACTACAATGTCAGCCAAGTTGATCCTCGTCCTCTGCGCTCAGGCGCTCTGCATCCAGGTGAGAAAAAATTCTTCAATATTTTATTCTTTCACTACGATTTTCTTTATGTTCCCATTTCTTGGATCCTTTTAGAGTATCACAATTCAATGTATACACTGAGAATTTGATCAGTTTAATGATATGGATTAAGTAACGCATATTATAATGCTTATTAAACCCTTTTGATTCGAGTCACATGTAAATATTACCAATACAAAGAAATAAGGTTGGATTCAGATTTAAAACACTGGTCTTTAATTCCCCAATGAGGCCATTCAACTTTAGCTAGACATTCATACTTCTGATTACCATTACGTATTTCATACAAAAATTTTCTTTAGAATAAAATTGCGTAGAACACGTCTGGCATCCATTACGTTACTTAATCGATAAAATTATTATGTTCCAATGCATATTTGCTGATAAAGAGATATTACTAATATGTACAATACTTTTTTGTTTACAGACTGGTTTCAGTTCATGTCTCGGTCGTGGAGCCATCGCCGCTCCTGCTCTTTATGCCCCAGGATGTGCTGGTAACGGCTTAGCTGGCAATGCTCTGATCGGGAATGGGTATGCTAGTAACTGTGCCAACAATGGTTTAATTGGCAATGGCTTGGCTGCTCTAGAGATCATTCCCACCAGTGGCGGTGGACTGCCTGTCTCAAGCGCCTCTGCTTTCGCTCCCAGTGGCCTCTCGGTAACGTCTGAGAATTTGTTTGAGGGTGCTCTGTCCGTGGCTGGTGAGTTGCCGTTCGTGAGTGCTGTGGCTTTGGAGGGAGTGTTACCGAGTGGCGGTGCTGGCACCGTCAGCTACAGCTGCGGTAATGGTATTACTGCTATTGAGAGCATCGCTCCTTCTGCTGCCGGCTATGGCGCTGCTGGTGCGTATGGCGCTGGTGGTGCCTATGGCAATGCGGGTGCCTATGGACTCGGCGCTGGCTATGGACCTGGAGCTGCTGCATTCGCTCCTGCCGCTCTCGGACTCGGCTATGGAAGCCGCGGCTGTGGATGTGGTGTCTACTAAAAACTTAAAAATAATTACTAAATTCGTCCGAACTAATGATTCAATACAATGATTTACACTTTATTTTGTTTAATGAATTTACTTTTAGTCAGTTTCCCTGAAATGTTAAAGTGTGAAGTTTGAAGAAAGAAATTGCATTTATTTAGCACAGATTAAAAGGCAACATATTGTGCAAATTAAAAATAAATATATATTTGAAAATTAGTTTTAATACTTTATTACGAAAAGTCCATCATAAACCTCATCCGTCCCTTTCCATAAGGGAAGATCGGGTTCAAGAGCGGACACAATCTGTATTAAAAATAATGTAAAATTATAGGCAAAAAGGACATGTCCAGTTTCTGCCCTCAGTCGTGGTCTGAATCGATAAATGTTCATGATTTAAGGTTTTACAGTAAAATTAAAAAAAATTGATTTAAATTATTATGGATTTATAAATTCAGTATAACTTGACTAAAATAATTCTCAAAAAAACAATGCTCAATTATAGCTTCCGCCTCGTCATTTTTAACTAGACAAAATCAAACTGGTTGCTAATTTAATTATATAGTCTGTAATTTTTTTATAACACTGATTTTACATTCTTTGATTACTTGAACTCACACACTGACTAAGATGGAAGGATGCTAGATAGATGCCAATATCTGTAAAAAATAAAAAAAACTCTGAAAATGGGGCACGTCGCAAATATGTAGATGTCAATATTTCATTTTTTTTTATTAATTTGGAAATATTACTGTATGGAAATAAGAAATGTGACTAACTAGGGAACTAGATACTATATTGATTATGAAATGCAATAATTATTATCGTTACACCGAATATTTAGTTTTAGATGTAAAAAAAGTATTTGGAAACTTTCCAAATGCTTTTTTCACACCTAAAATGGGTTCAATGTCAAATTCAATGTTGTAATTGCAATTCATGATTAATATTCTATTTCGCTAGTTAGACACATTTCTTATTACCATAGAGTCAAATTGCCAAATAAATCAAAACAGGTATATTTTTGACAGCTATTTGCGACGTTGCCAACTTTTAGGATAAACGCTCTTAAGTCAGACTACATTTGTATAGTTCAACTGGAATGCTTACAAGCACCTAAAAGTCGGTCTTGAAAGAGAACACTGAAGAGTAGTGTACTCGATGGAAAAGTTAAGAGTATTACGATATTGACGAAATCTTTGTTATAAGTAGGCGAATGAAATGATATTGCGAAAAAAAAGCAAAAATCAATTCCCGTTGACCTAGAATCATAAAATTTGACCAGAAGCGAGGTCTCACAGTACAAGTAAAGGTAACATTCCGAAAATCGTTAATTTGTAGAATTATCACTAGTGTCCGACCGAAAATAATTTTTAAGCTGAAAACGAAAATGAAAGCTTCGGCTTTAGTCATAATTTCGGCCGAAAGCGAAGTCGAAAACGAAAATGATTTAGACATTAAATTATACTAATATTTCCACTGTACCCTGACTCTTGAATTTTTTGTTACATCTAGGTAGAGAAAATGTATGCACGTGATGAAAAAATACAACATAACCTCGCTTCACAACTTCAAAACAAAATCGCGTCTGTTTAAGTCAGCTGAGTGAAACCACGAGCAGACCCGATTCACCACGAAGTTAGCCGAACGTCACCCGATATTTTCTGAGCTTTACGAAGTAGCCCGAATGACGCGCGACAATTCACGAACTTCTGATTTTCGGCTTGGTCGAAGCGTAGGCTGGTTTATGGCCGAATCATGATTTTTTGGCCGAAAATGTCCAAAAACACTAATTACCACACAACAAAAAAATGCGATTACAAACTTACATTTGCCGTTTGAGAATTGTTCGTGACGTATATCGTTGAATGGGAGAACATGTTTTCAATTATAAAATTAAGTTTATTCTTGGGGTAAATTCATCCTTATTACGAAACCCTTCATTGTGTGTGGAAGTTTAAGTCATCGGAATTACAACAGGAATAGTTAATTAATGCATGATGTGACTAGCCGCTTAACGGGTGACGCAGCTGCGCTTATCAGCGAGCGCGTAGACGTAATATCGTGGGTGGAATTCAAGGAATTACTAGAGTTACACTTTGGCGATCCGCGAAGTGAAGAATGTTTGGCTATCGAATTAATATCTTTAAAGATTAAAAATAATGAGATTCACAGTGATTTTTGTGCTCGAATTCAAACAGCAAAATCATTTTTTTTTGACGAAGGTTAACCAAATTAATGATCAAAATTCACGAATAAGTATGACTAATATTTATAACAACTCAGTCCTGCAGGTATTTTTATATAACATAACAGAAGAAAATGAGTTTCCAGTAGACTCTGCATCCGAAAACCCTGCATTGGGGAAACAACTAACAGATTAAAAATAAAGATAACAATACTGAACCAGAACAAGTCAAAAACAATTACATGCGAGCCTCCCACTCACACACCTGAAAGAAGAATATTAAATAATAATTCTGTAAAATTAAAAAATTACCACATATTAACTTCACTCTACATATATTGAGATGCATTACAGATTGGGATGTAAGTCACGAACTAACGAAATAACTAAAACTTAGACTAAACGATCATAATCTATCAAATATGTAAGCTCAGCGACCACCCAGATCGTGCTGGGCAAAAGTGCTTATACACGCAAAATCTGTAAGGGCTGTGTTTCCATAACAACCTTGACATTTAACTCAGCATTTGTAAATCAAGGGGAAAACTAAAGATCTGTCATGTACCTACCACAAACAAAAGCATATCCAAAAAAAAAACCGGCCAAGTGCGTGTCGGACCACGCACAATGAAGGCTTCCGTAGTTGGGATGAATTTATCGCAAGAACAAACTTAACATTCTAGTTGAATAACATGTTCCCCCACATATTTCAACTTTGTTTCAAATTCAAAATGTTTTATTTCACATAAACCTACAAGGGCATTTATGAAACGCCAGAAGCTAGGTGCACGGTTCCAATTGGTCGTTTCCTATGAAGAACAGCCGGCAAGAAACGAAAAGGTTACTCTTTTAAAAGTAAATGGTTTTTACAATGTATTTAAATTACAGTGTTAAAAGGTATAAGAAGACTGTGTAGGCCTATCAACAAGTACCAGGTACTTAGCAAAATATAAAATGGTCCACAGATCTAAAGTCTGTTAAGCCACACAGCGTTCTCACATTCACAAAATCCAAAAGAAAAGAACAAAAAAAGATAAATAAAATAATAAAAATAAAGACCTATTTAAACCAAATGCCACTACAGCTGTAACAAATCTAATTTAATAAAAATGATAGAATATTGTAGGTATATAATGTCAAATAATGAAAAGATTATAATAATAATAATAAGCAATCAAAATGAAATAAAGAACTTTAAATGTCCTACGTATTTAAAAAATTATAATTTAAGAATAAAGCTTCTAAATTAACCAAAAAGTAGTGGAAGTCAGTGCAATAACAACAATCTGCAAGTGATATTATTTGTGACTATCAATGACAAGTGTATAACCAACTTAAGTCCAGATTATGTTCCAGTTTAAAATGCTTCACAAACAGTAAACCAGTGATAATAATAACAATTCACCACGACCTTACTCTGATAAATATCAAATAGTGAACATAAGTGCAGTTCTATCATCATAATAGTGAAATAATTACGAAATACAATAATTTAAACATCGTTAAGAAAAAAAACTTTTAAAATTGACCTTTGAGCTGTGATCAATGTTCGACAACTAGCGCCGGTACGTCACCAAGTGGCGAATAGACTAACCAAGATAGTACCGCTACTTGGCACCAGCGGCGCAAAGCTAACGACGGGGATACCGGTGCAAAAAATATTTCAGTATTTGGTAGAAAGTTATTACTTTTTGAAGACTTCGAACGAACATAGGGATTCGGATCCCAGAAAGTGATACTCTTTGTACATTATTTTTGGAAATCTATTTTGAATTTGCAATATGAATTTCTTAGAAAATATCACTTTCCGAAGAACACGTACCCGGTCGGAACCTGATACCAATGATATAATCTCGCAGACGTTGGATTGTACCTCTAATTCGTTGCCAGGTATGTCTGAAGATGAAGATGAAAACCAAATAAACATCTTTAAGAAAGAGTTAGAAGAGCTTAGAACTCAACTACAAAGCGCACACAAGGAGATAGAATCATTATCATTAGAAAATAGTAACTTGAAGAAAACGAATGCAGATTTAATAGAAAAAAATAAAATGTACAAAGTAATAGCGTGTAGTCCCCTTAAGACCAAAGCCCAAACACCGAAGAAGAAAGCACCTGTTCGTACACAAGAAACACAGACGGTGCCATCAGAAGGTATGAAAATTACACACAGCGCACAGCAAGATGATATTGATTCTAGGAATTCCCAAGACGTCATCGCCCCACTGAATAGTAGTAACATAAATGCACCACATTCTTCGCCCCCACTTGTAAAAGGTAACATATGTGTTCTAAGCAGTGAAACATCGAACAGAATACATACAATGAGTGAGAGAACTCACTTAAAGAACTATAGTATATGTCACTATCGTACTCCTAAATGTGGAATAAAATATTTGCTTAACAATATCGAACGTAAAATTCAAAACTTCACCCATGCCGATTATTGCATTATTTTTATTGGCGAAGAGGACTTCAGGAAAACCCATAATTATATAGAACTTGTAACCTGTATTCGTGATTTGTTAATAACATTAAATCATACTAACTTTGTAATATGTCTGCCTACATTTAAGTACATGGATAATACCAATATTATGTTTAACAGTCGAGTAGATACTTTTAATAATTTAATTTATATGAATGTTGAGACATACAATTACGCGTTCATCTTGGACTCAAATTTAAATCTTCCATACACATGGGATACATATAATCAGCGACATGGACACCTAAATAGCAAAGGCTTTATGCAGATTATCTCGGATTTGCAAGACTTCATCCTAGACATAGAGGCAGTAAATACTAATTTAAGACTTTTAAGAGATGAAATTTCTGATGACTACACTAATTCAAATGTAAATCGATCTAAAGACCCACCTAGTAATATTAATGAGACAAATGAGTCGTCCTACTCAAATAGTTTTTTTCGCCTTTAACAGCATAAATATCTTGCATCAAAACATTGCTGGTCTTTTAAATAAGGTTGACCTGCTCACAGTTCATCTTCAGGAACTATCTAAGGAACAAAAAGGCATAGATGTGGTCTGCATAACTGAACACTTCATTATGCGGGGCTCTGAAAAGGCATTAAATATTCCAAATTATAAATTAGCGGCGTGTTATGCAAGGCGAGAAAAGAAGCGCGGAGGATCTTGCGTTCTAGTTAAAATAGGCCTAGAGTATAAGGAACTAACAGAGATCTCACGCCATTCAATAACAAACACTTTTGAATGCTGCGGTATTGAACTAGTCCGGGAAAAATTAGTCGTTATCTGTATATACAGGCCACCGAAAACTAACAACCTAAATATGTTCTATGAAAAACTTGAAATTGTTATGAAAACTTTTTGTATTAACTCTAGTAAAACAGTTGTTCTGTGCGGGGACTTCAACATTGATACCTTAAAAAAGAATAGAATGTCTCTAGACTTTGAATATTTTCTTTTGGGCTGCAATCTTAAGCTGGAACTAAGGCAACCAACTAGACTGTGCAGTAATAGCTGCATTGATAACTTTGCTCACAATTCTCGGCAAAAATGTAAATGTGAAGTTATCGAATTAGCTCTTTCAGATCACACGGCACAAACTCTGCAAATTAAAGTAAATAAAACATGTAGATTAAAATTTTGGCGAATCAAGAAACGAGA
Source organism: Agrochola lota (assembly GCA_947364205.1). Lineage (NCBI taxonomy): Eukaryota > Metazoa > Arthropoda > Insecta > Lepidoptera > Noctuidae > Agrochola > Agrochola lota. Next base: position 10,037,483 of record OX376245.1, on the reverse strand, counting down.
TTTGTCGTTAGAAAACCTTGTTAAATTTAATAATTATCTTAGCTGCATGTCGTTCTCAGAAATGTACAATACTGAGAATGTAAATGTAGCATATGATATTTTCTTGGAAGATTTCCGTTTACTGTATGACCTTTGCTTTCCCTATAAATTTGTTACTATACAACCATACAAAAAAGTTAAATGGGTCTCTCGAGGAATACGTGTGTGCAGTAAAAAGCAACGTCACCTATTATGGCGATACAGACTCAGGCCAACTAATGAAAATAAAAATAAATTTAAAAACTACTCCAAAAAATATCGAAAAATTATCAAATTAACTCAAAAATCACAGAATAACCATTTCATACGAACTTCAGATAATAAGTCAAAAGCATCTTGGCAAGTCATACATAACAAAACACACACTTACGACCCAATTTCCCAAATTACACAACATGATAAAAAAATAACAGATCCTCAAAAAATTGCTAATATCTTTAATAACTACTTCGTTGACCAGATTCAACAGTCACCCCAAGTGTCGTACGAAACTAGTAATATTCCGAAAAATCCAAACTCAATGTTCATGGCCCCAGTTTTACCCCAAGATGTAATTAGAGCAATTAAATCTTTAAAAAACAAAAACAGCGTTGGGTATGATGGTATAGCAACGAAAGTTGTTAAATTTGTGGCGAACAATATAGCTGTACATCTAGGCCATATTATAAATCTCAGCATTAATTCTGGGGTGTTCCCTGATAGCTTAAAAACTGTTATAGTTAAACCACTTTATAAGAAAAATAAAAAGGAAGAAATTGTTAATTACAGACCAGTAGCGTTAATTCCGGTACTGTCAAAAGTAGTGGAGAAATTAATCTACGAATTACTTAACAATTTCTTATCTAAATATGAAATTTTGTGTAATGAACAAAAAGGTTTTCGGAAAAACAAAAGCATTAATACAGCTATTTTCGATCTACTTGATACTATCATAAGAAACGTTGATAACAAAGTACCTGTTTGCGCAATTTTCACAGATATGTCCAAAGCTTTTGATTGCGTCGACCACGACATTCTACTAAACAAGTTAGAAGCTTATGGAATAAGGGGAAATGTACTCAAACTTATTAAATCATACCTCAGTAATCGTAAACAGTATACAGAAATAAATAGAATTTGCCCTAAGACGAAGAGTGAAAGAAAATACCGATCCGAAGAACGAATAATAAAATATGGTGTACCACAGGGCAGCGTCCTTGGGCCACCCCTTTTCTTAACTTATATCAACGATTTGCCACGACATGTTGATAATCCAATGGTGTTATTTGCCGATGACAGCACCGCGGTAGTAAAATGTAAACATCCAAATAGCTATGAACAGGACATAAATAAAACCCTGGAAGACATCGTACATTGGCTTGACAAAAACAACTTGATGATAAACTTAGCAAAAACTAACATAATGCACTTCCATCAACGCACAAATTTAAAAGAAGTATCGGTACACTACAATAAACAAAAAATTGACCAAGTTAAAGTAGCAAAATTTTTAGGGATTTACATTGACAGGCAACTAAATTGGCAACCACAAGCAGAGGAAATTTGCAAAAGGATGAATACAGCGGCATATGTCCTTTCAAAGTTGTCCAAGAAAGTTGACATTCAAACTACATTAGTAGCTTATCATGGTCTGGTTGCATCAGTTCTAAGATTTGGTATTATCTTCTGGGGCAATTGCAGCTCAAGGGAGTACATATTCAAGGCGCAAAAACGTTGCATTAGAGCGATGTGTGGTTTGAAGACCACCGACAGTTGCGAACCAAAGTTTAAGTCCCTAAAAGTGCTCACATTTCCGTCATTGTATATTCTGGAAATGGCCATGTTTGTAAAGACCAATAAAAACCTTTTTCCGACGATGACAGAAACTAGAAAACGACCTGTCAGAAATCAATACAAAAATTTATTACAAATCGAGTCCTGTAACACAGCCTTAATGAAGAAAAGTGTTATTTGTATGGGTCCTACAATATACAATAAATTGCCAGATGTAATGAAAAACGATACAATTAAAATTTTTAAAAAGAAATTAGCAGCCTTCTTAACAGCAAAATGTTATTATTCGATAAATGATTTTTTAATGGACAAAACTTTTTAATCAGCATCGTGTAAAATAAATATAATTATTATTATCTTGAACATTAATACATTAATTTTTAATTTTATTCTAAAGTAACATTTTAATTTGACATTTTTCAATATTATTTAATGTATATGTATAATTGCAATAATTAACTGTGACATCTTAATTTGTAACAATTTTTATAATTTTTGCGTGCCTATTTCCAGGCAGAATGTACATGGCTCACTCCTTCCTATTCCACCTGTATTTAAATGTAACCTACATTCATTGCAAATAAATGATTTGATTTGATTTGATTGATTTGAAGAAATAATAATAATAATAACCCCACCGCCGTATCTCTACGTTGACGTCGTGGTGGGGCTTGCGTGTTCCAAACTCTAGGTCTGTGCCGGTAGAGTTTACTTTGCCGGAACAGGTCTAGGATGAGGGGCCAGACCAAGAGAGATACAGAAACCCACAGGGCAGCATGTGGCGAGCTGTTGGGCAGTAGCGACCCCACGGACCCTATCTCCCAGGAGAAACCTTGTTCCTCATCTCTGGCTTGCCTTTATTGGCCGGCTGGAGTGAACACTGACGAGGAACAGAGCTCCCACCTCATTCTTGCCTTAACTGGCCGGCTTGAGTGGAGATTCGCAAGAGCAAACGTGCTCGGAGGAAGGAAGTATTCTAGTAAGTGCTCGTAGGGATCTTGACCATCTTCCGGGCTCTGGGATTGTTCTGAAAGCCGTGGAATACCACTCCACTCCTCAAGCACCTCAGGACATGTTGCCCCCTTGTCGCTACGTCACTACGTGCTAGCAACAGTTTTCGGGGGCCCATTATTGAGAGTGCAAGTCACCCCCTGCCATTTTTCCGTGTACATATAAAATATTGATCAGGCAGGGGCCATAGTCCTTCCATAGTTCTAGGTCACCAGTCAACTTTAGCCACCCAAACCCATTGTCCAATAACTTTGTTTCCATATCCTGTAATAGTCCTATACCAACCGGGGGTTGTCCTTGGGTGCTCTTGCATAGTACACACAGGAATAATCATCGGTTTGTGCCTCATATCATTAAAAACGTCTAATGGGCCTCTGCGAGTAGGCTTTGGCCCCTCGTACGCCTTCTAAAGGTCCGGGACCCCAGGGTCCCGAGAAATGTCGAGAGACGTAAAAATAATTTATTTCAAATGCATTATAAATAAAAATATCATAAATGGGCTTAAACTAACAGAAATTCGACAAGACATCTGTGTCTGAACTAGATAAATAAATATCTGTATCTCAGACAACAGCGCTCTTCCCTAAAATATACATTTAAAAGCTTACAAGTTCAGATTATTTATTTATTATAAAATATACCTAATTAATTTTATATCAATTTAGTAGCAAATAAAACAAAATCAAATTAAAAAATTTAAATACAAATAAAGCAAAATTAAGTAAAGGGGAGTAGGGACCTCATTATATATTTTATTTGGGGGATTATGTCAACGAAGTATGTAAAAAAAAGGTAAAATAAAATTATCATCGTAACTTGGGAGCAGTTAATAGACATTTACATAGTTATGCCGTTAATAAGGTACCAGGGAAGCCACATGTGCAGAACGAATTATTGCCAAACTTCCTTGTCTTCAACGTAGTCCTTAATCTTATATTAAGTAGGGACACGTTTGATGTGGGTTTTGAACTTTCCATCGTTAAGTTCTGTAACCGACTTTGGCAACTTGTTATAAACGTGAATACTGTTTATAAGAAATGAGTTATTAGTTTTAGTTTATCTAAATTTAGGTATCACAATTTCATGTTTACTACGTGTGTTTATATTATGGAAATCACTTCTTATCTTGAAAAGTCCTAAGTTTTTGCGAACATACAAAATACTGACTAAAATATTAAGAGAAGGCTAAGTTAACATATCAATTTCTTTGAATTTATTTGTATGGGACTCACGAGGACCTATTTTATAGATAGCGCGAATTGCCCTCTTTTATCAAATGAAAATCGAATCTACGTCAGCTGCCGATTCTCACAATAGAACGCCATAAGACATAATCCTGAGGAAATAAGCAAAGTATACTAACCTAGCTATGGCTACATCAGTCAACTGCCGTATTTGTCTTACTGCATATGCAGCTGAACTTAGTCAAAATGAACTTTAATGTGGACGCCCCATTGCAATCTCGAATCTAAAGTAATTCCTAGAAATACAGTTTCCGTAATAGAATCTAGTTTCTTGCCATCGAGTTTAAAATTTAGACATACTTGAGGTACATTTTGGTAATGCGAACTTAAGAGATTTAGTTTTGTTCGCATTAAGTAAAAGATTAACTGCAAATTAAAGTTTGTAAACTCAAACTCAAAGCATTTATTTCAATTAAACCATTTACAGGCACTTTTGAATTGTCAAATAGTCGCGTCAGTTAGTCAGAAAGCTGAAGCTAGTTGTCCATTCCAAAACGTAGATCTTTATGGAGAAGAACGGGCAAGAAACTCCAAGGACACTCTTTTAAATATAGAAAATTACAATCCAAAATCACAATACAAATTAAATTCCTGGGTACATTATTTTTGTTACTTCTATATGTGAGAACAATGCCCAAAAAATAATCAAAAAAATTCAAAATATAAGATTAAAAATAAGCCATGGCAGATAAGAGATGGCCAGTCAGTTGGGACTGGTCATCTCTTATGGCGGCGCCCGTTCACGAACATGTCACGTGGATCAGCACCATCCAGCTCAACCATTTTGTAGAGAACCGAATGGTCCAACACACTCGCCACCATCAACGAGACATTTATAAGTGCGCATGACATACTCTCAACTGCCATGCTCTTTCAAGTCAACATACATCTTATCTTAATAACATAAAAAAATTAAACGGCTCCATGGTACTCACATTTACAAAAATTTAAAAAATGCTTCTAAATTATACAAAACTAATTTGCAATGTATTTGAGAGATTAATAGAATGTTACTACCAAAAAGAAAGAAAACCATTATCCATTGGAGTATTCAACAATTAAAACTTGTTTAAATAAAAAATAAACATTAAGTTTGTAATGTCAGAAAAAATAAAAAGGGGAACTCTTCCAAATATTAAAAATTTTAACTAGTGAGCCCAAGTGGCTGTGGAGCAGGACCAGCATTAAGCCAAGCATTTTTATCTATGATATAATCATCCAACTTATATTATGCTTGTCTACATAATGTGCGTTTAATGCATGTTTTAAATTTCTTCTCATTCAGTTCAAGAATATCGAGTGGTATTTTCTTATAAAATTTTACACAGTACTCCATAAAAGAAGTGTGCACTTTAGACAATCTGAAACGTGGTTGATCTAATTTGTTCCTATTTCTAGTGTTAAAATTATGCCTGCCTTATCTTACTAAAAAGATGTAGATTTTTCCGAACATACATGTTTTCATATACGAGTAGTATATACTGACAAGCTACCGTCATGATGTTAATTTTCTTAAACAGTTCCCTTAGAGATTCGCGTCTGCGGAGGTTATTATATGGCTCTGACAGCCCTCTTTTGTAGAATGATGATAGAATTAATATCTGCAGCCCGTCCCCACAGCAAAATACCGTAAGACATGATGCTATGAAAGTAACTAAAATAGACCAGTCTCGCGGTATCCACGTCTGTTAGTTGGCGAATTTTCCAAACAACGTAAGCGGCTGAACATAGCCGCCCTGCAAGTGATGTTAAGTTAGGACCCCACTGTAGTTTTGAGTCAAGCGTATTAGACATTTAAATAGACGTTTTTAACAATCCGTTCAAGCGTGATCCCCAGGAAAACCGTTTTTTCGACGAACTCTAGTGTCTCCCAACAACATGACATTCACTACTTCTAACATTTGGTAACGCGAATCGCGGTACGCACAATATTGAGTGATTTACCATGTTTTTTTAAGACTTCTTATAGGTTTTCCTGTAATCTATAAACATAGAACTCTGCATTTTTTTCAAAATTTTCGGCTCAGTAGTTTCGAAGATAATGGGGGGAATGGTAAATTTTTATCTACTTGCTTAAATATCTTTAAAAGTATTCATTTTAGAATTATAAACAAAAATTATGGTCCTTGCAATAAGCCCTTTCATTTGATATGTCACACGGTACAGGAAGCAAAACTTTCGTTTTAAATATTTTTTATTTGACCCCCAAAAGTGACCCCCATCTTCAAAATTCATTTATTCACTTTACACGATCGTGTTTGGGTCATAGAAATACACAAGTGTACCAACAACTAAATTGGTCTATTGGATTCAAATTGGCTGTGACAGACGGACAGACGGAGAGACAGACACACGAGTGATCCTATGAGGGTTCCGTTTTTTTCCTTTTGAGGTACGGAACCCTTTTTTTTTTTTTTTTTTTTTGAGGACGGGAAATCATCAAATGACTTCTCCCGCTCTGGGCAGAGCGAGAGGGTGTGTCAGACTTTTACTGACTAAAATCCACCCGTGTTCCTTCCGTTGCCTGTGTGCCGCGATATCCCTGTCGGACAAACCCGCAACCCCAGCAGGGATTGGTCTTTCGACCCCGTCGGTTGGTGCTGACATCTCTTTGAGGCGCGCGTGGAACACAACGCGCCGTCGACACGGGAGGTACGGAACCCTAATGAAGCATTAAACAAATAAATGAAGCTAAATTTATACAGTAGTTATAAGGCTTGTGCAGACCAGCGCGACACGAACAATACAATTTCTAAGAAAACTTCACAGTATAACAATAATCGGTGTCGCGTCGCGCGAAAAGTCGCGCTGGTCTGCACAAGCCTATATTGTGACACGATCATATTTTATGTATTTAAATAATTGTAATTGTATCGGTAAACGGTTTAAGGTAATTTGAGGAGTAATAAAAGGCTGAATTATTTGCTCAGTTCATAATCATTTATTTCATTTTAGCGTCAGAAAAGGATGCTTCAGTAGTAAAGAGGAGAGCCACAGCCGCATGCGCATTGTCCGGAGATGGACACGGCACCAGCAGCTGGCAAAGCACCGCCAAAGCTCACGACACCAATGACGGGGACCTGACCAGCAACAGCGGTGTTACCGGCGACTGGCAGCTCACCAATGACCGCCACGTTGCCTTCACCGGTGCCGCCGTAAGCAGCTCCGGGAGCGATAGCACCTCCATATGCTGCAGCAGGAGCAAGTGCGCTACCGAAAGCAGATCCGATGGCGCCACCGTAAGCACCAAGACCGAGGGAACCTCCACATGCAGCAGCAGGAGAGAGACCAGCACCGAGACCCAGAGTGCCACCATAAGCAGAACCTCCACATCCGCATCCGCCACCGCCGAGGTATTGGCCGAAAACATTCTGTTAGAAAACATATAGGTACATTAGATACTGGAAACTTATTGGTTTCTTAGGATATCCCTAGAACACTATTTTGAGGTGGTAAGTAGTCTGCCAGAATTTCATGTAAATGACTAAACTGAGAGAAATTTGAGAAGTGCAGGGCAGTCAACATAAAATTATGTCAATAGAAGGAGAGAGACTGTCCTCATCAATCGTTTTCGAAGAAGTACCTGTCTGCCCAGCTCATGTCATGGTAAAGCACGGTGGTAGTGAGGCTGATATTTCCTCAACATGGTTGGCTAAACTAGTAATAATATTTCTAACACATACAAATTAAAATTGTGACAGTAAGGTAAGAAACAAGAATTTGTGAAGAAAGTTTAAAAAAAAATAAAGAAACTGGAAATCTTTAATAACTCACCTGGACCAAGCAAGCTTGGATGCAGAGCAACAGAACAGCGAAGGTAGACATGTTTGATGTTTGTTTGTGTTCAACGAGAAGCTGAAGACTGAATGATGTTCCTAGTTCTAGGCCACGTTTATATAGTGCGAAAGCTTCTTATCATAACAACGCGATGTTTTTTCTATGTTGTTTTGAAATAAAGCCCTTCTTATTGAATATTTCAAGGTTACATCACTTACGAAATACACGCATTTTTCTATTTCCCCATATTGCAACTACTGATAAAGGTACGAAAAGTTCTTTCAAAATCCACAAATTGCTGCAACACAACTAGATAAGGACTAGGTTTCAGTATAAATAGTCGACCGAATCTTGGAAAACTCATTCTGAAGTTCACTTCAACACAAACTACAATGTCAGCCAAGTTGATCCTCGTCCTCTGCGCTCAGGCGCTCTGCATCCAGGTGAGAAAAAATTCTTCAATATTTTATTCTTTCACTACGATTTTCTTTATGTTCCCATTTCTTGGATCCTTTTAGAGTATCACAATTCAATGTACACACTGAGAATTTGTTCAGTTTAATATTGTGGATTAAGTAACGCATATTATAATGCTTATTAAACCCTTTTGATTCGAGTCACATGTAAATATTACCAATACAAAGAAATAAGGTTGGATTCAGATTTAAAACACTGGTCTTTAATTCCCCAATGAGGCCATTCAACTTTAGCTAGACATTCATACTTCTGATTACCATTACGTATTTCATACAAAACTTTTCTTTAGAATAAAATTGCGTAGAACACGTCTGGCATCCATTACGTTACTTAATCGATAAAATTATTATGTTCCAATGCATATTTGCTGATAAAGAGATATTACTAATATGTACAATACTTTTTTGTTTACAGACTGGTTTCAGTTCATGTCTCGGTCGTGGAGCCATCGCCGCTCCTGCTCTTTATGCCCCAGGATGTGCTGGTAACGGCTTAGCTGGCAATGCTCTGATCGGGAATGGGTATGCTAGTAACTGTGCCAACAATGGTTTAATTGGCAATGGATTGGCTGCTCTAGAGATCATTCCCACCAGTGGCGGTGGACTGCCTGTCTCAAGCGCCTCTGCTTTCGCTCCCAGTGGCCTCTCGGTAACGTCTGAGAATTTGTTTGAGGGTGCTCTGTCCGTGGCTGGTGAGTTGCCGTTCGTGAGTGCTGTGGCTTTGGAGGGAGTGTTACCGAGTGGCGGTGTTGGCACCGTCAGCTACAGCTGCGGTAATGGTATTACTGCTATTGAGAGCATCGCTCCTTCTGCTGCCGGCTATGGCGCTGCTGGTGCGTATGGCGCTGGTGGTGCCTATGGCAATGCGGGTGCCTATGGACTCGGCGCTGGCTACGGACCTGGAGCTGCTGCATTCGCTCCTGCCGCTCTCGGACTCGGCTATGGAAGCCACGGTTGTGGATGTGGTGTCTACTAAAAACTTAAAAATAATTACTAAATTCGTCCGAACTAATGATTCAATACAATGATTTACACTTTATTTTGTTTAATGAATTTACTTTTAGTCAGTTTCCCTGAAATGTTAAAGTGTGAAGTTTGAAGAAAGAAATTGCATTTATTTAGCACAGATTAAAAAGCAACATATTGTACAAATTAAAAGTAAATATATATTTGAAAATTTGTTTTAATACTTTATTACGAAAAGTCCATCATAAACCTCATCCGTCCCTTTCCATAAGGGGAGATCGGGTTCAAGAGCGGACACAATCTGTATTAAAAATAATGTAAAATTATAGGCAAAAAGGACATGTCCAGTTTCTGCCCTCAGTCGTGGTCTGAATCGATAAATGTTCATGATTTAAGGTTTTACAGTAAGATTAAAAAAAATTGATTTAAATTATTATGGATTTATAAATTCAGTATAACTTGACTAAAATAATTCTCAAAAAAACAATGCTCAATTATAGCTTCCGCCTCGTAATTTTTAACTAGACAAAATCAAACTGGTTGCTAATTTAATTATATAGTCTGTAATTTTTTTATAACACTGATTTTACATTCTTTGATTACTTGAACTCACACACTGACTAAGATGGAAGGATGCTAGATAGATGCCAATATCTGTAAAAAATAAAAAAAACTCTGAAAATGGGGCACGTCGCAAATATGTAGATGTCAATATTTCATTTTTTTTTATTAATTTGGAAATATTACTGTATGGAAATAAGAAATGTGACTAACTAGCGAACTAGATACTATATTGATTATGAAATGCAATTATTAATATCGTTACACCGAATATTTAGTTTTTGATGTAAAAAAAGTATTTGGAAACTTTCCAAATGCTTTTTTCACACCTAAAATGGGTACAATGTCAAATTCAATGTTGTAATTGCAATTCATGATTAATATTCTAGTTCGCTAGTTAGACACATTTCTTATTACCTTATAGTCAAATTGCCAATTAAATCAAAACAGGTCTATTTTTGACAGCTATTTGCGACGTTGCCAACTTTTAGGATAAACGCTCTCAAGTCAGACTACATTTGTATAGTTCAACTGGAGTGGAGTATTACGATATTGACGAAATGTATGTTATAAGTAGGTGAATGAAATGATATTGCGAAAAAAAAGCAAAAATCAGTTCCCGTTGACCTAGAATCATAAAATTTAACCAGAAGCGAGGTCTTACAGTACAAGTAAAGTACAGGTAACATTCCGAAAATCGTTAATTTGTAGAATTATCACTAGTGTCCAACCGAAAATATTTTTTAAGCCGAAAACGAAAAAGAAGCTTCGGCTTTAGTTATAATTTCGGCCGAAAGCGAAGTCCAAAACGAAAATGATTTAGACATTAAATTATACTAATATTTCCGCTGTACCCTGACTCTTGAATTTTTTGTTACATCTATGTAGAGAAAATGTATGCACGTGATGAAAAAATACAACATAACCTCGCTTCACAACTTCAAAACAAAATCGCGTCTGTTTCAGTCAGCTGAGTGAAACCACGAGCAGACCCGATTAACCACGAAGTTAGGCGAACGTCATCTGATATTTTCTGAGCTTTACGAAGTAGCCCGAATGACGCGCGATAATTCACGAACTTCTGATTTTCGGCTTGGTCGAAGCGTAGGCTGGTTTATGGCCGAATCATGACTTTTTGGCCGAAAATTTCCGAAAACACTAATTACCACACAACAAAAAAATTCGATTACAAACTTACATTTGCCGTTTGAGAATTGTTCGTGACGTATATCGTTGAATGGGAGAACATGTTTTCAATTATAAAATTAAGTTTATTCTTGGGGTAAATTCATCCTTATTACGAAACCCTTCATTGTGTGTGGAAGTTTAAGTCATCGGAATTACAACAGGAATAGTTAATTATTGCATGATGTGACTAGCCGCTTAACGGGTGACGCAGCTGCGCTTATCAGCGAGCGCGTAGACGTGATATCGTGGGTGGAATTCAAGGAATTACTAGAGTTACACTTTGGCGATCCGCGAAGTGAAGAATGTTTGGCTATCGAATTAATATCTTTAAAGATTAAAAATAATGAGATTCACAGTGATTTTTGTGCTCGAATTCAAACAGCAAAATCATTTTTTTTTGACGAAGGTTAACCAAATTAATGATCAAAATTCACGAATAAGTATGACTAATATTTATAACAACTCAGTCCTGCAGGTATTTTTATGTAACATAACAGAAGAAAATGAGTTTCCAGTAGACTCTGCATCCGAAAACCCTGCATTGGGGAAACAACTAACAGATTAAAAATAAAGATAACAATACTGAACCAGAACAAGTCAAAAACAATTACATGCGAGCCTCCCACTCACACACCTGAAAGAATAATATTAAATAATAATTCTGTAAAATTAAAAAATTACGACATATTAACTTCACTCTACATATATTGAGATGCATTACAGATTGGGATGTAAGTCACGAACTAACGAAATAACTAAAACTTAGACTAAACGATCATAATCTATCAAATATGTAAGCTCAGCGACCACCCAGATCGTGCTGGGCAAAAGTGCTTATACACGCAAAATCTGTAAGGGCTGTGTTTCCATAACAACCTTGACATTTAACTCAGCATTTGTAAATCAAGGGGAAAACTAAAGATCTGTCATGTACCTACCACAAACAAAAGCATATCCAAAAAAAAAACCGGCCAAGTGCGTGTCGGACCACGCACAATGAAGGCTTCCGTAGTTGGGATGAATTTATCGCAAGAACAAACTTAACATTCTAGTTGAATAACATGTTCCCCCACATATTTCAACTTTGTTTCAAATTCAAAATGTTTTATTTCACATAAACCTACAAGGGCATTTATGAAACGCCAGAAGCTGCACGGTTCCAATTGGTCGTTTCCTATGAAGATCAGCCGGCAAGAAACTAAAAGGTTACTCTTTTAAAAGTAAATGGTTTTTACAATGTATTTAAATTACAGTGTTAAAAGGTATAAGAAGACTGTGTAGGCCTATCAACAAGTAGCAGGTATTTAGCAAAATATAAAATGGTCCACAGATCTAAAGTCTGTTAAGCCACACAACGTTCTCACATTCACAAAATCCAAAAGAAAAGAACAAAAAAAGATAAATAAAATAATAAAAATAAAGACCTATTTAAACCAAATGCCACTACAGCTGTAAATAAAACTAATTTAATAAAAATGATAGAATATTGTAGGTATATAATGTCAAATAATGAAAAGATTATAATAATAATATTAATAAGCAATCAAAATGAAATAAAGAAATAATAATAATAATAATTTATTTCATAAATAAAAACATCATAAATGGACTTAAACTAACAGAAATTCGACAAGACATCTGTGTCTGAACTAGATAAATAAATATCTGTATCTCAGACAACAGCGCTCTTCCCTAAAATATACATTTAAAAGCTTACAAGTTCAGATTATTTATTTATTATAAAATATACCTAATTAATTTTATATCAATTTAGTAGCAAATAAAACAAAATCAAATTAAAAATTTAAATACAAATAAAGCAAAATTAAGTAAAGGGGTGTAGGGACCTCATTATATATTTTATTTGGGGGATTATGTCAACGAAGTATGTAAAAAAAAGGTAAAATAAAATTATCATCGTAACTTGGGAGCAGTTAATAGACATTTACATAGTTATGCCGTTAATAAGGTACCAGGGAAGCCACATGTGCAGAACGAATTATTGCCAAACTTCCTCGTCTTCAACGTAGTCCTTAATCTTATATTAAGTAGGGACACGTTTGATGTGGGTTTTGAACTTTCCATCGTTAAGTTCTGTAACCGACTTTGGCAACTTGTTATAAACGTGAATACTGTTTATAAGAAATGAGTTATTAGTTTTAGTTTATCTAAATTTAGGTATCACAATTTCATGTTTACTACGTGTGTTTATATTATGGAAATCACTTCTTATCTTGAAAAGTCCTAAGTTTTTGCGAACATACAAAATACTGACTAAAATATTAAGAGGAGGCTAAGTTAACATATCAATTTCTTTGAATTTATTTGTATGGGACTCACGAGGACCTATTTTATAGATAGCGCGAATTGCCCTCTTTTATCAAATGAAAATCGAATCTACGTCAGCTGCCGATTCTCACAATAGAACGCCATAAGACATAATCCTGAGGAAATAAGCAAAGTATACTAACCTAGCTATGGCTACATCAGTCAACTGCTGTATTTGTCTTACTGCATTTGCAGCTGAACTTAGTCAAAATGAACTTTAATGTGGACGCCCCATTGCAATCTCGAATCTAAAGTAATTCCTAGAAATACAGTTTCCGTAATAGAATCTAGTTTCTTGCCATCGAGTTTAAAATTTAGACATACTTGAGGTACATTTTGGTAATGCGAACTTAAGAGATTTAGTTTTGTTCGCATTAAGTAAAAGATTAACTGCAAATTAAAGTTTGTAAACTCAAACTTTAGCATTTATTTCAATTAAACCATTTACAGGCACTTTTGAATTGTCAAATAGTCGCGTCAGTTAGTCAGAAAGTTGAAGCTAGTTGTCCATTCCAAAACGTATATCTTTATGGAGAAGAACGGGCAAGAAACTCCAAGGACACTCTTTTAAATATAGAAAATTACAATCCAAAATCACAATACAAAATAAATTCCTGGGTACATTATTTTTGTTACTTCTATATGTGAGAACAATGCCCAAAAAATAATCAAAAAAATTCAAAATATAAGATTAAAAATAAGCCATGGCAGATAAGAGATGGCCAGTCAGTTGGGACTGGTCATCTCTTATGGCGGCGCCCGTTCACGAACATGTCACGTGGATCAGCACCATCCAGCTCAACCATTTTGTAGAGAACCGAATGGTCCAACACACTCGCCACCGTCAACGAGACATTTATAAGTGCGCATGACATACTCTCAACTGCCATGCTCTTTCAAGTCAACATACATCTTATCTTAATAACATAAAAAAAATAAACGGCTCCATGGTACTCACATTTACAAAAATTGAAAAAATGCTTCTAAATTATACAAAACTAATTTGCAATGTATTTGAGAGATTAATAGAATGTTACTACCAAAAAGAAAGAAAACCATTATCCATTGGAGTATCCAACAATTAAAACTTGTTTAAATAAAAAATAAACATTAAGTTTGTAATGTCAGAAAAAATAAAAAGGGGAACTCTTCCAAATATTAAAAATTTTAACTAGTGAGCCCAAGTGGCTGTGGAGCAGGACCAGCATTAAGCCAAGCATTTTTATCTATGATATAATCATCCAACTTATATTATGCTTGTCTACATAATGTGCGTTTAATGCATGTTTTAAATTTCTTCTCATTCAGTTCAAGAATATCGAGTGGTATTTTCTTATAAAATTTTACACAGTACTCCATAAAAGAAGTGTGCACTTTAGACAATCTGAAACGTGGTTGATCTAATTTGTTCCTATTTCTAGTGTTAAAATTATGCCTGCCTTATCTTACTAAAAAGATGTAGATTTTTCCGAACATACATGTTTTCATATACGAGTATATACTGACAAGCTACCGTCATGATGTTAATTTTCTTAAACAGTTCCCTTAGAGATTCGCGTCTGCGGAGGTTATTATATGGCTCTGACAGCCCTCTTTTGTAGAATGATGATAGAATTAATATCTGCAGCCCGTCCCCACAGCAAAATACCGTAAGACATGATGCTATGAAAGTAACTAAAATAGACCAGTCTCGCGGTATCCACGTCTGTTAGTTGGCGAATTTTCCAAACAGCGTAAGCGGCTGAACATAGCCGCCCTGCAAGTGATGTTAAGTTAGGACCCCACTGTAGTTTTGAGTCAAGCGTATTAGACATTTAAATAGACGTTTTTAACAATCCGTTCAAGCGTGATCCCCAGGAAAACCGTTTTTTCGACGAACTCTAGTGTCTCCTTATTCAGTACAACATGACATTCACTACTTCTAACATTTGGTAACGCGAATCGCGGTACGCACAATATTGAGTGATTTACCATGTTTTTTTAAGACTTCTTATAGGTTTTCCTGTAATCTATAAACATAGAACTCTGCATTTTTTTCAAAATTTTCGGCTCAGTAGTTTCGAAGATAATGGGGGGAATGGTAAATTTTTATCTACTTGCTTAAATATCTTTAAAAGTATTCATTTTAGAATTATAAACAAAAATTATGGTCCTTGCAATAAGCCCTTTCATTTGATATGTCACACGGTACAGGAAGCAAAACTTTCGTTTTAAATATGTTTTATTTGACCCCCAAAAGTGAAAATTCATTTATTCACTTTACACGATCGTGTTTGGGTCATAGAAATACACAAGTGTACCAACAACTAAATTGGTCTATTGGATTCAAATTGGCTGTGACAGACGGACAGACGGAGAGACAGACACACGAGTGATCCTATGAGGGTTCCGTTTTTTTCCTTTTGAGGTACGGAACCCTTTTTTTTTTTTTTTTTTGAGGACGGGAAATCATCAAATGACTTCTCCCGCTCTGGGCAGAGCGAGAGGGTGTGTCAGACTTTTACTGACTAAAATCCACCCGTGTTCCTTCCGTTGCCTGTGTGCCGCGATATCCCTGTCGGACAAACCCGCAACCCCAGCAGGGATTGGTCTTTCGACCCCGTCGGTTGGTGCTGACATCTCTTTGAGGCGCGCGTGGAACACAACGCGCCGTCGACACGGGAGGTACGGAACCCTAATGAAGCATTAAACAAATAAATGAATCTAAATTTATACAGTAGTTATAAGGCTTGTGCAGACCAGCGCGACACGAACAATACAATTTCTAAGAAAACTTCACAGTATAACAATAATCGGTGTCGCGTCGCGCGAAAAGTCGCGCTGGTCTGCACAAGCCTATATTGTGACACGATCATATTTTATGTATTTAAATAATTGTAATTGTATCGGTAAACGGTTTAAGGTAATTTGAGGAGTAATAAAAGGCTGAATTATTTGCTCAGTTCATAATCATTTATTTCATTTTAGCGTCAGATAAGGATGCTTCAGTAGTAAAGAGGAGAGCCACAGCCGCATGCGCATTGTCCGGAGATGGACACGGCACCAGCAGCTGGCAAAGCACCGCCAAAGCTCACGACACCAATGACGGGGACCTGACCAGCAACAGCGGTGTTACCGGCGACTGGCAGCTCACCAATGACCGCCACGTTGCCTTCACCGGTGCCGCCGTAAGCACCTCCAGGAGCGATAGCACCTCCATATGCTGCAGCAGGAGCAAGTGCGCTACCGAAAGCAGATCCGATGGCGCCACCGTAAGCACCAAGACCGAGGGAACCTCCACATGCAGCAGCAGGAGAGAGACCAGCACCGAGACCCAGAGTACCACCATAAGCAGAACCTCCACATCCGCATCCGCCACCGCCGAGGTATTGGCCGAAAACATTCTGTTAGAAAACATATAGGTACATTAGATACTGGAAACTTATTGGTTTCTTAGGATATCCCTAGAACACTATTTTGAGGTGGTAAGTAGTCTGCCAGAATTTCATGTAAATGACTAAACTGAGAGAAATTTGAGAAGTGCAGGGCAGTCAACATAAAATTATGTCAATAGAAGGAGAGAGACTGTCCTCATCAATCGTTTTCGAAGAAGTACCTGTCTGCCCAGCTCGTCATGGTAAAGCACGGTGGTAGTGAGGCTGATATTTCCTCAACATGGTTAGCTAAACTAGTAATAATATTTCTAACACATACAAATTAAAATTGTGACAGTAAGGTAAGAAACAAGAATTTGTGAAGAAAGTTTAAAAAAAAATAAAGAAACTGGAAATCTTTAATAACTCACCTGGACCAAGCAAGCTTGGATGCAGAGCAACAGAACAGCGAAGGTAGACATGTTTGATGTTTGTTTGTGTTCAACGAGAAGCTGAAGACTGAATGATGTTCCTACTTCTAGACCACGTTTATATAGTGCGAAAGCTTCTTATCATAACAACGCGATGTTTTTTCTATGTTGTTTTGAAATAAAGCCCTTCTTATTGAATATTTCAAGGTTACATCACTTACGAAATACACGCATTTTTCTATTTCCCCATATTGCAACTACTGATAAAGGTACGAAAAGTTCTTTCAAAATCCACAAATTGCTGCAACACAACTAGATAAGGACTAGGTTTCAGTATAAATAGTCGACCGAATCTTGGAAAACTCATTCTGAAGTTCACTTCAACACAAACTACAATGTCAGCCAAGTTGATCCTCGTCCTCTGCGCTCAGGCGCTCTGCATCCAGGTGAGAAAAAATTCTTCAATATTTTATTCTTTCACTACGATTTTCTTTATGTTCCCATTTCTTGGATCCTTTTAGAGTATCACAATTCAATGTATACACTGAGAATTTGATCAGTTTAATGATATGGATTAAGTAACGCATATTATAATGCTTATTAAACCCTTTTGATTCGAGTCACATGTAAATATTACCAATACAAAGAAATAAGGTTGGATTCAGATTTAAAACACTGGTCTTTAATTCCCCAATGAGGCCATTCAACTTTAGCTAGACATTCATACTTCTGATTACCATTACGTATTTCATACAAAAATTTTCTTTAGAATAAAATTGCGTAGAACACGTCTGGCATCCATTACGTTACTTAATCGATAAAATTATTATGTTCCAATGCATATTTGCTGATAAAGAGATATTACTAATATGTACAATACTTTTTTGTTTACAGACTGGTTTCAGTTCATGTCTCGGTCGTGGAGCCATCGCCGCTCCTGCTCTTTATGCCCCAGGATGTGCTGGTAACGGCTTAGCTGGCAATGCTCTGATCGGGAATGGGTATGCTAGTAACTGTGCCAACAATGGTTTAATTGGCAATGGCTTGGCTGCTCTAGAGATCATTCCCACCAGTGGCGGTGGACTGCCTGTCTCAAGCGCCTCTGCTTTCGCTCCCAGTGGCCTCTCGGTAACGTCTGAGAATTTGTTTGAGGGTGCTCTGTCCGTGGCTGGTGAGTTGCCGTTCGTGAGTGCTGTGGCTTTGGAGGGAGTGTTACCGAGTGGCGGTGCTGGCACCGTCAGCTACAGCTGCGGTAATGGTATTACTGCTATTGAGAGCATCGCTCCTTCTGCTGCCGGCTATGGCGCTGCTGGTGCGTATGGCGCTGGTGGTGCCTATGGCAATGCGGGTGCCTATGGACTCGGCGCTGGCTATGGACCTGGAGCTGCTGCATTCGCTCCTGCCGCTCTCGGACTCGGCTATGGAAGCCACGGTTGTGGATGTGGTGTCTACTAAAAACTTAAAAATAATTACTAAATTCGTCCGAACTAATGATTCAATACAATGATTTACACTTTATTTTGTTTAATGAATTTACTTTTAGTCAGTTTCCCTGAAATGTTAAAGTGTGAAGTTTGAAGAAAGAAATTGCATTTATTTAGCACAGATTAAAAGGCAACATATTGTGCAAATTAAAAGTAAATATATATTTGAAAATTAGTTTTAATACTTTATTACGAAAAGTCCATCATAAACCTCATCCGTCCCTTTCCATAAGGGGAGATCGGGTTCAAGAGCGGACACAATCTGTATTAAAAAGAATGTAAAATTATAGGCAAAAAGGACATGTCCAGTTTCTGCCCTCAGTCGTGGTCTGAATCGATAAATGTTCATGATATAAGGTTTTACAGTAAAATTAAAAAAAATTGATTTAAATTATTATGGATTTATAAATTCAGTATAACTTGACTAAAATAATTCTCAAAAAAACAATGCTCAATTATAGCTTCCGCCTCGTCATTTTTAACTAGACAAAATCAAACTGGTTGCTAATTTAATTATATAGTCTGTAATTTTTTTATAACACTGATTTTACATTCTTTGATTACTTGAACTCACACACTGACTAAGATGGAAGGATGCTAGATAGATGCCAATATCTGTAAAAAATAAAAAAAACTCTGAAAATGGGGCACGTCGCAAATATGTAGATGTCAATATTTAATTTTTTTTTATTACTTTGGAAATATTACTTTATGGAAATAAGAAATGTGACTAACTAGGGAACTAGATACTATATTGATTATGAAATGCAATAATTAATATCGTTACACCGAATATTTAGTTTTTGATGTAAAAAAAGTATTTGGAAACTTTCCAAATGCTTTTTTCACACCTAAAATGGGTACAATGTCAAATTCAATGTTGTAATTGCAATTCATGATTAATATTCTAGTTCGCTAGTTAGACACATTTCTTATTACCTTATAGTCAAATTGCCAATTAAATCAAAACAGGTCTATTTTTGACAGCTATTTGCGACGTTGCCAACTTTTAGGATAAACGCTCTTACGTCAAACTACATTTGTATAGTTCAACTGGAATGCTTACAAGCACCTAAAAGTCGGTCTTGAAAGAGAACACTGAAGTGTAGTGTACTCCTACTTAAAAAGTAGGACACGATGGAAAAGTTAAGAGTATTACGATATTGACGAAATGTATGTTATAAGTAGGTGAATGAAATGATATTGCGAAAAAAAAGCAAAAATCAGTTCCCGTTGACCTAGAATCATAAAATTTAACCAGAAGCGAGGTCTCACAGTACAAGTAAAGTACAGGTAACATTCCGAAAATCGTTAATTTGTAGAATTATCACTAGTGTCCAACCGAAAATATTTTTTAAGCCGAAAACGAAAAAGAAGCTTCGGCTTTAGTTATAATTTCGGCCGAAAGCGAAGTCGAAAACGAAAATGATTTAGACATTAAATTATACTAATATTTCCGCTGTACCCTGACTCTTGAATTTTTTGTTACATTTATGTAGAGAAAATGTATGCACGTGATGAAAAAATACAACATAACCTCGCTTCACAACTTCAAAACAAAATCGCGTCTGTTCCAGTCAGCTGATTGAAACCACGAGCAGACCCGATTAACCACGAAGTTAGCCGAACGTCATCTGATATTTTCTGAGCTTTACGAAGTAGCCCGAATGACGCGCGACAATTCACGAACTTCTGATTTTCGGCTTGGTTGAAGCGTAGCCGGCGTAGGTTATGGCCGAATCATGACTTTTTGGCCGAAAATTTCCGAAAACACTAATTACCACACAACAAAAAAATGCGATTACAAACTTACATTTGCCGTTTGAGAATTGTTCGTGACGTATATCGTTGAATGGGAGAACATGTTTTCAATTATAAAATTAAGTTTATTCTTGGGGTAAATTCATCCTTATTACGAAACCCTTCATTGTGTGTAGAAGTTTAAGTCATCGGAATTACAACAGGAATAGTTAATTATTGCATGATGTGACTAGCCGCTTAACGGGCAACGCAGCTGCGCTTATCAGCGAGCGCGTAGACGTGATATCGTGGGTGGAATTCAAGGAATTACTAGAGTTACACTTTGGCGATCCGCGAAGTGAAGAATGCTTGGCTATCGAATTAATATCTTTAAAGATTAAAAATAATGAGATTCACAGTGATTTTTGTGCTCGAATTCAAACAACAAAATCATTTTTTTTTGGCGAAGGTTAACCAAATTAATGATCAAAATTCACGAATAAGTATGACTAATATTTATAACAACTCAGCCCTGCAGGTATTTTTGTATAACATAACAGAAGAAAATGAATTTCCAGTAGACTCTGCATCCGAAAACCCTGCATTGGGGAAACAACCAACAGATTTAAAATAAAGATAACAATACTGAACCAGAACAAGTCAAAAACAATTACATGCGAGCCTCCCACTCAAACACCTGAAAGAATAATATTAATTCTGTAAAATTAAAAATTACCACATATTAACTTCACTCTATATTGAGATGTATTACAGATTGGGATGTAAGTCACGAACTAACGAAATAACTAAAACTTAGACTAAACAATCATAATCTATCAAATATGTAAGCTCAGCGACCACACATATCGTACTGGGCTATATTAAAAAGTACTCTGTGGTACTGGGCAAAAGTGCTTATACACGCAGAATCTGTAAGGGCTGTGTTTCCATAACAACCTTGACATTTAACTCAGCATTTGTAAATCAAGGGGAAAACTAAAGATCTGTCATGTACCTACCACAAACAAAAGTATATCCAAAAAAAAAAACCGGCCAAGTGCGTGTCGGACCACGCACAATGAAGGCTTCCGTAGTTGGGATGAATTTATCGCAAGAACAAACTTAACATTCTAGTTGAATAACATGTTCCCCCATATATTCCAACTTCGATTCAAATTAAAAAAGTTTTTATTTCACATAAACCTACAAGGGCATTTGTGAAACGCCAGAAGCTAGGTGAACGGTTCCAATTTGGGCGTTTCCTATGAAGAAGAGCCGGCAAGAAACACCACGGTTACTCTTTTAAAAGTAAATGGTTTTTACAATGTATTTAAATTACAGTGTTAAAAGGTATGTGGACTGTGTAGGCCTATCAACAAGTACCAGGTACTTAGCAAAATATAAAATGGTCCACAGATCTAAAGTCTGTTAAGCCACACAACGTTCTCACATTCACAAAATCCAAAAGAAAAGAATAAAAAAAGATAAATAAAATAATAAAAATAAAGACCTATTTAAACCAAATGCCATGATTGCCACTACAGCTGTAACAAATGTAATTTAATAAAAATTATAGAATATTATAGGTATATAATGTCAAATAATGAAAAGATTATGTCAAGGAAGTATGTAAAAAAAAGGTAAAATAAAATTATCATCGTAATTTGGGAGCAGTTAATAGACATTTACATAATTATGCCGTTAATGAGGTACCAGGGAAGCCACATGTGCAGAACGAATTATTGCCATACTTCCTTGTCTTCAACGTAGTCCTTAATCTTATATTAAGCTTTCTTGATAGGGACACGTTTGATGTGGGTTTTGAACTTTCCATCGCTAAGTTCTGTAACCGACTTTGGCAACTTGCTATAAACGTGAATACTGTTTATAAGAAATGAGTTATTAGTTTTAGTTTATCTTAATTTGGGTATCACAATTTCATGTTTACTACGTGTGCTTACATTATGGAAATCACTTCTTATCTTGAAAAGTCCTAAGGTTTTGCGAACATACAAAATACTGACTAAAATATTAAGAGAAGGCTAAGTTAACATATCAATTTCTTTGAATTTATTTGTATGGGACTCACGAGGACCCAGTTTATAGATTGCGCGAATTGCCCTCTTTTATCAAATGAAAATTGAATCTACGTTAGCTGCCGATTCTCATAATAGAACGCCATAAGACATAATCCTGAGGAAATAAGCAAAGTATACTAACCTAGCTGTGGCTACATCAGTCAACTGCCGTATTTGTCTTACTGCATATGCAGCTGAACTTAGTCAAAATGAACTTTAATGTGGACGCCCCATTGCAATCTCGAATCTAAAGTAATTCTTAGAAATACAGTTTCCGTAATAGAATCTAGTTTCTTGCCATCGAGTTTTAAATTTAGACATACTTGAGGTACATTTTAGTAATGCGAACTTAAGAAATTTAGTTTTTTTCGCATTAAGTAAAAGATTAACTGCAAATCAAAGTTTGTAAACTCAAACTTTAGCATTTATTTCAATTAAACCATTTACAGGCACTTTTGAATTGTCAAATAGTCGCGTCAGTTAGTCAGAAAGTTGAAGCTAGTTGTCCATTCCAAAACGTATATCTTTATGGAGAAGAACGGGCAAGAAACTCCAAGGACACTCTTTTAAATATAGAAAATTACAATCCAAAATCACAATACAAAATAAATTCCTGGGTACATTATTTTTGTTGCTTCTATATGTGAGAACAATGCCAAAAAAATAATCAAAAAAATTCAAAATATAAGATTAAAAATAAGCCATGGCAGATAAGAGATGGCCAGTCAGTTGGGACTGGTCATCTCTACCCAACTAACAGGCGTGGATACCGCGAGACTGGTCTATTTTAGTTACTTTCATAGCATCATGTCTTACGGTATTTTGCTGTGGGGACGGGCTGCAGATATTAATTCTATCTTTATTCTGCAAAAGAGGGCTGTCAGAGCCATATATAACCTCCGCAGACGCGAATCTCTAAGGGAACTGTTTAAGAAAATTAACATCATGACGGTAGCTTGTCAGTATATACTCGTATATGAAAACATTATGTATGTTCGGAAAAATCTACATCTTTTTAGTAAGATAAGGGCAAGGGAAGGCAGGCATAATTTTAACACTAGAAATAGGAACAAATTAGATCAACCACGTTTCAGATTGTCTAAAGTGCACACTTCTTTTATGGAGTACTGTGTAAAATGTTATAATAAAATACCACTCGATATTCTTGAACTGAATGAGAAGAAATTTAAACCATGCATTAAACGCACATTATGTAGACAAGCATATTATAAGTTGGATGATTATATCATAGATAAAAATGCTTGGCTTAATGCTGGTCCTGCTCCACAGCCACTTGGGCTCACTAGTTAAAATTTTTAATATTTGGAAGAGTTCCCCTTTTTATTTTTTCTGACATTACAAACTTAATGTTTCTTTTTTATTTAAACAAGTTTTAATTGTTGTATACTCCAATGGATAATGGTTTTCTTTCTTTTTGGTAGTAACATTCTATTAATATCTCAAATACATTGCAAATTAGTTTTGTATAATTTAGAAGCATTTTTTCAATTTTTGTAAATGTGAGTACCATGGAGTCGTTTATTTTTTTATGTTATTAAGATAAGATGTATGTTGACTTGAAAGAGCATGGCAGTTGAGAGTATGTCATGCGCACTTATAAATGTCTCGCTGATGGTGGCGAGTGTGTTGGACCATTCGGTTCTCTACAAAATGGTTGAGCTGGATGGTGCTGATCCACGTGACATGTTCGTGAACGGGCGCCGCCATAAGAGATGACCAGTCCCAACTGACTGGCCATCTCTTATCTGCCATGGCTTATTTTTAATCTTATATTTTGAATTTTTTTGATTATTTTTTTGGCATTGTTCTCACATATAGAAGCAACAAAAATAATGTACCCAGGAATTTATTTTGTATTGTGATTTTGGATTGTAATTTTCTATATTTAAAAGAGTGTCCTTGGAGTTTCTTGCCCGTTCTTCTCCATAAAGATATACGTTTTGGAATGGACAACTAGCTTCAACTTTCTGACTAACTGACGCGACTATTTGACAATTCAAAAGTGCCTGTAAATGGTTTAATTGAAATAAATGCTAAAGTTTGAGTTTACAAACTTTGATTTGCAGTTAATCTTTTACTTAATGCGAAAAAAACGAAATTTCTTAAGTTCGCATCTCTAAGGGAACTGTTTAAAGATATAAAAATCATGACGGTACCTTGTCAATATATCTATGAAAACATCATGTACTAGGAAAAATCTAAGTCTTTTCAGCAAAAGAGGGGACAGACACAACTATAGCACCAGAAATAGGGACTAATTAGTTCAACCGGGTTTTAGACTGGCTAAAGTAGACTCAACCTTCATGGGGTACTGTTTAAAATGTTACAATAAAATACCTCCCCACATACTCCAACTTAATAAAATGAATTTTAAATCTTGTATAAAACGCACACTATGCTGCCAAGCATATCGTCCTGTTAATGGGAAAACCGACTAAGTGTCGATTTTTGCAAAACTGAGATAAAAATACAGTTTTTCTTAAAATAAAGAGAACTCTCTAATGGTAAAACCCACTTTGCAATATAATGCATGGTTAAAAAGTTAGTGAGTGGGAGTAACTACTAAAACAGCACTTTTCATACAAATTGTGACTAAAAAGCAATTATGACGACTTAATTCTCGTTTTTTTTTATATCTTCGAATAAAAGGTATTATCCTAATATGTCTCTTTTTCATGCTGAACGTTTCTTTGGTACCCATTTTGTTGATCTACACGTAAAATATACTATCAGGAGTTAATTGTTTTTGACTTTAGTGAAAATTTCTAAGTAGAACAAAATATAGAATTAATTCATACGTAACCGAAATAGTACTTTTTACTCGATGATAATTTAGAAAATGCTCAATATAATAGAATGGCAACTCCCATTAAAGTGTATTAGCAGTTTTTACCGTTAGAATTGACTATTTTTACGTTCGAAATAATTTACAGGGAAAACCAACTATCTTAACGTATTGTGTTTTTGCACTGATTTATTCGATGCGTACGCATACTTAGTTGTAGTACAACTGCCCTTGCAAGTACGTGCTCCGAGTTATTTATATGTTTTTTATAGTGAAACATCATAAAATTGTTACTTTTCGAGTTAATCATGAGTGAACACCTAGGACCTACAACAAAATTTACACAATAATAATTATTTGGTAAATAGGTAATATTTTTGAGGTTATAATAACGGGAATTAGGTTAAAAAAGTTATTTTTCGATAGACATAATTAATTTTAAGTGTTTTCAGGTACGTAGTGATCTTTTTCATCTCAACGTAATAATGTATGGTTCGTTTTTTTTGTAATTGATTAGTGTTGGTTGTAACTGCCCGGCTGACATGTCTAGTTCAGTGTTCTGTTTTGTATGAATATTTAAACAATTATGTTACTCGTTTCCGTTAGCTCGGAGGTGTTATGATGATGAAAGTTTTGACATTACAACAACAACAACATTATAAGTTGGGGGATTACATCGTTGACAAAAATGCTTTGCTCAACGCTGGTCCAGCTCCACAAGGGCGCATAAACTAATTGATTGGCATTCGAAAATATTTTTGGAGCTGCTGAAGTTTATAAGACTATTTTTAGATTGTATAAATTCAATCTCATAGTATTATATAATTGCATAGCACATGTGTGATCACTATGTACCTACTTTAAAACTACCATTTACGGGTACGTCTTTCATTGACTTGAATGTGCCCTTGCGGCTGAGAGTATTTCATGCTCACTCAAATGTCTCGCTGGTGGTGGCGTGTGTGTTGGATCATTAAGTTCCCTTCAAAATGGTTGCTGGATGGAGCTAAATGGTGCTGATCCATGCGTCATGTTCGTGAACGGGCACCGTCAGTGGGGACTGGTCCTCTCTTAGCTGCCAAGGCTTATTTCAATTTATTTTAATTTTTAATTGTTTTTGCTTTATTACGGACGCTTTAACGTGCACATTTCTCTACATTGTTCTCGCATGTATAAATACAACATGAATGATGTAACCAATATTCCTCCCCCCCGACCCTTGCTCGTCGATGCGCCAGCCCGCGTCGAAGCTGAGCCCGTAGTCTTAAATTCCCCGATTAATAATAATAATACTCTATGTTTGATCCAGCCTGTCCCATCTTGCTGTCCTCCCCCCAGCGACGCCCTAAGCCGAGGTCCGTACCCCACAGGGGGTGCCCTTAGCGAGCGTTCGCCTAATTTTAATTTTAATTAGTATAGTTTATGCCCCTGGCTGGAGGCTTTAAGTGTAGCAGCTTAAGGCAGCCACAGGAAAGTCCGGTTAAGCAGCTACGACCTCCTCAGAGGTCAACTGCGAGATGCCATTTATAAAAAAAAAAAAAAAAAAAGTTACCAATATTTTGTAACAATATTCTGGTTTAAAAGAGTGTCCGTGGAGTTTCTTGCCCGTTCTTCTCCATAGAAACCTACTACGCGTTGGAATGAGCAACTAGCTTCATATTTCTGACTGACCGACCCCTTGACAATTCAAAAGTACCTGTAATTGGTTTATTTGAAATAAATTCTTTGAGTTTGAGTTTGGCAATCATATTTTTTGTATTTAAATAATTGCAATTATATCGGTAAACGGTTAAGGGTAATTTGAGGTGTAATCAAAGATTGAATTATTTGTTCAGTTCATAATCGTTTATTTTTATTTTAGCGTCAGAAAAGGATGCTTCAATAGTAAAGGGGAGAGCCACATCCGCATGCGCATTGTCCGGAGATGGACACGGCACCAGCAGCTGGCAAAGCGCCACCGAAGGTCACAACACCTGTGCCTGGGACCTGACCAGCAACAGCAGTGTTACCGGCCACTGGCAGCTCACCAATGACCGCCACGTTGCCTTCACCGGCGCCGCCGTAAACAGCTCCAGGAACAAGAGCACTTCCGTATGCAGCAGCAGGAGCAAGTGCGCTACCATATGCAGATCCGATAGCGCCACCATAAGCACCAAGACCGAGGGCACCACCACATCCAGGAGAGATACCAGCACCGAGACCCAGAGTACCACCATAAGCAGAACCTCCACATCCGCATCCGCCACCGCCGAGGTATAGGCCGAAAACATTCTGTTCGACAAAATATAGATACATTAGATACAGGAATTTTATTAGTCTCAGAAGACACTATTTTAATTTTAATTAAAGGTTAAACAATGCTATTTAATAGAAATGGCAATATGCCTATTAAAATTATTCCAAATAAAATATTCCAAATTAAACATTCCGCAAAACAATAATTATTTTATATATGGTATATACGTGACATTTAACCCATAAAACGTATTTGTAAATCTAGGCATCTTGGAAAACTAAAGATTTGTCATGTACCAGAATCAAAATTGTTTCTAAAAATGAAACATTAAACAAATAAATGAAGCCAAATTTATACAATAGGTATATTATAACACGATCATATTTTATGTATTTAAATAATTGTAATTGTATCGGTAAACGGTTTAGGGTAATTTGAGGAGTAATAAAAGATTGAATTATTTGTTCAGTTCATAATCGTTTATTTTTATTTTAGCGTCAGAAAAGGATGTTTCAGTAGTAAAGAGGAGAGCCACAGCCGCATGCGCATTGTCCGGAGATGGACACGGCACCAGCAGCTGGCAAAGCACCGCCAAAGCTCACGACACCAGTGACGGGGACCTGACCAGCAACAGCGGTGTTACCGGCGACTGGCAGCTCACCAATGACCGCCACGTTGCCTTCACCAGCGCCGCCGTAAGCAGCTCCAGAAGCGATAGCACCTCCGTATGCAGCAGCAGGAACAAGTGCGCTACCATAAGCAGATCCGATAGCGCCACCATAACCACCAAGACCGAGGGAACCACCACATGCAGCAGCAGGAGAGAGACCAGCGCCGAGACCCAGAGTACCACCATAAGCAGAACCTCCACATCCGCATCCGCCACCGCCGAGGTATAGGCCGAAAACATTCTGTTCGAATAAATATAGGTACATTAGATACAGGAAACTTATAACACCTTTTGGTTTCTTAGGTAATCCCTAGAACAACAATCTGAGGATGTAAGTCGTCTACCGGAATTTCATGTAAATGACAAAATTTTGAGAAATTGGAGAAGTGCAGGGCAGTCAAAATAAAATTATTTCAATCGAAGGAGAGAGACTGTCCTCATCAATCGTTTTAATCGAAGAGGTACCTGTCAGCCCAGCTCATGTCGTGGTAAAGCAAGGTAGTAGCTAGGCTGACATTTCCTTAATATGTTTAACTAAACTAGTCATTCTATTATTGTAACAAGGTCATAAAATTTCAAGTACATACAAATTAAAATTGTGACAGTAAGGCAAGAAAAAAGTATTAATGAAGAAAGTCTTTAAAACATTATAGAAAATAGAAATCTTTATTCACTCACCTGGACCAAGCAAGCTTGGATGCAGAGCAAAAGAACAGCGAAGGTAGACATGTTTGATGTTTGTTTGTGTTCAACGAGAAGCTGAAGACTGAATGATGTTCCTACTTCTAGACCACGTTTATATAGTGCGAAAGCTTCTTATCATAACAACGTGATGTTTTTCTATGTTCTATTGAAACAAAGCCCTTCATACTACATATTTCAAGGTTACATCACTAACGAAATACATGCAATTTTCTATTTCCCCATATTGCAACTACTGATAAAGGTACGAAAAGTTCTTTCAAAATCCACAAATTGCTGCAACACAACTAGATAAGGACTACGTTTCAGTATTAATAGGCGACCGATTCTTGGAAAACTCATTCTGAAGTTCACTTCAACACAAACTACAATGTCAGCCAAGGTGATCCTCGTCCTCTGCGCTCAGGCGCTCTGCATCCAGGTGAGAAAAAAATCTTCAATATTTTATTATTTCACTAGGATTTTTCTGTTGTTCCCATTTCTCGGATCCTTTAGAGTATCACAATTCAATGTGTACACTGAGAATTTGTTCTGTTTACTATTGTGGATTAAGTAACGCATATTATAATGCTTATTGAACCCTTTTCCTTGGAGTCTCAAGTACATATTACCAATACAAATAAAAGAGGTTGGATTCAGATTTCAAACGCTGGTCTTCAATTCCCCATGAGGCCAGCTAGACATTCTTACTTCTAATTACTGTTACGTTTTTCATACAAAAATTATCTTTAGAATTGCATAAAACACGTCTGACACCCGTTACTTAATCGATAAAATTATTATGTTCCAATGAATATTAGCTGATAAAGAGATATTTACTAATATGTACAATATTTTTTTGTTTACAGACTGGTTTCAGTTCATGTCTTGGTCGCGGAGCCATCGCCGCTCCTAATCTTTATGCCCCAGGATGTGCTGGTAACGGTTTGGCTGGCAATGCTTTGATCGGGAATGGATTGATTGGGAATGGCTATGCTGGTAGCTGTGCCAACAATGGTTTCATTGGTGATGGTATTATTGGTAATGGTTTAATTGGCAATGGCTTGGCTGGTATAGAGATCATTCCTACCAGTGGCGGTGGACTACCCGTCTCCAGCGCCTCTGCTTTCGCTCCCAGTGGCCTCTCCGTAGCGTCTGAGAATGTGTTTGAGGGTGCTCTGTCCGTGGCTGGTGAGCTGCCGTTCGTGAGTGCTGTGGCTTTGGAGGGAGTGTTACCAAGTGGTGGTGCTGGCACCGTCAGCTACAGCTGCGGTAATGGTGTTACTGCTATTGAGAGCATCGCTCCTTCTGCTGCTGGCTATGGCGCTGGTGGTGCCTATGGACTCGGCGCTGGCTATGGCGGTGCTGGTGCGTATGGTGCTGGTGGTGCCTATGGACTCGGCGCTGGCTATGGAAGTCGCGGCTGTGGATGTGGTGTCTACTAAAAACTTAAAAAAAAATAAAAAAATCGTCCTAACTAATGATTCATTAAAAAGATTTGCGCTTTATCCCAGGTTCCCTGAAATGTTAAAGTGTGAAGTTTGAAGAAAGAAATTGCATTTATTTAGTAAAGATTAAAAGGCAACAATTAGTGTAAAATAAAAGTAAATAGATACTTGTAAATGAGTTTTAATACTTTATTACGATAAGTCCATCATATACCTCATCTATCCCTTTCCATCGTGGGAGTTCGGGTCAAGCGCAGACACCGTCTGTAATAAAAAAATAAATTAAAAAAACTGTAGCCGTATTTTAAAACGATGAATTTCTGAGGATCAAGGACTTAAAAAAAATGTTAAACATTTTATTCATTCATTAGGATTTTTCTTTATGTACCCATTTCTTGGATCCTTTTAAGTATCGAAATTCAATATGTACACTGAGCATTTGATCAGTTTAATATTGTGGACTAAGTAACGCATATTGCAATGCTTATTAAACCCTATTGCTTCTCACATACAGTAAATATTACCAATACAAAGAAAAAAGTTTGGATTCAGATTCAAAACACTGGTTTTCAATTACCCGAAAAGGCCTTTCAACTTTAGCTAGACATTTTTACTTCTAATTATATGATGACCGTTAAGTTATACACTGAAATCATATTAATATTGCAGACACGCGACGCGACAAGTCGCGTCAGTCTATATAGGCCTTACGAAAAACTCAAAAATAGGAAGAAATAATCATATAGAAATTGAAAACATCTTTATTTTTTTAAAGAATATATATTTTTAAATTCTAACAACAGTTTATTATTTTAATAACTAGTAGGTTATAGCATTCATCTGCAGATATGACGGCACATGGTCTAGTTGGTGTGAAGCCGTGCGTGCTCTTCGTAACATCGAACCATATCAGTTATTTGCACGGTGGTTAGTATCAGCCGTCGTCCTGAACTGCTTCTATGATCAGTTATTTACCCTTCTTAGCCATGTCACCGCATCCAAAATCTCACGGTGAATCGAGATATATTTAGTTCTCGCGATAAAGCACTAATATTCAAGCCATCTTCATGGAGAAGTAATATTTTTATTTTTTTCTCTGTTGGAGGGTTAAACTTGCCATTTTATTTCAATCTTGAATCAATATTTGTTATTTTTTACACACATAAACGTATAAATTTACACTTAATATTTTTGATAAATGTCATAAATTATGTCAATGAGTCAACTTTTAAATTAAGAAATAGTTTCACTATCAAAAAGTAATTAGTACGCTTTTTGTTAGAATAGATGCTTCACAACTATTAAAAAGTAACAAGTACGTAAGTAGTAACATTTGCATTTGAGACTTTGCTGCACACAGTGTGTTAAAGAACCTAATTTGAAAACTGATAAACACGTATCACACGTGGTTTTTTAGCACTAATTGTAGGTCTTCAAGTTTTTAAAACCATAATACTAACGTATGCATGTATGCTTTTGTTTTGCAAACAATCTACGATCTCACACATCCACCTAAAGTGTTTTTATAAACATTTTTTTAGTAAAATTCGTACAAAAAATATAATTTTCTAAACAATGTAGTATATGTAAGGACATTTAGTAAGCGTAATAAAAAACGGGCTACGGTTAGCTGGGAAAGTGGCGTAAGTAAAATATTTTAATTCTAGCTCTAGAATGACTTTCAGCAAAATCTTGAGACAGTATCTGTAGATGGAACACGGTTTTTCAACTTTTCGATAGAAAAATAAGTTTGATTAGGTAGTACATTATTTAAAATAAATTTTACAATAAAATAACAATAATAATGAATTTAATTTAAATATAAATAAAAAGTTGAACACTAAAAATTTACTTCATTAAATAAAAGCATTACGGATTCGTAAACATTACGATTTGCATGCATTCGATAGAGTAAAGTTTTTATTGTGTACAATTAATAATGGGAGATAGGTAGAGCAGTTATCAAGATAAAACAGTTAAAGAAACAAGAGTAGAAGGCATTGAAACAAAAAAAAAAATAACTTGGACAAGTTTCTCTCTATTATGTACTTACTATGCATTTGGTACAAAATTGTAATATGATGAGAATCGCAACAAATTATAGTTTTTTTTTCTAATAAACTTATAATTGCGCCTGTTTTCTTCAGAGGGTTAAGTAGAGGTGTATCTATAATTAAATTAAATTAAATTAAATTTCTTTATTGGAACAAAAAATAACATTTACAATTTCATTGCGTACGATAATACGTATATATATATATATATATATAAACTAAACTATAAACTGTGTCGTAGCTATTAACGCCCACCTCCGTGAGGAAGATGACGGTGTTCCAGGTATTTAATGCTATACTAGAATTTAACTTACAAAATAAAACCAAACCAAAAATGAACAAAATAAAACTAAAACTAACTAACTAAAGAGTTCGAATTTAGAGTTTGTATAAGTGGTGAATGCGTATATGATGTGTAGATGGAGGGTGTAGGCCTAGATGTAGTGTGTGTGGGCGTGTGTGTGTGTCGGTAATGGTTTGATTGGCAATGGCTTGGCTACTTTAGAGATCATCCCCACCAGTGGAGGTGGGCTAACTGTCTCCAGCGCCTCTGCTTTCGCTCCCAGTGGCCCCTCCGTAGCGTCTGAGAATATGTATGAGGATGCCCTGTCCGTGGCTGGTGAGATGCCGTTTATGAGTGCTGTGGCTTTGGAGGGAGTGTTACCAAGTGGCGGTGCTGGCGCCATTAGCTAAAGCTGCGGTAACGGTGTTACTGCTATTGAAAGCATCGCTCCTTCTGCTGCTGCTACTTATGCGCTGCGGGTGCCTATGGACTTGGCACTGGCTATGGACCTTATGCTGCTGCCATCACTTTTGCTGCACTAGAACTTGCCTATGGAGATCGTAGCTGTGGATGTGGTGTCTACTGAAAACTTAAATAGAAAATTACTTAACTTTTTGTCCGAACCGATGATTCAATAATAGTACATTATGATACTAGTGTGCTTTTTTGGTCATTACACATAAAACGGTCTTATTTGCATGAGCCGCAGGCGACCGCGATAAAGTAGCCAGCCGAGTGTGTCATAATCAATGCACACGCGTTTCATATGACGTTTTTCAACACACTTGCGAGGAAACAAACAGACATGTTGTAAGAAGTTATGCTAGAATAACGTAACTATAGAGATGATACATTTAGATTAATAAATTCAACTCACCTTTGTTGCCAGGTACTGTCAATCCGAAGATTCTTTTCAAAACTTTTGTACGTCGGTTGGTGACAATACTTTAGATTTCGTATTTTTTATACTGTCAAAACAAAAACGAAAACAAATATTTATGGCAAATGGCGCGCTGGTTTGGTTTTTTCCGCTAGCGATGCGCGCAAGTGTAAATAAAGGCACTGGCAATACCGCTGAACAGCCTATACAACCTTAGTTTTTGTTTACCCTAAACCTTTTAAGGGGTCATTGTACTCATCATTATGAACAACTTTCACTACAAGAGGTTTAGGGTTAGCAAAAACTAAGCTTGCATATAAATTTAATAAGCACAAAATAATAATTTGAATACGCAAATTAAGATTAATTTGTAGTGAAAAATACATAATTTGATGAAATATTATGTTATTTTATCATATTTTATTTATTTACATAGTAGGCATACAAAAGGCAAGAAGTACCCATGCACAATGGTCCACCTGAAGGATTAAGTGTGGAAACCAAACCACTTATCATAGAACATAGTAGGCAAGAAGTGTCTTTGATGAGATTTAAAAAAACACAAATCTCTGCTCGGGTGAAAATAGAGAATGCTCATTTAATAGTATAGAATGGTTTTTTGGCTTTTATTGTTAAATGAAATAAGAAACACGCATAGGATGTTAAAGTGGGTGGGATAATACGTGTATCCTATTTAATGCGTATGGAATCAGTGACACGTAGATATCGCATTCAATTCTCAGGCAAGTTCAATGTTAATGTTTTAGCGAGTCGCAACCAAATCCAGATTAGTTATCTGTGGCACACATTACCGCACTAGTCCGATAATATAAAGTAAAAAGCACACGTTTTTAATACACTGCATTATGAACCTAAACCCTAATTAATTGTTAAATTGATTTACTTATACCTAGTTTCCCTGTAATGTTTAAGCTCTTGAATTCAGTTATATAGAAAGTTTTCTGAACTTGTTATTTTATCAAGTGTAATAGCTCTTACACACTATGCCGGTGGCATGGCCGCCGGCCCTGCCGGTCATGCCGCGGCGCGCCCGCCCTGCCGCACAAAGCCGCATAAAGGATTTGATTTGATTTGATTTGATTTGAAAGGATCGCAAAGGAAATGAAGGCGCAAACGCTGAAGGTTCGTGCCGCGCGACAAAAGCCGTAGTGTGTAGGAGCCATTATACTGTAAACTTAGTTTGAATAATTTATCACCAAAAAAGGGTCAAACTATAGCCATATTTTACACGGCATGTATTTTGATGTTCTAAAATTATTATTGGAACCTCTTATATAATAAATGTGCCTCTTTTTGCGAGCCTTAAATAATTCCCACGTTGTTGTCTTAAACCACTAAATAGCCTATTAACTTCGACCAACTTGACCGCATGTAGGCGCGGTTGTTCGCAGTTCTGTCCTGTTTTTTTAAATAATATTAATAATAAATTTATTTGTTCGAAAATTGTTGTTACAAAGGTGTTAAACATAATAATGAGGTCCATAACATTCTGCTGTTTCCAGCGTACAAATATTTCAAAGAATTAAAACTAATAACAAACCATACAATATCGAAAATAAGGAAACGTTACTACTATCAAATACAATGTCAGTGGTTATCAATTATCGGGCCCGGCACACAGGCAACGGAAGGAACACGGGTGGGTTTTAGTCAGTAAAAGTCTGACACACCCTCCCGCTCTGCCCAGAGCGGGAGAAGTTATTTGATAAATTACCAACCTCAAAAACTTTGAAACATGAACAACATGGATTCCAAAAAAGGAAATCTACAACTACAGCGGCATATAATTTAATTAACATAGTTACTAAAAACATTGACCAGAAAATCCCGACAACTGTTGTATTCTTTGACATGTCAAAA
The DNA here is from genome assembly GCA_947364205.1 of Agrochola lota. NCBI lineage: Eukaryota > Metazoa > Arthropoda > Insecta > Lepidoptera > Noctuidae > Agrochola > Agrochola lota. The sequence goes on along the minus strand of OX376245.1, from coordinate 10,002,095 downwards.
GCCTTTGACTTTGTATCGCACGAACTACTACTAAAAAAATGTGAAAAATATGGAATACGCGGTAAAGCAAATACATGGGTAAAAACTTACCTTACAGACAGATCGCAATTTGTAGAAATTACTGTGGATAAATCAAATCAAAACGGTGACATGTCATTTAAATCAATATAACATTACAATTGCACAGGCGTTCCACAGGGCAGTATTTTAGGCCCTCCACTTTTTCTGATATATATCAATGACCTGACCGAAGTAACTGATTATCCCTGCATACTCTTTGCAGACGATGTGGCCGTAATTATCCCTAAAAATAAAAAAACTATAATGAAGAAATAAATAGTACCGTAAGCAAAGTAATAACTTGGATGGAAAAGAATAACCTTAAACATAACATAGATAAAACCAAATATGTACAATTTCGTAACAGAAACTGGATTGAAATGGATTTAAACATCACTTATAAAGATAAACAAATACAACAATCAGATAGTATGACTTTTCTTGGGATAGATCTAGATGAGAGGTGTTCCTGGATTAATCATATTGATAAGATATGTGGAAAACTCAGTGAGTTTGCTTATGTTCTATGGCGCTTATCTAACCTAACAAGTAGACAAGCCACATTACAGGCTTATCATGCATATGTTGGTTCAATACTGCGTTATGGTATACTGGTGTGGGGAAACTCGGTGCATCTCGAAAGAGCTTTCATCGCACAAAAGAGATGTATACGTGCGATTTGTAATGTAGACCCACTTACTTCCTGTAAACCACTGTTTAGAAAACTCAGAATACTTACATTAACAGGTATTTATATTGAGGAAATATGTAAATTTACCAAATCTCACCCTGAGATGTTTGAAAAACTGGGAGATAAATGTACGTTCAAAACTAGATATACTAACAGATTAATTATGCCTAGAATTAAAACGGAACTATATGGGCAAAGTTGCTATCCTATGTGTATTCAGATATATAACAAGATTCCTAACCAAATCAAAGAACTTCCAATGGTCCGCTTCAGAAGGGCCTTACGCAGTTGGTTAGTTGAGAATTCCTTATATACTGTGAAAGAATTCCTTCAGTTTAAATTAAAATAAATCTAATTGTATATGTACCAAAAATTTGCATGTCATTATGTTATGATTAAATATGTTAAGCTACTATTATAATACCATTGTAAGAACTTTTGTAACCATATTTATCTGCAAATATATCGTTGAATTTGCCAAAAAAAAAAAAGAAGGTTTTATCAATTTTATAATTTTTACATTTTTTTATATGTATTGAAATTATGTTTTTTTTTTCGTCCGTTTTTCTTCATTTGTTTGTCTGGGAATCCATGTTGTTCATGTTTCAAAGTTTTTGAGGTTGGTAATTTATCAAATAACTTCTCCCGCTCTGGGCAGAGCGGGAGGGTGTGTCAGACTTTTACTGACTAAAACCCACCCGTGTTCCTTCCGTTGCCTGTGTGCCGGGCCCGATAATTGATAACTACTGACATTGTATTTGATAGTAGTAACGTTTCCTTATTTTCGATATTGTATGGTTTGTTATTAGTTTTAATTCTTTGAAATATTTGTACGCTGGAAACAGCAGAATGTTATGGACCTCATTATTATGTGTAACACCTTTGTAACAACAATTTTCGAACAAATAAATTTATTATTAATATTATTTAAAAAAACAGGACAGAACTGCGAACAACCGCGCCTACATGCGGTCAAGTTGGTCGAAGTTAATAGGCTATTTAGTGGTTTAAGACAACAACGTGGGAATTATTTAAGGCTCGCAAAAAGAGGCACATTTATTATATAAGAGGTTCCAATAATAATTTTAGAACATCAAAATACATGCCGTGTAAAATATGGCTATAGTTTGACCCTTTTTTGGTGATAAATTATTCAAACTAAGTTTACAGTATAATGGCTCCTACACACTACGGCTTTTGTCGCGCGGCACGAACCTTCAGCGTTTGCGCCTTCATTTCCTTTGCGATCCTTTCAAATCAAATCAAATCAAATCAAATCCTTTATGCGGCTTTGTGCGGCAGGGCGGGCGCGCCGCGGCATGACCGGCAGGGCCGGCGGCCATGCCACCGGCATAGTGTGTAAGAGCTATTACACTTGATAAAATAACAAGTTCAGAAAACTTTCTATATAACTGAATTCAAGAGCTTAAACATTACAGGGAAACTAGGTATAAGTAAATCAATTTAACAATTAATTAGTGTTTAGGTTCATAATGCAGTGTATTAAAAACGTGTGCTTTTTACTTTATATTATCGGACTAGTGCGGTAATGTGTGCCACAGATAACTAATCTGGATTTGGTTGCGACTCGCTAAAACATTAACATTGAACTTGCCTGAGAATTGAATGCGATATCTACGTGTCACTGATTCCATACGCATTAAATAGGATACACGTATTATCCCACCCACTTTAACATCCTATGCGTGTTTCTTATTTCATTTAACAATAAAAGCCAAAAAACCATTCTATACTATTAAATGAGCATTCTCTATTTTCACCCGAGCAGAGATTTGTGTTTTTTTAAATCTCATCAAAGACACTTCTTGCCTACTATGTTCTATGATAAGTGGTTTGGTTTCCACACTTAATCCTTCAGGTGGACCATTGTGCATGGGTACTTCTTGCCTTTTGTATGCCTACTATGTAAATAAATAAAATATGATAAAATAACATAATATTTCATCAAATTATGTATTTTTCACTACAAATTAATCTTAATTTGCGTATTCAAATTATTATTTTGTGCTTATTAAATTTATATGCAAGCTTAGTTTTTGCTAACCCTAAACCTCTTGTAGTGAAAGTTGTTCATAATGATGAGTACAATGACCCCTTAAAAGGTTTAGGGTAAACAAAAACTAAGGTTGTATAGGCTGTTCAGCGGTATTGCCAGTGCCTTTATTTACACTTGCGCGCATCGCTAGCGGAAAAAACCAAACCAGCGCGCCATTTGCCATAAATATTTGTTTTCGTTTTTGTTTTGACAGTATAAAAAATACGAAATCTAAAGTATTGTCACCAACCGACGTACAAAAGTTTTGAAAAGAATCTTCGGATTGACAGTACCTGGCAACAAAGGTGAGTTGAATTTATTAATCTAAATGTATCATCTCTATAGTTACGTTATTCTAGCATAACTTCTTACAACATGTCTGTTTGTTTCCTCGCAAGTGTGTTGAAAAACGTCATATGAAACGCGTGTGCATTGATTATGACACACTCGGCTGGCTACTTTATCGCGGTCGCCTGCGGCTCATGCAAATAAGACCGTTTTATGTGTAATGACCAAAAAAGCACACTAGTATCATAATGTACTATTATTGAATCATCGGTTCGGACAAAAAGTTAAGTAATTTTCTATTTAAGTTTTCAGTAGACACCACATCCACAGCTACGATCTCCATAGGCAAGTTCTAGTGCAGCAAAAGTGATGGCAGCAGCATAAGGTCCATAGCCAGTGCCAAGTCCATAGGCACCCGCAGCGCATAAGTAGCAGCAGCAGAAGGAGCGATGCTTTCAATAGCAGTAACACCGTTACCGCAGCTTTAGCTAATGGCGCCAGCACCGCCACTTGGTAACACTCCCTCCAAAGCCACAGCACTCATAAACGGCATCTCACCAGCCACGGACAGGGCATCCTCATACATATTCTCAGACGCTACGGAGGGGCCACTGGGAGCGAAAGCAGAGGCGCTGGAGACAGTTAGCCCACCTCCACTGGTGGGGATGATCTCTAAAGTAGCCAAGCCATTGCCAATCAAACCATTACCGACACACACACACGCCCACACACACTACATCTAGGCCTACACCCTCCATCTACACATCATATACGCATTCACCACTTATACAAACTCTAAATTCGAACTCTTTAGTTAGTTAGTTTTAGTTTTATTTTGTTCATTTTTGGTTTGGTTTTATTTTGTAAGTTAAATTCTAGTATAGCATTAAATACCTGGAACACTGTCATCTTCCTCACGGAGGTGGGCGTTAATAGCTACGACACAGTTTATAGTTTAGTTTATATATATATATATATATACGTATTATCGTACGCAATGAAATTGTAAATGTTATTTTTTGTTCCAATAAAGAAATTTAATTTAATTTAATTTAATTTAATTATAGATACACCTCTACTTAACCCTCTGAAGAAAACAGGCGCAATTATAAGTTTATTAGAAAAAAAAAAACTATAATTTGTTGCCATTCTCATCATATTACAACTTTGTACCAAATGCATATTAGGTACAGAATAGAGAGAAACTTGTCCAAGTTATTTAATTTTTTTGTTTAAATGCCTTCTACTCTTGTTTCTTTAACTGTTTTATCTTGATAACTGCTCTACCTATCTCCCATTATTAATTGTACACAATAAAAACTTTACTCTATCGAATGCATGTAAATCGTAATGTTAACGAATCCGTAATGCTTTTATTTAATGAATGATGAACAGTGATCGGAGTAGGTAGATTGATTTTTAGTACTTGTATCATAAATGCACACAGAAAGAATAACATGCATAAGCCATTTTTCCGGAAAGTAATTCCGGTATTTCCGGATTCAATTAAATATTGTTAATGTTGGTAGTGATATTATTACTACTCAATTCAAAATTTAAAGGAAGGTATCAAAACTAAATTAATTCATTATTTATCTGTTGAATAATAAAAACAATCGAATTCCGATCGAAGCTTTAATATTTATTTTTTATTTTTAGCCTAGGATAGCTAGATAGCTAGATCTTTTATAGATAGATATAAATTGTTGCACTTAAATTTAAATATTTTCCTACATAAGTTCCGGTTTTTTTTTAATAATCCACCAATTCCGGAGGAATGTCCATAGTAATATATACGTTTCGGATCAATGACCCCAGTTCAATCTACCTACTCCGATCACTGATGATGAATGAATGAATGAAATGCACCGATCCCAGCGTGGTTTAACCAGACTCGATAAATCGAATGAACCCCAAGATTTGCACTAGCCCATGAAGCCTCATGTTTCATGGGACTACAAAGGCCATTGCATATCTAGGAGTAGACTGGGGGGCGCGGGTAATGGTAAGGAAGACGTGCCCTTAGGATAAGGAAGGATTTGAGAGCCATACCGGATATGCATCCTAGAGTAAGCATTGGAATAGTGGAGAGACGGGTATTAGTTATCTATGGATGGGCATCTTTTTACGACGTCGCAGCCAGTTGGCTCAGTCAATCTTCGCCTGTGAATCCTTTGGCGGAGTTACGTTGCTTTTTAGGCTCTTTTCTATCTCCCTGCTGTGCTGTTTTAGACTTTACTGTTTTCTGTGTCTTCATCAAAGGACTCGCTGTCCGTTTCAGGTTTCTAGTACCTCTCACTGGCCGTCTTCTTGATATTGTATCGGTCTTCAGCCGTGTCCATCCAAAAGTTGATTTCCTTATCGAAGTGCGCCATGTCCTGTTTAAGATTGTCGTTCCATGAGTAATCCAATCGGCCTACTTTCTTGAATTTGGGCTTGTTTATTTAATGAAGTAAATTATTAGTGTTCAACTTTTTATTTATATTTAAATTAAATTCATTATTATTGTTATTTTATTGTAAAATTTATTTTAAATAATGTACTACCTAATCAAACTTATTTTTCTATCGAAAAGTTGAAAAACCGTGTTCCATCTACAGATACTGTCTCAAGATTTTGCTGAAAGTCATTCTAGAGCTAGAATTTAAATATTTTACTTACGCCACTTTCCCAGCTAACCGTAGCCCGTTTTTTATTACGCTTGCTAAATGTCCTTACATATACTACATTGTTTGGAAAATTATATTTTTTGTACGAATTTTACCAAAAAAATGTTTATAAAAACACTTTAGGTGGATGTGTGAGATCGTAGATTGTTTGCAAAACAAAAACATACATGCATACGTTAGTATTATGGTTTTAAAAACTTGAAGACCTACAATTAGTGCTAAAAAACCACGTGTGATACGTGTTTATCAGTTTTCAAATTAGGTTCTTTAACACACTGTGTGCAGCAAAGTCTCAAATGCAAATGTTACTACTTACGTACTTGTTACTTTTTAATAGTTGTGAAGCATCTATTCTAACAAAAAGCGTACTAATTACTTTTTGATAGTGAAACTATTTCTTAATTTAAAAGTTGACTCATTGACATAATTTATGACATTTATCAAAAATATTAAGTGTAAATTTATACGTTTATGTGTGTAAAAAATAACAAATATTGATTCAAGATTGAAATAAAATGGCAAGTTTAACCCTCCAACAGAGAAAAAAATAAAAATATTACTTCTCCATGAAGATGGCTTGAATATTAGTGCTTTATCGCGAGAACTAAATATATCTCGATTCACCGTGAGATTTTGGATGCGGTGACATGGCTAAGAAGGGTAAATAACTGATCATAGAAGCAGTTCAGGACGACGGCTGATACTAACCACCGTGCAAATAACTGATATGGTTCGATGTTACGAAGAGCACGCACGGCTTCACACCAACTAGACCATGTGCCGTCATATCTGCAGATGAATGCTATAACCTACTAGTTATTAAAATAATAAACTGTTGTTAGAATTTAAAAATATATATTCTTTAAAAAAATAAAGATGTTTTCAATTTCTATATGATTATTTCTTCCTATTTTTGAGTTTTTCGTAAGGCCTATATAGACTGACGCGACTTGTCGCGTCGCGTGTCTGCAATATTAATATGATTTCAGTGTATAACTTAACGGTCATCATATAATTAGAAGTAAAAATGTCTAGCTAAAGTTGAAAGGCCTTTTCGGGTAATTGAAAACCAGTGTTTTGAATCTGAATCCAAACTTTTTTCTTTGTATTGGTAATATTTACTGTATGTGAGAAGCAATAGGGTTTAATAAGCATTGCAATATGCGTTACTTAGTCCACAATATTAAACTGATTAAATGCTCAGTGTACATATTGAATTTCGATACTTAAAAGGATCCAAGAAATGGGTACATAAAGAAAAATCCTAATGAATGAATAAAATGTTTAACATTTTTTTTAAGTCCTTGATCCTCAGAAATTCATCGTTTTAAAATACGGCTACAGTTTTTTTAATTTATTTTTTTATTACAGACGGTGTCTGCGCTTGACCCGAACTCCCACGATGGAAAGGGATAGATGAGGTATATGATGGACTTATCGTAATAAAGTATTAAAACTCATTTACAAGTATCTATTTACTTTTATTTTACACTAATTGTTGCCTTTTAATCTTTACTAAATAAATGCAATTTCTTTCTTCAAACTTCACACTTTAACATTTCAGGGAACCTGGGATAAAGCGCAAATCTTTTTAATGAATCATTAGTTAGGACGATTTTTTTAATTTTTTTTAAGTTTTTAGTAGACACCACATCCACAGCCGCGACTTCCATAGCCAGCGCCGAGTCCATAGGCACCACCAGCACCATACGCACCAGCACCGCCATAGCCAGCGCCGAGTCCATAGGCACCACCAGCGCCATAGCCAGCAGCAGAAGGAGCGATGCTCTCAATAGCAGTAACACCATTACCGCAGCTGTAGCTGACGGTGCCAGCACCACCACTTGGTAACACTCCCTCCAAAGCCACAGCACTCACGAACGGCAGCTCACCAGCCACGGACAGAGCACCCTCAAACACATTCTCAGACGCTACGGAGAGGCCACTGGGAGCGAAAGCAGAGGCGCTGGAGACAGGTAGTCCACCGCCACTGGTAGGAATGATCTCTATACCAGCCAAGCCATTGCCAATTAAACCATTACCAATAATACCATCACCAATGAAACCATTGTTGGCACAGCTACCAGCATAGCCATTCCCAATCAATCCATTCCCGATCAAAGCATTGCCAGCCAAACCGTTACCAGCACATCCTGGGGCATAAAGATTAGGAGCGGCGATGGCTCCGCGACCAAGACATGAACTGAAACCAGTCTGTAAACAAAAAAATATTGTACATATTAGTAAATATCTCTTTATCAGCTAATATTCATTGGAACATAATAATTTTATCGATTAAGTAACGGGTGTCAGACGTGTTTTATGCAATTCTAAAGATAATTTTTGTATGAAAAACGTAACAGTAATTAGAAGTAAGAATGTCTAGCTGGCCTCATGGGGAATTGAAGACCAGCGTTTGAAATCTGAATCCAACCTCTTTTATTTGTATTGGTAATATGTACTTGAGACTCCAAGGAAAAGGGTTCAATAAGCATTATAATATGCGTTACTTAATCCACAATAGTAAACAGAACAAATTCTCAGTGTACACATTGAATTGTGATACTCTAAAGGATCCGAGAAATGGGAACAACAGAAAAATCCTAGTGAAATAATAAAATATTGAAGATTTTTTTCTCACCTGGATGCAGAGCGCCTGAGCGCAGAGGACGAGGATCACCTTGGCTGACATTGTAGTTTGTGTTGAAGTGAACTTCAGAATGAGTTTTCCAAGAATCGGTCGCCTATTAATACTGAAACGTAGTCCTTATCTAGTTGTGTTGCAGCAATTTGTGGATTTTGAAAGAACTTTTCGTACCTTTATCAGTAGTTGCAATATGGGGAAATAGAAAATTGCATGTATTTCGTTAGTGATGTAACCTTGAAATATGTAGTATGAAGGGCTTTGTTTCAATAGAACATAGAAAAACATCACGTTGTTATGATAAGAAGCTTTCGCACTATATAAACGTGGTCTAGAAGTAGGAACATCATTCAGTCTTCAGCTTCTCGTTGAACACAAACAAACATCAAACATGTCTACCTTCGCTGTTCTTTTGCTCTGCATCCAAGCTTGCTTGGTCCAGGTGAGTGAATAAAGATTTCTATTTTCTATAATGTTTTAAAGACTTTCTTCATTAATACTTTTTTCTTGCCTTACTGTCACAATTTTAATTTGTATGTACTTGAAATTTTATGACCTTGTTACAATATTAGAATGACTAGTTTAGTTAAACATATTAAGGAAATGTCAGCCTAGCTACTACCTTGCTTTACCACGACATGAGCTGGGCTGACAGGTACCTCTTCGATTAAAACGATTGATGAGGACAGTCTCTCTCCTTCGATTGAAATAATTTTATTTTGACTGCCCTGCACTTCTCCAATTTCTCAAAATTTTGTCATTTACATGAAATTCCGGTAGACAACTTACATCCTCAGATTGTTGTTCTAGGGATTACCTAAGAAACCAAAAGGTGTTATAAGTTTCCTGTATCTAATGTACCTATATTTATTCGAACAGAATGTTTTCGGCCTATACCTCGGCGGTGGCGGATGCGGATGTGGAGGTTCTGCTTATGGTGGTACTCTGGGTCTCGGCGCTGGTCTCTCTCCTGCTGCTGCATGTGGTGGTTCCCTCGGTCTTGGTGGTTATGGTGGCGCTATCGGATCTGCTTATGGTAGCGCACTTGTTCCTGCTGCTGCATACGGAGGTGCTATCGCTTCTGGAGCTGCTTACGGCGGCGCTGGTGAAGGCAACGTGGCGGTCATTGGTGAGCTGCCAGTCGCCGGTAACACCGCTGTTGCTGGTCAGGTCCCCGTCACTGGTGTCGTGAGCTTTGGCGGTGCTTTGCCAGCTGCTGGTGCCGTGTCCATCTCCGGACAATGCGCATGCGGCTGTGGCTCTCCTCTTTACTACTGAAACATCCTTTTCTGACGCTAAAATAAAAATAAACGATTATGAACTGAACAAATAATTCAATCTTTTATTACTCCTCAAATTACCCTAAACCGTTTACCGATACAATTACAATTATTTAAATACATAAAATATGATCGTGTTATAATATACCTATTGTATAAATTAGGCTTCATTTATTTGTTTAATGTTTCATTTTTAGAAACAATTTTGATTGTGGTACATGAAAAATCTTTCGTTTTGCGAGATGCCCAGATTTACAAATGCGTTTTATGGGTTAAATGTCAAGTACGTATATACCATATATAAAATAATTATTGTTTTGCGGAATGTTTAATTGGAATATTTTATTTGGACTAATTTTAATAGGCATATTGCCATTTCTATTAAATAGCATTTTTTAACCTTAAATTAAAATTAAAATAGTGTCTTCTGAGACTAATAAAATTCCTGTATCTAATGTATCTATATTTTGTCGAACAGAATGTTTTCGGCCTATACCTCGGCGGTGGCGGATGCGGATGTGGAGGTTCTGCTTATGGTGGTACTCTGGGTCTCGGTGCTGGTATCTCTCCTGGATGTGGTGGTGCCCTCGGTCTTGGTGCTTATGGTGGCGCTATCGGATCTGCATATGGTAGCGCACTTGCTCCTGCTGCTGCATACGGAAGTGCTCTTGTTCCTGGAGCTGTTTACGGCGGCGCCGGTGAAGGCAACGTGGCGGTCATTGGTGAGCTGCCAGTGGCCGGTAACACTGCTGTTGCTGGTCAGGTCCCCGTCACAGTTGTTGTGACCTTCGGTGGCGCTTTGCCAGCTGCTGGTGCCGTGTCCATCTCCGGACAATGCGCATGCGGATGTGGCTCTCCCCTTTACTATTGAAGCATCCTTTTCTGAAGCTAAAATAAAAATAAACGATTATGAACTGAACAAATAATTCAATCTTTGATTACACCTCAAATTACCCTTAACCGTTTACCGATATAATTGCAATAATTTAAATACAAAAAATATGATTGCCAAACACAAACTCAAAGAATTTATTTCAAATAAACCAATTACAGGACCTTTTGAATTGTCAAGGGGTCGGTCAGTCAGAAATATGAAGCTAGTTGCCCATTCCAACGCGTAGTAGGTTTCTATGGAGAAGAACGGGCAAGAAACTCCACGGACACTCTTTTAAACCAGAATATTGTTACAAAATATTGGTTACATCATTCATGTTGTATTTATACATGCGAGAACAATGTAGAGAAATGTGCACGTTAAAGCGTCCGTAATAAAGCAAAAACAATTAAAAATTAAAATAAATTGAAATAAGCCTTGGCAGCTAAGAGAGGACCAGTCCCCACTGACGGTGCCCGTTCACGAACATGACGCATGGATCAGCACCATTTAGCTCCATCCAGCAACCATTTTGAAGGGAACTTAATTATCCAACACACACGCCACCACCAGCGAGACATTTGAGTGAGCATGAAATACTCTCAGCCGCAAGGGCACATTCAAGTCAATGAAAGACGTACCCGTAAATGGTAGTTTTAAAGTAGGTACATAGTGATCACACATGTGCTATGCAATTATATAATACTATGAGATTGAATTTATACAATCTAAAAATAGTCTTACAAACTTCAGCAGCTCCAAAAATATTTTCGAATGCCAATCAATTAGTTTATGCGCCCTTGTGGAGCTGGACCAGCGTTGAGCAAAGCATTTTTGTCAACGATGTAATCCCCCAACTTATAATGTTGTTGTAATGTCAAAACTTTCATCATCATAACACCTCCGAGCTAACGAAAACGAGTAACATAGTTGTTTAAATATTCATACAAAACAGAACACTGAACTAGACATGTCAGCCGGGCAGTTACAACCAACACTAATCAATTACAAAAAAAACGAACCATACATTATTACGTTGAGATGAAAAAGATCACTACGTATCTGAAAACACTTAAAATTAATTATGTCTATCGAAAAAAAACTTTTTTAACCTAATTCCCGTTACTATAACCTCAAAAATATTACCTATTTACCAAATAATTATTATTGTGTAAATTTTGTTGTAGGTTCTAGGTGTTCACTCATGATTAACTCGAAAAGTAACAATTTTATGATGTTTCACTATAAAAAACATATAAATAACTCGGAGCACGTACTTGCAAGCGCAGTTGTACTACAACTAAGTATGCGTACGCATCGAATAAATCAGTGGAAAAACACAATACGTTAAGATAGTTGGTTTTCCCTGTAAATTATTTCGAACGTAACACGTTAATGTGAATTGCCATTCTATTATATTGAGCATTTTCTAAATTATCATCGAGTAAAAAGCACTATTCCGGTTACGTATGAATTAATTCTATATTTTGGTTCTACTTAGAAATTTTCACTAAAGTCAAAAACAATTAACTCCTGATAGTATATTTTGCGTGTAGATCAACAAAATGGGTACCAAAGAAACGTTCAGCATGAAAAAGAGACATATTAGGATAAAAAAAGGAGAATTAAGTTGTCATAATTGCTTTTTAGTCATAATTTGTATGAAAAGTGCTGTTTTAGTAGTTACTCCCACTCACTAACTTTTTAACTATGCATTATATTGCAAAGTGGGTTTTACCATTAGAGAGTTCTCTTTATTTTAAGAAAAACTGTATTTTTATCTCAGTTTTTCAAAAATCGACACTTAGTCGGTTTTCCCATTAACAGGACGATATGCTTGGCAGCATAGTGTGCGTTTTATACAAGATTTAAAATTCGTTTCATTAAGTTGGAGTATGTGGGGAGGTATTTTTTTGTAACATTTTAAACAGTACCCCATGAAGGATGAGTCTACTTTAGCCAGTCTGAAACCCGGTTGAACTAATTGGTCCCTATTTCTGGTGCTATATTTGTGTCTGTCACCTCTTTTGCTGAAAAGACTTAGATTTTTCCTAATGTACATGATGTTTTCATAGATAAATTGACAAGGTACCGTCATGATGTTTATTTCTTCCGCGTCTGCGGAGACCATATATCAGAGCCATCAGAGCAATAGATCTGATGACTCTTTTCTGCAGAATAAAAATAGACTCGATATCTGCAGCCCGTCCTCATAGTAGAATACCGTAAGCTATGATACTATGAAAGTAACTGAAATAGACTAGTCTCGCGGTATCTACGTCAGTAAATTGACGGATTTTTCTCACAGCATATGCTACTGAACTTAGGCGTCCTGCAAGAGATGTTAAATGAGGACCCCATTGCAGCCTTGAGTCGAACGTAATCCCCAAGAAAAGAGTTTTATCGACGAATTCTAATTTTTCGCTATTCAATACTATGCCACAATCACTACTTTTAACATTAGTTAAAGCAAATCTTATGCATTTAGTTTCATTCCCATTTAATCTAAAACCACTTTGTCGGCATGATTAATATGTATACATATGCCAAATTACAGCTTTCTAGTACTAACCGTCTCTGAGCTAAGCCGCGGGCAGACAGACGGACAGAAAGACAGACAGACAGACAGACAGACGGACAGGCAGACAGACAGACGGACATGGCGAAACTATAAGGGTTCCTTGTTTACAACGGAACCCTAAAAATGGAACGATGCACGGTTCAACAACGCATTGAAATTATTAAATGGAACGATACACACTTCAACAACGCATTGAAATTATTAAAATTCACTATAAAAATGGTGAAAATTTGGCAGAGACGGTTCGTAAAACTTATTTAACACCTTGTGACTTCTTCCTTTGGGGCCACGTGAAAGAGAAGGTCTACGCCAACAGCCTAGCGTCGATTCAAGACCTCAAAGATGGAATTCGTGAGGCTATCGATGACATAGGGCAGCCACTTTGCGATTTGGTTATGAAAAATTTCATGAAAAGGATATGGTCCTGTAAGCGTGGTCGTGGTGGTCATTTACCTGATGTTATTTTCCACAATTAACGGCATACCTTCCTCTTTATAATGAAATAAACATCCGATCATTTATATTAAAAAATGGTATTTTTCTTTGAATATCAAAATAACACCTCTTATTGGAATACCCTTTACTTTTAAAGATATTTATGAAAATTTACCATTCCCTCGCCCCTTGTCTCCTTGACTATTGTAACTTAAATAAATTACAAACTGACCCACTAAAAAGCGAGAAATAATAACTTAAATGTCGGAAGTCGGTGGCAAATAATGAAACTACAAAACCAGACTTCAGAAATTTAAAAAAGTTTTTATTTCTCGCTTTTTAGTGGGTCAGTTTATAATTTACCTAAGTTACAGTAGCCTTTGGCTTTTATAAAGACTTTTGTAGCAAGGCTTCGCTCGGAAATGCAGAATAGCTCTGCTAGTAATCGTCCCCCACCCCAGAATGTCGTGCATGCGCCTGCCGAAATTTCACTGCGGGCAAACCAGCATGATGAGGAGAAGGACGCCATGGCTATATCTGCAGATAACCTGTGCAATGTGGAATTAAGGAGCGTACTGGAGGATGCAATTCGTGAGTACCGGTTCACATCATCTGACCTTAGACCACGGCTACCACGTTTGCCCATGAATAAAAGAAACAGAGCACTGGTGTGTGCCCTAGATGCGCTGTTATCAAATTTTATTGAAAACAGCGCAGACCTTTGCGATACACACTCAATCTTGTATTGTACGGCTGTTGCGGCATGTCGTATACCTCGTGTAAAATTTCCAAACGCTGACCGAGCTGTACTCCGAAACCTGCTGCACCAGCCTGGTAGTGTAGGTTTGAGCGTCGTATTAATGAGGCCAGGGTACTCATCGGGAAGCTCATCTGCTTCAGGGAGGGCAATACGCATAAGAGTGATGCGCTTTATGAGGAAAGCGTTCTCGGGAACTAGTATTAGTCGAGAATATGTCTCCTGTGTCAAACATCGCATCGACTTCCTGAATCAGAAAGTTTATGCATGGGCAAATCATGGGTGTAGGCAAAGACTGGATTGTTACTCACAAAACCGCATATTCCAGAGCGATGAAAGGTGGGTATACAGAGCATGGGAGCGACCCATTCCCACTCAAGGTGTGACTGACGCGCGTCCACCGGAAAATGAGACCATGAGTACTTTTTGGCCCTAGGTCCCTAACACAGTTCTTTACGATAGGAGTTACCCACCTGCTCCATGAATCGGGTAGCACTGCGGAACCTAGAAACTATAGACCAATTCCATGTTTACCGACGGTCTATAAAGTTCTTACATCCATTCTTAGAGCAAAAATTTCTCACCATATTTTTAACAACTCAATTACCTCTGTGTCTCAGAATGAATGTAAGAATGAGTCCCGCGGTACTAAGGAGCTGCTCCTTATAGACATGGCCTTAAGCCAACAGGTCCGGACAGGGCTAAAGTGGACTCGTCTTTCATGGGGTACTGTTTAAAATGTTACAATAAAATACCTCCCAACATACTTCAACTGAATGAAACGAAATTTAAATCTTAAATTAAACGCACACTATGCAGCCAGGCATATTATAAGTTGGGAGATTATATCGCTGATAAAAATGCCTGGCTCAACGCTGATCTTGCTCCACAAGGGCGCATAAACTAACTGATTCGCATTTGAAAATACTGTTGGAGCTGCTGAAGATTTTAAAAACTATCTTTGCATTGTATAAATTCAATCTTTTAACACAGTTCGTATCGGTACGCGTGCGAATCGGACGTGTTTTTGCTTAATTAATTAGTTGTAATTTCAATTCCGAGAATTCGTGTTGTTTACGCGCTAAGCTACGCAGGTGGCCATCGGCCGGTCCGAGCGCGGGCGCGCGGGGCGCGTGCACCAGGTGTTGTTTACTTGCAATGGAGCAAAATATACTAAACGATAATACATTGGAGGATGATAGTCAAAATCTGATTGAGATGAATGAAATTGAAGATTTACCGATTACTGGCCAAAAAAGAAATCTTATAGAAGAAGAATCTGATGAAGGGTGGAAGATAGTAGATAATAGAGGAAAAGGTAAAAAATCTCGTCTAAATAGTCCGGAGAAGGAAATACCGAAATTAGAAGTAACGATATCATGCAGTGATAAACTTCCGAAATCTTTTGCACTGGCTAAAATGTTAAAAATAAATGAAATTAATAATATAATCCACATTAAATATTTGAGTCCATTTAGAGTCCGAATACAATTTCAAGATGAATCTAATATGGATAGGTTATGTTTATGTGAAGAGTTTATTGCCAAGAGGTGGAGATTTAGCAAAGATATGGAAGTAAGCTTTACGGTGTTATAAAGGACGTTGAGTTGGAACTGAAGGAAAAAGAGATATTAAGTAGTTTATTCTGTCAAGATAATATTGAGATTATCTCAGTGAAGCGACTAGATCGTCGAAACCAGGAAGGAGGTTGGTCTCCTTGTGAAGTGGTGAGAATATGTTTTAAAGGAAATTCTTTGCCTCCATACGTATATACTGATGGTTTGAGGTTAAAGGTCGAACCTTATATATATCCGGTTTCACAGTGTTCACGATGCTGGAAACTGGGTCATAGACTTAGGACTTGCCCTTCCAATAAAATTATATGTCCTAAGTGCGGCGCTGATCATGCAAACTGTGAGACTAAGATTTTTAAATGCATAAACTGCTCAGGCAGCCATATGGCCCTATCTAAAACGTGTCCTCTTTATTTAAAAGAACGTAGAATACGTGAAATCATGGCTGAATTCAACTGTTCATATAAGAGGGCCTTAACTGCATACGTCCCACCTTCTCCTCATGCAAATGGTCAAGCTAAAGAGACAGGAAAAAAAAATCCAATTGTTTATGTTTCTTCATTTGAGAATACCCCCACATTTGCAGAGGTTGTTACGGTTGATGCAGAGGTTCACGTCGAAGAAGCATCTAGCCCTGCTAACTTATGCAATAAGAGAACATTGAACAAGAAGAAGTCTTCGAAAAAGAAACAAAACTTATCCGAGTTTCTATTAGAATGGCAGTCAAGTTTGGCAGAGGAACGGCGATCCGACGAAGATTACGTGTATGATGAACAAATTGGTAGCAAACAAACAAAAGGTAACACTGAACATAACACAACATGCAACGAATTACTATCGCGAATAAAAGAAGTTATTTACCTTAGAAACTGTTCATGGTATACTAAAATTAAAAATATTCTTAAACTTTGTATCGAGTGGTTTATACTATTGGTGGTTGATAAAATATCGGAATCTACGTTGTTGCAAATGGTTGTTAATTTTTTTAATGGATCATAACGCTGAAAATGTGAAATTGAATATTATACAGTGGAATGCCCGGAGTCTTAAACCTAAGCTAGTAGCTTTTTCTCAGTTACTTAACCAAGATAAAATACATATAGCTGCTATTTCGGAAACGTGGCTAGATCCCGACAGTCATCTTAAAATAAATAACTATAATATATTTCGTCAAGACAGGGACGACTCTTATGGGGGTGTGGCTATTGTTACTCATAAATCTATAAAAACTCAGGTAGGAAACTTTCAGATGTCCCGTCCGGGAGTCGAAGTCCTCCATGTTAAAATTTTTAATTATTCACTTTTAGAAAATGTAATAGTTGTATACTGCCCTCCCTCTGTTCGGACTAACCAAACTGATTGGAATAATTTATTTTCATCATTTAATAGGAAGTCAATCATAATTGGTGATTTTAACGCCCACCATACGAATTGGTCCAATAAAACAGACCTGAGAGGTGTTCAAATTGTAGACTCACTCGTAGATAATAGTTATGTAGTAATAAATAGTGGCAGTGTAACGCGCATTGAATTGGTTAACGGTACCCTACAGGAATCGTCTCCTGATTTGTCCTTGGCTACATCTGATATTGCGCTTAATTTTAATTGGTCAGTTTTAAATGAAACTTTGGGAAGTGACCATTTGGTTATCAAATTGTCTTCTGAATGTTTTATGAATAAAAATATTGTAGTTAAAAGAAACTATAAAAATGCCGACTGGTATTCATATAAAATATGTCTTGAAGATATGTTTTCAAATTTAATTCTTCCTGTGGATCCTCAAGATGCATATAATATTTTTATTGATTATATAAATTTTGCAGCAGACCTACATATCCCTCTTACTAAAATACCGCAAAATCCCGACTCCAAATTTTCCCCTAAAAAATATTGGAGTGCAGAAATTTCTAAATCAGTGGCGGTTCGTAGATTAGCTTTATCCAATTTTCGTAAAAATCCAAACCCCGCAAACTTAGATATTCTACAAAATAAAATTGCAATTGCACAAAAGTTAATACGGCAAGCAAGGCTTAATGATTGGATTCAATTGTGTTCATCAATAGATAGTAATATATCAGTTTCTGAAATGTGGCGCAAGATGAAATGGATGAAGGGTTATCGGACTCCTAAAACTATTATAGATGTTACCAAAGCAAATAACTTAATCCGCAGTCTTACGCCAGATTATGTTATGTCGAATCAACCAAAATTTACAATGCCTAATTTAATTCTGGAGACTAATATCTCCATGCAGGAGGTAATTAAATGTATTAAAGCGAAGGATACATCTCCTGGGTGCGATGGTATCTCATACTCCATGATTAAAAATCTCCCCAATAACGGTAGGGTCATTCTCCTAGTGTTGTTTAATCAGTTCTTTTCACGCAGTTTTATCCCCAGTCAATGGCGTGATATTGAAATAATTGCAATCCCAAAACCTGGAAGAGATCCTAATCAGATTTCGTCTTTGCGACCCATATCTTTATTATCGTGTATGTGTAAAATTTTCCATCAAATAATTAATAGGAGGCTGGAATGGTTTTTAGAAAAACATAGTATGTTTTCACCTAATATGGTAGGTTTTAGGAGAACTAAGGGTTGTTTTGATAGTTTAAGTTCCTTGGTTTCTCGTATTCAAAAGGGGTTCTCTGAAAGGTTGCACACTATCAGCTGTTTTATTGACATAGACAGTGCCTACAACAACATTGATATAGCGTCCTTATTAACAATTTTACATAACATTAATGCAGGGTCGAAAATATGTCAATACCTTTGGAATTTTCTGAAATATAGGAATATTAAAATAAAAACTGAAACCGGATATATTACTAGAACTACTTTTAGAGGTCTGGCCCAGGGTGACCCACTATCCCCACTACTCTTTAATGTGGCAACAATAAATATATGTAAAACTGTTGAAAAGGATATTTTTGTATCCCAATATGCGGATGACTTTGTCTTATATTGCACTTCTCAATCTATATATGAAGGTACTAGAACATTACAAAATTCTATTAACACCTTATGTGAACTTCTCCGGAACCTAGGCTTAACAATTTCTCCAAATAAGAGTAAAGTGTGTATTTTTACAAATAATTACCGTAATGAAAGGGTGACTTTAGTGGTAGATAAAACAGTATTAGAAAATGTACATTGTGTTAAATATTTAGGCATGTGGATTGATCGAAAACTAAGATGGACAAAACACATTAATGAAATTAGAGAAAAAGCTTTGAAATTTTTAAATATATTTAAAGTGTTGACGGGATCTAGTTGGGGTATGCATCCATATTATTTGAGAATGCTATACGTTTCTATTGTTCGGAGTAGATTAGACTACGCAAGTTTTTTATATGATACTAGCGCCATGAGTAATTGTGCCAAGCTGGATAAAGTCCAGAATCAGTACATGCGCATTATAGGGGGTTTTATAAAAAGTACTCCTATCCATGTCATGGAGTCAGAGTTACTATTGCAGCCTTTATTTGTGCGTCGTGCCTTCCTTGCTGGTAAATTTTGGCTTAAGTCAAAGTCACTCAGCAATAATCCTATAATTTCGTTATTAGAAGATCTAACAAACCGTAGACAACATTTATATTGGAGATGCAAGAAAACACCATTATTAGTGACGATTCACATTCAGTTAAAATCACTGTCTGTACACTCGAGCAAGCAACTGGAGATGTTTGCTTTAGATACCTGGATTAATAATTTAGATACAAGTAGCTTTATAAGTTTTGAAATCAATAATGTGGATAAACCTAAACGCCAATATAAAATTCAAAATTTATTGCTCATTTGTAGTAAATTCTTACATGAAAGATATTCAGGCTTTTACAAAATATATTCCAATGCCTCCAAGGACAAACAGGGGATAGGCGCTGCCTTTATAGATATACAAACAAAGGAGTTCATTAAACTTAATGTAAATAATCTTCAAATATCAATTATGCATGCTGAGCTTATCGGTATTGCAGAATCACTGTCATATATTAAATCAATTAATAAAGATATCAATTTTGTAATATTTACTGATGCTAAAAGTGCACTTCATCATTTAGTGCGATGTACTCAAATGATCAGGGGTATTCCCTTGGCTTATTACATATTAAGTACTTTATCCGAACTTAACACTATAAATAAGAAAGTAATATTGCAGTGGATACCTTCTCATATTGGTCTACTTGGTAATGAAATTGTAGATAAATTGGCCAGAGAAGCTGCAGTTGATGGTATTAATTTCAATTGCTTGCCTTACTACACGAATTTAATCGGTAATGTTAAAGAGTTTTCTACCAAATTGTGGTCTGAATATTTTGACAAAAGATCACTTACCAAGGGAATTTGGTACAGAACTTTGCAACCAGCTTTGCCTCGAGTCCTTTGGTTTGAAAAATGCAATATGGGAAGGTATGACATTGTGACGAGTTTTAGACTTCGCTCAGGACACATTCCATTAAATAAGTTTGGATTCCTGATGGGAAAAGTTAATTCTTCGAATTGTACTGAATGTGATGTTATAGAGGATATCACATCTTGATGGAATGTGTTCGAAACGAAGCATTTAGATATTTGTTACTTCAAACCGCGGTGTCCCCTTTCAATGTTGGATGGTGTAACAGCATTTTATCCTTTCCTCTTTCGGAGGAGGCCAAATTGCTATATAGGCTTACACATATAGGTATTAAGAATAGATCACCTTAAGTTAATACATTGTATGATTTGTAGATGTTGTTGATTTTTGTAGTTATGTGGTTGTGTTGTTCTAGTATTGTAATATGTGATATTTTCATGTTTGACCTTACGGGGGTGACATGTTCAAATATGAACAAACCTCCATTAATAAATAAAGATTAAAAAAAAAAAAAAAAAAATCTTTTAACATTGTATAATTGCATAGCACATGTGTGAGTACTATGTACCGACTAAAAAGCTACCATTTAGGTACTGGGTATGTCTTTCATTGACTTGAATGTGCCTTGGCGGCTGAGAGTATGTCATGTCTCGCTGACGGTGGCGCGTGTGTTGGATCATTTAGCTCCCTTCAAAATGGTTGAGCTGAATGGTGCTAATCCATGCGTAATGTTCGTGAACGGGCGCCGTCAGTGGGGTCGTGTCTTGGCTGCCACGGCTTATTTAAATTTAATTTAATTTTTGATTTTCTTTTTTATTTTTGTTATGGACGCTTTTAACGTTTTACATCGTTCTCACATGTATAACTTCAATATGAATGATGTAACCAATATTTTGTAACCATATCATGATTTAAAAGAGTGTCTGTGGAGTTTCTTGCCCGTTCTTCTCCATAGGTACCTGCTACGCTTTGGAATGGGCAACTAGCTTCATCTTTCTGACTGACCGACCCCTTGACAATTCAAAAGTGCCTGTAATTGGTTTATTTGAAATAAATGCTTTTATTTTGAGTTTGTCCGTAGATCCCGGAAGGATTTGGCGATATGTTGGATAGATTATAAGAAGACCTATGATTCGCTGGCACATACATGGCTCATTAGGGTGCTGGAGTTGTACAAAATAGACGCAACTCTACGCACCTTCTTGATGTCATGTCATGTATGGGGCAGTGGAGGATGGTCCTTCTCTATCCGGGATGTCGACAGATTCGGGGTATCGATGAACCGATCAGGATTGAACGGGGAATATTCCAGGGCGATAGTTTGAATCCGCTTTGGTTTTGCTTAGCCTTGAGACCTCTAAGCACACTGCTAGAGAATGAATTCTCTAGCAGTGTAGACCAGCTCTTCTCAACCGATAGCCTAGACCTGAAGGTCTAGGCTATCGATTGAGAAGAGCTGGTGTGATTATATCTCACCTCCTTGACATGGATGACCTGAAATTCTTTGCCCCCAACAATTTGCGACTGATGGAACTACTGAAGGTAACAGAAACGTTCAGTATCGCCATCAGGATGGAATTTGGTGTGGACAAATCAGTCATGCATGTAAAGCGAGGGGGGATTATGAAATCCGTGGGAACCCAACTCTCGGATTCCATACACCTTAGATCCCTATCCTCAATCGAAACCTACAAGTATTTGGATATGTCAGAAGCTTTAGAATTAAAAAAAAAAAAAAATACCGACATGAAACAATCGTTAAGGGAGCGTTTCTTTGGCCGCCTGAATAAAGTGTTAAATAGTCTTTTATCAGGCGGAAACAAGGCGCACCTTGTTTGCGCCTGATAAAAGACTTTCCTTCAACGGTTGGGTCATGCCGGTTTTGATGTATTCTTTCGGCATACTCAAATGGACTCAGACGGAACTTGACGCTCTGGATAGGAAGGTCCGTACATTGCTGACGGCTTATCGGATGTATCACCCAAGGTCGTCAGTGATGAGACTTTACATCCCGCGGACGAGGTTCCTTAAATGCTTAAGCTCTCCACAACCGCGAAATTTGCAGTCTCAGGGAATATTTCCTTCAAACTGACGTGGGTATCCACCGAGATGTGTTCGCAGTGGACAAGGGCCTCAACCCACTTTCCTTGGCGAAAGAGAACTAGCGCAAACCTGCAGTACTTGATACTAACGATCGTAAGGAAGTCTGGCAAAGCAAAGAGCTTCACGGACGCTTTTTCCGGGCCCTCCATGGGCTTGATGTAGACTTTTTGGCATCTGTATCCTGGCTGCGTTTCGGCGATCTCTTCGAGGATACCGAAGGATTTGTCTGTGCGATTACGGATGACGTTATCCTGACGAATAATTGTCAAGGACGGTACGGTTGACATCTGTCGGGCATGCCACCGTCCCGGTGAATCAATCAGACATATTGTATCCGGTTGTTCTCTTCTTGCTACTTGCATAGACACAATCTAGTGGCTAGGATTATCCACAAGCAACTTGCCTTGCAATACGACTTTGTGGAGTCAGAAGTACCATACTAAAGGTAGGTGCCCGACCCAGGTCTCGAGAATGGTCACGCCACATCGTATTGGGATCAATCTATCATCACGGACAGGACTATTGTAGCCAATAAGACTGATATTGTGGTGATATATCGACGAGAGCGCCGTGCAATGATTGTTGATATCGCTGTCCCTCATGACGAGAATGTCGTGAAAGCTGAAAAAGATAAAAAAAACAAGTAGCTTGACTCTGCAATCATTGTACCGATTATTGTAACAGTTAATGGCCTGATAGCAGATAGCCTCGACCAACACCTCATAAGGCTCTCATTGCGCGGCTGGGTCAAGGGCTTGATTCAGAAAGCAGTACTCCTAGACACGGCACGCATCGTGAAGAGGCTCCTCTCTCTTTAGAGCCCTGACCACCGGCAGCTTGGACCCTGTTCCTGATGCCAATGGGCGACTATTTTTTATATTTTAAAATCTTTTTTTTATTTCTTTTTCATACAAATATTTCAAAATGTAATTTATATGTATGAAAATGTACTAAAGGATAATAATTTAACTTTTATATTAAAAAAAAACTCAAATTGAAAATATTAAGTAACTTCATATTAATATTATGTTTCCTAAACCTAAACACATCTTATATACACTTAGAACTGTACTGTTATAGGATTTCGTAAAATCAAACTCCCATGACAGACGAAACACTTAGATATTTCACAATCGCAAATGACATAACTATATTTTCCGTTATGTGAAATAAGGTGAAATGTTTGTGTTTTTGCAAAACAACGAGATTGTTTTAGTCTAGCGAGAAAATGATGATATCCCTCTAAAGGTATGATTCTGTAGCCGACCGCAGGTGGCAACTGCAGCCGACGTGTCGCCGCAATCGGCTACGGAATGGTTAAAAGTCGGGTTTTCTTTTTAAATCCTTGAACCTCAAACATTCATCCCTTTAAAATATGGCTTTACACTTATTTTTTACAGAATGTGCCTGCTCTTGACTCCGATATCCCCTGATGGAACGCGTTATATGAGTAGACCCCATGGATGGAGTTTTCGTAATAAAGTATTAAAACTAATTTTCAAGTGTCTTAATTTTGCTTCTGCACAATATGTTGCCTTTTAGTCTGTGCTAAATAAATGCATTTTCTTTCTTAAAACCTTTATCACAGAATTTAATGGGTCTCTCTATAGTAATAAAACTTCACACTTTAAAATTACAGAGAAACTGGGTAAAAGTAAATTCACTAAACAAAATAAATTGCAAATCATTTTATTGAATCATTGGTTCGGACGAAAACTTAAAGAATTATTTGCTTTTAGTAGACACCACATCCACAGCCGCGGCTTCCATAGCCAAGTCCAAGAGTGGCAGGAGCGAAGGCAGCAACGCCAGGCCCATAGCCAGCGCCGAGCCCATAGGCACCCGCAGCGCCATAGGCACCAGCAGCACCATAAGCACCCGCAGTGCCATAGGCAGCAGCAGAAGGCGCGATGCTCTCTATAGCAGTAACACCATTACCGCAGCTGTAACTGACTATGCCAGCACCGCCACTTGGTAACACTCCCTCCAAAGCCACAGCACTCACGAACGGCAGCTCACCAGCCACGGACAGAACACCCTCATACACATTCTCAGATGCTACGGAGAGGCCACTGGGAGCGAAAGCAGAGGCACTGGAGACAGGTAGTCCACCGCCACTGGTAGGAATGATCTCTATACCAGCCAAGCCATTGCCAATTAAACCATTACCAATTATACCATCACCAATCAAACCATAGTTGGCACAGTTACCAGCATAGCTATTCCCAATAAAACCATTACCAATCAATCCATTCCCGATCAAAGCATTGCCAGCCAAGCCGTTACCAGCACATCCTGGGGCATAAAGAGCAGGAGCAGCGATGGCGCCACGACCAAGGCATGAACTGAAAACAGTCTGTAAACAAAAAAATATTGTACATATTAGTAAATATATCTTTATCAGCAAATATGCATTGGAACATAATAATTTTATTGATATGCATTAAAAGTAATGTGTGTCCTACGTGTTTTATGCAATTCCAAACATGATTTTAGTGTGAAAAACTTGATGGTCATTACACAATTAGAAGTAAGAATGTCTTGCTAAAGTGGAATGGCCTCTTTGAGGAATTGAAGACCAGAATTTTAAATCTGAATCCAACCTTTTTTCTAAATATTGGTAATATTTACTTGTGACTCGAAGCAAAAATAAAAATATTTTCAGAATCGGTTCATAATTGACGGAGAAATCGATGGAGATACATAAAAAAAAACATACTCTACAAACATAGAACCTCCTCCTTTTTGGAAGTCGATTAAAAATATTGAAGAATTATTTCTCACCTGGATCAAGAGCGCCTGAGCGCAGAGGACGAGGATCACCTTGGCTGACATTGTAGTTTGTGTTGAAGTGAACTTCAGAATGAGTTTATCGAGAATCGGTCGACTATTTATACTGAAACCTAGTCCTTATCGAGTTGTGTTGCAGCAATTTGTGGATTTTGAAAGAACTTTTCGTACCTTTATCAGTAGTTGCAGTAATGGGAAATAGAAAAATACATGTATTTCGTAAGTAATGTAACCTTGAAATATTTAGTATGAAGGGCTTTGTTTCAATAGAACATAGAAAAATATCACGTTGTTATGATAAGAAGCTCATGTACTATATAAACGTGGTCTAGAAGTAGGGACAACATTCAGTCTTCAGCTTCACGTTGAATACAAACAAACATGTCTACCTTCGCTGTTCTTTTGCTCTGCATCCAAGCTTGCTTGGTCCAGGTGAGTTATTAAAGATTTCTATTTTCTAAATGATTTAAAGACTTTCTTCATTAATACTTTCTTCATTAATACTTTTTTCATATCTTACTGTCACAATTTTAAGTTGTTTGTATTCGAAATATTATGACCTTGTTGCAGTAGGATAACGACTAGTTTAGTTAACCATGTTGAGGAAATGTCAGCCTCGCTACCACGATATGAGCTGGGCTGACAAGTACCTCTTCAATTGAAAAACGATTGATGAGCACAGTCTCTTTCCTTCAATTGACATAATTTTATTTTGATTGCCAGTTCTCCAATTTCTCACAATTTAGTGATTTACACGAAATTCTGGTAGACTACATACATCCTCAGAATGGTGTTCTAGGGATTTCCTAAGAAACCAATAAGTTTCCAGTATCTAATGTACCTATATTTTTTCGAACAGAATGTTTTCGGCCAATACCTCGGCGGTGGCGGATGCGGATGTGGAGGTTCTGCTTATGGTGGTACTCTAGGTCTCGGCGCTGGTCTCTCTCCTGCTGCTGCATGTGGTGGTGCCTTCGGTCTTGGTGCTTATGGTGGCGCCATTGGATCTGCTTATGGTAGCGCACTTGCTCCTGCTGCTGCATACGGAGGTGCTCTCGCTTCTGGAGCTGTTTACGGCGGCGCCGGTGAAGGCAACGTGGCGGTCATTGGTGAGCTGCCAGTCGCCGGTAACACCGCTGTTGCTGGTCAGGTCCCCATCCTAGGTGTCGTGACCTTCGGCGGCGCTTTGCCAGCTGCTGGTGCCGTGTCCATCTCTGGACAATGCGCATGCGGCTGTGGCTCTCCTCTTTACTACTGAAGCATACTTTTCTGACGCTAAAATAAAAATAAACGATTATGAATTTAACAAATAATTCAATCTCTTATTACTCCTCAAATTACACTCAACCGTTAACAAAGGAAGAAGGAAAGAAAGAAAGCATTTATTTGTCAGAATATTGTACAAAGTTGTTATGTGCATTATGTATTACGATCATAATATTCTGCCGTTTCCGGCGTACAAATATGGTTTGTAAAATTATTGGTCATCATTACATTAAAATTAAATTATTAATCAATTACAAATAATTTTAATAAATTAAACAATAGTTGTAGAAGAAATTAATTATACGTATATAAGTTTGAATTTAATAAAGTCAAGGAGATAAAATATGATTTATAGGCAATAATGTCAAATACTTAGATTTTTTCATTCATAAAATCTTCAGTCTAGTAATAACATTTGCTTAAAAGAAGGTTAAATAATTTACTTTTAAATGTTCTGATTGCTGAGAATTTTGAAGCCATCATGTAATTTGTTATAAACGGTAATGGACATGCAGGATACATTATTAGAAAACAATTTAATTCTACGCCTAGGAACATTAAGCATAATTATGCACATTGCGACTGGGTCTTTTTTTGTTTTGTTTTTTGAGGGTGGGAAATCATCAAATGACTTCTCCCGCTCTGGGCGGAGCGAGAGGGCGTGTCAGACTTTTACTGACTAAAACCCACCCGTGTTCCTTCCGTTGCCCGTGTGCTGGGTCCGCGATATCCCTTTCGGACAAACCCGCAACCCCAGCAGGCATTGGTCCTTTCGGACCCCATCAGTTGGTGCTGGCATCTCTTTTAGGCTCGCGTGGAACACAACGCGCCGTCGACCCGGGCCTGGTCCTTATCGGACGGCGAGCTACCCATTGCTCACCGTCCGCAAGTCCACGCTTGCGACTGGGTCTGGTTACAACATCATTATATAATTCAAATTCATGTCTGTTTTGGTGTACAAAGATACAAATTTCAAAATGTGTAGTGCTGGAAGTGGCAGTATTTTAAGTTTTGAGACAAATTGAGCGCACGCATTTTTTCTGAGCTCGAAACACTCTCTTAAGTTCAACCGAATTACTCCATATTATAATGCCATAGCGCAAAATTGATGAGACATAACCATGGTATGCACATAGTGCCGCATTAACACTAGCCACACGTGTTAGTCTATATAAAACAAATTACCGATACAATTACAATTATTTATAAATAGATAAAATAATATGATCGTGTTACAATATACCTACTGTATAAATTTGGCTTCATTTATTGGTTTAATGCTTCATTTTTAGAAATACTTTTGATTGTGGTACATGACAAATCTTTAGTTTTCCGAGATGCCCAGATTTACAAATGCGTTTTCTGGGTTAAATGTCAAGGTATTGATGTTAAATTAAGGTCATGTGTTTTCATAATTTTGCATTGTTGAATGCCCTCTATCCGGCAGAATCTTGATGCTCCGAGATTTATTTGTCATAATCATCTTTAGACGAATATTTTAAAGGCATATTTTAAATTAAAAAAATATTATTGTTTGTCGGAATGTTTATATGTCCAAATTTACAATATCATACTTTTAAGATGTCAGAATTTTATTTTATATAGAAGAAGTTTATTAGGCGCAATATGCCTAATAAACTTCTTCTATATAAAATTTCCCTTGCCCTTTCTATAAATTGGCATGCGTAGACGCGTAAGGGCAAGGCGAGCTGAGGAGCAGGTGCGGTGGTGAGAGTTATAACCATCAGCGACGATAAGCTCGCGTGGGACAGAAGCCATGCTTGCTGCATGCTGCATGCTCGGTTGTATGCTACATGCATAGACATCAGCAGAAAGTTCACACAAAAATGCAAACGCATAGACCTCCACTATACACCGCCACTTTGACCGGTGCTGTGGATCTCGCATCTAGCGGATTCCTGCTGCCTTCACCAGGCCGTCGGTCCAACTTGTGGGAGACCTTCCATTAATCTGGATGGCTTTCTCATTCAACCTCCACGAATGTTTGATATGTTAATCGCACAATATACAGGATGACCCGTGAAACGAGGATCAAAGCCATATTTTAGAAGCCTCTCTCCGAGGGCTTCCCGAAACATTCCCATATATATTCAGGGAGCTGAATAGGGGGGTTAATATTTTTTAGGAAACTCTCACTTGACTTCAGACGTTTTTTTAATTTCTTTATTTGTGTGTCTCTTTCACTGTAGGACCTGTCCACTCTGAAATGACGCGCCCCACTATTGCATTTTATGCACATGGTAATGCAGTAATGCGGTAGTGGGGCGCGTCATTTCAAAGTGGACAAGCTTACCAGCGTTAAAAATCTCAATTGAAAATGATAAGTAACGTCATGTGCATATTAAGTTTTTTTTAAACTAAATACATCGAAACACTTAAAACAACATTTGTCATATAAGATTTCATAAAATCGAACTCCCATGACAGACGAAATGATTTCACAAATCGCAAATAACGTAATTATATTTTCCGTTATTGGAAATAAGGCGAAATGATCCACTTATAAGTGCAAACTGAAACGTCACGGGGTAGAATTCAATTAAACGAGCGACTGTTTAAGTAAACTAACTTGTATTACTGCCTACCTCGGCACTTCCTTAACATGGTGCACTGGTGTCGTTGAACTCTGAGAACGATATTCTACAGGTCATGAGTATGTTTCGTTTTACTCTACGCAGGCACGCTCCGTTCCTCCATACCTATGTACATTGTATTCCTGATGTAGCGTGTAAATAATTGTTAGATTTGGTTAATATATTTATAGGTATTATTTGTGTTGTAAATATAGTAAATAAGTAATAGTTGTAAATATATTTTGTTATAGCTCCTACACACTATGCCGGCGACATGGCCGCCGGCCCTGCCGCACAAAAGATCGCAAAGGAAATGAAGGCGCAAAAGCCGAGGGTGCGTGCCGCGTGGCAAAAGCCGGCGGCATGATTAGTAGTGCAATATAAGCAATAGATAATGATATTATTTCTCATTTGATGTCTATGGTTGTGATCATGAACGAAATGTGAATGTGACATATTGATATGGCTAACGAGAAATATTATGCATAGACTAATATATTGTAAGAGGTTATGAATGCGGGTGTAGTGTTTACAATTAGTTTTATTTAAACCACGAGTGCTAACCACTACAACGAGGCTGTTTTAGTCCAACGAGAAAATATTGATATCCACCTAAGATGGAGTTTTAAAAGTCAAGTTTTTTTAAAATCTTTTTACCCCATTTATTCATCCTTCCAGTATGGCTTACACTTTTTTTTCTTTTTTAGGGTTCCGTACCTCAAAATGAATAAAACCGGAACCCTTATTGGGATCACTTCGTTGTCCGTCTGTCAGTCTATCAAGACCCATTTTCTCAGTAAAGCGTGGAGGTATCAAGTTAAAATTAATAGCAAATACACACACAGACACTATGTTGATACTCGCATTTAAATCAAAACCTATCTAGAATCATTCAATTTGGCAGAAAGCAAGATCCTACAGCAAAGGAAAAAGTCAGAAAATTATTAATTTGTAGTTTTATCACTTTTTTTTTTTACTTTCGATGTAAACGGAGAACATGTTTCTCAACTACAAAGTTAAGTTTGGTTTTGGCCTTGGCCGATTTGAAAAACAAAAATAGAATGGGTCTGCTCTTAACTCTGATCTTCCCTGATGGATAGCGAGATGAGGTCTATGATGGACTTTTCGTAATATAGTATTAAAACTTATTTTCAAGATTAGTTTTATTTTTATTTTGCACGATATGTAGCCTTTTAATCTGTTCTAAATAAATGCAATTTCTTTCTTCGAACTTTAACATTTCAGGAAAACAGGATCAAATTAAATTAATGTAACAAAATAAATTTCAAATAATTTTAATGATTCGTTGGCTCGGACGAAAAGTTAAGTATTTTTTTTTTAAGTTTTTAGTAGATACCACATCCACAGCCGCGGCTTCCATAGCCAAGTCCGAGAGCAGCAGGAGCGAAGGCAGCAGCTCCAGGTCCATAGCCAGCGCCAAGTCCATAGGCACCCACAGTGCCATAGGCAGCACCAGCGCCATACGCACCAGCAGCGCCATAGCCAGCAGCAGAAGGAGCGATGCTCTCAATTGCAGTAACACCGTTACCGCAGCTGTAACTGACTGTGCCAGCACCGCCACTTGGTAACACTCCCTCCAAAGCCACAGCACTCACGAACGGCAGCTCACCAGCCACGGACAGAACACCCTCATACACATTCTCAGACGCTACGGAGAGGCCACTGGGAGCGAAAGCAGAGGCACTGGAGACGGGCAGTCCACCGCCACTGGTAGGAATGATCTCTATACCAGCCAAGCCATTGCCAATTAAACCATTACCAATAATACCATCACCAATCAAACCATAGTTGGCACAGTTACCAGCATAACCATTCCCAATAAATCCATTCCCGATCAACGCATTGCCAGCCAAGCCGTTACCAGCACATCCTGGGGCATAAAGATTAGGAGCGGCGATGGCTCCACGACCAAGACATGAACTGAAAGCAGTCTGTTAACAAAAAAATATTGTACATATTAGTAAATATCTCTTTATCAGCAAATATGCATTGCAACATAATAATTTTATCGATCAAGTAACGTAATGTGTGTCAGACGTGTTTTATGCAATTCTAAACATGATTATAATGTGAAAAACTTGTCGGACATTACATAATTAAAAGTAAGAATGTCCAGCTAAAGTTGAATGGCCTCTTCGGGGAAATGAAGACCAGTGTTATAGCCTGAATCTAACCTTTTTTCTTTATATTGGTAATATTTACATGTGGCTCGAAACAATAGGGTTTAATTAGCATAACAATATGAATAACTTCATCCTCAATATTAAACTGATCAAATGATCAGTGTCTAATTATATTGAATTTCGTTACTCTAAAAAGATCCATGAAATGGGATCATAACAAAAATCCTTATGAAAGAATACAATATTGAAGAATTATTTCTCACCTGGATGAAGAGCGCCTGAGCGCAGAGGACGAGGATCACCTTTGCTGACATTGTAGTTAGTTTTGAAGTGAACTTCAGAATGAGTTTTCCAAGAATCGGTCGACTATTTATACTGTAACGTAGTCCTTATCTAGTTGTGTTGCAGCAGTTTGTAGATTTTGAAAGAACTGTTCGTGCCTTTATCAGTAGTTGCATTAAGGGGGGTATTTCGAAAGTGATGTAGTAACCTTGAAATATTTAGTATGAAGGGCTTTGTTTCAATAGAACATAGAAAAAACATCACGTTGTTATGATAAGAAACGTATGCACTATATAAACGTGGTCTAACAGTAGGAACATCATTAATTTTCCAGCTTCTCGTTGAACACAAACAAACATCAAACATGTCTACCTTCGCTTTTCTGTTGCTCTGCATCCAAGCTTGCTTGGTCCAGGTGAGTGATTAAAGATTTCTAGTTTCTTTATTTTTAATACTTTTTTCTTACCTTACTGTCACAATTTTAATTTGTATGTATTTGAAATGGGTGCACCGTCTATATCAGAACTTTTTATGTCATAATATTATTTTGCATAACAGCGGATAGCATAAACTTCATTTCGCAGAAAATCGTTTGGCATACACTCATTTATCATACATTCAAAACTCATAATTTTGTAAGTCAGAATCATCTTTTGGCATACATTTTATATCCATAATTATTAAATAGTAGAACCATCATATCGCAGAAAGTTTAGAGTTAGAATCATCTTTTGGCATACATTTCATATCCATAATAATTGGGAGACTCATCTATCACATTATGCAGCATGCAAGCAAGCATGCAGCATGCAAACAAGCATACACCATGCATGCAGCAAGCAAGCCAGCATGCAACATGCAGCAGGCATGGTTCCTGTCACGGCTCCGACGCTGCGGGGCTCCGGCGGTCCCACGCGAGCTTGTCGTCGCAGATGGTTTTAATGCTCACCACCTGCTCCTCAGCTCGCGGACCGCCTCGCCCCTCCGCGCCTACGCGAACTTAAATTACACTCTAGGGGTAGGGCAGACACAGGACAGACTACGTGGTGTCAGTTTTGCAGCGATTCGTTTCTATCGCTACCTTTTACAGCACAGAGTATTGACTTTTTAAGACATTATTTTTATTTTTATTTAAGGTTAAAAATGCTATTTTATAGAAATGACAATATGACTACTAAAATTATTCCAAATGAAATACTGCCATCTTCATAGTATGCCAAGTGAAATTGTACCAAATAATTGACACTCTAACTAAACGTTATGCTTTTTGCCAAAGGTAATTATCCCAAATAAAATTCTGCCATCTTAAAGGTATGCCATTGTAAAGTCGGACATATAAACATTCGGCCAAACAATAATTAGTTTAAATATTTTTTATGCCTTTAAAATATTCGTTTAAAGAAGATTATGCCAAGTGTGTTATGCCAAATAAATTTCGGAGCATCAAAATTCTGCCAGATAGGGGACAGGAACCCATTTGAAATATTATGTACAACCTTGATGAAGTAGGAAAACCACAAGTTTAGTTAACCATGTTGAGGAAATGTCAGCCTCGCTACCACCGTGCACCTGTCAGCCCAGCTCATGTCGTGGTAACCCACGACATGAGCTGGGCTGACAGGTACTCCTTCGATTGACATAATTATATTTTGATGGCCCTGCACTTCTCCAATTTCTCACAATTTAGTCATTTACACGAAATTCTGGTAGACTACATACATCCTCAGAATGGTGTTCTAGGGATTTCCTAAGAAACCAATAAGTTTCCAGTATCTAATGTACCTATATTTTTTCGAACAGAATGTTTTCGGCCAATACCTCGGCGGTGGCGGATGCGGATGTGGAGGTTCTGCTTATGGTGGTACTCTGGGTCTCGGCGCTGGTCTCTCTCCTGCTGCTACATGTGGTGGTGCCTTCGGTCTTGGTGCTTATGGTGGCGCCATGGGATCTGCTTATGGTAGTGCACTTGCTCCTACTGCTGCATACGGAGGTGCTCTCGCTTCTGGAGCTGTTTACGGCGGTGCCGGTGAAGGCAACGTGGCGGTCATTGGTGAGCTGCCAGTCGCCGGTAACACCGCTGTTGCTGGTCAGGTCCCCATCCTAGGTGTCGTAACCTTCGGTGGCGCTTTGCCAGCTGCTGGTGCCGTGTCCATCTCCGGACAATGCGCATGCGGCTGTGGCTCTCCTCTTTACTACTGAAGCATCTTTTTCTGACTAAAATAAAAATAAACGATTTTGAACTGAACTAATAATTCAATCTTTTATTACTTTTTTACCGATACAATTACAATTATTTAAATACATAAAATATGATCAGGTTATAATATATCTACTGTATAATTTGGCTTCATTTATTTGTTTAATGTTTCATTTTTAGAAATACTTTTGATTGTGGTTCATGACGAATCTTTAGTTTTCCGAGATGCCTAGATTTACAAATACGTTTTCAGGGTTAAATTTCAAGGTATTGATGTTAAATGTAAGGTCATGTGTTTTCATAATTTTGCATTGCAGAATGGGGGTTCCCTCTATCTCGCGGAATCTTGATGCTCCGATATTTATTTGGCATAACACAATTGGCATAATCTTCTTTTAACGAATATTTTAAAAGCATAAACATGATTTAATATAATTATTGTTTGACGTAATGTTTATATGTCCAATTTTAAAATGGCATACTTTTTTAAGATGGCACTATATTAGGTACATTGACATTACTATAAAAAAGCATTTTTAACCTTACATTAAAATTAAAATATTGTCTTAAAAGTCAATATGTTGTGCTACAAAAGTTAGTGACTGAAACGAATCGCTGCAAAACCGACTCCCCGTAGTCTTGTCTGCCCTGCCCCTAGAGTGTAATTTAAGCTCGCGTAGGGGCGTAGGGGCGAGGCGGCCATCGGGCTGTGGAGTAGCTGGTTTTAAAACGCACCCCGCCACGGTTGAGGCTGAGCTGAAGCTGCAGTGGTGAGCGTTAAAACCGAAACCCCGCAGCGCCGCGGCCGAAGCCGTGAGAGAAACCATGCCTGCTGAATGTTGCATGCTTGCCTGCATTGTGCATGCTAGCTGCATGGATGGTGTATGCTTGTTTGCATGGTTGTGTGAAATTTATCCGGTATAAAGGTTCTACTTTTTAATTATTATGGATATGAAACTTATGCCAAAAGATGGTCTGACTTCCAAAATTATTAGTTTTGAATATATGATAAATAAGTGTATGCCAAACGATTTTCTGCGAAATGAAGAGTACGCTATCCGTTGTTATGCAAAATAATATTAAGACAAAGAAAGTTCTGCTTTAAAACTGCTGATTTAGCAATAATTTAGTTTTATTTGCACTTGTCATGTGCACGTGCACTTCAGATTATCAAATGTCTTTTTTAAGATACTTACATCATACATCTGCCTTACATCTGGTGGTGTTTCATAATAATGTTTTGGCCGTTTTTTGAGGCCGGATTGTAAAGGCATTATTTTATTTAAGATTGAATTTAAAGCATTATTTGTAATCCTTGGTAAATTGTTAGTTTATTTCGTCATCATCATCATCATTTCAACCAAACGACGTCCACTGCTGGACATAGGCCTCCACCAAACATCGCCACTTCGACCGGTGCTGTCCTTCTCGCATCTAACGGATTGCGGATTCCTGTGAACTTCACCAGGTCGTCGGTCCAACTTGTGGCCTTCACGTAATGTATGGTGTCAACCGTTAACCGTTCTCTGGTGTTAAGATATTATCCATTTAGTATCCAAAGAAGTAAAAACACTAGTTTGTAAAAAAATAACGTCTTTTCTTTCACTGATTAGTCCTGTGCTGACCTAGTACAAACTCTCATTAGGCGTATACGCACGAAAGAACAAAACATGGTGAACACGAACATCGAACACGGAATATTTGGTTCGTACGTGTGGACGTAAATAATTAAAGCGAACACGAACCACATACGAACACAGTTCACGCTCAACCGCCTCGGTCTGTTTAGTAGCTCCGTCGCAGGTGGGACTGCCGAGAGAACCGCGCAGCGCGTGCCTAGCTACATGGCAACACGACAACCGGCTGTGTTTGCAGTATTCTGAGCGTTGGCTGAGCGATGTATTGTTTCGTGCCTGTTTCACGTCACCGCTATTCGTGATTCTGTTTATTCTCACAGTGAAGTGAGGACTACAGACAAAGACAGACTTTTTATTCTACAAAAGTATTGTATACGAACTCTTGCCAATATCTATACCACAGAAAGCTGTAAGCCATTCTTTGTAAAATACAAAGTCCTTATACTAACTGGTATCTACATAGTTAATTGATTCAGGCGTGAATTTGCGGAAATCCATTATAAAATACAATAGACGGCGTATATTTAGTAACCTAACCCGCGTGACTGTTGTTAAAGAATCATAAAGAACCCTGTAAGAAATCGACACGTGTCACTATTCCCACTCACTAAGGACCTTCACTCGTCCGAGTTATTATAACGTTCGCACAACAGGTCCCACGCAAGAATATAATGATCGGCTTTAAAGTCAATGTTTTTAATAATTAAAGCCGCATTTCCCTCGAGTGAAGCTCGCAGCTAGTGGAACTTGTTAATGTCACTTAGTTTAGAATTGTCGTAAATCAATGACCCAAAGGTCTCCCTAAACTCAAGCCAGCATTGGTAGTTCCCATTGAAATGTGGCAAATCTATTTAAGGCAATCAAACCAAAGAATTTCTAAATGAAACATGTGCACCTGAGTCAGCATCTCTGAAGCCCGCCTCCGACGCAGCACCGTTGGCCGAGGCACCGAGCAAGCTGCACGTGAGTGCCACGTGATGCGCGTGACCTTTTAACATGTTAGTGACCATCGTTGCATCGCTGATATCCTCGACACTCAAAGGAACGCCAGACCTGAAGTTCAATTTATTGGTATGTTTCCAAAATTCGCGAAGTTATTATTTGAATGCAGTGTCGCTAGCCGATCCATAATTATCTGGTCCTGGTGTTGTCTGCACCATTTAAGCTTAGCTTTGAAAATCTTTCTGCTATGACACCTGGTTTAGGTTTACCAAAAAGTAACCAGTTTTGAAAATCAAGCCTGGCCACCCCATGAGCTTCGCCAACATACTTATTCCACCCGATAACTTGATTTTTTTTTACCGCCTAATGTTTACATTTTAGGTTTTTTTTTTATTTGAGTTATTTAAATAAAAAGTGCTATTTTTGGGGCCCTGTTTCCTACGTCAATCAGGAATGCACACACATGTTGTGAGAGCGGGTCTGGTTATTGTATCCGTTGCTTTTCCGCAATTAATGCCCAGGCTTATGATGTCGTTATATCCAGTCGTCAAAAGAGCATTATAGAGATCCGGTTTTCCAGCAAAGGTCAGCAGGATTGACAGGGTACGGTGTCCAATGTTCAAGCGAGGGCAGTCATAAGGCAAACAATATCGGAGTCAAGTATTCGAGCAGAGCTCAAATAATAAATCCCGAGAAATAAGTGCAAACAATATTCAACTAAGCAAAAACACGCAAAGCGAATGACAACATCAACAATGACAATTCTATTCTATTTTTCCTTATGGCAATGGTGCCGATGTCGACAATTCTGCCAATGTCAGATGTGTGGAGAAAACGTGCGAAGGAGGGAAACAAAAAAAAATTATGACGTGACAAATGACAATTGACAGACGTTGACATTGACATTTGCCATTTACTAGTGCAATCCATGGTGCAATCGATCTTAACAATTATTTATTTCTTTTAATGATTTTATAATGGTGGCCACGTTAAAAATCAATGAGATTCCAGATTTTTTTTATTTTACGTTGATGATAAAAAATGGAGTATTATTTAATTATTTGTGACAGTATTGATTTCCATTAAATCGATAATATTCGTCGGGTACACTCTATTGATATAATGCCAGTGTTTGTGAAGTTAGAGACGTATAATTACTATTTCTGTTTTGTGCTCGTTATTGTATTTAAATCTATTGTGTTTTATTTTCTTGTTCAAATGAGTTTATTATCTTTTTTTTATGCGCGTCTTTCTGTGACAAATAAACGTAATTTTCTTTCTTTCTTTCTTCTTCTATAATGAAATAAGTGTTGTAACGGTTTACAAAGGTTGTCCGGTCGGCTACGAACAAGATCTATCGGTGTTCCAAACTCGACCCCCTTAGAGCCCCAGCGTAACCTATAGGTTACGGCAGGTACACGCGGCTTTCATCTCTATTTGTACTATAGAAAAGGGTAAATCTGGTCTGTGGACTGTTTCACTCTATGGCTTGACGGATATTCTCGTCGATTAAATCATTCTTACGCAAAAATATTAATAGACAACACTGCAAAAAAAATTTGAAACTGACAGCTCGCGCACGTCAAACGCGAGTCAAACTAAGCTGGTCGACAGTGCGCGCTCCGCATGTATTTAATTATTTTAAATAGTTTTCTTGTGTAAATCGACGGGAAGTTATGTTTTTCTGATTACTAAGTAGTTTTTACTTCGTGGTGGATAATATTTGCACTAAATAACATCGTACTAAACCTATTTTCAACCAACCAAAAACATGTGAGCAAAAGTGTCTGTGAAAAAAGTGATCATTGTGTTATTTTGACTGTTGTGTGTGATTTGTGTATTATATCGCTGGTAAGTACTTAAATTCTGATTAGAAAATAGTTAAAATATCGTTTTAGACGATATTCTAACTAAAATATTCCGTTTCAAAATATTTAAGACGGAATATATGTTTACGTAAACAAACGGTTAGTACCTACTCAAATATCGTAATGTTTTGTGTTTTTATTTTCTGTGTTTGTCTGTAAAAAACCCTGTTCTTAGATAACTTATCTGTTCATAAAGTACCCTGCAATATCTCGTGTAAATTGGAACAGTAGTTTTATCATAATACGTCTTATCACTAACCGGCGCAACGGTCGATAAAAATCTTTATTTATCAATTCTAACAAACGCACACGTAATTTCGAAGCAATACAAAGAATCCTTTGTCTAAACACGAACCCAAATCAGTCAACGATAACACCAGAGACGTAAGCAAAAAGCTCGAGTTTTTTGTTTATTTAAGTGCGGTCGTAAATCTGTCACCGCGGGTGGTCGTCCGGTACTCAACAGGTATGGCACGCGCCGCGCGGCTGGCCTCTAGCGGTTAAAATAGAATCTACTCATTTTGTACAGTTGGCCATCAAAAAATTCAACGCAGGGGCGTTGAAATTTTTAGTCGGTTATTTAAAAAAAAACAGCTGTTCCATACATTTTGACGGCGTTGGTATTGCAATTTTCTATGAAACAACTGATTTTTTTTTAAATAACTGACGCAAAATTTCAACCCTGGGGGGTCAGAATCATTTACTGAATCCATGGTAACCGGCTTCGCGTCGATGTCCCTGCCACCCTGTATAATGACTCCTACACACTATGCCACGCGGCACGTACGGCTTTTGCGCCTTCATTTCCTTTGCGATCTTTTGTGCGGCTTTGTGCGGCACGGCCGGGCGTGCCGCGGCTTGCCCAGCGGCAGTGCCGGCGGCCGCCGGCGGATAGTGTGTAGGAGCTATAATACTGCTGTTAAAATACGCTGAATTTCTATCGAAAACGCTTGGTCATTAGCTAATTCACATTTCGTTAATGCGTGTTGACCTTGAAACTGATTCTCGATCCCTTTGACTAACGAAAAGCTGTTTTGCAGTTTTTATCTATTAAGTACATTAGCACCAGTCCATCTAGTTGTTATTCAACTTTACAATGACAGATAACTTAAAAATATTGATAGAGAAGCGTAGTTCAATAATATCGAAGCTTACTATTTATTGCAACTATTTAAAATAGTAAAAAGATGTTCCGTAATATCTGAGTTGCAACGTTTGGATTTAGAGGAGCGTTTTAATAAATTCAAAAGCGTACACACCGAATTTGGTGCCTTACAGACACAGATCGAAGTGCTTTCCGACGACGACGAGTCTTCGTTGGCTGAGCGTGAGGACTTTGACCGCCAGTTTTTCAACCTCGTAGCACTCACGCGCAGCCTGCTCAGTGTCTCGGCCAACGGTGCTGCGTCGGAGGCGGGCTTCAGAGATGCTGACTCAGGTGCACATGTTTCATTTAGAAATTCTTTTGTTCGTTTGCCTAAAATAGATTTTCCACATTTCGATGGGAACTACCAATGCTGGCTTGAGTTTAGTGATACCTTTGGGTCATTGATTCACGACAATTCTAACATAAGTGACATTAACAAGTTCTACTAGCTGCGAGCAAATTATGCTGAGATAGGAATGTTTTTGGCCTCGCACAGGTGTTTTTATTTTGTCAGTTTTTAAATACTCCTTTTTTTATTATTCCTTGCTGTTTGTATTTCCTGTGCGTGACCCAAATAAAATATTTTTCTTTATTTCTTTCTTTCTTAACTACGGCGGCGAGCGTTTTAAAACCAGCTGCTCCACAGCCTGATGGCCGCCTTACCCCTACACGTAGACAAGACTACGTGGAGTCGGTTTTTCAGCAATCCGTGTCTGTCACAAAGTTTTGTAACATTGTGGCTTTTTATTATAATAAGACAATATTTTAATTTAATTTCAGGTTAAAAATGCAATTTTTAACCGACTTCCAAAAAGGAGGAGGTTATATGTTCGTCGTGTATTTACTTTTTTTGTTTTTATGTATTTCCGCCATGAACTCCGTCAATTGTGGACCGATTTTGAAAATTCTTTTTTTTATATGAAAGGGTATGCTCCTGAATTGATCCCATATATTTTTTTTTAACTTTGCTTGGATAGGTTTTGAGTAAGCTTCAATAATACGTATTTTTCCGACTTAGTATATGTGGATGATATGATAATAACTTCCTGTCACTGATATTTACATAGCAGGTAGTGGTATTCGAATTTGTAGGGACCACAACTAAAAAGTGAGTAAAAATCTTTTACAAAAAAAAAACAACCCACTTCCAAAAGAAATACTACAAAGTGAAAAATAACTTTAATTTCGGAAGTCGGTGTCTTTGGTTTAGAATTTTCGTTTTTTGCATTTTTTTGGAAGTCGGTTGTTTTTTCTTGTAATAGATTTTTTTATAGAAATGGCAATGTGCCATCATAAAAAGTATGCCATCAAACATTCCGCCAAACAATTGTTATATTAAATCATGTTTATGCTTTTAAAACATTCATTTAAAGAAGATTATGCCAATTGTGTTGCCAAATAATTATCGGAGCATCAAGATTCTACCAGATAGAGGGAACTCCCATTCTACAATGCAAAATTATGAAAATGACCTTATATTTAACATCAATACCTTGACTTTAACCCAGAAAACGCATTTGTAAATCTAGGCATCTCGGAAAACTGAAGATTTGTCATGTACCACAAATAAAAGTATTTCTAAAAATTATATTATTATACTATTAAATAAATAAATAAAGCCAAATTATACAGTAGGTATATTATAGCACGATCAAATTTTATGTAATTAAATAATTGTAATTGTATCGGTAAAAAAGTAATAAAAGATTGAATTATTTGTTCAGTTCATAATCGTTTATTTTTATTTTAGTCAGAAAAAGATGCTTCAGTAGTAAAGAGGAGAGCCACAGCCGCATGCGCATTGTCCGGAGATGGACACGGCACCAGCAGCTGGCAAAGCGCCGCCGAAGGTCACGACACCTAGGATGGGGACCTGACCAGCAACAGCGGTGTTACCGGCGACTGGCAGCTCACCAATGACCGCCACGTTACCTTCACCGGCGCCGCCGTAAACAGCACCAGAAGCGAGAGCACCTCCGTATGCAGCAGTAGGAGCAAGTGCGCTACCATAAGCAGATCCAATGGCGCCACCATAAGCACCAAGACCGAAGGCACCACCACATGCAGCAGCAGGAGAGAGACCAGCACCGAGACCCAGAGTACCACAATAAGCAGAACCTCCACATCCGCATCCGCCACCGCCGAGGTATTGGCCGAAAACATTCTGTTCGAAAAAATATAGGTACATTAGATACTGGAAACTTATTGGTTTCTTAGGAAATCCCTAGAACACCATTCTGAGGATGCATGTAGTCTACCAGAAATTTCGTATAAATGACTAAATTGTGAGAAATTGTAGAAGCGCAGGGTAATCAAAATAAAATTATGTAAATCGAAGGAGAGAGACTGTCCTCATCAATCGTTTTCGAAGAGGTACCTGTCAGCCCAGCTCATGTCGTGGTAAAGCACGGTGGTAGCGAGGCTGACATTTCCTAAATATGGTTTAATAAACTAGTGGTTTTCCTACTGCATCAAGGTCATATTTCAAATACATACAAATTAAAATTGTGACAATAAAGCAAGAAAAAAGTATTGATGAAGAAAGTCTTAAAAACAATAAAAAAACTAGAAATCTTTAATCACTCACCTGGACCAAGCAAGCTTGGATGCAGAGTAACAGAAAAGCGAAGGTAGACATGTTTGATGTTTGTTTGTGTTCAACGAGAAGCTGAAGAATTAATGATGTTCCTACTTCTAGACCACGTTTATATAGTGAACAAATTTCTTATCAAAAGAACGTGAGGTTTTTCTATGTTCTATTAAAACAAAGCCCTTGATAATAAATATTTCAAGGTTACATCACTTACGAAATACATATATTTTTCTATTTCCCTTTAATACAACTACTGATAAAGGGACGACAAATTCTTTCAAAATCCACAAATTACTGCAACACAACTAGATAAGGACTACGTTTCAGTATAAATAGTCGATCGATTCTTGGAAAACTTATTCTGAAGTTCACTTCAACACAAACTACAATGTCAGCCAAGGTGATCCTCGTCCTCTGCGCTCAGGCGCTCTTCATCCAGGTGAGAAATGATTCTTTAATATTGTATTCTTTCATAAGGATTTTTGTTATGATCCCATTTCATTTATCTTTTTAGAGTATCGAAATTCAAAATACACTGATCATTTGATCAGTTTAATATTGTGGATTAAGTAACGCATATTGTTATGCTTGTTAAACATAAACCCTACTGTTTCGAGTCACATGTAAATATTACCAACATAAAGAAAAAAGGTTAGATTCAGGTTAGAACAGTGGTCTTCAATTCCCTGAAGAGGCCATTCAACTTTAGCTGGACATTCTTACTTTTAATTGTGTAATGACCGTCAATTTTTTCACACTAAAATCATGTTTAGAATTGCATAAAACACGTCTGACATACATTATTTATTATACTTGATCGATAAAATTATTATGTTGCAATGCATATTAGCTGATAAAGAGATATTTACTAATATGTACAATATTTTTTTGTTAACAGACTGCTTTCAGTTCATGTCTTGGTCGTGGAGCCATCGGTTCTCCTACTCTTTATGCCCCAGGATGTGCTGGTAACGGCTTGGCTGGCAATGCTTTGATCGGGAATGGATTGATTGGGAATGGCTATGCTGGTAACTGTGCCAACTATGGTTTGATTGGTGATGGTATTATTGGTAATGGTTTAATTGGCAATGGCTTGGCTGGTATAGAGATCATTCCTACCAGTGGCGGTGGACTACCTGTCTCCAGCGCCTCTGCCTTCGCTCCCAGTGGTCTCTCGGTAACGTCTGAGAATGTGTTTGAGGGTGCTCTGTCCGTGGCTGGTGAGTTGCCGTTCGTGAGTGCTGTAGCTTTGGAGGGAGTTTTACCAAGTGGTGGTGCTGGCACCGTCAGCTACAGCTGCGGTAATGGTATTACTGCTATTGAGAGCATCGCTCCTTCTGCTGCTGGCTATGGCGCTGCTGGTGGTGCCTATAGCACTGCGGGTGCCTATGGGCTTGGCGCTGGCTATGGACCTGGAGCTGCTGCCTTCGCTCCTGCTGCTCTCGGACTAGGCTATGGAAGCCGCGGCTGTGGATGTGGTGTCTACTAAAAACTTTCAAAAGATTTACATAAGTTTTCGTCCGAGCCAATGATTCATTAAATGATTTGCCATTTATTTTATTTAATGAATTTACTTTTACCGTGTTTCCCTGAAATATTAAAGTGTGAAGTTTGAAGAAAAAAATTGCATTTATTTAGCACAGATTAAAAGGCAACATATCGTGCAAAATAAAAATTAAAAAAAACTCGATAATAAGTTTTAATACTTTATTACGAAAAGTCCATCATAGACCTCATCTCGCTTTCCATCAGGGGAGGTCAGGGTTTTTAAACCGGTCAAGGCTGGACCATGCACAAAGACGGGTTCCGTATTTGGGATGAATTTATCCCAAAAACAAACTTGACTATGTCGTTGAGAAAACATGTATCCCATAAATCAATAGTAAAAAAAAAAAAAATGTGTTAAAACTACAAATTAACAATTTATAGACTTTTTCCTTTACTTCTGCTGTGGTATCTTGATTCCTGCCAAATTTCATGATTCTAGGTCAACGGGTAGTGTCCTGTAGGTTTTGATTTATTTGCGTGTATCGAACGGACAACGAAATGATCCTCTAAGGGCTCCGTTTTTTGAGGTACGGATCCCCAAAACAGAAAAATAAAGTGTAAGACATATTGGAAGGATATAATTCTGAGGTACAAGGCAAAAAAAATACTTGACTTTTGAAACTCCATCTTAGGGTTGCGAGTTTGTCTGAAAGGGATATCGTGGCCCCGGCACACAGGCAATGGAAGGAACACGGGTGGGTTTTAGTCAGTAATAGTCTGACACGCCCTCCCGCTCCGCCCGGAGCGGGAGAAGTTGTTTGATAATTTCTTACCCAAAAAAGAAGGATATCAATATTTTCTCGCTGGACTAAAAACAACCTCGTTGGTTTGCTCTTTTAAGTGGATTGTTTCGCCTTCTTTCACATAACGGAAAATATAATTATGTTATTTGCGATTTGTGAAATAATTTCGTCTGCCATTGGAGTTCGATTTTATGAAATCCTATAAGACAAGTGTTGTTTAAAAAAACTTAATATGAATATGAACTTTTCCTTTGTGGGTAGGCATAGCACTAACGTATATTTTTGTGTGCTCTTGCTAAAATATTTTTTTATAATAGTTAATTACATTTATTAATGAAATAAATCAGATTAACTTATATTTGACCCCCCCACACACGGTATCTATTGTTATCAAGTCTGTACCTGGTTCACATTCTTTCACTGCACACTCACTGAACATGGACACTAAACTTGATGCCAGTTTGGAGGACCTCGAGCGGTTATTTGGCTCCCGCATGCAGGAATATGAAGCGAAATTGCAGCAGGCTACCACTGGTACCGCTTCAGCTTCACCAGACATTGCATCCATCGCACGTGAGTTCTCTGAGTTTAAGCTGTTTGCCTGTCAGGCGCTCTCTAAGTTCAAAACTCAAATTGAGCTGCTTGCTGCTGGGTTTGATAGGCATGAAACCATCATGCGAAGAAAGGTCTTGCTTTTCCATGGTGTTATAGAGAAGGATAACGGAAAGTTTATTGATGTGGTTCACAACATCATATCCAACCAAATGAAATTGACTGATGTATGTAAGGA
The DNA here is from genome assembly GCA_947364205.1 of Agrochola lota. Lineage (NCBI taxonomy): Eukaryota > Metazoa > Arthropoda > Insecta > Lepidoptera > Noctuidae > Agrochola > Agrochola lota. Next base: position 9,957,188 of record OX376245.1, on the reverse strand, counting down.
CAAGAATGTTATCCACGTTTGTCATAGACTTGGATTCTCACAGCAGAAGGCCCGACCCATACTAGTACGATTCTTCAAAATGGAGCACGGGCAACTTGTATGGGATAGCAAGAAAGCTCTCAAGGGTAGGGGATTTGTTAAAAACAATATCCACATGTTCAGCTTCTACACGCGTATACGGCGCAAGGACAAATTACGTACACCAGCCAGTAAAACTCATCTAATGCATGAGAGCATCTTTTGTTCAGCTTCTCGCATTTTTAATAATATACCGGGGCCTATTAGAACGATTGTCAAAAATGAAAACTTTAAAAGGGCTCTCCATGATCTGTTGGTAAACAAAAGTTACTACTCTGTAAAAGAATTTCTGTCCGACAAGTCTCTACTTAAATATAGTACCCAGTCATGATGCGTTCGATGACCTAAAATTTTACCGTAAAATCTATTTTTATTTATGTTTAATTTTATGTATGATTTTTGCAATTTGACATTTTAATTTGTTACGATTCTTTTTATTTTATTTTTTTAATTTTATTTGTATAATTTGACATGTACCTATGTTAATTTGTTATGTTTGACTCTGTTTTAATTTTTTTTTGAATCATATATGTAAATTAATTTTATATTCTACAAATTGAATTTGACATTTCCCTTAATGTTCCCTTTTGGTGTTTTTATTCTTTTTATTTATTGTGCTAGAAGAAAAGTGAAAATAATTAGTAATAATGTTAATTTTATTAGTCGCTAATTTATGTTTAATTATTGTATGCCCTACGGGCGGGACATAGCTGAACGAGATTTCTCAAATATTTAAGAACTGTACTGTACCTACCTATGATCCACAATAAATATATTTGATTTGATTTGATTTGGTACTGGGATCACCGTCTCCGAGTTTTTGACACAAGTCCGGCATCGTGTGTTTGCAGCTGCTCGTAAGCATATCGGTATCCCAAATTGCTGGTCCATGGAGGGCAAGATTGTCGTTATTTACCAAGACAAATCCCGCCGGAAGATCGAAACGGCAGGCGAACTTCACGATCTGATAGCCAAATTCCCGTCTTATTCAGTAGACACCGAGGATTCTGCACCTTCTCAAGAACCTGGATCTCCTAAAGCCGCAATCTTGGCTACTCCCGCTAAGAGAACGAGGAAGGCGCGTCTGCCCAAGTAGCATAGTCGTTGTTTTGTCTGTCCATTTACTTCACCAATTCTCAACTTAGCCGCTTTGCATATCATCTTGGGCCAGTAGTTAAATAACTCATTTTCATTTGTCTCACCGCTAATCATTATACTTTTTATATTTATTACTGTCGGTATAAAATTAAGTTTTCTCTATTTTTGATGTTTTGACATTATGACTTATGAACTGGACGATCTGACTGATAAAAACAGATGTCAGTGGCACTGGTCCATAGTTACTTTACTCTTTGCACTGGTCGTACCTCGTTATTACTCTGAGGGTCTTACACATCCGTCATTGCGTAGCGTTCCATTTTACGTACAATTTGATATATGAATCAGTGGTTAAAATAAAATATTATCCTCTTTTTGTTTTATTTTGTTTCATGTTTCTATTTACACTATTGTTTTAACTTTAATGTGTATCTTTATAATTATATTCTGCTAATATTACTAGCGACTGGGGGAGGTTTTCCTATTCCTAAATCTGTAATTATTTTGTGTTTTTAGCATTTTAAAATTATTTTACTTTTGTATTTTAAGTATTTATAATATATTATTTTAATATTTATATTATTTAGGTATATTATTCATGGATGATGTAGCTGATCTTAACGACAGCTTTTTCTCGTGCTTTTCTTCTACTAGTTTTGTTAGTGCGGACAGTGACTCTTCCATACCACTTACTTTACATAATAAAATCTCTTCTCTTGTCTCCAATGACCCTAAGAATCTGCATATAGCTCACATTAATGCTTAGAGTGTTCTTGGTCACTATACTGACCTTCTGGCATCCTTTAGCAGTGCTCACCTGGATGCTCTCTTGATATCGGAATCCTTTTTGAAGCCATCTCTCCTCTCTAATCAATACTCACTCCCTGGCGTCGTCTTGATCCTCAACGATCGGACCGGCGAAGGTGGAGGAGGTGTTGATATGTACCTTCGTGCTGATTTACCCTACAGGGTGGTCAGTTCATCTCCTCGGTATTCTGAGTCGGCTGAATATTTGTTTCTTGAAATTACTGTTCAGCACACTAAAGTTTTGCTTGCAGTGGTCTACAGTCCTAATCTTCACATTGACTACTTTAATTCTCTCGACTCCACTCTCAGTGATCTTTGCCCCATGTATGAGCATGTTATTTTAATCGGTGATTTTAATACGTGCTTGATTAAAAATGACTCTCGCTCCCTTAAGCTGCTTTCAATCTTCAAGTTTGCCTCTCTCTGCAACTCACTATTTTCCGAATTGTTCTCCCTCTTTTCTTGATCTTATGATTGTTTCCTCTCCTAATAATGTTTCTTACCATGGTTAACTTACGGCTACTTTCTCTTACCACGATCTCATTTACCTTTCTTATCGTATCCGTGTTCCAAAGCGTAAGTCCGAGCTTTTACATCTCCGTAACTACAATGGTATAGACCTGGAGGTTTTGCAGCGTGATGCCGGTGATCTCGACTGGATCCCTCTGGTTGAGAACGATGACATCGGTGATAAGGTGAATTATTTTAACGCAACCGTTCTCGACTTATATGATCAGCATGCCCCTATACGACGTGTCAAAGTTCGACATAACCCTGCACCATGGATAACGCTACAAGTTAAAGAGCTTATGGCTCGCAGGGATAAAGCTAAGAGTATAAGCGCAGACCTTCAGAGCTGAATCTCTCTTATTACAAATCCTTGCAAAACCGCTGCAGTCATCTGTGTCATGATGCTAAGAGACGCTTTTTCCACGATCAACTCAATAACCGCAGTTCCTCCGATGTATGGAAATTTCTCAAATCTTTAGGCATAGGCAAGTCACCTACCAACCAGTGTAAGGATGTGAACCTCAATGATCTCAATAAGCATTTCTCTCTCCTTCCCTTTTCTCTTGATCCGTCTGCCAAAGCTGCGACACTAGAGAGTCTTGCTGGTTTGCCGTTACCACAATGTTCTCACTTTGAGCTTAGCGTTGTTACTGAGTATGACGTTTAGAAATCTATACTTGCGATTACTTCTTCAGCAGTCGGGAGTAATAAGTTGTGTTTAAGAATGATAACTCTTATCCTTCCCTCATTACTTCCTATTCTCACTCACATCAATGACGCGCCCCACTACCGCATTACTGCATGACCATGTGCGTAAAATGCAGTAGTGGGGCGCGTCTTTTCAGAGTGGACAAGTCCTACTGTGAATGGGCACACTAATAAAGAAATTAAAAAAAGTCTGAAGTCAAGTGAGAGTTTCCTAAAAATATTAAAAACCGTCTAGCTCCTAAACTATAAATAATCGTTGAATATACATGGGAGTATTTCGGAAAACCCTCGGAGAGAGGCTTCTAAAATTTTTCTTTGATCCTCGTTTAACGGGTCGTCATCATCATCAACAATATACAGTGTGCGATTAACATATCAAACATTCGTGGAGGTTGAATGAGAAAGCCATCCGTATTAAAACCTCTACAGTAAGCACCTAAATTTTTCATTCTACATTATAAGCCTTTATTTATGTTATGGCACGTGCCTTCTTAGAATCATGCACAGCGGTCAAGTTTAATAACAACTAGTAACCTGAGATAGTTTGCACAAGGTCAGGACTGATCAGTGAAATTAAAAGACGTTGTGATTTTTTTATACAAAGTGTTGTTGTTTTTTTTTTTTGACGATGAATCGGTCAAAAACTAAAGTCATGACCAAAGCCGCTAAATATAGGGTAGAGGTCGATGGGCAGGAAATACACTATGTCGATGAATATATTTATCTGGGCCAGCTAGTTTCCTTCCACAACAGACAGGACAAAGATGTCGACCGTCGACCGTCGAGTCGAAAATGCCTGGAGGAGCTACTGGTCCATGAAGGTGCTAATGACGGGTGTCCTTCCAATCTCATTAAAGCGCAAGCTCGTCGACACAATTATGTGTATCCTGCCTATCCTAACATATGGTGCTAAGACTTGGTCTTTGACCGAGGCTCAGAAGTCCAAACTCAAGGTTAGCCAGTAACTCGAAAAATAATGTGACGTTATTCTTAATTAAATATGGCGGACCATCCAAGCTTGTGGAATTTTGTATGCACTTCTGCAATATGGGTATCAAATGAAAAGGCTTGCCGAGAATAATTAGAAAAATTTTCTGACATCACTCTCAATCCAATATGGCGGACTTTAGAAGTTTTTTATGCTTTCCTTATAGTATGGGTATTAAATGAAAGGGTTCGCTGAGAATAAAAATGCAGGTTAAAAAAAAATGGTGATTATAAGCTCTGTTACTCTAATCCACTTGAAATTTGGTGTAGAGACCTCGATTATTCTTGAGGTAGAATTTTTTGAGCCTGTAACATGGGTTGATTAACTTTGGCTTGTGTGATTTGGCGAAATGGGCGTCATCAGCATTGGTCTGCCTTGCAACAATGATTTGTTGAATGAGATGAACAGACTCAGAAACCTAGCCAGTGATAACTAAAAAGTGAAATATAAATTAAAAGCAAAAAACTTTTTTTTTTTAAGAGCTTTTATTTAAATGCTCTAAAAAGAAGAAAATAAAATTTTATTTTAAAATTGTAACTATCAACTTATAACCTCATTTTATACAATTTGTATTATCATAAAAGCTTGTCGCGCGATTTACTTGTTTAAATAAACTAGTACATATTTAATTGAGTAACTTAATCTGCAAAGTTTTTTTTTTTTTGCAAACCTTGCGACAAGCTTTTCTCACACAAACATCCAAACAAGCATACACCATGCATGCAAGCAAGTATGCAACATGCAGCAGGCATGGTTTCTGTCACGGCTCCAGTGCTGCGGGGCTCCGGTGGTCCTACGCGAGCTTATCATCGCAGATGATTATAACGGGTCCACCCTTTATAGCAGAACTTTTTATGTCATAATATTATTTTGCATAACAGCGGATAGCATAAACTTCATTTCGCAGAAAATCGTTTGGCATACACTCATTTATCATACATTCAAAACTCATAATTTTGTAAGTCAGAATCATCTTTTGGCATAGATTTCATATCCATAATTATTAAAAAGTAGAACCATCATATCGCAGAAAGTACACAGTCAGAGTCGTCTTTTGGCATACATTTAATATCGATAGTTTTTAAAAGGCAGAACTATCATAACCTCAGAAAGTTTAGAGTTAGAATCATGTTTTGACATACATTTCATATCCATAATAATTGGAAGACTCATCTATCACATTATGCAGTGTCACTGACTCTGGCAGTGCCACCAACAGGGATTTTAATTTTGATTACACAAAAAAATTGTCGCTAATTAGTCGAAATTTGTCGCCAAATATCAGAATTTGTCGGTTCAAAAGATATAAGGGTTTATAGGTGGCCGATCTGGAGAGAGTCTCCCCAGCAGGGCCACATTTATATCTCAAAAATTAGGGCACCTAGCGAAGATCTGTTTTCTCCCATTTTTTGTCGCCAATTAGTCGGAATCAGTCGCCAAATATCAGAATTTCTTGGTCACTGGTTCAAAAGATATAAGGGTTTATAGGTGGCCGTTCTGGAGAGAGTCTCCCCAGCAGAGCCACATTTATTTCTCAAAAACTAGGACACCTAGTGAAGATGTGTTTTCTTCCATAATTTGTCGGAATGTTTGTTTCGAATTAAATAATATAAGTAAACTTATTCTATAATTTCAACAACCAAAGGAAAGCTGTATTCATTACCTATAAACAAATCTACAATAAATATATGTAATTATTTATCTTACACAATGTGCATTTACCACCTTAGTCGCTGGCAGATAGATCGCTGCGCTCCGTTTCATTTACGGTAAGTAAGAAAGAGATAGATGCGCGTGAACAGACGAGCTACTTAGAACGAGTTGCCCGTCACGTAAGTTAAAGTCAGCCAGTTTAGTTAAAGTGGAACTTATTATGAATAGTTATGAACTCGAGTGTTGTTATCTCTATTAATAGGTATTCCACAAATACAAAAACGGGTAAAACAGTTGCATACGACTGTATAACTTGACACCAAATAGACCAAGAGCAAGGTTTAATGTTTTCAAAGAAGTTTAAGCCACTCTAACCTAGTAATTTAAAACATGTATTCACCCACGTAAGAAGGTATCTACCTACACGTACCAGTTTGATTAGGATGAAATAATCTGAACTATAAAAACTTTTTACAAAAAAAAACAACCGACTTCCAAAAAAAAAAATATGGAATTCGGTGGCAGGGAGAATTTATGTCTCTCGGACATTTCTAAGGACTTTAGACCGATAAAACTAGAAGTATATTACACATATTAATAGAAATCTTTTTTCTTGGCAATTTTTCGTGAACTCTTCGATCTAGCTCTTGGACTATACCTTACTAATTGAACTCATTATATCTCCTAAACTAAGACCCGACTCAATCTGTAACTTGGCGACAAATTGCGACTAATTGGCGACAAATTATGGGAGAAAACACATCTTCGCTAGGGTTCCTAGTTTAAGAGATATAAGTGTGGCCCTGCTGGGGAGACTCTCTCCAGATCGGCCACCTATAAACCCTTATATCTTTTGAACCAGTGACCAACAAATTCTGATATTTGGCGACTGATTCCGACTAATTGGCGACAAAAAATGGGAGAAAACAGATCTTCGCTAGGTGCCCTAATTTTTGAGATATAAATGTGGCCCTGCTGGGGAGACTCTCTCCAGATCGGCCACCTATAAACCCTTATATCTTTTGAACCAGTGACCAACAAATTCTGATATTTGGCGACTGATTCCGACTAATTGGCGACAAAAAATGGGAGAAAACAGATCTTCGCTAGGTGCCCTAATTTTTGAGATATAAATGTGGCCCTGCTGGGGAGACTCTCTCCAGATCGGCCACCTATAAACCCTTATATCTTTTGAACCAGTGACCAACAAATTCTGATATTTGGCGACTGATTCCGACTAATTGGCGACAAAAAATGGGAGAAAACAGATCTTCGCTAGGTGCCCTAATTTTTGAGATATAAATGTGGCCCTGCTGGGGAGACTCTCCAGATCGGCCACCTATAAACCCTTATATCTTTTGAACCGACAAATTCTGATATTTGGCGACAAATTTCGACTTATTAGCGACAAATTTCGACTAATTAGCGACAATTTTTTTGTGTAATCAAAATTAAAATCCTTGATGGTTGCCCTGCCAGACTCAATGACACCATTATGTAGCATGTAAACAAGCATACACCATGCATGCAGCAAGCAAGCCAGCATGCAACATGCAGCAGGCATGATTTTCGCGGCTCCGGCGCTGCGGGGCTCCGGCGGTCCCACGCGAGCCTGTCGTCGCAGATGGTTTTAACGCTCGCCGCCGCGGCTGAGGCTGACCGGCTGGCCGGCCAGCAAGCCGAAGCTGCGGTGGTGGGCAAAATTTTTACTGAAGGGGGAATGGTGTAGGGTTATCATATTGGTAAGTGTAGGGTTAGGTTACTATAACCTCTATGGATAGAGGCGGCTGCGTCCGTCATATCTATGGAGTCAAGAAAATAAATGAAGGTTACAGCAACACGTTATTATTATTGTTCCCCTTATTAAATAACTGGATTTCCTAAAAACAGCAATAGTTATCGTGTCTAGATGATATCAGTCCGTGTGGTAGGTCATTAAAAGAAAATATCAATATTACAAAATAATCGCTCAGTTAGCAAGGAACGCTTTTAAGCAACGTGGAACTGCAATGCAAGCACAGACTAGTTAGCTAGAATGTAAGCAAACCAAGCAAAAAATAATATGTCAATGTCATGTCAAAGAAATAATAAATACTAACCTTCATTTTCATTTTTTGTCTTGATGGCCCAGTGGTTAAGGTCTCGCCTCTCATGCACGAGGTTGTGGGTTCAAATCCGGGCAAGTGACCAATGTGACTTTTTCAATTCATATGTACTTTCTGAGTTTATCTTGGACATTACTGACATCGGTGAAGGAAAACATCGTGAGGAAACCTGGACTTTATAGTTAATATAAGTCTGAAATCGCCAACCTGTCTTGAGCAAGCGTGGTGATCAATGCTCGTGCCTTCTCTGTATGAGAAGAGGCCTTTGCCCTGCAGTGGGATAGTAACAGGCTGGTATATATATAACCTTAATTTTAAGAAATGGGTATTGAAAATAAAAACACTTTAGATGTGTACACAAAAATATATTAGTAATATTGTCGTATTTATACGCAATTACATTACAACAATTACTGTATACATTATTTTGATTTAAAATAAGCGGGTTATATTTATTATTCACACTCTTTAAAGGTAATTACGGGATAAAATGGAACGTCAAAAATATTTTTAGTACTTCCCGTTAAAACGGCGACGCGGAAGCTGTAATTGAGCAATTTTTGATTTGAGATATTTGTTACGCAAGTTATTCTGAATTTATAAATCCATAATAATTTAAATCTTAATTTTTAAATCTTACTGTAAAACCTTAAATCATGAACATTATCGATTAAGACCACGACCAGAGGGCAGAAACTGGACATGTCCTTTAAAATGTGAGATTATCCATCGATGATATATTTATACATGCAAAAAGTGGAGAAGAACTATGCAAAACTGGTGGCGAAGCCATTGAAGCACTAGAAATCAGACTTCAAACTTAGTAAAAATAAGTGCATTTTTGAAGCAATAAGAATGAAGTTCCTAGGACACATTGTTTCATCCAACAGATTAGAAACAGATCCAGTTAAGGTAGAAGCCATACAAGCAATAAAAACACCAAAAAATAAAACAGAGCTACAGAGAGGGATGATCACATACCTAAATAAATGTATACCCAATATGTCAGACCTAACAAATCCACTAAAAGATTTGTTACATAAAAATACAAGTTATACATGAAAAATACATCACGAAGCAGCCCTCAATAAAATAAAACAAGTACTTGAGAGTCCTGCAGTACTGAGACTATATGATTTAACAAACCTGTCACTTAAACCATAGATGCAAGTTCCAAAAATCTAGGAGCTGCATTTCTTCAAGAAGGACAACCAATAATATAACCTATGGAGCAAGAGCAGTGACCAAATCCGAACAGAACTATCCACAGATAGAGAAAGAAGCACTCACTGTTTAGATGTAAGAAGTTCCATGAATATGTTTATGGTAAAGAACTCACAGTAGAATCAGACCACAAACCACTTGAGACAATTTTCAAGAAAAACATACATTTCGCTCCAGCGCGGGTGCAACGCATAATGTTCAATGTCGCACCATACTCACCAAAAGTCATATTTAAAAAGGGTACAGAAACATGAAGAAGAAGAAAATTTTAACCTTTACTAGAAAGGATAATACAATGATATTATAAGGCTAGTGAAAGGTTGCTCTGTCTGTGAACAAAAATAAAGAAACAATATCAAAGATACAGTGCTAGTCAAAAAGATCCCTACACTTCCATGGCAAATAGTTGCATGAGATTTATTCGAATTGAATGGAAATACTTACTCTGGTAACCTGTGTCAGTTACTCTGGATATTTGGATTTTCAGCAGCTAAAAGGGCAGTCATCATATTAAGTAATTGAACAACTTAAAAGATGGTTTTCTGTACATGGAGTACCAGAAGAGCTACAAAGCGACAATGTAACACAATGTGTGTCTAGGGAATTCAAGATCTTCCAATAAGAGTGGAGATGTAACCATGTCACATCCAGTCCACATCACCATCAAGGCAGTGGGCTTGCTGAAAAAGCAGTTCAAACAGCAAAGAACTTAATAAGAAAATGCAGCAATGACAGGTCAGATGTTCAACTCGCTTTATTAAATTGGAGAAATACACCACGATTAGATCATTTAGTATTTTCGGGTTCACCCTTTATAGCAGAACTTTTTACTTCATAATATTATTTTGCATAACAGCGGATAGCATAAAATCCATTTCGCAGAAAATCGTTTGGCATACACTCATTTATCATTCATTCAAAAATCATAATTTTGCAAGTCAGAATGATCTTTTAGTATAAATTTCATATCCTTAATTATTAAAAAGTAAAACCATCATATCGCAGAAAGTCCACAGACAGAGTCGTATTTTGGCATACATTTCATATCGATAGTCTATAAAAGGCAGAACTATCATATCTCTGAAAGTTTATAGTTATAATCATGTTTTGGCATACCATTCCATAATAATTGAAAGACTCATTTATCACATTACAGAAAATTCATAGTTAGAATAATTTTGTATTTCTTACCATAATAATAAAATTGATTGAACACTTTTTTTTTCGCCACGGACATACGACGATCATGGTTATTGCTAGATCTTTCTGATCAAGTGTTAATCAAATCATTTTTACTTTTGCTGTAGTAGGAGTTACAGTTGATTGTGAACATATGTGTTTTTTTTTTTCCTATAAGAAGCATACATACATGCAAACAAGCTTACACCATGCATGCAGAATGCAAACAAGCATACACCATGCAGCAAGCAAGCCAGCATGCAACATGAAGCAGGCATGGTTTCTGTCACAGCTCCGGCGCTGCGGGGTTCCGGCGGTCCCACGCGAGCTTTTCATCGCAGATGGTTTTAACGCTAACCACCTGCTCCTCAGCTCGCGGCCCGCCTTGCCCCGCCGCGCCTACGCGGGCTTAAATTACACTCTAGGGGTAGGGCAGACAAGACTACGTGGCTACTTTCTGTCACTACCTTTTATAGCACAACGTATGTATTACGTAGACATTTTAAGAAAATATTTTTATTTTTATTTAAGATTAAAAATGCTGTTTTATAGAAATGGCAATATGCCTAATAAAATTATTCCAAATAAAATTCTGCCATCTTCATAGTATGCCAAGTGAAATTGTACCAAATAATCGTCACTCTAAATAAACGTTATGCTAAACGAAATTATGCGGAATTTTAACTTTGCCAAAGATAGTTATGTCAAATAAAATTCTGCCATCTTAAAAGTATGCCATTGTAAAGTCGGACATATAAACATTCGGCCAAAAAATAATTCGTTTAAATATTTTTTTATGCCTTTAAAATATTCTTTTAAACAAGATTATGCCAAGTGTATTATGTCAAATAAATTTCGGAGCATCAAAATTCTGCCAGATAGAGGGAACCCTTTTAAAACTGAAGCATTAAACAAATAAATGAAGCTAAATTTAAACAGTAGGTATATTGTAACGTGATCATATTTAATATATTTAAATAATTGTAATTGCGGTAAACGGTTTAGGGTAATTTGATGAGTAATCAAATATTGAACTATTTGTTCAGTTCATAATCGTTTATTTTTATTTTAGCGTCAGAAAAGGATGTTTCAGTAGTAAAGAGGAGAGCCACAGCCGCATGCGCATTGTCCGGAGATGGACACGGCACCAGCAGCGGGCAAAGCGCCACCGAAGGTCACGACACCTAGGATGGGGACCTGACCAGCAACAGCGGTGTTACCGGCAACTGGCAACTCACCAATGACCGCCACGTTGCCTTCACCGGTGCCGCCGTAAGCAGCTCCAGGAACGAAAGCACCTCCGTATGCAGCAGCAGGAGCAAGTGCGCTACCATATGCAGATCCGATAGCGCCACCATAAGCACCAAGACCGAGGGAGCTACCACATGCAGCAGCAGGAGAGAGACCAGCACCGAGACCCAGAGTACCACCATAAGCAGAACCTCCGCATCCACCACCGCCGAGGTATAGGCCGAAAACATTCTATTCGAAAAAATATAGATACAGGAAACTTATTGGTCTACCAGAATTTCATGTAAATGACTAAATTTTGAGAAATTGGAGAAGTGCTGGGCAGTCAAAATAGAATGATGTCTATCGAAGGAGAGACTATCCTCATCAATCCTTTTCGAAGAGGTACCTGTCAGCCCAGATCATGTTGAGGTAAAGCAATGTGGTGGCGAGGTTGACATTTACTCAAAATGGTTAATTAAATTAGTGGGTTTCCTACTACAAAAAGGTCTTAATACATAACTCAAATAAATACAAATTAAAATTGTGACAGTAAGGTAAGAAAAAAGTATTATTGAAGAAAGTCTTAAAAACAATAAAGAAACTGGAAATCTTTAATCACTCACCTGGACCAAGCAAGCTTGGATGCAGAGCAACAGAAAAGCAAAGGTAGACATATTTGATCTTTGTTTGTGTTCAACGAGAAGCTGAAGAATTAATGATATTCCTACTGCTAGACCACGTTTATATAGTGAACAAGTTTCTTATCATAACAACGTGATGTTTTTCTATATTCTATTGAAACAAAGCTCTTCATACTAAATATTTCAAGGTTACATTACTAACGAAATACATGTATTTTTCTATTTCCCATTACTGCAACTACTGATAAAGGTACGAAAAGTTCTTTCAAAATCCACAAATTGCTGCAACACAACTAGATAAGAACTACGTTACAGTATAAATAGTCGACCGATTCTTGGAAAACTCATTCTGAAGTTCACTTCAACACAAACTACAATGTCAGCCAAGGTGATCCTCGTCCTCTGCGCTCAGGCGCTCTTCATCCAGGTGAGAAATAATTCTTCAGTATTGTATTCTTTCATAAGGATTTTTGTTATGATCCCATTTCATTGATCTTTTTAGATTATCGAAATTCAATATAATTATATACTGCTCATTTGATCAGTATAAAATGGTGGATTAAGTAACGCATATTTTAATGCTTATTAAACCCTATTGTTTCGAGTCACATGTAAATATTACCAATATAAAGAAAAAAGGTTGGATTCAGGTTATAACACTGGTCTTGAATTCCCCGAAGAGGCCATTCAACTTTAGCTGGACATTCTTACTTTTAATTATGTAATGACCGTCAAGTTTTTCACACTATAATCATGTTTAGAATTGCATAAAACACGTCTGACACACATTACTTGATCGATAAAATTATTATGTTCCAATGCATATTTGCTGATAAGAAGACGTATTTAGGTACTAATATGTACATTTTTTTTTTGTTAACAGACCGCTTTCAGTTCATGTCTTGGTCGTGGAGCCATTGCCGCTCCTGCTCTTTATGCCCCAGGATGTGCTGGTAACGGCTTGGCTGGCAATGCTTTGATCGGGAATGGATTTATTGGGAATGGGTATGCTGGTAACGGCTTTGCTGGTAACTGTGCTAACAATGGTTTGATCGGCAATGGCTTGGCTGCTCTAGAGATCATTCCCACCAGTGGCGGTGGACTGCCCGTCTCCAGTGCCTCTGCTTTCGCTCCCAATGGCCTCTCCGTAGCGTCTGAGAATGTGTATGAAGGTGCTCTGTCCGTGGCTGGTGAGCTGCCGTTCGTGAGTGCTGTGGCTTTGGAGGGAGTGTTACCAAGTGGCGGTGCTGGCACCGTCAGCTACAGCTGCGGTAACGGTGTCACTGCTATTGAGAGCATCGCTCCTTCTGCTGCTGGCTATGGCTCTGCTGGTGTGTATGGGGCTGGCGGGGCCTATGGCATGACGGGTGCCTATGGGCTCGGCGCAGGCTATGGACCCGGAGCTGCAGCCTACGCTCCTGCCGCTCTTGGACTCGGCTATGGAGGCCGCGGCTGTGGATGTGGTGTCTACTGAAAACATAAAAATAATTACTTAATTTTTCATCTGAACTAATGATTCAATAAAATGGTTTGCAATTTATTTTGTTTGGTGAATTTACTTTTAACCAGATTCCCTGTAATGTTAAAGTGTGAAGATTTAGTAGTATAGAGAGACCTCTTCATTTCTGTGATAAAGGAAGTTTGAAGAAAGAAAATGCATTTATTTAACACAAACTAAAAGGCAACATATTATGCAAAATAAATATAAAAAGACACCTGAAAATAGTATGAAACTAAAGCCATATTTTAAAAGGATGAATTTATGAGCGCGAAGGATAAAAAAAAACTTGACTTTTAAAACTCTATCTTATGGGTATATCAATATTTTCTCGCCGGACTTAAACAACCTCGTTGGTTTGCAGTTTTGAGTAGATAGAAACCACAAAAATACAAACATTTCGCCTTATTTTACATAACGGAAAATATAACTATGAAAAATAATAATAATGAATATAATAATTATGTCATTTGCGATTTGTGAAATATCTAAGTTTTTCGTCAGTCTATCTAAGAGTTTGATTTTCCGAAATCCTATATAACAAGTGTAATAAGATGAATTAAATGTTAAGAAACTTAATAAGAATATGCCTGCCCATAAAAATAGGTTAAAGTTTTATTTGGCTGGTCATCGATATTAAAATAATCATTGCTCACTGTATGATGGGCAGACGGAGTACGGTTGTGAGAATTTTCATTTGACGGCCAATAATTCTGTTAGTGTGGCAGCTAGCTGTAAAAAAGAAGTTTTTTATTGTGAAGAGTATATTTGCCTATTTATAAATACATGAATTGTATTTCTGAGTACTATGGATATCTTACAGGAAAAAGTTAGAAAAAACATAAGAAAATGTCACATCCTACCACACCCCAGGGGCGGTTGTGACAGGTTCAAAATGGTCATGAGTCCCTTTTATTGCACGATATATCCAGTCTTCTCCAAGAAATAACGTTAACGTAATACAAGAATAATTATAAAAAACACAAGAACAATTAATGTTTATAAGTAATAAGCTACTGTAGCATATATAGCTATTATAACAAATCTTCATACAGCAGTCTGATTGCTTATAACTAGTATTTTAATCTGTCTTAAATTAAAATCAGTCTAAAAAAGCTAACTAAATAATTCTAATTATACAATACGGTAACAATGTCAAAATACAAGTTATGCTAAAAATATGTAACAACCGTACCCAAAGGTAAGAAAATAATCACTACGGCAATATAAAATAATGTATGTACAAAGTAGGCACTGCTATTTAACCACTAATGTTTAACTAATAATGAAAAGGAACACATATTACTGTATCTGTAAAAATATAACAACAATCATTCAAATAAACCGAAGAAAAATACTTATTTTTGCTGTTCAAAAGTAATGCGGGCCTCTGCTAACGTCAACGATGCGCGTTGGCTGACGCAATACTGTGAAACACGTTCTGACTCGCATGGCGCTCCTCGCTCCGCTAACGCCCTCCCCGGTATTCCTAATAGTTTCACTAATATTGCGATTGTCACAACCGTACCCAGTCTACCCACTCGATAGCTCGAACGACTATAATGTTTATTAGGTACTTCAGATTAAGGATATAACGATACATAATTTTCTCGATACGACACCGATAACGATTATTGTAAAAAATAACCGCCGATATCGATACTGATATCGATAGCTTAGTAGATAATAAATCAAATACTAATGGAGTATGTAGTACCTCGTGCGTTTGTATGTATTTTGTATTTTGGGCACAACTGTTTAATAGTGCGTTATAGTCCTCACTTCACTGTGTGAATAAACAGAATTACGAATAGCGGTGACGTGAAACAGGCACGAAACAATACATCGCTCGGCCAACGCTCAGCAAACTGCAAGCACAGCCGGTTGCCGTGTTGCCATGTAGCTAAGCATGCGCTGCGCGGCTCTCCCGACAGTCCCACCTGTGATGGATCCATGGCTACTAAAGAGAGCGAGGTGGTTTTGAGTGTGAACTGTGTTCGTATGATCCGTCGATCACGGAACCAAATGTTCTGTGTTCGATGTTTGTGTTGACCATGTTTAGTTCGTTCGCGCGTACACGCCTTATGAGAGTTTTTACTAGTTCAGCACAGGACTAATCATTGAAAAAAAAGACGTTGTTATTTTTTTTACTAACTAGTGTTTTTACTTCCTTGGATACCAAATTAATAATATCTTAACACACGGAAGGCCTACCACAAGTTGGACCGACGACCTGGTGAATGATGCCACAGGAATCCGCTAGATGCGAGAAGCGTAGGACCGGTCGAAGTGGCGATGTTTGGTGGAGGCCTATGTCCAGCAGTGGACGTCATTTGGCTGATAACATGATGATGATGATGACGAAATAGACCAACAATTTACCAATGAATTAAATTCAACCTTAAATTAAATAATGCCTTTCAAGTCGGCTTCAAAAAACGGCCAAACCATTATTATGAAACACCACCAGATGTAAGGCAGATGTAAGATGTAAAGGCCTTAAAACACACATTTGATAATCTATATATCTCGGAAAACTGAAGATGTATCATTCGACTGCAAATACAACAAAATAATTGCTAAATCAGGAAGCTTAAAATAAATAATGAAGCCAAATGGGTGTACCTTTTATAGCAGAACTTTCTTTGTCATAATAATATTATTTTGCATAACAACGGATAGCATAATCTTCATTCTCTGAGGAATAAAAATATAATTAAATATTAATATATATTAATTAATTAATTAATTATTTATTAATTTATTTATTTTATTATTATTAATATATATATTTCTGAGGAATTAAGGACTTATACAAAAAGGTACATTAGAATATTTAGACTAGTTTTAAAAAAAGCCAGACGGATTGCTATTAGGACAGAAATTACTAAAGCGAAGGAGTCTTCGAAAGCCTTATGGCAGGTCATAAACAGGCATAGAAATAAAGAACCTAAACAAGACGGAAATAAATGCATACTGCTTAAAATTTGTGATAAGATTATATCGAATCCCCAAGACATAGTTGACATTTTCTCGAACACGTTTGACAAAGCTGAAACAGGTGGGAATGTTGATTATGAACAAGCTATTGGAATCTTGCAAAGTAACGTAAACAGAGTGAACGTAGAAATGACATTTGAACGAGTCACCGCGCTTGAAGTAGTAAAAATTGTCAATGCAATGGCAAACAAAAATCTTATGGCCATGATGAAATACCGATTCAATTAATAAAAGATCACATTGACTTATTAGCAGAACCGTTGGCACATTTTGTCAACATGTGTATAGATAAGAGTATATTCCCTGAACAACTGAAAATAGCCAGAGTTTTACCCATTTATAAAAAAGGTTGTAAATTAGACCCACATAACTACAGACCAATCTCGTTATTACCGATAATTTCGAAAATTTTTGAGAAAATTCTTATAACTAGACTGCTTAAGCATTTGAACCGTAATAAAATTCTTGATCATAGACAATTTGGTTACCAGAGATTTGTGGGAACAAATGACGCAATTGACACACTAATGGAAGAAGTAATTAACAAACTTAATAAGAAACTTAAAGTTGCCGGGTTATTTCTCGATCTAAGCTCAGCTTTTGACACTGTCGATCACAAATTACTATTAGCGAAAATGGAGCATTATGGAATTAGAGGACAGGTTTTAAGTCTATTTAAATCTTATTTAGAAAATCGAAAGCAATATGTAGAAATTAAAATAGCTGAAGATAAATGTGAAAAAGTATACAAATCAGGTCTAAAACTAATAAAGAAAGGTGACCCACAGGGTTCAATAGTAGGGCCAATATTTTTTATCTTGTTCATAAATGACCTAATTAATTACATGATAAATCAAACTGATATAGGACTTGTTCTTTTCGCTGACGATACAAATGCTATAATAACCGCAGAAAATATAGAAGCCTTGACTAATAAAGTAAATATGACTCTTACTCACTTTAATACTTGGTTCACCTTGAACAGTCTCAATTTGAACACCAACAAAACGAATGCAATGTTATTTAGAACTACGGCAAGAAATAAAGATACAATTGACATAAATTTGAATGGTAATAATATAATTTTAGTTGACAGCGTTAAATTTTTAGGTATTTATATTGACGAAGGATTAACCTGGAAAAAGGAACTATCAACCATAGAAAGCTCAATTAGTTCAGCCTGTTATGCTCTTAGAAGTCTCAGAGATGAGATCGACATTAAACAATTAAAACTGGTATATTATTCACTTGTCGAATCCAGACTTAGGTATAGTATTTTTCTATGGGGCGGAAGTTATGCGTACAATGTGAATACTGCTTTCGTAGTACAAAAAAGGGCCATAAGAACCATGGTGAGAATTCCGCAATGGGTATCGTGTAAGCAGTATTTTAAGGATCTACAGATTTTAACCGTCCCATCCTTGTATATTTTTGTTGTACTCACGGATCTTATAAAGAAACTTAACAGATCAGAAACAACTGAACAAAGAAATAAGAGAGAAGCTACTAGGCGCAAGGACTTGCAACATAACATAGTCCCACATATGAAAGTTGTTACTCATGCTGCAAGCTTTCAATCAATCAAGCTGTATAATAGACTTCCAGGAGATTTGAAGTCTGTTTACAATATTAACCAATTTAAGCAAAAATTAAAATCATTTTTGGTAGAGAAATGCTATTATGCTATTGATGAGTTTCTGTCTGACGTGTTTACCTAGGCCAATAAAATTGTATAATAATGATAGTATATTGTGACATAACCCTGACCGTGTTAAGTTTTGACATTATTATTCTTCTACATGACCTTTAATATTTTACATGATTCTTTTACATTGCCTATTATTTTACATTATTATTTTGCATGACTTATGATCATAATTTAGACTCAAATCTCTATGTTATTACTGTTAATGACAGTGATAAGCTCTTAAGATCGCTATTAATAAATATAATTAAATGCACGTGTGTAATTTTTAAGTGATTTCGACACAATGTAAAAATTGTTATGAAATAAATGAAATGAAATGAAATGAAATGAAATTTCGCAGAAAATGGTTTGGCATGCATGCTTACATGGTTTATCATGGCAAGCCGAAGCTGCGGTGGTGAGCATTAAAACAATCTGCGACGACAAGCTCGCGTGAGACCGCCGGAGCCCCGCAGCGCCGGAGCCGTGACAGAAGCCATGCCTGCTGCATGTTGCATGCTGGCTTGCTTGCTGGATGGTGTATGCTTGCTTGCATGCTGCATACTTGCTTGCTTGCTGCTTGCATGGTGTATGCTTGTTTGCACGTTTGCATTCTGCATGCATGGTGTAAGCTTGTTTGCATGTTTGCACATGCTTCTTACAGGA
Source organism: Agrochola lota (assembly GCA_947364205.1). NCBI lineage: Eukaryota > Metazoa > Arthropoda > Insecta > Lepidoptera > Noctuidae > Agrochola > Agrochola lota. The sequence continues at coordinate 9,938,113 of OX376245.1, read as the reverse complement.
AAAAAAACCACATATGTTCACAATCAACTGTACCTCCTACTACTGCAAAAGTAAAAATGATTTGGTAAACGCTTGATCAGAAAGATCTAGCAATAACCATTATCGTCGTATGTCCGTGGCGAAAAAAAAAAGTGTTCAATCAATTTTATTATTATGGTAAGAAATACAAAATTATTCTAACTATGAATTTTCTGTAATGTGATGGATGAGTCTTTCAATTATTATGGATATGAAATGTATGCCAAAAGATGATTATAACTATAAACTTTCAGAGATATGGTAGTTCTGCCTTTTATAGACTATCGATCAACAAACAAGTACGACACTGGGGACTGTAATGCTATCCTGGCTTTTCCTTTATCGGACCAAGCTAGGATAATGTACAAATTGGCATTTTTTGTTTTAAAGTAAATTTGTAAGTAGTACTATATGTAACTTTAGAATTAAAAAGTGTTTTTAGGTTTAGTTATTTTGATGATGTTACAGGGTGACGTTATCGCTCAGCGATAAAGTCCTTAAAATAAAGAAAAAAAAAAAAAAAAAAAAAAAAAAGGCTATTGATATGAGATGTATGCCAAAAGACGACTCTGACTGTGGACTTTCTGCGATATGATGGTTCTACCTTTTAATAATTAAGGATATGAAATGTATGCTAAAAGATGATTCTGACTTACAAAGTTATGAGTTTTGAATGAATGATAAATGAATGTATGCCAAACGATTTTCTGCGAAATGAAGTTTATGCTATCCGCTGTTATGCAAAATAATATGATGACATAAAAAGTTCTGCTATAAAGGGTAGACCCATTTAACATACATTCAAAACTCATAATTTTTTAAGTCAGAATCTTCTTTTGACATAAGTTTCATATCCATAATAATTACAAAGTAGAACCATCATATCGCAGAAAGTTCACACAAACATCCAAACAAGCATATATCATGCATGCCAGCAATCATGCAGCATGCAAGCGATCATGCAACATGTAGCAGGCAAGGTTTCTGTCACGGCTCCAGCGCTGCGGGGCTCCGGCGATCCCACGCGAGCTTATCGTCGCAGATGGCTATAACGCTCACCACCGCAGCTTCGGATTGCTGGCCGGCCAACCTCAGCCGCGGCAGCGAGCTTTAAAACCACCTGCTCCGCAGCTCGCGGGCCATCTCGCCCCTCCGCGCCTACTCGGGCTTAAATTACACTATGGGTAGGGTAGACAACACTACGTGGTGTCGGTTTTGCAGCAATTCGTTTCTGTCACCAACTTTTGTAGCACAACATATTGACTTAGTAGACAATATTTTAATTTTAATATAAGGTTAAAAATGCTATTTTATAGAAACGGCAATATGCCTATTAAAATTATTCCCAATAAAATTCTGCCATCTTCAAATAATGCCATTGTAAATTCGGACATAAATCGGAATCATCTATAGGCATAAATTACATATCCATATTAATTAAAAAGTGGAACCATCTTAATGCATACAGTTCACACAAACACGCAAACAAGCATACACCATCCATGCAGTTAGCATGCACTATGTAGGCAAGCACGCAACATGCAGCAGGCATGGTTTCTGTCACGGCTCCGACCGCGGCGCTGCAGGGCAACCGTAACGGACTTACGAATCAAAAAAAAAAATTACTCTATTAAAAAAAAACAAATATGTAAATGCAATCTACTAACCATTACAATATATTATTGTTCTATGACTTTTCGTTTTACTCATTATTGTCAATGCTATGAATATTAATTGAAGATTATCTCGTAATTCTCAAATTTTCTCAAAAAATTAATTGAAGATTTGAATAGAACAAAAAAATTGTTTAATAATTTAACCTATTTTTGCATCTAATCTGGTACTGCGATATTGTGCGTTATTGGAGATATTCTTTTGTAAACTGTTTTGAAAAAAAAGTTTTAATAACTTTAACATAAATAGTTTTATAGTTATAGATGACCATTTTGTTTTTAAATTTTACCTTGTCGCCGAAAAGACAGAGCATAAAAATTTGAAAAAAAACCAGAAAGTAGTTATATTCTTATAGATTACAGGAAAACCTAAAATAATTCTATGGTTCTAAAAGAACATGGCAAATCTCTCAAAATTGTGTGTACAAACTTACATTTCCAGTTGGAATGTATTTAGTTTAGTTGGAGTGTAGTTTGTTCTTGGGATTAATCATCCCAAATACGGAACCCTTCATGGTGTGTGGTCCGACATGCACTAGGCTGGTGGCTGGTGGCTGGTGGCGGCAATACAGCAAACGTTCTCCGTCCTGTGACGAAGGCATCATTAAATTTATCACAAGAGTCCGATTCGGACTCATTATGTAAAAATGGGTCTATATTTAAAAAATCTAATTTCTCCTGATCGTTATCGTCAACGAATGTCTCCATAATAATCAGCAAAGCTTTTGCCTCTTCTGAGAGGGATTCGTGTTTTAATGCAATTATGCTATAGTTACTTTAATTTTAATGCAATCGATTGTGACATATTTTTGATATATGTGGGTCAGAGCGGATTAATAACTTATTCATTATATCTTCTTTCGGAACATTCAGAATATTTTGAAGAAAGGCTACCTTTCTACAAAATGTTCTCGAACGATGTGCACAATATCTCCTGAAGTCTTTATTTCAAGCTTCAGCAGCTTCTTCGGATAATTTTCCAATCGGCACTACACCCAAATGTTCAAGAATAGCTGCTCCGTTAGCAAGAACTTTATGTACACTTGCAGGCATGTAATACCAATTATGCAAATCAACTACAATTTCATGGTGGCTTCGGTGTAGTCTTTATACTTAATTGTATCTACAGGGTGACCTGAAAAAATTGCCTCTAACATGATTTTAAATTGTTTTATCAAATTCTGATTGACTCCTGTGATCGAAACAGCAATTTCAGAGTTATCAAAAAAACCTCCTAGCAGCATTTTCATCATTAGTCGTACCATGACCCTGTTTCACGATATCAAATAAAAGTCCAGTTTCAGATTTAAACGCTTCCTGAATACTGGAAAGTATTCAGGAAGCGTTTAAATCTCAAACTTTTTTTTTTAAAGATGTAATTAGACTTAGTTGCAAATACGTGCATACTTGCAACTAAGTCTAATTTGACAATATTTTGCAATAAAATTCTAATTTAAATATGCATCAAAATATTTTTTTTCCATAATATTGAAACTACCTATAACTTTGAAAGTAAAGGGTTTATGAAAAAAATCACGTAACATAAAAGTTATGTATTAGTATGTAGATAAAAAAAATGTACATACGAATCCTTAAGTGACACAGTCCACAATGATTCAATTATAAAATGCTTTCCTACTGAATCTATAAATTGTCTCAAATTGTGATACACGTAAAACTTACCTCTTTGTTAGTACTTTGTAACCATAACATATGATCTCTCATTAAATGTTTGTGGTGGTATTGCCTAAGTAAATAGCTATATTTACTTAGGCAATATTACTACTTAGGTTATATTTGTTTATCTAAATGTAATAATAGTATTTTAAGAAAAATGGCTACCTACTTATTGATAATAGAATTATTTATGTTATTGTTGTTGACTTTTATACGAATGTAATTATTCAGTTTTCATGTACAATTTTATTTTATGTTTATTTTTAACTTTCTTTGCTGTGCCCTGACAGGGTCTACAACGGCTCTTAGCTCTAAGCCTTTTGTTAACATCTTGTTTTACCTTGTGGAACGCAAATAAATGAATATGAATAAGTCCGTAGTTCGCGATTTCAGTACCCCTAGTGTGAGTTTCTTGCCGTATCACGAAATACGTGACGATCGAGTTAATCGAGCTAACTAATGAGCAATGGTATTTAAAAATGATGCGAGTGTGAGTCGAAGTATGTCTAACTAACATCAGCTCGTATCGTCACTTGTCCGATAGTATGCCGAAAGTTTTGTTATTTTTTTAATGTTGCCTATCTTGAACTTAGAATGGTTTCGGAGAAATAATACGACTAAAATACAAATGTTATCGCAACCATGTTAACACCCGTTATGCGTACCCTACGTAATTTAGACGAATAATATTGATAATGAATGAGATATTCCTGTTTCGTTTTAACGAGCAGTGAGTAAGAGAGATGTAAAATTAGGTGCGTGTCGTGTGGCGTCAAATTCAAGTGGCGAGCGCCTGGGTCCTTAGAACATTTCTTCTGCCTTCAAAGTTTTTTCGCGCTTTTGTGTTACATTACTAAACTTATTCCATTTCGATTATTTACTTATCACAATGAAGACCAGTGCATCACAGTTTGAAATGTTAGTTAACTTCATGGAACAGTAAGTACACTTGAGCTTAAAATTTAAAATAAAAACATAGCTGTGAACCTTTCATATAAAAAGAATCTTTTCTCTAAAATTTACAGACACGGTGACATAAACAAACTGAATAAAAACGCAAAAGGTAGAATACAGACGATTCAAGATTGGGAACGCCTAACAAATTTATTAAATAGTGATCCCACTGGGGAAACCAAGAATACAGAGAAATGGAAGAAGGTATGTACCTAGCGCAGTATATTTAATCTTATCCTTTGAAATTTAAGTGAATATTTAATTTTGGTCTAATGTATTCCCAAATATACCTAGCTACCTAGAATATTTTTATATTTGACTGTACTTATTTATTCATTATACATACTACAATGGTAATGTTGTCTTTCAAAGGTTTGGAGTGATTTAAAAAATAACACAAAGAAAAAAGCAGCCAGAATAAACAGGGCTGTTGGTGGTACTGGTGGTGGGCCCGCACTTAATTTACAGCTAACTGATTTGGAACAACGTGTCCTCAACATAATTTTACCTCAGGCAGCTACAGGCTTAACAGGTGTAAGGGAAGCGGGCTTTTCTGAGGTTGGTTGTGGTGCTTTTATATCATTGTTTAGTAACTGCAAAAATATGGGTATTTAAGTACTTCAGGTACCTACATCTGTGGATTTATAACAAAAATTACTTTTTCTAATTTTCCACGAAATTATTAAAATTTGCTTTTAAAATGTTTCAGAACCGAATTGACAGTCCCAACAGAACTGTAACTCTGTCACCAACACCACCTGTGCTGCTTGCCAGTTATGAGGTTCCAGTTGTTGAAGAAAGTCCAGTTATTAATTTAAGTAAGTACCTATTGTCTTTGGTTCAAAATTGAGACCTGTGACTTGACGGTCCAACAGTCATATCTATTAATGCAGATTTTTCATTTATTCTTTTCTATTTTAGTGGATTTTGATACATCATGGAATGAAGCTGGACCATCCCACATCATAACACCCTTACCGCAACCATCACCAACCACCAACACGTACCAAGCACAAGTAGAACAAGTAGAAGAGGAAATTGTCTTGGACAGTCCACCACCAGCAGGCTCTCATAGACCAACACAAGCGGGACACACTCCACAACGTCGGCGACGTGGTATAACTTCACGTCGAATAATATCTCCACGACGCCGGGTTATCAGACAACCCAATCAGATGGAACGAGCAACAGAGCAGTTCCTGAACTCTGATGAGGAATGGAGGAATTTTTTAAGAAAAAAACATAGTGATGACTGTAATATTGAGAGGGAAAAGCTACGCATAAGGGAGCTTGAGTTGGAAACTCATAGGAAATGGCAAGATGTTGCATTGCTTGCCGTAGAAGCATTAAATAAGGTGATTGATTCTAGATTACGCAGAGATCAATGATTTATTTATTTTCTTAAGTTATGCTTCTACATTGTGCACAGCAGCATTTTACCATTTTATTATGAGTGTTTTCTTTTTTTGTGTCTAATTTTATGTAATTTTTTTAAATAGTTTCACACTTTATGCCTGGAGGCTTTTATTTAGGTAACTATTTTATTTTTTTGTTGGCATATTGGCGTGTGCTAGCTGTCTCAAGGCAAATAATTTAATTTAATGTTTGTGTTTCATAATGTACTTTGCATACTATTGTATGGAATCATGTTTTTCTAAATAAACAGACAGACAGCTGTGCTCCTGGGAACTTTGTTGCGCCACTTGTTCCCAGCTAAAGCATTACGAAATGGTTAAGGGCGGGCGTTTTGGGAGACTGTCTTATGTAGATTTGACGTTCGAAAAGTACTGATTCTAAGCTTAATTATAAATGACTTGATTTTGGTTGTAAATAAAGGCTACCATTACTATTTGTGTTCTAAAGTACCTTACCATGTTTTATTTACCAAATAACAATTCTATTTGACATCGGTGTTTCATTATTGTAATGGTATAAATGTGTTATGTATGGACTGGAAGTAAATAAATATAGTTCATGTATACACATGGGTAGAATAAAATAAAGACTCGGAAAAAATATATGTATAATTTTGATGGAAAATTTGGAAATTAATTATGTAATCGTCGGGCTATTTGATCACGCAAAGCTCTTCCTCGGATTAAATCGGTGGTTGCTCTTTGATCTCTGTCGTCATATCGGATATTACTTGTTTCTGGTTGTTCACATTCTATTTGACCTGAAAATAAAGATGAAGTTATAGGCATAATGAATATGATAGTGACTGAATTAATTGACAATATTTTAGGGGGTGAAAGTACTGATGAATATGAACATAAAAGTTATTTGAATGGGATCAACCCTGAAATCGCTTTGGTCAAGTTAATGTGAACATAAATATATGCAACAGCAGATTTTTTTTTCATGTTCAATTAAATATTTATATTCTTACCAACATCATCTGGTTCAGGTACACCAAAATCTAATGCAATGTTATAGAGCACACAACAGGCTTGAATAATTTGTGCACATTTTTGAGGCTTGTAATGTAGTACTCTGTCTTTACATAAACAACGCCACCGATTTTTCAGTCGACCAAACGTGTTTTCAATTAGAACTCTCGCTACAATATGTTTCTGATTAAAAACTTTAGAAGATTCTGCAGTGGCTTCTAAATATGGGGTCATTAACCATGGGCGCAATGGATATCCAGAATCACCTGAAAGAATAAAATTGTGTATTATGTTACTTCTTATTTTCCCCTATTGATGTTGTTGTTAACAGACATAATTTATTATTAAAGCAGAAACACTCCTACTGGAACCAATGTCACTCATATAGATATTAAACAACCAACAGGTGTACAATACTTAATGTTTAAAAAATAAACAGAACACATACCCAGCAGCCAACATATTTCTCCTTGTGCATGTAAAGATTGCATATAATTGTTGACTTGACTGTTCTCCCAAATAAATGAATCATGGTTAGCACCACCAAATTTAGGATTGACATTTATTATTCTACAGTCACTATCACACACCTAAAATATTAAAATTAGTTTTTTAAATGTTTGAATACTAGCTCATTTCAATGCATTTCAGAATAAATTGGTATAGGTAATTATTGCTTACATACCATTTGTACATTTATTGAATGATAATGTTTTCTACAATAGTATAAATGCTCCTCTTGTACAGGCGGGCCATGTATTCTAAAATGACTTCCATCGATACACCCAATTACACCAGGTATTCCAAATTTTGAGTAATATCTGTAATCATTTATTAATAATATAAGTAACTCAAATTATTAATGTTTAAATGTTCTGTATTAATTAGTACCTAAGTGCCAAAATAAATACTAACCTCTGACTTACTGCCTGTCGAGCAGCACGAGTTTTTGGAAATTTTATATACTTTTCCAACACTAAATCATGAGTCAAAGCTTTGGTCACTTCATGAATGTACACACTGCACATCTTTTGCGACAGACCTTTGGCCACCCCCACAGGACGTTGATACGAGCCTGTCGCATAAAAGAATAGAGCTACGAGTACCTAAAAAATATGAACAAAATGTTAAACGATGTACGCATTTACCTAAAAGCGCCTACAAGGAATTCATTAGGTATTTCATTATTGTCTATTACAATACCTACCTTGGTTTGAAGTTTAACTCGTTGGGTCGAACTTAAATTTGTCAATCCTTCTAGTTCTTGACAAAGAAATACAAAGGCTTCCTTTGACAAACGATATCTGTTCCTGAATTCAGTATCGTTGAGATCTTCCACTGGATTGAAACAGGCACGAAAACCGGCTCTTTGTTTTCGGAGACGATTCCGTTCATCTTGCTGATGAGCAGTCATCATCATTTTCCAAGCGAAATAATTACGTGCTGCCATTATAAACACAATTTGCCACAAACTACACGCAAATATTACGAACGTAACTAATATAAACAACAATTCACTTGTCACACACCAAGTGAGAGAGTTTACTACAAAGTTTACGTTTACAAACGTTTGAACACCGCTTGGAAACGTCAAATTTTAACTGACACTCGCAGTAACCCGCAAAATGTTGTCCGAAACGCTACTTCGTGAGTCACGTTTAAAATACCGAACTATTCTAGTATCGTTTAAAATCTTACACTCGCTGTTTCGGTTTACAATACTTTCCGCCAGGGGCGCTTTTTACGTTTTCATACATTTATAACTCGATACAGTAACGTGGTAGTAGCGTTTTCTATGTGACAAAACTCACACTCGACGTACAGTTCACTGTGCGACGGTCCCACGCGAACTTATCGTCGCAGATGGTTTTAACACTCAACACCGCAGCTTCAGCTCAGCCTCAACCGCGGCGGCGAGCGTTTTAAAACCAGTTGCTCCACAACCCGATAGCCGCCTCACCCCTACGCGCCTACGCGAACTTAAATTACACTCTAGGGGTAGGGCAGACAAGACTACGTGGAGTCGATTTTGCAGCTACCCATTTCTGTCACTTTTGTAGCAGAACATATTGACTTTTTAAGACAATATTTTAATTTTAATGTAAGGTTAAAAATACAGTTTTATAGAAATGCCAAATGCCTGATAAAATGATTCCAAATCAAATTGTTCCATCTTAAAAGTATGCCATTGTCACAACATATAAACATTCGGCCCAACAATAATTATATTAAATAGTTTGTATACTTATAAAATATTCGCTTAAAGAAGATTATGCCAATTTTATTATGCCAAATAAATATTGGAGCATCAAGATTCTGCCAGATACAGGGAACCCCCATTCTACAATGCAAAAGTATGAAAACACATGACCTTATATTTAACATCAATACCTTGACATTTAACCCAGAAAACGCATTTGTAAATCTAGGCATCTCGGAAACCTAAAGATTTGTCATGTATGGTACCACAATTAAAAGTATTTCTAAAAATTAAGCATTAAACAAATAAATGAAGCCAAATTTATACAGTAGGTATATTGTAACACGATCATATTTTATGTATTTAAATAATTGTAATTGTATCGGTAAACGGTTTAGGGTAATTTGAGGAGTAATAAAAGGTTGAATTATATGCTCAGTTCATAATGGTTTATTTTTATTTTAGCGTCAGAAAAGGATGTTTCAGTAGTAAAGAGGAGAGCCACAGCCGCATGCGCATTGTCCGGAGATGGACACGGCACCAGCAGCTGGCAAAGCGCCGCCGAAGGTCACAGCACCTAGGATGGGGACCTGACCAGAAACAGCGGTGTTACCGGCGACTGGCAGCTCACCAATGACCACCACGTTGCCTTCACCGACACCACCGTAAGCAGCTCCAGCAGTGAGTCCGTAAGCGCCTCCGATAGCGCCACCACAAGCACCAAGACCGAGGGTACCACCATATGCAGCAGCAGGAGAAAGACCAGTGCCGAGACCCAGAGTACCACCATAAGCAGAACCTCCACATCCGCATCCGCCACCGCCGAGGTATTGGCCGAAAACATTCTGTTCGAATAAATACGATAGGTACATTAGATACTGGAAACTTATTGGTTTCTTAGGAAATCCCTAGAACACCATTCTGAGGATGTAAGACACTACTACTAGACTACTAGAATTTCATGTAAATGACTAAATTGTGAGAAATTAGAGAAGTGCAGGGCAGTCAAAATAGAATTAGGTCAATCGAAGGAGAGAGATTGTCCTCATCAATCGTTTTAGAAGAAGTACCTGTCAGCCCAGCTCATGACGAGGTAAAGCAATGTGGTGGCGAGGTTGAAATTTACTCAACATAGTTAATTAAATTATAACTCAAATAAATACAAATTAAAATTGTGACAGTAAGGCAAGAAAAAAGTATTAATGAACAAAGTCTTAAAAACAATAAAGAAACCAGAAATCTTTTATCACTCACCTGGACCAAGCACGCTTGGATGCAGAGCAACAGAAAAGCGAAGGTAGACATGTTTGATGTTTGTTTATGTTCAACGAGAAGCTGAAGAATTAATGATGTTCCTACTGCTACACCACGCTTATATAGTGAACAAGTTTCATATCATAACAACGTGATGTTTTTCTATGTTCTATTGAAACAAAGCCCTTCATACTACATATTTCAAGGTTACATCACTTACGAAATACCTACATGCATTTTTCTATTTCCCCGTTAATGCAACTACTGATAAAGGCACGAAAAGTTCTTTCAAAATCCACAAATTGCTGCAACACAACTAGATAAGGACTACGTTTCAGTATAAATAGTCGACCGATTCTTCGAAAACTCATTCTCAAGTTCACTTCAACACTAACTACAATGTCAGCCAAGGTGATCCTCATCCTCTGCGCTCAGGCGCTCTTCATCCAGGTGAGAAATAATTCTTCAATATTGTATTCTTTCATAAGGATTTTTGTTATGATCCCATTTCATGAATCTTTTTAGATTATCGAAATTCAATATAATCATACACTGCTGCATTTGATCAGTTTAATATTGTGGATTAAGTAATGCATATTGTAATGCTTATTAAACCCTATTGTTTCGAGTCACATGTAAATATTACCAATTTAAAGAAAAAAGGTTGGATTCAAGTTTGAAAAACTCTTCAATTCCCTGAAGAGGCCATTCAACTATAGCTAGACATTCTTACTTTTAATTGTGTAATGACCGTAAATTTTTTCACACTTAAATCATGTTTGGAATTGCATGAAACACGTCTGACACACATTACTTGATCGATAAAATTATTATGTTCCAATGCATATTTGCTGATAAGAAGACGTATTTAGGTAGTAATATGTACAATTTTTTTTTGTTAACAGACCGCTTTCAGTTCATGTCTTGGTCGTGGAGCCATCGCCGCTCCTGCTCTTTATGCCCCAGGATGTGCTGGTAACGGCTTGGCTGGAAATGCTTTGATCGGGAATGGATTGATTGGTAATGGGTATGCTGGTAACGGCTTTGCTGGTAACTGTGCTAACAATGGTTTCATCGGCAATGGCTTGGCTGCTCTAGAGATCATTCCCACCAGTGGCGGTGGACTGCCCGTCTCCAGTGCCTCTGCTTTCGCTCCCAATGGCCTCTCCGTAGCGTCTGAGAATGTGTATGAGGGTGTTCTGTCCGTGGCTGGTGAGCTGCCGTTCGTGAGTGCTGTGGCTTTGGAGGGAGTCTTACCAAGTGGCGGTGCTGGCACCGTCAGCTACAGCTGCGGTAATGGTGTCACTGCTATAGAGAGCATCGCTTCTTCTGCTGCTGGCTATGGCACTGCTGGTGCGTATGGCGCTGGTGGGGCCTATGGTCTTGGCGCAGGCTATGGACCTGGAGCTGCTGCCTTCGCTCCTGCCGCTCTCGGACTCGGCTATGGAGGCCGCGGCTGTGGATGTGGCGTCTACTGAAAACATAATTACTTAATTTTTCATCCGAACTAATGATTCAATAAAATGATTTGCAATTTATTTTGTTTGGTGAATTTACTTTTAACCAGTTTCCCTGTAATGTTAAAGTGTGGAGATTTAGTAGTATAGAGAGACCTCTTAATTTCTGTGATAAAGGAAGTTTGAAGAAAGAAAATTCATTTATTTAGCACAAACTATAAGGCAACATATTGTGCAAAATAAATATACAAAAGACAGTAGAAAATAATGTAAAACTAAAGCCATATTTTAAAAGGGTCAATTTCCGAACACCAAAGATTTAAAAAAAAAATATTAGACTTTTAAAACTATATCTTAGGGGAATATCAATATTTTCTCGCTGGGCTTAAACAACATCATTGGTTTGCACTTTTAAGTAGATTAAAAACACAAACATTTCGCCTTATTTCACATAGCGGAAAATATAATTATGTCATTGCGATTTGTGAAATATCTAAGTGTTTTGTCAGTCTATCTAAGAGTTTGATTTTCCGGAATCCTATACATATAACAAGTGTAGTTTTAAGTGTTTAGAAGATGTATTTAATTTTAAGAAACTTAATATGAATAAAAAATAAATTAAAGTTTTATTGACTGGTCATCTATAGTAAAATAATTATTACTCACTGTATGGTGGGCAGACGGAGTACGGTTGTGACAATTTTCATTTGACAGCATTTTTTTTTTGTGAAGAGTAAATTTGCCTATGTGTAAATAATTCAAAACTTGTATTTCTGAATACTATTTTTAACTCACAGAAAAGGTAGAAAAAAAATGAAAATGTCACATCCAAGGGCCAGGGGCGGTGTGATATGTTCAAAATGGGCATGGGTCCCTTTTATTGCACGATATATCCAGTCTTCTCCAAGAAATAACGTTTACGTTATACAAGAATAATTAATGTTCATAAGTAATAAGGAACTGTAGCATATACAGCTATTATAACAAATCTTCATATAGCAGTCTGATTGCTTATAACTAGTACTTTTATCTGTCTTAAATTAAAATCAGTCTAAAAAAGCTAACTAAAGAATTCTAATTATAGAATACGATAACAATGTCAAAATACAAGTTATGCTAAAAATATGTAACAACCGTACCCAAAGGTAAAAAAATAATCACTACGGCAATATAAAATAATGTATGTACAAAGTAGGCACTGCTATTTAACCACTAATGTTTGACAAATAATGAAAAGGAACACACATTACTGTATCTGTAAAAATATAACAACAATCATTCAAATAAACCGAAGAAAAATACTTATTTTTGCTGTTCAAAAGTAATGCGGGCCTCTGCTAACGTCAACGATGCGCGTTGGCTGACGCAATACTGTGAAACACGTTCTGACCCGCATGGCGCTCCTCTCTCCGCTAACGCCCTCCCCGGTATTCCTAATAGTTTCACTAATATTGCGATTGTCACAACCGTCCCCAGTCTACCCACTCGATAGCTCGAACGACTATTATGTTTATTAGGTACTTCAGATTAAGGATATAACGATACATAATTTTCTCGATACGACACCGATAACGATTATTGTAAAAATAACCGGCGATACCGATACCGATACTGATATCGATAGCTTAGTAGATAATAAATCAAATACTAATGAAGTATGTCCTCGTGCGTTTGTATGTATTTTGTATTTTGGGCACAACTGTTTAATAGTGCGTTATAGTCCTCACTTCACTGTGTGAATAAACAGAATTACGAATAGCGGTGACGTGAAACAGGCACGCAACAATACATCGCTCAGCCAACGCTCAGCAAACTGCAAACACTGCCGGTTGCCGTGTTGCCATGTAGCTAAGCATGCGCTGCGTGGCTCTCCCGACAGTCCCACCTGTGATGGATCCATGGCTACTAAAGAGAGCGAGGCGGTTTTGAGTGTGAACTGTGTTCGTATGATCCGTCGATCACGGAACCAAATGTTCTGTGTTCGATGTTTGTGTTGACCATGTTTAGTTCGTTCGCGCGTACACGCCTTATGAGAGTTTTTACTAGTTCAGCACAGGACTAATCATTGAAAAAAAAGACGTTGTTATTTTTTTTACTAACTAGTGTTTTTACTTCCTTGGATACCAAATTAATAATATCTTAACACACGGAAGGCCTACCACAAGTTGGACCGACGACCTGGTGAATGATGCCACAGGAATCCGCTAGATGCGAGAAGCGTAGGACCGGTCGAAGTGGCGATGTTTGGTGGAGGCCTATGTCCAGCAGTGGACGTCATTTGGCTGATAACATGATGATGATGATGACGAAATAGACCAACAATTTACCAATGAATTAAATTCAACCTTAAATTAAATAATGCCTTTCAAGTCGGCTTAAAAAAACGGCCAAACCATTATTATGAAACACCACCAGATGTAAGGCAGATGTAAGATGTAAAGGCCTTAAAACACACATTTGATAATCTATATATCTCGGAAAACTGAAGATGTATCATTCGACTGCAAATACAACAAAATAATTGCTAAATCAGGAAGCTTAAAATAAATAATGAAGCCAAATGGGTCTACCTTTTATAGCAGAACTTTCTTTGTCATAACAATATTATTTTGCATAACAACGGATAGCATAATCTTCATTTCGCAGAAAATGGTTTGGTATGCATGGTTACATGGTTTATCATGGCAAGCCGAAGCTGCGGTGGTGAGCATTAAAACAATCTGCGACGACAAGCTCGCGTGGGACCGCCGGAGACCCGCAGCGCCGGAGCCGTGACAGAAACCATGCCTGCTGCATGTTGCATGCTGGCTTGCTTGCTTGCATGCTGCATACTTGCTTGCTGCTTGCATGGTGTATGCTTGTTTGTACGTTTGCATTCTGCATGCATGGTGTTAGCTTGTTTACATGTTTGCATGCTTCTTACAGGAAAAAAAACCACATATGTTCACAATCAACTGTACCTCCTACTACAGCAAAAGTAAAAATGATTTGATTAACGCTTGATCAGAAAGATCTAGCAATAACCACTATCGTCGTATGTCCGTGGCGAAAAAAAAAGTGTTCAATCAATTGTATTATTATGGTAAGAAATACAAAATTATTCTAACTATGAATTTTCTGTAATGTGATGGATGAGTCTTTCAATTATTATGGATATGAAATGTATGCCAAAAGATGATTCTAACTATAAACTTTCTGAGATATGATAGTTCTGCCTTTTAAAGGCTATCGATCAACAAACAAGTACGACACTGGGGACTGTAATGCTATCCTGGCTTTTCCTTTATCGGACCAAGCTAGGATAATGTACAAATTGGCATTTTTTGTTTTAAAGTAAATTTGTAAGTAGTACTATATGTAACTTTAGAATTAAAAAGTGTTTTTAGGTTTAGTTATTTTGATGATGTTACAGGGTGACGTTATCGCTCAGCGATAAAGCCCTTAAAAAAAAAAAAAAAAAAAAAAAAGGCTATCGATATGAAATGTATGCCAAAAGACGACTCTGACTGTGGACTTTCTGCGATATGATGGGTCTACCTTTTAATAATTAAGGATATGAAATTTATGCTAAAAAGATGATTCTGACTTACAAAGTTATGAGTTTTGAATGAATGATAAATGAATGTATGCCAAACGATTTTCTGCGAAATGAAGTTTATGCTATCCGCTGTTATGCAAAATAATATGATGACATAAAAAGTTCTGCTATAAAGGGTTGACCCATTTAACATACATTCAAAACTCATAATTTTTTAAGTCAGAATCTTCTTTTGGCATAAGTTTCATATCCATAATCATTAAAAAGTAGAACCATCATATCGCAGAAAGTTCACACAAACATCCAAACAAGCATATACCATGCATGCCAGCAATCATGCAGCATGCAAGCGAGCATGCAACATGTAGCAGGCAAGGTTTCTGTCACGGCTCCAGCGCTGCGGGGCTCCGGCGATCCCACGCGCGCTTATCGTCGCAGATGGCTATAACGCTCACCACCGCAGCTTCGGATTGCTGGCCGGCCAACCTCAGCCGCGGCAGCGAGCTTTAAAACCACCTGCTCCGCAGCTCGCGGGCCATCTCGCCCCTCCGCGCCTACTCGGGCTTAAATTACACTATGGGTAGGGTAGACAACACTACGTGGTGTCGGTTTTGCAGCAATTCGTTTCTGTCACCAACTTTTGTAGCACAACATATTGACTTAGTAGACAATATTTTAATTTTAATATAAGGTTCAAAATGCTATTTTATAGAAACGGCAATATGCCTATTAAAATTATTCCCAATAAAATTCTGCCATCTTCAAAGAATGCCATTGTAAATTCGGACATAAATCGGAATAATTTATAGGCATAAATTACATATCCATATTAATTAAAAAGTGGAACCATCTTAATGCATACAGTTCACACAAACACGCAAACAAGCATACACCATCCATGCAGCTAGCATGCACTATGTAGGCAAGCACGCAACATGGAGCAGGCATGGTTTCTGTCACGGCTCCGACCGCGGCGCTGCAGGGCAACCGTAGCGGACTTACGAATCAAAAAAAAAAAAATGCTCTATTTAAAAAAACAAATATGGAAATGCAATCTACTAACCTTTACAATATATTATTGTTCTATGACTTTACGTTTTACTCATTATTGTCAATGCTATGAATATTAATTGAAGATTATATCGTAATTCTCAAATTTTCTCAAAAAATTAATTGAAGATCAAATAGAAGAAAAAAATAGTTTAATAATTTTACCTATTTTTGCATCTAATCTGGTACTGCGATATTGTGCGTTATTGGAGATATTCTTTTGTAAACAAAGTTTAATAATTTTAACATAAATAGTTTTATAGTTATAGAAAAAATATGACCATTTTGTTTTAAAATTTTACCTTGTCCCAGAAAAGACAGAGCATAAAATTTGAAAAAAAATGCAGAAAGTAGTTATATTCTTATAGATTACAGGAAAACCTAAAAGAAGTCTATGGTTTTAAATCAACATGGCAAATCTCTCAAAATTGTGTGTACAAACTTACATTTCCAGTTGGAATGTATTTAGTTTAGTTGGAGTGTAGTTTGTTCTTGGGATTAATCATCCCAAATACCGAACCCTTCATCGTGTGTGGTCCGACATGCACTAGGCTGGTGGCTGGTGGCGGCACTACAGCAAACTTTCTCCGTCCTGTGACGAAGGCATAATTAAATTTATCAGAAGAGACCGATTCGGACTCATTATTATAAAAATGGGTCTATATTTAAAAAATCTAATTTCTCCTGATCGTTATCGTCAACTAATGTCTCCGCAATAATCAGCAAAGCTAAAGCAAAAAAAAAAAAAAAAAAAAAAAAAAAAAAAAAAAAAAAAAAAAAAAAAAAAAAAAAAAAAAAAAAAAAAAAGTTACTTTAATTTTAATGCAATCGATTGTGACATATTTTTGATATATGTGGGTCAGGGCGGATTAATAACTTATTCATTATATCTTCTTTCGGAACATTCAGAATATTTTGAAGAAAGGCTACCTTTCTACAAAATGTTCTCGAACGATGTGCACAATATCTCCTGAAGTCTTTATTTCAAGCTTCAGCAGCTTCTTCGGATAATTTTCCAATCGGCACTACACCCAAATGTTCAAGAATAGCTGCTCCGTTAGCAAGAACTTTATGTACACTTGCAGGCATGTAATACCAATTATGCAAATCAACTACAATTTCATGGTGGCTTCGGTGTAGTCTTTATACTTAATTGTATCTACAGGGTGACCTGAAAAAATTGCCTCTAACATGATTTTAAATTGTTTTATCAAATTCTGATTGACTCCTGTGATCGAAACAGCAATTTCAGAGTTATCAAAAAAACCTCCTAGCAGCATTTTCATCATTAGTCGTACCATGACCCTGTTTCACGACATCAAATAAAAGTCCAGTTTCAGATTTAAACGCTTCCTGAATACTGGAAAGTATTCAGGAAGCGTTTAAATCCCAAACTTTTTTTTTTAAAGATGTAATTAGACTTAGTTGCAAATACGTGCATACTTGCAACTAAATCTAATTTGACAATATTTTGCAATAAAATTCTAATTTAAATATGCATAAAAATATTTTTTTTTCCATAATATTGAAACTACCTATAACGTTGAAAGTAAAGGGTTTATGAAAAAAATCACGTAACATAAAAGGTATGTATTAGTATGTAGATAAAAAAATGTACATACGAATCCTTAAGTGACACAGTCCACAATGATTCAATTATAAAATGCTTTCCTACTGAATCTATAAATTGTCTCAAATTGTGATACACGTAAAACTTACCTCTTTGTTAGTACTTTGTAACCATAACATATGATCTCTCATTAAATGTTTGTGGTGGTATTGCCTAAGTAAATAGCTATATTTACTTAGGCAATATTACTACTTAGGTTATATTTGTTTATCTAAATGTAATAATAGTATTTTAAGAAAAATGGCTACCTACTTATTGATAATAGAATTATTTATGTTATTGTTGTTGACTTTTATACGAATGTAATTATTCAGTTTTCATGTACAATTTTATTTTATGTTTATTTTTAACTTTCTTTGCTGTGCCCTGACAGGGTCTACAACGGCTCTTAGCTCTAAGCCTTTTGTTAACATCTTGTTTTACCTTGTGGAACGCAAATAAATGAATATGAATATGAATAAGTCCGTAGTTCGCGATTTCAGTTCAATGTGCGACGGTCCCACGCGAACTTATCGTCGCAGATGGTTTTAACACTCAACACCGCAGCTTCAGCTCAGCCTCAACCGCGGCGGCGAGCGTTTTAAAACCAGTTGCTCCACAACCCGATAGCCGCCTCACCCCTACGCGCCTACGCGAACTTAAATTACACTCTAGGGGTAGGGCAGACAAGACTACGTGGAGTCGATTTTGCAGCTACCCATTTCTGTCACTTTTGTAGCAGAACATATTGACTTTTTAAGACAATATTTTAATTTTAATGTAAGGTTAAAAATACAGTTTTATAGAAATGCCAAATGCCTGATAAAATGATTCCAAATCAAATTGTTCCATCTTAAAAGTATGCCATTGTCACAACATATAAACATTCGGCCCAACAATAATTATATTAAATAGTTTGTATACTTATAAAATATTCGCTTAAAGAAGATTATGCCAATTTTGTTATGCCAAATAAATATTGGAGCATCAAGATTCTGCCAGATACAGGGAACCCCCATTCTACAATGCAAAAGTATGAAAACACATGACCTTATATTTAACATCAATACCTTGACATTTAACCCAGAAAACGCATTTGTAAATCTAGGCATCTCGGAAACCTAAAGATTTGTCACGTATGGTACCACAAACAAAAGTATTTCTAAAAATTAAGCATTAAACAAATAAATGAAGCCAATTTTATACAGTAGGTATATTGTAACACGATCATATTTTATGTATTTAAATAATTGTAATTGTATCGGTAAACGGTTTAGGTTAATTTGAGGAGTAATAAAAGGTTGAATTATATGCTCAGTTCATAATGGTTTATTTTTATTTTAGCGTCAGAAAAGGATGTTTCAGTAGTAAAGAGGAGAGCCACAGCCGCATGCGCATTGTCCGGAGATGGACACGGCACCAGCAGCTGGCAAAGCGCCGCCGAAGGTCACAGCACCTAGGATGGGGACCTGACCAGAAACAGCGGTGTTACCGGCGACTGGCAGCTCACCAATGACCACCACGTTGCCTTCACCGGCACCACCGTAAGCGCCTCCGATAGCGCCACCACAAGCACCAAGACCGAGGGTACCACCATATGCAGCAGCAGGAGAAAGACCAGTGCCGAGACCCAGAGTACCACCATAAGCAGAACCTCCACATCCGCATCCGCCACCGCCGAGGTATTGGCCGAAAACATTCTGTTCGAATAAATACGATAGGTACATTAGATACTGGAAACATATTGGTTTCTTAGGAAATCCCTAGAACACCATTCTGATGATGTAAGACACTACTACTAGACTACTAGAATTTCATGTAAATGACAAAATTGTGAGAAATTAGAGAAGTGCAGGGCAGTCAAAATAGAATTAGGTCAATCGAAGGAGAGAGATTGTCCTCATCAATCGTTTTAGAAGAAGTACCTGTCAGCCCAGCTCATGACGAGGTAAAGCAATGTGGTGGCGAGGTTGAAATTTACTCAACATAGTTAATTAAATTATAACTCAAATAAATACAAATTAAAATTGTGACAGTAAGGCAAGAAAAAAGTATTAATGAACAAAGTCTTAAAAACAATAAAGAAACTGGAAATCTTTTATCACTCACCTGGACCAAGCACGCTTGGATGCAGAGCAACAGAAAAGCGAAGGTAGACATGTTTGATGTTTGTTTATGTTCAACGAGAAGCTGAAGAGTTAATGATGTTCCTACTGCTACACCACGCTTATATAGTGAACAAGTTTCATATCATAACAACGTGATGTTTTTCTATGTTCTATTGAAACAAAGCCCTTCATACTAAATATTTCAAGGTTACATCACTTACGAAATACCTACATGCATTTTTCGATTTCCCCGTTAATGCAACTACTGATAAAGGCACGAAAAGTTCTTTCAAAATCCACAAATTGCTGCAACACAACTAGATAAGCACTACGTTTCAGTATAAATAGTCGACCGATTCTTGGAAAACTCATTCTCAAGTTCACTTCAACACTAACTACAATGTCAGCCAAGGTGATCCTCGTCCTCTGCGCTCAGGCGCTCTTCATCCAGGTGAGAAATAATTCTTCAATATTGTATTCTTTCATAAGGATTTTTGTTATGATCCCATTTCATGAATCTTTTTAGATTATCGAAATTCAATATAATCATACACTACTCATTTGATCAGTTTAATATTGTGGATTAAGTAATGCATATTGTAATGCTTATTAAACCCTATTGTTTCGAGTCACATGTAAATATTACCAATTTAAAGTTAAGTTGGTAACACAGCCCTGCGCTGTCATGTAAACATTGAGCTCCGTATATAAATATTCGTAAAAATAGTAAAAGCATTGATATCTTTAAAATTATGTGTTCGAACTTGAATAAGTAGTGTAAACCATCTGAGATAATGTTATTAACTCGCGAATTTAACCCTGGACGAAGTTTTTACCATGATTTTGAGTGAACAGTTATAAGTGACTAAATACAATTAATTGAGTGAAATTTGTACTGATATATATGTGAACATACTTGTTTTCATCAGACAATTTGTGATTGCGTCAAAACGAATTAAAATAGCAAGAAAAAATAGCAAAAAAGTGAAAACCGTTGAGATTTAAAACCATCACAACTGCAATAATAATATTCAAACAGAGTAAGAAAACGAACCTTTATTTCGACGCTATAACTCAAGTACCAAATAGCTGTTTCTGTAAGAACGTGTACTGAGAATCTCGTGTCACCCGGTTCGATCCCCGCCGAACGCGGGCTCTTTTTGCGAACTATAAAAGTTTGTTCATTGAATTATTACGATGAGCTTCCTAAATAATATAACATTACGACGAAAGCGAACATACTCGGACCCAAATACAAGTAGTGTGAGTGAAGTTTCGGCACATACCCTCAACGATGAAAGTATATCCAGTATGCCTGACTTGTCAAGCGATGAATCACATAACGAACTGATACTTAAATTAAAACAACAAATTAACAAACTAGAATCAGAACTCAGCAGTGCCCATCAGGAAATTGAGACTCTTTCTATTGAAAATACAAACATGAAACGAACGAATATTGAATTACTGGAACAAAATAATTTATACAAAACTGTTACCCATAGCCCCATAAAAAAAATCAAAACTAAAACACCCCTTGGGATTGAAAAAACAAGAAGAAATAAACAATTAAAAACATTATGTGAACTACAATCACCACCAACAGCAGGTCAAACGGCAGATCAAAGTAACACCCCGATCCAGCCATTATCTAGTACTGATCCTACGCAACACCAAAAGAAAATAAACGAAACAAGGACTAGAAATAGAATTCACATATTGAGCACTAACACCAGGAATAAAATATTATCTATCTCTCAAAAAACATTCTCAGAAAATTACGATATATGCCACTATCTCAAGCCGAAATGTAGCACAGACCTACTAATTAATAATTTGGAAAACAAAATACAAGATTTTACGATGAACGACTTCTGTGTTATCTTAATAGGCGAAGAAGACTTTCAGAATACTCGTGACTACTTTGGCCTTATATTCTACATAAGAGAAGTTGCTCAGAAGTTAAGTCACACTAATATAATTATATGTGCACCCACTTTTAAGTATGGGCACCACACCAATATGTTCAACTGGCGAGTAGAGAATTTTAATAATTTGTTATATCTCGACATACTAGAACATGAGCATGCGTACTTCTTGGATTCAAATAGAAATCTTAAGTATAGCTATGAGATGTTTAATATACATAGTGGCACGGTGAACAAACTCGGCATGGAAACCATTTTCCAAGACATCCAAGACTACATTAATGGAATAATACAGGATGAAAAACAAGCATTGGATAGCCTTACACGCACAAATCAGCTGACTTATGAAAACAACTCTGAATCCATATTTTTTCGAAACTAAACACCTATATGTATTACATCAAAATATAGCAGGATTATTTAACAAAGCTGATCTCTTGATGATAAATATGGAAGAGCTTGCAGACAAAAGCAAATCAATTGATGTACTATGCATTACGGAACATTTTATGATGGCAGGATCCGAAACATATCTCCATTTAAATAACTATGTTTTAGCTAGTTGTATTAGTCGAAATAATAGCAAAAGAGGCGGAGCGTGTATCATAGTAAATAAGGAGCATAAATGGAGGGAAATTCCACATGTTAAGAAATATACTATAACAAATGTATTTGAATGCTGTGCTATCGAACTTATTGATTACAAAGTTATTATTGTTTGTGTCTACCGAGTACCAAATCCAAACAATGTGGTAACATTTCTTTCAAAACTTGAAAAAGTCCTTTTGCTCATTACAAAAATAAGTTGTAATAATATTTTATTAGCTGGAGATTTTAATATTGACATTTTAAAAAGTAATAATGTATCCCTAGATTTCGAATGTTTGTTATTGAATTTCAACTTAAAGCTTGCTTTAAAAGAACCTACTAGACTGATTAGCATGACTTGTTTAGATAACTTTGCCCATGATTTCAAAAAACAGTGTAAGACTGAAGTGTTGGAATTTGGCTTATCGGATCACACGGCCCAATTAATAAAACTTCCAATAAAAAAGCTTTTCAAATTTAAATACTGGTATAAAACGGAACGAGATTACTGTAAAGAAAACATTGATAAATTCAAAATGTGCCTGAATAGTTTTTCTTTCTCAGAAATCTACGCAACTAAGGACGTAGATAATGCTTATACATATTTCATGGATAATTTTAAATTATTCTACAATCTGTGCTTCCCGCAGAAAAGCTTAATGATGAAAGTTAATTATAAATCAAAATGGATATCACGCGGAATAAAAATATGTTGCAAAAGAAAAAGATTATTGCTCTGGCAACTTAGACAAAAAGCAACAAAGGCGAATAAACAAAATTATATTAATTATTCCACATTACTAAAAAAAATTATATCACTAACGAAACGTGCCCAAAATAATTACAGAATTGAAATGTCAAATAATAAATCAAAGACAACGTGGCAAATGATTAATAAAGTACGAACAAATTTACCAAGAGAACCCATAGAAAAACTTAAACTCCAAAAGATAAGTATCACAAATCCTACAGAAATAGCTAGCACATTTAATGATTACTTCGTTGATAAAGTTAAACCAATCTTGGGTGCCGGTAAAAAAGTAACATCCCTAATTAATCACAGACCTAATTCCATGTTTTTAGCTCCAAGCACACCTCTTCATGTGTCTAAGATAATAAATGGCTTAAAAAATACAAAAAGCGTCGGATATGACGAAATTTCTACAAAAATTGTAAAAGAAGTAAATAGTCAGATATGTCATCATTTAAGTCATATTATTAACCTGTCTATAACAAATGGCACATTTCCAAAGGATCTTAAACTGGCAATTGTTAAACCTTTGTTCAAAAAAGATGATAAAGAATTAGTTGAAAATTATCGACCCATTGCTCTCCTTTCTATATTTTCTAAAATCTTTGAAACTTATTACAATATAGAATTAAATAATTACTTAGAAAATAACAATATCTTATGCAGCGAACAGAAAGGCTTTCGAAAGCATAAAAATATAAATATGGCTATCTTTGAGTTTTTAAAAAATGTAATGACTGCGGTTGATAAAACTACCCCTGTCTGCTCCATCTTCTGCGATATGACGCAAGCCTTCGATTATGTGGATCACCAAATATTGGCTAGAAAATTGGAGGCGTACGGTATACGAGGAAACGTTTTAGAACTATTTAGATCTTACTTGACTGATCGAAAACAAATCACACACATTACAAAATTTAACATAAAAACTAAAAAAGAAGAACAATACCAATCCAAAGTAAGATATGTCAGATATGGTGTTCCCCAGGGCAGCGTAGTGGGACCTACGCTATTTATTACCTACATTAACGACCTCCCTAATGCAACTGTGCAACCTATGACATTATTTGCAGACGACAGCACAGTAAATATTACATGTAATGATAAAAATCTATTTGAAAACGACATAAATAAAGCACTAACCTCTATAATAACATGGCTAATCAATAATAATCTAAAAATAAATATAAATAAAACAAATGTAATGAACTACAGTCAAAGACCTCAAAATTCAATTGAATTTAAATTAATGCATGACAATAATATAATTAATCAAGTAGAAACAGCCAAATTCCTCGGTTTAAAAATTGACAGTAGAATCAATTGGAAATGTCACACAGAAGACCTTTGTACAAAAATAAGTAGTTTATCTTTTGCGATGTACAAACTGGCACCAACAGTGAATAGAAACGCATTATTCATGGCGTATTATGGACTTGTTGAATCGGTGCTTAGATATGGTCTAATATTTTGGGGTAATTCGACAAACACCGACATGGTGTTTAAAAGGCAGAAGCGGTGTATTCGGGCTATGTTTAAGATCAAAAATACCGACAGCTGTCATCCAATGTTTATAAAATACCATATACTGACACTTCCGTCACTATACATCTTGGAAATAGCTTTATTTGTTAGAAGCAATCCTCACTGGTTTCCTCTTTTGTCGGACAATGTCACTAGAAATAGACGTACTAAATATAAGAACTTCTTACAGCCTCACTCTGCGAAAACAGCACTCCTTCATAAAAGCGTGTTTTGTATGGCACCATTAATATATAATAAGATTCCAGAGATTATTAAAAATTTAAACCAGCCAAACTTATTCAAGAGAGAACTTAAGAAGTTACTTACTGAAAAATGTTACTATTGTGTCAAAGATTTTTTAAATGATAGTTTCTAATCTGTTTGTGTTATATTTAAATTTTGTTATGCATATTTTGTTTTTTTGTATTTTTAATTTTTTCTCTCTTTCATGATTGTGTTGTATTGCAAGTGGCAATAATTTATTTTGTACGCCAATGATGGCAAAACATGTTGCAACTCACAGATTTTCACTTTACATCCACATTTGCATTTATATGTATAATGTTACACATGCTTACAAATAAATATATCTTTATCTATCTTTATCTTTAAAGAAAAAAGGTTGGATTCAAGTTTGAAAAACTCTTTAATTCCCTGAAGAGGCCATTCAACTTTAGCTAGACATTCTTACTTTTAATTGTGTAATGACCGTAAATTTTTTCACACTTAAATCATGTTTGGAATTGCATGAAACACGTCTGACAAACATTACTTGATCGATAAAATTATTATGTTCCAATGGATATTTGCTGATAAGAAGACGTATTTAGGTAGTAATATGTACAATTTTTTTTTGTTGACAGACCGCTTTCAGTTCATGTCTTGGTCGTGGAGCCATCGCCGCTCCTGCTCTTTATGCCCCAGGATGTGCTGGTAACGGCTTGGCTGGCAATGCTTTGATCGGGAATGGATTGATTGGTAATGGGTATGCCGGTAACGGCTTTGCTGGTAACTGTGCTAACAATGGTTTCATCGGCAATGGCTTGGCTGCTCTAGAGATCATTCCCACCAGTGGCGGTGGACTGCCCGTCTCCAGTGCCTCTGCTTTCGCTCCCAATGGCCTCTCCGTAGCGTCTGAGAATGTGTATGAGGGTGTTCTGTCCGTGGCTGGTGAGCTGCCGTTCGTGAGTGCTGTGGCTTTGGAGGGAGTTTTACCAAGTGGCGGTGCTGGCACCGTCAGCTACAGCTGTGGTAACGGTGTCACTGCTATAGAGAGCATCGCTTCTTCTGCTGCTGGCTATGGCACTGCTGGTGCGTATGGCGCTGGTGGGGCCTATGGTCTTGGTGCAGGCTATGGACCTGGAGCTGCTGCCTTCGGTCCTGCCGCTCTCGGACTCGGCTATGGAGGCCGCGGCTGTGGATGTGGCGTCTACTGAAAACATAAAAATAATTACTTAATTTTTCATCCGAACTAATGATTCAATAAAATGGTTTGCAATTTATTTTGTTTGGTGAATTTACTTTTAACCAGTTTCCCTGTAATGTTAAAGTGTGAAGATTTTGTAGTATAGAGAGACCTCTTAATTTCTGTGATAAAGGAAGTTTGAAGAAAGAAAATGCATTTATTTTGCACAAACCTAAAGGCAACATATTGTGCAAAATAAATATAAAAAAGACACTAGAAAATAATGTAAAACTAAAGCCATATTTTAAAAGGGTCAATTTCCGAACACCGAAGATTAAAAAAATAAATAAAAGACTTTTAAAACTATATCTTAGGGGAATATTAATATTTTCTCGCTGGGCTTAAAAAACATCGTTGGTTTGCACTTTTAAGTAAATTAAAACCACAAAAACACAAACATTTCGCCTTATTTCACATAACGGAAAATATAATTATGTCATTGCGATTTGTGAAATATCTAAGTGTTTGTCAGTCTATCTAAGAGTTTGATTTTCCGAAAACCCTATATAACAAGTGTAATAAGATGTATTTAATTTTAAGAAACTTAATATGAATATGCCTGCCTATAAAAATAGGTTAAAGTTTTATTTGGCTGGTCATCGATATTAAAATAATCATTACTCACTGTGTGGTGGGCAGACGGAGTACGGTTGTGAGAATTTTCATTTGACGGCCAATAATTTTGTTAGTGTGGCAGCTAGCTGTAAAAAATAAGTTTTTTATTGTGAAGAGTATTATTTGCCTATTTATAAATACATGAATTGTATTTCTGAGTACTATGGATATCTTACAGGAAAAAGTTAGAAAAAACATAAGAAAATGTCACATCCTACCACACCCCAGGGGCGGTTGTGACAGGTTCAAAATGGTCATGAGTCCCTTTTATTGCACGATATATCCAGTCTTCTCGAATAAATAACGTTTAAAAAACACAAGAACAATTAATGTTTATAAGTAATAAGCTACTGTAGCATATATAGCTATTATAACAAATCTTCATACAGCAGTCTGATTGCTTATAACTAGTACTTTAATCTGTCTTAAATTAAAATCAGTCTAAAAAAGCTAACTAAAGAATTCTAATTATACAATACGGTAACAATGTCAAAATACAAACTATGCTAAAAATATGTAACAACCGTACCCAAAGGTAAGAAAATAATCACTACGGCAATATAAAATAATGTATGTACAAAGTAGGCACTGCTATTTAACCACTAATGTTTAACTAATAATGAAAAGGAACACATATTACTGTATCTGTAAAAATATAACAACAATCATTCAAATAAACCGAAGAAAAATACTTATTTTTGCTGTTCAAAAGTAATGCGGGCCTCTGCTTACGTCAACGAAGCGCGTTGGCTGACGCAATACTGTGAAACACGTTCTGACCCGCATGGCGCTCCTCTCTCCGCTAACGCCCTCCCCGGTATTCCTAATAGTTTCACTAATATTGCGATTGTCACAACCGTACCCAGTCTACCCACTCGATAGCTCGAACGACTATTATGTTTATTAGGTACTTCAGATTAAGGATATAACGATACATAATTTTCTCGATACGACACCTATAACGATTATTGTAAAAAATAACCTGCGATACCGATACCGATACTGATATCGATAGCTTAGTAGATAATAAATCAAATACTAATGAAGTATGTAGTATCTCGTGCGTTTGTATGTATTTTGTATTTTGGGCACAACTGTTTAATAGTGCGTTATAGTCCTCACTTCACTGTGTGAACGCAACAATACATCGCTCAGCCAACGCTCAGCAAACTGCAAACACAGCCGGTTGCCGTGTTGCCATGTTGCAAAGCATGCGCTGCGCGGCTCTCCCGACAGCCCCGTCTGCGATGGATCCATGGCTACAAAGGAGAGCGAGGCGGTATTGAGCGTGAACTGTGTTCGTATGATCCGTCGAACACGGAACCAAATGTTCCGTGTTCGATGTTCGTGTTCACCATGTTTTATTCGTTCGCGCGTACACGCCTTATGAGAGTTTGTACTAGGTCAGCACAGAACTGATCAGGGAAAGTAAAGACGTTGTTATTTTTTTACAAGCTAGTTTTTTTACTTCTTTGGATACCAAGTTAATAATATCTTAAAACTAGACAACGGTTAACGGTTGACACCATACATAACATTTACATAAAGGTAAATAGATCACGGAAGGTTGAAAGGCCTCCCACAAGTTGGACCTGACACCTGATGGAGACCGCAGGAATCCGCTGTATGCGAGAAGCACAGCATCGATCGAAGTGACGGTGTTTGGTGGAGGCCTATGTCCAGCAGTGGAAGAGAAATGATGATGATAATGAAAAAAATGAATGAATGAAAATGAATTTACCAATGATTGCAATGCCTGCTTTAATTTAACCTTAAGTTTAATAATGCCATTACCATCCAGCCGTCTAGAAACAGCCAAAATAGATATAATGAAACACCACCAGACATGTAAGTACCTTAAAAAACATACTTGATAATCTAGACATCTCGGAAAACTGACGATTAGTCATGCGGGTGCTACCGCAAATAAAACTAAATTTTTGCTAAAAACAGAAGGTTTAAAAGAAATAATAAAAATGCCAAATGGTTTAACTACTGTACTTAATACTAAAATAATTATTATACTGTTTGTATTCATGATCATAATTATCTTAAAATAAGTATTTGTGATTGTATCGATAAACGCATAAGGATGATTTTAGGATGTAATAAAAATTGAATTATTTGCTCATTTCATAATCGTTTATTTTTATTTTGGTGTTTGATAAATGCGTCTCAATAGTAAAATATAAATTAATCTAAAATCAGTTACAAAATTAAGTTGATTTTTTAATATTATTAGTTCACAAATATTCTAAAATGCAAAATTATTAAAGCACATGACCATAAAGTTAACATCAATACCTTGACATTTAATCCAGCACTTGTAAATCTAGACATATCGGAAAACTAAAGGTTTGGTATGTAGTGTATGTACCACAAACAAAAGTATTTCTAATAAAAATCAAGCATTAAACAAATAAATGAAGCCAATATACTAAGTATATTGTAACACGATCATATTTTATGTATTTAAATAATTGTAATTGTATCGGTAAACGGTTTAGGGTAATTTGATGAGTAATCAAAGATTGAACTATTTATTCAATTCATAATCGTTTATTTTTATTTTAGCGTCAGAAAAGGATGTTTCAGTAGTAAAGAGGAGAGCCACAGCCGCATGCGCATTGTCCGGAGATGGACACGGCACCAGCGGCTGGCAAAGCGCCGCCGAAGCACACGACACCTGTCACGGGGACCTGACCAGCAACAGCGGTGTTACCGGCGACTGGCAGCTCACCAATGACCACCACGTTGCCTTCACCGGCACCACCGTAAGCAGCTCCAGCAGTGAGTCCGTAAGCGCCTCCGATAGCGCCACCATAAGCACCAAGACCGAGGGAGCCACCACATGCAGCAGCAGGAGAGAGACCAGCACCGAGACCCAGAGTACCACCATAAGCAGAACCTCCACATCCGCATCCACCACCGCCGAGGTATAGGCCGAAAACATTCTATTCGAAAAAATATAGATACAGGAAACTTATTGGTCTACCAGAATTTCATGTAAATGACTAAATTGTGAGAAATTAGAGAAGTGCAGGGCAATCAAAATAGAATTAGGTCAATTGAAGGAGAGAGATTGTCCTCATCAATCGTTTTCGAAGAAGTACCTGTCAGCCTAGCTCATGTCGAGGTAAAGCAAGGTGGTAGCGAGGTTGACATTTCCTCAACATGGTTCATTAAATTAGTGGGTTTCCTACTACAAAAACGTCTTAATACATATCTCAAATACATACAACTTAAAATTGTGACAGTAAGATATGAAAAAAGTATTAATGAAGAGAGACTTAAAAGAATAAAGAAATCGTTAATCACTCACCTGGACCAAGCAAGCTTGGATGCAGAACAACAGAACAGCGAAGGTAGACATGTTTGATGTTTGTTTGTGTTCAACGAAAAGCTGAAGAATGAATGATGTTACTACTTCTAGACCACGTTTATATAGTGTAAAAGTTTCTTATCATAACAATGTAATATTTTTTCTATGTTCTATTGAAACAAAGCCCTTCATACTACATATTTCAAGGTTTCACTAACGAAATACATGCATTTATCTATTTCCCCATATTGCAACTACTGATAAAGGTACGAAAAGTTCTTTCAAAATCCACAAATTGCTGCAACACAACTAGATAAGGACTACGTTTCAGTATAAATATTCGACCGATTCTTTGAAAACGCATTCTGAAGTTCACTTCTACACAAACTACAATGTCAGCCAAGGTGATCCTCGTCCTCTGCGCTCAGGCGCTCTACATCCAGGTGAGAACAAAATCTTCAATAATTTATTATTTCATTTGGATGTTTCTTTATGTTCCAAATTCAAATTCAAATTCAAAAGTCATTTATTCAAACTAGGCTAAACATCAGTACTTTTCGAACGTCAAAACTACATAGGACAGTCCCCCAAAACGCCCATTCCCATTGCCTGGATCCTTTTAGAGTATCACAAACACTGAGCATTAGATCATTTTAATATTGTAGATTAAGTAAGGCATATTCTTATGCTTATTAATACCTTTTGCTTCGCGTCAGAAGTAAATGGATCTACCCTTTATAGCAGAACTTTGTATGTCATAATATTATTTTGCATAACGGCGGATAGCATAAACTTCATTTCGCAGAAAATCGTTTGGCATACACTCATTTATCATATATTCAAAACTCATAATTTTGTAATTCATAATCATCTTTAGGCATAAATTTCTTATCCATAATAATTAAAAAGAAGAACCATCATATCGCAGAAACGTCTCACAAACATGCAAACAAGCAAACACCATGCATGCAAGCGAGCATGCAACATGCAGCAGCTCCGGCAGTCCCACGCGAGCTTATCGTCGTAGATGGTTTTAAGACCGCGCCGCCTCGCCCCTCCGCGAGTTCGCGGGCTTAAATTACACTCTAGGAGTAGGGCAGACCATGGCCGTTTACGGGGCACCGGTGTGGGCGCGTTCATTAAGTCTGCGACCGGCCCAGCGCTTGAACGCGTCCCAAAGGGTCATGGCCATTAGGCTGGTCCGAGGATACCGCACGGTCTCCCGTGAGGCGGCGAGCCTTCTTGCCGGACTACCGCCATGGGATCTGGAGGCAAAAGTCCTCGCGCACATCTGGGAGTGTCGCGAGGAGGCGAAACGCCGGGGCGTAACTCCGCTGCCGCGAGAAATCACGGCACAGCGGACAGAGCTCCGGCGGGATCTCATGGCAGCATGGAGAGTACGATTGTCGCAACCCAGCGCTGGGCACGCCACAATTGTGGCAATAAGTCCCCTCTTTGAGAAGTGGCTAGAGAGGTGCCACGGTGTCCTCACCTTTCGCCTGACGCAGGTCCTCACCGGATACGGGAGGTTCCTGTTCCGCATAAGGCGGGAGGAAACGCCCGGGTGTCACCACTGTGTGGATCGCCCGGAGGACACGGTGGAGCATACGGTGGAGGTCTGCCCTGCTTGGGCGGAGCACCGTTGTGTCCTCACAGAGGCGATCGGTGGCGGCGATCTCTCGCGTCCAGCCCTGGTTCAGGCCGTGGTCCGGAGCGAGAGTGCATGGGAGGCCCTCACTTCCTTCTGCGAAGCAGTGATGCTCGCGAAGGAGGAGGCTGAGCACGCGAAGGAGAGGCAAGATTCGCGCCCTCACGCCCCTAGTCGCCGCAGGAGACACCCCAGGCGTCGGAAGTCGCGAGCCGACTTCCGGCCACCATAGGCGCGGGCTTGCGGACGGTGAGCAATGGGTAGCTCGCCGTCCGATTAAGACCAGGCCCGGGTAGATGGCGCGTTGTATTCCACGCGCGCCTCAAAGAGATGTCAGCACCAACTGACGGGGTCCGTAAGGGCCAATGCCTGCCAGGGTTGCGAGTTTGTCCGAAAGGAATATAGCGGCCCCGGCACACAGGCAACGGAAGGAACACGGGTGGGTTTTAGTCAGTAAAAGTCTGATACGCCCTCCCGCTCCACCCGGACCGGGAGAAGTTATTATATGATTTCCCACACTCCAAAAAAAAAATAAGAAGGGGTAGGGCAGACAAGACTACGTGGAGTCGGTTTTGCAGCGATTCGTTTCTGTCACTACCTTTTGTAGCACAACTTATTGCCTTATTTTAAGACAGTATTTAAATTTTAATTTAAGGTTAAAAATGCTTTTTTATAGAAATGGCAATATGCCTAATAACATTATTTCAAATAAAATTCTGCATCTTAAAAGTATGCCTTTGTAAATTCGGACATATTATATAAACATTCGGCCTTACAATAATTATATTAAATAATGTTTATGCCTTTAAAATATTCATATAAAGAAATTATGCTAAGGGTTAAATGCCAAATAAATTTCGGAACATCAAAATTCTGCCAGATAGAAGGAACCCCAAGTAAATATTACCAATACAAAGAAAAAACGTTGAATTCAGATTTAAAACTCTGGTCTTCAATTACTCACAGAGGCCATTCAACTTTAGCTAGACATTAGAATAGAATAGAATATTCTTTATTATGTACACTATAAAAAATACAGATATAAATGTAGAAATTTTACATAGGGTGACACAATGGGCGGTCTTATCGCTAAAAGCGATCTTAATTCACACATTCACACATTCACAACGACATTCGACATTCTTAATTCAAATTGTGTAATGACCATTTAGTTCTTCACACTAAAATCATGTTTGGATAACACACGTGGGACACAATACGTTACTTGATCGATAAAATTATAATGTTTCAATGCATATTTGCTGATAAAGAGGTATTTACTAATATATGTACAATATTTTTTTGTTAACAGACTGCTTTCAGTTCATGTCTTGGTCTTGGAGCCATCGCCGCTCCTGCCCTTTATGCCCCAGGATGTGCTGGTAACGGCTTGGCTGGCAATGCTTTCATCGGGAATGGATTGATTGGGAATGGCTATGCTGGTAACTGTGCCAACAATGGTTTGATTGGTGATGGTATTATTGGCAATGGTTTGTTCGGTAATGGCTTGGCTGCTCTAGAGATCATTCCCACAAGTGGCGGTGGACTGCCCGTCTCCAGCTACTCTGCTATCGCTCCCAGGGGCCTCTCCGTTACGTCCGAGAATGTGTTTGAGGGTCTTCTGTCCGTGGCTGGTGAACTGCCGTTCGTGAGTGCTGTGGCTTTGGAGGGTGTGTTGCCAAGTGGTGGTGCTGGCGGCGTCAGCTACAGTTGCGGTAACGGTGTTACTGCTATTGAGAGCATCGCTCCTTCTGCTGGTGCCTATGGTCCTGCGGGAGCCTATGGGCTCGGTGCTGGCTATGGACCTGGCGCTGCTGCCTTCGCTCCTGCCGCTCTCGGACTTGGCTATGGAAGCCGCGGCTGTGGATGTGGTATCTACTAAAAACTTTAAAAAGAGTTACTTAACTTTTCTTCCGAGCCAATGATTCAATAAAATGATTTGCAATTTATTTTGTTTAATGAATTTACTCATACCTAATTTACCTGCAACATATATTTTTTATTTTTTTTATTTATTTAAGTCGAACACACGTGATTCATATTGTTGTTTGTAATACTTATAAAACTATGTTAGTAACATTTCTAATTAAATGTTAAAGTGTGAAGTTTTATTTGTAAAGAGATCAGAGATATTTTTAATTAGTTTTTTGAATTTTACTGAAGTTGTTGTGAAGTGTATACTTTACTTAATTTTAATACTATCTTTCTAATAGTATCATGTTAGATTCAAATATGGCTTTGAATGATCCAATCTTAACTAATATTATAAAGATAAAAGATTAGATTTTTTTGTATGATGGATGTTTTTTTTGTTTGTAATGAATTAACTCAAAAACTACTGGACCGATTAAAAAAATATTTATCCAATAGAATTTTATATTGTCACTGAGTAACATAGGCTATAATAACTTATAAAGAACTACTAAAAAACCTACTTGGGTATCAACCCAAGTAGGTTTTTTAGTAGTCTTAATGGTAACCATTTTGCTGGGAAAACATAATTCGTAGAATAATTGGATCGTTTCAATAAAACAGTTGTAGGCTGCATTAGGATCGTCCATCTCGTACACATCTGAGAAGGATAGACTACTTAAACAAGTCTTGAATTTTTCTATATTTACCTGACTGTAGTCTCGTGTACTTTTGCGATAATACTTAAGAACATCCTTTTTTTTAACGGGGCACTTTAGCAGTTGTGCTGTGTGATCGGATAGCGTGAACTCTAATACTTCTGATGTACAACGACGCTTGTTAAAATTATGAGCAAAATTATCTATGCATCTCAGGGTCGCAGCCCGAGTAGGTTGTCTCAAAACAAGTTGTAAATTAAAATTTAAAAGAATACACTCGAATTCGGCTGACAGTTTACTTCTCTTCAAAATGTC
The DNA here is from genome assembly GCA_947364205.1 of Agrochola lota. NCBI lineage: Eukaryota > Metazoa > Arthropoda > Insecta > Lepidoptera > Noctuidae > Agrochola > Agrochola lota. The sequence continues at coordinate 9,903,459 of OX376245.1, read as the reverse complement.
AATGTTATAACCACCAGCTAAAACTATATTCTTACATCGTTGTTTGGATAAATATTTTAAAAGAGTTTCCAGTTTATCAAAAAACTCATTGATATTATTTGAGTTAGGTACTCTATAAATACACACAATTATAATGTTATAGTTCGTCAATTCAACTGCACAACACTGGAATATACTTTGCGAGGACATGTTTGCTACATTGGTCAATCCTTTCCATTGAATACCATGCTTAACAAGCATAAATGCACCGCCTCGCCTACTTGTCTGTCTACTATACAAGCAGCTAAACTATAATTAGGTAGGTGTAGGACATTCTCACAGCCTGCCATCATAAAATGCTCTGAAATGCATATTACATCTACATCAACATCTCGTTCTACAAGTTCACATAGACAGACTGAGAGAGCGTCAGATTTATTAACGAGACCGGCAATGTTCTGATGTAATACATGAATACTCGTATTTAGTCAAGAAAGGTGTATTTATTTGTCAAATTATTATCAATGGTTATGTCAATTGTATCACATAAACTATTATTATATTATATGTCAATTATTAAACTATCTATGTCCTTAAATATTATATACATTCCATGGTTACTTACCAAGCCAGTTCGTTTATTATAAATTTTGTAGTCAAATTTAAATTACTGTCTAACAAAATTCAAATTCAAAATTCAAAAGTCTTTTATTCAAACTAGGCTGAGAATCAGCACTTTTCGAACGTCAAAATTACATAAGACAGTCCCCCAAAACGCCCACCCTTCACCACTTCCTAGTGCATTAGCTGGGAAGAAGAAGTGGCGCAACAAACTCCCCAGCAGCACAGCTGTCTGTTCAGTTAGAAAAACAAAAAAAAAAAGATTCTTTATAATAGTATTCATAATAATTTACAGTACGCAACACAAAACATTATTTAAATTATTAGCCATATGTTAGCTAGCACACGCCAATATACCACACAAAATCATCGAGAACTATACTCAGGCAGAAATAAAAACTAAACGTAAACAGAACTTAATATCTAAATAAAAGTCTCCAGGCATAAAGGGCGTGCCCGCTTACATATAGTTGTAACTGGAAGTTATAAATGATAAACTAGGACCATCGAGATAAAATAAATAAAACAAACAGTTAATTACTAATAACAATAACTAATATGATCAATTGTCTAGGTCACTAGCTAACCACATATTGCAATACAACTCATTAAAAAAAACATTGTAATGAGTAGATTATGTCAACAATAAATTGAAATAAAATTAAAAATAGCTTGACTTATAAAGTCAAATAAAAAAATAAAATAAATACAATTATATAAACTCATATAACTTGTCAGTAGGTAATCTGGAGAAAGAACATAAACATTGTCTTGAGTTAATCACAGCGACCAACTATTCTTATCATTTAAGTAGTCGTTTATAGAATAGTATGCCTTTGAACAAAGCTTGGATTTTACTTTCGTTTTAAACGCATTAAAAGGCAAATCTAGCAAAGAAGAGGGTAGCTTGTTATAAAAGGTTATACCAAGCCCAACAAATGAGTTATGAACCTTATGAAGCCGGTAAAAGGGAGCTCGTAGTTTGTCCTTATTTCTAGTGTTAACATTGTGAAAATCACTGTTTTTAGTGTATAAGTGTATATTTTGCCTCATATATGTTGGCGAAGATGAATTGAGACGCCACTGTGAGGATACCAATATCTTTGAAAAAATCTATCAGAGAAACTCTGGCACCTAGCTGGTAAATAGATATTAATGTTCATAAATATCAGTACATCTAGATACAAGACGTTGTTGAAAGTTTATATTCCACTGTTATATAAATTCGCATAGTATCCATTTTTATACGTCGGTAAACAGATGTGCCCTTGTTCAGAGTAACGTCAAATACATTTGCTATTTGTGAAATAATAAGGCAGGTAAATCCGTTGGGAGTTTCCTCATGACTTCATGACATAGGAGTGTGATTTTTCGAAATCCCGTAGTACAAGTTAAGTTTTTAGTGCTACGTCTGTATTTAGGTTTACAATATATAACATGATGATGCGTGACAATAAGCCCACAAATGCATGTCGGCGTTGAAAAGAATGTTTGTCATTAGTTCGACACGGGTTTCCTCTATCTGGCAGAATCTTGATGCTCCGAAGTTTATTTGGCATAACATACTTGGCAGAATCCATAATCCATTGCCATTTCTATAAAATGGTATTTTAAACCTTAAATTAAAATTTAAATATTGTCTTACAAAGTGAATATGTTGTGCTACAAAAGTTAGTGACAGAAACGAATCGCTGTAAAAACTCCACGTAATCTTGCCTGCCCTACACCTAGAGAGTAATTTAAGCCCGCGTAGGCCCGGAGGGGCGAGGCAGCCCGTGAGCTGAGGAGCAGGTGGTTTTAAAGCTCGCTGACGCGGCTGAAGCAAGCCGAAGCTGCGGTGGTAAGCGTTAAAACCATCTCCTCAGCTCTCGGGCCGCCTAGCCCCTCCGCGCCCACGCAGGCTTAAATTACACTCTAGGGGTAAGGTGCCGTGTGGGTAAGTATTGTGCACTGTAATTTATGTACTGTTACTGCCCAACTAAGTATCAGCGGTAACATGCATCGCTCCACGTCACCGTAACTACGTTTAGCTTGAAACGTAACCATGATTGGAGGTCTTGGCACATAACCATCTGCATCTTGTGATTTCTCACCGGTTTTTTTTTTATATTTTTTTTAATTAAATATACTTCTTATGTTGACAAGGTAACGGTCTCATTTATACCCCAACGTAAACCCATTCCGTCACAAGCTATCTCGTAATACTAAAGATTTGTTATGTACCATAATCTAAAGTATTTATAATATAACCGGCCAAGTGCGTGTCGGACCACGCACAATGAAGGGTTCCGTAGTTGGGATGAATTTATCCCAAGAACAAACTTAAAATTGTAGTTGAAAAACGTGTTCTCCCATACGGAATGTATGGGAGATCATCTTTTTCAAACTGCAAATTTAAGTTGGTCGATTATTTCTCGTTAACCTGTACAGCCTACTTAGCTCTCATAGTTTTCCTTTTAATTTCGTTATACATACTACTGCTGTGAATTTTTTCACAAGTCCAATCACAACCATTTAGCTAGTAGGGGGGGGGGGGGGGGGACACTTGACTCTAACAAAAAAATTCAGTTAAAATCTTAATATTTCGCAAACGAATCCCTGAATCCAAAAATAGTTGTGAAAAACTCACAATATTTTTGAGACCTTTCTAACGATACCCCACAACATGGGGTAGATGAGGAAAAAAAAAACATCCCCACTTTACGTGAAGGGGAGGTACCCTAAAAAAAAAAATTTGTCTTGATTTTATTTTACCACTTTGTCGGCATGATTAATAAGTATACATATACGAAATAACAGCTTTCTAATACTAACCATCTCTGAGCTAAGCCGTAGACAGACAGACGGACAGACAGACGGACGTGGCGAAACTATAAGGGTTCCTTGTTTACTACGGAACCCATTAGGGTTCCGTAGTAAGTAGATTTATTTGCTTAAGGCTTCATTTTTATTAAAAAATGAAGCCTTAAACAAATAAATTAAGCCAAATTTGTAAAGTAGGTATATGATCATATTTTATGTATTTAAATAATAGTCTTTAAACAATAGTAGTATCGGTAAACGGGTGAGTGTAATTTGAGGAGTAATCAAAGATTAAATTATTTGTTAATAATCGTTTATTTTTAATTTAGCGTCAGAAAAGGATGTTTCAATAGTAAAGAGGAGAGCCACAGCCGCATGCGCATTGTCCGGAGATGGACACGGCACCAGCAGCCGGCAAAGCACCGCCGAAGCTGACGATACCTGTGACAGGGACCTGACCAGCAACAGCGGTGTTACCGGCGACTGGCAGCTCACCAATAACCGCCACGTTGCCTTCACCGGCACCGCCGTAAGCAGCAGCAGGAGCAAGTGCGCTACCGTAAGCAGATCCGATGGCGCCACCGTAAGCACCAAGACCGAGGGAACCACCACATGCAGCAGCAGGAGAGAGACCAGCGCCGAGACCCAGAGTACCACCATAAGCGGAACCTCCACATCCGCATCCGCCACCGCCGAGGTATAGGCCGAAAACATTCTGTTCGAAAACATATAGGTACATTAGATACTGGAAACTTATTGGTTTCTTAAGAAATCCCTAGAACACCATTCTGAGGATGTAAGTAGTATACCAGAATTTCATGTAAATGACTAAATTGTGAGAAATTGGAGAAGTGGCAGTCAAAATAAAATGATGTCAATTGAAGGAGAGAACCTGTCCTCACCAATCATTTTCAAAGAAGTACCTGTCAGCCCAGCTCATGTCGTGGTAAAGCACGGTGGTAGCGAGGCTGACATTTCCTCAACATGGTTGACTAAACTAGTGGTTCTCCTACTGCAATATAGGAGAACCACTCCAAATATTTCAAATACATACAAAATTAAAATTGTGACAGTAAGGTAAGAAAAAAGTATTAGTGAAGAAACTCTCCTGTAATAACTCACCTGGACCAAGCAAGCTTGGATGCAGAGCAATAGAACAGCGAAGGTAGACATGTTTGATGTTTTTTGTGTTCAACGAGAAGCTGAAGACTGAATGATGTTCCTAGTTCTAGACCACGTTTATATAAAAGCTTCTTATCATAACAACGTGATGTTTTTTCTATGTTCTTTTGAAACAAAGCCCTTCACACTATGTATTTCAAGGTTACATCACTTACGAAAAACATGCATTTTTTTATTTCCCCATAATGCAACTACTGATAAAGGTACGAAAAGTTCTTTCAAAATCCACTAATTGCTGCAACACAACTAGATAAGGACTACGTTTCAGTATAAACAGTCGACCGATTCTTGAAAAACTCATTCTGAAGTTCACTTCAACACAAACTACAATGTCAGCCAAGGTGATCCTCGTCCTCTGCGCTCAGGCGCTCTTCATCCAGGTGAGAAAAAAGTCTTCAATATTTTATTCTTTCACGAGGATTTTTCTTTATGTTCCCATTTCTTGGATCCTTTTAGAGTATCACGATTCACTGTGTACACTAAGCATTTGATCAGTTTAATATTGTGGATTAAGTAACACATATTATAATGCTTATTGAACCCTTTTGTTTCGAGTCACAAGTAAATATTACCAATACAAAGAAAAAACATTGGATTCAGATTTAAAACACTGGTCTTCAATTCCCCATGAGGCCATTCAACTTTAGTTAGACATTCTTACTTCTGAATACCGTTGCAGTTTTCATACAAATATTATCTTTGGAATTGCATAAGAAACGTCTGGCACCCATTACCTTACTTAATCGATAAAAGTAATAAGTATGTAATAATAATAATAATAGTAATATCTAATGCATATTTTCTAGTAAAGAGATATTTACTAATATGTACAATATTTTTTTGTTAACAGACTGCTTTCAGTTCATGTCTTGGTCGTGGAGCCATCGGCGCTCCTAATCTTTATGCCCCAGGATGTGCTGGTAACGGCTTGGCTGGCAATGCGTTGATCGGGAATGGATTTATTGGGAATGGCTATGCTGGTAACTGTGCCAACAATGGTTTGATTGTTGATGGTTTTATTGGTAATGGTTTAGTTGGCAATGGTTTGGCTGGTATAGAGATCATTCCCACCAGTGGCGGTGGACTGCCTGTCTCTAGCGCCTCCGCTTTCGCTCCCAGTGGCCTCTCCGTAGCGTCTGAGAATGTGTATGAGGGTGTTCTGTCCGTGGCTGGTGAGCTGCCGTTCGTGAGTGCTGTGGCTTTGGAGGGAGTGTTACCAAGTGGCGGTGCTGGCACCGTCAGCTACAGCTGCGGTAATGGTGTTACTGCTATTGAGAGCATCGCTCCTTCTGCTGCTGGCTATGGCGCTGCTGGTGCCTATGGACTCGGCGCTGGCTATGGCGCTGCTGGTGCGTATGGCGCTGGTGGTGCCTATGGACTCGGCGCTGGCTATGGACCTGGAGCTGCTCTCGGACTCGGCTATGGAAGCCCCGGATGTGGATGTGGTGTCTACTAAAAACTTAAAAATAATGACTAAAGTTTTCGTCCGAACTAATGTATCAATAAAATGAATTGCACTTTATTTTGTTTACTGAATTTACTTTTACCCAGTTTCCCTAAAATGTTAAAGTGTGAAGTTTGAAGAAAGAAATTGCATTTATTTAGCACAGATTAAAAGTAAAAAATTAGTGCAAAATAAAAATAAATAGATACTAGAAAATAGTTTTAAAACTTTATTACGATAAGTCCATCATGTACCTCATCCGTCCCTTTCCATCAGGGGAGAACGGGTCAAGAGCAGACACCGTCTGTAATAAAATCAAATAAAAAAACTATAACCATATTTTCAAATGATGAATTTCTGAGGTTAGAATAGAATAGAATAGCATTTATTTGCAAATATGGGTTATACATAAGTAGGTAGTAGTAGGTTTTCATCAGAGTTCTGCCATATTTCACCATTCGGCATGCAAACATTTTCATTACCTATATAAAATTGTTAAAATTTAAACTCTTGTTGGAACATTAAATTAGTTATGTCATTCTCATTAAATAAAATTATTAAAATTCAAATATTCATAAAAAAAAAATTAAAAAAAATTGTCAGTTACAGTAGATATATACAAGAAATACAAATCGTGGTCCGAAGATAAATAAACAAACAAACATCAAAATTCCTGGTCATAGACAACACACCATAAATATTCCATACGCAAAACAATAATTAATTAATTAAAAATTCGAGGTGGTCTGATAAAAATTGTCCGTTAAAAACTCAGTTACACTGTAATATGCTTTATCTACTAATAATTTACGAAGTGTACTTTTGAATTGCAACGTTTTCAAGTCTTTCCATGCACTTGGCAATTTATTATAAACAACTGGGGCCATGCAATAAATACTTTTGCGCATCATAGTGGTTTGACATGGTACATTATTTAATTTTGAATTGTCACGTCTGTTTCTTGGGTATACATCGGCCAAACGTTCAAAACGATTTGGATTGTTCTTCACAAACATAGCCACTTCAAGAATATAGATACACGGAAGGGTCAATATGTTGTACTGCTTGAAATATGGCTTGCAACTGTCGGTGGTTTTTAGTTTAAACATTGACCGGAGACATCTTTTTTGAGCCTTAAATGCTGTCTCTTTGTCGGTGGAGTTCGCCCAGAAAATGACGGTTGAAGGACTTAAAACAATAAATTCTTGACATTTAAAACTCCATCTATGACTACACGACACTTTTAAATTCCTTGAATCACAGGAAGTGTTGTCGTAATATTTCAGAATAACCTTTCTATTTGTGAATATTAGCATTGTTTAATTATAAAATAATTAACTGATAAGCATTTTAGCATTATTTATAAGTTTTATTGAACTAACTAAGTAATAAGATTTTGTATTGGAATACGCGGTATTTCCGCTGACTTTCAAAAAGGGGGCGCACACACAATGGCGTGTGTGGGTCCTTGAGATGAAAAGAAAAGTTGTGTTAGAAAGAACAGAAATTGTAATTGTTGAATAAGTAGCCTCTGTAACATAATCTTTTGATTTAAAAGAGTGTCCATGGAGTTTCTTGCCCGTTCTTCGCCATGGATACTTACTTCGTTTTGGAATGGGCGACTAGCTTCACCAACTAACTCAAACTGAATGACTCCTTGATAAGTGATTAGTGATAACTCAAAAGTGCCTGTAAATGTTATAATTGAAATAAATGCTTTGAGTTTGAGTTAGTTGTGTGGGGTACATATTTGAACGTCGAAAATTAAAATACCTACCTACATTTTTAATCAGTCGATATTTTAAACACTCGGCATTTTAATCTTAAACATTTTAAGCTTAGGTACAGTGGAGCGTCGATTATCCGAATGTCGCTCAACCGAACGACCGCTTATCCGAACAGTAGTAACGCGTGGGTCGATACCCCCCGCGCGTGGCTCGATCGCGCCTCCCGCGCTGTAGTTTTCGTGCACTTCTCGCGACTCGTTCACTTGTTACGCGACGTCCTGACGTTCTTCTACAGAAATAGGTTCCTGAAAATTTGTTGTAGTAAATTGCAGAACAGGTTTAATGGCTTGTACAATATAGTCAAACGTAGTAGGTAACATTCGACAATATTCCTTGAACAACAGGGGTTGAGTACGTAAATCCTGGTACAAATTATGAAATTCCCCATGAGTATGCCTTTCTAAGTACACAGTATTAGTTCCACTTCTCTGCTTTATACACTTCTTCAATATCTCATATTTAAGATATGAATTTTCCAACAACATTAGCTTCCGTCCGTCCATGACAAATGTTTAATGCTAACTGAACTGAACGGCGGCGGAGGGCGCGGAGGGGACGGTTCGCGCGCAGACAGGACAGAGTAGCCGCGTCGCTCCGCACCGCATTAAATTCGCATCGGATCGTTTCGCAATCGCGTTCGCGTTGAGTCGTCCACGTAGGACACAGCGTTATTGTACTCGTATCTCACTTCCAAGTAACCGGTAGTCGATACAATAAATTTTGCCGCGTGAAAGTAAACTCTCTATTTAAAATTCCGAAACGTAAACGTGTTGTCCTTTCTATGAAAGATAAATACGAGATTAATAAAATATGTCATAGTTGAATTAATATACATATAGGTAGTTCGATTATCCGAAAATACCGGTTTTCCGAACACCCACCTACCTATATCTACCATCAACTAAGAATTACACCGGAGACTGATCAGCAATGATCGGAGTAGGTAGATTGAACTGGGGTCATTGATCCGAAACGTATATATTACTATGGACATTCCTCCGGAATTGGTGGATTATTAAAAAAAAACCGGAACTTATGTAGGAATTGTATTCTGCCAGAGTGGAAGGAGTCATTTGATGATTTGCCATCCTCAAAAAAAAGGTAGGAATTGTAATAAAATGAGCAATTTTATTCTTTATTATTCTTCCTATTTTTTTTTTTTTCACGATTTGACAAAACCCAACGACTACCACTAATAATAATACCACTAGTAATAATATCACTACCAACATTAACAATATTTAATTGAATCCGGAAATACCGGAATTACTTTCCGGAAAAATGGCTTATCCATGTTATTCTTTCTGTGTGCATTTATGATACAAGTACTAAAAATCAATCTACCTACTCCGATCACTGCTGATCAGACACGGCACAGGGTAGATACCCCGTCAATTTGTATATAAACATCTGTATTGATAACCTCCTCCTTTTGGAAGTCGGATAAAAAACATCGAAATTGTTATGTTTCATGAGAGTTAAAATGCGGATAATAAATAGAATAAAATAATTACTTATCTAAATCTAAAAAAAAATATTTACGTAAAATGTGTATTTAATAGAAGTAAATTTAATAAAAAGCCAGTGCGTCAACTTATTGTATGTTTGTGTAAGAAATGCTTAAGCAAACATGCACTAACACTACGGCGACCGCTCGACTCAGCGCGCTTTTATTTTGACCAAGAAGAAGAACTGGACTGTGTGAAAGATGACATGGACTAAAATGTAGTGAATATCGAAATGACGACTTATAGAGAAGTATGGAAGAAAAATCATGTTCAGCCGACCACAAATAAATTGGAATAAGGGCAGGAGGGTGATGAGAATCATAATGATTGGATGTCGCTTAGTCTTAGTGATAACGGTCACTAGACAACTATCTCATTCTCAATTAGCTACAAGGCAGCTGATGTGCAGAGCAGCTCAAAGTGACCGTTTGCAGTTGGTGCGCACTTGGTAAAAAATCACCTGACGCTTCATTTTCCGTCTATTATTACCCTGATAGGGTTGACCTGTACGAGAGACTTCTTTCAGGTCTTGTGATTAAGTAATAACAGCCGCATTGGTCGATCGAACTACGCTGGCCGCGGTTGGTCCGTGAATGTGTGACCATTTTGACATACTAAGATCCCTCCGTGCCTCGGAAAGCACGTAAAATCGTTGGTCTCGACTGTCATTTGTAAATCTTTGACAATTGTTACGAGTCGTCAGAAGCCTGAAAGTCTGACAACCAGCAGTCTACCAAGGGGTTTCGTGTTACCGAGTAACTGAGTTGTGGAGGATAGACAGGCAGTCGCTCCGTGTAAAATATTGGTATTCAGCTGCATCCGGTTAGACTGGAAGCCGACCCCAACATAGTTGACAAAAGGTTAGACAAATAGAAAGAAAGAAAAATAATTTTATTCGTCACAGAAACAAAACAATAACAATACGTATACAATAACGAGTACAAAACAGAAATAGTAGGCAGCTGCTGGCACGTCATGACTGTGACAAGAAGGCTTCCACTCAGCATGATGCTGTGCTATGGAGACCCACAGCACAGCGCTGATTTTCAGTGGTCACCCGAAAAATAAACGTACGGAAACCAAGTCAGGTTTAAAATTCAGAATGATACATAAATATAAAGTAAAACAAATAGTACTTATAATATTATATAATGCAACAACCAACAGTATGAATAAAATTACTAAATAACATATACAAATTATCCGCAGGCATCACCACTGTACCCACCTAAAACACCACTATCAATACAGTGTTTTGTCTCGCTCCCACCATCACCTTCGCGCTCACAGTAATAAAGTACAGTTTGCATTGCAATTTGCATTTCCCGATCGCGTCTATGAGCGTGATGACGTACTGTGAGTCATAGCTGGGTGCGCGGCTAGGCTCGTGCGACGTGGCGGCGCGGCGGTGGCGGAGCGCGGTCCAACAGCGGCGGCGCACGAGTCCGTTAAAATACTTGGCGTGTCATGCGTGACTATGTACCCACAGTGAGTTACTACCGCCAAACGACATACAAACAGTAGGTAACTGGCTTGCGCTTGCGTCTTATGCTCTTTTAGGCTCGCGGATGAAGTCGCGGACAGAAGCTAGTGTTTCATTAGTCTAATGAGTATAAAACGAAATGAACATCAACAAAAAGTAATTATATATCCAGATTATTATATAACGCGTAATTTATAAGGCTAAATTAATAAAACCAATTGGTTGGCAAAGAGGTAAGTACCAAGCTTACCTCTTTGCCAAGAAATTGGTTTTATTAATTGTCCTATGTTATGAGCATAGCTACTTTTTCAAGTATTAAATTTAAAATTGTACCAATATCGCATGCTTTTATTTTACCAAGGTCCTAACATTGAACCCTGGGGTATGCTAAACTCAAAGTAAGATTATATTTAAATCACAGTTAAGAAATTAACCTATGTAAACGCCTTTACAATAATTTTTATTAAGTGCAATTAAAAACAATATTCTACTACTAACACATTGCTAGAATAAATATAACAGGCGCCTGCTTTTATAATGATTAAATCCTGCCCTTCCTTTCCGTAAATAAGATTTATTTTTTGAAGGTGCAAAAAAGTTTACAGTTTTGATATGTCACGGCCACTGCTAGAATTTAGAATAGAGGGGAAAATGTGTAAAAAAAATAATGTTATTGATAAAACTTCAATACTTATTCATAAAAATCAACAAATTATTACGCATAGGAGTTGCCGCAACTGCAGGTGCATTTTCCAGAGATAGTCACTACACCAGCAGCCGGCACGTTGCCGCCGAAGCTCACAGCGCCCATGATAGGGACCTGACCGGCGACAGCGGTAGTACCGGCGACTGGCAGCTCACCAGCGACCGCCACGTTGCCTTCACCAGCACCGCCGTACGAGCCAAGTCCGACAGCACAACCGCCATTTGGGTATGCGCCAGCAAAACCGGCAGCGGGGTATGCATCAGCCAAACCGACAGCGGGGTATGCGCCAGCGAAACTGGCAGCGGGGTATGCACCAGCGAAACTGGCAGCGGGGTATGCACCAGCGAAACTGGCAGCGGGGTATGCGCCAGCGAAACCGGTGGCGGGGTAAGCACCACCCAAGCTAGCGGCAGAGTAGGCGAGACCAGCTAGTCCAATGCCGTAGCCGAAGGGTGCGGCGGCAGCAACATTACCAAACGCATCAATATCTCCGTAGATATTACCGGGAGCAAAAGCCGTAGCAGGAGCGAAGCCATTGCCAAAACCAGAAGCGACAGCAGCTCCATCTAGGCTCACTATTCTAGTAGCACCATTTCCGCATGCGTGGTTGACGGCTCCAGAACCAGCAGTGGGTAACACACCTTCCAAGCCCACAGTACCCATGAACGGCAGCTCACAACCTACAGCCAGAATTCCCTCATACATATTCTCAGACGCTACCATTAGACTGTTTGGGGCAATAGCAGAAGCGCTGGTGACCGGAAGGCCACCTCCAGTTGTTGGAGTGACTTCTACGGCTGGAGTGTAGATGTTGTCGTATGCTAGGCTGTTGCCTGTCAGTCCGTTGCAAGCCAAGCCGTTTCCTGACAAGCCAGACACCAGACCATTATATCCGAAAAGAGAGTTCAAGGCAGAACCAGCTAATCCATAAGAACCAAGGCCGGGGGCAGCAGCATATGCTGAACGGCCGCAGACTTGACTGAGCGCTGACTGCAAACATACAACTTATACACATAAATATCTGTTCTGTTTCACAAACAAAGAATATAGGAAGATGATGAAACTATATAAGCTTCCTTGATAACAAAAAATGGATTCGTGTCGGCACATTTTGATTGTGTAACTCCATGGAGTAGTTCATTTTTAATTATTAAGCAAAAGGCATTACTTTGTCGACGAAGAGTTTTACTAACAATTTTACCTAAGGAGAATCGAAGATTCAGAAGTGTATTACAGAATTAGGACAAAAAGTTAAAATAAATACATACCTGGATTACAAGCGCTTGCGCACAAAGGACGAAGATGGCGGCCTTGACAGACATTATGGATTTTGGAACACCTTGTTTGGGTAACCGTTAATGAAAACAAACTTGAACTGACGTTTTCTAAGACCGCCGAGGATTTTTATATAAAAACTCCTGACATATTATAACATAATTATATCATTATTATAATTTTTGAAATTATCAAACATTATCTGCCTAATTACAAAATGTACGCCTAGGAACGCATAGAGAACATGCGTGGATTTCAAAACCATTTTAATAGTATGACTAATAGGCCTTCGTTTTTCGAAGAATTAAAGAACGCAATGCAACGATAAGGTCCTATAAGTTTATGAAAGAAAAAACAATATTTTTTACACACAACATATAACATTACGCATACAATCCCCGAAGGGTTAGGCAGACGTGTACCTATAGTACACCCACATTTCGCCAGTTATGTTTAAGTCCCACATCCCATAGTCCTAGGGGGTGAGCCTATTCCACGCGCGCCTCAAAGAGATGTCAGCACCAACTGGCGGGGTCCGTAAGGATCAATGCCTGCTGGGGTTGCGGGTTTGTCCGAAAAGCATATCGCGGCTACGCGGGCAAAGGGAGAAGTTATTTGATAATTTCCCACCCTCAAAAAAAAAAAAAAAAAGAAAGACCCTCGTAACATAAATGACTCTTATGTGTACTGTTTTTAACGTAAGTCATGAAAAACCAAGACATCGACTTATCTGTTACTACCTTTGCGTACATAAAAATTGGTCACCTAATAATATAAAAAAAAGAAAAAAATAAAGGGGCTGAGCTTACCTGACACAAATAAAAAGATTTATAAATCTAATAAGATTTCATAATTATTGCATAATAAACTGACATTACCTTAACTCATACACTGACTTATTATTGGAAAATCGTCTACTTTTACAATGTTTGTAAATATGTGAGCACCATTGTATCTATCACAAAATTAATTTATCTGTCATTGCTTCATTTTTAATCTTTTTTGCCTATTGTGGAATAGTAATTTTATTCTTGTTGCATCGTCTTCACATATATTTACATAATTAATGTATTAAAAATAATGTAAAACATTTTAAAAGAGTAACGGTGGAGATTCTTGCCCATTCTTCTCCACCCGAAACTACCTTTTGGAAGGGGCGACTAGAATCAATTAATTAGGGTTCCGTATCTCAAAAGGAAAAAACGGAACCTGAAGTCTGTCTGTCCATCTGTCACAGCCAATTTGCTCTGATTCCAATGGACTGGAATATATGGGGGTACATGTTATTCAACTAGAATGTTAAGTTTTTTAACAATTTGTAATCGATAAATTCATCCCAACTACGGAACCCATCATTGTGCGTGGTCCGACACGCACTTGGCCGGTTTTTTTTAATGTAAATTTTGACGTTCAAAAGTGCCTTATTTGGAATAAACTATTTGACTTTGGCAACGAGAATAGAGTTAGAGAAATAAAAACATCCAAAGGTTCTATTCGATCCAGGTGTTAGGCGTGCAGTCATCGCCATGGGATTTGGAGGCAAAACTCCTCGCGCACATCTGGGAGTTGCGCGAGGAGGCGAAACGCCGGGGCGTAACTCCGCTGCCGCGAGAAATCACGGCACAGCGGACAGAGCTCCGGCGGGATCTCATGGTGGCATGGAGAGTTCGATTGCCGCAACCCAGTGCTGAGCACGCCACAATTGTGGCGATAAGTCCCCTCTTTGAGGAGTGGCTAGAGAGGCGCCACGGCGTCCTCACCTTCCGCCTGACGCAAGTCCTCACCGGACACAGTTGTTTCTGAAGATTCCTGTTCCGCATAAGGCGGGAGGAAACGCCCGGGTGTCACCACTGTGTGGATCGCCCGGAGGTCACGGTGGAGCATACGGTGGAGGTCTGCCCAGCTTGGGCGGAACACCGCCGTGTCCTCACGGACGCAATCGGCGGCGGTGATCTCTCGCGTCCGGCCCTGGTTCAGGCCATGGTTCGGAGCGAGAGTAGATGGGAAGCCGTCACTTTCTTCTGCGAATCAGTAATGCTCGCGAAGGAGGAGGCGGAGCGCGCGCGCGCGAGGGAGAGGCAAGATTCGCGCCCTCGCGCAGTCGCCGCAGGAGACGCCCCGGGTATCGGGAGTCGCGAGCCGACTTTCGGCCACCGTAGGCGCGGGCTTGCGGACGGTGAGCAATGGGTAGCTCGCCGTCTGATAAGGACCAAGCCCGGGTCGACGGCGCGTTGTGTTCCACGCGCGCCTCAAAGAGATGTCAGCACCAACTGACGGGGTCTGTAAGGGCTAATGCTTGCCAGGGTTGCGAGTTTGTCCGAAAGAGATATCGCGGCCCCGGCACACAGGCAACGGAAGGAACACAGGTGTGTGTTTTAGTCAGTAAAAGTCTGACACGCCCTCCCGCTCCGCCCGCGCGCCCAGAGCGGGAGAAGTTATTTGATAATTTCCCACCCAAAAAAAAAAGGCATGCAGTCATCATTGTGCAGAATGTGCAGTGATCCGTTTTGGCGATATTTTGTTCTTTATGTGAATAGACGCATTCGCTCTGCAGTTTGAAAGTTTTTACTCCTCTGTTTCTCACTGCACTTGTCCCAAGTTACTTGAGGACGGTGCACACTCACTAACTGTTTAGCGAATCGTCTACCGCCCAGCTAAACTAATACATGTGCGTCCACCGCCAACTATGCCAGCTAAGCTAACCTTCAATGAAAAACTGGCTCAACTATGCAAACTAACTTGGTTTAGCTGGCGGTGGACGATTCGCTTTTTAGTTATGTACATGCGTTCTTTCCACAAATTACCTCTTCTAGATATCGCTTGTTGAAAATTTTGTTGTTTTTCAAATTTTGAGGAGCGGGGTAAAGGGAAAACTGTGCTATAATTGGCTATTTCAAATAATTTCAAAATACATTCCACTATATAATAATGGGACAGAGACGTGAAATACTGACAGTTGATATCGATGTTTGTTATGCGTATTGAAAATCATCATCATCTGCTTAGCCAACTATGTTGAGCTCTTTCTAACTATTTTGAGGTTGGCTTCCAGTCTAAACGGATGCAGCTGAATACCAGTATTTTACATGAAGCGACTGCCTATATGACCTCCACAACCCAGTTACAGGATAACACGATATCTCTTTTGGGTTTCTACCCGTAACGACTGCCAAAGATCTACAAATGACAAATGGGACCAACGGCTTAACGTGCTGTCTGAGGCACGAAAAAAAAAAAATGCGTATTGAAAATAATTAAAATAATTGACTAAATAATTTATTTTTTTATTTCTAAAGTACTTACATAAATACCAGTTATTCGTGGCTAAGTAATAACAACAGCACGGGTCGATTCATCTGGTTAAGCTACGCTTGGTCCGTGGATGGGTGACCATCTTTACATACCGAGACTCCTTCGTACCTCGGAAACCACGTTAAGCCGTTGGTCCCGGCTGTCATTCGTGGATCTTTGACAGTCCTTACGGTTCGTCAGAAGCCCGAAAGTCTAACAGCCAGTCTTACCAAGGGGTCATACTACCCAGTTACTGGGTTGTGGAGGTCAGATAGGCAGTCGCTCCATTTAAAATACTGGTATTCAGCTGCATCCGGTTAGACTGGAACCCAACCCCAACATAGTTGGGAAAAGGCTGGGCAGATTGATTGAAGTACCAGATATTAAAAGAAACAGCGTAAATAAAAAATAATGCTTTCTATGTAGTCATAAATATTACTGCAACTGCTATTAAATCATCGATAATCGGTTATCATCGTGAACTGGAGTGTTGCGAAACACTAACGTGCCAACGCAGACAACAAAGGACATAAAATTATATGTACGTAATGGGAGAAAAGGACAAAACAAAAATATATCACGTGACCTTTGTAAGTTGTTCAACATAACTTGAGCTCTGCTGGACGGCTCACAAATTATTTTAATTGTAAGGTGGAAAGTTATGGCAGATTTTTGATACTTGGAAGTTCTGAATGAGTTTTTATACCCTCTGACAACTTAAATTCACTGTTTTACTAGATTTATTGATTTTTACGGCAAATCAAACTTAAACTTCAAACGAAGTTCGCATAATGTCAAGAGGACACTGAAGATGTCAATCATAGCTCGAGCCTTTAAGTGTTAAAACACTAATTGGTGGAGAATGAGAACTGCCCACAATGCGCTATCTAGAGGGGGCGAGCTGTGGTTTCATCCCTCCCCATATCAAGATATACGACTCTCTTTCAACTTTTCAGTTAAATGCTTGAATTATTATGAAAATTGGGTCGGCCAAGTGCGAGTCGAACTCGCACACAAAGGGTTCTGTACCACCATACCACATTTAGCAAAAAACCGAATAAAACACGTTTATCTACTCTCATATCGTAATATTCGAATTATAAACGTCAAAACGAGTTTATATTGACATACGTACTTTATAAACACAATACCGATATATAAAAAAAATATCATATTGTAAGGGAAGCACAGTAGTGCGAGTTTAAATCATAAAATCATTGTCAACATAGCATGTAAGATAAAAGTATTGATTACAGACATGATTCTTGCTAAAAAGGGTAGTGTAACTGAAATTATGACTATTCCATGTAAAAAAGCCTTATATACCCTTATATACTAACTAAAAAGCTCTGTAATATTTTATCCTTACATAGTACTATATTTTAAAGTAGACTATAACGCTAGATAGATCATTTACCACCTGTATACCTATTTCACATAAGGAAATCGAGTCACTATGTCGAGAATTAAGTAAATTCCTTTGTTCACTAACGTAAACAATGTTATGTGCAACTTCTACTGCGCAGTTGAGTCCCCTTCATACGTTTCAGTTGCCCCGGAACGCCCAAATATGTTAGTACCCCGCATTCCCCGCGAACGTGGAATCCCCTCAAATACAAACACACTGACGTAAGTAGGGATGAAAAAGTTGTGTAAGTAGAGACACACACACTGTGTGATAGTGTGTGTCACTACTATAAATAAAACCCACTTGTGTATTCGTGAGTTCAGTCGTCTCTCATCCTTTCATAAGGCAATACGAGTACAGTTCAGTCGTCTCTCATCCTTTCATAAGGCAATACGAGTACAGTTCAGTCGTCTCTCAACCTTTTATAAAGTAATACGTGTTCAGTTATTAGTACCTCTGATCACCATCGCGTTCTAGCTTAGTCAGATTTAAAGTCTGTTCTATAAATATTAGTCTCTTAGTGTTTAAGGCGTAATTATTTTATTCTTCTATATCTGTATATTGTGTGTGTATGTGTGTGTAAAAGAATAGAGGAATATATAAGTTTTGTGCTCATCCCTGTGGTTTTCCTTTTAAACTCCCACCTGAAATAACCCAGCAACATCATTGACCGCCCCATAAGTCAACGTTTTAGTCCTTCGAGAGCCGATCTGGTTAGCATTTCGGTTTTTAAGGCTGCCGCATCAGGGTGGTCAACACATATTATAACACTTTTTCTGTAACAAAATAATGCTATAAAACAATTTTTCTTCTATTACGATACAGGGCAAATCCAAGAAGTTAATATCACCAAGGAGTTTCAATAAACTTTTGTAATGGAACGTTAGCGAGGGACAGCAGCACCGCTCTAGCGCATGCGCGGTGATGTGCTGGGTGCAGGCGCCATTCATAGGTGAAGTTGTACTGAATTTCGTGGGAATTTTGTATTCTCGATCTTTAACTTTGATATTTTTTTTAGTTGGTTCAATCTATGGTTCAATCCCAATGTATGAGATTATATAAAGTAGTGTATGAAACTGCACATAACTAGGTATTAAAATACTCGTGTGATACTATTAAAAACCTCGCCTACGGCTCGGTTTTTAAACACGCACTCGTATTTTAATAGCCCTCATTATGCAACAGTTTCAGAAACTACTATTCTTGTATGACCCCCTTTAACTTTTTTTTTTTAATTTGTTACAGCGGCTATAGAAATACATAATCTGTGAAAATTTCAACTGTCTACTTAACCTATTACGGTTCATGAGATACAGCCCGCTGACAGAATACGGATGGACGTACGGACGGACGGACAGTGGAGGCTCAGTAATAGGGTTCCGTTTGGCACCCTTCGTGTACGGAAACCGAAAAGAAATAATACGACAAAATCACATGCATATTGCTTTTATTTGTTCAGTTAATAATCATCTTTCCAATACATCAATCAGTAGTAGATTCCAGTTGGGTAGCAGCCATCAATGGGAGCGACAATCTCAGCGACGGGAGAATTGCAACCGACACCAGGGAATAGAGACAAAGGTGCGACACTGGCAACAGGACCATAAGCTCCAATACCAGCACCGTACGCTCCAAAACCAGCACCATAAGCAGAAGCGGGAGCAATGACAGCAGCAGCAGAAGGAGCGATGCTCTCAATAGCAGTAACACCGTTACCGCAGCTGTAGCTGACGGCACCAGCACCGCCACTTGCTAACACTCCCTCCAAAGCCACAGCACTAGCGAACGGCAGCTCACCATCTACATACAGGTTTCCTTCGAAGACGTTATCGGAGACTATAGAAAGACCAGAAGGAGAGATTGAAGATGAGCTGGTGACAGGCAGAGCACCACCACTGGTAGATATGACCTCAAGAGCGAGGTTGGATCCGTAGCCGAAACCAGAACCGTAGCCGATACCAGCGTTGCCATAGCCGTTACCATTGTAGCCCAAACCGGAGCAGCCAGGGGAGGATAACACGGGAGCGGTTAATACAGGGCCAGCACAACCAGGAGTGATTGGAGTAGACATACCGTAAGTAGCTAGTCCAGCTCCCAGATTGGCGTGACCGGCGCACGTACTGAGAGTGAGCTAAAAAAAAGTTTCCATAATCAATACAAGTAGTTTGGTAATTCGAAGCAACAACAAACATATAGGGGTTTATTCATAGGAAAATTAATTTTCTATGAAGCGCCAGGAATCTGGATCTGATGGACAGCAGTTTTTTTTTAAAGTGTTTTTTATATTACAAATCACTACAGACACGTTCGTACCATAGTTCTACAGTTAAAAGTTCGCGAGTGTCAAGAATTCAAATAGGTACACCCATAGCTTTCAAAATTCTCAAAGGATTTTTTCCCTGGAAAAACTTTTTCACAAGAAGTTGCGCTAAGAAAATGTTTTTGACGTCCTGATGAATATGTTATAAAATTCTTACCTGAACGAAGAGTGCCTGAGCACAGAAGATGAGGACAACCTTGGCAGACATGGTAAATTACTTCAACGAATGCAATTCTTGAATGACATTTCCAGAAAAACCTAGTATTTATATACTAAATTCACAGAAAGAGTACGTGCGATTGTAATAATTAGCAATATTGAAGCAATAATTGTTACCTTTGACTTTTATAAAGAATTCTTTTGATTATCAATTTGCTTACAAAATAAAGGCAAATGCCTTTCCCAAGAATATTGATAACACAGTTTTCAAAATTCTGTGAAAACAGTTAATTAGCACGGAGTACTATTTTCGCGATAAGTCTTTTGTACTATTTAAATATGGTCTTGAACTAGGAATATCATTCAGTCTTCAGCTTCTCGTTGATCACAAACATCAAACATGTCTTCCTTCACTGTTCTGTTGCTCTGCATCCAAGCTTGCTTGGTCCAGGTGAGTCAAAATTTTCGTACTTATTCGTCTTTCTTTTGTCTTATTGGATTAGAACTTTAGGGTAGATCCCATTATAAGCTGATTTTGGTAGTTGAGTTTTTTATGTTCTTATTCGAACAAGTCGCATTTTGCGGTCCTTTATAGGGTGGCAGGGACATTGACGTGAAAATTGTTACCTTGGATTCAGTACATGACTATGAACTACCCTGCATTAAAACTACACTTACACACTTTTACTTATACACTTTTCTATGAAACAACTGTTTTTTTTTTTAATAATCGATGAAAAATTTCATCGCAGGGGGGTTCTAGAATCATGAACTGTGAATCCATGGTATCAGTTTTCGCGTCGATGCCAACCTGTATAATATTACTGAAAATGCTTTTTTTTTTTCGAAAATGACATATTTTCACGATAGGTGCTATTCAAAGCAGAAAACTATGAAATATACTTACAAAATTGTCGAATTGTTTGATTCTGTCGCTTGTCGGTTTTGTTAAAAAGGTTTAGGATTTGGGTTAGGTTTTTTTATTTAATATTTATTAGCGGTTAAACTAATATTCGGTGCCGTAATATTGAATTCCGTTGGTATGCAAAAAGTGACCTAAAGTTAACAGTTGTCAAATTTCCTTGAATAAGTCCGGAATCGGAAGTTCATGATGTCAAATATTTCGCTGGTTTTATCATTTTATCAATATTGCTAAATGAAATGATAAAGTATCGCTCTGTAGTGCTCTAAAATAATGATTATAAATTGTAATAGTTATAAATTATATTATTATAAAACTGAATAGTTATTTCCTACTCCTAAAACTTTTACAGCACCAAATTCAGTGTTTAATAACCAATAATGTGTGTGTGGAATAATTTCCAATTCAAAAGCAACATTATTGTGCAGAGTTTATAGAAAATGAGACTTTGAAATAAAAAATAATAATTTTGTTTTTCAGAATGTATTCAGCTCGTGCGTTGGCTACGGTGCTGGACTTGGCTACGGTGCGGGACGTGGCTCCGGACTTGGTTTAGGAGCTGGCCTTGGACTAGGGGCCATCGCCCCTGCGCCCTGCGCTGGTGCCCTTAACGCTAACTACGGCCTCGGTCTTGGTGCTTATGGTGGCGCCATCGGATCTGCTTATGGTGGCGCATTTGCTCCTGCTGCTGCGTACGGAGGTGCTATCGGTTCCGGAGCCGCTTACGGCGGCGCCGGTGAAGGCAACGTGGCAGTCATTGGTGAGCTGCCAGTCGCCGGTAACACCGCTTTTGCTGGTCAGGTGCCCGTTCTTGGAGTTGTAAACTTCGGGGGTGGTGTGCCTGCTGCAGGTGCCGTTACCATTTCTGGTCAATGCGCTTGCGGTTGTGGATACTGATTCCTTTGAACAAGAATAAAGGTTGTTCATGAAAAATGATTAAATTTTTTTTGGTCATACTTTTTATTGTTTTGCAGTAAAATATCGCAATAAAATATTAATTCTGAAAAGTATTTTATGTTTTATTCCCCTATATTATTACTAACTTATTGATACACAAAAGACTCCAATATTATGCCACCGATTTCTGCCCAGTTGATGGCAATAGGCTGATAGGCTCGCCCCCTATTACATGGGACAGAAAGAAGAAAGCAAATACGTTTATTTTTGGTAAACATGACGCAAAGAAAGAACAAAAACACGAAAATAACAAGTTGGGGGAAAGTATGCGCCACACCCACGCAAAACGGTAATCGCTCAGCATAATGGTGCGATCCTATGCGAGACAGCCCCAGTGCTGGTTTTAACTTGATGACGTTAACCGGTGCAGCATATAACAACCTCGGTTTCGTAGTTTAGAAGAACAACACAGTTACACGATTTTGCATTGAAGGTACTTTCTATGTATAGATAATAGATTTATTATTGTATGTGGGAAGTACACAGATATTGGGTATTTAGTTTAGTTTCTTATTAATCACAACACAACGCACACACACATGTATGTCACGAAGTTTTTTTTTTTTAATGAGACAGACACGTCCCTATGTTTATTATACTAGCGTATGGCACTTGTGGGTTGCAGCTGAAAATCAGCGTCAGGGGGTACACTTTGTGTTGTCATCTGACATTTATGCTGAGCTGAGGCCCTTTTGGCATTATAATAATTAATTACTAGAACTGAATTAATAATTTGATGTATGTTGTGGTTGACTGACGTGCTAGGAAACAGCCTAGCCGCTGACTAGGCTTAGACAAATACCTCAAACTAAACCACTCAATATACCTGATGTATCCACAAGAAAAGAATCGTTTAAAGCTCAACTCCTACTTGTGGCAGGGGTTAAAATGAGGGCAAAAGCCTGTTTCCTATAATATTCACTCAAATAATTGCTTGCTGTAGCGACTGCAGAAAAAAATAATGTAAAAAGTTGTTTAGACCGCGACGCGACAGACGGAAACGTGACGTGCGCGAGTTTCGCTTGACGAAAGTCGAATAACTCGAGGCCGTGAATGGGGTCCTAGATAGATACAGGACTGCAGTAACAAAGACAGCAACTTAATGGCATTAAATACGACCTAGAGACGACCTTTACCCATCTGTTTAATTGATAAAAAGAATTTTATATCAAATTCAGTATGTTAAGAAATATACCGTGAGTGTAGCATTGTGAGGGTTCTCAACTGCAAGTAGTCGAGTGATGCTAAAATATCACAATTAGAAAGTTCCTAATCACATCAGTAAAAATGGAGAACAACACTGACTTTTCGGAGACGCTCTGTGATTTCGTTTCCATTTGCAGAGCTGATGATAGCCATCCCCTGACCCTCAGAATTCTGTGTGCCCTGACCTAGGGGTTCTTCGTGCGGACTGAGGGCAGGTGCCTGCAACTATATATACTGCTGATGGTAGCTATGCTGCACACTGTTTACGGTCGCTGCCAAGGTCTCGAAGGCCTGACAACCTGCGGCCTACCGCCGTGAGTCTGTGCTGACAGGCCTCCACGTGCTAACGACGCTTGATACCTTGCAAGGACCATCTGGCCTGTTGCCGGGCCTGCGCTGAGCAGTTCCCCCACGTCTGTCACGTGTTGCCAAGGATGGTACCCTATATTTAAATATATATTTGTGATAGTGCTCGGAACAAAACAGTGATCATCTACCTAACTACCTACCTATAAGTTAGCGGCCTGCACAGCCTGCCTGCAAGGCCTAGCCGTTACACGAGTGACTATGCGCATATGTTGACTAGCGCGTTTTATTTTCTTTGGCTGATTAGATACAGTCAACCGTACGTCAGTTGCACTACGAAGACCGCCCTTAAGCACCTGTCCTACTGCCGGCGATTAACGAGAACCGATTAGAGCTAGCAACTAAAAACGAGTTGGCGAGAAACGAGCAGCGAGTGTGCGACGGTGACGAGCGATTACTCGCTCGTATGCATATATGTATCAAGCGTGAGTCTCTAAGCGGGGATTCTGCTCAAGCGAGGGTCGCTGAGCGAGTACTCTCTTTGATAGCTTTTGTCGCTGCAAGAAACCAGTACTTGCCGGTGAATGATACTAGCCAGCCACCCTGCGAAGATCGTCGCTCCACCTAGCCTGAGGGCGTCCTACCTTACGGCTGCCGGTTAGCGGTCTTCACTCAATAACACGTCTTCTCCAAAGGTTATCGGTTTTACGGCTAATATGGCCAGCCATTGCCACTTCAGCTTGCTTATTCTGTGAGCTATGTCGATAACTTTGGTTCTCTGCCGGATCACCCCATTCCGGATTCTATACCCCAGAGATATTCCAAGCTTAGCTCGTTCCATAGCTCGCTGAGCGGCCACGTTTCGGTGTCGTAAGTCATAACAGGCAGGACGCAGTGATTGAAGATTTTAGTCTTTAGGCTCTGTGGTTATTATTAAATAAGCATGTCTTTTACTAACACGGGTCCTACAACCTTTTGTCCGTTTCTTGAGCGAAATAAACGTTGATAGCTCCAGGGTGGTGGCTCAGCTGCCTTACAGTTACTGCTACGATACAAAAAGACGCTGTCAATGTCAAAGTCAAAGTCAAATCATTTATTTCAAATAGGCCCTTGCAAGGCACTTTTGAACGTCAACAATTACAAAAAAAAAAATTGATTCTAGTCGCCCCTTCCAAAAGGTAGTTTTCGTATGGAGAAGAATGGGCAAGAAACTCCACCGTTACTCTTTTAAAATGTTTTACAATATTTTGTATATGTAGGGTACATTAGTTATATAATTATATGTGAAGACGATGCATCTAAAAATAAAAAAATAAATTACTATACCACAATAAAGGTAAAAAGATTTTTTTAAAGAGAGCAACAACAGATAAATTAATTACTTATGTGATAGATACATGGTTCTCACATATTTACAAACATTGTAAAAGTAGACGATTTTCAAAAAAAAAAAGTTACAATTAATAAGTCAGTGTGTGAGGAAGTAATCACAGAATGTAAAATCAATGTCAAATGTTTGCCTCTGATAATAATAACATGTTCAACTGTAATAAGGCTCGTGCAGACTAACGCGACTTGCTGCGCGACGCATCACCGGTAATTGTTCTCCCGTGAAGTCTTCTTAGAAATTGTTTTGTTAGAGCCGCGTCGCGTCACGCCGACCTACATGACGCTTCAATCGGAGAATTTTATTTGTGTCTTCAGTTGGTTTTTTTATTTTATTTTTTTCATTTTATCATGCGCCCTTGCTTTTCCAACTCACTTTAGACATTGACAGAGTGGTCGACATCGGTTTAGCTATTTAAAAAAACGAAAAGAATAATGGTTGACAGTAGGTAGATTCAGCGACTCGTATTGGCATTTTTATTCGCCGAGCAGTAGAATATAGCCTCGTGCAGACAGGCGCGACGCGTGGCGCGCAGCGCGCCGCGACACCGGTGCCTAATTGTTCTACCGTGAAGTTTTCTAGTACTTGTCTAGTTAGAGTCGCGTCGCGCCAGTCTGCACGAGGCTTAAGTATTCATAATATTAATGAATGTTGTTGCTCTCGAGTATGTCCATTTGTAAGAATATTATTGTTACACCACTTAGGTACAGCTTGGCAAAAAAGAGTCTGACGGTATAACAAATAAGACTGAATATTTTACAAAATGAGGAGACCTATGATGTTGATTCTACTTTGGCAACAAGCGCTAGTAGATTTTGAGTCACCCACAAGCAGCATTTATTGTTTCACATTTATTTAAACTATTTGATTAAATTCTTTTACCCCTTTCCTAATTTTTTCCAAATTCTTTTTTACCAAGCTGCACAAGTCGTTGTGAATAGGTTTTTTTTTTTAACAGAGTTTACATGTGGATTTTTCAACCAGAGAGAGAGTCGCAGTGAACTGCAGAATATGTTGACCACTAGATGTTCCTACTAGACAACATCGAATCTTGCAAATTCTGTATTTCATTATTTATTTTGTTCTCTCTCTTTGATTTTATTTCTAATTTGTGTATGTAATGTTTCAGTAAAAGGCTCTCTCGGCTACTCCATTTGGCTTAGGTACGTCAGTAACTAATAAAGCGACCGTTTCAAAATCTAATAAGGTTACCTTTTAGTCGGCTAACTTGCTGAATGTGATTAGACGTGTCTGACTGAATTCAGTAACTGAACCATTTAGAAGCCAAAATCAGCCAAGTGGAATAAGCCCCTTAATGGTATTAAGGGGCTTATTCCACTTGACTGAATTTAGGCTAAATAAATAAATAAAAAAAATTATATATCAGGTGCAAAAAAACACGTCACACTGCATTAACTTATGCAGTGTGACGTGTTTTTTGCACCAGTTTTTTTTTTTTTTTATTCAATCAAGAATTAACCAATTTTTTTTAAAAATGTGTTACTAAATATCAAAACACCACTGGTACCAAACAATGACACCAACTGGGGACCACTACGACATCTATTTATGTGTTTCGTACATCCAGGATAGTAGTAGTAATTGCCAAAATAAAAATAATCAGATTAATTACTAAAATTGTGATTTATTAAATATTTAAAAAACTCAATACTGGTACTGATATGGACCATTGCACCCACAGGCGCAGTTACCAGCAATCGACACGGCGCCACCGGCGGGAACAGCGCCATTGTAGGTAATAGCCCCCATAATCGGCACCTGACCAGCAACAGCCGTGTTACCACCAACGGGCAACTCTCCTGCAACTCCTACATTGCCCTCACCGGCGCCGCCGTAGGAGCTAAGACCAGCTTGGTAGCCGTAAGACGGGCTTGCGTATCCTGCACCGTAGCTGTAGGTGTTAGAGGCAAGGGCGGCGGGTCCTGCTAGTCCTGCGCCATATCCGCAGGTAGATGGAGCAGCTACGGCTGGTCCATAGCCGTAAGCAGCAGGGTTTGCGAGGCCATTGCCATAGCCGAAATCAGCTCCGCAGCTTCCGATATATTGGCTGAATGCATTCTGGAAGAAAACAAATGAAGAATGTTAGTTACATTGTGTTGTGATCCTCAAGTTGCGCAGAGTTTGATTATATAGAAGTTTGATAGTATTTGGCAATTAGAAGACTGTTGTACATAAGTATACAGGAATAAATCAGACTGCAATGGGAAAAAGCAGAGTATGAATATTTATACCCAGCAGTTAGTTGATACGAGCTGATGAACTGTCAAAGTTATCTGTTAGCTATCTGTCAAATGAGGTTTAGGTACTCCGAAATGGACGCATTTATATTTTAAAACTTGCTTGGATCTGATGGGTTTCGAGGTCGGTCGTTACAGGTTTGTCTCACCTTTTACTAAGTGTTGTGAATCACATTAATTAAAATAGTTTAATCTTTTGTTTTCTTAAGTTTGCTTGTACCTAATTAGTTTTAGTTTAGTTTTTACTGTATTATTTTGTGGATAACGGTGCTGGTTGCGTTATTACCTAAATGTTTTATAATATGTGTAGTATTAAGTATTATTACGCAATTGTTTGTTGTCGCAAAGAAAAAAAAAAAAGAAAAAAAAAATTAAGAAGTTAAAGGTAATGACAACAAGATATAACTAACTGGAGCAAAACTATCGTTACAATTTAAATGCCTTGACTTAGTTACAAGGACCCTTGAAATGAATATGATACAAAACTTTTCAAAAAATAATAAAGCACAAAATATTAATATAAAGATTTTTAAATCGACTGTTAAATTAAAAATCCCTTACCTGGATCAGGCAAGCTTGGATGCAGAGCAGAAGAACAGTGAAGGAAGACATGTTTGAAGTTTGATTGATAGTGTAGTAAGTGATTTGAATAACTTGTATTAACGTTTTATATTGATAAAGTTACGATATTTTACTTTTCGTAAGGTAAACTGTACGTGATCATGATTAAGCACTGATTATAACTCTTGGTACATAGTGATGAGTAATCAGATTATTTGAAATGGTGAAATTTTGTTTTATTGTCTTATTTTTTATCCCAGTAATGTTTGGATCTTAATATAATATTTATTTTATTTTATTTGTGTCGTCTTTCCTCTCGCTTTCCTGCAATCAGTGGGAGTGATTTCGTGAAAAGGGACGGAAGTGTGTAACAGAAAGCCGGGAAAGCGCGCGCTATTTTATTTGACCAATGAGCGCGCGCGGTGCTAGAATTGGCCGTCAGATGGTACCAACCCATATTCCGAGAGGATGTAAACAGGATAAGGATGATTATCATGATGATGAACATGAGGATGATTGTGATGATGATGATGATGACGATGACCATGAAGATAGCGATGACGATGACGATACCGATGACGATGATAACGAATATTGTTTATATCATATACTAGCTTTTGCCCGCGGCTTCGCCCGCGTGGATGTCGTAAAATATCCCACGGGTACGTACTACCGGGATTAGTTAGATCATACCTAATATCCGAGGAAACGTCGTTGATTCCTACCGCTGCGCCCGCGTTGTCGGCAACCATAATTATTTTGTCACGCGTAATTTTGAATATGTGATATCTTTTAAAGTATTCATTTTAATGATATGATGGCATGGCATATTTTAATCTAAATTAAATGTCCAATGTAAATAACATATTTTATTGGAGAAGGATAAATAAAATACAATGAAATTTTTATCAAATTCTGAAAGGTAAAAATGATTACTGTAGGTCATCCTTAGAAGAGAGACATGCTATCGCGGACTTTATTTTTGAACTTTTTAAGATACATATACAATTCTGTAAAACATAAATTTGATGTATCTCTTACGGCTTACGCGGTGCACCGACATCTTCGACAACAATCGTCATATTTCAGCCAATTTACATAAAACCTTAATGTACTATATACAAAAACCTTCCTCTTGAATCACTCTATCTATTAAAAAACCGCATCAAAATCCGTTGCGCAGTTTTAAAGATCTAAGCATATATAGAGACAGACAGCGCGATGTGACTTTATTTTATACTATGTAAAGATAAAGAAGATACGTTGTAAGACTCGATCGTTTAAAAAAAATCTACAACGGGGAATCTCTTTGCCTGCACCTCGAACAGTGTTGCTATGGCGACAGACTTAGATAAGACATAACAGTGCCCCACGGTTCCACCCGCATAAGTTTCGATTACGTTGGAATATCTAGATGAAAAGTATCTTATGTATTAAATCCAGGTTATAAACTATCTGTGTGCAAAATTTATTTCAAATCCGGTCTGTATTTTTTGCGTGAAAGAGTAACAAACATCCATCCTCACAAACTTTCGCGTTTATAATATTAATCGGATAGGATGGTGGTAGCTATCCAGGCGGACTTAGAACAAGCCTTACCACCAACCAAACCAAGCAAATTTGCCCCCACCGGGAATCGAACCCGGGTCCTCTGGGTCTGAGACAGGTGGTCTAACCACCTAAACCACAGGGGCAGTTAAAATGTCTCATCCGCTATTTGATCTTAATCAGTTAGTGACATATCATTAACCTGATGCTCAACCGGTGGTCACACTTTTGGATTTCAGAATAACCTTAAGAATTCGTGTGCAAATAATACCTACTAATCTATGAATTAACCTTGTTAATTACTATAATTTGTGCATTAGCAAAATTCTGATTATGACAAAGCCAAAAATGTTCATTATCAAAAATTACAAACTTGTAATAATACAATTGTACGTGCTGATTATTAAAAAAATGCGATGGAGCCATGTAATGCGTTATCTATAAACGTTATTACATTATTTTATTGATAAACTATTTACAAAGGCTTAATATAAATATGCCTGTTGAGTTTTCTAAAATCATTCACAACTTCTACTTTCACTTGAAGCTTAGTAAACTACTAATTGAAACAAAATGTCAGCCAAGGCTATTCTCGTCCTCTGCGCTCAGGCTCTTTTTGTCCAGGTAATTTCACTTCATTTTCTTTAAAAACTTCGCATAAGTACATCTTTCTTAAAATGGTTCTTTTCTTTTCTCTTTAATCTGGAAATAATAAATCTATGCGAGAATTTACCACATTTGTATTTCTCGGCATCTTTTCCACTACATCTTAATCTAAATTTTAATAATCCTGTATCTTCTCCTTGACGATGGTAACCTCTAGTGGTTGTTGCAGGAGAAATCTTAGGTTATGATGTAGTTAAATAAAATTGTTATTAGAAAGTATAACATTACGCTTTTGTATCATACTTTAATACCTTATGCATCTTACAGAACCACAAGGCTAACAAAATCATTATTTCCACAGAGCATCTACAGTCAAGCCATTCCTTGTGCTAACACCATCGGCACAGCCATAGCAGCTGAAGAGTACGCCTTAGCTGGCAATGCCCTAGCAGGCAATGCCTTAGCATATGGCCCTGGCAGATTAGGACAGGGAGCTCCTTTGGCTAACTACCCTGCTATCGCCAACTACGGCCTGGCTGCTAACTCCTTCGTTCCCTCAAGCGGTGGAGGTTTTGCTGTCCAAAGCGTTTCCCCCATCGCCCCCACCGGCCTCAACGTGTTCTCTGAGAACGCTATCGAAGGAGCTGTCGTTGTGAACGGAGAGCTGCCGTTCTTGAGTGCTGTGGCTGTGGAGGGAGCTTTACCTACTGCCGGCGCTGGTGGCATCAACTACGGCTGCGGGAATGGCGCTGTTGGTATTGTGAGCGAAGGTGAGAAACACATGACAAATATCTTTTTTTTTTACTATTGTGAGCTACTTACTACTACCACTATTCTGTTATCAAATATCTAGCAGAAAGGTAAATCGCAGGAATAATGAAATTGACAAAGAGTGATTACTTTGTTAAATCTGTGGCTAGGTTTATTTATTGAATACTTTAAGCACACAAATGTACTGAGGCGGACTTAATGCCATAGGCATTTTCTACCAATCAACCTTTGGGTGATGCAGAGACAAACAGGCCCCCTAGAAGAAAACGGTTAAAAAAATAAGTAGTTGGTATTAAATATTGAACGGTAGTGTGATACCCTTCGTGAGTTCGACTCGCATTTGGCCACTTTTTATTAGCAAAGTTTCATGTTTGTTCATGTTAGAGTTTTATTTACGTTCTATTCTTTTGCACACTGTGCATGTTATAATGATACCAACTATTTAATTTTGACCATCTTACATCACCCCAGCCTTTTCCCAAATTCTTTGGGGTTGGCATCCAGTCTTACAAGATGCAGCTGAATACTATTGTTTTACATGGAGCGACTGGCTATCTGACCTCCACCACCTTAATTTAGACCATCGTTTTCAATTATTAAAATTCCATTCTCTTTTCAGGTATCTCTCCTGCTGTTGCTTCCACTGCTGCGTACCCAGCAGGGCTTGGGTATAATGCTCCTGGTGTAGCTGGAGGATTCGGCTACGGCAATGGTCTGGGAGGCCGTGGGTACGGCGGGGTGGGCTTGGGACTGGGTGGTTCCGGCTGCAGTGGAATTTACTAAATTACATTTTAAATAAATTGGTTGTTATTTAGTTGGGTAATCATGTTGTTTGTTTTATGAAAATGCACCCCAATATCTAACACTTTAATTTACAACCCGAAAATTTATGAAGGATATTCCTAATCCATTGCTTCACATATGTTTGAAAAGTTCGTCTGCTCAGCAAGGTAAATAATGCAAAGAATATTGTTGAACTGTCAAAAACAATGACGTTTTAAGGGTGTTACCCAATTCCCCGGCTCGGCTGAGGCCCTAAACAAACTCAAACTTAAAGCATTTATTTCAAATAAACCAATTACAGACACTTTTGAATTGTCAAGAGGTCGGTCAGTCAGAAAGATGAAGCTAGTTGCCCATTCCAAAGCGTAGTAGGTTCCTATGGCGAAGAACGGGCATGAAACTCCTAGACGAAGCGACATTCTATTCAGCTATAACGATGAAGGAAGAGTGACAAAAATGTATTTGACGTACGCTACCTAAAAGTTGTAGAAATACGAATCCCTTTGAAACCAATTGCTACTTATCTAGGCCATCCAGCTAATATGATCTGCGCTTTCATGAAAGTTACATTCCGACGTTCTAAGTGACCCTACTCATATCACGTGTTTATGAGCATAGCATGATTTTTTTAAAGGCCAGAAAAGGCGTTTAGTATAGGTAGATAAATACCTACCTAGATCAAACATTTACGTGGTGCAACACAGCAGAAAAAACACAATACATAAATGCACATTTTAATGATAAACACTACGTCAATCTATCTGCCTAGCCTTTTCCCAACTATGTTGGGGTCGGCTTCCAGTCTAATCGGATGCAGCTGAATAACAGTATTTTACATGGAGCGACTGCCTAGTTGACTTTCACAACCCAGTACCTGGGTAACACGATACCCCTTGGTAAGACTGGTTGTCAGACTTTTGGGCTTCTATCTACCCGTAACGACTGTCAAAGGTCTACAAAATAATGACCACCGGATCCGACAACTTAACGTGCTTTCTGAGGCACAAAGGTCTTTGTATGAAATAGATGATCTTACATCCACCAACCGACCTCGGCAAGCACAGCTTAACCTGATTTAATGACCCGTGTGGCAGTTATTACTTAGCCACGAGCCACCCTCTATTTATTATGGTGTACCTTATGCATCTTTAAAAATTAACCCCAAGTAAGTTCAGGGAGTTTTTATAAAAACCTGGACTCTTTTACAAAACGTCAAGTTTAGTTTGTTTTCATAAACGGACAAACAAACAAGGATTTAAAAAATCCAATATGTCTGCCAAGACCGCCATCTTCGTCTATGTGCGCATACACTTGTAATTCAGGTATGTATCTTTTCTTTTTCGAATTTTTTGTCCTAATTCAGTAATACACTTAATATTATGAATCTTCGACGCTTTTTAGGTAAAATTGCCAGTAAAACTCTTCATCGACAAAGCAATGCGTTTTGGTTACTAATTAACTCATAAGGGTACAGAAGCTGTGGCCACAGATTCTGAAAGAAAGAAAGAATAATGTTTATTTGGACACAGTTCGTGAAACACAAAATACAAAATAAAAAAAGTGAAAATAATATTTTAACAATAATAGTGTGTGCCTCACGGCTGCGCCAAAAAAGGTTCACGCTGGTTTTCTAATGAACCTATAAGTAGGGACATTTGACGGCGAGTACAAAACAGTTTCAACATATCTAATACATAATTTGTATACTTCTAAATAAATAAATAAACTAGTAATCAAATCTAAATTACAAAAACAAAAATAAAATATATATGAAAACAACAGGAACTGTCCACGCAAAACCTGTTCTTATTTATTTATTTAACAGTTTATGTACACACATTATAAATAGACAAGAAGATAGGAACAGAAAAAAACGTACAAAGGTGATGCTTATTTCTAAAGAAATCTCTTCCAGCATACCTGCGATAGGAAAGTAGTTAAAGAGATGTAGACAACGTGTGTAAGATTAGAAGTGAAAATAATATACATAAAATAAAAACACTTAATTATTCGCTAATTTAACTATAAACATACAATATGAGAATAAACTTACATACATACTTCTAAAATAAATAACCCAAAAATATATATACTTAATTATAATGTAGTATAAAATAATAAATGCAAAATATGCAACTATGACGAAGTGGACAGATAGTGTTCTTTCACTCTTCTTTTAAAAACTGCAACAGTCAGTCACAGTCAGAACAGAACAGAACAGTCAGTGTGTGAACAGTCTGTTCTTAACGATTATGCACAAGACTTTGCACCTGCTTTTGATTTTGGATTCTGCACCTGTCACCATCTTAGTTAAGCGTAATATTCCTTCTTTTTAAC
This sequence comes from Agrochola lota, assembly GCA_947364205.1. NCBI lineage: Eukaryota > Metazoa > Arthropoda > Insecta > Lepidoptera > Noctuidae > Agrochola > Agrochola lota. The sequence continues at coordinate 9,869,852 of OX376245.1, read as the reverse complement.
TTACTTACTTAAGGCTTCGTTACTTAAGGCGGATTTTGCCAATGAAACTGAACGCGATCCGAACATCTAAACCGCGTTCAAGAGCTGTCAGTGTCATCATGGTTGTGTAATATTGACACAAGAGCTGTTGAACGCAGTTTAGATGTCGTGATCATGGCGTTGCGATGTGATGTTTCATTCGTAAATTGTCACATAATAAGTCTGATGGGACAGTAAGGTACTCCTGTAGAAGAAATGAAATACAAAGCAAAGAGAGCTGGCCTATAAAGCCTTCTCTGTATCCTAATTCAGGTGCATAGACTAGGCTGTCCAGGGATTGCTGATTGCGTTGAGTGAGTCCTATATGAGAAATATTTTAATTATACATAAACAAAGTTATAATAAGGAGCTTATCTGCTATAAGAAGCAGCAGAAACTGGCGGATGGCTTGCTATTATTTTTGAATTAATCTTTGAAGTATAGAGGTACAAGTAACAGGGTGTAAAGTTCACTCATCCTACATAGAAAAGGAAGGATCCTCCGACCCGACGGGTGCTGTGTCTGGTGGGCTACTGTCCGACGATTGTTTGTTGTCGTGACGTTGTAAATATTCTATTCGCGCTGCTTGCGCGGTGCGGGATTTTACGTGACGTCATTGTGATGCGTAGTTCGCATGTGAGTATGTAGATGCCGCCACAAAAATATCTGGGGAATAAAATTGTCATGACAGTTTTTGTATGGAAAAGCTGTCCAAACTAAAAAAAATATTATTCAGATAAAGAGATTTAGTTTTGGAAAAATCCGCCCTTATGGAAAGGTACAATAAATAACAAACTGGCGTCAAGTAGAACCTTCCAGAACCTATTTAATTGGGCTTACGTTTGGTGTGTGGTTCTGGGGAGTTTGTTGCGCCACTTCTTCTCAGCTAAAGCACTAGGAAGTGGTGAAGGGTGGGCGTTTTGGGGGAATGTCTTATGTAATTTTGACGTTCGAAAAGTGCTGATTCTCAGCCTAGTTTGAATAAATGACTTGAATTTTGAATTTGAATTTGAATTTTTGTCACCTATCTAATAGCGTTGACATTATTAAAATAGTTACTTCGGTGCATAATCCATAGATGTCGCTACGTGGAACACAGGATAAGCTGCTAAACAACAAAAAATATCAAAGACCCTCACACCACCTACAAACATTCGTTTGTATAAATATTGCATACAAAAAAAACCTGAAGATTGGATTAAGTTATTATCTAATCCATCTTCTATAATAATAAATACAAAAATCAAAAAAAAAAAAAGTGCGTTAGTCTCGCAAAAACTCGAAAATAGCTCGACCGATTGTGATGAAACTTTGGTATGTTGGTGTGTGACAGAAAAGATACATAACCAAAAAAAAAGAAGGGCATTGCAACGCAGGCATTAGCTAGTGCCCAATAAAAAAGTGAGTACTGGTGGTCCAGTGGTAACGGTACGAGTTGTAGGTCGTGGATGCGAACCCAGGCGAGCGTTTTACTTTATGTAAATAATTCCATCACAACTGCTCTCGAGACGGTGAAAGAAACTGACATGTCCAGCCCACTCGAAGAGAGGAGGCCTGTGTCCCAGCAGTGGGATTGATTATGCATACGCTATGCTTATGTCCAATAATATAAAATACCAACGCTAGGTAAATTATGCCGCTTTCTCCAGTAGATGTGTCATGGGTCTGACAACTATTTGAGGAAATCGTAATAAGATGTTATTGACAGGCTGGAGCAAGCTGCCAGATCTTTTTAGTAACATAACATCACGCCTCCAATCCCCTAAGGGTAAGGCAGAGGTGTATCTACATTGAATACATAAATATATAACAATAATAATAATTTAAATAAATTAGCAATAATAATTATTCGAAGATAAACACTTTATATAAATGAATAAACAGAATTATAATGCATATGTACATACTCGTACATATGTATATAAAAATAATTTAAAATATTTAAGATTTTTTTACAGATAAAACAATACATAAACAATAGATAAGCGAAATGTTAGTTTCCTATGTGCGATCTCCTGACTTTGAATAAACGTAAGTTAAAACTTGTTGCCACAATAAAGTCTTAATGATCTCCTTAAACAGGGCTTCCTCTCTCCTACTCTTTTGCTGTGCCCTACAGGGTCCATAATGATCGGTATTATATAATTACCACCTAAGTACACATGATTGTAAAGCAATAAAGATATTAAGTACTTATTGAGTATTGAGTACATACTTTTCACCAGTTATGTTTAAGTCCCATTTTTAATAGGGGCAAGCCGGCGGGAGCCTATAGCGTTCAACCGGGCCCAAATTCAGCTTTCGGGCTGTTTTTGAAGTAAAAACTTATTTGAACAAAAATCATGGAGCTCGCGTCATCATCACCGAACGCTTCCCATGAGCTATATGTATACTGTGTAAATGTGTACTTTTTGGGTGAACAAAAAGCGTCAAACTCGCGTCATCGTCACCGAACGCTTCCCATGAGCTAAATGTATACTGTGTATATATGTACATAGGTATACAATTCACAAGTTACTTAGTTTTCACTTCTATCGGCAGTCCCCAAAGACTGCCCCGCATGTTTTTTTTTTATGTGTCATCAACAGTGTTACGATATAAAAGCATTATCAAGTTGTAACATAATATAGATAATGATAGACATTTATGCATGCCTATGTTACAACTTGATAATGCTACGCACGCATAGATAACAAAATAAAATGAAGTAATAACAATCAGTCTGCTATCGATAAAATTATTTCCAACTCGATAATCGATTGTGCAAGTAATCGATATAAAAAGCGGAAGACAGTCGTTTGAAATTATCAGTTACTTTTGAGAGCCATCAAAATGTACAGCAAAGGTGTTTTAGCTTTCTGCCTATTCGCAGTTATTTTACAAGTGAGTTTTTCTTTTACAACCTCGACTTATTTTAATTATTTTTTAATAAAATCTAGCTTTATTAGCTAACTCTCTGAAATACTGTTTTCCAATATTTTGGAAAACAATTTAGTTACCGACTACCACTTTATGTTAAACTAGAACACACAACGCCAGATGTTTTAAAAATGACTAGCACTTGAGACTTTTCAACTTTGTTACTTTTTCTCCCAAACTTTTCAAATTTGCCTCCTAAACCTTCAACATTTAATTGCCTACTAAACTTTTCAACATTGCCCCCTAAACTTTCAACTTAAATTGCCTACTAGACTTTTCAACTTTCCCCCTAAATTTTCAATATTAAAATGCCTACTAAACTTTCAACTTTTCGCTCTAAACTTTTCAACTTTACCCCCTAAACTTTCAACATTAAATTACCTACTAAACTTTCAACTTTTCCCTATAAACTTTTCAACTTTACCCCCTAAACTTTCAACATTAAATTACCTACCAAACTTTCATCTGTACCCTCTAAACTTTTCAACTTTACCCCCTAAACTTTCAACATTAAATTACCTACCAAACTTTTCATCTTTACCTCCTAAACCATTGACATTACAAGCCCTGTTTTTTTTCCAGAATGCCAGCTCCCTGCCCGTTGGTTTCCAAGGACCCCTGAACTCCCCAGGCTGCAATCAGCAACTCATCTCAGAAGCCATGCCAGGATCTCCAGTTATCACCGAAATCGTGCCATCTCTACAATTCGGTGATATCTCAGTGACTGGTGATCTGCCAGTGGGTGGTAGTATTAAAGTGAAGGGTGTATTCCCTGTGTATGGCACGGTGGCAATCGATGGTGGGTTGCCATCCTGTGGGTCGGCTCTGGTCAATACTGGTAGCGGAGTGGTCGCACAGATTGTTTAGGAGTTGGTTAAATAAATTATTGTTTTGTTGTTATTTTTGCATTTTTTTTCTGTCATATTTCATGTCCATTTGATGCTTGTATTTATATACCTAATACTTATGGCCCATGATATGCTCATTTATTTAACTATACATTATTTATGTAACTAGGTTATGGAGGCCAGAGGGCCTAAAACGGCCACTTTAGCAATTCTATTAAAATCGATTAATTTCCTGAATTCCCAGCAATTCATATAGAATTCGTCTAATTTTCGTAAAATGGTGACACATATTAGCTGAATTATATCTCAATTCAATTCATATCTGAATCAAATTTGGTGTAAATATTGCCGAATGAAAAAAATTAAGACCATAATTTAACCGGTTAATTTTTGTTTAGTTTTTATTAATCAAATTAGTTTTTTTATTTCTATAATTTAAATGTTACTTGATTATAATATACCTTAATATACTTATAACTGTTAAAAGTATCACAGATAAGCTCTGAAAAGGGAAATTAAGGCCCTACCTTGAAATAAATGGTTGCTTGATGGGCGTGGCTTATTTCTCCCGCACGTGGGGAGTGGTGGTTCCATCTTCCATGGTCAGCCGCTACGTCGCCGCCACAAACTTACCCGAAACAGAGTCGCCTGGCCAAAAGTCGAACTAACGAAATCACCGACCGAAATTTAAAAACGTTACTTACTTAGCATGGGATTTGGCTGAGCATTATTCTTGTCACTGTCGCACTACTATCAAATTAAAAGTGCAAGATAAAGACAACGGTTTAACAGATGCTTAACTTATTTTTATTAGTAAGGGTGTAAGTAAGCAGAACTTAATAACGTATTAAAAAACTCCAGACATAAAGGGTGTGCCCGCTTACATGTATAGATAAATTAACATAATTATGTAGGTACACAGTCAAAAATTCATGAAATAATATAATAATAATAATTAAAAATATTATAAACAATATTAATTAAATTAAATTATGATAATAATTTGATGTGTGTGATACTACAAAATAATAAAAATTTGACGTAAATATTAGCATGCTTAATGGCAAAATATTTATTTATTTATTTATTTAAGGAAAAACAAACAGTAGCACAATAATGTTACACTTAAGATCTTGAACATTAGGTACATTATAACAATTATGCTACCCACTACGTTCTCCACAGATTACAATTTAAAGTACTTAAAAACTAGCTAGTAACACAGACAATACCTAGCACATAATACCTAGGCGTTATCCCAGAATTCAATCTGGATTTTTAGAATTTAAGTAAATTTGTGTGCGTACATTATTAAACATTAGTAAATATGTTAATTATATAATACTTCACTGGTCCTTTAGGGTTGTTTGCATTTGTTTCTTAAATACATTTTTAGTAAGAAAAAGAATGGCTATGAATATGGCTGACCTTTGTATTTAACTAACACCTATTGACCACATACATAATTAAATAAATCCCATACCCCTTCCACATCTTTGCTCTTATGGCTCCGTAATTCCAATTTCCAATTTTCACACAGGCACTTGTATTCAAATACCTTCACATTCACCACTATTCACCTTCACGGTCACCACCATTCACCTACACACTCACCACCTCTCACCTATACTTCAACACAATTCACATACACATTCACCACAATTCACCTACACATTCACCACCATTCACCTACACTCCACCACCACTCACATACACATTCACCAACATACACTCTTTGACTGCTTCTGTTGTTACTTTTATTTTTCTTTTCATTTATTTATCTTTTTGTTTTGTTTAGTAGAAATACATGTTACCTGTTTTTTTAATTTGTATGAGGCCACTAAGTGGAGCCTGGTGACCTGTAACACAGGTTTTTCTAAACTTACATCAGGCACCAGCTCCCACAATGTGAATTCATATTCGTCAAAACTTTTAAATGCTACAAAACCATTGTGAGAGAAAATAAATATATTTTATTATTATTGATGACTCTACCCATATTTGCAAAAATAAAATTATTCTATTCTATTCTAATGATTATTATATATATAAACGTTCCAATATGTAAGCTAACTCTGGAGAAAAACATAAACATTGTCTTGAGTTAATCATAGCGACTAACTATTCTTATCATTAACGTCGTCGTTGATAGAATAATTATGTCTTTGAACAAAGACCAACAAATGAGTTGTGAACCTAATGAAGTTGGTGAAAGGGTCACACACCGACACTGAAGCGAATCTAATTACAAAGTTTATGTTTATAATGATTGTTTATGTACATTAGAAATTAAATAATAATATTCATGACTATTACTAATAACAACTTATATTAAAAAATCCTAGCAAAAATTAAATTCCTTATTTACCAAAAGTACATATCAAAATCATCATTATTGTATGCAACATGTACATTTATCGTTAATAAGTAGCGATATATGCCCCAGGACATAAGCTCGCTCGTGATGCTGACGTTCGTTACTTAGTTCTCAAGAACCCATAATTGAAAACTACGAAGGTCATTTACACGTCGTACCCAATCCTGTTACCTGGTCTGTACAACAATTAATGTGAATTCTATAATTAATTTTATGTCTCACGACAGTCTCGCGGCTGTCTCATGACAATCTCGTGACGGTCTCGCGGCCTAGGGTCACGACAGTCGCACGACAGTCCCAGGACAGTCTCACGACAATCTCATAACAGTCTCACGATGGTCTTGTATCGGGTCATGACTGTCTCATGACGGTCTCATGACAGTCTCACGACAATCTCATGGTAGTCCCATGACGGTCTCGTGACAGTCTTATGACCTGGTGGTTAAGGCCTCGCCTTCCTTAAACGAGGTTGTGGCTTCAAATCTGGACAAGTACCACTATGCCTTTTTGAATTCATGTATGTAATTTCTATGTCTATCTTGGACATCACTGACATCGATGAAGGAAAAACATCGAAACTAGGAACTAACTAGGAATTCAGAACTTATAATTAAATAGCTGCGCCCTACCTGCATAAGTCACGATCCCGTGAAAATATCGAGATAAAAAGTATCCTATATCCTGACCAAGGTCATGGTCTACCCATGTGTCAAAATCCGTCTGATGATACTTCCTCCGCCATAATAAGACAATTTGTGCGAAGACTGATACCATAGTTAGACCACTACCATTTCTCGGTGTGTCTAGATATTGGGTGGTCTTCCCAGAAATTCGTCTTTAGTTTAGGTTAGGTACTAACAATAGTGATTTAAGTGCAAACATGTTACTAACAATTTATGGATCTTTTTGTGTTATCCGAAATAAAATGATTTATTTATTTATTATTATTATAAGTATGATAAACATTTTTATTAATTTCAAATTATAACAAGTTAATTTAAGACAAAAATCAGAAAGAGGGAGAGGATTAGTAAAGAAGTAATTTTTAATAATAATCCTGTTTTTTTTTAACGATAGAAAATAAATTCAGTAAGAAGATCTGAGATGCGAGTATAGCTCATATCGTAACGTAACAAAAATAATATTAAGTAGAATAAGTAGTCAGCCAATGATGTAGCAGGACCGACTATCCGGGTGCACCCCATGACATTACGAAAAATCGTACTATATTCCGTTGGTTTAGGTCCCCGGTTTCACCACTGATTGGATCGCCCGGAGGACACGGTGGAGCAGACGGTGATCTGCCCGGCTTGGGCGAGGTACCGCCGCCGCCGTGTCCTTGTGGAGGCGATCGGCAGCAGTGATCTATTTGTGAATTAGATAGCAGGTTGTCTGTTGATCTAAATATAATTCATCAAATATTTATTTTTTAAATTATAATCATAAAAATCATCAATACTACCAAAAAGTTCACTATTGAATCAATGACTATTTCATGAAATCATGACATAACCTAAGAAGTTGTATTGCTGATTCTAATGATTATAATAGGGATGACGCCTGGGTAAAAAAAATGAAATTCTAATTAGTCCGTCAGTCAGATAATAAAAAAATATTAGACACGTATTTTATGCATTATCATATTAATAAAAAATTACTTAGATAAAACACATTTTATGTTGTGGAGTGGGGGTCGCTACGTCACTAGTAAGTATAAAATCTACATACTCGTGACGTCATAGTACATTTTACCTCAATGTATCACCGTAATCTTGAGATTACGTAAAAAAAGAAAAAATACGTGTCCAATATTTTTTTATAATATCAAAGACGGACTAAAAAAAAATTTTTAGTCATCATCCCTATTCTGTAAAGCCATATTTGTTACGTTCGCAAATCATATTTTAATCAACGTACAACCTGACACTGACCTCCAAATTGCAAAAAATTTAAGAAAATTTCAATTTCGCGGGCTACTTTGACGCATCCCCCTTAACATAACATAACATCAGACCTGTAATCGTCGAAGGGTTAGGCAGAGATGTACCTATAGTATATCCACATTTCGCCAATAGGGATAATGACTAAAATTTTTTTTTAGTCTGTCTTTGAGATTATAAAAAAATATTGGACTTTTTTTTGCGTAATCTATAGATTACGGCGATACATTTGTAGATTTTCTACATACTAGTGATGTAGCGACCCCCAAACCCCAACTTAAAATGCGTTTTATCTAAGTATTTTTTTATTAATATGATAAAGCAACAATTACGTGTCTAATATTATTTTATTATCTGACTGACGGACTAATTAGACTAGGTATCATCCCTATTACGTTTAAGAGGTAAATGGTGCTAATCCATGCGTCATGTTCGTGAACGGGCGCCGTCAGTTGGGACTGGTCAAATCTTAGCTGCCTTGGCTGATTTAAATTTTTGAATTGTTCTTTGTTTTATCTTTTTATTACGGACGCTTCTAACGTACACGTCTTTCTACATCGTTCTCACAAGTTTAATTTCAACATGAATGATGTAACCAATATTTTGTAACAATTTATTTAAAAGAGTGTCCGTCGAGTTTCTTGCCCGTTCTTCTCCATAGGTATCTACTACGCGTTGGAATGGGCAACTAGCTTCATATTTCTGACTGACCGATTCCTTGACAATTCAAAAGTGCCTGTAAATGGTTTAATTGAAATAAATGCTTTGAGTTTTGAGTTTTTTTTGTTGAGGAAGTCCCATGTAAAATATGGGGCGAGCCGTATAGCCATCAATCGGGCACAAAACCAGGCCCCGGGCTGCTACTGAGAAATTCCTGATGAAAAACCCAATAACACTTTGCCCGACCTGGGAATCGAACCCAAGACCTCATGCTCAGCGGTAGCGCTTGCGACCACTACACCAACGAGGTAGTTCAGTACGTGACTTATCAGTCGTAACTCAGTCCCAACGATATTAGTAGGACGCAATGAAAATAATTACGTTTTTTAAAGAAATATATTTCACACAATGTCAGATATCACAACAATACATATATTTATACAATATTTTGCAAAATAACTGTTATCCTTATAACTGGCAACTTTGCCATTTTGAAATATTTACACATTTATCTGTTCCAAAAGTTACGAAAAAACACAAGCGAAGTTTTTTAGAATTTAAATACAATAACAAAAAAAAATCATGTGGAAAATACAAGAATCTACAAAATAATATTTTTCTTTGGACTGCTAATGTTTTAAAATGTAAAAAAATTAAAATGTTACATATTTTCCATTTTCAATAATATAGCAACAATTGAATTACGAAATAAATCGTACTTAAATACATAATTTTACACACAACAATATGCGACAGTGACGTAGGTAATACTTGCCACTGAGTAACATTTTTGTGACCAAAAATCTCTCAGTCACAAATATACGTTAGTCACTAATACAATCCTTTCGCACCGTGATTAATATGATGCGTCGGTCTTTTTCAGGGTGTTTGGTAGAAAGATATGTAAGGTGAAAGGGGGGTGAAGACAAAACAAATCACTTGTTCTGACCAAGATTATGTCTGGACTTTAAAAGAGACTGTGACCTCTGAGTTTGTTTCGATCTTTCTTCTTAGTCGGTTAGGTAACACCGAAATTTTTAAAACATAATTTAATTTTGACATGTAAAAGCGTCTTTTTTAACCAATTTACAGAAATAAATGTAATTTATCATTGAACCCAACAAATATATATATTAAAATTGTAACAGTAGCTACAGTAAAAATTCTGCATCCCAAATGCGTATGAGTTGTTGCCAACATTTTAAGTGTCTAAAAAAATTACTTGGGCCTGTACAATGAAGTGTTTTTATAGTTCCAGTGGCCTTCTTATTCCAGCGAGGAAAAGTAATGGCGTTATACGTCCTCTACAATGTGGAAACGACAATACGACAATCATTGAAAACACTGACAATACTAAGCATACGATTATTTTGAAACTCTCAAATATATTCTAGCATCGAAATCAAAAAGTTTTTTTTTAAACAATCCAACTAGTAGTGATGCACCAACTATGGCTTTTAATCTTTGACTAGCTATAGTGACTAAACTTTTGAATATAATTAGTTGAATTTTTGTGAGCAGACTGCGAACGTCATTAATTTAATGTTTTGTTTTGCGTACATTATTTTGCATCAGTACTATTGTATAGAATCTAGTTTTTTTTAACTGAACAGACGGCTGTGCTGCTGGGGAGTTTGCTGCGCCACTTCTTCTTCCCAGCTAAAACACTAGGAAGTGGTGAAAGGCGCCGTTTTTGGGGGACTTTCCTATGTAATTTTTACGTTCGAAAAGTGCTGATTCTCAGCCTTGTTTGAATAAATGACTTTTGAATTTTGAGTTGTACGAAGTTTAATTTATTGTCGTATTGTCATCTCCATCTTGTATAGCTCCATTCCTTTTTGGCACTGGGACTTTTTGTTCCGATGCGAGAAAGAGTTGAAACTATATGAAAACCGTTATCATTTTTCACAACAGAACAACGATTGCTTTAGCACTTTCTACTAGAACTGTATAATGGTATGTTTGGTCTTCCCGTAAAGCTGTAGTCTTGTAAATCTTTCGGTTTTATGGTAATAACCTCAAGAAATTAGGAGTTACAATACGTGCCACTAAAAATGAGACTTGACACACCACGTGGTTTGACTTGCGCAGCAGACGATTAAGTCTCTTTAGCGGTATGAGACCAGGGGGTCTACTGCTTCATACTCCGTCTCACTTACGGTAGACCCGTAAGTGAGACGAAGTAGGAAGCGCTCGTTACTACGGCCGGTGAAACCAAGGATTTCGCTTTAGGAGTAGACCCTGAGCTGAGCCGGGGTGTCTACGGGGCGGTGGAAAGAACGCAGGAGGCGCGGTCAAGTCTCATTGTTCATGGCGCGTATTGTACTGTATTATAAAATTGTCTTCACCACCACTTTCACAATAAACATCATCTTACCAAAATCACCCAAAACTTACAGACCGTCGCACATACCCATCATCTACCTTAGCAGATGTAGCTGTACCCAAGTCCATTATATCCACCACATCCACCACATCCACCACATCCACCACATCCACCACATCCACCACATCCACCACCACAACCACCACAACCACCACCACAACCACCACACCCACAGCCTCCATAAACAGGTGCATAAGCTGGTCCTACTGATACAGGTACAGCAGCTACTACATTAGGGTTCAATGGCAGGCTCTCAGCCAAAAGGCTGCTGACGGTCAAGAGAGAGAGGGTGTCGGCCAGGCTAGCAGCTATGCTGGGCTGGGCGACTGTGGCGTACACAGGGCTGGAGATCAAAGGCGAGGAGCAGCCGCAGGGTCCTGATCTTATGACTTGGGTGTAGGCGTTCTGTGAACAATGACATGAATAAGTCCTTAGTTATTATAATAATTATGCAGAAGGTAGTTAGGATAGTGGGGTCCATTTTGCGTCTGTCAATTCTCCTGTTAGTGCGTCGATGGCAATCTAAATGGTCTTTGCCCAGAATTCGGCTACAGCGCCATCAGTTCCTGTAATATGGAGATGACAGGACACGCAGGACACGATATTAAGTGTCCCATAGTTTGTGGAACAGCACCAAATAATGGCATTCAAAGAGCAAACTACGCAGTAAGCACGAAATACGGTTTTATTTTTTATTTTTGATAATACTGATAGGAGGAAGTTAAGATGTTACTTTACAACACAAAAACTATTAGACACCAAAAGAAGGCAATGGACGGCAAATGGCCACCAAATTACAATTTGCAACCATCAAAAAGTAGTTAGAAGGATAGTTGTGACTTTATTTGGTTTGGCTTCGACATTACTACTTGGCTTTGTACCAAATAAAGGGTAGCGATGAGGCACCAAGAATATATAATATTAATTCATGGAACAATGCTAAGCGTTTTTCTAACTGAACAGACAGCTGTGCTACTGGAGAGTTTGTTGCGCCACTTCTTCTTCCCAGCTAAGCACTAGGAAGTGGTGAAGGGCGGGCGTTTTTGGGGGACTGTCTTATGTCATTTTGATGTTCGAAAAGTGCTGATGCTCGGCCTATTTTGAATAAGTGACTTTTGTAAAAAAACTTTTTTTTTTTCAGTAAAACCCGATGCAAACTTTATGGCAGCTCCGAACACAAGGCGAGTAGCTGCGCAGTAACAAATTCATGTGACCGCGGGGGTGAGGGGTGGGTACTGCGCAGCGAGTAGCCCACTTCAGAGCCGCCATAAAGTTTTAAGCTCACTATACCTACCTACAAAATCGTCACACACTAACCATTACCCAGATGGAGGATTTATATTAAGTTCAATTAGCAATTAAAAAATACAATATTAAACATATGTATATTTACCTGAATAAGAACAGCCTGCACGACCACCAGAACAAATGCGAAGGATTTCATTTTTTTTAGTTCTTCAAAAACAAACTTTGAATGTACTTTCCCTGAGTTTTACCCACCATTTATAGTAAAATATTTCATAATAAGTTGACAAATTTAGTTTTTATCTATTAATGTAATTAATTTCTTAATTAGTTTGTAGGTACAATATTGTAATATTTACGTGGAGCAACTATAGTTCGATAAAGAGTAGGTATTGAAGTACATTATATACTTATTGCTAGATTTAATTGGAAATATCATAAGACTTAGGTACAAAATTAAATCAATCTGCCTAACCTGTTGGTTGTGGTCAGCTTCCAGTCTAATCGGATGCAGCTGGATACCAGTATTTTACATGTAGCGACTGCTTAATTGACCTCCATAACCCAGTTACTGGGTAACACGATACCCCTGGGTAAGACTGGTTATCAGATTTCTGGGTTTCCGACTACCTTAATGACTGACGAAGATCTACGAATGAGGTTCTTACAAAAATAAATGCGAATAATAATAATCATCAAAATAGCAATAATGTTTCAAAAACATTTAAGTAAGTACTTACAAATTGTTGATTCCATACCTTTGTCGGGGATTTATAAATCAATCACATGTTTTTATCTACGAAATTCTAATAAAAGTAGTTAGGTAGGTATATTAAATATCTAATTAAGCAATCCTTTTTTCATCCATCTTCCTCACGGCCCAATATTCCGATCCACACAGTACGACAGGCCTTATCACAGACTAGTAAATCCCCTTTATCTTGAGGGGCATCCGTGGGTCGCAAGTTGTTCCTGTTGAAAAGCGCGCTTTTAGAAATTAATTTAGATGTGGCCTAGTGTTCGTGAACACGGGTCTAAGAAATTCTCACAAGGCATCGCAGTAAAGCAGATACATACCATGGTATCATAATATACTTCGCCAGGTATGGCATTCCAAAATACAGTGGTCACCTGGGCAACACAAATCTACGTCATCACATCTGTGTTACCAGAAGTTTGTAATAATAACTCCCCAACCACCTTTATTACCTGTGCGAATCCGATAAAACAATGAGGTTTTAATGAACAATTACGTTAATTTATGTTGAAATTGAATTGTTTCGTTTGATTAGACACACGGAACGACAATTTAAAAGCTTTGTACATATTTTTTAACAGAATGGTTTCTGAAAATCTTTCCTTAATCGTGTTTTGTTGCAATAGAGTGGCAACTGGATAGTGACGTAAGCATGTGTTAGTCCCGGAATGCCAGACCTTGTTTTATTAGACCATGATACGATATGATACTGTACGCATGAAACACATAACCCTGTCTTTGCTGTCGCGTAATCGCGGAAAAGCCGTCGAGGAAACGGGTTTGAAGTAAATAAAATCGAACAAATGACTTTCGATCTAAAAGTATGACAAGCCGTGACAAGTCAATTAATATACAGTGTGTACATTATAACTTGACCCGTGACGCAATTAGTACCTACCACTGAATTTTGCAGTCTTTGTATCAATACTAATAAAGTTCAAAATGGCGACTGAAAGTACTACCAATCACAAATGACTGCAAAATTCAGTGGTGCCAATCGCGTCACGGGTCAAGTTATACTGTACTTACTGAGCGCACAGCAGTTATCAGCATAACATATCATTACGCTTGTATGCCCCAAAGGGATAGGCAGAGGTGCACCTATTAGTACACCGATATTTCGCCAGTTATGTTTAAGTCCCATGTAATAGGGGGCAAGCCTATTGCCATCAACCGGGCACAAATCCAGACTCCTGCACCCTAATTGCGTATCACAATCCGAGAATTTTGAAGGATATTGCTAATCGCAATGAACGTGGGTGAACTGTCAAAATCAAACCCATTACGACCAATTGTCATTTGATGTGTGTTACGCAATTACCCCACGGGTTGCTACTGAGAAATTCTAGATGGAAAAACCCAATAACACTTTGCACGACCTGGGAATCGAATCCTGGACCTCATGCTCAGCAGTAGCGCTTGCGACCACTACACCAACGAGGCAGTCGGTAGATGTCAGATACCCGCAGAAATATAAAAAACAGATAAGTACATAAATAATAAAACATCCAACGGCGAATTAATTATTTATTAGTACTAAATTAACTCTGCCATACTTATACCTAATAAAATAAAAAAACCGGCAAAGTGCGTGTCGGACCACGCACAATGAAGGGTTCCGTAGTTGGGATGAATTTATCCCAAGAACAAACTTGACATAGTAGTTGAAAAACATTGTCTCCCATACTGAATGTATGGGAGATCATTTTTATCAAACTGAAAATTTAAGTTGGTCGATTATTACTCGTTAACCTGTACAGCCTACTTAGCTGTGATAGTTTTCCTTTTAATTTCTTTATACATATATACTACTGCTGTGATTTTTTTCTCAAATCCAAGTACAACCATTTAGCTGGCTGGGGAGGGACACTTGACTCTAACAAAAATTTGCACTTTAAAGCTTAATATTTCGCAAACGGATCCCTGAATTGAAAAATTATTTTGACACACCCGCAATATTTTTAAACGACCTCTCCAACGATACTCCACCGGAAAGACGAAAAAAAAAAACATTCCCACTTTAAATATAGGAGAGGTACAGTAAAAAAAAAACTTGTTTTTTTTTACCACTTTGTCGGCGTAATTAATATGTATATCCATACCAAATTACAGCTTTCAAGTACTAACCGTCTCTGAGCTAAGCCGCAGACAGACAGACAGACAGACGGACATGGCGAAACTATAAGGGTTCCTTGTTTACTACGGAACCCTAATAAAAAATCACACTTGGCAAAATAACAGGCGGTCTATTCCGCGCCTGGGTTCGGAAAAGTGTTTTACTTTGTGTAATTTATTTCATCACCACTGCTCTCAAAACGGTGAAGGAAAACATCGTAACGAAACCGGTATGTTCTAGAAAAACAAAGACATTTGACATTCTACCAAACGGCGCTGGGCTCGCGTGGTTGATTACGGCCCACTCCCTCTCACAGAGAGGAGGCCTGGGTCCCAGAAGTGAAAACACTAAAGGCTGATTATTTATGCTATTCTGTAAAAATCTGCGCGAAAACTTAGCTGAAGTGAACTTGAAGTGAGTGATTCCACCTGGATGGGATTGACACTATGGGCAACTCATTTCACCTACAGGCAGGTTTATACGAGCCTAATAATGTGACAGTACACACTATTTACACGTGTGGACACTATTTTTAACTCAGTCCAGTGCTGACTTCGCCCTCAAGTCAATCCAGTAATCCAGTTGACTAACGTACCTGCCTGACTTACTGACTTAAGTACTGCCAATCTCATCTACATGAACCCACTGACTGGGTTCGGGTCATTGCATTGGGTCCAGTCAATGCCATCTTAAAAACCCGTTAAAAGTTCTGACGAAGAGATTTTTACACAATACATCGGCTGAATATTTTTATGCAGCCATAAATATAATAATTTTCAAATCGTGTAGTGAAGTAGATACCTACACTTCTTAATTTCAGTTAAAAAGCATAATTAATAGTAACTAGAATATTTTGCCTATTTTACTAAGAATGATAAGGTTTTCCAATAATCTGATTATTAAATAAACTTACATTTGACAATAATTATTTGTTAAAATTCCGGTGACATTTTGAATTTTATCATCTGATAGTGACGCGACACAGTGATTGTTATGTCATATTGAAACCGATTATTGTTATTGCGATTTCGTAATCGATAAATGAAGTATACAAAACCTTGCGATTATAATCGGTTGATGTATTGATAAGTTAATAGTAATTGAAGTTTGTTGTGTTTTAAGTTATTTTATTGAAGAAAATGATTAATAGAGTTTTAGTATTTGGATTTTGTGTGATTTTAAGTGTAAGTAAATTGCTTTATTTATTCTATTCTTAGTCAAAATTAATTGAAATAGGGTAGGAGAAGAGGATGATAATATTTTTTATTACTTTGGATATCTTTTTGTTAATCGTTTACCTGAAAAATTTCACTTTTTTTTTCAATTCAATTTTATTCATGAACAATTCACATTGTGTTTGAAAGCATACATAAAAAAAAACTTCTATAACTATAGAACTAACACATTCATGATACAATAAATTATAGAAAAAAAACAAAACAATAAAATAAAAATTCAATAACATTACAAATTAAACATTCAATACATTTAAATATTCAATAAGCTGAAAGCTTTATACAATACAAATATTACCCAGTCTCTCAATTAACTAATATCATATTCTTTTTTTTTTTAAACGTGGTTAAGTCATCGTCTATTGAATACAGACATTTCTCCAATAGGAACCTCTGAGTCTTGACTTAAAAGAGCTTTTATAAATTATGGTTTTTAAGTCCAATGGCAACCGTTAAAAACCTTTTTTTTTTTAGCTTTATCGATTTCCAGAAAAACAAAATATAGCATTAAAATCAAAATAATCTCTTTCAGGAGGTCGCAACACAAACCCTAGACAATTTAACATCACAAAATCCAGTGGTCATTCAGAACCCGAAGCAATCATCTTCATCTTCCGCCGACTCAAAATGGGAGGAGCTCATGCCAGCATTACAATCACTGAAAAGCACCTCGAAAATTAAAAAAGAAAGACTATACAATGTTGTCAAGATAATAAAATTCCTTCTCTCCGATGAAATGGAGAAAAAAGGCGAGGGTAAAAAAATTATGGAAGAAATTAAAGAAAAATTCAAGAAAACTGAAAATAATGATATGTTCCCGGAGCCAACAATGCCGGATTACGACCGTATTGTAGAAGAAAGATTGAAGTGTATTAAAGAAATTATTGATAATAGAGCCTACATGCTAGATGCCCCAGTAGTCAAGAATAAAACAGAAGCAGTCAAAGATACACCTGCACCTAAAAATAAAACTGCTGACTTTAGCAAGATATTATCGAAAATAGCCACAGCTTTAGCCAAGTTGAAAGACCAAAACCAGGATTCAGAAACTCAGACTCCAAAGCTGGTGCAAATATTTAGACCAAAAAATGGTTGTAACAAAAATGATTTCAATCCAACATTGTACGAAAATCCGAAACAATTAGGGAATTTAGTCTCTGGCCAAACTGCAATGAACCCTACGTCAATGTTCAATATCCCTTGTCAGAGAGCTTCAGACATTTTAGAAGAGACTACAAATTTCCCTCTGCCAAGAGACATATTCTGTGATAACCCAGCTGTGAATTTGAACTCTTTGGCTAAGAATACTAAGTTGAATTTGGAGAATCTGCCTTTCAACAACGTCGTGCCAAATTCTATACATTGTGTAGATTCAGATGACTCGATTGCTATACTTTTTAAGCCGAAAACGATATCGCTGATGCAAGTGTTTGGGAACTTGTTGAAAAAGATCACAGTCACTGTTTTGGTTCCATACTATATTTCTAAATTAGCCTTCTAGTGTGTGAGTTGTGAGAGGTTTGTTAGTATAAGTATTTATTCTATTGTTATGTTATTTAAATTAAAATATGATTATCTTTGATGTGACGGGTATTTATTTGTCTTCTCAGTTCCACCCTTTCCTCATAATATAATTTTTTTGTTTTAAATCTCTTTCTTGGACATGGTAAATAACTCGGCTTTATTATTCTCATTCAAAATCCTTATTTATCAACTACACTAGGACCCCATGATCTGACCAAGATTATGTCTGGACTTTAAAAGAGTTTGAGTTTGTTTCGGCTTTTCTTCTCAAGTAATCGGATAGGAAAACATCTAGTTTTTTAAATAAAATCCTTTATCCGCAATCTTCACTAAATCTGGTACTTTTTCTCCAACTCTATATTTTTTTCTACAAATATTGCCTTTTACTGACAGTGACATTTATACCTATTCATTCTGTTATCTGACGTCATAACAGCATTTCATATTTCTGCACTAAAATAAAAATCAGTTTGTATAAAAGCCCACATGTTTTGTAGACTATTAGCTATAGGGACAGAGGATGTTGCTCACGAAAAAATACACAAGTCCTATACATACAACTTAGCAAACTTGAAATACCTCATAACCTTGCGTTTTTACACGTAGCTAGTTTGTAGGAATTGTAGAAAGCCTTGAACATTCTAAGGTTACCAGAATTATGCCACCCTTTGGTAAGTATTCGTCTAAAGTTGCAGCATTTGCAAACATAATAAGGTTTTCAAACCTTATATTATGTTTACTCGTACTCGTAGAACGGACTAAACGTGAAGGAATTCGGAAAGTCACCCCTGTCGAAGTGCCACCCTTTTGCAGTCCCAAATATTTGGAACTTGTCCAAATCCTTGCCACGCCTTTTAAAATACTAAAATTCGAAGTCTGGTTCTTACTTTATGCAGTAAACAACAGTGAACAGTTTGTCTGAAACCGATTTTTTATACTGTTGCATTTAGCTATGATTTAGCTAATGTTAAAATCATTCAATCTTAAGTTGAGCCCCTAGTTTTAAGTTAGAATAAATTGGCAGGAGACCTCAAGACTCTGAAGACTGTTAATTAATTTAAACATTTAATGAATAAGCGTCATGGTAAGGTTTCTTATTGCTCCTTTAAAGTAGAGGTAAGCAATAATTATAGACATTCTAAATACCGTTGCACCTTACACTGTTGAAATTGTTTAGTAACCCGACGACGCGCGTGAGATAACGCTTGTTTCTGCTGAGTTGAAACACTTATGCATTTCTTAATTAGTCTTATCAGTGCACAATGTATTGTGACTAAGACATACTTAGTCATTGACTAAAGTTGAACCTAAATGGTAGGTACTATGTTGCTGAGCCCAAAAAATAAATAGTTCTCTTTCTGTGTATTACTTAGCTATCTTTTGGTGTTTTATAAGGTAATAATTATAATAATACTAGCTTTCGCTCGCGGCTGCCCCCGCGTGGAGGTTAGAAATCATCCAATAGGAACGTATTGCCGGGATAAAAAATATCCTGTGTTAATCCAGATAACAAACTATCTGTGTGCCAAATTTCATCCAAATCCGGTATTTAACCTAATATTTTACTAAAGGCAAAACTACAAGTTTTGATAGACGAAATTACGAATAAGCTTGTCCACTTTCCACGATGGGTGTCTAGGTACCTACCTACTACAAATCTTTGAACCATGCATAGGTACCTAATTATTTTCTAGTTTTAAAATCATTAAGTACGCTTATTTACTACGTTTTGGAATGGGCAACTAGCTTCATCTTTTTGACTGACCGACTCCTTGGCAATTCAAAAGTGCCTGTAAATTGTTTAATTCAACTGAATGCTGTGAGTTTGAGAATTATACGAAAGCCACCATCATAACTACATACAAAACTATTTGTACGTATAGCTACTATGCGCCAGTAGGTACGGCACGCCGTTAGTAACCTATATGCACGGTACACTGACCCAATTCATTTCCAGAAAACCAGCCACGTTGCTTCATTCAAGTATTTCTAAGCAACCTTACATGTGTTCTCATTTGATTTCAAATATAGCATACAAGCAATTTTCAACCTTATGTACCCACTTACCTAGAAAAAAAAAACAACGCAATTTTTTTCCCCAGAAGATTTTGCCAAATCCTCCAAAGTTTTCCAACTGCCTATCTGGGTTTATATTCCTTCTTCTGAAGGAATTTTTCAGGCCTTTAGCGATGGTTTGTCGTGTTCGAGCTTTCTAGGGTTCTCTATTTGGCTCAGCTTAGCGTCAGTCTATAAAATAAAGGCTAGAAATAAAATTGTGGTTGCTAGGGACATTAAAGAAATATCAACGTATAACAGTTAAGTGTTTTCAGTACGTACCTAACTATAGTATGGGCAGCTCAAGCTCAATTCCTTTGTGAGACTGCCTGCTGGGCATCTCGGGCATTACCTATTGCAGTGGATGAGTCATAGTGCACACTGAAATTAGAGACCCTTTATAATTACAGATTACGGTACCAAATACCAATTTCTCTTCGGCCATGTCATGATATTTCAAAGTGTAAAATTTTAGAGATATACGAGTAGCTGTAGATTCTAGGTACGTAAGTACTTCACAGTCAACTAACCGCATTGTCGTTACTGTGCCCAAGCCCAGTAATTAATGCTTGCAGTAGGTAACACTAATCATTGATTTGACGACCAAGGAACTCAGTACCCTAATTACGTAATACACGATCAATCTCAATCTGAATCGTTTTGAAACAAATTGCTAATCCATTATAAGTATTATAAGTTCGAAAAAATCTGCTCAACAACGTAAATAACCCAATGAATGTTGTTGAACTGTCAAAATAAAACAGATGGGTATTAATCATTTACGAAAATGAGTTACGTAATTAGATAGCAGGTTAACATCAGCGGGGTAATTGCGTAACAAAGTTACAGTAGGAATGGCATTCATTTTGACAGTTTAACAACATTCATTGCGCGATTGACGGTGTTGAGCAGACAAATTTTTCGAACATAAGAAGCAATAGATTAGTAATATCCTTCAAAAATCTTTCAGATTGTGATTTAAATTGTGTTGCGTAATTAGGGTGCGAGTCAAATGATGGCTAAAAGCAATTTCTGGATGAATGAGAACTAACTATCAATAACGAAAAATAACGTATTTCTGGTGCTGAAAGAGACAGAACAATTGCCTTGTGAAAAAGCAGCTGATAAACTAATCAAAGGTTATCAATAAAGAAAACTGACAGCAATGCGCAATCATAATTTACATAAATCGATGATCGTAAGTAGCCTTTAATGTAACAAAGGGCATGAAGGGCGAGTCCGAGGGCAAGAAAACGAATGCGTCACGTACGCCAAATCGAATAAAAAGTTGCGCATTGGACAAAGGTACACTCGGTATGGGTACATGAACACTTAATTATTCTGAAAAGGATTCTCTTATTTGGATTTTGCAATGTGTACTAACTTTAATTACTGCAATTAGCATTGATTATTTCAACTAATTAATTTTAAAAATAGATTTTTTAAGTTTTCGTTTATGTAACAATATTAGGAATTTTTGGGTTCCAGAAAATGTTACTTGATTAAAAATGAATCTCTTGGTGTTGTTTATTTAAAAATTAAAGTGATGTAGTAAGGTCGAAGAAACGCCTTGTCGCCATGCGGTTTTTGCATTCAATAGGTACCTACAAAAAACAGCTATAATTTTATACCCAAATATAGCTATTTAGAGCTCTTTATTAATAAACCATTCAAGGAATACTTATAAATATTTTATTTTATTTTTCAATATCAAAAAACCATAAGGACTATAATCGCTCCGCAAACAAAACAATCGAATGAGCTTGAGCGGGGGTGTAAACATCGTGACGTCACGGGAGGCTATTGCGCTTGTGCGGGACTTTTCAGGCGGTCCACACTAGGTGAAAATTGGAAATCGAAATTATGAGGCTAAAAATAGATTTAGATTTTATAGGGCAGTAGGTATCAAATATGGCAAAAACGGAGCTGCCATCTGACTACATAATTAAGCAACACTGGTTTGGGACTTGGATATTATACCATTCTGCTTTTATTTGTAAATTATTTAGCACCGTATGCACCGAAGATTCACTATAATAGGTACAACTGAATCTGCCATCACGAACCTTCTAATGCAAGCGTAATGTTTTTGAAAGGGCTACAACTGGGCCATGGTCAGTCGAGCCCGACACACCCTACTGAAAGGACAAAGAAACTACCTATCCAGTTTGGCTTAGGGATATGATGATACTACAAAAGATGAATTAGGTATTCTACCTACTGCTCTACCTTATTAAATCTGTGAAAACTAGACTCAGTTGACTCGATTCCCATAGTACAAAATTAAACAGGGTAAAAGCCATTGAAAAATCCACCCTTGTGTCTCACCCCATACTCCCTAAAAATAGAGGGTGGAGGTTGCCTACTTATATAGTAGGTATTATACCGTCGCTGCGGCGACTAACTCAGCACTAGTCGTGAACACGCCGCAGTGCCTGAATGTCGTTACTCAGGATCCTACTGAATACTAGAAAAAGCCATAAAAGTGTAATCGTTTTGAATGTGCTACAAAGTAAAAAGACTAATCATTCCTTAATTGGAAGATCTTGTTTCGGTGCAGTGTAAATTAAAGTGAAGTTATGACGTTATATGCCTTGCCAGCATCCAGTTACATGATAAAAAAAAAGTTAACCAATATTGAGTACCCGACGAGTAGTATGCCATCGTTACTTTTTCGTAATCGGTAAGTTTTTAATCGATTCCTTTCCTCTATGATCGATTCCCTGTTGTTATGTACGCATTACGGCGCGGCCCAATCGATAGTACTACGGCTGACTTCACTACGGTTCCTGTTGACGTTTTGTTTTGAAGGAACGGAACGTTATCCATGGCTACTCATGGTTGTCAAAGAAAGTATTGATTTGTATTATTTTGGCGCATAATTGCTTCAAAGGAATAGAGATAAAAGATTTGCGTGAAATATAGCATATTGTATTTTATTTATCAAGTAATGCCTAGTTTTTCTTAAGACAATGAAACGATTATGGCATCGATTAATTCAAGTTCTTAGAGAAGTCACTCTAAACGTACAATGGAACGTGATTTTCGAGAACAGAAACGTCACGCATCCGGTGGCCATTATGGAAAAATTATGTTATGCGACCAAATTCAGACGCCTCTCACCACGTGTGTTTTGTATGTAAATAGTGAACTTCTTAAATAATAAGTTAACACCTTTCGCCCGCACTTCAAGTTGATTATTCATCAAATCAAACTAACTTACACTTCTTTGATTCGTGTTCGTGTGTACTACGCAATTTGTTCGATCTTTACGGTCTGACCGTGTTTTTCTTCCAAAGTTATTTCAAGGCTTAATTACGATTTGCCAAGATGACGAAGTTAATACAACAGTTAAATTTTAGTAGTAGTATTAGTAGTAATTACAATAATTACTATGATGTCGTTGGTCTGGAACCCCCCGCTGCTGAGAAGAACTACTAGTAAGTCATTTCAATTTCTTTCCTTTGATATACCAATACTTATTTAGGACACGATTACATCGAAACAAAAGTTCCGAATATTCAAATATGGATCGACACTTATTACGTATTACACTTTACATTGTCCTTCTATTTAGATACGTCATCAATGTAATAAATTGGCTGATTACCTTCATGTCGCAATCTTTTTTGTATTTTTGTCCTAACCTTTTTTCACGTGGAGGTTATCTCCATCGAGGTTTTATTACGATTAGAGAATGTGGATGCAATGAGTGTTGCAACTTGGAAATGGCGTAATTTTTTATACTTTGATTATTCGTAGTTATAAAAACAGGTAGATCATTCTCGCTACATTTTTCGCTAGTTGTTTTTCGAACGTTAAATGTTGGGTAGTAGGAGATAAATCTATAACATTTTACTCATTTTCTTCCTCTATGAAGAATGATCATAATTGAAGGAGATATTATTCTCAATGCACTCAAGCAGATTGCTATACCAAAGGCGGTCTTCCAAAACCTCGCAAGATAATAGGTTGTGTTGTGGTGTACTTATTTAAAAAGCAATCGCACATCTGTGTCAGAAATGTAATTTTATGGTTATAGTCATAAACATTTTATGACTTTACGTATGCACAAACCTATACCTATTTGTGGGTAGACTGAAATTACAGAATGCCATTTTTTTTCATGTCTGTCTCTGTGACAGCGTTGTTCTTCTAAACTGCAATGGATTTTGAAGCAACTTCCACCAACATTTAGAGAATTTATTCCGGAAGGTTTATGTGTAAAAACATTAATAATAAACTTATTATAAAGAAAACATGCAAAGCAGGAGTGGGTGACTTCTATTGTCAAATTCTTACATAAATACTTCTTTAACTAGATCCATAATTATACGTTGACTTTTACCACTCATCATCGGTATAATGTAAAAATCGACAGAGCAGTTCTGTTTTCTGACTGCCTCGTTAGTCTTGTGGTTGCAAGCACAACGCGTCGGGCAATGAGTTATTGAGTTTTTCCATCTGGCATTTCTCAGTAGCAGCCACATCGCTGCCAAACCCTTCTAGGAAACACAAGGCCTGATGTTATGTTATGCAGTTCTGTTTAGTATACAGTTATACACACCTACTGCCGTAGTTGAAAACAAGTTAACATAATCAACCTGCTTATATACTAAAACATTTGTTTCCTACATCTCAAATAATGCTTCGGTATCATTTAAATAAGATTATGTAGTGGGGAATCACCTTAAAACCTACAACTACCTACCTTCTTTCTTATATCTATACCTTCTTCTTACAAAGATAAAACTTTTTGTCTAAGAAGGTTATTTCCTCAATTTTATGCCATAATAACAGCTGCACAGGTCAATCTTCAAGGTTTAGCAATGTTTGCCAAGCTCGACCGTGGATAGATGACCATCCATTACAACATACCAAGACCCCTCTGTGCGTCAGAAAGGACATTAAACCGTTGGTCCCAGCTGTCATGCATAGATTTCTGACAGTTCCTGTAGTCAAAATCTCAATAGTTAGACAACCAATCTTGCCAAGGAGTGTTGTGTTATCCACTAACTGGTTGGTTGAGGCAGTCCTGCAATGTAATATACTGGTGTACAGCTGCTTCCGGTAAGACTGGAAGGCGATCCCAACATAGTAAGGAAAAGGCTAGGCAGATTGATTTTCTTTAATTTTATGCTAGAGTTTTCAACATAAAAACTTCTCATAAACATCTACCGTTGAACATGGCTCTCCCAATTGTTCAATTACTTGTTATCAGTGTTCCAACATCAGTTTGATATTGACACCATTTAGTTTCAATAGACAATCATTATATTCATCATCCAAATGATGTTCTCTATCAATAAAAGACATTATAATAAAAGTTTTTTTTTTCGTTTCAATGTGGTGTGGGTGTAGGTATTCTGTAGTTACACGTCTGCCGAACCCTTCGAGAACAACAGGCGTGACATTATAGTATTTTAGGCATTATAGTGTTATGACACTTATGACATGTATGTATTTTTTCACAACGGATTTTTTCAAAAAGGACGATGTTCACAATTTTTTATATTGATATCTCTAAAACTACGGAGATGAAACCTGATAAAAAAAATTTCAGTTTCTTCGCAATTATTTACAATTCTTTTTTCTTAGGTCAGCTTTAACTTTCTTGTAAACAGTGATTTAAAGAAACAAACTTTGTTTATAGGGATTAAGTACAAGTAGGTACTGTGTATAACTTTGAAATCGCCAACCCGTCTTGAGCAAGAGCGGTGATCAATGCTCGTGCCTTCTGTGTATGAATAGAGGCCTTTGCCTTGTATTGGGACAATAATAGGATGGTATTACCTACCTAAAAATAACCCTTCTGACCCTTTTGATATAGGGTTACCATCTATGTAAGGGAGGATGCGTGTCTAGGATGTAAAAAATGCCTGATTTTTCTGAAAAATTCCAGTCAGGTATAGAAAAAAAGTTAATATACACAACAGATAGTTCTAAACACTGAAATTTATTAAAAATTTAAACTTTGAACAATTTACGACCACTAAACTAATTTAGAAAAAACGAAATTACTGAGTACTTATGAACAATGATTTTTCCAAAGACATTTATTTTTCAAGTTCTTTTTTTTCTATACATTATGTACAAATAAGTATAAAAATCTTCAAACAAAACGTTTTAAAAGTTTTCTTGGGTCACTAATAAAGTGCAGACCAGCGCGACTTGACGCGCGACGCTTTTACCGATTATTTTGTCAGGCAATTCTTTCAATTTATTTCAAGTTCTTTTAATTTCAACTGTGCATTTATTAGGGAAATTAAAAAAATGCCTGTCTTATCTTAGCGCCCCGGCCGCACGCCTGCCTTAACCAAAAATGCCTGTTAAATGCGGCAAATGCCTGTCAGATGGTAACCCTATTTTGACATAAAAAACGATGTTCATTAAATGTACAAAAACAAATCAATTTTTAACCGACTTCCAAAAGGTGGAGGTTATCAATTCAATTGTTTTTTTTTTTTTTTATGTATTGTCGGGCATAACTCCGTCATTTATAGACGGATTTGCAAAATTATTTCTTTGTTTGAAAGAGTATACTTCCGAGATGGTCCCATTGTCATTGGGTGAGGATCTGATGAAGAAATCCTGGAGAAATCGAGGGAAAATCTTCAAATATTACAGTAACACCTATAGCGATTTGGGTATTTTTTATAATAACACGTGCAGTTGCTCTTGGAAAGCACCATTTGGTGAAGTGGAACTGATGATGAAGACCACAGATGGCCACCGGAACTACTCAATAATAAGTATTTCACGGGTTGCGATTCGATTACATTAATATGAATACCAAACAATTTATGCTCGTCACAATGTATATGGACAAGTGGAGCTGATGGTGAAGAACCAGGAGAACTCTTCATCGATTAACGTCCCTGCATCGGGAAAAGCAATATTTTGTAAAAGGTGATGAGTAGTTGACATTAGGCTATTGTAACTTAGATAAATTACAAACTGACCCACTAAAAAGCGAAAATTAAAAACTTTTTTACAAACATTTATCCTGTCCTGTATGGTTCCGAAATTTAAGTTATTTTTCACTATACAGTGTTTTTTTGGAAGTCGGTTATTTTTTTTTTTTTGTAAAAAAGTTTTTATCAATCCAACTGGAACCATACAGGACAGGATAAATAATAATAAAAAAAAACGACAGCTTGAGCCACCATGTTCAAATTGACTACATAAGCCTGGTACATGACATACTTATTACATTTTAATAAGTATGTCATGTACCATATACTTACTAGCTTCTGTCGTAACAGAGATAAATTTCTACTAAAATAACAGCCACATTTTTATAAAACGCTTTTTGATTGGTAACGTCGCATCACATCGCATCGCCCGCCCGCGCCTTTACTTCGGTTTCACTTAACGTTCTTTGTGACTTTTTTTTTCTTTTAGTTCGGCTTGATGTTAAATATCTTATAACCTGTCTCAAGAATTGGGCTATGAAATAAATTTTCAAATCCGACTGGTAGTTCCAGAGAGCGCGTTCAAAAAAATTAACTCTTCAGCTTTTTAGGGTTCCGTACCTCAAAAAGAAAAAACGGAACCCTTATAGGTTCAGTTCGTTGTCCGGCCGTCAGTCTGTCAAGACCCATTTTCCCAGGAACGCGTGGAGGTTGATATTAAATTAATATCAAATACGTAAATCGATGTTCCCTTGGGAGTTCTAAAAAAAATCAAGCTTCAAGTCAACGCAATAAAAAAATGTGACATATTTTGATCGACACGCACTTGGCCGGTTTTTTTATATCTGTATCATAGGAAGATATACATACATATTACACATAAATTCTTTTTGCATTAAAGTTGCATTGTTGTCTGTACATGATACTCATGATAGTGTTATTCATCATTATAAACCACGTCGCACATTATGCGACATGCGACAGGACGACAGACGCTGACCTGTCGGCATGGGACAGTTATCGTGTGTGCGCGTGCACCGTTCGGCTAGATGTTGCGACAAGTAGCGAGAGCGTGCGACTCTCCAAGCTAGCCTGTGTCGTTGCGAAACTGCAACTCGAAGTTTTTGTTTGTGGATGGTATCTCGTAGGTCAACACAGGAGTATGTCGGCTGCTTAACTGGAGTATCCTGTGGGTGCCTTAATAAATTAAGCCCTCCAGCCGGGGCATGAAACTTATACAGTAAGAGACTACATGCTAAGGGCACCCCTTGTGGGGTACGGAACTCGGCTTAGGGCGTTGCTAGGGGAGGACAGCAAGGGATAGGCTGAATCGGATCGGTAACTCGACCGCAAGTAGGTATGTGGAGCTTTGAACGAAATATATGAAAATTGTTGACCGCAGCCTGTCTTTGCGTCTAGTCGCCGAGCTATCGCAGCGACAGGTCTTAAATGCATTGTTGCGATTGTGTTTTGTTATCTCTTCATGACAAAATACAATGATGCATTCTGTTCAGTTTGACTTATCCAATCTGATAAATTTAAAACGTTGTCAAGATTTTTGAATAAGCTGCCAGATAACTTATCCATGATGATGATGATGATAGGGAAATATTAAACCGATCCTCTAAAAACTTTTTGCACTTCTAATGGTGCCCACTTTTTTAAATAATTGAGCTTCTTTTTAATTTTCTGGCCTTTTCTCACAGTTGGTCGCAGTAACTAAGCTAGGGTACCACAATTAAACGGATTAGGTTAAAGTTGTGACCAATCACCCGCGAGCCAATTAGTGGGAAAGAACTGTAACCAAAAGCGCGCGAGCCGAGCGAGAAAACCGCAGCGGCAGCTGCGCGCGAGCGCTACATCCAAATCAGGAATCGGGACCCCAAAATATAAATTATTTGAGATGCACCAAAATGGGCGCAATCACTATATTAGAGTGTTCTTTAATATTTTTAGGAGCGCAAAATGGGAATTATTTGAGATTCGATTAAATGATGATACTAGCATAATAGTTTCATGTTCTTTATGTAATAGAAATATATTTTGAGGACATAAAAGGTTTGTTTAACCTCATAAAATAAAAACAAAACAAAATACTGCTAATGATAGTAAACAGATCAATCAAGAATCTGTGTCAGTTTTCTCTCACAATATGAGGTCGTTGATCTTTAATTAGATTTAGTAGGTATAACACAGAACTGGGTTACGTGAGAAATAATCATGCTTGATTTTACAGACTAGAAGTCTTTAAAATAAGTATGATAAAATCTGACAGGTATTTTACTGCCCTGCTAAGCCGAAAGGCGCTATCTCAATCGGAGTAAGTTTTGTAAAAGAATGACTTTTTGTCAAATGTAATTTATGAAAACAGTCGTTAAAAATAAGTGATAAAATCTGACAGGTATTGTACTGCTCTGCTAAGCCGAAAGGCGCTATCTCATTTGGAGTAAGTTTTGAGAAAATTAACTATTTGTAAAATGTAATTTAAGGAAACAGGGACGTAAAAAAACATCTTAGTGTTTTTTTTTGCTTATACCATTAGATGCGCAATCTTTATAGCTAATGAATGGTATTAAAAAAAACTAAAAGACCGTAACTCAGAGTTAGCGCCTTTCAGCTTAGCAGGGCAGTGTAGTAAAAGCGTGAATGCAATTTGTATGACAAATCTCATTCATCGATTTAGAAAGTTGAAACTAGGCTTATCTAGGTAAATAATAAGCGCCCGATCACACGTACCACAGCCACACCACCACCACAATGACAACACGTGGACGGGGGCGCCTTATAGCTCCTACACACTATGCCGGCGGCATGCCCGCCGGCTTTTGCGCCTTCATTTCCTTTGCGATCCTTTGTGCGGCAAGGCCGGGCGCGCCGCGGTTTGCCCGGCGGCATGGTGCAGGAGGTATTAGATCGACTCGTGCAGCCGTCATTATTTTTTATAGCCACAATCCCCTAATTTAGCTTCAAAGATTTATAATAAGATTTTGAATTTTGGTTAAGCAAAATAAAAAAAACCGGCAGAGTAATCACGTAACAAATATGCAAGATAAAACACAGTCGAATTGAGAACCTCCGCCTTTTTGAAGTCGGTTAAAAAGGTATTTTAGGTATAATAATATACTTCGCCAGGTATGGCATTCCGAAACACAGTGGTCACGTGGGCGACACATGTATACGTCATCACATCTGTGTTACCAGAAGTTTGTAATAATAACTCCCCAACCACCTTTATTACTTGTGCGAATCCGATAAAACAATGAGGTTTTAATTAACAATTACGTTGGTTTATGTTTACATTGAATTGTTTCGTTTGATTAGACTAACGAAACGACAATTTAAAAGCTTTGGTTTCTGAAAATCTTTCCTTAATCGTGTTTTGTTGCAATAGAGTGGCAACTGGATAGTGACGTAAGCATGTGTTGGTCCCGGAATGCCAGACCTTGTTTCATTAGACCATGGGTATAATATTAATTGCTCGCTTCTTGCTCCTGCCTATACACCATTTGAAATAAGATTTTGACATTTAAATAAACCTTTTTACAGTCGGTTCAACCGATTTTGACTTCTATTGCGTTGGTGGCATGACAAATGGCAGCTGCAGTAAACAGTTGGTATTTGCCATCCTTTATGTCTACTGTTTAGAAGTCAAAATCTGTTGAACGGACCGGAAAAAGGTTTGTTTGAATGTCCTAACCTTATTTCAAATGTAATATAGGTAGGTACTGTGAACAATTTTCAGTACGTACTTAGTCAAAATAAGCGTGCAATCTTGATTGACTTATTATTTCATTCCAGCAACAATAGGATTGCATGACAAGCAATAATATCACGGCACGGTAAAATAACATTTTGAATAAAATTAAATAAAAAATCTAGAAGTTTCATGAGTTTTGATAGTTATGTCTCGAAAATTTTAGCACTACGCCTGGGATAAAGGTTAGACTCGCAGAGAATGCTGAATTTGCAGGAATTCATTCAAGTCGATAAAAATATAGTATAGCCTACTCTTACTGCTTTTGTAGATTATAAAGTAGGTACGCTTATACTAAATAGATTACAATATGAGGACTCGGTAGGATATTAAAAAAATATTGGACACGGTATTTTTTTTTACTTAATCAAAAGATTACGGCAATTTAATGCGTTAAAATGTGGCATGACGTCAATCTCCAGTAGATTTTATACTTGTGACGTAGCGAGCCCCCACTCTCCAACTTTAATGCGTTTAATCTAAACCATTTTTTATTATTCATAGGATAAGTAAAGCAAAAAATACGTGCCTAACATTTTTTCATTATTTGACGACGGACTGACGGACTCGAATAGTTTTTTTTTTTCAGTCAACATCCCTATTATCTGTTTTGAAAGTACGGAGGTACACTAGGGGGTACATTGGGGGGATTTGAACCCCCCCCCCCCAGCCTACGGCCCTTGATATGTGCTAGTAGCTACTAATTGAAATCGTGTTATCATTGTGACGAAGAACATTAGTCGCCAAGGCCACAGACCGTAATATAAATGTATCAATCAATACTAATTGAATGGAATAGACCACGCTTTTTAACTAATGGTCTACGGTTTGACATTTGATTTTTTATTGACAGTAAATTGTTTCTTCTGTCTCTTTCTTTGTCGGTTCTCTTCCTTATTCACTGACTCGTAAATAAATACGATCAATTTACTTAAGGCCTCTAATAAATCACGATTTATTAATGGCATAAAAAAGTAATAAATACAACCATAAAACTATAAGCTTCAAGTAGATGTTATAAGAATTTCATCGTAGTTTCAAAGACTGTACTATGGCTTGTACATGGTGTATTAAAATGTCTGTATTAGGTACAGGAAACAAACAAGTAAATTAACACAACGTGCTTATCATAATATTAAAAAATATTTTTACAAAAAAAAACAAAATAACAGTGATAGGAACTTTTCATATCATCCATGATCCAAGACGCAGTGGGAAAAATACGTATTACTGAAGCTAACTCAAAAACTATCCAAGCAAAGTTAAGTAATAAAATTTCTACAGAACTACCTCGACAGATCACCCTTTTAACAAAAAAAAAAAAACAAAATCAGTCCACAATTCAAGTCCAAAAAAAAAAAACATACGTTACGAACATAGAACCTCCTCCTCTTTCGTTTAAAAAGTAGCAGTTAGCCTGGATTATAGGCTCGCCTATTACATGGAATTTAAACATAACTGGCGAAATGTGGTGTACTATAGGTACACCTCTGCCTAACCCATGGGGAGGCCAAGCGTACAGGCGCAGGCGCGATTTAATGTTATGTAGTTAGCCTGGTTACTTATCTCTTGTTGACTGCACCTGGACATTCCACAGAATCTGGTATTATAAAGTACTTACCTAATCATATCATTGACGTGCTGTACAAGTGTACAATTTATATGTGGTTATGTGAAATTCTTGGTATTTCTGCAGTAATAATATCATTTTACAATTTGCGTTTGCTGGTTTCTTGTGCATATCATGTATGTTTGTATAAAGATAACTTTTACTTGGCTTTGTTTAACTGTAATTCTAGCTTAGATAACTGATAATGGGTCGCTCGTGGTTTTATCTTTGTTACTAGCTTCTGCCCGTGACTTATTACTTCGTTTTCACTTAGCGTTTTTTCTGACTTTTTCTTTTTGTTCGACTCCTAGGGGTTCTAGCATTTTGGTCGTGTATTTTAGCTTTAGAAAAGTACTTATAAGTTTTTACGAAGTACAGAAAAAAAAAGAAGGCTCTCATCTCATGAACAATAAATAAATACGCCTCCTAGACGAACATGATATGGGATTAAACTAACGCCTTTTTTTTTGTTTTTTTGTCATTTTGGCTTCAAAATTACTGGGACAATGTTATTTTCTAAAAATTTCTAAGTGCTATATATTACGAAAGACATACTCCATTTAGAAAAGTAACGGCCAATAAGGACACTTATTGTGTAATATTATTGAAATGAGCTGCATTTTAGAGTTATTTAAAAAAGGAAATTGTAAATAGATTACATTGCTTTGTATTTAACTCGAAATAACGTAGTTTATTATATGTTTACATCGAAATATTGAAAGGGTGTTAACCGTTATTTTTCTAATGTAATAATAAATGAAGTGTAGGTTCAGATTATGTAACGAAATATCAATTCTCATCTAAATCCAAAACTATTCCCCGTGAATTGCTTACCTACGTCGGTCTTCCGAACAGTTCATATCTCTCGTACTATTTATACAATGCAATAACATCAACCTATTTACCAAACCAATCTAAATATATTTTCCGTGACTGCAAAAACACATCAACTAAAGTTTATTCGGTTTTTTTAATAATATTATATAAATTTGATTAACTTTGCTTGTATAGTTTTTGAGTGAGCTTCACTATTTCGTATTTTTTCCCACTTAGTATATGTGGATGATATGATGATAACTTCCTGTCACTGTTATTTACATAGCAGGTAGTGGTATTCGAATTTGTGTGGGGTAGGTACCACAACTAAAAAGTGAAAAATAAAACCTAAAAAAAAAAAAAAAAACAGACTTCCAAACAAAAACACTACAAAGTTAAAAATAACTAATTCCGGAAGTCGGTGGCAAAAACGAAAATTCAAAACAAAAGACCGACTTCCGATATTAAAGTTATTTTTCACTTTTTAGTGTTTTTTTAAGTCGGTTGTTTTTTTTTTTTGTAAAAAAAATTTTTGTTCAGCTGCTTGATTTTTTACTTTTGCGATTCGCGTGCATTTCTGTAAAGAGCAAACTCATATTAGCGTAAATAATTATTACTTGCAGTTCTTGCAAATTTTCTTACGTTTTTTCCGATCTGTCAGTGTCAGGTTGCATCTTTCTTGATCAAAACCAATTCAACCTGACACTGACCAAAATGCAAAAAACGTAAGAAAATTTATGGACAAGCGCACGGCTACAGCTGCGGATTCACCTTAAACAATTTTATGAACTTTCACAAGATAATCAAGATTCTACATTTAATAAGTTATTATTCTTCGTAATCTACATCTTACTGGAAAAATTACAAAATTTATGACGTAATTACACATGTCCATTTTTGTAGACATAAAATAAGTATCGTGTATGGAAATATCTAGAGAAAAATGTTGCTGAAACCTACGTCAATTCTGCAGAATTGTTAGATTAGGTAGTTACATAAATTAAATTTTTTGTCTTGTTTGAAAAAGTCTAGCGAATTCTTTCTCCACAATCGTCTAAAGAACCTCTAAGATGGGTTGGATAAGCCTTCTGTGTAAACCCTTCAAAAACAAAAGCCTTTCTCTTTTAATAAAACCGAGCTATTTTCGTAGGTACTTAACATAATTCTTTGACCTAAAAGGCATTTGCGCGACTTTAAATAATGCGAGCACAGATTTTATCGTTCCGGCTAACTTGAGTGACAGCTGTCAAAATTCTCCAGAGAGTCTGATAGCGTTCTATTTTATGAAAATATCACAACCTCTCAACAGACACAGGTAACGTCCCATTCAGCCGATATTCAGCCTTTTCAGTGAGGTTGTATTGTCCTAGATATTTATAGAACTGAAAGGATTCATTGTTCGCATTGTCTCGTAAAATCAGTGAGCATTTTCCACAAAAATAAAAGAGTTTTTGTTTGATAGCGTTGGGGCTTTTTTTTTGTGTCAGTTAGCCGTAAGTTTTTTGGTTTTATTTTCAGTTTATTTTGAGAGACGTACCTAACTAGGAGATAAATAACAAATACCGATGTAGATGTATCATTGTTTAATAATTCTTATGTTTTAAAGGCTATCTGATGGCCAATCTCGTACTAAAAAAACGTTCACATTCAAGTCGCAATCTGTCAAACATGTCAGAAATGCTGGTAAGTAAATAGATTGTATTTTTGACAGATTGCTAATATGATGCGAATGTTCTTAAAAATACGGGAATTGCTGATAAGCTCAATAACTTTTGTCTAAAGTGATCAATGAATGAACTACATATGACATTTCAAAACCTTGAACTTCACTTTCGCCCATCAATAGTGAGCGAAGACGTACAAAACCGGTAACGCGCGATGCGCATGTCAGGCCGCTGTCTATGGAAAATTTTGTATGACTTTGCTTTTTAATGTCAAGGCGATGCTTACAAGAGTTTTGAAACTAAAGAAAACACGATAAAACTATTTGGTGATAAAAAATAATCTTGGTTTTATTTCCGGTGAGTGTAATGTGCTTTATAGTCAAGGCTACACGTTTCTGAATAACAAATATTTTATTAAGGCTCGTGCAGACCAGCTCGACACTACGGCGCGTCGCGACTCGAACAATATAATTTCTAAGAAAACTCCACGGTATAACAATAACCAGTGTGGCGTCGCGCTAGTCTGCACGAAGCTTTATGCTTCTCGCCTAGTTAGCCCAGGTTTATACAGGCCATTTTTTTGCGCGTATTCGATTTTCAACACTGCTGTGCACCGAGAGTTGAAAATCCAACAGAGCGCACGCGCATCTCAGCGCGTCAAGAAAACACATGGATTTTTCGTTTACAACTGATAAAAAGGATAATTTCCGTTTAGCCGTGGGTGTGGAAAAATGCGTGCAAATGTGCAGGCAGTATGAAGATAAAATGCTAGAAAGTATTTTTAATTCATTTTGCTTTGAAAACCACCTTGCGTGCCATACTTATCTGAAAATTGCACAGATAAGCAAAAAATCTCGGCTTTGTTACGAAACGTACCTATCATAACATTGAATTTATTATAATCATCAATTGATATGAACAATACCATAAACAAGATAAAATAGTATTTATCAATTTCAGTGTGACAGTACAGATAGGTAGGCACATACAAACAAAAAAAAAAAAACATTATTTAGCTGGACCGTACCCAGAAGGCAGAATGACGAGACAGCCACGCCCGCACGGCCGGGTTATAAAAATATAATGTAAACAATTTGCGCGCCAAGCAATGCGTTCGTGACAGCGCGGTTTGTTTTCGTGTTCTTATTTTGTGTTTCCTACGATTTTCCTTATCGCATAACAAAAATAGTAGTTAAGACCTAGACAGTTTTTTTTTTTGTACTATTTATAGACAGTTTTACCCGGTGTCTGATTTGAGAATTTGAAGTTGAGACTTTGTCAAAGAGACTAGCATTACTTAAGGTGAAAGCCTTCGAAATTCAAACTTTATATGCAAAAAACGTAAGAAATTTTGAATTTCGCGGGCTACGAAGGAATTCGCGTTAGTACCTATCTGTTACCGGCCCGGTTCTATAGCCGCCGAGCGTTGCAAGCAAGAATAGTCTTTACGGTGGTTAGATATGAACTTCTTCGATGGTACATAGGACTCCCCTAAAATCGGACTTAACGCTCGTAGTCACTAAGCCAAAAACATTTAAGTGTAACCGTTGACATTTTCCTTGAGACTAAAATAAAGGGAAACTCGTCCACTCGAGGGTGACGTCAGAGACTTAAAAGGCGCTTAATGGATTACGTTAAACGGATAACAATGTAGGCTGTAAAACTTGAGCACTTACTCAAACAGTACAGACCTACTACCTTCTCAGTTATAAACAAACCTTTGCGATAACGAAGTGAGCATTCAGAAATACAGTTAATGTTAAATACACATTGACACTAAAATCCAAACAAAAAAAAACTGGTATTAGCGCCATCTACATTCTATAGTACAGTACTAAGGCGCAAGCATGTCGCTGACGCGAATCCACAAGTTTCCCCCTACCAAACATCGCTCAACGCGCCTAAATAAGTTTTCACTTCAAAATATGCTAAAAACAGTTTTCAAACGTTTTTCTAACACGAAAATAAGTAAAAATATTGTTAAGTATTTCGGTTGCCAATGGCCATAATAACATGAAATTCCTTTAAAGAGTTGTGGCAACGTTTCAAACCGATGACGCAGTGTTTTGACGGTAGTTCTATAAAAAGATCGTAATCTTGTTGAGTAGAGAAAGTGTAGGTAACTACTATTGTATTTCAACACTCGGTAAGAAATATTACAGCGCAGTATGAAAGCCAAACTTTCCGCGATGGTTTTAGAAGCACCTTTGAGTAACCTGACGCTCGGGTTCGGAGAAAAAAGAGCAGTCCCATTCGTAATGGTGGGTATCATAATGAATACGGTAAATAGTTGAGTAACAGCAAAAAGATCGAAGGCACTAAAGGTAAAACTCATAAGATTTTTTTTATTTTTTTTACTAGCCTACTCTGTCCCACTCCTGGGCAAAGGCCTCCCTCCACTCCTTCCATCGTTCGCGAGCCTGCGCGTCCTCCTTCCAGTTTTGACGGAACCCATCCAGCTCGTCACGCCATCTCCTACCTCTCCCTCTCACTGTCTCAGGGCACCAGTTCTGTGCTATTTGGGCCCACAGTTTGTCCGGCATGCGACAGACATGTCCTGCCCAGTCCCATTTAAGTTGGGCAGGCTTTTGAGCCACGTCAGTAATTTTTGTTTTGGAGCGCAGTATTGTGTTTCGAACACGATCCGTTAATTTAGCTCCTAGTATACTGCGCTCCATTGCTCGTTGGCAGACCTTGAGTTTGGACTTCTGGATGTTAGTCAAAGACCAAGTTTGTGCACTATAGGATAAGACGGGAAGAATACACATGTGCATGAGCCTGCGTTTCAGTGCCACTGGCAACTCACCCTTGAACAGTTCCTTCATGGACCAGTAGCTCTTCCAGGCGTTTTCTGTTCGTCTTGTGATTTCTTTATCTTGCCTCGCCTGGAAGGAGACTACTTGGCCCAAGTAAAGGTATTTCTGGACATGTTGTATTGTCTCCCCGTCTACATTTATGCTTCGAGGTGTTTCATTGCACATAATTTTGGTCTTCGACATATTCATCTTCAGTCCAACCTCAAGGCTTACATTACTAAGTTCTTGGAGCATCTGTTCAAGTTCAGTCCAAAATTATATTCGTTTTAAATAATACATCTGTACTTCTACATCTTTATAATGAGGTAAAATTTGTTTGTTTGTAAGTTTGTATGAAGGGGGTAATATTTGGAACTACCAGTCGGATTAGAAAAAATATTTTCGCATTGGGTAGCCCAATGCAAAAAGCAGACGAAGTCGCCGGTAGAGGCTAGTCTATGATAAATCTATTAAACAAGAGCTGTGGAGACCTCTGCTGGGCAAAAAAGTCCTGCCACCGGTAGAAACTCATAACCT
Organism: Agrochola lota; assembly: GCA_947364205.1. Lineage (NCBI taxonomy): Eukaryota > Metazoa > Arthropoda > Insecta > Lepidoptera > Noctuidae > Agrochola > Agrochola lota. The sequence continues at coordinate 9,831,683 of OX376245.1, read as the reverse complement.
TATTGGATAAATAGAATCCAATGGAATCGGTCAACTTAATGTGGTGGTCATTGGAAGGTTAGTTTTACTGTCATCATTTCAGCCGAAAGATGTCCACTACTGAACAAAGGCCCATCGCCACACGGCCCTGAGCTTCTCACATCAAGTGAATTCCCGCTACCAACTTCTGTTAACTTCTACTTTAAAACTACTTCTACTTTGGTTTATGGACTGTCTTTATGATGATTAGTTGTTATTACTTCTTCATCCATCCGTTTCCTCGGGCCATTGCCAGCTGCTATTGACCAGGAAGAAGTGATGGTGAGTCACACCCACAGTTCCTCCGTTGTCAATGTGGAGGAATGCCAAATGTTTGGTGTCTGAACTCCGCATTCCTAGGAAACCTAGTTTTTTAAAGTTAAGTTTATATTCTCAGTCATACGCTTTGATCTTTTGGGAGTGTCCTTCTTACCGTTACTCTGAATAGGAAAGATGCCCTAAATTTTGGCATAATCTGTTGAAATTGCTGTACGGCCTTTCACTTTCTGCTGGAGCTTCTAAAGGAAGCAGAAACACGAAGCATAGTCAGCTTTTTCAATTGAGCCTACCGTAGCGCGCTGTTTGGCATGGGTTCTCTTTCTTCCGTTTACAGTCCACTCCAGTAGTCCACAAACTTGAAATGATAAAGATAAAACCATTTTAAAATAGCCACAAATCCTTTTGTGACAAACATTTCCGAATTTGAAATATATGTCCTTACTGCATTTCCGAAAAGACATGACATATCCATGCAAACTCCAAACATATTTTTATGCTTCCTTCAGCAAATTCTTTATGGATCGAGGCCAAAACGATATTCCTTATCATAAATTTTCAAAAGAACAGTTTGGCAAGCGCACTCTTTTAAATGTTGTCTAGTAAATGCAAGAATTGCTAAAAAGATAATATTTTGTCCCCATTGCGAAGTGCTTTTATTGGTCCATGAGAATCCAGACAAATATTCTACTGTTTTGATGACCTACTATTTCTGATTTGTGTGTTTGTATTCTAATGAGACTGTTTGGTAGTTAGGTAGGCAATTTGGCGTGTTAAGAGGGTAGTCTGACAAAATTCATATTATAGTATTCAAAGAGCAATTCAGATTGAATTGTTTATCTGAGGCTTTTGTTTTATATCCTAAACAAACAATATTGGGTACAATACAAACAAACAATTGGTTTCTACATGTCACAGCACTCGTAGCATGACCACAATAGAAACGGGTTTTCTCGACGGAAGAATAGACAAAATGACAGATAAACAATCACAATCTATCATTTTTTCTAGGCATCCATCTATTTCAGTACCTTATTTTATTAAGATATCATGTCTCGTGGGTTAAAAACGTGAAAGTAATCACGTCGGAAAGAGACTCACACCCTATTATTGATCTGTTTTTAGATTCACAACATTAATTCTATTTTTGAATATTGGCAAGGCTCCTCTTTTGGCCGCCGACTGTTTACTGTTTTCAAATTTTAGATCAGTCGCTACTTGATTCTTATACCGAACGCACGTCTTGATAAATATAAAAATAGATTCTATTTTCGTAAACAAACATAATATGCTGTATACGGTATACAGCAAAAAGATATTTTTCAGAAAAGTGCCTGAAAAAAATCGCCTTACGATACCTTAATTTTTTTTTGTTGTAGTTGTTTTTAAATTGTTTGTTTATTAAAACATTCCATTTTTTGTGATATTCTTGTTGTTTATAATATTATACGAGGTTTATTTCGTTGTTGTACATAGAGGATTTATTTATTTTTGAAATATGGTCAAGTTGTACTGGTAAGTCCATAATAGTTTTTCTCTTTATCCATCGCATGCAATGAGTGTTAAAACTTGGGTCTAAAACTCACTCGTAGACTAACTTTTGAGTCCCTTCAGATGTAAAGGAAAAGTATTGCTATCTCTTACTACAATGCAAACTAAGAAAGAGAGAGAAGTAAATTGTTGCTCTTCAATTAACTTGTGCTAACTTTAGCATGTTTTAATAGCTAAATATATCGTGACGTATTTATCTGTTTGGAAGCTTTATTTCAATTATCACAGCTCTAATATTCTTCCATCTCTTTCTTTTTTCGTCTTCTAGAGAAGGACAACAACATTTTCAGTTTATTCTGTAAACAAGCGACGCCATGATGGTTGACATTTACGTAAACCCGTCACCAAACCTTTGAAGTATGTCTCTGAATTTCCTCAACCAATCTATATCTGTGTTTGTTTGTTTGAACGTGCTAATCTCTAAAATAAACAGTCGGTTTTTTTTTTTGCATTCGTTAGCACAATTCTTGAATTTTCAAATCCGTGTGGTAGTTGTCGAGATTACCCCTACATACCAATAAACAAATAAATTTTACCTCTTTATAATATAATAAAAAATAGAAATATAGATTTAACATCACCCCACGACACCTACACGCGCGGTGTTGAAGCTAACACCGAACAGGTCGTGCACGATTAGGAGACGAGCAAAAAGAAAAAAGTCTTCAGCCTTTTTTCTGGTCGCTAAGCGAAAACGAGAGTAATTAAGTACAGCACAGCTTCATTAACTTCATAAAACGCCATGAAAACAGCTCATTTATACCAAGGTCTCTCAGATTATATCAAGAAATTCCCTTAGGAAATTGTTCAGTGGTTTTCGAGCTAGCTTCGATAAAACAAACACGCTACTGGTAGTACAGTTGTGGTTGGCGTTAGTCCTTGAAATTGTTTCAACACTACACGCTAATTGTACTTATGTAGTACCTACCACTTGACTTTAATGTAGACTCAGGTTCCTTTATTATGCGACAGTGAATCGGTTTTGCTTCCAATGGAAAAGTTTTTACATATCCATGTAACTGTCTTATCTATATTCCTACAAATCTGACAATGATATGTACCGAAAGCTGATCCGAAGATGGAGTTGGAATTTAAGACGAGTAATACCTACTAGAACGTACGAGAACCTTCGAACCTACGTGTGTGTGATATCTACTAGTGTTGCCTGTCGTAAGAATTCTCGCATTCGTATAGACACCATGTGCTCTCCAAGATTTGGGACTGTTTAATCTTGAAACCGCAGTCACCAATCCAAAGCATGACCACATGGCAGGCATCTTTATAGTACACTTATATCTGCCCGCGTCTTCCCGGCGTAAAATTTCTTGTATCAGGGAAATATTTTTTGTAATCCGACCACTACTTCCAGACAATCATTCTCTTACAAACAAACAAGTTTAGCTCTTCATACTAAGATATCGCGTGCACTACACGGCCACGAGTACGACCAGTGGTCGCAGTGACCAGGTAAACTATTTTCTATAGTTATATATTATACGGCCAACTAGCCGCGGACCAGGCCACAGACCACGACCGTGGCCGACTAGTCCGCGAGCTCCCTAATAGTTTAGGAAACCGAAAACTGCTGTAATTTCGCCGTCAATCAAGGCTACTATCAACTGCCAGTAGCCTTCACAAAGAAATTAATAACTTCAGGACATTATAAAACTATCGCGTGCTAAATTCTCATCAACTACTATCGCCCTAATTAATCTATATTTACTGTAAACAACAACAGTGTTTTAAAACAAAATTATACATCCATTATCATTTCAGGCAAAATGCCACCACTAACTATATGTACATAATTATTATGACCGGTCCAAAATATAATGAAAACAACATCGTCTGTAATTTGGCTCGTGTTACACTTTCACAGGTTTATTTTGAGTTGATTGATTGCCGAAGGAAATGTCACACTTTCTTTCTGTAGGTTGGTAACAGAGATTGTTTTTTAGCCCTTTTGTGTCTTGTGCCAGCGTAACTCCTTCAGCGTCAATAATTATATCCTCATTACTTAATCTCTGTTTGTCAATCCGTATGCCTTGGTCAAGTTTCATCCTATTGGGTCTAATAATCTTTTTTTTCTTCTTTAGGCAGTTCTTTATGGTTTCTTCTCAAATTGCCGTCATTAATTTTAAACGCTCTTGTCGGTGGTTTTGATTCCATTTCATTCTATTGGATTGTAACCCTATTTTTCCTTTTGATTTCGACTCTCCTTTGACACAGACTTCTTGGTTGAAACTAGTTCTATGTAATGAATGAGTCTTGAGTGAGGTTCTGTCATATTACGCTCAAGGATTTCAAATCTTACATTAGATTGACAGTACCGTTTACTAGCCGCATCAATCTTGACATTGGCAGAATTGTCGACATCGGCACCATTGCCATAAGGAAAAATATAATAGAATAGTTGGCCAAGTCATCTAACTTGGCAGTAGAGTGACCCGCATGTTTTCGTGAATAAGCTAACTTTATGAAAATGTCTCTTGAAACAGATAGGTAATTTCTTTACTGTATATCCTTATGTAATTTTCAGTGCACTTGGATCTAAATCACAAGTATTGCTATGGCATTGTGGTTTATTTTAGAACGTTACATTATCACCACTACTATCAGTCACAATAGCTGTACTATCTCTGTTATCATCTGTTGTTTCAAATATAAGATAAATAGACAGATAGGTTATCTAACTGAACATCCATATTGTTATCTTATACAGATCTACTAACATCTCATCTTAGGCACCTAACTCATCAAGCAGGACACTACATCACTTTTCGACTACTTACATAAAGTTCACCATCATTCCCTAGCCTTTTCCCAACTATGTTGGGGTTCGGCTTCCAGTCAAACCTGATGCAGCTGAATACCAGTATTTCACATAGAACGACGGAGTATCTGACCTCCACAACCTATTTACTGGATAACACATAAAGTTATGGTAACGAGTTTTACGATAAATCGTTTTCGTAATACAATTCCCTTGTGCCATTTTACCGATACTGGCGCTTTTACAAATCCTGTAAACTTCATTTTGTTTGTGAAGACTACTGTTTTGCCAGAAAATTGTGCAAGGATACAGAAATCTTGCATTTGACTCGATCTGCTCCTACAATCATCATCATCGGTAGCCTTGTCCCTTGACCTCCTCCCTTTTGTGCCATGCTCTCCTGGTCTGTGCGAGTTATATCCTGGTCTTTTCCGCGATCTTCTGTTGGTCGTCCACCCACCTGGCTATTGGTCTGCCAGCGCTCCTTCTACCGTTTCTCGACTACCATCAGAACTGTTCCAGCTGCCATCGCCATTCCTACTATATCATAAGCAGCCTATAGGTCGGGCGGTCAGTGCGGGTTGGTGGATGTCACATGTCTTCGAATTTTTGGTTCTAGGACATAGTCTCCTACAATAACTTGTCATAATTCTCGTGTGTGCAATATATCTTTTCATAATTCTTGTGCGTGCAATTTCCTCATCAATTTTACCCCTTATTTAAATAAAGATAACACATACTAATCTCATTATTATATTTGTTAGATACTAAAACATATCTTAGTCTTAGTTCAGGCAAATATTTACTAAGACTTGAATGTGAGGAAAACTGACAATCGTTCCCCGTCTTTTGAAGGAAGAAGACAGTTTGATTTTATAATGCCTTATTATAATTATTTCGAGAAGAAGGCTGGTGATTTGTCGATGTTGAGTGAATATTTGGAAACTGATGTCATTTGTTTGAGCAAAACTATAGGAAGGTACGGATAATAATAGGAACTAGTGCTCGCCCAGAGGTCGAAATTCGACCATAATTCATTTAAATTTTAAGTGGTATAGTACATACTAATTCCATACTGACATGTCATGATTCTAAGATATATATACGTGTATATCCTGCATCGACTACCATAGTTTTTTAATAAGATAATTATACCTATTCCAATAGCTCCGAGTTCTTCAGTTAGTTGGCAGCGCGTATTTTACGTATCGTTTCTTTCGCAGCGCCTATAACGACTGTACCTTGTTAAAGCGCGTCACTGACTGCTGTCTAACGTTGTATATTATTGTGACAGCGCTTATAAGGACTGCCTTTGGTCACAAAGCTTCTCTGGGCTATGCCTTACCTTGTTTACTGTTTGACAGTTCTTATAACGACTGCCTTTTGTCACAGACCTACTCTGAGCGCTGTGCACTTGCATATTTAGTGTTGAAATAGCTTATAACGACTGCCTTTTGTCACAGCGTGTCTCTGAGAGCGTCTCTAAGCGCTGGCTTGCTTGGTGTATTAATATTTACAATGCCTATAACGACTGTCTTTTGTTACAGCGGCGACAGCGCGTCGCTGAGCGCTGCCGGGAGCAAGCGCTCAGCTTTGTCGGCTTCGGACGCCGAGTGTTTCTCGCTGTGCCTGGGTGCCGGGCCTCTGTGGTGAGTAACTACTTGTATTTTCTTACGTAACAGTCAGAGATAATATAAATCAATGACATGATGTTGACGATACAACGCTTGTCGTCTTGTAGTCAGGTGCCGCATACATGACTTAAAAAGAACCCTAGAGAACTAAGAAAATTACTTAATCTACGTAGAATTCAATAGTCGTGTACATACGTATATATTCAATAGTAAAACGTACGTAAACCATCTTCTTACCTAGCTAGTTAGCGTGGAACAAAGCTGCCCAACCAGATTTTAAGGTGCGCCATAAGGTGACACAGACCCAGTAATTAAGATTTGCCTACAGTTATGTTTCATCTAGATACCTATTAAAATTAAACAAAACTTTAAGTTAGTCATAGTTAGAATAATCTAAAAAAATCTTCTCTGATACCTTACCTTTGAAGAGGTTTTTATGCTAACAACTATCAATATTTTGCGACAAATTTGAGGTCAATAATAAAATCAAGTCTGAAAATATGATTTATTGTTGGTTATTTGAGAATGGGTTCATAAGAAGCAAAATATTTTTTAGACCCAGTTTGAAGTCCTGTTATCTGTTCTCAAAAGACTATCGCCAGCTGATAGCTTTTGGCGGGCCAATAGGGATGACGCCTGGGAAAAAAAAAAAAAAACTAATTAGTCCGTCAGTCAGTTAATAAAAAAATATTAGACACGTCTTTTTTGCTTAAAAATTACTTAGATAAAACGCATTTTAGGTTGGGGAACGGGGGTCGCTACGTCACTAGTATGTATAAAAGCTACATCGTGACGTCATGGTACATTTTACCTCAACGTATCGCCGTAATCTTTAGATTACGTAAAAAAAGAAAAAATACGTGTCCAATATTTTTTTATAATGTCAAAGACGGACAAAAACATTTTTTTTTGTCATCATCCCTATTCAAATGCGTTGGCGGGCTTGGGGTTCTGCGAATACAAGATTTCTTAAGAAAACCACATGACGTAAAACTAGAATCTCGTGTATAAAGCGTGGTCTACTAAGATTAGGGACGTATCCATCTTGTGAGTAGTAAGACGTAAATCGACGTTATTACGTAGAAGATATTAATTGGACATTAGACTCAACGTGTGAAGAGATAAGTTCATGCAACTGTTCGACCTGTTCCATTATCTATTTATCACTAGAGGTGCATGCTCTATTCTATACCTACTATTAAACGAGCAATATTTGTATATATATATATTTGTAGTCACGTTCTCGAAAACGGCTCTAACGATTTCGATGAAAGTTGTAATATAGGGGTTTATGGGGGCGAAAAAATGATCACCCGAGCAGAGCTCGGTCGCCCAAAGTTTAGAACAAGATGGCTACCTTAGAATAATGACAAGGCAACGCAAAAGAAGTCAGAATCGGTTGAACCGACTGTATAAAAGGTTTATTTACATGTCTAATTTTATTACAAATGGAGAATAGTTCTGTTAGTTTTCGCTCTTACACATCCTAGGTTTATAAATAACTAGCTGACCCGGCGAACTTTGTTCCGCAATCAATCAAATATAAAATAACCCTACCTACCCTACTAAAAAGATCTATCCTATGTTAGACTCCTGGTTCCACCACTGACCAGACTGGACTGGTAGCTACCTGTCCACAAATTTTCAGCTAAATCGGTTCAGCTGTTCTTGAGTTATAAATAGTGTAACCAACACGACTTTCTTTTATATATTATAGATGTGTTCTCTTCACAGGTGGTCCTGATGTTCCGGCTCACGGCTCGGCACCGCCCGGAGGGGTGAATGGCGGGGCCGCGAGCCCCGCTACCCCATCAACACCCACCCACGACGACAACAACCGTTAGTCCTCATATAGTTTTTTTTTTTTCCTAAAGTTTATTTCTGTTGTTTTAATTTTATGTACGAGAGTTTTAAGTAGCCGAAATCAAAAGCGATTCTTTGCCCAGTTTCTCTAAAATTTTACTGAATTAAATATTTTTTTACTCAAAATTTTTATTCAAAGTGGTAAGAAGTGATGATACTTTGTATTGACTTTAACAACAAGACATTTAATTTTTTTTTATACCGTTTAGACGTCAAAATGATTCGTAAATTAAATATGTGATATTCTAAATCTCCTACAGCAAAAATTCACGGGGTTGGTCTGTGGATGGGTGACCATCTTTACATACAGTGACTCCTCCGTGCCTCGGAAAGCACGTTAAGCCGTTGGTCCCGGCTGTCATTCGTAGAACTTTGACTGTCGTTACGAGTCGTCAGAAGCCCGAAAGTCTGACAACCAGTCTTACCAAGAGGTATCGTATTACCCAGTGGAGGTCAGATAGGCAGTCGCTCCATGTAAAATACTGGTATTCAGCTGCATCCGGTTAGACTGGAAGCCGACCCCAATATAGTTGGGAAAAGGCAGGCAGATTGATTGATAATTAGGTGTATAGACAGTGAGTTTGTTTGTGCTTTCAAGCTTTTTAGCTTGAAAGCACAAACAAACAAAGTACATACAACCGTTTTCGGTTGAAAGAATTTGACACATGGGTAGAACATGGCCTGGGTTAGGACATAGGGTACTTTTTATCCCGGTACTATGCTCCCGTGGGATAATTTCCGACCTCAAAGCGGGCGAAGCCGCGGGCAAAAGCTAGTAAATTATACACTTTGTATGTCTGATTAATTTACAAATCTTCCAAGTCCATCTAGAACGAAACTTGAGACAAAGCAATATTAATTTAATGAAAAGCATGTTGATGTGTTTCCCTATCAGTTTCCAATTAATTACTCGTTGTCATTAACCACCGGTATCGTCCACAGGTGACTTGTTGAGTGCCCTACTATGGGCCAGCGCGAGTTCACTCGCAAGCAGCGCGGAGAGCCTCATCACCGAGTCGCAGTCACCGACTCACGCTCACCCAGCCATCCACCAGCAACGTAGAGAACAGGTCAGTAAAAATATTATTGCCAAAGCATTATACATACTAAACATAACTTCACTTTACACTGTGAGAGCTTCAGCATTGGTCTTATAAGACTGCTTGAATGTAACTGGTAAACAATCCCATATAAATATATTATATATATATCCTAAATTTTAGAGAAAAAAAATCATACAAGTCAAATTTCAAAACTCATGTTTTCTTTTTAAATAGGTCATTCATTTGACAAGTACGTTTTTTTTTCTCTAAAATTTTGGATCATTCATGAGAAAAAATTGTTTAAAAGTTGATGAACCAAATGGATAACAAATAAAAAATTGTACATTATGATAATCTTTCTCAATTCGTCATCGGTACAAGAAATTACGACAGACTCTTATCTGAATTACAATATTACACTAAAAATATCAGATTCAAGCATATATGTAATATAAAATATTGCTGTTGTCTTTAGTCGACCACTAACAAAATATTGATAAAACTTCAGACTATCGGCAAGATCCTCGAACGCAAGGACAGGCAGCCTGTAAAGGTGGACTTCAAAATCTTCCTCACCGAAAACACCGTCAACCGCTGGGAAGCTGTAAGTACCGTTATATTAATATTAATGTCTCAAAATCAAAAGTCATTTATTCAAATTAGGCTGAAAATCAGCACTTTTTGAACGACAAAATTACATAAGACAGCCCACCAAAATGGCCGCCCTTCACCACTTCTTAGTGGTTTAGCTGGGAAGAACTTCCCTTACTCTTATCAGATTGACGAAAAAGTAATATTAGTGAATTAAAATATTTTCCAATAATGACGATACTAAAGACTGGTGCATCCCTAAGCTACGTTCGCAATTCATTTGCCAAACATGTAAACAAACATGAGTTTTAGGAAAAACAACTGTAATACCTAGACATAAGCTTCAGTTTGCGCTGCAACTTCATATTTTTATGACATTTTCAACAGTACTAGTCAGTCTAAAATCCACTTTATTTACACTATGATAAAGTTGATGTTTGTTTAAGTGGAAATAACATCAATTGGAAACAGCCTGTTACCAACCTACTCCCCATCTATTCTTGTAGAACTTGAAGAGAGGAAGGCCCATCTTAGGTTATGAACCTGCAACTTAGTCTTCAAATCAGCTACAGCTAGTGTATTATGTATAGTTTACGAAATTATCAGTAACTGAACTTATGTATCGCAGTGCAGTGACATTATTGATAACCTTTTGTTAGTTACAAATACGCAATAAAGTAATTTTATTAAAACAGTGTTCTGTTCTTATTTTAAATTATGTTACGTTAAAAAGTAATTAGTAGTTTTGCAGAAATCTTTATGAGAGAGCAATGATGGCCCAGTGGTAAGGTCGTAGGTTCGAACCCGGGCAGGCACTTTAATAGGCTTTGTAATGTGTGTAACCGGTATTAAAACGACAACCTAAATAGAGGTAAAACATTTCTTCTTCTTGGTTACCCAGATAGCGGTAAGTTCACTCGTAGAAGTAACTAAAATTCTTCGATACCTGAATCGTAATTTATAAAGGATTTCGGTCCTTAGCATGAAACTCAAAGTCAAAGCATTTATTTCAAATAAACCATTTACAGGCACTTTTGAATTGTCACGGGGTCGGTCAGTCAGAGAGATGAAGCTAGATGCCCATTCCAAAGCGTAGTAGGTACCTATGGAGAAGAACGGGCAAGAAACTCCATGGACACTCTTTTAAATTATGATATGGTTACAAAATATTGGTTACATCATTCATGTTGAAGTTATACATGTGAGAACGATGCAAAACGTTAAAGACTTGTTTGAAACGTTGAAGTGTCTTTAACGGCGATCACCATCTCCCTTTAGGTGGACCGTCGACCTATTTGTCATCATAACACTTCATTAACTTTCGATTCAAGAGCACATAAGTGCAGACGGATTATCAAACGTGATAGTCTCGAGTAATAAGTGATAATGTGATAAATAAATAGACGTTTATGTAATGTTCATGATTCATAGTTAAAGTGGAAAATCACGACATAAACCACGATGTTATTATTGACGTGAAAGAATACATTATGAGGAAATGCAGAATAGGGATCATGACAAAAATTTTTTTTAGTCCGTCTTTGAGATTATAAAAAAATATTGGACACGTATTTTTTCTTTTTTTACGTAATCTAAAGATTACGGCGATACATTGAGGTAAAATGTGCCATGACGTCACGAATATGTAGATTTTATACATACTAGTGACGTAGCGACCCCCACTCCACAACTTAAAATGCGTTTTATCTAAGTATTTTTTATTAATATGATAAAGCAAAAAATACGTGTCTAATATTTTTTTATTATCTGACTGACAGACTAAATAGTTTTTTTTTTTTTTTTACCCAGACTTTATGCCTATTCGTGAGATGAAATTAACAACCTCTTCAGTGTGAAAATAAATAAAAGATCTTGACCAAATGCGAATCCAACTCGCGCACTAAGTGTTCCGTACGATTATAACCACCCTATAATGTTCCCATTACTGGGACACAGGCCTCCTCTCGGTGAGTGAGTGGGCCGTAATCCACGACGCGGGCCTAGTGCGGGTTGGTAGATGTCACATGTCTTCGAATGTTTGGTTCTAGGACATGCCGGTTTCCTCACGATGTTTCTCTTCACCGTTTTGAGAGCAGTGGTGATGGAATAGTTTACTCAAAGTAAAACGCCTGTCAGGGTTTGAAACTACGACCTTCAACTCGTAAATCGCGGCGGTTACCACTGCTCTCATCAAACCCTTCGTACCACCAACACTAATAAACTTTAGCTTCTTTTTTGCATTGATGGAGGCAGTATTTAAAGCATTATGTAATGCAGTACAGTGGTACTTGTTGATAGGCTTACACTGTCCTCTCATATTTTTTACACTGTAATTTGAAAACATTGTAAAAACTATTTACCCTTTACTTTTAAAAGAGTAACCGTGTAGTTTCTTGCCGGCTCTTCTCCATAGGAAACGACCAATTGGAACCGTGCACCTAGCTTCTGACGTTATCATAAATGCCCTTGTAGGTTTATGTGAAATAAAATATTTAGTTTTGTTTTTTTGAGTATTTATTAAATAACTGTAACTTAAATTCCGTAAACGCTTCTATGTTCTATTGGTGAGACTACCTGTCTCAGACCCAGAGGTTGCTCGATTCCCAGCGGGAGAAAATTTTTCTGGTCCATTTGGTTGGTGGTAAGGATTGTTCCAAGTCCGCCTGGCTAGCTAGCACCATTTTATCTAAGTATGTCGAACAATAACGTTAACAACATTGTTTGTTTCGGCAGTTAGAGGTAAGATAGCCAGTTCCTCTGTGGTTAAGGATTTCTGGTGAAGCTCGCTTCCACCTTCTGCCTGATCCAACACTTACCTTCTGATGAGATGAAGGCCAAGAGCTTTCCCATTGACGTTATAAAAAAAAATATACGACTGTCTTGTTGGCAAAAAAACCAGGACAGGTAGCAGCAGGCGGCAAGTTTGGTAGGCTGGATTTACAGCCCTAAGACATACAGAATTTCAGATAGACTGTGGTAATACAAGCCAGGGCCTGTTTCAGCACCTACGATTAAGATCCTAACTTGGCAGATAATTTCATAAAAATACTGTTTCGTTTTTGAATTTATTCTGTAAGTAGTGGAGAGGAGCTCGTGGCTAAGTAATAATAGCCGCACGGGTCGATCCATCAGGTTAAGCTACGCTTGCCGGGGTTGGTCTGTGGATGGGTGACCATCTTTACATACCGAGACTCCTCCGTTCCTCGGAAAGCACGTTAAGCCGTTGATCCCGGCTGTCATTCGTGGATCTTTGACAGTCGGTTACGGGTCGTCAGAAGTCCGAAAGTCGGACAACCAGTCTTACCAAGGGGTATTGTATGACCCAGTTACTGCGTTGTGGAGGTCAGATAGGCAGTCGCTCCATGTAAAATTCTGGTAATCAGCTACTCACACAGCTAGTGCCGGTTAGACTGGAAGCCGACTCCAATATAGTTTAGAAAAGAGATTTAGATTGATTCTGTAAGTAGTGGCTGTTCGGACATCGGGAAATAGCTCCCCAGTCATTTCTATAGTAAACAAGCTCGTCCCGCCATCTTTAACGTGTTTTTTTCTTCTTGTTTTTTTAGGTGGTTCAAGGAGGCACTATCTACCTGCGCATGCCGGGTGTACTCCAGTCGGGCAGCAAGGAGAGCTTCATGCTCCTGCTTGACTTCGCTGAAGAGAGGCTCGGTTGTAACAAGTGAGTATTATCTAATATAAACACTACTAGCGACCGACCCCAGACCAAACAGGGATCGGATAATCGAATACATATTTATCGAAAGTAATTTTTTCCTGTGAAATTATGGAAGCGGCTTCTTAATTTTTTGTTTCCAGAAAATCCGGGAATGCACTTCTAATACATGGTATGGAAAAGACTTATCAACTCTCTTATGAAGATTAGGTACTTTCGCGGTGTTAACATAAAAAAGTCGTATATGTACTTTAAACATTTTTTAACGAAACTCAAGCCACCTAGTTGTTTGTCGCTATGTGCTATGCCAGTTTGACAACCTCCTTATACAACATAAGCTAGCATTTGTATAGTCAAAAAGTACTAAATTCCGGAATCGATCGATACACCTGAACGTCAGTAAATATACATTCGATTCTATAATCAGAACTCTAAATTTGTCGATCCCAGAATCCCGCAATATTTTTGATACAAAACTGCATTCCATAATAGCTAACGTCTCAACTTTAGGTAAATATGCATCCGAATATCCGATTACTGGTTAGAAGTCAATGTTATTGGAACGAAGTACCTCAGGCTAAGAGAGTTGGGTAAGAAACCCGACAGGCAAAAAAAAAGTAACGCTCCACAACCGTGTTGTCTGTCTCTGTCTTCACTTAATTACAAGAAAATTAAACAAATTAAAGCAATTTTTTTTTTTATACATAGGTATATAACATTTTGCTTTAATGTGTTTAATTTTCTTGTAATTAGGTCGGATAGAGCGTATAAATAAAAGTTAAACTAAATTTAACTCTGTTACATTTTTGCCTGAACCGCTATTGCAAAAAAACTTTTATTAATATCTTGCGCTATTACAATATGTTTAATTCTGTTGAATATCGTATTAAAATATTGAATTAAGTAACTGAATGCAAAAAAAACTGCTGTTAATATTTTTGCTTGGAGTACAATTTAAAAAAATCGTAATTTAATTTTTATGGAAATTTCCGTGGACGGAAATGTTTAATTCTGAAACAATATATTAGTTCTACGATTTTTTTACATAATATAACCAAAATTTTCCTATTAACTATTTTGCCACAATTTTTATTCACAAACATGCGTTTTTGTTTTTTTACCTTGATGCGGTTCTGGAAAATGTTTAATTTTTTTATATTATTTTGGAAGAGCTAAGTTCAAAAACACGATTCAGGAAAAAAATCGCTGTTAGGATTTAGTGCAGGGTACAAACCTAATTTCCCCGGCCTAGTTGTCCGGCCTAGCCCCGCCCCTCGACCAATCGGGTCGCAACAAATTAGAAAGCGAAGTTCACAGTGATCATTGACGGCAGATCCTGGTACGAAACGCTTGTTTTTTGCGACCCAATTGGTCGAGGAGCGGAGCTAAGCCAGCGGACAACGATGACTCACTATTTTCTTAACGCGAATGGACTATAGCAACCGTGCTTGCCTTTTACGACATTCTTAGGACGTTTCTTATAATAGTAAGCGACAATATTATTCAGGCCGGAATACCATTCAAAATATAAATCAAAAGTCGTTTACTCAAATCTGGGGACCTACTCCCTAAGCGAAATCCGTAGTTACGGGCGCTTCGTTCTCCTTCTCACTCACGGTATGTCTGTAAGTGAGACGGAGAACGAAGCGCCCGTAACGACGGCCGAAACTACAGACATCGCTTAGGAAGTAGGCACCCAGGCTGAGAATCAACACTGCGAACGTCAAAATAACATAAAACATTCCCCTAAAACCCCCGACCTTCACCACTTCCTAGTGCTTAAACTGGGAAGAAGTGGCGCAACAAACTCCCGAGCATTCAATAACTCCCGACATAATTACAGCCTTCAGAAATCTAAATACTTACCAACCATCTTCTCTTTCCAGCTGTATCATCTGCGTGCTAAAGAGCCGTCCGGACCGCGCGACCATCCTCCGTACATTCATGTACATGGGCTTCCAACTACTGGCCCCAACCTCTCCCCATATGCCCCAGGAAATCACCAACCCCGAGTACATATTCCTGCACTACAATATGCAGTAACCCTCGGAATATTCGAGTTTCCTTAAGTCGGAAATTTAAAGCTTTTAAAGGTAGATTAGAACTCGTCTTGTAATCTTAGTAAAACCTCGAGCTTGAAAATTTCGAGTTGAGTTAAGGTCTGAAGGCGTTGATATAGTTTGGGTTCTCTCGAATGTCGACGTCTCGTTTTCAGAATTTCCGACTCGTGAAACTCGAAAATTTCGAGTTGGACGTCACCTCATGTAGCTTCGTTTAATCTAGAAACAGTATTTTGAAAGTTGCACGTTTTCGCATATTAATGAATATATCACCTGGGCTTGCTTATAGTAAGGCATCAACAAGTCTGTAGTATTAGATATTTAGCGTATTATTGTATGACGTATTAATACGAATTTCTTTTCATTGAGTGTTAAAAATCTCGGATTTTCCGAGTTTGAAAATTGAGCTACATAGCTAACTCGAAAAAGTAGGACTCTATTCTGCTTTAAAACTATTTTTTGCATAACTTAACAACTTGCTTAAATAATTAGTGGATTAATATCTAAAGAAGAATCAAAAGAAATTCGAATTAATTAGTTATTTTATTTCTACGATTTCAGCTTTTGAAAATAACGCTAATTTTACGTTTTATTTTTCTATACAAAACTGACTATTGTAGAAATATACCTACTTTCTTATTATTATTATTAAGTAATTTCTTTAACAAGGTTATTATTACCTATATATTATTATTATTGTAAAACTTAATAATATGTATCGTCGTCGTGTTTAATCATATTCACCCGCTCCGGGGTAGAGCAAAAAAAAAATAAAAACAAAAAATACAAAAAAAAGTTATTATAATAAAAAAGATTTTTAAAAATATTTCGGATTTTTACACCTTTTTTTCACAAGTCTTTTTAACACTTTTTTATTTTAATTTTAACACCTATTACGGCAAGACTTGAACGTTTTAGTTAAGTTGCTATGAACAACTTTGTCACGTTCGAAATATTTTTTTCTGTCAATCGTACGCGTTTTTGCGATTTTTATGTGAGAGGTAAAAATCGTGTGTGCGCGTTGTATCTTAGTATTAAGTATAGCTGTAGTCAATAAGTGGTTTTATGTTAAATTTTTAGTAAGTATTAATAATTGAAATATTCTGAAAAAAAAATCTTTTGTAATGTAGAAATTATTCTCTTGAAAATACGAAATTATATGACATCGCCATTACGCGGTGTTTTAAATATCTCGGTACAATTCAATCTAAAAACAATAACTAATATAAATTGAGATAATCGCAGGAGATCATGACGAAAATGAACATACATATTTTGAAATGTAACATACAAAAAAAAACTAAGACACCGCCTCATAGCAAAAATAAATGGCTCGTAAACTTGTTAAAAAAAACTAATAATCAAACTATGCCCAGCATAAAGTGGCCCAGTCGATAACAAAGAGAATAACTTCAACTTTATTTCACCCTAGCCTACTTTTACAACGATAAGTCCCAAAATTTTCAGTATTTTTCATGTCACCCTTCCCACATAAGATTTGTTTCAGGGACGCGTTGTACGTAGATTTAATTATAAGTCTTGTATTAATTGATAAACAATTAAAGTTAATAATAATACATCCTGAGGTTTTATTTCGATTCCTACCTTACTCATAAAGTTCCGGGGCGGACGGTATACGCCCAATTTTGTCTGGTATGCTAAATATTATTTCAGTTTATAATATGGCGAATCGAGACGAATGTCACTCGAGTAACTTATTTTTTTTTGTTTCATTCCACGTTCACACGATACCGACAAAATTTCATAGGAATAAACGTGGTCTTTGACCGAGGCCCAGAAGAAGTCGCAAACTCGAGGTTTGCCAAAGAGCAATGCGAGCGTAGCATTCAAAAAATCAAACTCCGACAAAATTCGCAACATCATAATACTCTCCCAAGACAGGTGTCGCCGATGTTGGCGATAAGTCTGCGAGGCTGAAATGGGACTGGGCAGGTCACACCTATAAGGCCTGAAACTGCGTTAAGCGGGCGCCCGCGACGGGCACCCGTCGCGTGTCTACGCGGGTGGGCTCCGTGGGAACCCATCCCGGGTACTCGTCGCGGAGACCGGATTATTTTATTTACACAGTGTCGCTAGTTCGATTTTAATGGTGTGCATGCACACCGTTAACTTCCAGCGCACGGAGGCGGTACTTGCGGCGCGGGCGCGGGGCCCTCCTCCCCGCGTCGGACGCCCGCGCGTGTCCCCGCAACGGAGCACTTTTGTATGGCACTTTTGCGCGGACGTCCGCGTAACGCAGTTTCAGGCCTAAGATGCATCAAAACCAATGGGCTATCATCGTTACACAGTGGGTGCCTGATGACGAACATCGCCACCAGCGCAGGCCTAAAAAGCGTTGGCGTGACGATTTGGACTCGTTCCTGGCCGATTAGCCGGAGAAGGCACAAGGAAGACTGGAAAAATAAAAGTGAAGCGTCGGATATCGGTTTAATACACATACTAGTCGTTCACTTCGAGGTGCACGTTACCTCCCTTCCCGCTTCCCCACACCACAAACACACGAAACAAACGACGATAGCAAACTCGCTATCCGTACTAAGCGGGTTTAACTTGAGGCGCAGTGTGAGGAAGTGGGAAGGGAGGTAACGGCCATCTCGAAGTGAACGGCCAGTAATTAATTAGTAAGGGACAATCGCAACAAGCCCAGACCGTAGATGGCGGGAACCGATCGTAGTATCACCAAGATTATTTTTTTCGTCAACCTGTATTGTGCTACTGCTGGGTAAAGGTCTACTCACAAGCGTGGATCCACCGTTGTGGGCACGTTGGGCATGCCCGCAACCCTAATATTGAGGTCGATAGGCTGATGTACACAGGACACACATACATTGTGTATGAGCACATAACCTTAACTTACCAAAAGAGATTGGACAAAAGTAGTCTATGGACTTATAACAATACGGTTT
This sequence comes from Agrochola lota, assembly GCA_947364205.1. Taxonomy (NCBI): domain Eukaryota; kingdom Metazoa; phylum Arthropoda; class Insecta; order Lepidoptera; family Noctuidae; genus Agrochola; species Agrochola lota. The sequence goes on along the minus strand of OX376245.1, from coordinate 9,813,274 downwards.
GGATATTTAATGTATCTGTCGTGGCCAGATCTTAGAATTGAACTTAAAAAAAGGTTTAATGATATTTCAGTGAACGTTTGGCCATAACATTAATGAAGGGTATCCATGATTTAAGGTGTAGTAAAAATAGCCAAACAACTGCGACCAACTTGGGCAGTAGCGCTCGTTTAACTGGCCATATCGTCAAACGTTGAGTATTTATGATCTGACCAGACCACATCATGATGTGACCAGCGGTCGATGATCATTTCATGAAATTATCAATTCTAAGATCTGGCCGCGACATATCGATCGTGAGCGATTCCAAATCCAAATAGACCACAACCTTTTCCGAGGGCTGGATCCGCTCCTGCTACCCCATAGCTTTCCACTCTTCCCTGTACGTTGCTTTTTCTGGGCAATCTCACCTAAACGCTTCTAAGTCGCCACGCCAGCTTTTTCTAGGCCATGAAGATCTTAACGAGGAAATGCGGTCGGAGAGTATCGCTGTCGCGAGCGCTCGAAGCCTAAGTTAAAAGTCATAATTCCAGTTTTGGCTCTCGCCCATTTGCTCCCCCAAATTTGGACCAATTTAAAAGATATTGCATAAACTGAATAAGTAGAATATATACTATGTCCCTATGTTTTTCTTTGTTCATGAATAGTTATCAAATTTGTACGCTAGACCTGTGTTGTCAGCGGTCTAAATAGGCAATTTTGAGCATTTTTAGAGGGTTCTAGTTCTTACAAAGATAATGTATGATCAATAAAAAGGAAAACAGGGACATAAAAGTAGTTGATATTTATTTTACTGTAAAAAAATCCAGAAAGCAAACAGGCGAGAGCGTTTCTATGGAGAAAAGACCACCCGCATTTCATCTTAATAGCTTTCAATGGAAACGAGTGGAAAGGGCGAAGGGACCCTGGTCGTAGTAGTCCTGCAGTGGTTTGAAAGTCAATAAAAAACGCTAGAGTTTAAAAACGTGTACTTGAACACCTTTTATGTATAAAGTAACAATTTCCAAAATTACAAGATTTACAAGCTTGCAATATTTTCATCAATCGCAACACTGATTAGAAACATTTCAAAAATCCTACTTAGTTTAACTCTTTATGATTTTAAAATATACACTTGATAATATTATACAAATCCAGTCTTATTATTAATTAACCTATGGACCGCTTGGTTTTATATCAATTGCCGTGCCCCTAGCGTCCAAGAATTCCAATGATATTAATGGGTCGTGTAATTAAATCAAAAACCAAAAACGAACAGGTTCTCAGTCGTATAAATACGACTGGGAACCTGTTCGTTTTTGGCTTTTGGCTGCACGGACACGAAAGCATTTGTCGTATTAATCCGACTGGGCGGTCAATAGGTCAATTGTAACTAATTATCCATAAAGCCTGATTTACTAGATGCAATTCAATTGCCTGTGGCATACCATAAGTTGAAGCAACTTAAAAAAGTAAAACTTAAAATATAATAAAATCAATAAGTTAAGATAAAACACGATCGAAACAGTGTTTAGGCGATACAAGTCATTTGTGGCTTCAATTTCATTGTATGCCATAGGCACAGATTGTCCACTCATTTTATTTTATGTATGAAGCTTGTATGAAGCTACAAGTACGCGGCAGGCTCGTCTTGTCGGGTCAATTCAGTGAGTGTAAGTAGTCGGAAGATCTAAGAGTTACGCGATAGAGAGGCAACTTCTAGGTGAATATAACTGTAGGTAATTAGCGCGGTGCGACCTGAATTGCACTTAATTGTATCGTAGCAGGAGTCGCTTTTTATTTAAATGATTTTGCGAAGAGAACCATCTGTTTTAATGTGCCACAGGCAAGAAACTTGCGTCGTGTGCTTTAAGCCAGGAATACACGTGCCAGTAACTAACTTCCACAAAATTATGCAAGAAGCTTGCATGCCATAGTGTTATTCCTATGTTGTCACTTATTACAAATCAATTGTTGTTACAAAATGGCACAATGGCATAAGCTACTTAATCTGCGTACGCAATTTATTTGCCAAACATGTAAACAAACACGAGTTTTGCAATTAGACAAACATCAACTTTATACAAGTGTAAATAAAGTTGATTTTAGACCGACTAGTATTGTTGAAAAGTCATAAAAAATATGAAGTTGTAGCGCAAACTGGACCTTATGTGTAGGCATAACAGTAGTTTTTTCTAAAACTCGTGTTTGTTTACATGTTTGGCAAATGAATTGCGAACACAGATTACACAACTTGGTGGATACTGGTATTATGTATTCCTGGCTAAAAATCTACTTTGAAAATAGATTTCATTAAATATTTGAATAATATACGAGTCCACAATTTAAATAATAACTATCTTATTTAACAATTAATAGATACAAAAGGAGATTTCTTGATAAAGTAGAATAATTTGTAAAAATCAAAAATTACTCAACTTTATCAAGAAATCTTTTAAATTTATTAATAGACATTGACTTGAACACATTAACAAAGGCTAAGCCGAAGGCACGAATATAACAATGAGATTTTTAAAGCTAAGCTTTATAGTAGATGCACAGTAGGCTACACATCAGTGATAACAAATCCAGTATAAGCTGATCTCTTATTCTATTGAAACTCCGTACTACGCTAGTTCAGCTCAAGGTCTAAATATACTGAAGGCAGCTATAAAAGGGTAGTGCTGTTTATTTTTAAAGTAATTTTATCAGCGTTATATGGAACTACCAATATTTAAACCCACTGACACCACAAAATCCATTTAACATTGAACGTATTTAAAAATTCAAATTTTTTCATTCATATTATCTCCATCATCAAATAATAGGGATGATGCCTGGGTAAAAAAAAATGGAATTCTAATTAGTCCGTCAGTCAGATAATAAAAAAATATTAGACACGTATTTTTTGCTTTATCATATTAATAAAAAATACTTAGATAAAACACATTTTAAGTTGGGGAGTGGGGGTCGCTATGTCACAAGTAAGTATAAAATCTACATACTCGTGACGTCATGGCACATTTTACCTCAATGTATTGCCGTAATCTTTACATTACGTAAAAAAATAAAAAATACGTGTCCAATATCTTTTTTTATAATCTCAAAGACGGACTAAAAAAAAGTTTTAGTCATCATCCCTATTGATATAAATAGAATGATGTTTTTAATGCGTCAATGGGTTGTGTACATGGGCCTTAATCGTAATCCATGGAAATTAATAACACAACATTTCGTCGGCGTAGACTTTTCACCAGTTTCGTAACACCCAAATCTTGCCGCATATAAATCGCAATTTTCTCTAAACAAGTTTTTTTTTGTTATATAGTTCTCCACTTACGCCAACGATTTATTTACTTATAATAGTGAGATTACCAAATTAAATTTATCCAAAACTATAATATTCGTGCTCGCAAATCTTTCCTTATCCTAAGGGCACGTCTTCCCTACCATTACCGCGCCCCCCGGTCTACTCCTTGATATGCAATGGCCACTGTAGCACCATGAAGAATGAGGCTCCAGGGGCTAGTGCAAATCTTTGGGTTCATTCGATTTATCGAGTATGGTGAAACCACGCTGGGGTCGGTGCATTTTATTTATTCATAGGATACTATAGGCGTTGATACCTACTATTCAACGACCAATTGATACTATTCTCCGTCCACATTTATTAAAGGTAGACGCAACATGCCTTTTTATTATTGTTTTGTTATCTACTCGAGTTTATTTTTTATTTTTATGCACGTGTTTCTGTGACAGATAAACTTATTTTTCTTTCTTTCTTTCTTTTTTCTTCAATACTTCTCTATTAGTCGTCATCTCGGTAACCACCCCCTTTCTAGCCATATCTTTCACACAGGATAGGGAAATAAGAATTTTCTTACTGAACTAAATTGTTTAATAAAAATTGTTGCTAAAGTAAGCTCCAAGCGAAATATGTATAATAATTATAATTTTGAACACAATTCCGAACCACCGCCTTAGCTTATTATACCAATTGCATTTAGCAATTGGTATAATAAAATGCTAAAGCTGTCAGCACAACCGGGCAGCAGGATCGAATATAATTATGTATCTTTGTTCGGGAAAAAGCAGCTCGGCTTAGCTCGAATTTTGCTGTGCCGATTCGAACATGATTAAGCGAGTGTATGAATCAAAGTTAAATATATGGATTAATAGGGTATTTGACTGGATTTTTCCTTAACCTAGAAAAATATTTAGTCAAAGTAAAAAAAATTGTTTACATATCTCAAAAAATGATGAAGTCGATGCTAGACAGGGACAGCACTACTAGCATCTGACGTCATAACACAGGAGCGCCACAGTAACTTCGCAGATTCAATACAATGATTGTTTTGGGTGACAAAGATAAAATAATAATTTCAAAAGCGTGTAGCTTCTCCATTTTTTCACCAATTTTATTTTTTTATGTACATATAATTTTTTTTAGAGACTTCTTTAAAATAGTAACTATTAATTCATGATTTTTTTTCATAGTAGTCAAATACCCTATTGCTTCGGGTCGGCTTTAATTGTTTTTCAACAAATACTGCCGAATCTAATGTGCCGACCCGGACATATGAACATATACATGTTTTTCAACAGAGTTCACTATCATAATGGTAGCTATGCTGCCACAAGAGATAACAAGATTTGATCTTAGAAATTCATCTCGAAATATAATGCATTTACTGCCTATTTCTGGGGCAGAGGTATGACTCTTGAATGAGGCAAGGTGATACGGGATGGATTTTTGATATGGCGCTGTTGACCAGGTGCCTTATCCATTGTAGCTACAGGACTACTGTTCGTAACTTTTTGAGACATTTTGGTCGTCCTCAACATAGAGTGGCTAGTCATCATAAAAATATATGTTGGAGACTCATTTACTAGGAAATGTATGAGAAAAGGTTTTTTATGTTTTCTGACTTTTCTAGAACTCAAATCTCATTTGTCCGACAGTTTTTTGATCCTTATAAGAAACAGGATCGATTAGAATTTGCCATTTTCTTGTTGGATACATTTTTTTTTTTTAATTCTGAATGCCGATTAATATTTCTCAAAAAGTTAAGGGCGTCTCCTTAGTTCGTAGCTACAACGGTACTAACTGCTGTAGAGGTATGAGGACCAGGGTGTAAAGTTCACTCATCCTCTATTGAAAAGGGAGGATCCTCCTACCAGACGAGTGTTGTGTCTGGTGGGCAACTGCCCGACGGTTGATGTCGGGACGTTGTATATATGCCAGTCGCGCGGTAAACTGCTTGCGCGATGCATAATTTTGCAAGACGCCACGCGTAGTTTGCATGTGGTGATATAGATGCCGCCACACTAGCCTGTCTCAAAAATCCACTCGGTATAGGGATTTTCCTTAGGAAATTCTCAGAAGCAGTCTGGAGTCTGGATTTGTGCTCGGATAGGAACTAAATCATAACTGCACTTCCAGCGTTATGTGTAATATCATATTTGTTTCTTGTTTCTAACATTAAATTATTTCTATCTCTCACCCGGTTTCTGGAAGGCTAATCAACGCAAACATTTGCTAAAAGCTCTGGGCCAAACCCATCTGGGATGAAAATAATTATATGGAGGTTTATAGTCGCGTTACTTCCTAATCATTCAAACAATCCACGCGTGCAGTTGCGTGCCAGAGGTTTAAGATTGTCATGGCTGACTAAAATACCGGTTAACATGAGTGTTAAGGCTTGCGCACATTTAGGTGAGAGCCGTTTAAGTACTTTATGCAGCCCACCCAAATGTCTTTTCTTTGGTATTGTTCGTAGAGTCGTTGTGCTGAAAATTCTGAGTTGAGCTCCACGATTACTGACAAATGCGTAGACAGGTGCACACAAATCCGTGTGCTTCTTTCCTCAGAAGACCATCTCCGACATTAATCTGCATATGGCCTGACCAGGATTATGTCTGGACTTTGTTTGTTTGTTTCGGTCCTTCTTCTCAGAGTACCTAGTCAAACCGCCGGACACCGAACTGTAGTGTCTAGTTTCAAAACATATTTTATTTTTGACGTGCAGAAATGTTTTTTTAAAACTAATTTACATAAATAAATATCACTTATCATCGCAGCGCATTGCAAAAACCCTCCTTCATTACTTTCGCACATTTTCTATGAACCAACGCACACTACAGTTGGGCCGCACTTTTTTTTGTATGAAATTGAGGTTAGTTAAGGTTGTCGCTTGGCTTAACACTGTCAGCAAATTTTTACCCCACTGCGGTGAAGCTCAAAAAGAGAGTAATGTTTTTTGTTTGATTAGCCTTTCAAAAACCTCGTTTACATATCTCATTTTTCTCCCTTCTTACAATTTCTTATAAACTCTAAAATAGTAGCTGATATCACCTTCGTGCTGCCTTTCTCCCGGCACCTCCTCCTCATCGACCAAGTGGAACTGTTGCTTGTCGATGTTCGGGAAGAACGTATCGCAGTCGAACTGCTTCTGTATCTCTGTGAGGTAGATCTTACCGCAGTTGCGGTGGGACATTGAGGCCTGGAATTAGAAAGAAGAATTTGATTTATTTTGGGATTAAAAAAACAGTATTACAATAAAATGTTATACATAAAATTAATAGGCTACTTAATTTGGTGTATTATTTTCTATCTACACAGGGTGGCAGGGACATCGACGCGAAAATTTTTACCATGGATTCACTACATGATTCTGAACCTCTACGTCGAAATATTACACTGGTTCTTAAAAAAAAAAAACAATGTTTCATAGAAAAGTGCAATACCTACGCGGTCAAAATGTATGGAACAGCAGTTTTTTTTTTTTGTATTTCCTGAACTGCAACATTATTATAAGTTTTGGGTCAGCAAGTTGAGAACTAAAGCTCTGTCGTAGTGGTCAATCTTAATTCTCACTGTACCAATCATTGAAAGACTAAACAAAAGAATAATATTATTTAAAAAAAGCTACATAATATATTATGTATCACAAAATGAATAGCTGATGGTGCCGATTAGTTTTTAAGGCGACCACGTTCCGGATCACGCAACAGCGTCTTTCCATTCTATACAAGGCCAGAACGCAAGGGTGTGAAACTAATCGCGTATAGATTCGAAATCACTTTTTTACTGAGGTCTTCCAATCTATACAAGAGTAGTACGCAAATACTCGCGTATACTTCGTAGTGACCTAATTAACTACCTTATTCCAAAATATACAGTGCCAGTACGCATACAGACTAATCGTGTATAGATTGTTTGCGACCTAATGCACCTTGCGCTAAATAGCCTGCCTGGCTGTAAGGTACGAAAGTTGTATACGAGGATTTTTGCAATGCGGTGCGGCCCGCCCTTATCTGCGTCAGCCGTAAAGCGATGAAAAATTAAAACCGACTTTTAATGATTTCATACTGAAGATCACGTCTAAACGAGTAGGTAGTGTTAATGATTTGGAAAAAAAAATATGTTAAATTAGAGCATTACTTATAGGAATATTTTGAATTATGTTCATATTACATATTGAAATTAATTTGTAAAGTTTTGTCTAACGCGGATAAAAAACTGAGAATCACGCTAAATCTATCAAGCGTATTTTTCTAAAACCTTCACCATTTTAAAGATAACTTAATTATTAATATTTTAGTATTCGTGTTTTATTAAAATACCTTTTGAACTCAAGTTTACTCATCCTCATTAGAAAAGGGAGGCTCCTCCGACCAGACGGGTGTTGTGTTTGGTGGGCAACTGCCCAACGATTTATGTCGGATAGTCTTATATATGTCGTTCGCGCGGTAAACTCTAATTGCGCGATGCAGGATTTGTGTGACGTCAGGATTTTTATATGACGTCAGGTCTTTGATGCGTGGTTGGCATGTGGCGATGTAGATGCCGCCACAGGCGAATCCTATTACTGGTTGGACGTGCGGCGCGTTGCGTTAGCTCAGTACAGAACACGCAAGCTAACCACTGAAGGTCACTGGCATATATCTGTGTCTTAAGAGGCCTAAATTATGTGATGGGAGTCTCATATCTGGCATCCATGTTCACTGTAGTACTCATTTTAAAGGTCTTTTGAGCAGTGACTATTATTTTGGGAATAATAAGTAATAGTTCATGTTTAGTGCATTCTGTAAGGGAGCTTGAATTGCGAATAGTTCATGCTTCTTTATGAGGAGCTCGTGGCTAAGACGAGGAGCTCGTGGCTAAGTAATAAATGCCGCAAGGGTCGATCCATCAGGTAAAGCTACGCTTGCCGGAGTTGGTCCGTAGATGGGTGAGCAGACAGTTGTGCTGCTGGGGAGTTTGTTGCGCCACTTCTTCTTCCCAGCTAAAGCACTAGGAAGTGGTGAAAGGTGAGCGTTTTTGGGGGACTGTCTTATGTAATTTTGACGTCCGAAAAGTGCTGATTCTCAGCTTATTTTGAATTTTAAGCCGTTGGTCCTGGCTATCATTCGTGGATCTTTGACAGTCGTCACGGGCGTCAGAAGCCCGGAAGTCTGACAACCAGTCTTATCAAGGGTTATCGTATTACCCAGTTACTGGGTTGTGCAGCTCAGATAGGCAGTCGCTCCATGTAAAATACTGGTATTCAGCTGCATCCGATTAGACTGGAAGCCGACCCCAATATAGTTGGGAAAAGGCTAGGGCAGGTTATTTGAGTTCAAGCTGATGTAAATCTCACCTGATATATTGAAGATCCTCCTATAACCCAAGTTGACTCTATGTCCTCTCGATCCTCAATATATTTGACTGCCTCATCCAAACCTCCCACTACCACCACTCCTTCAGGCACCTAGAATGTTACACAAATTATATTAATGAATAGAATAGTCTTTGCGGAAATCCATTATAAAATACAATAGACGACGTATATTTAGTAACCTAATCCGCTTAACTGTTCTTAAAGAGTCATAAAGAACCCTGTACGAAATCGACACGTGTTTCAACTTTCAACGAGGCATCCTCAGGATGACGATTGACTTGTTGCGAACCCGACGTGTGGACACGTCAAGCGTCGAGAGGTGAAACACGTGTCGATTTCTAACAGGGTTCTTTATGACTCTTTAAGAATAGTTAAGAGGATTAGGTTACTAAATATGTGTCGTCTATTGTATTTTATAATGAATAGTTGAAAAACCGGCCAAGTGCGAGTCGGACTCACAAACGAGTTTTCCATACCACAGTACAATATTTAGAAAAAAACGCCGACAAAAAACACTTTTCTTGTATGGGAAGCCCCTCTACTTATAGCTTTATTTTATTTTTATTATGTGTACAACATAATAAATACACAATCTGTGAAAATTTCAACTGTCTACCTATTACGGTTCATGAGATACAGCCCGCTGACATAAAAAATAAAAAGTTGTATCTCAGGATTAAAAAAAATATTATAACGGCAATAAAGTCTATTATATACTATTTCAACGTTATCCATTCTTTGCAACACCCTGTATAAGCCAACCAAGTTAAATAGACAACTGGTAGACATGATGATCGGCAAATATTCTGGTTATAGACCGGAGAACATCAAAGTCATATAAATGCAAAGGTAGCAACATCCAGTTACACCAAAGCAGTTACTATTGGATATTGCTGTTTTTACTGCAAACCTATAATTTCAATAGTTATTTTATAACTTTTTTTTATTCGGCCAGAGTCTGGATTTGTGCCCGGTTGATGGCAAAAGGCTCGCCACATGGGACTTAAACATAACTGACAAAATTGAAAAAATAGATTGTTACTACCTTATGGCTTTATGAGTCAAGATTCAGTTTAGTTATATAATTATGTTTCCGGGCATGCTCGAAAAGGGAGAAATATAAGCAACAATTGCTGGAAAATCATTATGTAATTTGTAAATGAATATTACAACATAGATAAGGTGGAAACAATCTTATCTCTTGTGTTGATTGTAAGGGTCACGGGGGTACATTGATAAGGTGAACAAATAAGAATTTCTGTACTGGGTTCTATCTACACTGTTATTTTATAGAGAAAGGATTTGTATTTTTAATTGTAATGAATAAACTCAAAAACTACCGGGTCGATTTAAAAGAATCTTTTACCAGTTGTATTCTTTATACTGAGTAACATAGGCTATCCTAACTAGTAGTAAGTTTGTTTGTTTGTTACGCTTTCACGCTAAAACGGCTGAACAGATTTAGGTGAAATTTGGCATAGGGGTAGACCATGACTTGGATTAGGACATAGGATACTTTTTATCCCGATATTCCCACGGGATCGAGACTTATGCGGGTGAAATCAAGGGGCGCAGCTAGTAATTTATAAAGATAAACCTAACATTATTGTGAAATGATATCAACATTTAACTGTCCAACAGCATGGCAAATACATCTTCACACACCTAGCATTACTGGAATTGACCATGTAGCTTACTTCCTTACTGCAAGTTGACTGAATGATCTCTCTTAACTCCAGATTTAATTTCTTTTATTGCAGTTTTCTGCTGATTTGAAGGTGAAACCGGATACATCATTAGCGAATAATGCTCCCACGGCTGAGACACAGGTCTCCACTTGGAGAGAGGGAGTGGGCCGTGATTCACCACAGGAACTCAGTGACTCAGTGTGGACCTTTTTGGCGCAGCCGTGACGCACACTCATTACCAAAAGAGTACTGCCACTTTTAGTTTGTTTTTTTATTTTGTGTTTCACAAACTGTGTCCAAATAAACGTTTTGTTTCTTTCTTTCTTTTCTTTCAGTGGTTGGTAGACGTCACATGTCTTCGAATTTTTCGTTCTAGGACATGCCGGTTTCCTCACGATGTTTTCCTTCAATGTTTTGAGACGAGTGGTATTGAAATAATTTAAAAGAAGTCAACCACCTGTCAGGGTTCGAACCTACGACCTACAACTTGTAAATCGTGGCCGTTACCACTGGGCCTCCACTGCTTTCACATTACATATTACAAAAAAATATTACCTTTTCTTTCAGGCTATCAACATGATGTGTCAGCACGATATTGACTCGGTCGGCCAACGGTCTGTACCTGTCTGGTATACAGTCCCATGTCCTACGACCCATGATAACCGCATTCACCTTGGAAGGGTCCGACACTTTAGTAGTCATTGTACTGAAGTAGGCCATTTCTTTCCTGAAATATTTAATAATAACAATTTAATAATTGTAATAATGGCCAATGACCTCCAGGCTCTCGTTAAGTGGTCCAACTGCTTAACGAGAGCCTGGAGGGTGTTAGAAGGCAGTACTCCTAGTAACACTCACATCATGAGGAGATTCCTGGCTCTGGAGCCCTAAACACCACTAGCTTGGAACTTGTTCCTGACACCGGTGAACCACAATTTTTTTTACTATTTACTCAATTTTTATTTTTTAAGCAATATTTAGAAATGTATTTTATATGTAAAATAATTAAATATAATATTTTTTTAGAGACATAAAGGTTTTGAAGTACATGAGGGACTTACAAAGTATGCATTATTAATTATATGATGTACACACATTTGTTGGGTGAAGAGCTGCTCTCCTATCTAGATCTGGGTTCTCATATCTGAGCTGAGTAATCTGTATCTAGGATTTCTGGTATCTGAGCTGAATAATCTACATTAAGGAGTCCTAGTATCTGAGCTGAGTAATCTGTATTTAGGAGTTCTGATATCTGAGCTGAGTAATCTGTATTTAAGATAGACAGTTTAATATTTGTACATAATTGAAATCTGACAGCTAGCCAACTAATTAAATGTGTTACCCAGTAACTGGGTGAAGCAGGCAGTCGCTCCATGTAAATGTCTGGTATTGAGCTGCATCCGATTAGTCTGGAAGCCGACTCCAACACAGTTGGGAAAAGTATAGGCCAATGATGAGGCATAAGAAAATTATGTTTACTTCACTGAAACAGAGTGTTGAATTCCTCCATAGCATCTGGGAATCAGCTGGCTCCCAATTAGATGGGACTTAAAACATAGTTGTCAAAATGGGGATGTAGGGTCAGTGGGTCGCCTTGGGGGCGGAAGTTCTCTCCCTACCTCAGGGAATGTAGGGCATCTTGCTAAGTTATCTATTTTTTCAAGACATAGTTACAGATCAAAACAATTAAGTTCAATTAAATTAATAAATAAGATCCAACATGAATAACAAAACTGAGTTAATAATAATTGATCGATTGATTGGTCGATTATAATTGTGTGATTTGATTACAAGATACATGTATAACTAGTTATCTAAAATGTTTTTCAGCAAGCAACGTTTACAAAAAACAATTTTGTTGGAAGAAAACTTACTAACTACTTAGAATAGGCCATAGAATACTTTTCATGTCTCGACTTTCATATCTACGCTAGGCAATGCCTCAGAAACAGCTAAGTTAACCTCACATAAGCTGGAGATGCGGATAACTTAATAAACTTGGGAATCATTATTTTAAGGCTTTGTAACCGTAAGGGAGATGTGTAGACTTACTTGAGACGCCATGGTAATTCTCCATTAATACCAATACCCATGTTTTCACAGGCAGCAGCGATTAAATTCAACTTTACTCTCGACATTGTGTTTTTGGCAAATTATTCTAAAAAACTACAATTTATATATGAAATAAGTCAGTTAAACTTATAATAAATAGATACCGTATTGTGATAAGAGTCTCGTTTATTAAAGAAATAACGAATATTTCAGAGAAATTAAGGAGGATATTTTATGGACCAGTTACCGCGCTTTTAATTTGAAATGTCAGATGTATTTTGGCAGCAGCTACATTAGTTTGGTAAGAACAAAAGAGACAAACATAAAATGACGCTTTTTAAAATAGGTACCACAATTTGGTGATTGATACATGGAACGCAATAGTTGATAGTGTTGGGAACAGACTTTTCATAGTGGGGAAGAATCGCAAAGCTATGAACAGGTGGCGCTGCTAACGCATTGCCCATAACATCGCACTGTCATTTTGATCTCTCAATGTTTTACGGGCTTGAAATAATTACAACAGGAACTAGCATGTGTTTTTTGATAATTTAACCAACTATATATTCAACGTGGATTGTATCTCAGTTAAAAGCTGAACTGAAGAACCGAGGAGCTTCACTAAGAGGCCGAGGCCGCGGTTTTGGTCAGCAGGTATTTACAGCCAATTTTATGGTTAATAATAGAAGTAAATAACCCAATTTTATAAAGAGCAACATGTCGTATATAATCGTAGTAATTATAAAAAAGTTTTAATTGTTGAATACTCCAATGGATAATGAATTTGTTTCTTTTTGATAGTAACATTCTATTAATCTCTCAAATACATTGCAAATTAGGTTTGTATAATTTAGAAGGATTTTTAAATTTTTTGTAAATGTGAGAACCGTAGGAGCCGTACGTTACGTTACCGTTTTTTTTTTAAATGTTATTAAGATGTATGTTGACTTGAAAGAGCATGGCAGTTGAGAGTATGTCATGCTCACTTAAATGTCTCGCTGATGGTGGCGAGTGCGTTGGAACATTCGGTTCACTACAAAATGGTTGAGCTGGATGGTGCTGATCCACGCGTCATTTTCGTGAACGGGCGCCGTCAGTTGTGACTGGTCTTATCTTATCTGCCATGGCTTATTTTAAATCTTATATTTTTTATTGTTTTGATTATTTTTTGTACATTGTTCTCACATATAGAAGCAACAAGAATAATGTACCCAGGATTTTGTAATTTTCTATATTTAAAAGAGTGTCCTCGGAGTTTCTTGCCCGTTCTCCATAAGGATCTACGTTTTGGAATGGGCAACTATCTTCAAATTTCTGACTAACTGACGCGACTATTTGACAATTCAAAAGTGCCTGTAAATGGTTTAATAGAAATAAATGCTTTGAGTTTGAGTTTGAAACTTTTACGTACTTACACAGTAGTTTTATAACATATTCGCTGTTTCTTGAGCTACGAACATAACCTAGAAATTAAAATCTGAATTTGTAATTTGTTTGACGAATCATTTCATAGAAATTTGAATTTTGGGATACCTCAGCAACATGAAACTGATGCATGATGATACCAAGATGGATCTTCTACCTCCAGACAGATAACACCTTCCGGCGCGGTCATTTATTAGGGAAAGACAGTAGAATTTTTCATACAAAATCACAATACTGTCACAACCGTACTAACAATATCACGGAAAATCAAATCGTGTACATAAGGCGGAAGACGGCTACAACAGTATCACTATATCGTCTTCTAAATCTGTATCAGATTGCCCTGTTATTTCATGTCTGGTTGAATGCTGCACACTCAAATTTGCACGCCGCGGTGGTGTCTCTTTTGTAGGTCGTCCGAATCGGAAGCAAGCTCGTTGTAATCCGGCTCAAAATCGTTATCAGAACCATATTCTCCGTCGTCACAATACGGGTCTTCTTCTGAACAAGATAATTCAGGCGTAGACGTGTCATCTAAAAGCTTTATAATGCGATCATCATCAACTTGGCGCCAACTCATCTATAAGATAACAGATTTCATGTTGAAAATATGCAACACTAACGTAAAATGAAGCATCTAATATCAGATAAAACATAATAATACAAGTATTTGCCAATTTTTAGGCTAAGAAGTCAATAGTTATCACTTACCGCGAGCTTTGGTTGCTCGTAATTTTCCCGCGCAAACCAACGCCCGCTAGCGTGACACTGACGTTCGAGCAGTATGACATTTAATAGTAACCAACCCGGTTGTAGCCGTACTAGCGTTGTGGATGAAATCTTTTTATGTGAGGGTATGGCACACATTGAGAGCACGTTAACCACTTGTTTTTGACAGTAAATCGATGTGATCTCAGCCTTATTGCTTTAAGCATAAAGTCTATACAATAAACATATAAATTTTACACTGCGGTAGCTGTGTTTGACGTAAAGAAAGTAGCTAAATAAACGGCTGTGACCTTACTGTCAGTCCACGAATTTTTAAAATACGGTTACAGCAGTTACCGCGCATGAATGTGATAACTGATAACATGACATAAATACCAGCACAGAGCTTCCATCCATAACAAAGCAACATATTCATCTTTATTACAATGAATAAGTATGTACCTAAGATGAGGTTAATAAACGTGTATTATATTTATTATAACATTATTATACAGCGCGGCATTTTTTTTTCAGATGACGTCCAAACTTCTTGGAATCAACTTTTGTATGTAGTTTGACAGCTAATGTCAGCCAAGCGTTACCAGTGACACCCTCGGCAAAATTTGTCAGTTTTCTTCCCCATTGTCATTGTTCTACACTACCTATTTATGAGTCATATTTTGTAATACAAACTTAAGAATCAAATCGTCTTTGATCAAGGATTTTTGTCATTTCACATACGCATTGCCACGTTTGGTAACGCTGATTATTTGGCCAAAAAATAGGCTAATCCTCTGCTCATGTGAAGAGTCGACCAATAATGTGTCTCGAAAAATGAAGTGGGCAACCCATGGCCCTAATGCTTCAACCCCCAACGGTTCGAACCATAGATATATTTCTATGGTTCGAACATTTACATAAGTACCTACCATTATATTTCTATGGTACCTACCAATAAGATTGGGGTATTTACGCCGTTTGAGGTAATCATTTATTTTATGTGACAGTACCAGTGCATCACCAGCCATTCTCTTAGCTAAGCATGGCGATTATTACGTACTGCATATTTCCTTTTGCCCATCAACATATTGGCGGTTACTAATAAACCGCTAACTACGTTACTAATAACCTTGCTATATTAGAAACAGAGTTGAATAGTAGGTAGAGACATGACCTGGGAAATGACACATCAAAAACTTAAAAGCAAGGTTTTAAAAAGCCCCTTTTATCGCCGTTTATCTGTAACGAAAATAAATAAAGATTTTATTACGTTCTCCGTAGCCCTATAAACGGAGTTAAGGCCAGTTAGGATCTGTAACTACATTTTAACGTGTCACTTGCTGATACGGGTGCCGAATTGCCACCATCAAGCAAAGGTCAACCTACTTTTTAAGATTCAGAATTGCTCGTAATAATTTTATGATTGCCTACTAAGAAAATATTTTAGCTCTGTCATATACCTATGTAGTCAAATAATTGCTTAACCGGTCACGTACTGTTAACGCATCCGTGCCGATCGAAACTTTAAAAATAAAACTTGAAATTAGAGGACTTCAGTGCTTATAATTGGGTCTGTTACCCTATAAAAAGATGCGTTACAGAAAGGGCTACAATTCTGGAAAAAACATGTTTGTAAAATGCTTTCCTTTTTTTATAAAAAAAAAGACGCGAATTTTTTAAAGTAAAAAAATCAAATCTTGGAAAATTTAAAGGGCTTTAAAATATTAAACTGTCGACTTAAAATATTGGTTGTACCAAAAATACAGCAAAAGAGTTGGGAGCTTCCTCAGCAAGTGCATTGGTGGACTGCACTGTAAGTTCTTATTCATAGGAAAACAGTAATCGTTTAGCATACGTTCGTGCTAGTTGATAAGAGTGCAACAGGATGCGTTCAATTTAATGCACTGTGTGCTTTCAATGAGGATTTCTTTACAAAAAGAATGCGGGGAATTGTTGACAGCCATCAGCTGTCATAATCGTGATATCTAACTCGGAGCGCCAATTATTGATGTCAGCGCTGTGAGCGATTACGTTCTTATTCGGAAAGCGGCCCAAATAACCCCTTGAGACTCTTAGGCCAATGTCAACAATTTTCGAGTTATTTGACATTTTATACTTTTATTTCATTAATTTAAAATATAAAATGTCAATACTTGAAAATGGTTGACACTGGCATAGGGGTCATCAAGGGTTATTTGGTTGCAAATGACCTCTCCTTCATCCCCTTAACGGATTGCCTACACATAACCTATAACCCAGTCTAACATCATCTGAGGATTTACCACATTTGCCAAATTATCTTATGTAGTTTAGAATTGATAAGGTAACAGATGAACATACAAATCCCGGTCAAAATCATAACCCTCCTTTTTTCTTCGCCGTAGTCGGGTAATTAAAAACATACACCTACGCAAACTTAGCAGGATTCAACCAATTGATTTTATAAGAAAATGGCTTCTATTAAAACAGACGAAATACCTACGAAACTAATTAATTTGTTCACATTTTAGATCAATGGGTAGCACGCGTAGCCATCGTGGAATCGTAAGTTCGAAGCTGACTATTACGAGGGTGACACTGAAAGTTCTTAGAAAATAAAAAACTGAAAAAACTAGCAAGTTATTAATTTTAAGTATTTTATCTTTTCAAAATAGTGTCCATTTACATCAATACATCGCTGCATCCGATGGAACCACTGAGAAAAGCACTTTGCCCTCTCGTCCTCGGGGTCTCTTCAACGGCATTTTGAAACGCAGCCACTGCTTCCTCGGCGTCCATAAAACGTTTCCCTCGAATTTTTCTTTTGTTTTCGGAAATAAATAAAAATCGCAAGGTGGTGCGAGGTCGGGGATATAGTGCGGGTGACCCAGTAATTCCACGTCTGACGTCGCCAAGTAGTCGATTGTTTGCTTGGCGGTGTGCGACGAGGCGTTGTCGTGGTGAAGGAGGATCCTACTGCGAGGTCGTTTCTCCCGAACTTTTTCCAAGACAAGTGGCAAACAATTGTTAGTGTACCACACTACTGTTACTGCAGTAACTGTTTTTCGATCCTCCAAAACAATTGTTGCGTAATGACCTGTCCTTCCGAAGAACGCGGCCACCACATTTTTTCCCACGCTTCGACCTCTTTTCACTTTAGTTGGCAACTCCTCGGAAAGAAACACACAGACAGCAGACCGTCTCTTAGTTTCAGGATCATAACAATAAATTCAGCTTTCGTCACCCGTAAGCATGTCGAACACAGCATTTGAGTCACCTCCGTTAAATCTTTGAACCATTTCACGACACCAATCAACACGACGGAGTTTTTGGACCTCTGTCAAATTATGAGGTATCCACCTGGCACAAAGCTTCCTGACCGCTAAATGTTCATGGAGGATTTTGTGCACTTGACTCATACCAATGCCTAAGCTTGTCCAAATCTGCTGATAAGTCATTCTTTTGTAAGTCTCTATCATACGCCGCACAACACTGATGTTATCTTCAGTCGTTGCCGTAAAAGGCCGTCCGTCACGCAGATCATCGGTGAGATTAGTGCGACCACGTTTAAACTCATAAAACCAGTTGTAAACAGTGGCACGAGATGGGGCTTCATCGTGAAAGGCCAATCGAAGTCTATCATAACTTTCTTGTTGACTTAAATGACATCGAAAGTCATAAAAAATCATTGTACTAGATCTCGTTCAAACCAATTTTCGGTGGAAGTTTACATGGTAATGTACAAAATATTTTTTTTTTAGTTTTATCACTCTCTTATTTTAGAAGTTACAGCGGGGGGACACACATTTTACCACTTTGGAAGTGTCTCTCGCGCAAACTATTCAGTTTAAAAAAAAAAAATTTGAAACCTCTATATCATTTTTCAAGACCTATCCATAGTTGAATTGAATTAATTCAGCATTCACTGAGACTCTTTTCGGTTACGGCCGTCTTTTCCTTTGGCCACTCTGGGCAAATCCCGCGATCCATGGGGCCCCCTAGTTCCTGCCAGCGTCGTAGTTAGAGGCTCCAGAAAACCTAACCTATTCGAGGCGGGTGGCAATAAGTTTAGACGCCACGTTGCAATTTTGACCTAGTTTTAGGTCAAAATTGCAACGTGGCGGGAAGACGGAAACAGGGCTTCGTTGAAATTAACTGAGTACCTCATCAATTTGAACTAAGAATCAGTACGTAGACTAGAATTGAGTCATACAATTTTTATACCCCACGCGTATTGTGGGGTATCTATGGATAGGTCTTCAAAAATGATATTTAGGTTTCCAATTTTTTTTTTTTAAACTGAATAGTTTGCGCGAGAGACACTTCCAAAGTGGTAAAATGTGTCCCCCCCCGCTGTAACTTCTAAAATAAGAGAATGATAAAACTAAAAAAAAAATTTGATGTACATTACCATGTAAACTTCCACCGAAAATTGGTTTGAACGAGATCTAGTAAGTAGTTTTTTTTAATACGTCATATTTGCTAAATATTGTACGGTGGTACGGAACCCTTCGTGTGCGAGTCCAACTCGCACTTGGAATACGCACGCACAATAGAATACAATTCTATAAATAAAATAAGTGATATCGCTATCGTGCTCGGTAGCGATACTGGGTCCGCAGTGAGCTACAGTGACTTACCAGAGGCCCTAGTGTTAGTTTCTTTTAACCATCTCGACCAGTGTAGGCCAGTGAAGGGCCAATCGGAGCGCCGAACGCGATCGATGAGTAAAGAACACTAGGGCCTCAGAAGGCGGACATAGATCGGCTTAAATCGGCTAGTGTTAGTTAGTAAGACGTTCGAACATCGGTCGGTTACTAATAGGCACCCGCTATCTAATTACGCAACACATTTTCGTAAACGATTACAACTAATCTGTTCCATTTTGACAGTTCAACAACATTCATTGCGTGATTTACGTTGTTGAGCAGAAATTTCGAACTTACGAAGCAATGGATTAGCAATCTGTTTCAAATCGATTCAGATTCTGATTGATCGTGTATAACGCTATAGGTCATAAGACCGCGTGGCGCGCACGTTATGCCTCTAACGTAATGTACATAATTAGATCATAAATAAACAATTATTATTGCCAACTGATAAACTATGATATTTGCAGTCAAAGGTGAGCATTCTTGGTGATATAAAGACATTATTTTGTACATGCAATAATTAACTATGTAGTTAATATGAATTATTTCTCACCGATACACCGCATTCAAGCAAAAGACTAGGTATTGTTGGAACAGATCCTAAAAAAAGATCAGCCTCTTTAACTTCAACGGAATTTGATCACCACGTATGCTCATACGGTGTTCATGACAAAGTGGAAACTACCATGCCTCGTGGCATGAGGAAACGAGCATCTTCTAGATTTCTAGAAGATTTGTTATATACGCCTACTAACGCGCACTGGGACTGTGTGGTGTATTACTTATGGTTCAATCAATGAACCCACTTCTGGACATAGCCGTCTCCCATGCTGCGCAACAACACCCTATCCTTCGCCTTCCGCATCCAGTCTGTCACAGCTACTTTCCTAATGTCGTCGGTCCATCTAGCTGGGGGGCGTCCCACATTACGCTTGCCGATGCGCGGTCTCCACTCCAGGATTCGTCTGCTCCACCGGCCATCGGTCCTTCGACAGACATGGCCAGCCCACTGCTACTTCAGTTTGCTTACAAGCTATGTCAGTCACTCCGGTTCTGTTCCGGATAATTTCATTCCTGATTTTATCCTTCAAAGAGACTCCGAGCAGAACCGGCTCCATAGCGGGCTGAACGACCTTGAAATTATGAATACAGATGGGGCACTCCGCAGTTTAGGTATGAAGCTAAAAGTACGCGGCGGGCCCGACTTGCTGGGCCAATTCAGTGAGTGTAACGTACTCAGAAGATCTAAGAGTTACGCGATAGAAAGAGAGGCAACTTCCAGGTGAATATAACTGTAGGTAATTAGCGCTATGCGACCTGAATTACACTTTATTGTGTCGTAGCAAGAGTCGCTTTTTATTTAAATGATATTGCGGAGTGTCTCATCTGTATTAATCAGTGTTCATGGACCCTGCCTAACAGTCCTGTTAATACCCACTATCATGCGCAGCGGGGTCTGAGTCCCAGCAGTGGGAACATTGTAGATTAACAATATTTGCTACCGAATATTCCGAGGAAAGTAAAAAGAAAATATTAGCCTACATTTTGAGTAGGTAGAGGACAAGAGGTCATCACTATAATGATGCCCATAACCTCTCTGTAATCTTTAAAGTGCGTGATCATGCGTGAGTCATTAATTTACGATGCAGTTCGATGGAAATATCTTACGATACGATAATTATAAACACGGCTGATTGACTGAAGGTGCTATAAATTAGTATTAGGTACATATATACGGTGTATTTACGTCGTTTTCGTGGGAAATATTTATGCTATAGGTTCGATAATATACGAAAATATCTAGAGAAATTCAGCCGCATAAATCTAGGTGTTTATTTCACTGGGAGCGAGCCTATTGCCATCCACCGGCCACAAATGCAGACTCCGGGCTGCTACTGAGAAATTCCTGGTGAATAATCCAATAATAATAACAGTTTGCCCGACCAGGGAATTAATTGACTATTAAGTATACCTACACGTCTGAGTGCTGTTCCTGGGTTAAATAAATTCTCAGGTTGGACAGTGTTATTTGATATTACGCAATATTGTCTTTGGTCCGTGGCCTTGACATAAACCATTGTCAATTTTTTTTATTTATTGGTTGAATACGAGGCTTTTGGCTACTTTTGTATGTGTGTATTTTATGTCTTTTTGTCTTTAAACGTGCATTTTGTTTGTGCAGAATAAACAATTTTTCTTTATTTTGTTTTATTTCCGTTAGGATTTTCCCCGAAGGAGTTTGGTTTTTGAAACATTTTGTATGACAAATAATGTGTCCATAATACACTAAATAACGACAGACCATTGAAACGTTTGTAAATTAGTGGAATCAGCTACCTAATTACGCAACACATTTTTGTAAGCGATTACGACTAATCTGTTTCATTTTGACAGTTCAACAACATTCATTGCGTTATTTACATTGTTGAGCTGATTTTTTTCGAACTTGGATGGATGATGAACTTGCAATGGATTAGCAATCTGTTTCTTAACATACGAGATTCTGATTGATCGTGTATTACGCAATTAGGGTACAGTGCACTTGGGCTTATTGCACAATACACTAACAGTAGTAATGGCTTTCATTTTGACAGTTCAACAACATTCATTGCGTTATTTACGTTGTTGAGCAGATCAATTTTTAAACGTATGAAGTAGAAGTGGATTAGCAATATCCTTCAAAATTATTCATATTGTCATTGAAAGTGTGTTACGCAATTAGTTAGGATGCTGGTCTTTGTGTTCAATGGGCTCGTAAGAAAAGGTTTTAAGTTAAAAATTAACCTTTTTGGATCGAGCTTCTTCAACCTTCATGTAGGTAGGTAGGAAGGTACTGTCGAATAAATTATTTAGTATACAGCTGTTCGATTCTGTAAAAATATCACCGTGAAACTTAGGTGAAGTAGCGTGAAGTGAGCTGTCAATAGTGTTAATCCCTAGCATCCTGCCGGTCGATTCTGTGGCAGTGACAGCTCACTTCACCTAAGCTTCACGTTAATATTTTTACAGAATCGACCGACAGGTCTCTTACTTTGCAACAACTTCTAAACAGTGTAAATGAAAATGAAATATCAGTAGTGATAGCCTAGTGGTGTGACCGTCGGAACTGCCAAGGTGCCAAGTCATAGGTCGCGGGTTCGAACCTCTACGCACCTCTGACTTTTCGGATTCATGTGCGTATTATATAATTATCACTTGCTTCAAAAATGGTGAAGGAAAACATCGTGGCTTCGTGAAGAAACGCCTGAGAAAAATTTCTCGACGGCATGTGAAGCGAAGTCAGAGGCCCATGAGCGGCGTAAAAACCCTGACACCAGCTTAGTCACACGAAAAAGAAAGAATAACAGTGAAAAGAGTGTCAGTCAGACCCCATCCATTGCTTCCATCAAGCCAAGAGGTCTGTGGTCAAGAGCTGGCCCATAATACAATAAAAATAAAAGAAACGGCCAGGTGCTTGTCGGACCACGCACAATGCAGGCTTCCATAGTTAGATAAATTTTTCCCAACAACAAACTTAACATTGTAGTTGAAAAACATGCACTTCCTTACATTCCAACTGGAAATGTAACTTTGTACGCACAATATTGAGAAAATTACCATGTTATTTTAAGACTATAGACTTTTTATAGGTTTTCCTGTAATCTATGAGTATAGATATATTATTCTGTATTTTTTTCAAAATGTATCTTGAGCTTATCTCGGTAACAACTGTGCCTAAAATTTTGTTTTATTTATTTATTCAGTTAGGACAACAATATGGTCCAATTTGTTAGTAAATAAAATACCTTATCACTAGTGTTAGTAGTACATAAAACAAGGAACATGGCTGGTGATT
Organism: Agrochola lota; assembly: GCA_947364205.1. NCBI lineage: Eukaryota > Metazoa > Arthropoda > Insecta > Lepidoptera > Noctuidae > Agrochola > Agrochola lota. The sequence goes on along the minus strand of OX376245.1, from coordinate 9,790,296 downwards.
GCGGCAGGATGTACAGAGAACAATGAAGCAACGAATATACTACCTGACCATTCTCCCCACATAGTGCCTCAGAAAAGGGTAGTAAGGGCTCTCCACCACTGTTTTCAGGATGCTATTGTCACTGACCCGCGTTCTACGCATCAGTGATGCGACTTTTTTGCGAATCACAGCATGGAAGCCGTCAGTTCGGTTCTGAGCAAACATCTCCGATTCGCTACAGAAACGGTGCAGTTTCAACAGGCTCAGGTTTTAGGCTCAGTAATTAGTACTTCTCTCTAAGATAGATTTGTTCCATAAGAACTTTTCCATAAGAGATCTTTTTTTTATGGAACAAATCCATCTTAGAGAGATGTATTAATGATTCTGATGATTATAATTCTGTAAATACATATATCTGTTATAGTCGCGAACCATATTTTGTTCAAGATAGAACCTGACAACAACACGACTGACGACACTGACGACAAAACGACGTAAGAAAATTTGTATTTCCCGGGCTTCAACTGCCGATCCACCATATGATTACGCACATAATAAAAATATACTGTGTAATGCGAAGATGAATATTCTTGCCTGTATACCAAATAGCTCGTTCGACTGTACATACCTGTCACGAGTAGGGTTACCATCCGTCCAGATTTGTCCGGACATATCCGGCTTTTTGGTCCCCATCCAGCCCGGAGTCTGGATTTGCGCCCGGTTGAATAAGCTCGCCTAATTACATGGGACTTAAACATTACTGCCGAAATGTGTACTATAGGTACCTACACCCGGTTGACTCAGGCCACATCAACCACCTACTCTCAACCCTTCGGAGAAATAAGGCGTGATGGGTTTATGTAAAAAAAAAAAAACATAAACTAAAAAAAAAGAATAAAACCTTAAATAACCGGACTTTTTTACAGACTTTTGTCAGGATTAGGACACGGTGGAGCATGCGGTGGAGGTCTGCCCGTCTTGGACACTTGGAGCGCCGTGTCCTTGTGGAGGCGACCGATGGCAGTGATCTCTCGCGTCCGGCCCTGGTCTAGGACATGGTACGGAGCAGGTGGGCGCGGGAAGCCGTCACCACCTTCTACGATGCAGTATTGCTCGCGAAGGAGGAGGCGGAACGCGTGACGGAGAGGCAAATTTCACGCCCTCACGCCCCTAGCCGCTGCAGGAGACGCCCTCGGCGTCGGGAATCACAGGCCAATTACTGGCCACCGTAAGCGTGGGCTTGCGGACGGTGAGCAATGGATAGCTCGCCGTCCGATAAGGACCAGGCCCGGGTCGACGGCGCGTTGTGTTCCACGCGCGCCTCAAAGAGATGTCAGCACAACAGAAGGGGTCTGCTAGGACCAATGCCTGCCGGGATCGCGGGAAAGTCCGACCGGGATACCGTGACCCCTGGCAACGTACAGGCAACTGAAGGAACACGGGTGGGTTTTAGTCAGTAAAAATAAAAGGCTTTTGTCAGGACTTTTCGTATTTCATAATGGTAGCCCTACTGTTGATATTATTCGTTAGTACAAGCTATCTGACTTCTCGGTACGATAATCATGCATATTCCTGTGAATTTCTGAATTTCAGCCGGTATCAGAATAAATATACGCCTGAGTGACCACAGCCTAGGCACAATATAAATATGGATATTTATACTGTTGCCTAGGCTTCTTGGGGGAATATTGCGTTTTGAGTACTGGCTCCGGTACGTATAACCTTGATTTGTGGTAGGTGCAGTAAACCGCCTATCATGTGGTAACAGATACTAATATAGGCGCTGTCAATTTCAAGTTGTTGTTGTTGTTGTGCGGTGGACTGTACCCACTGGTGTAGATTGTATTGTGTTCTCTATCAGAGCATACAATTCATATCTTTATAACGCAGAAGGGATACTACATTATAATTTACTACCTATCAAATTAATCACGCTAGCAATTCACACACTGCAGGTACACGACACAACTATTTATATATATATTATAGTTATATAGTTTTATATATTATAGTTTCTAAACCGCTGACATATTGATTGACCGCCATCCATGAACTCCGCTGCTTAGCTCCGGCCGGTCCGAGCGTTATGTCGTAGAAACTGTCGAGCGCCGCTAGGCGGTGCTGGCGCTCAGATTAGTCGAATCAGGGACGTATGTCCGACATGTACATATTATAATAAAAAAGTCATGTAGTCAAAATTGTACGTTGAATATTTTTGAAATAAGTTATTGCTATGAGGTGTGGGGACGAGTCCGGCATCAGACTCGTTCTCATAAATTATAAAATATAGTTTTTATAATTTTTGTTTGTTTGAATGGATGTATGTTCCATCAGATTTACTAGGGTTGCGAGTTTGTCCGAAAGGGATATCGGGGCCCCGGCACACAGGCAAGGGAAGGAACACGGGTGGGTTTTAGTCAGTAAAAGTCTGACACGCCCTCCCGTTCCGCCCAGAGTGGGAGAAGTTATTTAATAATTTCCCATCCAAAAAAAAAAAAAAAAAATTGCCGCAAAAACGGCTGTACGGATTTGGATGTTTGGCACTTAGATAGTATACAATGTCGCCCATGGGCATGTGACCGCCCGTATTTTTCTGAATATTCATGACAAATTATCGATAGTAAACTTAAAAAGGGGGGTCTATCTTTAATTGTGTTTTTTTTAAATTTTTTCTTATTTTTATTTTTTTCAGTATCCCGCTATAATTTTATGTATAATTAACATATTTTCACTTATGTTTTTTAAAATAAATACTGTTTTTTTGGAAAAAAAAATCTTCACCTCCGTTTTTTTTTCATAGTCGATAAATTTTACTAAAATTTTTTAGTTAATCCGATAAAATAACTCGTAAGCTATTAGAAATAATAAACAGAATACAAATCGAGCCAATAACATAGAAGATATGGCAAACGCTACTAAAAACATAAAAAATTGAATAACATGAAAAATATTAAAGATAGACCCCCCTTTTAAAGTTAATTTTTGATAATTTTTCATGAATATTCAGAAAAATACGGGCGGTCACATGCCCATGGGCGACATTGTATAGCCTGGATTAACACAGGGTTATTTTCCGACATAAACGCGGGCGAAGCCGCGCGCAAAAGCTAGCTCTAAGTAAAATCGATTCGGTCTTGATTAATTTATGAGACGATGTAGGTTTAGTTAGTACACAAAATAACTTAGTATAATTAAAATTAAAAAACACTAAAATTGTTTCTTATCGGCTATGTTATTGTAACCTTCATGGTCTTTTTAACTGAAACCTATTTAGTTAATGGCTGGAAAGCACTCAGCCTCAAACATTCAAAATTCGAATCATTAATCTTTTTCAATATGGCGTCTTCCCGCTTTATTGCCGAGTTTGCGTTGTTCACTGTTTCTTTTCATTTTATGAAAACAGGCGAGGCAAAGGCAAGTCGGTTAAATGCAGAACGATTGCTGTTCACCTTTTGTAGGAAGGAAAACATGGAAGCCTTTCTTTGGAACTCAAATTATTATTATTCATCATCTGTCTACCTTTTTCCTAAGTTTTTTGGGGTCGGCTTCCAGCCGCTCATTCGTCAACGCTCACGGCGTCCCGCCGCTCATTCGTCAACGCCGCCCCCCGCCTCGCTGCGCATTCCTAAGGCGCAGTACAGGTCTCAGTATAATAAGCATAGCTATTCACAACAGTTCGAGAGGCTGTCGTGTCGAAAATGACACATTTTTGACTACCTACCTTATTTGCCATGCTCCCGACAGCAAATAGCTGTTGGAAAAATAGCGTCGTCTATTTGGTTTTAAACTGTAAAAAAAATCCAGTTTCGGATTTCTGAACCGCGTTTTGAGAATTCTTTCGCAGATATTGATTAATTTTCTATTCGGCACGGAAGAACTGAACCATGTTTTTTTTGTGAGAATAATACATGATGTAGATATAATTTGATGTACAATACGTCAAATTATACCTACATTTTTTTTTAAATGTTTTTTTTGCAGTGCTCTTACGGCGGCTGCATGTTTGAAAATTATAATCTTATTAGCTGCCCCCCGCGGCTTCAGCCGCATAAGTCTCGATTCCATAGGAATATCGGGATAAAAAGAACTTTATGTTCTAACCCGGGTCATGGTCTACGAATGTGCCAAATTTCATCCAAATCCGTTCAGCCGTTTTAGTGTGAAAGCGTAACAAACGAACAAACTCACTTTCGGATTTATAATCTTCAAAAATAAAAACACTGCGCCTTGCCAGATGTCCTGCTCAACTCTATTTGTTACAAGATATTCTAAAGCGATATATTCAGCTGAATAAATACATAACGTCGTCTGCACGTCGAATACACACGTCGGTACATTCGCAGGTCGAGTACACATGAGTGATTTAATTTCTATCTATTGCATGTATAAGGCTTGTTACACATTCACCACTTAGTAGTGGATTGTCTGTCCCACTGCTAAAGGTTAGGTAAGAACTGTGACCAACCGCGCGAGCGAGCGCTACATGCAAGTTGGTCGCAGCTACTTGGATATTTACTATTTTTAGGACCCCAAAATAGGAATATTAGAGGTTCACAAAAAGAAGCGCATTCATTATACATATTAGTGGAGTGTTCAGTAATATTTTTTGTAAAGCAAAATGTTAATTAAGAGGTTCGATTAAATACAAACCTATTTCAATTACACCTTGGTAATATGTTTTGTTTATTCAGTTATAAAGGCTTCCGCTAACAGGCGAGAAGCGACAGCGCGACGCGACTCTAATAAAACAATTTCTAACAAAACTTCACGGTAGAACAATTACCGGTGTCGCGTCGCGCCAGAACGTCGGGAACGTTTCGGAAACGTTTTACCAGCTAACTAATAACCCACTAAAACGCAAGTGTACCCTCCTCTACGATTTTACACGAGATATGATTCAAACGCTGACACAAGTTCAGGCACGACTGGTTGACACGACTATCGCAGTACGCGTCACAACACACACTCCGAGGTGTGAACCATTGGAATATTTAGAAATATATTATAGTACTTGTTATTTATCGGGAGTGCTGTTTCACGGGAATACTTTATTTGCAGTTTTCGGAATCTTCTTGGCCATACCAAAACTCAAACTCAAAGCATTTATTTCAATTAAACCATTAACAGGCACTTTTGAATTGTCAAGGGGTCGGTCAGTCAGAAATATGAAGCTAGTTGCCCATTCCAACGCGTAGTAGGTTCCTATGGAGAAGAACGGGCAAGAAACTACACGGACACTCTTTTAAATTATATTGTTACAATAGTATTATTTACATTATTAATGTTGAATTTATAATTATATTATGTGAGAACGATGTGATTATGATGAAAAAGACTTACATGCCAAAAGCATCCAGAGTACAGCAAACAGAAACAAAAACAAAAAAAAAAGAACATGCGTGTAGTCTTTGGAGACTGCCGATAGAAGTGAAAACATATACATATATACACAGTATACATATAGCTCATGGGAAGCGTTCGGTGACGATGACGCGAGTTCCATGATTTTTGTTCACCCAAAAAGTGCTCAACGCGCCTAAAGAAGTTTTGCACTAATAACCAGTGATCGGAGTAGGTAGATTGAACTGGGGTCATTGATCCGAAACGTATATATTACTATGGACATTCCTCCGGAATTGGTGGATTATTAAAAAAAAACCGGAACTTATGTAGGAATTGTATTCTGCCAGAGTGGAAGGAGTCATTTGATGATTTGCCATCCTCAAAAAAAAGGTAGGAATTGTAATAAAATGAGCAATTTTATTCTTTATTATTCTTCCTATTTTTTTTTTTGTCACGATTTGACTAAACCCAACGACCAATCAGAACAAAGGATCATGGGTGGTACAGTAGTAATAATATCACTACCAACATTAACAATATTTAATTGAATCCGGAAATACCGGAATTACTTTCCGGAAAAATGGCTTATCCATGTTATTCTTTCTGTGTGCATTTATGATACAAGTACTAAAAATCAATCTACCTACTCCGATCACTGATTATAACGCACGGAGGTATATCTATGTACCATCGAAGAAGTTCATATCTATGCACCGTAAGGACTATTTCAGCTTGCAGTGCTCGGCCGCCATAGAACCGGGGCGGTAACAGATGTGGTCATCGCGTTCACGGGATTTTGTTTTCAAATTGCTTAGATATGAAATTCTTCGATGATACATATATATACAGTATACCTACATATAGCTCATGGGAAGCGTGCGGTGACGATGACGCGAGTTCCATGATTTTTGTTCACCCAAAAAGTGCTCAACGCGCCTAAAGAAGTTTTCACTAATAACGCACGGAGGTATATCTATGTACATATATATACAGTATACCTACATATAGCTCATGGAAAGCGTTCGGTGACGATGACGCGAGTTCCATGATTTTTGTTCACCCAAAAAGTGCTCAACGCGCCTAAAGAAGTTTTCACTAATAACGCACGGAGGTATATCTATGTACATATATATACAGTATACCTACATATAGCTCATGGAAAGCGTTCGGTGACGATGACGCGAGTTCCATGATTTTTGTTCACCCAAAAAGTGCTCAACGCGCCTAAAGAAGTTTTCACTAATAACGCACGGAGGTATATCTATGTACATATATATACAGTATACCTACATATAGCTCATGGAAAGCGTTCGGTGACGATGACGCGAGTTCCATGATTTTTGTTCACCCAAAAAGTGCTCAACGCGCCTAAAGAAGTTTTCACTAATAACGCACGGAGGTATATCTATGTACATATATATACAGTATACCTACATATAGCTCATGGAAAGCGTTCGGTGACGATGACGCGAGTTCCATGATTTTTGTTCACCCAAAAAGTGCTCAACGCGCCTAAAGAAGTTTTCACTAATAACGCACGGAGGTATATCTATGTACATATATATACAGTATACCTACATATAGCTCATGGAAAGCGTTCGGTGACGATGACGCGAGTTCCATGATTTTTGTTCACCCAAAAAGTGCTCAACGCGCCTAAAGAAGTTTTCACTAATAACGCACGGAGGTATATCTATGTACATATATATACAGTATACCTACATATAGCTCATGGAAAGCGTTCGGTGACGATGACGCGAGTTCCATGATTTTTGTTCACCCAAGATGTGCTCAACGCGCTTAAAGAAGTTTTTACTTAAATAAAAATACTTAAGCCATGGTAGCTAACAGACCAGTCCCTACTGACGGCGCCCGCGCCCGTTCACGAACATGGCGCATGGATCAGCACCATTCAGCACAACCATTTTGAAGGGAGCAAAGGCCCCTTTATCGCTCCCATAAACATGTGAGGTGTGCTTGATAAGGTCAGTTTATGGATGGGTCAACATATCTTACATCGTGTAATTCTTTTGACTTCATACATAAGTAGATTAGTTATTAGTACCTGGACGACCGGGGTCTGCTCGGGTGAAAAAAGAGAAAACGGATTTTTCCTAGATATGAGACCTAGCTAGATCGATTTTTCGCCCTCGTAAACCACTACAATGCATGAGAGATATATCGTTAGAGCCGTTTTCGAGAACGTGATTAGAAGTATAGGTATATACAATGTCGCTCATGGGGATGTGACCGCCCGTATTTTTCTGAATATTCATGAAACATTATCGAAAATTAACTTTAAAATTGTATGTTTTTGAGTAGTTTTTGTGAACTTGCTTTACATTTTTTTGCCATATCTCCGAAGTTATTAGCTCGATTTGGACTCAGTTTATTATTTCTAAAAGCTTAACTCATAAGCTTTTAGAAATAATAAACAGAATCCCAAGCAAGGTCACAATAGATACTCAAAAAATTTAAATTGAATAACATGAAAAATATTAAAGCTAATTTTTTAACCCCATTTTAAAGCTAATTTTCGAAAAAAAATACATTTATATTCAGAAAAATACGGGAGATCTGCCCATGGGAGACATTGTATATACAAATAATGTCAATTAATAGTATAGGACTCTTACGTAAAATATCTGTGTTTTAATTTTCCCATCATAAGTAAGTAATGTTATTCCCCAGTTCAATTTTCTTTTGATATATTTTCGAGTCCCTCGGTGTTCGATTAAATTCTTGTCTGTTCATGTGCGAACCAAATACCTACACGGCTACACGCTGTAAGATTTACCTCAACTTTTTTAAACGTTTCCTTCTGTATTGGATGTAAAAATAGATAGTATCAGCTGTTTATTATCTTGTGTGAATCGTAAAAGTCCGGCAAAGGGAAGGGTTTGTTTGTACCTTTGTAGTTTGTATCTACCTATCTACATCATGTATCAGATAGTTTTGTTCATATTTAACGGAGTGAATTTGAGCGGAGGTATTATGGACTCTTAAGGGTGTGGTAAAGGCCATCCAAGTGAACAACTTTGTCCATGGGACCAACATTATTATAGGGGTATGAGGAACAGGGTGTAAAGTGCACTCATCTTCTATAGAAAAGGGAGGATCCTCCGACCAGACGGGTGTCGTGTTTGGTGGGCAACTGCTCAACGATTGATGTCAGGACGTTGTAAACAAGGTTTTTTTTTTATATCCCATAACTCTAGGGTATTAATGAGACCATGTCAGAGAATCAACTAGCATATAATTTTTTTTTTAATTTTTTTAAGATAACTTACCACTAGACTCTCGATGTTATATCTAAGTTTCATTGATAAGTAAGAGTAAATCATTTTCATTCATATTTAAAGCTAACAAAATGCGACGTTGTTATACATATTTTCTTTTTATTAACAAAATAGTCTGAATGAAATGTAAAAAAAAAATATTTCATCTTAGGGCTTTTTACATAAATAATCGTGAATTTGACAAAATATTTTGAATAAAAAAAGAAATACAAATGCTAGTTGAGTCGAGTCGAAGTGAGTGTACCTATATGTTAGTCGCGCGGTAAAAACTGCTCGCACGATGCAGGATTTTGCGTTTATTATCTTGTATGAACCGTAAAAGTGGGGCAAATGGAAGGGGGACCTTTGTAGTTTGTACCTACCTATCCACAGCATGTATCAGAAAGGTGAGTTCATATTTAAGGGTGTGGACGGTGCAGACCGCCAAACTGAAAAAAAAATTAGCTGTCCCATATATTTGGATCGAGTAGGTATTGAAGTTTTGTATGGGACAGCTAGCTGATTATCTTTTCACGATAACGATGTGGCGGCATCTACATCGTCACATGCGAACTACGCATCAAACTGACGGCACGTAAAATCCTGCTTCACGCAAGCAGAGTTTACCCCGCAATTAGGATAATATGCAACGTCCCGACATCAATCGTCGGGCAGTTAGTAGCCCACCAGACACGACACCCGTCTGGTCGGAGAATCCTCCTTTTTCTATAGAGGATTAGTGATCTTTACACCCTGTTCCTCATACCTCTATAATGATATTGGTCCCATGGAGAAAGTTGTTCAGGTTGATGGTCTGTAGCTGTACCACACCCTTAAGAGTCCCGAGTCTCGCTCGCACAATACTGCTCGCGGAGAGAGTGAGAGCGAGACTGACTGACGCGGCGGGGAATAGGCTCCAAGGCAATTAAAAAAATATAGTAATTAAAACAAAAAAAAAAACGTTAAAGTTAGTATCTGCTTTATAGTTACTTCAGTTATTATGCAGTTTCATGATGATGAATTTGAAGTATGTTTTTAACAACAGCTGTTTATTGTTCGGTTTGGAGGTAACTTTGTTTTATTTTTGTATCAATAAAATTTATGGAATGGTGTTTTCGTCACACATAGTACTTAAAATTAATCCTGACCTTTACCATATATTTATTTCAAAATTAATGCTGCAGTATTTTCGATATAACAGAGGATCATGCTAAGCAAGATGAGGTATTATAGACTCTTAAATATGAGATATCACACATTTCTGATACCCGCTCTATAGTAATTGACTTTTGATGATGATGATATGACCTTTATTTTAATCGATATTGTTTTTATTTTTCATTTCTCCATCGAACCTCACTTAGAAAGTTTTAAATGTTCTTCTAATTAAAAAAAAAACTTTGTTTGACGTGATCAAAAATTCCTGAGAGGGTTCCTGAGTTCCTCTAATTAAGAAGTTCCTGTTTTACTTTTCTATGTTGATACTCAATGTGGAGACATCGATACGACAATAACTTCAAACATCGTATAGTCTAAGATCAGAAAGATGCAGTGTAGGAACGACCTGCAACCATACATTGAATGGATGAAAAGTATTTTATAACAAATTTTGTATGTAAAAAAATCGTTTCCAAACTATGAAAAATGAGTGACAATTTAAAAAAATTGCGGTCATTTTTTTAACGAATAAATTAAATACCAATCGAAAGTATGAAGCCTATAGAATATAAAAATGTTGGGTAGTCTATTTTTTCATGGCATAACTATTGGGTTGGCATGTATAAACAGGCAAGTCGATACTAGTAATTTGCAGCCCTGTCGATACTAGTAATCTGTTCAATAAATAAGTCTTATATCAAAATATGCGCTATTTCATGGCGAACACGATGATAAAGGGTTGTCTGCGAAAAATCTGGTTTGAAAACAATGTAATGTGTGCAAAGCTAATACTTACACTTTGCTATGCATTTTTGCTCAGGCGCTTTTATCAAGAGCTCGAAAATTTTAAACTTGAAGTAACTAGTCACAGCTTGCATATTTAATGGTAAAAACAACAGTACAATTCTTTTCAGACACTTATTTGTTAATACGAGTTTCTTCATATTTTAACTCGGGGTTGCTGGAGAGATGCTCTACAGCAACATAAAAATGAAGTGTCTGTACTCTTAACCTTTCAGGGTACTTTTTATTTAAAGTATGTACAAATTGAGTACATATTAGGTACAAAAGTATTATATACTTATAAATGGAAAAACAGGTGACGGGGTTGCTGGGGAGCATGACATAAAAATTCAAGCAAATGTATCCAAAAGGTTTAGTCACTATAGCCAGTCGTTTGATCGGCAAAACCTGTCACTACTATGTGGTTTTTGTTTTTCTTTTAATTCCATGTAAAGAAGTATTATTACTATGCACTAGTACTGCCAGTATTTTATGAACGTCAAAATTTACAAAAAGTTTAATTGATTCTAGTTGCCCCTTCCAAAAGGTAGTTTTCGTATGGAGAAGAATGGGCATGAAACTCCACCGTTACTCTTTTAAAATGTTTTAAAATATCTTGTATTTGTAGGTACATTAGTTATATAATTATATGTGAAGACGATGAACCTTAAAAAAAATACTATACCTACCACAATAGGCAAAAATAATAATTAAGCAACGACTGATAAATTAATTACTTAAGTGCCTAGGCACATAAGTAGTTAATTTATCAGTAGTTATACTTAATTTATCAGTAGTTATACTTAATTTATCAGTAGTAGGTATACATGGTTCTCACATATTTACAAACATTGTAAAAGTAGACAATTTTCCTAAAATTTTACAATAAATAAGTCAGTGTCTGAGGAAGTAATCAAAGAATGTAAAATCAATGTCATATAATAAAAAATAATAATTTATACAACTTAAATTAGCAACCTGTTTGATGGGTCGATACAGCAGGTTAAGCTACGTTTGCCGGGGTTGGTCCATATTTCGTATTTCCATACAGTAATATTGCCAAATTAATCAAAACAGGTAAATATTTGACAGCTATTTGCGACGTTGCCAACTTTTACGTTAAGCGCTCTTGACGCCCTTAAAATTCCACCTGTAGATGGATTGGATCACCATAATAAATAAATTTTGCCTAACTTTTTCTCAACTTTGTTTGGGTCGGCTTCAAGTCTAACCGAATGCAGCTGAATAGCTACCAGTATTTTACATGGAACGACTGTCTATCTTACCTCCACAACTGTACACAGTTACTGGACACGATACCAGGTTGTCAGACAAGCATCTGTGAATGACGTAACGACTGTCAAACATCTATGAATGACAGCCGGGACCAACGGCTTAACGTGTTTGCGGAGAGGTCTCGGTATATAAAGTTGGTCCTTAGATGGGTGACCAACTTTATATACCGAGACCTCTCCGTGCCTCGGAAAGCATGTTAAGCCGTTGGTCTCGGCTGTCATTCGTGGGTATTTGACAGTCGTTACGGGCCGTCAGAAGTCCGAAAGTCTGACAACCAGTTCTTACCAAAGTGTAACGTATTACTTACCCAGTTACTGGGTTGTGGAGGTCAGATAGGCAGTTGCTCCATGTAAAATACTGGTATTCGGCTGCATCTGGTTAGATTGGGAGCCGACCCCAATATAGTAGGTAAAAGGCTAGGCAGATTTTTGTTGTCTCCACAAAACCTACACCTTTACTATCTATATTTATATTTACAATGGCCACTATTTTCTATCTTTGTATTAAATTACGAATCTGCTTATCAACATTTTCTGAGACAAACAAATATCGGAGTGCCGTCCATTTTGACACCTTGTACTAAAATCGGTCAAATAACGAATATTCATTTTTAACGTGGTTAATACGATCACAATGACGGTCTTTGCCTGCTTTATGATACCAGATGCATTAAGGAAAAAGCACAATTTAATAGATAGGTACCTATTTTATTATTGTAATAGGGAAAATAAACGAGGTACGTGCCATAAATAATGACTTAAAAAAAGATATCAATGGTTTGTTATTAACAATAGGTTTTAAATTATCCTCTCACAATAAATAATATTCATGTTATACAAAAACAGCCGCACGTTTCGATCGAAGGTTAAGCTACGTTTGCTGCGGTCGTCGGTTTGTGGATGGGTGACCATCCATTACATATCGAGACTCCTCCGTGCCTAGGAAAGGACGATATGCCGTTATTCCCGGCTGTCATTCATAGATGTTTGACAGTCGTTACGTCATTCATAGATGCTTGTCTGACGACCTGGTATAGTGTCCAGTAACTGTGTTCAGTTGTGGAGGTCAGATAGACAGTCGCTGCATGTAAAATACTGGTAGCTACTCAGCTGCATCCGGTTAGACTGGACGCCGACCCAAACAAAGTTGAGAAAAAGTTAGGCAGAATTTATTTATTATGGTGATCCAATCCATCTACAGGTGGAATTTTAAGGGCGTCAAGAGCGCTTAACCTAAAAGTTGGCAACGTTGCAAATAGCTGTCAAATATTTACCTGTTTTGATTTATTTGGCAATATTATTGTATGGAAATAAGAAATATGGCTAACAAGTTTACTAAAATATTGATGATGAAATGGAATCATTAATATCGTAACAGCGAATATTTAGTTTTAGGTGTAAAAAAAGTATTTGGAAACTTTTCGAATACCTTGTTTACACCTAAAACGGTTACAACATCAAATTCAGTGAATATAATTGTAATTTATTATTAATATTCTAGTTCACTAATTAGCCCTATTATGTTATATTTCCAAACAGTAATATTGCCAAATTTATCAAAACAGATAAAGATTTGACAGATACATACGAGTAACCGACGTTGCCAATTTTTTGGATGAACGCTCATAAGGGCAGGTACCTACCTTAACTTTTTTAGTAATTGATAACTAGGCTGCATCACAGATTTTTTTTTAAAGGGTACTATACGTACAGTCGTCTTCAAAAACATCCATTCTCGCGTTTTATTTTTATGATCAGGTACCTACCTGCCCTTACTGCTCCGTCTCAAAAATCTAAATTCAAATTCAAATAAAATCAAATTTCCCCAGTTGTTTCAAAGTTACATTTAAGACGACGAAACTTAGGACGTGTAAAGTCCAGACATAACTTGCCTGAAAAAATCAGGCAGGTAAATAATGGAAAACCCAATAACTGCATTTTAGCGACTTGGACATCAAATCTAGAGCCATATAACGCTCAACAGTCGCGCTCATTTTTATTAACTAATGAAAATGCCAGTTGCGTTTTCTAATAAATATAATGAAAAGTTCATCAAACCGACAGCTAGTGGAAAAAAATGTAAATTAACATCTCAGCCATGCAGCTATTTATCATAAAATATTACTACAGTTCTCCCAGACATGGAAATAAGAAGTTTTAATAAAATTTTCATGTTAATTAAATCGATATTGAACTAATTTTCTCTCTGCCAATGTTTTAATGTAAACATCTAACTATATTAGACAGTTGCTTCCGTTTAGTGAACGTGCTGTAATCGTAAATAACTAATAACGACTAACTAAAATAATCTTTATCTAAAACCGTGATCATGAAAGAGGAATTATAAATAATTTTCCTGTGCCCCAATAATGTTCATGTTATCTGTCAAACCATAAAGATTGATAACCCTTCGCGCCAAAATAAACGTCACTTTCACCGCGTTCCGTCTAATTAAAAACAAAAACATGAAAAATTAAGCGCGTTCCAATTTACGAATAATGAGAGCATAATTCGATATTTTTGTCCGACGTTTTTCGGTTTCAGTGGCCAGGATAATAAGTGAGTGGGACGGGTGATACGATACGTTTGAAGTTGGAAAGGGACGGAGATATTGTGTACTTTCTCATATAGATTTGTTGAAAGCTGCGATAGGGACGTACGTTCAGTTTTTCGAGATCGTTTCGCGAGAGACGTCGTCGCGTTCGTGTTTGTGCGGAAATTTCGCAATTTACTACATGTGATTTATAAAAAAAAAACTATCATGTCCCCGGAGGGTGATTTTAGGACAGATACGCACGTAATGAGGGTCCGGTCTCGTTATAATGGTTAAATGTGTTAAAAAAATCGCGTTCAGATATCAAAACAAAGTCGGAACGTTTGATTTGTTGGAATTTTGTGCGTACTTATTTATATTGTAAATATTTGAGCCGTATTTAATTGATGTCTTTACTTGAGTGAAACGTTATAAAAAAAAAAACAAAATGAAATGTGATGTGTTGTTTCGAGGATTTTAATTTTTGAATTTGGAATATTAAATTCTGGTGAGTTTTCAAACATTTCATTATTTAATTTATTTTTAAACTTTCAAACACTTTTATCGATACTCTTTTCATTTTATTTTAAGTTTACAATTTACTCTTTTACAGCAACTTTCAGAAGCCGTATTACCATAAATCTTAATTACAAATCCCTGTATTACATAAATTAACATATAATTGTTATTCAGAACCGATCTCATAAACCAAACTTATCGATTTCATAATAGTTTCGGAGCTTGTTTATGAATAAATCTATGCCAGATTAAATACGTAGTACCTTTGAACATTATTCTCTGATCATAGACAACATTGCTAGCTTAAACGGAGTAATGAGGATTTTATAAACACTATGATGTTGTCAAATGATTTTCTGAAAAGTATATCGCACAATTTTTTTAACCTATGGTGAGGCGTAAAGGATTCATCATTCCATCGCCTTTATATATATCAATATATTTAGGGTTAGAGCAGCGTGTCTATAACTTCAATACTTCTCAATAAGTCGTCCTTCTCTATTATTCGTCATGTCGGTAGTCACCGTCTTTCAAGCCATATCATCTTCCACACAGTCCATCCATCGTTTCTTTGGTCTTTCTGAAGACATTTTTAAAAGGCGTAAAATGTTATTATGGGACTAAAGAGGGTAGTTCAACAGTGTCCTCCTATCTGATAATAACAACAAACTGCGTTCTCAAATCCGTGAAGCAATCGCGGTGATTTCATTTTTTCCGTTGACCTTTCAGTTTAGCGGTCATTGGGACATCTTTAGGGGCCCGTGGCTACAAAGTCAAAGTCAAATAATTTATTTCAATTAGGCACATATAAGGCACTTTTGAACATACTTATTAACAGCCGCATGGGTCGATCTAAAACTACGCTTAACGCGGTCGGCACGTGGATGGTTGACTATTAATTTCGAGAACCCTCCGTGCCTGAGAAAGCACGTTAAGCCGTTGGTCCCGGCTGTCATTAGTAAATCTTTGACAGTTGGTAGTCAGAAGCCCAAAAAGTCTGACAACCAGTCTTAGGATGCCTTTCCACCAGAGATGTGCTATGCTACGTTGCTATGGATGCGTTTGATATCCACCAATCATATTCATTGGTCCCCTATTGGTCCACATAGCGAATGAATATGATTGGTATATTAGGCTTTGCTATATTGGCTATGCTACGTTGCTATGGATGCGTGTGACACATAGCACATCTCTGGTGGAAAAGCAGCCTTACCCAGGGGGTCGTGCTACCATACCTGGGTTGTGGAGGCCTTAAGCTGCGTCCGGTTAGTCTGGAAGTTGAAATTTTGAACAACAATCACTTGTAAACTGTGCTAATACTTTACACGCACGCCGGTTGTGAGAACCGGCGTGCGTGTATGACCATATGTATGACCGTCAACGATGCAAAAGGCGTATGTATGTATGGGTTGATGCAGGTCACGTTCTGTAGTTTCTGCCTAAGTTTCCCCCATGGGAAGACGTGAGTTTATGTATGTAATTATGTAATATTCGTATAGATTAACTCCTTGGATTGAAAGGATTAACATTGCCGCCCATGGGGTCACATCCCCACACCCGTATTTTTCTGAATATTCATGAAAATGTTATATCGAAAATTAAGTTCAACAGGGGAGGCGGGGGGTCTTTAATATTTTTTTATTATGATTTTATGGACTTACACTTGACAGTTTTTTTTTTTAATATTTCTTCTCCATTTTTTTTTTCATAGTCGATAAGTTTCAAGAAATAATGTGAGTTAATCCCATTTAATAACTCATAAGCTTTTAGAAATAATAAACAGAATTCAAATCGAGACAATAACTTCGGAGATATGCCAAAAAATGTAAAGCAAGGTCACAAACGATACCCAAAAAATAAAAAATTTAATAACATGAAAAATATTAAAGATAGACCCCTAGCGATAGCCTAGTGGTGTGATCGTCAGACTGCCAAGTCATAGGTCTCAAGTCCAAACCCAAGGCACGCACCTCTGACTTTTCGGATTCATGTGCGTATTGTATAATTATCACTTGCTTCAAAAACGGTGAAGGAACACATTGTGAGGAAACCGGCATGCCTGAGAGATATTTCTCGATCGCATGTGAAGCGAAGTCAGAGGACCATGGGCGGCTTTAAAACTTTGACACCAGGTTAGTCAATAACCACACGAAAAGAAGTTAGTTTATTTTAGATAATTTTTCATGAATATTCTGAAAAATACGGGCGACATTGTAGAATGTATCAATCTGACTGCCTTTTCCGACTATGTTGGGGTCGGCTTCCAGTGTAACCGGATGCAGCTGAATACCAGTATTTTACATGGAGCGACTGCCTATATGACCACGATACCCCTTGGTAAGACTGGTTGTCAGACTTTCGGGCTTCTGACGACCCTTAACGACTGTCAGAGATTCACGAATGACAGCCGGGACCAACGGCTGAACGTGCTTTCCGAGACACGGAGGGGTCGCGGTATGTTAAGATGGTCACCCATTCACGGTCTGACCGCAGTAAGCGTAACTTAACCTGATGGATCGACTCGTACGGCTGTTATTACTCAGCCACGAGCCCCTCCGAATATAGAGTGCATCACAAAATCTAATTCTCTGAGTTTCTACGTTCCAAAGCACTCATAACCTAGTATAATATCATAACAAATTTATCACCTAAGGTAATTCAAGCCTATTGGGGGACTCCCTCATACCGGCGGCACGATAAAAAGCTAATCTAATCACCGGCCACACGTGAGCAAAGGCAGCGCCTATCAGCCTATTGAACTGAGTAGAAAGTTATGTACAGAACCCAGGAATGAAAGCTTATCGGATTGATAATAGAGGTTTTAGTGGGATTGTAATTGACTAGGTGGCTTCGTGGTTGTGAATGCTACTGCTGACAAAGGGTCCGGGTTTGATAAGGCGAATCGTTTTGGGAAAATTCTCAGTAAGTAAATGATAAATGATTATATTTCTGTAAGTACACAATTTATTACAAAACTAGCTATTTACACTAGGTAGTTACTAAAATAAATGACTAAATAAATAAAAAGACAAAAGGACACTTAGGTGTCGAAGTACTCGGCCGCTTGGCTGTCATCCGGAAACGTGAGGCTGGCAGCATTGCCACGTTGAATAGCAATGCCATCTCTTCTCTTCCGTCTAAGGTCGTCAGTTTTATGTTAATAAAATGCTTTTTTTAATAAAAGGTAGAAAATAAGATAAATCAATTATTGTACTGTAATATCGCCTGCACGCCATCTCGCGCTGAAATTTCTAAACTATAACAAACATGGCGCTTTAGTTTGCTTGTCAAAATGAACCCACACATGTAAAGAAGTGTCAAATGTTGCCTGGATTTTACGATTGCTTTTCTCAGTAATTAATAAGTTATTTCCTATATTATAGTAAAGGCGAGCACATTTGATTCTAGAAAAGTGATAAAATTATTCGTTTTAAACAAAGAGTGTCTATTTTTAGTGTATAATCCAAACAAAAAATGTATGGACGGCCGATCGGAACATCAACCTTAACTAATTTCTGTAAGTAGGTTCGCACAAATACTTTTACACGTCAATCATATTTTATAAACGTAGTAGTAGTACGAAAGGAATTTAATCCGGAACAAGGTGATCCGGCAGAGAGCAAAAGTTGTCGACATAGACACAGAATAAGCAAGCTGAAGTGGCAGTGCGCCGGCCATAGTAGCCGTAGAACCGATGACCGTTGGGGTAGACGTGTTCTTGAGTGGAGATCACGAATCGGCAAACGTAAGGTAGGACGTCCTCCGGGTAGGTGGAGCGACTATCTTCACAGGGTGGCTGGTAGCAGCTGGATGAGAGTTGCCGAGAATCGAGCTGAATGGCGTGCAATTCAAGAGGCCTATGTCACGCAGTGGACTGCTGTAGGTAGATGATGAGGTTATAGGAGCCTATTGGATTGGATCACAGATTGGGTTTTAAAACTTATGACAAACTGAGGGCGTTCCGTGTAATGTACACTTCTGCCTTAGTGAGGCCCCATGGTGAACACACTTAAAGCACTTACTCTAAAAGCCTAAAAGAGAAAAAGGGCAGGGCTAAAACTGGTTACACTTAACCAAAAAATGGAACAAAAATATGACGGAATAGATGGAGCAATTAAATGACTGGAATTTGTGACGTGCCCTATGTGTCACTGAGTTGCGGCTGTCACCGATAAAGTTGCGGCCGTCACCGATAAAATTGTTACATTCCTATTAATTCCTGTCATTTTAGCGGCATTCACCTTTGCCCTGCCAAGCTTACTGGATCGCAATTTTATATTCCTAAATGATAAATCATAATTTATATGTAAATTAATTAAAAATAACGCTTTTACGCGACATTTGATGTGGAGTATCTTTTGGAGAGGAAACGAGCAATTGGAACCGGGCACCTAGCTTCTGACGTTGCATAAGTCCCCATGTAGGTTTAGGTGAAATAAAATATTTTGCATTTGTTTTTTTTTACTAGCTTAAAGGCTTGTGCAGACCAGCGCGACTTGTCGCGCGACGCGACACGAACAATACAATTTCTAAGAAAACTTCACAGTATAACAATAACCGGTGTCGGGTCGCGCGACAAGTCGCGCTGGTCTGCACAAGCCTTCATTCGGAATTTCCTACCTGCCTACCATATTTTTTTCGTTGTTTCGGACTCTGGCTAAAACTGCGGTTATATGGGCAATATTGTCAGATATTATTGCCCATTTTTACAGTTTCCGGAGATAGTAAAGCGAGCAATTAGTAGAACAATCTTGTTTGATTCCTAAAAAATACACGATCAATACTGCCTCGTTTGACTAATCGTCGCCAGCGGTACTGCTTAGCATGAGGTTCTGGATTCTATTCCCGGTTCTTGCGAAGTGTTATTTGGGTTTTTCCATCTGGAATTTCTCAGTAGCAGCCCGGAGTCTGAAGTTGTGCCCGGTTGATGGCAATACCCCCATTAATGAGAGTTAAACATAACTGGCAAAAAGTGGGGGTATTATAGGTACCTACAGCTCTGCCTTACCCTTCAAAGAATACAGGCGTAATGTAATAGCTTAAGCCCTGAAGAGCGTATTCAAAATGAAGTAATAAAACCAAAATAACAGCACCAAAGTTCTAAATAAGATTATGATAACATTTTCGCGACAAAATTAAGTTTTCTATTTTCTGTGCATACCATTGCGGTTAATCACCAAGAGTTTCTAAAACATTCGCAGATGACGTAGTACTAACAACGCAATGTAATCCAAACAGTTTTTTAACGACTAGCGTAGCACTATAAACTGTGCTATAACAATACGGTTGCTTTTTTTTTAATTATCAGTTGCTTCAAAAACGATGAAGGTAAACATCGTGAGGAAACGCCTGAGAGATATTTCTTGACGGCATGTGAAGCCAAGTCAGAGGCCCATGGGCGGCATAAAAACTCTGGCATGACGTTAGTCACTAACCACACGAAAAAGAAAGAAAATATTTTTTTTTACGCAGCGATGGCCTGGTAATGGCTCCGACTTAATTAATTTATATTTTTTTAATAAATTTGTATTATAATTATAATAATTTATTCACCAAAATAAGAACACGTATTACAAAATTGAATATTTGACAATATACAGTAAATAATGGCTTAAAGTTTGTAATACGTATGTACAAAGTTTGGGACTATCTGCATCCGAACTGGGTGGTAAACCTGTATCTCGGATTACATTTGACCCCCATAAATAAACTGTGAATATTTAGTAGCCATGTTTAAAGTTGTAAACATTATTAGATTGCCATGTAAAATTGTATGTGGAGAGTATGCATAAAGTATAAGATAGATAAGATTTATTTATTTTTTTATATTATAAATTATTATGTTTTAAATAACAAACAAAAATAACAAAAAATAAGGGTTATAAGTTCGTGGGATCAAACTCAGGCATTTACTTCGTGCTATTTTTTTCATTACCACTGCACCCAAAACGGCAAAAGAAAACATCGAGAGATAACCTGCATAACCTAGAATCAAAGATATAAATATGTCTAGATACACAGTCAAAGCTGGGAACTCGTCGAAAAAAATTGCGTCCAACTGTTGGCCGCAAAATGCACGCACACTAGAAATTACGCACAATGACGCGGCGCGAGTGTAAGACGTTGCTGTCACGCACACCAGCATAACAAACTTGGCTTGTTTGTTTTAGTTCTTTTGCAGTGAGACGTATCTAGACATATGAATAATCAAAGCCTAGAATCATAAATTGAAAGATATGCGACATATTCAAACCACGTTAGGTCCGAGTGGTTGATTAAAACCCATTCCCTCCCGCAGAGAGGTTTTAAGGCCGGAATCCTAGCAGTGGGAACGGTAAAAGGCTTATATCTAACAAAATCCTAGCACGAATATCTGGCAAATTAATGGTTCACCTCTGTCGTGTTGACATCGTCGAAATTTCGCTGTAGGAATTCGGTTAGTGCCATGTGGCCATATTTGAAACTTCACAACTCGACATCAAAGTTAAGGAAAATTGAGAATTTCCGACAAGGATAAAAACATAGGGTTTTTAACCTTGTCGGAAATTCTCAATTCTAATTATGATATTTATTTATGTAAAATGGATATAAAAAACACTTGCACGTCAAAAATAAATATTTTAAAACTGAATGAATTCAGTGTTTCCTATCTGAATACTCTGAGGAGGAAAAACCGGAACAAACTCAGAGGTCGCAGTCACAGTTTTCAGTCTGGACTTGAAAAGAAGTCCAGACATTATAATCTTGGTCAGGCCATATGAGAACCATGTAAATTAGTGTCTGAAATGGTCTTTTGAGGAAAGAACCACACAGATTGAGTAGACATGTCCAGTGAGTGCACGCATTTGTCAGTAAGTAATCGTATAGCTCAACTCAGCTGAAATTTTCATTTTTTAGGGAATTGAAAACAGAAAAAGCAACGAGCCTTAACCACGCCTACTTCTTCCTTCTTCTCGTGTGGTTAGCGACTGACCTACCTGGTGTCAGAGTCTTAAAGCCGCCCATGGGCTTCACATGCCTTCGAGAAACATCTCTCAGGCATGCCGGTTTCTTCACGCAATGTTTTTGAAGCAAGTGATATTTATAAAATACGCACATGAATCCAAAAAGTCAGAGGTGGGTGCCTTGGATTCAAAGCACGCCTACTTACATGTTGGCTATTCCAGACCATTACTGCCAGATTTCCTCACAACTTTAATTAATCGTAAGTACGGTGTTTAATCCCGGTTTGCACTAACGTCACACTTAGCACATAATTAACAAAAGACGTAAACATAGCTTTATTAGCACGGAAATAGACGGTTCTTAAATCAAGCAATATGGGGATTGTGAACCTGCCTCTTCAGAGCCAATTAGGGGTTTGCCCAAGTTTAGTTAGTGCAAACAGCCGTTAGAAAATATCTAAAAAGTAAAATATTAGCTAAATTGTAATTGTCGTACTGGTATGGTCTGCAAGTTAAACTTTTTACCTGTTTTTAGGGTTCCGTAGTAAATAAGGAACCTTTATAATTTCGCCATATCCGTCTGTCTGTCTGTCCGCGGCTTAGCTCAGAGACTGTTAGTACTAGAAAGCTGTTATTTGGCATGGGTAAACGTATTAATCACGCTGACAAAGTGGTAAAACAAAAAAAACAAAAATTAGGGTACTTACCTCCCCTACACGTAAAGTGGGGATGTTTTTTTTCTCGTCTATCCTATGATATGGGATGTCGTTGGAAAGGTCGTTCAAAAATATGTCGGGTGTGTCAAAGCCATTTTTCGATTTACGGATCCGTTTGTGAAATATTAAGCTTTCAAATGCAAATTTTTGTTAGAGTAGTGCCCCCCCCCTGCCAGCTCACAAATTTACAGCAGTAGTACTTATAACGAAGTTAAAAGGAAAACTATCACAGCTAAGTAGGCTTTACAGGTTAACGAGTAATATTCGACCAACTAAATTTGCAGTTTCCAGTCAGCTTCCAGTCTAACCGGTTGCAGCTGAATACCAGTATTTTATATGGAGCGACTGCCTATCTGACTTCCACAATCAAGTTACTGGGTAACACGATACCCCTTGGTAAGACTATTAACCCACGTTCGCCCGGACGTTAAAATATCGCGGTGGGATATTATCGCGCATTGGATTTTCTACTCTCGGTGTTGAGCCGAGCGTTGAGAATCCAACGCGCTGGGACAAGGCCGAGCGTTGAGAATCCAACGCTCTGGGACGCACTCTTGTTCCAGCGCGTTGAAAAACACACTGTTGGATTTTCAATTCCCGGCGCTAAGAAACGTTGAAAATCCAGTGCACGAAAAAAAAATTCCTCGGGAAAAAATCGCCCTGACGAACCTGAGGCTCAGTCTTCTGTCGTCTCGATATGTAATGGTCATCGATCGACCCGTGCGACTGTTATTATTTAGACACAAACCCCTCCTAACTTGAGAATTATTAGAATAAGAATCAGCCTATAATGTTCCCACTTGTGGGACTCCGGCCTCCTCTTTGTTAGAGGGAGTGGGTCGCAATCCACCACGCGGGTGTGGGTTGGTAGATTTCACATGTTTTTAAAGTTTTAGTTCCAGGACATGCCGGTTTCCTCACCATGTTTTCCTTCACCAGTTTGAGAGCAGTGGTGATGAAATAATTTACACAAAGTAAAGCGCTTGTCTGGGTTCAAACTTATCGCGGGAAAGTCCGAAAGGGATCACGGGTGGGTTTTAGTCGGTAAGAGTCTGACACTCCGCCCAGAGCGGGAGAAGTTATTTGATAATTTCCCATAAATAAAAAAGGATTCAAACTTACGAACTACACTCGTAAGTCGCTGCCATTACCACTAGGCTACCACTGCTCCAAATAATCATTATAAATCACACGTACATCCCGTCTAAAGCTTCTAACAAAAGCAATCAAAGATATAATCCCATACATTAACCACCCAATCAGAACGAATCATACATACCTACACAGCTGCCTAGCTTCATAATATTCTACCGAAAGAGTCTCAGGATTCCCTGCACGTGATTGGGTTTCCAATCGAACAGGAACTTGTCTATAGAAACAAAGCCAAAGTTGGAAGCAATTTAGATAGCTTTGGTTTGAACTGAATATCTTATCAATGTACTATTTCCGAGACATAGAATGTGAAATAGCCGAAACAAAAAACATGTTCTCCCATAGG
Source organism: Agrochola lota (assembly GCA_947364205.1). NCBI lineage: Eukaryota > Metazoa > Arthropoda > Insecta > Lepidoptera > Noctuidae > Agrochola > Agrochola lota. The sequence goes on along the minus strand of OX376245.1, from coordinate 9,766,250 downwards.
GAATGTATGAGAGAACATGTTTTTCAACTACAATGTTCAGTTTATTCTTGGGCTAAAATTCATCCCAACTACGGAACCCTTCATTGTGTGTGGTCCGACACGGACTTGGCCAGTTTTTTGTTATTATATAAACAAAATGGCAGATTTGTAACGTCAATATTTTTTCCGAGAGTTGTAAATCGAACAGTAGGTTTTTTCAACGCGCTGGGACAAGAGTGCGTCCCAGCGCGTCCCAGCGCGTTGGATTCTCAACGCTCGACTCAACACCGCGAGTTGAAAATCCAGTGCGCGATAAAATCCCGCCGTGATATTTTGCGCGCGCGAGCGTGGGCTAAGGGTCTGACTACCACTCTTACCAAGGGGTATCGTAGTACCCAGTAACTGGGTTGTGGAAGTCAGTTAGGCAGTCGCTCCATGTAAAATACTAGACTGGAAGCCGACCCCAACATAGTTGTATTATATCTTTATGTAAGCAAAACTATTTCTTTATCGTCTATCAATTCGATGTTTCGATTATTTCTGCCTACACCTCAAGGGAGGGTATGAAAACGATAGATAAGGAAGGGTAACAGAAAGGGCTGCCAACTGCCACGTCATATTCGATAGTTGCTTCCGGTGGATTACACTTAATAGTCAAACGTTTTTGTGTATATCATGATCATGATGAACAGGGATATTTTGTGGATGTTGTTTTAATGCCACACTATAATTGTTTATTATCAAAAAACAATAGTGTTGTTTACAATTGTTTCTTATCAAAATACCTACCTACAGTTGAGTTATTGTTGGCTCAACTCAATCAATTTGCCTAGCCTTTTCCCAATTAGGTTGGGGCGGCTTCCAGTCTAACCGGATTACCGGATGCAGCTGAATACCAGTATTTAATAAAAAATAAAACTAAAATAAGTTTAACTCAGACTATGATTTGTCCATAAATTGTTAGTTACATAGGTCTTATACTAGGTTAGTCATCATTCATAAAGTTCAAAATACAAAATAAAATCAGTGATGTTAAATAAAAAAATATTAAGTAGTGTCATCTCGTCACGTGAAGCTGGATGAACCTACCTAGCACTGCAGACTCTGGCCTCCCAGATATCATCCTTAGAATTCTGTTGGCGGTCTCCCGAATCCGGCGCATCAGAGAAGCTGTTTTCTTACGCATAACGGCGTATAAGTCGTCGACTCTTGCGCCAGCAAACATGCCCGACACGCTGCAGAAACGAGGGAGCCTCACCAGAATCCTAGCGTTATTTTATATCTTCCTGTTTGCAAAATTTACCTGAGTCAGGAGATAAGATACATTATCCCTATAGTACGTTCCCGTGATATAATTTCCGAAATCCTCGCCGGTGAAGCGGCGGGGTAAAGCTGGTCGAAAATATTCGTTATGTAATAAGATGTAGCTATATTGGAATTACCATAGGTAAATAAGTCAAACAATTTATTTCAATTAGGCACTTAAAAGGCGCTTATGAACGTCAAGTTTACAAAAAATAGAATTGATTCTAGTCGCCCCTTCCAAAAGGTAGTTTTCGTATGGAGAAGAATGGGCAAGAAACTCCACCGTTACTCTTTTAAAATGTTTTCACAATATTTTGCATACATTAATTATATAATTATATGTGAAGACGATGCATCTAGAATAAGATTACTATACCGCGATAGGTAAAAAAGAATGAAAAATAAAGCAATTACAGATAAATTAAATATGTGACAGATACATGGTGCTCACATATTTACAAACATTGTAAAACCACACGATATTCCCAACATTTTAACAAGTAATACCAATAAGTCAGTGTGTGAGTTCAAGAAATCACAGAATGTAAAATCAGTGTTACAAAAAATAACAAATACATAATTTAATAAGCAACCAGTTTGATTTTGTCTAGGTACTATATGAGACGTGGACAAATGTCATGGACGTGGCCTCCTCTAATTGTTTCAATAAAGCCGGTATCAAAAATAACCCTAATCACCAATTGTATTATCTACAGTTCAGATGTATATGGATGTAATTTGTATGTACCAGGACACCCACATCGCTGTACCGGAAAAGTAATCCTTATGTATCGTTTGTGATAAAAGAATCATGAAGGCGATTAGCATAAGCATAATCTATAATGTTCCCACAGGCCTCCTCTCTGTGAGAGGGAGTGGCCCATAATCCACCACGCGGGCCCAGTGCGGGTTGGTGGATGTCACATGTCTTCGAATTTTATTTTCTAGGATGCCGGTTTCCTCACGATATTTTCTTTCACCGTTTTGAGAGCAGTGCTGATGGAATAATTTACAGAAAATAAAGCGCTTCAAATAGCCGGGCAGGCCGCTACGACCTGCAAATGTAAGTCGGGGCCATTACTGCTCATTAAGGCTTTTGCTGGCACGTATTGAGAGGCTCATCTATGGATGAACTCCGATGCAATCCTATATGGGAATTGCGAGGCCGTCACCTCCTTCTGCGAATCAGTAATGCTCGTGAAGGAGGAGGCGGAACGCGTGAGGGAGATGCAAATTTCGCGCCCTCACGCCCCTAGCCGCCGCAGGAGACGCCCTGGGCATCAGGAAACGCAGGCCAATTACCGGCCACCGTAAGCGTGGGCTTGCGGACGATGAGCAATGGGTAGCTCGCCGTCCGATAAGGACCAGGCCCGGGTCGACGGCGCGTTGTGTTCCACGCGCGCCTCAAAGAGATGTGAGCACAACTGACCTCTAGAACCGATGCCTGCTGGGGTCGCGGGAAAGTCTGAAAGGGATGCCGTGGCCCCTGGCAACGTACAGGCAACTGAAGGAACACGGGTAGGTTTTAGTCAGTAAGAGTCTGACACGCCCTCCCGCTCCGCCTTGAGCGGGAGAAGTTATTTAATAATTTCCCACACAAAAAAAAAAAAATATATAAGCATGCGTTTATAACGTCCGTTGTGGCTAAGTAATAACAGCCGCACGGGTCAATCAATCAGGTTAAGTTTACGCTTGTCGCGGTTGGTCCGTGGATGGGTGACCATCTTCACATACCAACACCCTCCCGTTTCTCGGAAAGCACGGTAAGCCGTTGATCCCGGCTGTTATTCCTGGATCTTTGACTGTCGTTACGGGTGGTCAGAAGCCCGAAGGTCTGACAACCTGTCTTACCAAGGGGTATCGTGTTACCCAGTAACTGGGTGGTGGAGGCCAGATAGGGAGGCGCTCCATGTAAAATACTGGTATTTAGCTGCATCCGGTTAGACTGGAAGCCGACACATAGTTGGGAAAAGGCAGGCAGATCATGATTACTACTTAAAACAATTATTATAATATCCTGATAATTTCAGAATATTTAATTTAGTTATTCAGTCTGAGATCTTGTGACAATACTACCATTCCCTATTGCAGATATGGCTTAGACAGTCTATCTATCCAATTATATAAATAATGTAATAAACTTACTATATGATAGATAAAAATATTATAAAGAGAGAGAGCAAATTTTGTGAGTTTGTGCTTAAGTAGAAGATAATCTCTGGACCGCAACTACTAATAAAAAAATATATAAATATATTTCACTATTTGAAAGGTTCATTATTCCAGGTGGACATAGGCTTTAAATTATGTGAATTTATACAAAAATAATTACTTAATAATACTAATGAAATACTATCTTGATTTCATGCAAGCCTAGTACTTTTCGTTAGGTTACTGCTCCGAATTTGTGCACGTGTCGTAAACAAAATACCGTCTTCACATGTAAATTGCACCCGTGCAGAGCCGGGGCGGATCCCCAGTCCTAGATAAAACTCAAGGCCAAAATCTACGCTAGCGAAAACTTCACCTCAATCCTCTTACAAATGAATATATCCACGCAACAGAATGAGACGTTAAAACGCTTACGAAATAACAAAAAATAAACAAAGCATTTGAAGCACTCCGGCTTGTTATCACAAAACATACATTCGACGCTGAAATAATGTTATTTGCGAAGTATTTACGTAAACTACGAACACAGTCAGTGGAGCTGTTAAAATGTATGATTACACGAATTAAATCACGTGTCTTACTATTGAGGAAGAATTAAATTGGATTGTGTTTAAATACAGTAGTGAACTGACTGACAGATAATACGCAGACAAAACCACAAAACGCAGTATCTCAGGAGTTAAACTCACTAAATAAAATTAAGGAACTCGATATTGCGTTCCAAAACTCAAATTGCTGATGTAGGTCACACGGCTACCAAGCTTAAATAGGTTGTCCACATCTGTCACATGCTGGCGGAGCTATGGGCTAAAATAACAACACAGTGGGTCCCGAACAAGAGCTGACGCCAACGCAGACCCAGGAGGAGATGGCGGGACGAATACGGCTTTTTTCATAAGGACAACAAACAGCAGACGATAAGGATAAGTGGAAGGAAGGAAGGGAGGAGACCAACCACAGAGAAAATGCGGAAACCCCTGATCTTAAGTATATGCATAATGAGTCTATAATGTTCCCACTTCTGGGACACAGGCCTCCGCTCTGTGAGAGTGAGTTGGGTGTCATCCACCAGACGATCCCAGTGCCTAAGGAAGGATATTCCAAAATTCAAGATTAGGTTGGAGTTTCCTTGCCCCTCTATGTTCTATTGTAATTTAGCTTTATTTCTGTTTCTTTTAGGCCCATTTGCACCACAAATCACTCGTATCCAGTTTTGTAATAGTAGTTTATGAAACTTGCATAATGAGGTGTTTTAAAACACGAGTGTGTGTTTAAAAACCGAGTCATAGGCGAATTTTTCAATACTATCACACGAGTGTTTTAATACCTAGTTATGTGTAATTTCATACACTACTTTGTTTACTCTCATACATTGGGATTGAAAGTACTAAATAAAAGATCAAAGTTAAAGATATAAAGTATAAGAGAAGATTAAAGACAACAATAAAAGAAACCCACGAAATTCAGTACATCAAAACGTATGACTGGCGCCAAAACCCAGCGCATCATCGCACATGCACTAAAGCGGGCGACGCTAGCCCGTTTTTACAAAAAAAATACTGATGGAAACTCAAATCAAATTCTTTAAAATATACATAGTTATAGTACTTAAAAATAAAGTAACATTTACACTAATATTAATAACAACACTTTTACAGGCTCACCTTTATAATAAGTATATAATAATAATGGTTGCAAACATGACATAAGCCATTTTTTTATTGTAATAATCTCATTTATAAAATGAGAGGGTAGACACCTGTCAAAAGTGTCAATGTACCTTTAGTTTCGTTAGTCGAGACCGACTGATGTATGAATGAATGAAACGAATGATATGAACGTTATGATATATTTTATATTCATTGTCGAAAAGAATGACTTCTTGTCAAAGTGGCACCAACTGGTGACGTTCATTTTCACCTATAGAAGATCGCGGAGAAGACATGGATGCATTGATGTAAATCATGGATACGCCCTCACCATACTTACGTCGCGCGAAAAGTGTCACTTCTGAAATGAGCGAATTCGCTCATTTTAGATCATTTCCTCATTCGTCATAGTTCGTGACACATCGGAGTAACTTTCTCGTTTTTAATACACACAGCTGTACAAAGATGCCTTGTTGTGCCTACAGGAAATGTAACAACAACTCCAAAAATACAAACAAAGCTAAAGGTATTACTTTTCATGCGTAAGTAATTTTTTTTCAAATTTATTTCGATTTCAAAAATAAATATTATGACGGATGATGACATATAACAAAAATTTCGTTCCCATGACAACGAACGATAGGGTAGTGTAGCGTTGACAAAAAAAGTTTAAAAGAATTTAGGAAGTATGGAGGTTACATTATAATTTTAAAATATTTTAAAAGCCGGATTTTTTTAATGTATTTGTTTTTTAGATTATCTTTTCTTTGCAACTATGTTTTCGAATACAAAATTATAGGTTAGTACATAAACAATTTAATAAAACGCGATGTGCTTCGAAAGCACATAAAGCGTGGGGTCTTTTGCCTGATCTCTCTCCGCTCGTGGTGGGTTGCCATCCCGCCAGACTATGAGAGTGAGGATATGGAGATTCCTCACCTGCTCAAGCATGTCGAGGGAATCCAGGGGAAGAAGCGCGAATAAAGGCGCAGTGCAAAATTTCATCGTTCAGCCTTAACGCGTGAAAAGGTAAAAGACAGACAGATTAAAAATATTAAATAAATGTACTTTAATCACTATTTGTATTTAACTGTTAGGTTCCCACAAGAACCGGGTGTTAAAGAAAAATGGATTAAAATAATCCAAGAAGAACAAAGAGACGATGAATGGTTGCCAACCAAATACAGTCGCATTTGTTCAGCACATTTTAATGATGATATGTTCTACTTGACACAAGCTGGTCGGAGAAAATTAAAAAAAAATGTTGTACCATCTTTTAGGTATGAATGTATGATTTAGCTAATTGCCAACATCTGTCCGTGTAGTAAGATCAATCTAGATCGATCTTTAAGTTTTTAAATCTGACTGCCTCAGAAAGTTCCCTACATACTATTTTATTAATTACAGATATCATTTGTAGAACCCACATATGAAAGGATGGCACTTGAGAATGTTTATATTTCTGATAATGACTCTATATTTGATTCGCCAAGAAAAATCCACTTAAAACAACAATTAAAAAAAGAGGTTTTAAAGAAAATAAGATATAGATCTGAATATTATTAATATTATTATAGGGGATACCCGTTTTTTTGTAGTTTCACTAAATTTTTCAACAACTGCCAACGAATCTCCCTTCTAAACCCATCATAAATAAGCCTTTTGGATTCGAAGGAATTCTGAACCAGTTTAATCATGTGACAAGCATCATGATAGCTACTTCTAAATGACATACAGGATTTTTGAATGTTGTTTTTAGATGTGATGGTTGTTTTAGATCAGAACCTAGTAAATTGGCTGCAGTTATGTTAGCCGCACAGCCATCAAAAGTTATGGCAACAATATCAACCCCCACATGGTAGCATTCACTCAAACATGTTTTCAATAAATTTGCCCGAGTTTCAGCTGATAGTCCGTTACCTAAAAATATGCCACTGGGATTTTCCAGCTTTCGTTCATGCATACTAATATTAATACATACGCCTGAGTCGCTATTTCGCACGATTTTGCCGAGCCACCACCGAAATTTACGACGCCTGCAGTCTTCTTTCCAGTCCACGTAGTTTGGTGGCGAAGAGTCATCTCGTCAGCAATTAACGTGCAGAATATTCGCGGATCACATTTTTTTTTTTTTTTCTAAAACCTCTATCGCTTCCTTATTAAAGCCAAGACGACCCGAACTGTTATCGTACCATTTTCCTATGTCGCGAGGGTGTGGCAAAGATCCATTAAATATTTTTATTGATTTTTTTTATCAGCTTGTTAATAAACTCTACCGCTTCTGCTTTCAAATTCAATTCAATTATAATATCATTGATAAAGACAAACATTTTATTTTTTCAAAACAACCTTGTTTTAAAATTAAGTACCCTTTTTAAAACTAGTATGCTGACGGTACAGCGACAATTCCCTACGTCATTGTGTGACAGATGACAACTTAAGCACAAATGCGGTCATTTTTTGATGCTGAAGGCGTATCTTTGATTTACATCAATGCATGGATGATACTCGCACAGACCAGGGACGCATGGCACAAAAGGGTGGAGGCCTATACTCAGCAGTGGGTGGAACAAGGCTACTGATGATGATGATGAATGAGTCACGAACCGCTTCAATGAATTGCTGAAATGAAGGAAATATCATTATGCAAAGAATTTAATCGACTTTACAATACGTTTTAATGATGGCGGTTTCCACATTTCGTAGCTAATCTTAGAAAAGGAAAATAAAGACTCGTACGACTTGCTTATCATTATGCAAAGAATTTCTTTATTATCGTATGGCAGTAACCGTAAAATTGACTAAGCACGAATACCTTCATGGTCACGTTTGTACTGAGTGTAAGCGAATCTCGAGAATTGAGAACATTCTCATTTCGTTGTTATGTCGTGGCGAGTTTCTGGGTCGAGGATGCGTGTTCTCCGGTTCTGCATGAATGGGATTAAATACTAAAAGCTGTCATTTGTGTTCCTGATGCAGCACTGATGTTATTTAATTTAAGCATAAACAATCCTATACTATTAAACGAGCAATATTTGTATATATATATATTTGTAATCACGTTCTCGAAAACTGGCTCTATCAATTTCGATGAAAGTTGCAATATAGGGGTTTACGGGGCCGAAACATCGATCTAGCTCGGTATCATATCTGGAAAAATCGTTTTCTCCGTGTTTTCACCCGAGCAGAGCTCGGTCGTCCAAAGCTTAGAACAAGAATAATGACAATTGACACCTTAGAATGATGACATGGCAACATGGAATTAGTAAATACCTACTATCATATCAGCATGGAATTAGTATGAACTATCCTGTACTATTAAATGAGCATTCTCTATTTTTATCAGAGCAGAGCTCGGTCGCCCAGGTACTTAAAATTAAACGATAACAATGTGTGCGACTTATAGAGTGACCCATTAAAAGATGAGTTATGGAAAAGATAGTGTCTACCATCGTGGTAAAAGACCAGATTTTGCGGATGTGGATGCTCGGTTGATGTCAATAGGCTCGCCCCCCTATTACACGGGAAACATAACTGGCGAAATGTGGGTTTAAACTTTTTAACATACAAATCGGCTTCATCAGAAACCATTCGGGAAATACAGCCGTGACGTTGTTTTATGGTAATTTTATCAACAAACGCCTCAACGAAAATAATTTCACAAGTCAAAGTACAGTACTACACAAGACGTCGAACACCCGTGTATGCTTGCTTTTTAGATCTCTCCCGTGCCTTTGACCTTGTATCTTACGAGGTTATCTGGGAAAAGCTGCGGGAGAGAAAAGTGCCGGCGGCGCTGTTGCGTATCTTCCAGTATTGGTATTACAACCAAACGAACAGTGTGAGATGGGCCGATGGGCTGTCTGTGTCGTACGGGCTAGAGTGCGTGGTAAGACAAGGAGGGATAATGTCACCCAAACTGTTTAACCTCTATATAAACGATCTAATCGTTGAGCTCAGCAGCAAAAAAATCGGATGTCGCATTGATGACGTTAGTGTTAACAACATCAGCTACGCTGACGATATGGTGCTGCTGAGCCGTACGGTTAGGGCGCTGAGAGAGCTGCTTAATTGTTGTGAGCACTATGCTCGAGAGCACGGCCTTGTCTGTAATGTCAAGAAAAGCGAGTTCTTGGTCTTTAAGGCTGGCGGTTCTAAATGTCCTGAGTACGTGCCCCCGATTAAACTGAATGGGAATGACATATTGCGAGTGTACCAGTTCAAGTACTTGGGGCATTATGTAATCGACGACCTTAATGACCAAGTGGACATTGAGAGGGAACGTAGGGCGTTTGCAGTCCGATGTAACATGTTGGCTCGCCGGTTTGTACGCTGTAGCAGGGCAGTAAAGATAAAGCTTTTTAAAGCTTATTGCCAAGTGTTTTACACGTGCAGCCTGTGGACCAACTATACTCAACGGGCTATCAGCTATGTTGATATGGCTACCCCGTTTCTGCAGTGCATCAGGTATGTTTGCACAAGCACGCGTCGATGGCTTCCACGCTATCGTTAGACAGAAATCTGCCTCTTTGCTCTGCAGAGTGCGGGAAAGCTCCAACTCCATCCTGCAGACCATAGCGGGAAGGTACGATTCTCTTTTGTTAGGTGATGTTGTTCGAAGATGCATTTCGAACAACAGCCTTGTCTCCAAATAAATAATAAGTTTACTAACATAGATATAAGTTATCTTTTTGTTTACTAACCCATATGGATGTTGTCCGAAATAAAGATTATTTTATTTTATTTATTTATTTAAAGTAGTTCATTTATTTTACGTTCACAGCTAAACAACATAATTTTACAATAAGGATAATAATTTATTCATGTACCAAGTACCAAGGCTACATAAATTAGAAGGTGATGTCAAGTTGGCACTTTGACAGGTGATATTGACACTGACAGCGAAAGTATAAGGGCGGATACAGACGAGCGACTGAATTTTGCCAGAGTATTGGACTGGCTAACGTCTCAAATAGGACGGGCAATTCTAATCTCAGTGTCAATCTGCCAAAAATCCTAGATTTTTTGACAAGTTGCATTGATTGTTGCTGAGATGAGATTGCTACTTGAATTTGAACGAGTACAAAGAAAACGAAGAATTGGTTTTAAAGAAAAATAAATAAAAAAAGAAAAATTGTTTATTCTGCACAAACAAAACGCACACAAAAGCAAAAAGACAAAATACATACATACAAAAGCAGCCAAAGGCCCTTTATTCAACCATTAAATTATTATTTTTTTGTTTTTAGTTGTTGTTGGTATTTCAGCAAAAAAGTGGGCTTAATAGAAAATACCTATAGACATAGAGAATTGGACTGAGCGTTAGCCTCACGTGATCACTCTCTAGATAGAGAAAAAGCGACTGTGCGGCCAATACCTACAGGTATTTGCGGCCAGTAAGTAGCCGTACTACAACAGTACTACATACTACAGTACTACTACAGAGCGTTAGTCTCACAAAAGTGACCACTCTCTAGAAAGAGAAAAAGCGACTGTGCGGCCAATACCTACAGGTATTCGCGGCCAGTAAGTGGCCGTACTAATACAGTGCGTTAGCCTCACAAAAGTGACCACTCTCTAGAAACAGAAAAAGCGACTGTGCGGCCAATACCTACAGGTATTAAGTCATAAGTCATTTATTCATTTGTTTAACATAGGTACAATAATAATGGTATAAAGATAATAAAGAGTTCGCTATGTTATGCCAGAGAGCGTACAAATGTTTGAAAAGTACAATTCAAGCCAGACAAGTCTCAATAATTAATTAAAATAAGCTTGGATAGTAAAAAGACAATTATAAAAAAATCACTTATTTCATAATACAAATTAATAAATACTAAATGTCAATAGAAACCAATGTCAATAAAAAAGAGAAAAATAATAATAATTTAAATCTAAAATAAAAATCTAAAAATGTCAATACACTGACTGAAAACAAATGATATGACTATTTCAATAAACAATACTAATGTCAATAAACAATACTGGTGTCAACATGCAAAAATTATGTCAAGTACAACAATACATATATATTTTACTAGCATGTCAACATTCTGTCATTAGAAATACTGTAATATGCTTTGTTCACGAGTAAGTACAGTTACCAGTTACCATTTACTGGGTACGTCTTTCATTGACTTGAGTTTGCCCTGGCGGTTGTGAGTATGTCATGCTCACTCAAATGTCTCGCTGGTGGTGGCGTGTGTGTTGGATCGTTAAGTTCCCTTCAAAATGGTTGAGCTAAATGGTGCTGATGCATGCGTCATGTTCGTGAACGGGCGCCGTCAGTGGGGACTGGTCATCTCTTAGCTGCCACGGCTTATTTGAATTTATTTTAATATTTTAATTGTTTTTGATTTTATTTTTATTACTGACGCTTTTAACGTGCACGTCTTTTTACATTGTTCTCACATGTATAATTACAAAAATAGATGATGTAACCAATATTTTGTGAAAATATTCTGATTGAAAAGAGTGTCCGTGGAGTTTCTTGCCCGTTCTTCTCCATAGGAACCTACTACGCGTTGGAATGGGCAACTAGCTTCATATTTCTGACTGACCGACCCCTTGACAATTCAAAAGTACCTGTAATTGGTTTATTTGAAATAAATGCTTTGAGTTTGAGTTTGAGTTAGAGTTTGAAGGATTTTAGCCGTTTCTTAAATAAGCTCACGTTCAATTCTTTGATTGACCGTGGTATCTGGTTAAATATGACTGGCGCCATACAAAATACACTTTTATACATTAATGCTGTGTGGGACCTTCTTACGCATAAGCTATTGTTATTCCGTCGACTTCGGTTATTAATGTCTGACATTTTTTTAAATAATTTTGGATTGGTCTTAACAAATACAGCAACCTCAAAAATGTATAAGGATGGAAGAGTCAATATTTTAAATTTAATAAATAATGGTTTACATGTATCTATGACCTGCAATCCAAACATTGTCCTGATACACTTCTTCTGTGCTTTAAAGACTTAAGATTTCCCTATTGGTTGAATTCCCCCAAAAAATAACACCATATCTCAGAACTGAACCTACCAAGCCATGATATGCTGTGACTAAGGCATCCACACTCATTACTGCGGTAAGTTTATAGAGAGCATAAGCAGACTTACTAATTCGTTTGGTTAGCTCCTCTGTGTGTGTTTTCCAATCTAATTTTTTGTCAATTGTTAAACCTAAGAATTTACATGTGTTTACTTGTGTTATGCATTGGCTGTCATAGTATATACTCATATTTGTGTTTGAACGTTGGCTAAACATCGTTAATTTCGTCTTTTCAATATTAATTTTTAGATTATTATTATCTAACCATCGTATTATGGAGGTTATTGTCTTAGTAATTTCTTCGTTATAGTTTTGAGTGTGTGTGTTATTAATGGTCACAGTGCTGTCATCGGCGAATAGTGACATTTTCGCGGCCAGTATGTGGCCGTACTACAACAGTTCTACTACAGACCGTTAGCCTCACAAAAGTGACCACTCTCTAGGAACAGAAAAAGCGACTGTGCTGCCAATACCTACAGGTATTCGCGGTCAGTATGTGGCCGTACTACAACAGTTCTCCTACAGAGCGTTAGCCTCACAAAAGTGACCACTCTCTAGAAACAGAAAAAGCGACTGTGCTGCCAATACCTACAGGCATTCGCTGCCAGTAAGTGGCCGTATTACAACAGTAATACATACTACAGTACTACTACAGAGCGTTAGCCTCACAAAAGTGACCAATCTCTTGATAGAGAAAAAGCGACTGTGCGGCCAATACTTACAGGTATTCGCGGCTAGTAAGTGGCCATACTACAACAGTACTACATACTACAGTATTACTACTGGCTGCGAATTCGCTTTGTCCCTCTCGTACTTTTCGGTCTGCGTTCACTGCTGAATACTGAATACGGAATGCTCAGTTTATTCTCTATGTCTATGTAGATACCTGACGGTTCAGAAAGTGGCGCCGCGCCGCCGTCTGGTTTTGTTACGACGTTACTAGGAATCACCGAAGAGTTCGGTTATGAGTGACACCAGAGCGTCGCAACTATGGTTGCGTGGCGGCTGTTTTCTGCCACGGATGATGTCAGGGCAGCTGCTGTCGTGCCACGTCCATGAAGAACTGCTATATTCCGCCACAATCCTGATGATACTGAAGCTGCTGAACCACGAATACAATGACCACTTCTGGTAAAGGCTATCCTGCGCCGGCGCCGTTAGACCTTTAAAGCATTATTTTTTTTAAATCAGAATAGTATAGAAAATTCTTTATTATGTACACCATAAAAAATACAGATATAAATGTAGACATTTTACATAGGGTGACACACAATGGGCGGTCTTATCGCTAAAAGCGATCTTTGACAGACAACCTTTGGACAGTCAGATTCTACGTTTTTTTTAAAATTCCTATGTCAAGGGATTTCACTTTTAGTTTTAAACTTTAACAACTTTTATTGTCATTTCAACATCAAGCAGAATAGTTTACGACTCCTCATTTCCTCCAATAATAAAAATAAGTGTTACTCAGTTAATAGTTGAAAGCGAAGCGTATACAACGAAATAAAATCTACGCCAGATTTTAATGTCTTCTTATAGTACAAAGAGAGAATTAAAAAAAGAATGTTTATGTTCTTTTCGGCTTTTATTTCGAATCATCGATTCGGCGGATTTACTGGTTTATTTAGTGTTTATGATGAGCCTAAAAACTTTTTATTGGTGTTGATTCTGTTACGCACTTGTTTCGTCAATCTGCGTAGCCTTATCCCTTCTATATTGCGGTTGGCTTCCAGTCTAACCAGAAGCAGCTGAATACTAGTATTTTACGTGGAGCGACTGCCTATCCGACCTGCACAACTCAGTTACTGGGTAACACGATACCCCTTGGTAAGACTGGTTGTCAGACTTTTTGGGCTTCTAAATTAAAGACTGTCGAATAGATATTCTGATAAATACTCTTTTTTTTTTTGTGGATACGAAAAAATATATCAGCTCTCCCATACATTTGGGTCGAGTAGGTATTGAAGCTTTGTATCGGACAGCTGATAATTTTTTCTCGATTGCGATGTTGGTCTCATGGAGAAAGTTGTTTAGTTTGATAGTCTGTATCACACTCTTAAGACGCAGATATAGGCCAGTGGCCTTGAATAGTTAGCTTGCGTGTTTTGTACTGAGCTCACGCAACGCGTCGTACGTCCAGCCAGTAATAGAACTCGCCCATCAAGTAACGCTGTTCCAAATTAGACGTATTATTAATTTATTATAAATAAATAAAAAATGAAAGTATTTATTTCAGACCAAGCACACAGTAATTGATACAATAGTCCATATTATGTTAGAAGGTACTTATAGCTATGTTAGTAAAATTTAAAATAATTATTATTTTGGACATGCATGAGCGACCAATGATTCAAGATTTGGGTGTCCACTCTGTCCGACACCAAGCCCAGAAGCGTGTTAGTGCTACCCTTTATCCGAGACCACAGAGAAGCCGTTCTTTTTCAAAGCACCGCCTGGAAGCCGTCGACGCTGAGGCTGGCGAATATGCCGGAGGCGCTGCACCGCCATGGGAGCCCCAACAAACTTCTGAAGGCGTTGTTATACTGGACGCGCAGAGAATTGCAGGCTTTTTTAGTGTAATTGCTCCACAAGTTGCACGTGTATAACGATTGGCAATAGCTTTTGAATAGTGTGACTTGAACGTCACGTGAGCATCGCGCAAACCTGCGAGAAAGCATAATACACTTTTTTTTTTTTTGACGATGTGAAATCATCAAATGACTTCTCCCGCTCTGGGCAGAGCGAGAGGGTGTGTCAGACTTTTACTGACTAAAACCCACCCGTGTTCCTTCCGTTGCCTGTGTGCAGGGGCCGCTATATCCCTTTCGGACAAACCCGCAACCCCAGAAGCATAATACAAGGGGTATTATGCTTCTGCCGACAATGCAATAAAACAAAAAAAGTTGAAATAAAACAAAAGTTATTTCAATAAAACACGTATACTAAAAGATCGGAAGAATAGACAAAATGACAGATGGTGATTGTTTATCTGTCATTTTATCTATTCTTCCGTCGACAAAACCCGTTTCTATTGTGGTCATGCTAAGCGGGCTGATACACCCTGTAGAGAGGGGATGACCCTTGGTTTTTTTCTATCGATCTAATCTAAATTCGAAATTAATCAAATTTTAATACTGCTTTCCATACATTCCATGAAACTTTAGCATATTTTGAGGCGCTGCTCAAAGTTCTACTTCTAAGCTGTAAAGCTATCTAAGTATATTTCTTCGTTTATCTGCAAAAAAATAAGGTGGGATTTTAGTTAAGTAAGCCCTCGACTTACGAAGCGCCTGCCAGGCGAGGTAGGCGCTTCATTTTGTGTAAATAACTTCATCACCACTGCTCTCAAAACGGTGAAGGAAAACATCGTGAGGAAACCGGCAAATCCTAGAACCAACAATTTAAAGACATGTGACATCTACCAACCCGCACTGGGCCCGCGTGGTAGATCACAGTCCACTCCCAGAGGAGGCCCAACAGTGGGATTGGCTGATTATGCTAAGTGCCAAAATGCCTATCAAGTTTTATTTTATCTTTATTGAATTCTGTCCATGTGTCTGAACTAAGTTAGGTGCCAAACTTAAGTACGTACATAAGGTACATTATGTCATTTACAAGAATAGTCACATACCACCCATGAACATTACGCTTTATCTACCTACATAAATAAAGTACTAGAACAAATAAATATTATAAATACATAACACGTACACTTGAAATCAACCCGCTGTCTGATTTGATTGTACTTGAAATTAATGCTGAGTTACAAGTCATGAGCGGGAGCGATCATAAGGCTGTTAACAGACGCTTCACTCGAGTAAATGGTTCATTCGATTGAATGGTATTGTTATGTGGCGGCATCTATAACGCCATAATATGCGAACCACGCATCACATTGACGTCACGCAAAATCCTACATCGCGCAAGTAAGGTTTACCGCACGACGAGTATAAATACAACGTCCCGACATCAATCGTCGGGCAGTAGCCCACCAGACATAACACCCGGCTGATCGGAGGATCTTCCGTTTTCTATAGAGGATGAGTGAACTTTACACCCTGTTCATCATACCCCCATAGTTTTATTCCACGTTCACACGACACCAATATTAATGAACGATCATCAGCTCATTTATTTCATTTTTTGATCATTCTGTAGCTGAGTGCCAAAATCAAACATCGTGGGTTCGGTTCACTAATGAATTCATTTTGTGTTCCGCTTTTTCGCTTCTAGTGAAAGATGCCGAATGAAAAACAAAAAATGAACCAAATGAAGCGTCTGAGAGCAGCAAGAATCAAAAGAACGCGGTAAACTCAAAGTAAAATAAAGGTTGACCAGTGGAACTTGTGGAGAGCAATTTAAAACTCTTAAGAGTCCTATTACATTATTTTACGGAAATTCATGATTTTTGACGCTGTCATTTTCAGCAGCAGTAAGATATTTTAATTATTTGATTACAATAACGATGCACAAGTACCAAAGCAGTAACCTAACAAAAAATACTAGTAATAATTAAGGTAATTTTGGTACAAAAAATGAGAATTTTAAATACTTAGTAATAACTTTTTTATTTTCAAAAACAATAAAAATAAACTTTTTGGCAATGTTATTGCAGTACCCAAATGATATGATATGATTTCGGATCGGACAGTTTTTTTTTACGTATTGTTTAAGCGTTTATATGTCCCTCTGGAATAATGTACCTTTCAAATAGTGAAAGAATTTTTCAAATAGGAGCTGAGGTTCCGGAGATTACTCTCCACCCAAACTCACCTCATTCGCTCTCTTTATGATATTAGTATAGATTAACTAACCAATTATTTAAATAATACTAGTTGATAATCTCAAAGTGTATAGTGTATCAATCGCTTATCACCCCGCTCATAATTTGCACTCCAGCAAAAGGTTTTCGAATATAAAATATCATTGATTACTCACGAACGCGCTTCAAACTGTAATGAATCAATTTTGCACTATTTATTTATGTTTATTTATACTGATTTTGTGATTGATTTTATGTATTTTATGTTTCTAACGTTATCTATTTGAACCAGATAATGTTTCCACATGAACAACATCGTTTTTATTTTTTTTACTGGTTGAATACAAGGCCTTTGGTTACTTTTGTATGTGTGTATTTTATGTCTTTATGCCTTTATATGTGTGTTTTGTTTGTGAAGAATAAACAATTTTTCTTTCTTTCTTTTTTTCTTCTTTCCTTACGATTTTAAATGAGAATATCGCCTGATCAAAATTGCTGTAAAAAATTCTTTCGTGTTTTACGTTCTAACAAAGTATTGTTTGGGTATTTCAAACATTGCATAACTTTGTGTTTTACGAAAGTCTAGTATCGAATAAAATATTGTAGAAAATGACAGTTAAATTCAAAATTAGAATCTACAGGCGCTCCCTCACCGGGAGCATAAGCAGCCCATGACGTTCCCACTGCTGGGACGCAGGCCTCCTCTCTGTGAGAGGGTGTGGGCCGTAATCCACCACGCGGGCCCAGGGCGGGTTGGTAGATGTCACATATCTTCGAATTTTTGGTTCTAGACCATGTCTGTTTCCTCACAATGTTTTCCTTCACCATTTTGAGAGCAGTGGTGATGAAATAATTTACACAAAGTAAAGCGCCTGTCAAGGATCGAACCTAAGACCTACAACTCATCGCGGCCGTTGCGATTCCTACACCGTATCACTTACGGACTATGATAACTAAACTAAGAATGAATGACAACATGAATTGACAGTTGACCCTACCCCCGATGTATCTTTGCCCGTTCCAAAATTTGAATTTGACAGTTGTTTTGACGGATCAACCAAATGCGGATCGGCCCGTATTTTCGTTGTCGGAGTTAGAGAGTAGACTCGGGAAGCTCCCAAGATTAAGGCGGTCCCTAATGTAACTATTCGAGCCATTATTCAAATTTAAATCAGTTAGTGAGGAGAACTGAGTTAATGGAAATATGGTAATGCTCCAAATCGAATCTTGGATTGTTATACAGGGTGGCAGGGACATCAAAAACTGTTACCATGGATTCAGTACATGATTCTGAAACCCCAAGCGTTGAAATTTTCGTCGGTTATTTAAAAAATAATCAGCTGTTCAGAATCATGTGCTGAATCCATGGTATCAGTTTTCGCGTCGATATCCCTGACACCCTGTATTACATTACAGGCGAATGCTCCCGGTGAGGGATCGCCGCTTAGCTATCGAGAGACTTATTCGGAAAATATTTCATAGATGGTCTTGGGCATATGTAGCCATAATCAAATAAGAGTGCCGCAGAAAATAAAATAGCTCACCATTTACACACAGAGGCACAGAGGCATGCAGAACAATTCCGTTAATGCAAGGGACAGACAGAAATTAAATGAAATGTTTTATTCAGTAAAGGGATGTTGATAAATTTATTTTTCAGATAGATTATTAAAAAATATTGGACTTGCATTTTTTCTTTTTTTACGTTATCAAAAGATAACGGCAATACATTGAGTTAAATGTGGCATGACGTCACTCTCTGGTAGATTTTTTACTGAATTGTGACGTAGCGAGCCCTTGCTTAACTTTAATGCGTTTTATCTAAACCATTTTTTATTAATATGATAAAACTCAAAATACGTGTCTTATATTTTTTTATTATCTGACTGACGGACTAAATAGGTTTTTTGTTTCTCCAGTCAACATCCCTATCGCTTTTAAACGTGATATTATAAAATACAATAGACGACGTATATTTAGTAACCTAATCCGCTTAACTATTCTTAAAGGGTCATAAAGAACCCTGCATAAAGAAAATTGCACTCGACGCTTGACGTGTCAACACGTCGGGTCCGGGTTCGCAATAAGTCAATCGTCATCCTGAGGATGCCTCGAGAGGTGTAACACGTGTCGATTTCTTACAGGGTTCTTTATGAATCTTTAAGAACAGTTTAAGCGGATTAGGTTACTAAATATGTGTCGTCTATTGTATTTAATAATGGATTTCCGCAATTAGACTTACGTATTTGATATGAATTTCAACTTGATACCTCTACTTACGCGTCCATGAGGCAAGGGGTAGTAAGCTTAAAATTATTTTTATTATATGATGTAACAAAAAATGTATGCCTTTCGCAATTTTTCCTTTATCTGTGCTATAAGACGTTGCTTCGTACCAAATTTCAAGATTCTGAGTTCACGGGAAGTACCCTGTAGGTATTGATTCCCTTGCGAGTGTCGAAAATTTGCAGCATAAACGGCTGTATAATTTGATTGCGTTGGCTTAGAAGTTTGATTTTTTCACAGCTCCAAGGGACAGTAGACTTGAGTATTTGATTTGAATTTCAGCTTGATACTTTTACGCGTTCCTGAGAAAAAGGGTCTTGACAGAAGGACAACAAAGTGATCCTATAAGGGTTCCATTTTTTTCTTTTTGAGGTACGGAACCATAAAAAAGCTAAATAAAGTGAGGTAGGAAATGTCGAGTCCCCTGAGAAGAAATGGCGAAGCAAATTCAAGGGTCAGGATACGGTGATACCCCATTTAACCGTACCATACATTACATATAACTAAGGCATACATAACTCAACCCCTATTCATCGTCACAAACTGCCTTAACGGTAATAAACCGTATTTAGCATTAACATCTAAGGTTAAACCACTATAGCAAATGGAGACACGTACATAACGCGTCAAAGTATCTCATTTACCATTCCACTCATTAGCAAGAGTTTGTGTTATTAGTAATTCAGTATTTTGTATCTTTCTGTGATCTATTATTCAGATGGCTGAGGTAATCCCACCTCTGTCGTGTCAACCAGAAATGTTATTCTCTAAACACTAGGAAATTTTACTTGGAAATTCGAAGTGTCAAGACTGTGGTTGACGTCTAAACCCGCGATAATTTACTCGATGATAAGTTTTGGTAAGAGAGAGCAGTGGTGTCCCCGACTAACGAGTTGTTGGTCGTGGCTTCGAACTCCGGCAGGCGATTTACTCTGTGTAAATAATTTCATCACCACTGCTCTCAAAACGGTGAAGGAAAACATCGTGAGGAAACCGGCATGTCCTAGAACCAAAAATTCAAAGACATGTGACATCTATCAACCCGCATTGGGCCCGCGTGGTGGATTACAGCCCACTCCCTCTCAAAGAAAGGAGGCCTGTATCCTCGCAGTGGGAATATTATAGGCTGGTTGTGAAGTTTTGGTTAGCATACGACAGAATGCGGTCTGTCCTAGAAGCCGCGGCACCGATGTTCATTGGATTGGAAAGATATGTCATCTTTGAGAAAGACCACGAACTATTGATTGACCCTCTAGTTAGGGGGTTCGGCAATCTTCGTAAAGTAGTTTATAGCAGCTAAACATAAGTAGCCGAGTTCTATGCACACCAGAACACTATGATTTTTTTTTAATCTGTTTTTGTTTTTTTTTTTTTTTGATGTCCTGCAGTGGACTGGTATCAATCAATCAATCAACTCAGCCTATGCTGGCTATGGGTGTTCTGAAGCAGCCAGGCTGCTTCAGAACACCCTGCCCTTCGCCTTCCGCATCCAGTCTGTCCTTTTTAAGGTCGTCAGTCCATTTAGCTTGCCGACACGCGGTGTCCCCTAGAACCGATGCCTGCCGGGGTTGCGGGAAACTCCAAAAGGGATACCGTGGCCCCTGGCAATGTACAGACAACTGAAGGAACACGGGTGGGTTTTAATCAGTAAGAGCCTGACACGCCCTCCCGCTCCGCCCAGAGCGGGAGAAGTTATTTAATAATTTCCCACCCTCAAAAAAAAAGGACTGCTATTCTAATGATGAAATTCCGGTTTAAATTATTGACACGGACACTGTGAGCTAACAAAAGAGATTAGTATGCAAGGTAGCCACTCATATTTAACTCATGTCGTGCGTGAGCTGGTAGTAAAATATGAAATATTTGATTTCACTCTCCAAAATGTGTCCTACTTGCGCACACCAGAGTCAGAGTTTGCTCCGTAGTAGAGGGGCCAATTTAATAAAACTAACAATCGTCAACATCGTCAATTAAAAAAAACTAAAAACTCAACATCGTCAATTAAAAAAAACTAAAAACTTGTCAATTTTGTAAAAAAAAGTCCTAGTTTTCCCCTGTCGTGAAAATGTGCCAATTATGTTCTAGTATTTACAAATATATCGCATTGTCAGTTTTTTTGTAACCGTTACGGCGGCGTCTTAAATTGTTTACTTGAAGAGTTTCCCACAATCATGATATTTTTGCAAAATTGTCTTTTTTATTACATAATATTTCTTATTTATGAGTAAGTATACAGGGTGTCAGGGTCATCGACGCGAAGCCTGTTACCATTATATAAAAAAATCTGCTGTTCCATAGAAACGTGCAATACCTACGCGGTCAAAATGTATGGAACAGCAGATTTTTTTTTAAACAACCTACGAAAAATTTCAACGCATGGGGGTTCAGAATCATGTACTGAATCCATGATAACAATTCACACGATTCAATTCAAAAGTACCTGTAATTGGTTTAATTGAAATAAATGCTTTTAGTTTGAGTTTGAGTTTGAACAGGCTTCGCGTCGATGTCCCTGGCACCCTGTATTAAATAGTTTTTTTTTTTTTTGTCACACAACTTTAATTATTAAATAGTTTTGTTTTAATACAGCCATAGTCTGACCAGTGACGGTGCAAATTCAGATCTACGTACAGCCTTAATTCAAAGAGTAGGTACTTACACACCACATTTCAAAAGCAACATCATCTAAAACTGCTTGCATAGCAATCTTATTGTATTTCTAGCCTGCATACCGCTCTTTTGTTGACTACACAGAAACCAAGGCCACGTTATCAGCAAGTAAGCTAAACTTAACGTTAATGTTGATATATGTAGGTAATGACGTGCACAGATGTCTGTGCACGGCAGTGCTGATAACGACAGCGTAAACAAATGGGGATGCTGAAGTTCAAATATGACGAGGTATCTAGTTTGCTTGTTGCTAACGTTAATGTAACTTACAATGTTAATGTTGGTCGCGTACGTATTTTTTTTATTTTTTATGTGCACCGATTTCTCCGTCTATTGTGGACCTATAGGGATGATGCCTGGGTAAAAAAAATGAAATTCTAATTAGTCAATCAGTCAGATAATAAAAAAAATATTACACACGTATTTTTTGTTTTATCATATTAATAAAAAAATACTTAGATAAAACGCACTTTAAGTTGGGGAGTGGGGGTCGCTACGTCACTAGTACGTATAAAATCTACATACTCGTGACGTCATGGCACATTTTACCTCAATGTATAGACGTAATCTTTAGAGTACGTAAAAAAAGAAAAAATACGTGTCTAATATTTTTTTTATAATCACAAAGACGGACTAAAAGAAAATTTTTGTCGTCATTCCTATTATGAATTTTTTTTTTTTGTTTGAAAGGGTATGCCTTATAAATTTTATTAATTTTATTAATTTGGATATTTTTTGAGTCAGCTCCAATAATACGTATTGAATACTTACGTGAAAAATAAAAACTCTTTGCAAAAAGAAAACAACTGACTTCCAAAAAAAAAACACTATAAAGTGAAAAATAACTTTAATTTCGGAAGTCGGTGGCAAATAACGAAAATTCAAAACCAAAGACACGGATTTCCGACTTTGTATTGTTTTTTTGCAAGTTCGTTGTTTTTTTTTTTTTGTTTTGGGTTTCCTGTCCAGGGGTCTATTCCCTAAGCACGACTGGCCGTCGATACGGACTATTCCAAATTCGTATCTCCTACAGACATAAGCTTACTTTGGGTCTGAACTAAGCATGAATGACAACACGATTGGACAGTTGTCCCTACTCCAGATGTGTTTTTACCCGTCCGATAAACTGAATTTGACACTAAACTTGTTTTGATGGATCTACTTTCGTACGTGCCCGTATCTTTGTTGACGGACTTAGAGAGGCCTCCGGATCCGAACTCAAATAGAGGTAGTCAATGGCTTGCGTTGAGATGTCGAGTCGAAAGACAGTTTACAGAGGGGTTGTGTGATAAGGCTAGAAGCGGAGTCACTCCTGAGATTACGACTATTAGAGATGGAAACCCAGGACCTCACGCTCAGCAGTAACGCTAGCGACCACTAGATCCACGAGGCAGAAACCTAAAAATCTTCCTACGACGACAATTTTTTTTTTCGTCCGTCTTGGATGTTATTAAAAAATATTGGACACGTATTTTTCTTTTTTTTACCGACTTCCAAAAAGGTTTTATGTTCGTAGCGTAAATGTTTTCTTTTTATGTATGTCCGGAGATTTCTCCGTCAATTGTGGACCAATTTTGAAAATTTTTTTTTTGTATGAAAGGATATGCTCCCAAGTTGATCCCATATAAATTTTATTAACTTTGCTTGGATAGTTTTAGAGTAAGCTTCAGTGATACGTATTTATCCCACTTAGTATATGTGGATGATATGATGATAACTTCCTGTCACTGTTATTTACATAGCAGGTAGTGGGCTTACCACAACTAAAAAGTGAAAAATAAAAACTTTTTTACAAAAACAAAAAAATGTTGCTTGTTTTTTTATTAATATGATAAAGCAAAAAAAAAGTGTCTAATATTTTTTATCATATGGCTGACTGCCTATCAAAACATAATAAAATTATAGTATACGAGTACAAGCATATTCTTATGACAATTTGGACGTATGGCATCCAACTTTGGGGCTGTACTAAACAAAGCAACGTCAAAATAATTCAACAATTCCAAAAAAAAGTACTCAAGGACGCTGTAAATGCGCCATGGTACCATTAGAAATGACGACCTCCACCGTGACCTCAAAATGGAATTCGTCACCACCATCATTCAAAAATTTGCTGAAGCCCACGAACGCAGACTCCACCGGCATGTGAGTATCGAGGCAATTCAGCTGCTAGACAGCACAGACAGTGCGTAGGCTAAAGAGAACTAAACCATTTGAGTTAGTGTAGTGCGTTAATAGTGTATTAATAATAAATAGTAACAATGCTGTGCTATACATGTGGCACATGAACAAAGTGTTTTATAAATTATCAGACCCTAAAAAAGTGCTACGAAATTAACCTTGTGTAAAAGTGCAAATTGACATTATTCTTAGTTATAACATAATCTATCTCGTAAAATATTAAGATCAAATTACTTATTAGTCTATTAAGCTAGATTGTAATCAATTACTAAAAACGTCAATTCTTATTAATACAGAAAAAAAAAAATATGACTGACGGAATAATTAGTTTTTTTTTTTTTACCCAGGCATCATCCCTATGACCGCATGCCATCAATCTTCCATCACAACTATCAAAGTCAAAACTCAAAACACTAACGTAATTCCTCCAAGACCCTGAAACTTGTCTAATTTCATTAAACAAAGGGCTTCTAATTGTTTTCTGACCGCTGTATATTAATTGTGGACGACAACAAAGACAAATGGTTGGAGCTTGTTAGAAGCTCGTTAAAGGGTTCAAAAATAGGAAGGGAACCTTCCTGCTGAACCCTGTCCTTTCCATTGTCTTGTTTGGCGAACAAGTTGACTCCAGAAGTGAATTGTGTGTTTATTGGTTGATTCGCACGAATTTACTCGCTCATTACGGGCGAATCGACACTTTTAAATAAGTGTTGTTTTTTTCTTGAGGCGAATCGCGCAATTTTAATATATTTGTGGACGGATCGACAACTCCAGCAATACGTACAAGTGGCACATTTTGAATTTTTATGCAGTAAAGTTCTATGTACCTACTTTTTTCTTCACTTTATTGCTTAAAATACAAAATAAAAATTGATTAAAATGATTAAAATTTTAAATTTATTTAAAAGTGTCGATTCGCCCGTAACGAGCGAATAAATTCGTGCGAATCAACCAATAAGCCGAATTGTGGATTGATTAGTTGAGAAAGATAAGTATAGATGTAGATGATGATATCTCTTTGATGTCTTTGTAACTACGTTGTAGATATTTAAGGACGACGCACATTTGGGCGGGCTACACCGCAACGCAAAATCCTTTTACATCATTTTCTTTCGAATATGTGGTACTTTACCCGCGGCTTCGCACGCGTGGTGGTCGCAGATTATCCCACGAGAACGTATCGGGACAAAAAGTATCCTATATCCTAAGCCAGGTCTTGTCAACCTACCTATGTGTCAATTAAATCGAAATCCGTTCAGCCGTTATGAAAAGGTAAGAGATGGACAGTTAGAATTACTTTCACATTCATAATAATATTAAGTATGGATAGATGAATCGCATACCTCAGGCGGGCCGCACTGCATATCGTATTATTCGTGATTCAATATTTTCAATGGTATATTGGCCTGTGCTAGCTGACATAATGGAAAATAATTGAATGTTTTGTGTTTCGTAATGTACTTTGCATAGTATTGTTTAGAATCAAGTTATTCTAACTTAAGACGCAGATATATGCCAGTGACCTTAAGTGGTTAGCTTGCGTGTTCTGTTCTGAGTTCAGGCAACGCATCGTACGTCCAGCCAGTAATAGGACTCGCCCATCCAGGAGCGCTGTCCCAAATTAGACGCATTATTAATTCTTGTATAAATAAAAAATATACATAAAACAAAACGTATTTTAATAATACACGTATACGAAAATATCAATAATTAAATTATCTTTAAAATGGTGAAGGTTTCAGAAAAATACGCTTGATAGATTTTGCGTGATGTTCAGTTTTTTATCCGCGTTAGACATAACTTTACAAATTAATTTCACTATGTAATATAAACATAATCTAAAATATTCTTAGATTAAGTTATTAAAAAATTACTCTAATTTAATATATATTTTTTACAAATCATTAACACTACTCGTTTAGATGTGATCTTAAGTATAAAATCACTAAAAGTCGGTTATCGTCGCCTTACTTATACTATACAGCTGTGCGGCTGGAGAGTTTGTTGCGCCACTTCTTCTTCCCAGCTAAAGCACTAGGAACTGATGAAGGGCGGGCGTGTTGGGGGACTTTCATAAGTAATTTTGACGTTCAAAAGGTCCTGGAAGCCTACTCCCTAAGCGAAATCCGTTCGTTCGGCCGTCGTTACGGGCGCTTCGTTCTCCGTCTCACTTACTGACATACCGTAAGTTAGACAGAGATCGAAGCGCCCGTAACGACGGCCGAACGAACGGATTTCGCTTAGGGAGTAGGCCCCCAAATTCTCAGCCTAGTTTGAATAAATAACGTTAAATGTTGATTTTAATGCGATCCGCTGCGGTCGGATATGCGGCTGTTTGTACGCTTAGCTTTAGGGCGATTCAATGTCGTCATGAATGCAGTTTGGCTCACGCGCACGGGATTGGCCCGCATGCGTGACATACCTATTTTTCTTTGATGTTGAGTATTTATGTACATAGTAAGTTATATAATGTAGATTAGATTGATTAGATTAGATTGTAGTATTGGTATCTAGGCGGGAGACGAGGCTAATACCCTGTGTGATGAAATTTGCATGACTGTAAAAACACTTAGGGCCGAGTCACACCGGAATGGCAGTGGCCGGCAGCGACGCGGCGAGCAGTTTCAGTGTGAAATAATTTAAAACTTTATCTACCACCACCAGTATCGCTTGAAAGGCTTCAAAAGGTCGCGAGGCCGCCCGCGTTGACGCGAGCAGCCGCGCGCCAGGCGCATCTTGTCGGTAGTTCTGCCCGCGGCTGCCAGCGGCGACGCGAGGCCACTCGCGGCCCCGCGGGCGGCCGCGCGTAAAAACTAAACTAGTCAAGAGGAGACTAGGCGCGTGAGATCTGGAAGTCGCGTGAGGCCGCCAGGGGCGAGGCCGGGGGCTGCTGCCGGCCGCTGCCATTCCAGTGTGACTCGGCGCTTAGTCATTATTTAGGCTATGATAGATGCCAAGCCCTGAAAGTAGCTAAATATCATAACATAACATCACGCCTGTAATCCAAGAAAGGATAGGCAGAATTGTACCTATAGTACCTACACCATCATTTCTCCAGTTATTTTATTTATTTATTTATTTACGCAAATTATGTTTAAGTCCTATGTAATATGGTGCGGTTTATTGGTCCTTGGCAGGTCAGGACAGAGAGAGGTGGAAAGAGAATATAAACTGGCAACAATAGGGATGAAGCCAGAGTAAAAAAAAATGAAATTCTAATTAGTCCGTCAGTCAGATAATAAAAAAATATTAGACACGTATTTTTGCTTTATCATATTATTAAAAATTACTTAGATAAAACGCATTTTAAGTTGGGGAGTGGGGGGCTCTACGTCACAAGTAGGTATAAAATCTACATACTCGTGACGTCATAGCACATTTTAACTCAATGTATCGCCGTAATCTTTAGATTACGTAAAAAAAGAAAAATTCGTAAACGTTTAACTAAAGTACGTAATTTTATCATCGTTCCTTTTACCACATTGGCTGACAATGACAATGCATTAATCCTACGGCTAAAGAAAAGCCACCACAGATCACAGGTCACGGAAAGTGTCAACCAACCTCTTTGAAATGATATCGCTAACAAGAACAAGTGTTTATATAAATACTTAATAGAGTTATTTACGCTGTAATGTTAACAGTATAATCATTTCGTTATAGTATTATCAGACTTTGTTGGAATCTCAAGTGGAGATAATTTGTAAACAATGTTTTTCTCTATCATTTTATATTTATTTTCCTGTAATTGCGCTTGCGCAACTGTAGATAAAGACTGCTTCTCATATACAGACAAGTAACGAGCATTGATGACCTCGCTTGCTATTCCGCGATTTCATCTCATCTTTTAGAGTATGTTGGGGTAAGTTCGGCACTGAGATAAGACCGTATGACCGCGTCCTAACCAAAAGCAATCACCGCGTTCATTTGTCACTTCGTTCGGTGAACCGGACCGCGTCGGCGCGATGACAGAAGGCACCGTCTAAAAATTAATGGCTAATTTAGCAAATTTTCTTCTAGTCTCGTATCAACACGAAATCAATGAGAATAGCTAATGTCGTGGTTACAATAATAGCCAGCCAGGAAGTTGGTAGCGAGGCTGACTGTCGTTGGGTTGCGCCGCCGCCGGAGTCCGCCGGACGTACTTATCTTTTTATCCACAACGTGTAACCTCTTGGCCTGCATCTCACCTGATGGTAAGTGATGATCAGGCCTAAGGTGGAAGCGAACTTCACCCGGAATCCTTAACCACAGAGGAACTGGCTATGTTACCTCTTACTGCGGAAACACAATAATGCTGTTAACATTGTTGTTATGGCGACAGACTTAGAAGAGATGGTGGTAGCTACCCAGGCGGACTTAAAACATACCACCAACCAAACCGAGCAGAAAAAAAAACCGAGTATCACCACTCGTATTATAGAGGCTCAGGCCAGTTGGTGGTGTGAGACCCCCGTGTCTGGGAAAGCACGTAAAGCCGTTGGTCCTGCATCTGGTGTTTCCCCGTTCGTGTCGGATTGCCGTCCCATCCGAGAGTGAGGGAAGAGGGAGTGTACCTATGTCTGCGCAAACACTTGTGGACTATCATATCTCTCTATTGAGATTGGATCCTCATATTTTCTTTCCTATCAGTCAATCTCAATCTGCCTAGCCTACCTAACCAGATGCAGCTGAATACCAGTAGAGCGACTGCTTATCTGACATCCACAACCCTGTAACTGGGTAATACAATACGGGTAAGCCTGGTTTTCAGACTTTTGGGCTTCTGACGACCCGAAACGACTGTCAAAGATCCACGAATGACAGCCGGGACTAACGGTTTAACGTGCTTTCCGAGTCTCGGTATGTAAAGATGGTCACCCATCCCGGACCAACCCGGGAAACGTAGCTTAACCTGATGGATCGACCCGTGTGGCTCATTTCCTTTCCTATATCAAGACGAAAACCTACCATAAACAAATTGACTCAAAACTATAGTGGCAGGTCCAAAATAAATACACCATAGGTTCCTCCATTTTGTTTCCAATCAAACTGTACCCTTTCATGTATAGTATTGTTTTACGCCTAAATCAATATAGAATGATTGGCCCCTCGAGTGGGATCAACATTCATTCGTATTTACCTGGCCCTGGCCTATTTTTGGCCCCCTAGACCATTTTGTAAAAGGTTGGATCGGGTATTAATTTAAACTCATGGTTTCCAAGAACAATTTGTATTGACGGATTAATTCCGGGTTCCAATAACTCAATACGATAGGCCTAAAGGCTCGCGCAGACAGGCGCGATGCTACGGCGCGGCGTGACTCTGGTGGAACGATTTCTATGAAAACTTCACGGAGATTGTTCTACCGGTGCAGCGGTGTCGCGCCTGTCCGCGGAAACCTTAACACGAACGCGCGGAGTAAAATATGTACTGATTTTTTATGTGAAATATCTTAACTCTCACTTTTCTGCAGTCAAATGTCAAATGTGCAAATCGAAATCTTAAAAAATCGAAATAATCAAATCCTTGGGAGTGATTTCGTGAAACGGGACGGAAATGTGTCACAGGAAGCCGGGGAAGTGCGCGCTATTTGATTTGACCAATGAGCGCGCGCGGTGCTAGATTTGGCCGAGAAACGACCTTACCCATAAAATGTTGCTTATTACCAAGGTGAGATATCAGTTGTAACACAACATAATACGACTACTGTAAAGCTCGCTTGTTTTTTTATTTTCATTTGTATTTTTTGTTTAAAATGCCACAAGTATAATTAGTATCACCCATAATGTGAATAAAGTCTTCAAACTAAACAAATATTATGTGCGAAACGAGTATTTAAAATTATAAAACGTTGGAGTTTACGTTACGTTTACTACGGCCGTTCGTACTACTTGTAAGGGCTTGTAAAGGATGAAATATACAGTGTGGCAGGGACATCGACGTGAAGCCGGCTACCATGGATTCAGTACATGATTCTGAACCCCCTGCGTTGAAATTTTTCGTCGGTTATTTTAAAAAAAATCTGCTGTTTCATAGAAAAGTGCAATACCTACGCGGTCAAAACGTATGGAGCAGCTTTTTTTTTTTTATAACCGTCGCAAAATTTTAACGCAGGGGGGTTCAGAATTATGTACATGTTACCCTAAAGATTTCAATCGTTAGATTTGCCCTATCATGTCAAAAAATGGTCGCATTTCGGTATGGTTTTCAAATATCTGACACACACAATGTCGCATGCTGCCATGGAAACGTCATAATATGCAGCATGCTGACTCTTCTCGATTTAAATCTTTGTTTTATCCCTATTATATTGAGCGTTGTAATGTAAACTACACATCAATAAGTAAGTACGGGCGAAAATGTGGGAGTTAGTTTTAATAAATTACGGTTTCCTTTAAGTAAATACGGTAGAGAAAGAAAAAACAACATATGACGGTCAGAAAGATATATTTACAGGCACATAAGACTTTTTAAATTCATTTCCAAGGTAGGCAATCCATCTGCAAACTTGATTGACGACTTTACCCAGCAGAGCGTGCACCTTTTGCCGACATAAGAAAAATTACTACTTTGCTTTTTCAATAAAATACACATCTCCCAGCTAAAGTATGCGTTTCGGCGACTATCTTGGGAATTGAACGTAGAGCTGTTACAACCATGGAAGTACTTACCTGTTTTGTATAACCATGGTGACAAAATTAAAGACTAACAATTCTACGTAATTCCAAAAAAAAAACAGAACTTTTGTGAGGTGTGACGAGAGTAGGTAACCCAATAGAGAGAAAGCTTCATAAAAACGCGCAATGATAGGACGGTGCACTACGACAAAGCGCAGCAAAACAAAACTTAGAAACATAGCTTCTGTAGGGGGTTACTCTGTTGCGCGACGTTCGTACTAATGAAGGTTTTCACGCTACTTTGACAAGAGGTCTTCCATTCCGACAATGAGTATAAAATATATGATGCCGTTCATTATTCATTTCATTCATTCATTCGACTAAAGAAAATATAGGCGCTTTGACGCTTTTGACAGGTACCCAGACCTGACGTTTCGGTGCTGCCACCCTGTGAACGTCATTTTATAAAACCCACATTCAGAAAGATTATCGAAGCGCATAACTTATCTGGTTTAACTGTAAATAGCAACTCATGTTCTTGCCGCTAAGTTGGCAGCATTTTTAAATCCCTTAAGCACAAGTTATTAGCTTGTAAAGAAACGGCTTTCAGTACTTAAGTTCATGTTTAATAGCTTTTTTATTATTACTTAAGTACGGCCTTGAGTGCAGATTTATACATGTAGTAAAAAACAGAGGTTCTATTTTATGTCTACGCTCTGACTTAGAGCTTAGCTTGCTTAGAGTTTTAATCATCATTACCACCATCTGCTCAGCCTTTTCCCAAGTATGTTAGGTCGATTTCCAGTCTAACAGGATCCAGCTGAATACCAGTTTTTTACATGGAGCGACTGTCTATGACTTCTACAACCCTTACGGGGTAATGCGATACCCCTTGGTAGGACGACATAAAATTCTATCATAATCATCATTCTCCTGCCCTTAACCCAATTTATTTGGGGTCGGATTCATTTATTTGGGGTCGGAGTCATTTATTTGGGGTCGGATCATTTATTTGGGGTCGGAGTCATTTTATTTGGGGTCGGAATCATTGTCTTCAATACTTCTCTATTAGTTGTCATCTCGGCAGTCACTCACTCTCGTAGGGTCTCACCTTCTTGCGTATTCCTTGGGGGCCTAGCCATACCGTTACCTTTTTCGTCCACCTCTGGTCTTGAAGACGCGTTCAAATACACAATAATATATTAAAATTTTTCGAGTTGCACCGATAGCCTATGAAATTTTGGACTCTATTGGTCCTTACCAATAAGACAAAAGAATTGTTCTTCTATGGGTACCATCCCATATTGGATTGTATGGAAATGAGGAAGTCGATCGTTTAGCAAAAGAGGCTATCATCACAGATGGAATATCGGTTGAATGTTTTCCCTTATTTATTGACCTATTGTATCGAGTTTGCGACCAGTGTTTCGAATTATGGAAAGAATACTTTGATGAGAGGTCACTAAGTAAGGGAATTTGGTATTGAACCATTCAGCACAGTCTGTCCCGCCTTCCTTGGTTTGTTGGTACAGATATGCATCGAAATGAGATTGTTACTGCTTTCAGACTATGTTCGGGATATGTTTCGTTGAATAGCTTCTCCTTTTTAATGAGAAAGATTGATTCATCCAATTGTTCTGGGTGTGATAAGGTAGAGGACACCACTCATTTTTTAGCGGAATGTGTCCGGAACGAAGTTCAGAGGAGTAACTATTTCATAGAAAACGGTTTTAATTCTCTTAATGTTGGCATGTATAACAGTTTATTAGCTGCTCCCTTGTCCAGGACAGCTAAAAAATTATACAAATTTTTTAAGCTTAGGAATTAAGCGTATATAGCATGCCTCTAGGAGGTTGACATGGTCATACTGATCAAACCCTCTAGGGGCCATTCATTTATTACGTAAGACGATTTAGGGGGGGAGGGGCGTCGACCATGTCTTATTTTTTCTTACAAGGGGGTGGGGGGAGTCTCAATAGTTATTACGTAAGATCACAAAAATGCGCAAAGTTTAAGTTATACTTTGAAAAAGCGCGGGTAACCGCGCGAATGCCGAGGTTCGCTCGGATGCGTATAGGTAACTAGAAACAGCACCTATTATTAGAGATTTTCCAGGGGCAGATTCACTTTCCCGAGTGGGTTTTGTGGCCCTGGATTGAAAATCTTATGTAGGTAAAGATGAATGATTAAAACCAAAGTTTATTACCACCAAAAAATTAAAAATATGAGTACCTTAGTAAGTAAAAATAATCATTTAAAAAAATTGTTACTTTGAAAAATAAACATTAAAACAAACCAAACGTGTATAATTTTTTTCCTTTAGATTCATACGTAATAAATTTAATATTAAGCAAGGGGGGAGGGGGTCGGCCTCTTCTTATTTTTTCTTATAATAAAAAAACAAGCGAAAATAGTCTTACGTAATAAATGAATAAGAGATAAGAAACTAATAAAGAAAAAGTTACGAAAAAAAAAAAACTGGTTTCTTGACTAATATCATCATCATTCTCAAGTCTTTACCCCAATTTACTTGTAGTCGGCGCAACATGTCCCTTTCCTCCACACTTCTTTCTCTATTAGTCGTCGTCTCGGCTCGGTAGTCACCCATTTTCTAACCATATTAGTATCATCTTTCACACAGTCCATCCAGCGTTTCTATTACCTATATCTTAGCTAACAAAATGTTTGCGAAATGTGGTTTATGGCATGTCCTTCTACCACGCAGCATCAGAGTAACAGACCCACTGAAATTACATAGAGATGGTTGAAGTGTCGAAGAGAGGCTACTTTTTATCCCGAAAATATGCACTATTCCTTTGGAATAGTCCACGGAATTACTGCGTTACTAACACTTACTTATAACAAAAGGACTCCGATCTTAAAGCTAAGCACATACAATACAATCTTCCCGTTTAGTCTGTTGAGAGCCGTATCTAATATTAACCGCGCTATCTCCTTCGGCTCTGAATAAGCTGGATATAAAAGCTAGAATGAAATATTATCATAAAGTTATGGGAAATAACGAACCGAAACGTAACAGCAAGAATGTTCCGTTTCTATTTTTGACGATTTCTGGCAGGTTCTGCGTGTGCCATGTCATTTAAAAACATGTTACACATTGCGGTTTGCTTCCGATTAGCTTTTGGGGCAGCGTAGACAGAATACACAATATAACATCTCCCTTGTATTCCCCGTAAGGTTAGGCAGAGCTACCTCTTTACAACTACATTTCGCCAGTTATGTTTGAACATGTGCACATGTGCGAGGGTGTGTGCATATGTGTGTGTGGTGTGTGCGTGTGTGTGTGTGTGTGTGAGGGTGAGGGTGTTTAAGTGTAGAGTGGTCATTGTATTGGGCATGTATATTGCGATTTTAATAGGTCTTCTGTTTTATTGTAGGCAAGAGTTAAAACATATTCTTTAATTTGAATTATTTATAAGGCAGATGTGAGTAGAAGGGACTAAGGCCCCTCGCCCACGGTGACTTTTTGAGCGATGCTAAACGCGCTTCTGAATCACTACTATCGCACGTTAGTCGCGTTTGCAACGCGCGGCTGTATCGATGCAAACGCACGACTGTATCGATCCAAACGCGCGACCTTTTCTGACGACATCGGGGGAACGAAGTGTGGAGAACGGAGAGAGGGATGCTACGGAATGTGCCCTGAAGCGCGACAACATCGCGATAGTAGCGATACAGAATCTGGACGAAGGTACACAGCCAGCGACAGCATTGCAGCTGTATCGATACACATGCGCGACAGCATCGCTACTGTATCGCTACAAAAAGTCGCCGTGGGCGAGGCCTCTAAGTAGTAGGGCGGGACACCCTAGAAGGACAGAATAATACTCGTATAGAGACCTTATTGGTGATGTGCTCGTGGCTAAGTAATAATGGCCGCACGGGTCGATCGATCAAGTTAAGCTACGTTTGCCGTGGTTGGTCCGTAGATGGGTGACCATCTTAACATACCGAGACCCCTCCGTGCTTCGAAAAGCACGTTAAGCCGTTGGTCCCGGCTGTTATTTGTGAATCTTTGACAGTCGTTACGGGTCGTCAGAAGCCTGAAAGTTTGACAACCAGTATTACCAAAGGGTATCGTGTTACCCAGAAAAATACTGGTATTCAGCTGCATCCATCCACACTGGAAGCTGATCCCAACATAGTTGGGAAAAGGCTTGGCAGATTGATTGATTGGTGATGTTCTTCAGAAAGGTCAGGTGCATGGTACTCGCAACCGGCGTGCGTGTATGACCATATGTATGAACGTAACCGAAGTTAAAGAAGTATGTAAGGATTGTAGCAGATGGCGTACTGTAGTTTCTAAGCTTACTCCCAAGGGAAGAAACCGTGAGTTAATGTATGTATGTTTACCGTAACCAGCAAAATGAGGGTGTAGTCGCACCTCTGCCTACCTTCTCTTAGAATACTGGCGTGATTTTATATTTATCTTCAAAATCGTGATTAAAACATCGTTAAAAGTTGGCCGTCTCTCGCCACAAGCTTATTCTGTGCGTTAATATTATATTAATACCTGGGCGACCGAGCTCTGCTCTGGTGCAAATAATAATAGCTCATTAGTATATGATAGTTCATACTTATTCCATGTATAGTACATACTAATTCCATGCTGCGATAATAGTACGTACTTACTAATTCCATGCTGCCATGTCGTTATTCTACGGTAGCCATGTTGTTCTAACTTTGGGTGACCGAGCTCAGCTCGGTTGAAAATACGGAGATAACGATTTTTCCCAGATATAAGACCTACCTAGATAGATCGATTTTTCGCTTCCGTAATCCACTAGGTATATTGCAACTTTCATCGAAATCGCTTTCGAGAGCGAGATTACAAATATCAAATATTGCTCATTTAATACTCAAGGATATAATGTTATGTATTTTGCTATCTGTTGTACTGCAGTATTTTTATCTCATGAATGAAGACGAGTAGCGTCAGCACATATCACACACACAAACACGCACACACACACACTTCCGACTCCGCCACTGTCTCGGAAGTTACCGAGAGCTCCTGCATGTTTGTGCACTTGGTAACCACAAGTAAAGCGCGCGTCGCTTCGTGAGATAAAAATACTATAAAGCTGAATTATTGTTTTTTTGTTTATTGGAACGCGCTGATCTCTGGAACTGCCAGCCGGTTTTTTAAAATTCTTTTTGCATATGATAGCCCAATTCTTGAGGACGGTTATTAGGCTATAAAATATCACGCTTCGACCCTTAGTAGCCGAGCAAAAAGAAAAAAAGGTCAGAACCAACTCTAGGCGAAAACGAAGTAATAGCGCGGGTGACGATGCGATACGACGCAGTATTTCAGGGAACGAAGTCGCGGGCAGAAGCCAGTTATATTATATAGTTATGTACATATATTACTATATATTTTTGTTATTGCATAGCTTACGTATATAAAGATAAAGTGTTTATAGGTCAACGAATGACTGTTTATATGTGAAGTGGGTCAGCGGACTATCCACCTATCATCATTTATTTAAACTTCTCGCACACAATAAGGTACAAAGGCGGACTTAAAGCCTTAGGCATTCTCTACCAGTCAACCAAGGGTGGTGAAGAGATAAGATGGCAGGTGATTTAGAGGAGAAAAATTATAAAAAGACGGCAATAAATACTCGTAAAATAGTTACAAAGTACATATATCGTTTATAACCTTTTACATTATATATATAAAGCCTAGCCATCTGCCTAGCCTTTTCCCTAACTAGGGGGCGGCTTCCAGTCTAACCGAATGCAGCTGAATACTAGTATTTCACATGGAGCGACTGCCTATCTGACCTCCACAACCCAGTTACTGGGTAACACGATACACCTCGTAAGACTGGTTGTGAGATTATCAGGCTACCCGTTACGAATTCCATGTTACTCTTATAACGCACATTTGATCTTACTACCCACGTGCCATGGATCTTATCATCCGAAATAACACCGCGAATCCCGCAATAACATAAAGTTTTATTGCGGCACAGTATGTATTTATTATTATATTATTACTTATGGACGGTTCGATCGCCCATTCGGCGCAGGTGACTCTTATATTGAAGATATTAACCACTGGATTAAGTGTGTAACATGTGGGGAGGGTTTTGGCTATCACACACATAAAGTCAAGCCATCTTTCCATGGCGCTAGGCAGAAACTGCAGAGCGCCACCTGCTCGTGTTGGGTGGCCAGGACCAAAAATACAAAAGCCAACCCAGATTCATATTTAGCCGGGAATTTAACCCAGAACCTCATGCTCTAAAGTAGGCCAATGAGATTGAAGATTATCAAAGCGGTATTTAATTATAATTCAAACTCAAAGCATTATTTTTTTTACACTTTTGAATTGTCAAAGAGTCGGTCAGTTAGTCAGAAAGTTAAAGATAGTTGCCCATTCTAAAACGTTGATCTGGAAATTGTGCTTACAAATATAAATATATATATATATATATATATATCGAAAACAGCTCTAATGATTTCGATGAAAGTTGCAATATAGGGGTTTACGGGGGCGAAAAATATATCTAGCGTTTTATCTGTATTTTCACTCGAGAAGAGTTCGGTCGCCCAAAGTTTAGAGGACTAGAATAATGACATGGCAACATGGAATTAGTAAAAACCTACTATCTTGGCAGCATGGAATTATTAAGAACTTTTCTATACTATTAAATGCGCATTCTCTATTTTGCAACACAAGTGCTATTAGTTTATGTGTATTGCTAAGACGTACATAACACTATATGTTCTGCATCAAAGAAAAGCTCATTGAGTTAACCGACGCCTCATGATCCTTTACTTATCATAACATATTTTCAAACGGCTTTCCATTACAACATTAGGAAGAAAAATAAAAGTAGGCTAACTCTGAATAATTTGGATCATACGCGTGAAGTACACTAGTGTGTAGTTAAATAACAAAACCCGCTAAGTATGTTTTTGGCTACAGATCATTAACGGGCGCCCAATGGTCCACTAGCGCCATTCCTGTAAAAATATTATCTCGTGACTGGGAAGGAATTATGAATAACCGCTAGTAAGGACCTTCGGTAAGTATGTTTAGAATTTTCTAATACCTTTTATAAAGTTTCATATAGAGACACGAAGCAACAAAATACGATCTAGAGATGTGTGGCCGCTTTTCTTTAAATCGAATTTTTTTGCTTCGTGTCTGCCATGTATGTGCCAAATTTTATTCAAATCCGTTTAACCGTTTTAGCCTGAAAGCGTAACAAACAAACAAACTCACTTTCGCTTATATTAGTTCTTCTTTTCGTGTGGCTAGAGGCTAACCTGGTGTCAGAGTTTTAAAGCCGCCCATGGGCCTCTGACTTAGCTTCACATGCCGTCGAGAAATATCTCTCAGGCATGCCGGTTTCCTCACGATCTTTTCCTTCTCCGTTTTTATAGCAAGTGATAATTATACAATACGCACATGAATCCGAAAAGTTAGAGGTGCGTGCTTTGGGTTCGAACTCGTGACGTATGACTTGGCAATCCGACGGTCATAGCACTAGGTTATATTAGTTAGGATAAATAGGATAACTGTCTGTCAGACGTTTGCAATAGGCATCCGACCCAGCAATAGCAGTTGACTTAGTAAATTAAAAGTAGAGCTCGTACGAGTGCGTCTGAAGAATGACTATGTACTACCATTGTATTTTTCTGAACTGATTCTTCTGTGCTTCCATTTTCATTTGACATGATTCCCCTTAATAAGCGAGGGCTCCGTTTGTCCTTGGCATGTTTTCGCAAAATTTTCCTTTGTGCGGCCAACAATAGAGATCAAAATTCCCTGAAAGCGTTCTTTATTGTCCATAGAATGCCCGTATGAGAGTGATTACGTTGGAGCGCAATTTTAGCCCCTAATTGAATATTATTTATTTTTGTCTCGTTTCAAAAGGTTTTCGGGACCCGTTGCTATGACGATTTCGGGAGTTTTAAAATGTTTTGTTTTTTGGTTGTGCTGTCCCGAGATCCTAATTATAAATCGGTGGGCAGCCTTTCAGGGATATCGTGGCGAGATAGACTGATAAAATCGCCTCATAGTTAGACAAATTCAGGTATTTTTTTTATTAATTTTTTAAAACATCGTGAGGTAACCTGCATGTCCTAGAACCAAAGTTTCGAAGACATGTGACATCCTCCAACCCACGCTAGGCCCGTGTGCTAGATTACAGCCCACTCTCTCTTGAAGAGAGGAGGCATTATTGCATTTTCTAATAAAGCTTCTGTAAAGTTCACTTCGAACCTCACTAAACTAATTCATTTGTTTTTTAACCGACTTCCAAAAGCGAGGAATTTTATGCTCGTAGCGTATGTATGTTTTTTATTTTTTTATGTATGCCACCGATTTCTCCGTCAATTGAGCACAGATTAAAAAAAATATTTTTATGTTTGAAAGGGTATGCTCTCGAGGTGGTCCCATATCAATTTTATCAACTTTCCTTGGACAGTTTTTGAGTTAGCTTCAATAATACGTATTTTTCCAACTTAGTCTACTTAAATGGATGATATGATAACTTCCTGTCACTGTTATTTACATAGGAGGTAGTGGTTTTCGAATTTGTGTGGGTGGGGTGACCACAACTAAAAAGTGAAAACTAAAAACATAAAAAAAAAAAATACAACCGGCTTTCAAAAAAACTACAAAGTGAAAAATAACTTTAATTTCGGAAATCCGTGGCAAAAAACAAAAGACACCGAGTTCCGAAATTAATAGTACTCGTATATCCAATTAGTGAATAAAAGACGGACTTAAAGCGAGGGCCATAGATGAATCACGAGCAAGTGAAGGATTCTAACGACTGAATCACGACCGTAGGGAGTTGAGAGTGATTCAAGTGTTAGAATCCTGAGCGACGCGAGTGATTCATGGCCCTCGATATAAATCCGTTTTATTCAGAGTTGCATACTATACTTTATACGATGACTACGAGAAAAAGAAAGATTTAAGCGAAAATAGACATTTAATTAAAACAAAAGGAAGGTTAAATTAATTAAAATGCACATTCAAATTAGAACAATGACTAAAATTAAGAGTAATCTTATTATTATTATTAGGATGGTCAAGTTGTGAAGCGATATTTATTTCCTGTGTATCGAGTATTTTTTCGCAAGGAGGTTGTATATCATTGAGATGGATGGAGGTCGAATATATTAGTGTGTTCTAAATTCTAACACCAAAATAGTGATTATAAGTGCTTTTTATTCACTGTTTTCAGTGCATAAAATAAGCTTTTTAGAGGGGGAATGGTATAAAGTTATTTTACACTATGTAGTGTTTTAATAAAAAAAAACATTGCGAATCAAACTCATTTGTTTTTATAAGTAAAGTAGCTGCGCCCCTCAGTTTTACCTGCGTAAGTGTCGATCTCGTGACAATATCGGGATAAAAAGTATCGTATGACCTAACCCAGGTCATGGTCTATCCATTTACCAAATTTCATCCAAATCTGTTAAGCTGTATTAGAGTGAAATCGTAACAAATAAATAAACAAACTCACATTCGCTAGCATCATCATTCATTTCATTTCATTCATTTTAATCATCGCGGATGCC
Organism: Agrochola lota; assembly: GCA_947364205.1. Taxonomy (NCBI): domain Eukaryota; kingdom Metazoa; phylum Arthropoda; class Insecta; order Lepidoptera; family Noctuidae; genus Agrochola; species Agrochola lota. The sequence goes on along the minus strand of OX376245.1, from coordinate 9,726,022 downwards.
TATCTCGATATCGTTCGATTTGAAGCGATATTTTAAAAATAAAGTCGAGAACATATGGTTAACTCAAATTGAATTCACTTTGTGGAAAGCTTCAAAAATCGCCGACATTCAGTGATTCACTTTTATGTTTACTCAATTCAATTTGGTTGATTTATCCTAATTGAACTGCAACGGTGATCCGTGATCCTATCAATCTACAAAACCTTTTCCAAACTATGTTGGGGTCGGCTTCCACTCTAAACGTATGCCAGCTTTTTACATGGAGCGACTGTCTATCTGACCTCCACAACCCAGTTACTGGGTAACCCCTTGGTAACACTGGTTGTCAGCTTTTCAGGCTTCAGACTATTCGTAACGACTTTCAAAGATCTACGAATGACACCCAGGAGCAAACAGGACGGAGGGGTCTCGATCGGCTGTTTTTATTTAGCCACGAGCCCGAACGAGCAGGAACGTCTAACAATAGTAAAAAAAAAAGATAATTCAATAAATCTAAAGAGCTAATACATAAAGAGCTAATGTATCGGACATTAGCTCTTTATGTGTTTATCCGACTTTAATTGAGTCTAGAATTCAGTCAAGCTTTTCGCTTCTCCCATCGGAATACACGAGATATTTCCGAGATTTTTCTCTTTAGAGTCGAGTGATTCTTGGAGACGGTTCTTAACTCGATAAGTTCGGCCCTCGACGGAAAGAGGTTCGATGTAGGAATCCTTTTTTATTGTTTACTGTTTAAAAATCAGATTTTGCCTTGTTGAATCTTGTTTGTGCTTTAATATTGATATTGTCGGACAAATCTTTTCCTACTACTAATAGTATTAATCCTAATTCCTACTATGTATATATTTATATCCTACTATATATTTGGATGTTTGTTACTCAACCATGCAGAAACGGATTAACGGATTTGGATGAAATTTGGCACACTTATAGTTTATAACCTGGATTAACATATAGCATACTTTTGTCCTGATAGTGCGTTTCCGTGGGATAATTTCCGACCTCCATGCGGACGATGCTATGGGCGAAAACTAGTTGGGAAATATTATACTGAACCTATATTTATTGCGCTTTTGTATGGTCACTGAAATGCCAATTTTGTTTTTTTTCATTTTTATATAAGTGACTGTACTGTTAGTTGTGCTTATTATCTGTATAAAATCAACCTGCCAAGCCTTTTCCCAACTATGTTGGGGTCGGCTTCCAGTCTCTCCGGATGCAGCTGAAAACCAGTATTTTATATGGAGCGAGTACCTAACTGACCTGTACAATCCAGTCACTGGGTAAAACGATACCCCTTGATTAGTCTGGCTGTCAGATTTTCGGGCATCTGACGACCCGTACCGACTGTCTAAGATCTACTAATGACAGCCGGGACCAACGGCTTAACGTGCTTTCCGAGGCACGGAATCATTCAAGGGATTATTATATTACGTGAAGTAAAAACTTTGTACCCCTTTTTACGAAAATTACGCGGACGGAGGAGTATCAAATTTGGCACAGTTAAAGTTTATAAGGAGAAGGAGTGCAGAAAGCTAATATTTTCATATAATATACATTAGGAATAGATTAAATTAATAAAAAAAAACACACACTACCATGCGTTTGACACAAGATGGTTACCTTAGAATCATGGCTTTTAAATGAATTATGGTCGAATTTCGACCTCTGGGCGATCATTACTGTACATAAATAAATAAAACGAAAACCGTCAGGCCAAAGAACTTTATCGGTCTATCTTAAATTCTTAATGGTACAAGAAAATACAATTAAAAGCACAATTTAGGACATAAATCTTTGAAAGTAGGTCATGTACTAGGTATCAAAGTTTAACACTAAAAGGGGTATAAACAGCTAAGTACTGAGTTTAGAAAGTTCACTAGTACGTTAAATGAGAGCTTAAGAGGTTTAAGTATCAGCCAGGACCTGTATAACATAACATCACGCCAGTAATCCCCCGAGGGCCAGGCAGAGGTGTAGAAAGGGTGGGAAATCTCTGCCGGAAAAACCCAGGTCCTCATGTCCCTCATGCGCAGGAGTAGCGCTTGCGACCACTTCGACTAGAACAAAGATACAGGCACCTACCTACGTACCTACTTACACTTATTATAAATACTCCACAAATAGTATTTAATTTTAATGTTGATTGGGCTTTTTGAATTTGTTGTTAAGCGTCGTCCAGAACGGTGCGGCGTGACTCTAAAATAATTTCTAAGAAAACTTGACGGTAGAAGAATTACAGGTGTTGCGTCGCGTGACAAGTCGTGTTAGTTTTCACGAGCCTTTAAGCAACCTAAAAAAGAATGTTAACCAGCCTTTAATTTTCGCTTTTTTTTTTCTTTTCTTTTTTTCTCCGAATTTTTGGTTCTAACACATGCATGGTCGTCCAAATACTTTTTTTACATCTAAAACTAAATATTCGGTGTTACGATATTAAATATTGCATTTCATAATCAATATTCTAGTTCACTAATTAGCCACATTTATTATTTCCATACAGTAATTTTGCCAAATTAATCAAAATAGGTAAATTTTTGACAGCTATTTGCGACGTTGCCAACTTTTAGAATAAACGCTCTTAAGGTTGGCAAGAAATGTAAGGCTTTTTATTTTATTTTATTGCGTAATTTAACGTTTTCGTCCAGCTTACCTCGTGCCGTCACGAAACAAGAAGACAATTAATAAGTTCTTACACGTGACTATAAACTAGCTTTCAATTATTGAACAATTAATCTGCCCAGCCTTTCCCCAACTATGTTGGGGTCGGCTTCCAGTCTAACCGGCTGCAGCTGAATACCAGTATTTTACATGGAGCGACTGCCTATCTGACCTTCACAACCCAGTAACTGGGTAATACTATAACCCTTGGTAAGACTGGTTGTCAGACTTTCGGGCTTCTGACGACCCGTAACGACTCTCAAAGATCCACGAATGACAGCCGGGACCAACGGCTTAACGTGCTTTCCAAGTCTCGGTATGTAAAGATGGTCACCCATCCACAGACCAACCCCGGCAAACATAGCTTAACCTGATGGATCGACCTGTGCGGCAGTTATTACTTAGCCACGAGCTTCTCTCTTTTCAGTTATTGAACGTAAGAAAATAATATACAATTACGTAAACTATATTAATATATAAATAAATATTTACATACATTCAAAAACTCACGCCCTTTTCCCTTTTTTTTTTTTTTTTAGGCAGAAACTACCTGCTACGATATATAGGTATATATATATATATTTTTTTTTTTTTACTATCACTAAATTTTTTTACAGTAAGAAATAGTTATAATATCTTCAATATTACATTTTAAAACAATTATGCTACCCACTACGTTCTCCACAGATTACAATTAAATTTCCTCATGCTTCGTTTACGTTCAAACATCAGCGATTGAGTAACACATATAATAATTACATTACCTATGAAATACTGAGATCTAAATCATAAAGATGGAATCGTTATTTCACGAGAAAATTAGTTTTTAATTTAGCATAATGCTGCTCGTGAGTGTATACTTAGGTCTGTAAATACTCCAATCGATAATTCTGCTACAACTAACTCAAAAAAAAACAATCCTAATTTAAGTATTTACCGATAAAAAAAACATTACAGCATTCTCACCTCTAGCAACAAAAAACGGAACGTAAGTCGTAACCGTTACAAACAGTAGTTAGTGAGAAAAATAGTCGGTCGTACGCACATTACGTACGGAAATAGATGAGAAACAATTTGACCGAGATCGCACAGGTAAACACCGGCGTTGAATCATATTACCGGTAACCTAAGGTTTGAGCAAGAAGTGTAAAAGATACAATTATGTGGTCACAGTTTTAGGAACATTTAAAAACAAGATAGTTAATTGTTTCAGGCGTGACTTTGCGGAAATCCATTATAAAATACAATAGATGACGTATATTTAGTGACTTAATCCGCGTAACTGTTCTTAAGCAGTCATAAAGAACCCTGAAAGAAATCGACACGTGTTTCACCTCTCAACGAGGCATCCTCAGGATGGATATAATATATAATTGCCATCCTGAGGAGGCCTCGTTGAGAGGTGAAACACGTGTCGATTTCTTCCAGGGTTCTTTATGACTCTTTAAGAACAGTTACGCGGATTAAGTCACTAAATATACGTCGTCTATTGTACTTTTTATAATGGATTTCCGACAAGTCACACCTGAGTCAATTACACCCGTAAAATGACAATAATTGATCGCAATGGGTTTCATTTTGACAGTTCCTTCACGTTCATTGCGTTATTTACGAATAACAGACGAATTTTTCAAACTTAAGAAGCAATGGATTAGCAATATCCTTCAAAACTCTCGGATTGTGATTGGAAACGTGTTACAATTAGGGTGCTGGTTTTCTTAAAAAGAACTGCAATACAACCCCAAAATATTGATATGTCAAACGCTTGACGTGTCAAATAAAAGTCAATAGCCATCCTGAGGATGCCTCGTTGAGAGGGGAAACACGTGTCGATTTCTTACAGGGTTCTTTATGACTCCTTAAGAACAGTTACGCGGATTAGGTTACTAAATATACGTCGTCTATTGTATTTTAAAAACAAACCAACAAGGGTTTCCCGAAATGATGTTCTGGTGGCAGCACTGAGACATCAGGCCCGGGCACCTGTCAAAAATGTCAAAGCGCCTATATTTTCTTTAGTCGTTACTGAATGATGAACGAATGAAGGACGTCATCATATATTTTATATTTACTGTCGAAATGGAAGACATCTCAAACTGGCGCCAACTGGTGCCAATTTTTCTTTGTTTTTTTACTGAACTAAAAACAAATGAATCATCGCGAATAGAACTCATTTGTTTTTATAAGTAGGTAAATCCTCGCGGATTCCCATCTCGATACTGTTCGAATTTCGTAATGATATTTTAAAAATAAAGTCCAGAACATAAGGTTCAGTCAAATTGAATTAACTTTGATGGAAAGCTTTCGAAAATCGCCGACATTCAGTGATTCACTTTTATGTTTACGCAATTCAATTTGGTTGATCCATCCAAATTGAACTACAAAGGTGATCCATGTTACACTATCAATCTGCAAAACCTTTTCCAAACCATGTTGGGGTCGGCTGCTAGTCTAACCGGATGCAGCTGAATACCAGTATTTTACATGGAGTGAATGACCTCCACAACCCAGTTACTGGGTAACGCGATACCTCTTGGTAAGACTGGTTGTCAGACTTTCGCGCTCCTAACTACCCGTAATTATAAATAACACTCTTATAAAACCTCACCTGGACTATCTAATAGAAGTATGGGGCACAGCGGCCAAAATCAATATTGAAACACTACAAGTAGCACAAAATAAGTTAATAAAGACACTCTTCCATTACGATTATAGTAGGTACATCAACACAAAAAATATACAATGAAACAAAGTAAATGAACATATCATAAACATACATATATAATACTTGCATCTTCATAAGAAAAATATTTAATAAAGACATTCACACACAAATACATTTTACAAAGAAACATCAAATACACAAAATTGGGCTCAGAAATGCAAATGACATACAATAGGGATGATGACTAAAAATTTTTTTTTAGTCCGTCTTTGATATTATAAAAAAATATTGGACACGTATTTTATATTTTTTTACGTAATGCGGCGATACATTGAGGTAAAATGTACCATGACGTCACGAGTATGTAGATTTTATACGTAGGTACTAGTGACGTATCGACCCCCACTCCCCAACTTAAAATGCGTTTTATCTAAGTATTTTTTTATTAATATGATAAAGCAAAAAATACGTGTCTAATATTTTTTTATTATCTGACTGACGGACTAATTAGAATTTCATTATTTTTACCCAGGCATCATCCCTATTATACTCACCACGCACTGGCAAAAAAAAATGTGATTTACGAGGGTGCTGCATTATATAATAAACTACCAAAAAACATTAAAAATGCTAAATCCATGACAATATTCAAGAAACACTTAAAATTACGTATATTTTATAAAAATAAAGCGAGCGCACCTTAGTACATTACATACCACATGTAGTTGCGCGCGTTCCGTATGTTTACATCTTAGCTATGTTAAATTAATTATTAGCGATTACCCTACACTTTTGAAAAAATTTTGTATTGTATTATTTTTTATTTTTTTTGCCAAAACTGTATGTTAATCAATCAACTATGATTTTAAATGTGTTAAATATTTCTCATGTAAGTGAAATTTCCTATGGGAAATAAAGATATCTCAAACCTGAATTACCGTCAAAGATTCACGAATTACAGCCGGGACCAACGACTTAACGTGCTTTCCGAAGCACGGAGGGGTCTCGGTATGTTATAGTCTCCATATGATGTGTAATAACTGACATCTTGCCAAGATGTCAGATGTTACACGTCATAAACGATTACTACAAGGCTCGCTAGTTTTTATATTTTTTATTAGACGTGTAAAAGTGATTCCGATATCCTATTTACAGAATAAACAATTTCTCATTCCATTTCAATGCTACTGGTACTACACAAGTGCACATGTTCATAAGCATTGGTCACCAGTTGATGATGACCAATCATCAGATGGATCACCTGCTTGCTTGCCAACCAATAACACAAAAATAAACTGCACACTACTTCCATCTTTATGTACATAAAGAGAACGACCGTTTGTCGATTCACGCTTCTTGCCCACTGCGATATGAAATTATTAAGATTTCAAATCAAATCCTTTGATCTATGTAGTCTAGCTGACTTGTGTCTGAAATGATTGACTGAAGCAACATTTCATTCATGAATTCATTCACTCACTCTCCCAAGTGTGTGTATAGCTTTATTAGAGCTTACCGCTGTCAACAAAGCATCCAAGCTAGCCAATCGTACAGCCACTGCGTCAATCAAAGCCAATTTATGATTGAATGGATGCAGCTATACTTCATTTTCGATTATTAAGTCCCTTTTCACACGTTCCGGTTGCCGGATATCCGGCGCCGGATCTATAAATTATGTCACACGGATTTCATGATTTTCCCATCCTTGTCACAGGTCGCCATATTTTTGTGACCTGGGTGGTCACAAAAATATGGTGGTGTGAATTCAAATATTATGCAATGTTAAATTAAATCTCATAATAATATTGATAGATTTGGTAATATTTGAAAATTATTTTATATATAGTTTTATTACTATAGATTTTCATGTGACGTCACGAAGCGTATCACTCGCCCTCCCCTCCCCCTTATTTATTTATTTTATTATTTAGTAAAATACATACAGATACGACATAATTATAATTTCCCCCTTGTCATACGATGTCACACTTTGTTGACTCCTCCCTACCCCTTAACTGTTTATTTGAATTTAAGCATATCATCTATGTTTTTATTTATGTTTTTGTTTATAAAACAACTTTTTTTTAATGTAATTTGGCACCTTGTACTTTATTTATATAATTGTACTTAGTTATTATTTGATTCTGCTTTTATGTGTGTTGTGCTATTTATTATAAATATTAGCAATGATGATTAATTAATGAGTGTTTAACCATAAATTTTTAGCGTTAAAAAATATAGGGGTTAGAGTGCACCAAATAAGTAGATGATTTATTTACCGGTTTGACTCCATAAATCATGAAATTCGTGTGACGTAATTTTATATATAGCCCCATACATAAACAATCTCCACCGGTTATTCCGTTATCCGGTAGTCGGCCAGTAAGAGGAGAAGCTTATATTCTCAAGTGTATGCTTAGCTTTACGAGAGCTTACCGCCGTCGACACGATAACCAATAGATGCCACTTGAAGCTTCAGCGTCTGAGAGGATTTAAAGATGTTCCGATGTATTAGTGGCAAGATCTATGGAGAGGGTGGGCTTATGGTGTTAGTTATTGAGTGGGTATAACTGTTGGTTTCAGCTGATGTTTATGATTGAGAGAAATCTATATATTATTACACGAAGCAAAAACGTTGTACTTACCCCTTTTTATGAAAATTACGCGGACGGAGGAGTATGAATTTTGGCACAGTTAAAATTTATATGGAGAAGGAGTGCAGAAAGCTAATATTTTTATAAAGTACGCATTTTTTATTTTTTTGGAAATGTTATTTATTACTGTCGTAATAGTAACTAATAGTCTGTAGGGGGGCTTAATAACGGGAAATATTTAACTGAGCTCCTGAAAACTGATTGACTTTCTAATGATGGACGTCTTTTTTAAATTAATGATCCTCTAAAAACTTTTGCCGCTTCTAATGATGCTCATTTATTTAATAATTGAGCGTCGTTTTAAATTTCTGGCCTTTCGTCACAGTTGGTCACAGTAAGTAAGCAAGCTAGGGTACCCCGCCCAAAAAACGGGCTAGGCTAGGTTGGGACTGTGACCAATCATGTGCGAACCGACTTGCTCGCATGTTACTAGGCTATTTAGTATTTTTAGGACTCCAAAATAGGAAATATTAGAGGTAAAAAAAATGAGGCGCAATCATATTATTAGAGTCTAAAAATAATATTTTTAGGAGCGCAAAATGGGAATTATTATAGGTTCGAATCATACCCTTTATAATCACGAATACAGGAAAATAAGACGTCTTACAGTCTTACTTTAATTTACAAAATCTCACCACATTGATTGATGAAGCAATAACAGTTTCGGCACAGTAATCCGCTATCTTTCATCGCCTATAATGAGTATACAAATATGTATAGTAAGAAGCTATCTACTCTAGCTGTCATGTAAACTGACTTGCCGCTTATTATTCCGTCCGTGTACCCGTTAGGTCTCGTCCAGGGTGAACACGCGGTAACTCGGGCGGTAGCGAGCGCGGGGTCAGTCGCGGTGGCGGGTGTGATAAGGTGGCCATAGTGCATTGCGAGTGTCTAATGAAAGTGTAAATATAACCTATTCAGGATAAATTCTTACGCAATCACTCGCTATAGGGAATTAGTGATACATTATTCTGCATGCTAATTGCGTAACACTCGATCAATCATAATCAGAATCATTTTGTAGGAAATCAATGCATTGCTTCATATAGTCGAAAAATTTGTCTGCTCAACAATGTAAATAACGCAATGAATGTTGTTGAACTGTCAAAATTAAACAGATTGTGATTGATCGTGTGTTACGCCATTAGGGTGTTGTATTATGAAGGTTTCAACTTTATAACTCACCATTTTACCAAAATATTGTTTGTTTTTTTTTTTTATCGTAGTTGAAATATCCACGAAAATTGATGTTATAAAACTAATCTCAATTGTTAAGTGAAAAACATCTTGAAGTTGATTTAAAATTAGTATTTCATGTTTCAATAAAAGCACTCAATTTAATAGTGGCACTACAAATAGGTATCCACAAGTACGTTTTATGAACCATTTGTTTACATTTTCATCAGATAATTTTGCAACAGGGTACATATAGCTAGGTCGCTTACAGCCGCACTCAGAAAGGTTCATTAAATTAGTCCTAATTCGTACTTAACTAATTAGCATTAAATCCGTTAATCAACGGTACATCCCAGAGACATAAGTTAAGGGTTCCTTAGCTAATGACAGTTTTAAGTATCCGTAGGGTGAAGCATCTTATCGACTGCATATCGATAAAGCCTTTGTGTAGCCACATTTTAAAAGTGTTGATAATAATTAAGAAAAAAATATATTTTTTATGACAGGCAGTTCTTTTACTGTAAGTTTTTACTAAATTCAAAGCGAAACATTCATTTCTTTTAAATAAAATACGTGTCGCGGGTTCGATCCCCGGTCTGGGTGTTAGTGTATGTGAGTTTCTATGTTTGTAAATGCACCCACGATACAAGAAGAAATTCCTAGTGAGGCAACGTTTAAAAAAAAAAAAATCGACCTTTTTTCTATGGCATTACTTCTAACTGTCGATGTCAAACCGGGGAATTTATAGTTCGATTATTTTTTGTGTTTAATTTATTGACACACGGTTTTTTTATTTATATTTGCAATATTTTTATTTAATTCTACGTCATGGGTATTTTCTAATTTAAATTGAATTGCATGTACTCTGATAATAAATATTTGTACATCTAATACTTATGTTTCATGCTGGATTATATTCAAACACAATGTAAAAAAAAAAAAAATGTATTTGTTTTATTTACGTATTTTGTCTTCATCTATATTGTGCATGGAATTCTTGAATTGAGTATTTTGTTAAGGGATCAGAATTAAACTCTTAAATACCGCCTCGGTCCTATCTTATCTATATTTTCTGACATAGTCTACAAACTCAATAAAGTCTGCCAAATCAGTAATTATTTGTTTTTAATAAACGCTTAATGTGAAAGCGAATTCACCGGTAAAAATAAAAATATAACCCCAAACTTAAACGTAAAATCAATCGTTAAAGAGTTAAGTAAAGGTTTTGCTATACTTAACTTTAATTGTCATTAAGGGACGCTAATGTACCCTTAACTGACTCTGAGTGTGAACTTTTTTAAATTTTTACTAAGGGGCGCCCTAAGTAACCATTAGACGTCTCTGAGTGTGGCAGTTAGTCTCTCCTCCCAAGGCACCCTTCATATTCACTACACTATGGACGCACGTGAACGGTGGTTTCATAAATATGTTTGATATATTATCGCGCCCGCCTTAGCACCCGCGCAAGTTCCTCACCCTAGACAAGGCCTTAGTCGTTACTAAATCAGGAAACTGAAGCACGTGGGTTATTACAAAAGTACGCATTATTATGTCAGTGAGTGGGGTCTCTAGTCTGTGTTACTATCCTACACTACTGTGGTAAATATCACTAGTAATAGTAGGAGGGCCTCATGACTAAATAATAACAGCCGCACGGGTCGCTCTTCTAGGTTAAGCAAACTATGCCGAGGTCGGTCCGTGGATGCGTGACCATCCAATACGAGATCCCTCCTTGCCTCAGAAAGCACGTTAAGCCGTTAGTCTGTTAGTGCTCGAAAGTCTGAACACCAGTCTTACCAAGGGGTATTGTGCAGTTACCCAGTCAGTAACTGGGTTGTGGAGGTCAGATAGACAGTCGCTTCATGTAAAAAAATAAGAAAAACCCACACAAAAAAAAGACATCTTAGGAGTAAAAAAAAATTATTATGTTTTGTTTTTAAGTTTATTAATTATAAGTTGTAGGTAATCTGGAAGAGTTGTCGCGTCGGGGGCCGGCAAATATATAACAGCACTCATCATCTGGAGTGCGGTGTCTGGTCTGTGTTAAATGGTTGGCGTAGTAGATAAATAGTATTGTTGCAAGACTCCTTGAATTTTTACTCAATTTCGTGGCAGCAGACAGGCTTAGTATGTGGGATTCTTTAGGTATACCCTCGAAGCTTTCTAACGGCTGGTTCATCCAGCCGTTGGGAAGCCTCGTCTAGGTCGTGCGATGGTTATAGGGTTTTGTTTTATAAAATCAAATTGGCGGATTTAAGACGTCACAAAATAATGACATGGAAAGAAAAATTGTGGCATAACCATGTGGGGTAGCAAAATAAATAGAAGACGATTTTACAAATATAACACTACTACACTAGCTGCGATCCGCGGTTTTAGCCGCATAAGTCTCGATTCCGTGGGAATATCGGGATAAAAGGTATCCTATGTCCTAACCCAGACCATGGTCTACCCATGTGCCAAATTTCATCCAAATCCGTTCAGCCGTTTTAGCGTGAAAGCGTAACAAACAAACTCACTTACGCGTTTATAATATTACTAGCTGTTGCCCGCAACTTCGTCTGCGATCTAGGATGAAAAGAAGCCTATGTCCTTTTAGAGGTCATGGTCTACGCATGTGCCAAATTTCATCCAAATCAGTTCAGAGCCGTTTTAGCTTGAAAGCGTAACAAACAAACGAACTCACTTCCGCATTTATAATATTAGTTAAGATTAAAAGTTAATTAATGAAAAGTGCACTTGTTTTGAACATTTTAGCTGCAGTTGAGTTTTTTTAATTTTGAAAGAAAAATATTAAAGGATGGTTTTGGTGTGGAAAATTTTGTGTTTGCGACTTTGCCACTTCAGACTATTTCTACGCCTTAACGAAGATAAATGGTTTCTAGTGAAACCGACTGTTTCGTAATTACGGAGATAATTAATATTCTTAATAGCTCGACATACGTAGGAAAGCGGTAACATTACAGGCATCACTATTCTAAAAACTCGAGTAAAATACCTACATATGTAATTTTGTGCAAAAACAATATTACTTACTCTTAAGGTCGTCACACACTAATATAAAATATACAGGGTGGCAGGAACATCGACGCGAAAACTGTTACCATGGATTCAATAAGTGATTCTGAACGCCCTGCGTTGAAATTTTTCGTCAGTAAAAAAAAAAATCTGCTTTTCCATTTTGACCGCGTTTACATTTTGAAGGCAGGCATCAAAACGTAAACGTGGAAGGCATCCTACTTCTTAGCTAGTTAAATGTTTATTTTCGATGTCCTGTTAATTTTTGGTGAAAATATTTCGGAAATAAATCTTTGAAATACAGTTTGAATTTTGAATAAAATTTGATATCTTGCTTAAGAATCGAAACCCCGACTCCCACGCATATCTACGCTCGCACTCATCGACATTTGTACAGAGCTGCAGTTTATAGCCAAAGAGCCACATGCGGCTCGCGTACCGCGGTTTGCCGATCACTGTACTAGGATACTAGAAGTAGCGGAAACCATATTATACAAGAGACAACGCAAGTCCTATAAATTAAATTTTCTCCTCACTCCAAGAAAACTGCAGCTGTGGCAAACGTAATAATTCAATTTTTCTTCGCAGATAAACGTTTATAACACAATGTTATGTTACGTAGGAGCTACGGCTCCAAAGCGTTGTTGCTTGCACGTATTCTCGTTAATCGCGGTCTAGTAAACATTAGGTGATAGCTACAAAGATCTGTCATTGTTTAGTGAATGTAACATAAGACAGTGTTGATCTTCTTTCTTTTCGTGTGGTTATTAACTAACCTGGTCTTAGAGTTTTTATGCCGCCCATGGGTCTCTAACTTGGCTTCATATGCCGTCGAGAAATATCTCTCAGGCATGCCGGTTTAATTTTAGGCGCGGGCTTGCGGACGGTGAGCAATGGGTAGGTCGCCGTCCGATAAGGACCAGGCCCGGGTCGACGGCGCGTTGTGTTCCACGCGCGCCTCAAAGAGATGTCAGCACCAACTGACGGGATCCGTAAGGACCAATGCCTGCTGGGGTTGCGGGTTTGTCCGAAAGGGATAGCGCGGCCCCGGCACACGGGCAACGGAAGGAACAGGGTGGGTTTTAGTCAGTAAAAGTCTGACACGCCCTCTCGGTCCGCCCAGAGCGGGAGAAGTCATCTGATGGTTCCACATACTCAAAAAAAAAAAAAAAACGGTTTCCTCACGATCGTCCTGCCCTTGTTCCGTGTGACGTGGGGTTGGCGCACCACGTTTTCTTCTTCCACTCTCCCCTGTCAACCGTCACGCTACCATTCGCTCCCTTCTCTTCCATATAATTCCTCACACAATCCATCTTTTCTTTGGTCTTCCTCTACCTCTGCATCCATCAAAATTTATATTCATAACTCTTTTAGTCACATGCGTTTCCTCCCTCCTCATCACATGCCCATACCTAACGAAACGATTGCCTTTCAACTTTTCTGTCCTTTGTTTTCATTGAAGGACATATCTATGCCTCCTTAAAAGCCATGCTTTCCTTTTTTAGGCAAATCTTAACTTAACTCCCTATCAAGCCTATTTCATGCAGCACGCCTGAGAAATCACAGATAATTATTTAAGTGCAGAGATTCTATGTGTCAAACGCAACAGGTTTGGCACATCTAAAATCTTAATCAAAAGTCATATACCTATTTAAACTAGGCTGAGAACCAGCACTTTTCAAACGTCAAAATGACATAAGTTAGTCCCCCAAAACGCCCGCCCTTCACTACTTCCACGTGCGTTAGCTGGGAAGCACTTATAGGCAGAAGGAACAACCTCCCCAGCAATTCTATCACCTCTCCTACGTGAAAGGCTATTTGATATGATTTCGCTGCTAAACTACAGAGCTATGATCTTCAGCATACTAAGGTTTCCTAAATTATTTGGAGTCGCAGCTCAGCATCTCTTCTTCTGCACATCCCGTACCATATCAACTACCTTGTGAGGAGTCCATGCTTCGCTATTTGGTCTAACATTAATAGCAAAAATGTCAAGGGGCTTGTGGTTGTGGCTCAGTAATAAAAACCGCACGGGTCGATCGATAAGGTTAAGCTACGCTTGCCACAATTGGTCCGTGGATGGGTGAACATCTTTACCTACCAAGACCCCTCCGTGCCTCGTAAATCACGTTAAGCCGTTGGTCCCGGCTGTCATTTGTAGATCTTTGACGGTCATTATAGGTATTTAGAAGCCCGAAAGTCTAACAACCAGCTTTACCTAGGGGTATCGTGTTACCCACTAACTGTTTTATGGAGGTCAGATAGGCAGTCGCTCCATGTAAAATACTGGTATTCAGCTGCGTCCGGTTAGACTGGAAGCCGACCCCAACATAGTTGGGAAAAGGCTTGGCAGGTGATGTATATGAAAATGTCGTGAGGATTTTGCAAACCTCACGACATTTTCCTTCTTCATCCACCTCAAATGAAACTACTGAATTGACCTTGAGATTGAGTTTTTTTTCATCCCGGAATTTACGCGTCACGGGTGCTACTAGTTATTATGATTCATTAATATAAACATTATTATATATTACATGAGTCACGTTCTCGTACTGCGTCCCATCTCCTTTGTGTATAATAAAATTATTAAAACGCCTACTCCGATTAATATTTTTATTTTCAAACTAATAAACATACCAGACTAAAATATCTTAGTTTTATGTTTATTTTCAACTTGGCACATATTTGAGATTGTTTGAGTGCTTTTGATCAATCAATCTGCCTAGCCTTTTACCTACTATGTTGGGGTCGGCTTCCAGTCTAACCGGATGCAGCTGAATACCAGTATTTTACATGGAGCGACTGTCTATCTGACCTCCATAACACAGTTACTGGGTAACACGATAGCCCTCGGTAAGACTGGTTGTCAGACTTTTGGGGTTCTGATAATGCGTAACGACTGTCAATGATCTGCGAATGACAGATGGGACCAACGGCTTAAGATGCTTTCCGATGCTCGGAGACATCTTGACATAGATATAAGATTTATGTTTCTATGGATCTTGGTATGTAATGCATGGTCAACCACTGTTATTTTGACATTAGAAACAGACACTTCAATTGTATTTATTAGTATGTATATATTTATGTTTAAAGATTTTTACTTTATTTATCTTATTTTGTAGTTTGATTCGCTTAAAATACCGGACTTTTTAATGTATCAACAAAAGATTTTGTTGTTTTGTAACTTCTCTCTCATCAAATTAAAGTTATACGTATAGGTATTAAAGATCGATACCACAGTAAAGTTATGAGTTCTACCACTATCAACGAATCAATTGATTCGTTACATTTAAGGCATACAATTGTACAGGTTACAGTGTTTTACATGGGGTTATTGCCATCAGGTACAATTTTATTGCTGAGCTCAGTGTAAAGGTAGATGAATGATTACACTTTTGAGTAGATATTTTACTACCCGACGACCACCGTTAGTTTTCAATTGTTTTATGTAGTTGATATCGCTAGAAGGTTCTAAAATCGGAACGAATGCCGCCATTTGGCGCAACTTTGACAAGAGGTCTTCCATTTTGACAATGAATATAAAATATATGATGAGGTTCACCGTTCGTTTCATTCATTCGTTCATCATTCATTCACTACTAAAGAAAATATAGGCCCTTTGACACTTTTGACAGATGCCCGGACCTGACATCTGAGTGCTGCCACCTAGTGAACGTCATTTCAGAAAACCATCATTGTGCAAATATTTACCAACAGCGCCCCCTGTCAACGACATTCTAGCGACAAAAGTTCCTTGTAGCAGTGAAGTTAGGTCCTAGAATAGTTCCAACGATTCACTCCGCATTATTTAAATAAAACGGAACTCTTGCTACGACACAATAAAGTGCAGTTCAGGTCGCAAAGCGCTAATTACCTACAGTTATTTTCACATAGAAGTTGCCCCTCTTTCTATTGCGTAGCTCTTAAATCTTCTGACTACGTTACACTCACTGAATTGGTCTGACAAGACAAGCCCGCCGCGTACTTGTAGCTTCATACCTAAATGCGGAGTGCGTCTTCTGTACTATTCTGTGGCTAGGTCAACGACTGATTACTTCGTTCTCCAATTACCACAATAGAAACGGGTTTTGTCGACGGAAGAATAGACAAAATGACAGATAAACAATCACAATCTGTCATTTTGTCCATTCTTCCGTCAACAAAACCCGTAGAAAACCCGTGTCTATGGTTGTCATGCTACGCGTGCAAGACAGAGAAGGATCGATTCATTAAGGAAAAAAAAAAGTTAAATATACGAGTACACAGCTCAGAATGTCAATACCGACTCTCAATCGTAATGACAATAAGGAAAATCGTATAGAAATCAATTATTAATTAAATGTTTCTCTTAAATCACGTGTTTTGAATCGAAATAATGAAGCTCCTGGCTTGTTAGTCGAGTGCAAGTGTTATACAGACTTTATTTGCAAATCGGTGTTTCGATTGCCATGAGAATTGTAAGTAACTGGCGAAATATGAGTTTGTGAGAGAGGTAAATAAATAACTCAATTTGGGTTACAAAAAATGTGAAACCCTGACTCCGGAGCTAGGCTAGAGTGACTGTATTTCAGGAGCCAGAGACTTCTTCCAGTGACGTTACAATTCAGCATAATTGGTGCATCAAAGGTAATAAAACAAATCAGTGTTACGATTGCTATGAGAATTATAACTAAACTGTCGAAATATGAGTGAGTGAACCGAAATTTCGTGGATAAGTAAAGGTAAATAAATAACTCAATTTGGGTTCCAAAAAATGTTACAAAACCCTGACTCCAGAGCTAGGTTAGAGTGACTGTATTTTAGGAGCCAGTGATTTCTTCCAGTAAGGTTACAATTCAGCATATTTTGTGCAACAAAGGTAATACAATTATAATACCTATTTCGAATTAAATTAAACGAAACAATGCAAAAATATAACAAAATTAAAATCAATAAAAAACCTTTGAACTAAAAACAAAATAAGAATAAAATCCTAACTTCCTAACTACAGTAATATTTTAAATGCGAAACTGAGTTTGTTTATTACGCTTTCACGCTAAAACGGCTGAACGGATTTGGATTAAATTTGGCACATGGTTAGGACATGACCAGGATTAGGATATAAGATACTTTTTATACCGATATTCCCACGGGTTCGAGACTTATGCGGGTAAAACCGCGGGACGGAGGTAGTCAGGAATAAAACAAACTTAGGTAAATAAAAAAATTGTTCCACAAATAATTGACTTCTGTCTACCACTTTGGGAAATACAGTCTTAATGTTATAAATAACAAAGCTTACAACACTTTTTCGTCTGCTAATAATTTTGCGTACGAATGTATCAGCTGCGTATTTTGAAATGCTACTTTAGTTCGCAGAAGTAGGAGCTGGATTTGTTTTCAATTTATGTGCAGATACAGGTTGTGCTTGAAATTGTACTTTGCTACCTTCGTTACGTCTCTATACGAGGTTTATCAGGATTTATTGACCACGAGTGCTGGATTTGGTTTTCGCTGTCTTCTTCTTTGTCTCCTTTTTTATTTTTATTTTATATTTTTTTATTATTACTTTCTGTTTGTATTTCCTGTTCGTGTCCCAAATAAAATATTTTTCTTTCTTTCTTTCTGCTTCTTTTCGTGCGGTTAGTGACTAGCCGCACATGGGCCTCTGACTTGGCTTCATATGCCGTCGAGAAATATCTCTCAGGCATGTTGGTTTCCTCACGATGTTTTCCTTAAAAAAACCAGCGCTGGGGCTCTGTCTCGCATAGGGTCGCAGCTTTATGCTGAGCGATGGCCGTTTTGCGTGGATGTGACGCATGTTTTCCCCCAAACTGTTTATTTTCGTGTTTTCTTCTTACCTTGCGTCATGTGTACCGCAAATAAACGTATTTTCTTTCTTTCTTTCTTTTCCTTCACCGTTTTTGAAGCAAGTGATAATTTGCTATGTACTTATAAGATAGACTACTTAGATATGCTATCTTGCTGGAGAAATATTTCTTTTAATTCTGCAAACGTACATGGGGCACAGCACAGCCAACGAGCCTGCGGCTGGTTGACATGGCCAATATTGTTACCGCGGTATGAGATTTTATTATAAAGTTCGTCGATAAGAAAGAAGAAGACTGTTGTTTTGTGGCTTATTGTGATCAAAATCATTACCGTTACTGTTAGCCTGTATCATCTGCTGTGCAAAGACCTCTCCCCATGACTTCCATTTCTTCTGATCCAGAGCTAATGTGAACCACTTGTCATTTGTTTTGTCCAGCTCGTCTGGCCATCTTCTACGGGACAAAACAAAAACAACAAAAAACCTAATAATTAACTAGCATTCAACAATATGCCTCCCATCCATTAAGAACACACATCTGTATATTTATCTAATTCGTAAACATCTTTATTTTAGTTTTTCTTTGAAAACTTACGCGAGTCTGACATAAAAATATTTTTATTGTTAGTTTGGGATTAGGGTGAATCGTATCGATGTCTTTGCCTTTGTGATTATAATGCTATTAAAAATGTTTGTTCTGTTGTATTTATAGTTTCATGACTAGTATGTTTTCAGAGGCCAGTGTGTTAAAAGGTCGTTGTTGTATGTGGCGGGTGAGATGCCGCGGTTTACAAACGTTTATTTTATTAGAGCTTAGGTACTGTTAGGCATAGGCCGCACTGAGAAAAATAAAATTTATTCATGTGGATTTTTAATCGCAGTGCGTGCTAGGCCTTATTGTTTGACTGTTGATTGACGCAGTGTTTGGCATTTGGTTTCTGTGTCATGATTTCTTGACCAATTCAATTTTGAGGGAAGTGGAAATAATGCAATAATCTTCGTCAACAACAGTTTTCCTTTTTAGGGTTCCGTAGTAAACAAGGAACCCTTATAGTTTCGCCATGTCCGTCTGTCTGTCGGTCCGTCTGTCCATGGCTTAGCTCAGAGTTTCTTTGTACTAGAAAGCTGTAATTTGGCATGGGTATACATATTAATCACGCCGACAAAGTGGTAAAATAAAATCTTGAAAAAAAGGGGCTTTTTAGGGTACCTGTATCGGAAGGATCGTTCAAATATATGGTGAGTTTGTCGAGAGTTTGTTTTTAAATTGTTGATTTTGGATATGTGAAAAATTCACGGCAGTAGTATATATAACGAAATTAAAAGGAAAACTATCAGAGCTAAGTAGAAGCCTACTTAGCTCTGATAGTTATAAGTTAACGAATAAGAATCGGCCAACTTACATTTGCTTGCAAAAAGATGTTCTCCCATACGGAATGTGTGTGTGTTTTTCAACAACAAAATTAAGTTTATTCTTCCCAACAATGGAACCCTTCATTGAGTGTGGTTCGACACACACTTGGCCGGATTTTCCTACTCTTTTCTGATTGATTTCGGTTCCAAGACAGTTGTATCATTTCTATCGTAGGTACTCATCGTTTCGTCGCATTGTTGGTTAGGTCAGTAGATTCTGGTTTGGGTCCATCAGGCGAGAGTCAAGTCTTGGAAACGCTCTTGACCCGAGTATAAATCATCCCATAAGCCGAAGACTGTAGACTATTTCTATCTCCCTCTAAAATGTTTACGTCAATCTATCTGTCTTACGAGTGTTTTGTTTCACTAACTGACGTATTGCAGATACATTTATTTTAATTAAACGTCAAATGAGAGTTAATGGAAAGCAGACAATTCGCAAATGGGTTATGATATAAACCACTTGTAATCCACTGTTAATCTTTTCATGAGAATAAGAAAACAAATGAGTATTTTTTGTTATTTTAATCTTCTTGTTTTTCTTTTTCGTTTCGACGGCACAGTACAACTATTTTCTTAATGTCCCTCGGAAATCATCGCATTTCCGAATACAAACGAATGTCAATTTCCATGTCCATCAATTATTAGATTTATCGTGAATAATAATTTGTATTCAGAATTAAGAACTTTATTGTTGTTTTGTTTTGATTTCCGTGTCAACTATAGAACCCTATTTCGCTAAATTATCTTTGCAGCGGCCTACTCGGGTACGTAATCGATTCAGTACTGTCCAAAATCTATATCTACACTAAATTGTATGTAGCGGGTAATCTCCGGAACTACCAGTCGTATTTGAAAAAAACTTTTTGCAGTGAATAGCCCAATTCTTGAGGAAGGTCAATAGAACATGGAAGGCTATGTAACGAAACTTAGGTGCCGGGCAAAAACAAAAAAGGCGGAAAGAACGTTAAGCGAAAACGAGGTAATAGCGCGGGCGGGCGATGGGATTCGTCGGGGTGGGTCCGGGGGCCGAAATTTCAGGCGAATGAAGTCGCGGGCAGAGGCTACTTAAAAAAAAAAATGGACGAATAAAATGGAAGTCTTTTTCTTAAAAGTGCAGTGGGTGATTCCAGGATGAATTGATAAATATGATGATTTTAATAAAGAAGGTACTGGCAGTCTTAGGCTTGTGTTACTGGGAAAGAGTTTGGGTAGACCAAAGAAACGATGGATGGACTGTGTCAAAGATGATACTCCCTTTACATGTCGGTAAACACCCCCTTTGTAGCCTTAAAGGGAGTGTCTACCGAGATGGTGACTAATAGAGAAGTCAATCTGCCTAGCTTTTTCCCAACCATGTTGGGGTCGGCTTCCAGTGTAAGCTGAATACTAGTATTTTACATGGAGCGAGACAGTCGCTCCATGTAAAATACTGGTATTCAGCTGCGTCCGGTTAGGTAAGGTTAGACTGGAAGCCGACCCCAACATAGTTGGGAAAAGGCTTGGCAGGTGATGTATATGAAAATGTCGTGAGGATTTTGCAAACCTCACGACATTTTCCTTCTTCATCCACCTCAAATGAAAACTACTGAATTGACCTTGAGATAGAGTTTTTTTTCATCCCGGAATTTACGCGTCACGGGTGCAAGTAGTTATTATGATTCATTAACATAAACATTATCCGTGTGGCTGTTATCACTTAGCCACGAGTCCTTCCTGAAGTCATACTACATAAAGGTATTAAAGATTAATCATCATCATCATCAATTCACGGACCAACGTAGCTTAAGCTGATGGATCGATCAGAGCGGCTGTTTTGTTGACTTAGCCATGAGCTCCTCGACGACTAATATTTACGAATTATGGAAGAAAAACATATGATGCATCAATCCTAAAGCAAGATAATGATACTATTCATCTTTGAAATACATGGAGTATGAAACGTCAAAAATGCGCCATCATTGTTTTAACTTCAAAACGTTATGATTTTGTTTTGTTCATACAAAGAGCGATAAACTTTGTTTATTGTTTTCCAGACATTGTGTTCGCATGGAGATTTTCATGAATTTGATGCGTAAGCGTAGCTTCGGGAGGGCAAAAGGTTGACTACCTATTTTAACCTTTCTTTTACGACGAGTACTATCTGTAGCTCATCGTAAAAGAAAGGTCAGAATACACAAAGGGGGTGAGGGTTCGAGACGTAGCCAGTACTAATGTAACTTTTAAATTGCTACCTACTGTGCCTCAGAAAGTAAGAATTTAAACATACGAGTACTCATTTCTTAAATTTGCATTGGACATTGTTAGTAAACCGTGAAAAAAAATAAAAAAAGTAAAGTCGTGATGGCCCAGTGGTTAAGGCCTCGCCTCTCATGCACGAGTTTGTGGGTTCAAATCCGGGCAAGTACCAATGTGACTTTTTCAATTCATATGTACTTTCTGAGTTTATCTTGGACATTACTGACATCGGTGAAGGAAAACACCGTGAGGAAACCTGGACTTTATAGTTAATATAAGTCTGAAATCCAACCCGTCTTGAGCAAGCGTGGTGATCAATGCTCGTGCCTTCTCTGTATGAGAAGAGGCCTTTGCCCTACAGTGGGACAGTAACAGGCTGGTATTATTATTGTTAGTAAACTGTCAGTGAAAAAAACATCGTGAAAAAACTAGGTCTTAAAGTAAAATAAAATAAAATGGAATAGGGATGTTGACTGGGAAAAAAAAAACTATTTAGTCCGTCAGTCAGATAGTAAAAAAATATTAGACAGGTATCTTTTGCTTTATCATATTAATAAAAAATGGTTTAGATAAAACGCATTAAAGTTGGGGAGTCCGGGGCTCGCTACGTCACAAGTCAGTATAAAATCTACCGGGCAGTGACGTCATGCCTCATTTTAACGTTATTGCCTACTAAATGTATCGCCGCAATCTTTTGATAACTTACGTAAAAAAAAAAAAAATACTTGTCCAATATTTTTTTAATAATCTACCTGACTGACGGACAAAACCATAATTTTTAGTTAGAAAGAAAGAAAGAAAAGAAAGAAAATACGTTTATTTGCGGTACATATGACGCAAGGTAAGAACAAAACGCGAAAATAAACAGTTTGGGGGAAAACATGCGTCACATCCACGCAAAACGGCCATCGCTCAGCATAAAGGCTTGTGCAGACCAGCGCGACATGTCGCGCGACGCGACACGAACAATACAATTTCTAAGAAAACTTCACAGTATAACAATAACCGGTGTCGCATCGCGCGACAAGTCGCGCTGGTCTGTACAAGCCTTAAAGCTGCGACCCTATGCGAGACAGAGCCCCAGCGCTGGTTTTCAGCGACAGCCGGCGTTGACGTTATGACGTCAACCGGTGCAGCAGAGAAAAATAACAAAAAATAAAATGAATAAATACAATACACAAGTCCTAAATGTTTATAAAAAATATAATATTTAAAATGGTAACATTTCGTACCATCGGCGACACACGCGCCACAGACAGTCTGTGCGCGCAGCTGTCGTTTATGCTTTTTGTTTGACGTTTTGACATAATTAGTTCACATCCTTATTTATTGTTGTAAGTGGTCTAAAAAGTATGAAATTTGCTGATTGATCAGTATTTGAGATTTGATCGAGAAGACCATCAACAGTCATAGAATACTTTTTCTTATATAGTTACACCATAAAAATTATAGATATTCCTAGATGTACTTCGAAACATACTGTGTGTGTACTTAGGGTGACACAATGGGCGGTTTTATCGCTAAAAGCCGTGCTACAAGCTATCTTCATAATTTATTCTGAAATAAAACGATTAAAATTGTAATGTCTAATTTTACTTCGTCAGTCCAACGAAAAACAAAATGGGCAAGGAATTCCAACCTCAAAGAATATAAAAAGGCAGAATTGTTTCAAAAGTAAAAAGTGGAAAATTGAGCCCCTTAATAAGGGCAACACGAACCCTCTTGTAAGTGTTGCCATGCATATAAATAAGGAGTGGTATTGCCCTCCTTGAGTCCCTTTTCTACTTTTAAATTCGTCTGTGGTAATTTTTTCGTGGCACACTTTGTAAACTTTTTTTTTTCCATATTTTATGGTGATGGAAAGTGCATAATTGGTGACAGTTGGTAATATATACCTACAATTGATTTAATGGAGGATAATTGATCGTTTATTAATAATTTAAATCTGAGTCTTCTTCCAAAACTAAAAATATAATATCTTAACTTACCTAAAACTATTAACAAACTAAAATATGGCGTCGAAAAATTCCTCCGCGTCGCTGTCGACTGGTAATGTACCTGAAAGAGGCGGCATTGCCACGTTTTATGGCAATGCTTAGCTCCTGGCCAAGGTAAAATCCACCGCGTGGATCATGGGAAGTGTCAACCAGTCGTTTGGGATTTCATTGATCAAACCATGAATTCACGGCCCGAGGGTTGGATTGGATTTGATTGGTGATGAGTACTTATAGGATGATCGTTAAAAATACTCACATTGTATTCAGTAGTAATATTATAAAGACACGAGCGAATTTTGTGAGTCTGTGTATATGTGGAGGGTAATCTTGAGGAGTGGAGAGGTATTCCACGGCTATCAGAACAATCCCAGAGCCCGGAAGATGGTCAAGATCCCTAGGAGCACTTACTGGAATACGTCCTTCCTCCGAGCACGTTTGCTCTTGCGAATCTCCACTCAAGCCGGCCAATTAAGGGAAGGATGAGGTGGTAGCTCTGTTCCTCGTCAGTGTTCACTCCAGCCGGCCAATAAAGGCAAGCCAGAGATGAGGAACGAGATTTCTACCGGGAGATAGCGTCCGTGGGGTCGATACTGCCCAACAGCTCGCCATATGCTGCCCTGCGTGTCTTTTTACATTATTATTATGATGTCACTTGTTTACGTCTAATGCACGCAGATGTGCATATAAACAACAAAAACATCAAGTCATCAGCTGACTCCCAGCTGTGTGCAAACATACTTATACTAACAATTATAGTAACGATATAGATTTAAATCCCTGGCGCGGTTCCAAAGTAATAAAATGTTCTTGATAATCGAATTGTTTCGGGCATTTTGGAGACTATCAAATAAACTCAACCGATAGCAGTGATAGCCTAGTGGTGTGACCGTTGGACTGCCAAGCCATAGATCTCGAGCTCGAACTCAAGACACACAGCTCTGACTTTTCGGATTCATGTGCGTATAATATAATCATGATGACGTTAACAGAAAATTTAGCATCTAATTCGACATCTCAATCTTCTTTCCATATATTTTAATCAAGTTGTCTTCTTTTTCGTGTGGTTAGTGACTAACCTGGTCTCAGAGTTTTTATATCGCCCATGGGCCTCTGACTTGGTTTCACATGCCATCGAGAAATATCTCTCAGGCATGCCGGTTTCCTCGCGATGTTTTCCTTCACCGTTTTTAAGCAAGTGATGAAGTTTTATGTAACACCTTATTTAGTTATATAAAATTCTCCATACAAAACGCTGATTTCATAGGTGGGGTGACTATGAAATCAGCGTTTTGTATGGAGAATTTAAAAGAAGTTGCATTTATTCATACTAACATTTTCTTCATTTATATAACAACCATAAACACGAATGTTTTACAACTTTTATGCACTAATGTTTAAAAACTAAGTTAACGTAGCCACTTAGATTAAGCGACAAAAATAAGTTTTGGCTAAGTTAAAACAAATAGTGGTCATTTCTGCTAACAAAATGAGGAGTAATTTTTAAGGTATTTTTTATGTTTATAAAACTATATGTAATAAGGTTTTTTTACTATTGGTAGTTGTCTATGATGGTCATTATTCGGTTTAATACCAAGCAATTGATGAATATTTTAAATCATAGAAGTGACGAGGTTCTCAATTTGTGAGAAAAAACGCCAATTTCATAGGTAAGGACCCAATGTATTTCTTAGCACTAAATAGATACGAAACAACTCTCTTTGATATACTTATTTTCTGCATCTCGATTCGATAGTGCCTTGGTCTATAGTCACTTGCAATCCGATCGATATTGCTCAAGGCTATCTTATATCGCAGGGGGATTGTGTTACTGTCGAACACTATAACATTTGATATAGATTGTAACTGCCAGCGCTGCGGCTCTGTCTCGCATAGGGTCACAGCATTTTGCTGAGCGATGGCCGTTTTGCGTGGATGTGATGCATATTTTCCCTCAACTTTGTCTTTGCATCATGTCTTTGAATAATGTCCTTACTTAACCAATATTTTGAAAGAAAAAGTTTCCGTGGAGTTTCTTCCCCGTTCTTCTCCATAGGTACCTACGCTTTGAAATGGGCAACCAGCTTCATATTTCTGACTGGCCGACTCCTTGACAGTTCAAAAGTGCCTGTAACTGGTTTAATTGAAATAAATGTTTTGAGTTTGACATTAACATGCAAACATAAAATAACGCCTGCAATCCCTAAGAAGTTAGGCAGGCTTTTTAAGAATTAGGCATTTCCAAAAATTGGTATTTTCAGAACTAGGTATTTAGCGAATTATACCTTTTCCAAGCTGAAGGGCATTTCACGAATTGGGCATTCATCGACTGAGCCGTGTACCCTGGTGATTATATTTATTTACAACTAAAACCAGACATACCAAATAGATTCCCTACCTTTCATTTAATGTCAAAATAATATGTTTACTATCGGTAAAATATAAGGAATTTCACAACCGACCTCGGTATTAAAGTCAACGAACCGATGGGGTCCGTTGAGGTCCGTAGAATGTTGTGATTGGTCCACTGGGCATGAAAATCGTGGGATTGAATTATTGGGGTGGGGCGTTATTACAAGGACAAAAATAGTAGCTATAGAGTGGATTCAAATTTGAGTTTTCTTTGATATTGGGTCACTCAAGGTATATTGACCCACAATATTTTAACATCGTGTTTGTCTTCTTCTTTGTCGTTGCACTCTTGACAGAGCGGTCGTGGTCAACATTTGTTGCAGTGACATTTCGGACAGCTGTCATTTGTCTCATGATGCGACGCCATCTTTCTCTCTCGGCTGTAATAGGTATGTGTGCATTCGTGTAATGGGCCGACCACATCTGGTCGGTTCATAAAAAAAAAACGATTTAAATTATCAGATTTATTCAGATTCCCTAAGGACACCGGAATTTAAATTTGGGTCCTTTTGGAAGATGCCATCCGGGAAAGAAACTCTTGAAACCAATAAATGTTATTCAACTTCATAAATTGATTTCAAAGTTTAAAATCTTATAAGTTATAACAGACTGACAAAATGAGAGCCGAAAGCCGAAAGTCGAAAGCCCATAAATTAAGTAATATTATTATGAAAGGGATATTTTACACTATTTGAATTTATGAGTATTAAAGTATGATTTATTTAGATTAAATAAAGATTCAGTTAGTGTCATCAGAGAAATATGTTTAGTCCCGTCTATTATATGTATTTTAGAAAAAAATTCTAACTGAACAGACAGCTGTGCTGCTGGGGAGTTTGTTGCGCCACTTCTTCTTCCCAGCTAATGCACTAGGAAGTGGTGAACGGCGGGCGTTTTTGGGGGACTGTCCATAATTTTGACGTTCGAAAAGTGCTGATTCTCAGCCTAGTTTGAATAATTGACATTTGAATTTGTCAAATTTCGGAAATTTTAAGTTGAAAAAACCGAAAGCGATTTGTTTCAATCAATGACTATATTTCTCTTTGGTTTCAATCATTCGGTTGCACCTACAAGCTCGAGTCCAGTGGGGTAAATGTGTAACACACTTACAGTAGCAATAGCTTTAATTTTGACAGAGACTGAGAATCGAATTAAGGCCCCCAAGCTCACCAGGCTTTGCGACCAATAGTGGTCGCAAAGCCTGGTGAGCTTGGGGGCTTGGGATTTGGTATAGACCAAATAAACAGTTATACATTTGAAAACTATGACTCAATATTAGCTTTATTTTGTCGCAGTAGGTAGGAATTTAATAAGATGCATTATGTTGTTATATCTGTTATGAAATCATACACCTCAAGTTTAGTATTAATAATGTTTTTTTTTTTTAACACAATCAGGTTATTAACAATCACTTATTAATTTAGTAAGCATATCACATAAAGCACGGATTCGTAAGATATGCTTACGGTACAACGCCTCGAAATAGACTGACTCTCTCTAAACAAATCAGCTACCAACTGAATGCGAACACAGCCTGCTCGATCAATCAAAGCAGAGTAAATAGTACATACAATCATTTGACCAACTAAAATACATTAGGGCTTATGATTAACTGTAAATAAACTTTTTTAATTAAAACAATAATGATATTCTACAAATGAATACCTAAACGGATTTATAAAGTTCTTGCAACTTTTAGCGCCATCTGTCAATTGTGGAAAAAAGTTCTATTCTTTTTCTTATTATTTTTCAAAATCATTACATATTTAACTAGCTTTTTCCTGTGGCGTGAATGTAGGAAAATATCCCACGGGAATGTACTACCGGGATTAAAAGTACCCTGTGTTAACTCAGGCTATAAACTATTGTGTTTTCATATAATTCTATTGGTTTACGCGGCGCACGCCAGTAAAGCTCCCAGTCGGCATGATGTTTTCCGACATCTTCAACAATCATCGTCATATTTCAGCCAACTTACAAAAAAAACCTTGATGAATTATATATCTAAACCATCCTCACGAATCAATCTGTTCATTGGTGAAAATCGTATGAAAACCGTACGGTAGTTTATGAGATTATCGCATTTAGACAGACAGAGGCGGCGTTGGACGCGCCGATTGTTTTAGAGTTATGTAGTGATAGAACATTTAACGCTCCTGCTTTACTTAGTCATAGCAAAAGCATCCTGATCTTATAGGCTTGTGCAGACCACCGGTTATTGTTATACTGTGAAGTTTTCTTAGAAATTGTGTTCGTGTCGCGTCGCGCGAAAAGTCGCGCTGGTCTGCACAAGCCTTAAAGCTAAGCACATACAATACAATTTTCCCGTTTAATCTGCTGAGAGGCGTATCTAATATTAACCGCTATATTTCCTTGAGCTCTGAATATGCTAATAACATTCGACGCAATGTCGTTTAGCTCTATTACGGAATTTCTAATGCAAGTTAAGGCGACGATAACCGACTTTTAATGATTTTACACTGAAGATCACGTCTAAACGAGTAGTGTTAATGATTTGGAAAAAATATATATTAAATTAGAGCATTTTTTTCATAACTTAATATGTGAATATTTTAGATTATGTTTATATTACATAGTGAAATTAATTTGTAAAGTTATATCTAACGCGTATATAAACTGAGATACGCGCAAAATCCATTAAGGGTATTTTTCTGAAACCTTCACCATTTTAAAAATAATTTAATTATTGATCTTTTAGTATACGTATTTTATTAAAATATCGTTTGTTTTATGTACAATAAATTAATAATGCGTCTAATTTCGCACAGCGCTCGTTTATGGGCGAGTTCTATTACTGGGTGGACGTACGACGCGTTGCGTGAGCTCAGTATAGAACACGCAAGCTAACCATTCAAGGTCACTGACATATATCTGCGTCTTAAAGGATCTCTCTGATTCTAATGGCTTAAGATAACGCCGACCGCAATACATTAGATACCATTTAATTGATTCACGCACGAAATTAATAATCTGCACACTAATTGCGTAACACTCAGTGAATTACAATTCGAGAGTCTGTTTTGAAGGATATTGATAAATTACTTGAGGTTTGAAAAATTGTTTGTGTGCTTATAGAGGTATGAGGAACAGGGTGTAAAGTTTACTAATCCTCTATTGAAAAGGGAGGATCCTCCGACCAGACGGGTGTCGTGTCTGGTGGGCTACTGCCCGACGATTGACGACGGAAAATTATATGCAGGGTGGCAGGGACATCGTCGCAAAAACTGTTACCATGGATTCAGTACATGATATGATGGATTCTGAACCCCCAGCATTGAAATTGTTCGCTGGTTATTTTTTTTTTAATCTGCTGTATACGTGCACATTATAACGTTATCGTGGGCAGAAATTTATAAGTCTTCTTCATATTTTCCATACATTTTAATTCCCTCCGTTATCGTGATGCCGGGGACTTCCACGATAATATTATTGTCACGTTAGAAATTATATCACCGCACAATGTCGATTGTCCAGGATTTTGTGATACTCATTACCTGTCATTTTTAGGGGTCCGTGCCTCAAAAGGAAAAAATGGAACCCTTACAGGTTCGTTGTCCGTCTGTCTGTCAGTCTGTCATGACCCTTTTTCTCAGGATTGCGTGTAGGTATCAAATTGATAATTAATTAATATCAAATACGAAAGTCAGTGGTCCTATGGCGCTCTAAAAATCAAGCTTCTAAGTCAAGGCAATACAAAATTACGGCCATTTAAGCGACACAACATTTTGATACTCGTAAAAAAATCAAAACCTACAGGGTAGTTCCCGTTGTCCTAGAATAATGAAATTTTTGCAGGAAGCAAGGTCTCACAGCACAAGTAAAGGAAAAAGTCCGAAAATCGAAATTTTTTGTAGTTTTATCACATAAAATAAATTTCTTTGCGATTACAAACTGTGGGAGAATTGACCGTCACGTATATAATGTCGCAGTAAGATGGTTATAACCGTGATATAGCTATATCCCTAGAAGTATAGCTAATACCTTAATATAGTTTTGCTAGCTAGTCGCTTCCTCGTCGGCGATGGGACAGGTGCCTTGGGCACTTATCCCACTGACAACATGCAACTAGAACTATCAGTACTCGCCCAGACGACTCACGCTTGGTACATACGCATACCAGCGAGAAACCGCTCGTCGCCGTCGCGCACTCGCTGCTCGTTGCTCGCTAACTCGTTTTTAGTTGCTAGCTGTACTCGCTTCTTGTTAATCGCTGGCGGTGGGACAAGTGCCTTAAGACCCGGACTCCATTAAAGCGGAAAAATTCGGAGATGTCCGAAACGGAAACTAAACGATATGTTTTCCAGCTAGGTTATATCCGCCGAAGCTGTGTGGAAATGCGTACTCGCCAGACTGGAGCGGAGATGT
This sequence comes from Agrochola lota, assembly GCA_947364205.1. NCBI lineage: Eukaryota > Metazoa > Arthropoda > Insecta > Lepidoptera > Noctuidae > Agrochola > Agrochola lota. Next base: position 9,695,596 of record OX376245.1, on the reverse strand, counting down.
GTGCTGGCCGGAGCGGTACTGAGTTGTGTGCAGCGAGCGTTGTATGTAAACGAAATTACGGCACCGGTCACATCTCTTCTCATCTCCGCTGCACGCCGTCGCCAGCTTGCGAGGCACAGCTCACATCTCCGCTTTGATCGCGCCATACAAAACATCCCCGCTCAGTGGTATCCACTGAAGCTGAGTGGACATGAGATGTGTGAATAACGAAATTCTATTGGTTGTTTAAAGCACGTCTACTCTCCTCTCGTGTCTTCTACGCTCGGTGGAGTCAGGGCTTAAGACTGCGTTTCCACCAGAGATGAGCGAGGATGTGTAGCAAGGGATGTGTGTGACATCGCTTCCCTGTCATAGTTTGAGCTAAGCTAGCGTTGTTATTGGTTAGTTTACGGACATTACTTGCTATACATCCTCCCTACGGATCCTCGGCTATCTCTGGTGGATAAGCAGCCTAAACCCTGTATAATATGCAAATGCGTTGCTACGCAGTCGCTTTCATTTGACATCCGATACGAATGTCAAGGCAGTCGCGATTAGCATGAGATTTACATCGCTAATCTTCTTTGTTATAGCGATTTATTGATGTAGGTATCTTTGGAGCTTTATTCGTAAAGGCATTCCCTCACCGGGAGCATTCGCCTGTAATGTAATAAGAAAAGATTCCACTGTAACGGCTAGGGCTTTGCAAGTAGACTGGGCAAGCCATCAACTGCTACGTAGTGTAGAGAGATAATTAAAACCAGCATGTTTAATATGACCACAATAGAAAGAATAGACAAAATGACAGATTGTGATTGTTTATCTGTCATTTTGTCTATTCTTCCGTCGACAAAACCCGTGTCTATGGTTGTCATGCTACGCATGCAGCAGGATAGGTTAATACATATAATTAAATAGGTAGTAGTAACACGGCTAGGTCGCGGGTAACGGTTACATTACAGGCGAATGCTAGGTGAGGGGAGCTTTTAGGGATATTTGTATCGGTATTACCCATTAAGTATATTTTTTCGTGGTATTTTAGGGGTATGAGGAGCAGGGTGTAAAGTTCACTCATCCCCCATAGAAAAGGGAAGATCCTCCGACCAGACGGGTGTGATGTCTGGCGGGCAACTGCCCAGAGGTTGAAGTCGGGAAGCTTGTATATATGTTTATCGCGCGGTAAACTCTAATTTCGCGATGCAGGATTTGTGTGACGTCAGGATGTTATGTGACGTCAGGTCTTTGATGCGCCGCTACAGTATAATCTATTGATTCGAAATATGATGTGCCTAGCCTTGTAATATCTTTTGTTTTTACTTGCCTACGCTGTACTGGAACTTTTGTGACTGTAAAGCCAAGCGCACATTACAGCCGCAACGAGCCGCAGCGCGACGCATTTTCATACAAAAAAGTGCGGCCACAACTTTTGTTTATACAAAATTCGAAAGTGATGAAGAAGGATTTTTGCAATGCGCTGCGTCGCGGTGCGGCGCGTCCTAATTTGCGCTAGTTTTTATGCCATTTCAAATCAATATCACATTGGAAAATACCTCGAATGCGAAAGTGATATTGTTTCTTTGTTGTGCTTTCACGCTTAAACGGCTGAACGGATTTAGATGAAATTTGGATATGTGTAGTCCACAACCTAGGTTAGGATATAGGATACTTTTTATCTCAGTAGTACGTTCTCGTGGGATAATTTCCGACCTCCATGCGGGCGAAGCTGCGGGCAAAAGCTAGTATACAGCGTGGCGTCCCCATCGACGCGAAAACTGATTCCATGGATTCAGTATGTTTCTGAAAACCCCTGCATTGAAATTTTTCGTCGGTTATTTAAAGAAAATCAGGGGTGGGCGTTGCGACGACGAACCGTTTACATAGACTGTTTTGTGTTCTGCGACGATGAAACCGTTTCACGTCCTAGGTTCAAACAGTCTTCGTTGCACAAACCAGTCTTCGAATTACTATGACTACACGCGAGAGCGCAATGATTCAACTATCTATCACACTCGTCGCGTCGTCGTCCAACGTTCGGCGTTCGTTTACAAAACAGTCGATACAATAAAAAGTGAACTTTTTGTCAGTGAAATAGAATTGATAATGTATTACCAGTTGTCAATGCTGTCGTTCGTGATGCGACGAAACCAAAATTTCAAAACGTTGATAATTGTGAGAAACTGGAACTATTTCACTCAACGATAAGTTTCATCCTAGCCGTCTTCAAACCAGTTGCAACGACGACCGTTTTCTGCAACCGTTTTCGTCATCTGTAAAACGGTTGCGTTTCGTCTGTCAAAAATGCGACACCGACCCACCACTAAAAAAATCTGCTGTTCCATAGAAAAGTGCAATACCTACGCGGTCAAAATGTATGGAACAGCTGATTTTTTTAAAATAACCGACAAAAAAATTCAACGCAGGCGGGTTCAGAATCATGTACTGGATCCATAGTATCAGTTTTCGCGTCGATGTCCCTGCCACCCTGTATAGATAAGAACCAGTTTTCATCAGCACTCATTGGCCTATTTGCCAATCTATACCATAAAAAAAAACAAAACAAAATCCATTAACTTAACGCACGAGTGAATCTGGGATCAACAACGAACTAACCAAAAGTTTTATCAAAACAGATGAATATTAGTATTATTTGTTACGTCAAAAGTCCGTCGTTTTTAAGGCCGCATAACAAAAATGGCCACTTGACAGGGTGGGTTGTTATTTTTATTTTATTTGTTCGGGAAAATTAACAGTTATACATTAAAATCTTATAATAAGTTATAAATATACAAGACTTACAAATGTATAACCTACGACATTTTCCACAACATATTAAAACTTATATCTGACTGTGCTCTATTCTAAGCTGTCAAAACAGAAACGTAGTTAATATTGAAAGGCATGCAAACAACAGAAAAAGAGAGACGGAGAGAGAATGAGTAAATATTAAACTAACTATTATAATCTAAATATATTTTGTAGATAAGACTTCAAAATTTTTGAGCAGAGAGAAAACAAGTCGATGTCTTCAAAGATCTCATTGTATTGACTGGTAAGGCGGAATAGGGGTGCTCGCAAGCCTGAGTTCGTACGACAAGAACTTACTGCAAATAATGGTCTTGCGGGCACTCCACGGCATATTGTTGTTCTGGGTACTAGATAACTAATTTTCTCTTCTTTTTCTAATGATGAAACAAGAACATCGTTTCCAACATAATTCGCCTGATTTTGAACTTTACAGATTATACTTCTTTAATAGGTCGTTTTAGGATGTATAAGTACGATAGCAACGAAAATGCAAAGCCTTTAAAAAAAAAATTTTTACTTCTTCGGCCATATCGGAATATTTACCATAGTGGGGATTCCATACCGAAACAGCATACTCCAGCTGAGAGCGAGCCAACGATTTATATTGATAAAGGGGTATATGGGTTAAGGCTGCATGCAGAATTGAGTCAGGAATGTCTTCTTCTTCCTTGTATCATCATCATCAGTTTATTACAGTCCACTCCTGCCCACTCCTCCAATTTCACGCCCGCCATTTGACTTGTGGCGGCATCTGCATTGCCCATGTAAACTACTCATCACACTGATGTCACGCAAAATCCTGCACTGCCCAAGCAGGATTTACCGCGCGACTAGCATATGTACAACGTCCCGACATCAATCGTCTGGCAATTGTCCACCAGACACAATACCTGTCTGGTCGGAGTACCCTCCCATTTCTATGGAGGATGAGTGAACTTTACACCCTGTTCCTCATACCGTTATAAACTCGATCCTCGGCTCGGCTAATTGAGCTGCTACCAGTCACCCTGCGAGTGTCGTCGCTCCACCTAGCCTGAGGGCGTCCTACCGATTACCGACTCGCGGTCTCTACTCAAGAACAGGTCTATCCAAACGGTCATTGGTTCTAATTTGGTAAGCCCATTGCCACATCTGTATTGTATTGATGTGTATTGACATAGCCTTATTATTGGTTTTCAGTCTGTGTGTTGACATGTACTGTATTGACATTTATTTTAATTTTTTCTCTTTTTTATTGACATTTGTCTCTATTGCTTTTTATTCAATTAATTTGTAGTATGAAATGTGCGATTTTTATATACTTTTTTATTTTTCAGGCTTATTTAATTCAATTATTAAGACCAGACTAAATTTAAAAGATTTGTACGCCCTCTGGCATAACTTAGCGATCTTTATATACCATTGTCATTATACCTATGTTAATAGTTATTTATGCAACTGTTGGATAATAAGGAGTATTAAAACACGAAAGTGGGTTTATCACACGAGGCGAATTCGAGTTTGAATCCTCTATAAAAGGTTTTGAAACCATAGGGTGTTGTAGTGTTGTAACAACTCTATGTAAATTCATTGAAAGTTTAATTGCTGAGTATCTAATACAAACAAACTACGTATAAGTTTTTTTATCACTCTCGTCTATTCAAAAACAGCTAGTTTATTCTTCGTAAACAGGGACCAAAATAGCTTTCTAATCCATAAGGATTTAAAAGTGATTTGAACTTGGAATGTGGATATTGTAAGTAAAAGTTCGAATCACAAAAGAGATCAATCACGAACATTGTATGAACAAGTAACAGGCTGGCAAGAGAGAGAAAGTGTGAAATTTGGTCAAATCGAAAATCCAAGATGGATTTTCAAATTTTTCGTCATCGGTATAGTTTTCATAGTTTTCGTAGGTGCTCAAGTTGATAGAGGTCAACATTTAAATCCAAGACGGCGGCTGCGAACATTTTGTTTTTGTTTTAAATCATAGAGGGTGATAAAAAGTAGAGTGTTCACCTCGGAAGCAACAAGCACAATTTTAAGCTCGTACTTTGAATCCCTCGCTGGACTCAAGACTCTACTTAAGAATCCTGCACTCCGCTCTGGATTCAAAGAAACACTCTCGCCTTAAAAATTGTTGTTTGCTCCCTTGGCAAACAATCTACTATTTTTTTATTACGGCGCTGTGGTAGTGAAACGCGCGTGCATCTCAATTTTCTTTTTTTGTAGTTCATAAAGATACCACGAATTGAGAAGTGAAAATGTGGCTGTTTGATGAGTAAGGCAGGGATCGAAAATGCAAAGGAATTGCATATGCATAATGAAATTTAGTACAACATTATAACACTCGATTGGATGATATTATGGTTACTATGAAACTGGTTGTTTTAATGTTGGCACTAAGTTAACTGTTTCTGAAACTTTTATAGAGGGTTTATAGCATGACTGTAGATAAAAAAAATGAATAAATGACTTACTTACTTTCGCATTTGTTATAATAAGTATGGATAGAAAATATGGATACAACACCATTTGAAACTTTACAGCTCAGCATTGTCCGACATTAATCTGAAAAAACAATTTGTTTAAATGACAAAAAGTTCTCTCGCATTTAATCTAAGATTTATGTCTTGTATTTTTTTCTTTTCTTTTGAAATATTCTTTAAAATATGGCTGGCCATAAATTAAAATGCTTGGTGTTTTTGATAAATGGTAAAAGTAGTTACGACGTCCAGTATAATTTGGTCCGCGGGAAAATTTACAGGGTGTAAAGTGTGGTCAAAAGGGTATGGACCCAAATGTATGAGACGGCTGATAAATTTTGTCCCAACTATGTTGGGGTCAGATTTCAGTCTAACCCGATGCAGCTGAATACCAGTATGTTACATTAACCGACTGCCTATCTGACCTCCACAACCCAGTAACTGGGTAAGCCCACGTTCGCTAGCACGTAAAAACATCGCGGCGGGATTTTGTCGCGCACTACATTTTCAACTCTCGGTGTTGAGCCGAGCGTTGTGAATCCAACGCGCTGGGACGCACTTACGTCCCAGCGCGTTGGAATTACTCACTGTTGGATTTTCAACTCTTGGCGCTAATCAGAGCGTTAAAAATCCAGTGAACGAAATGAAAAAATCACCGCGGGAAGACATTGCCCGTGCGGACCTACCCCTTGGTGAGACTGGATGTCAGACTTGGGTTTCTGACGACCCGTAACAACTGTCAAAGATCCAAGAATGACAGCCGGGGCCAACGGTTTAACGTGCTTTCCAAGGCACTAGCAGTCTCGGTATGTAAAGATGGTCACCGATCCACGGACCGACCGCGGCAAGCGTAGCTTACCAACACGATTGACTCGTGCTGCTGTTATTAGTAAGCCACGGGCCCCTTTTATCCATTTCTTCATAATGTTTGATAAAATTCGTCGACTCGCTCGACAACTTAAATGACGCAGTGTTTTGTTTAACTGTCAAAATGAAAAGCATTACGATGGTAAGTGTGTTACGCAATTACCTACCCACCCAAAGCACTTTTAGATCAGTACCTCATGTGGGTGGTTACACTCTTCCTCTAAACAAAACTACCAACATTTAATTGGTTTCTAAAAACGATTACAGATGAAAACTTTACTCATTTGAGTTAGTACTTAGTACTTAGAATCCATTGAGTCGGTGGCACAAAGGGATTGAATGTTGTGAGCTGAGCGTTTATTGGACGGTCTCGATAGTGTAGACCGAAATCATTAAAGACGAGGTATAAAATATACGAGTAGGCGGACGCGATTTAATATATTTACTTTCTACCATATCAGATACTCTTTGTATCTGATATGGTAGAAAGTATAAAGTGCACTGTTAACACTGTTTTTGGCTGTGAGGTTGAGATTACTATTATAGCCAGCGTTCTTGTCCCACTGCAGGGCAAAGACCTCATCTCATACAAAAAGGCATAAGCATTGATCCCCACGCTTGCTCAAGACCGGTTGGCGAGTTCAGAATGATATCTCTTTATCTATAAATGCGAAAATATTTTTGTTTATTTTTGTTTGTTACGCTTTCACGCTAAAATAGCTGAACGGATTGGGATTAAATTTGGCTTTTGGGTAGACCATGAACTGGAGAAGGACATACGACATCTTTCATCCCAGGATCCCAGATGACGTCGCGGGCAACAGCAAGTTGTCTATAAGTCCCGGTTGCCTCCCGATATTTTCCTTCAACTATGTTAGTAATGTACAAGATAAACACAGAAAGTACATATAAATTGAAAAAGTCACATTAGCAGTTGCCTGGATTTAAACCGACAACCTCGTGAGAGCGTGATTCTCTAATTAACATGAGTCATATCTCATTTTAATTAGACAACAACTCTATATGCATGAGACTGATGACACAACTTACGTTTACGATCATGATGTTATTGTGTAGTGGGGTGTGCTTTCACTGGCCTATTATTGTGTCCTTCACCACACAATCCTCACATTTCAAAACGGAGATTCTTTCATTTGAATTTGGTGTCAAAAAATAATCGTCTCCAACCATGACAATTTCGATCTGGATTACTATGTAGAAGTATGTTAAACTTCCATGTAAACTCCTACATACATTTTGTTTGTACAGTAAAATTGTAAATCTATTTTAATGTTGTTGTAATATACAAAAACTTAGGCGTTCCGCGGTAATCAGGCGAGGATTGTGGCGAGAAAGGGTCGCCACATAATCCTCACCAACACCTCTTTATATCTCTGGAATCCCATAATGACTATTTTCGAGATTTGGCATAGCGTCACCACTATTTCTTGACAATTTTTTGGAATTGAAACCAAGTCGGTACTCACAGCCGTTTGCTTGCACTGAGGTGAGGTTTGTGTGGAGACGTTGACCCCACAATCCTCACCAACTTATAGCTGTGTCTTAGGAATCATAATGCGACAACTTTTTTAATATTGGTGACTATTTATGACTATTTCTTGCCAATTTTTTGGCGTTTTCAAAAGTGAGGATCGTGTGGTGAAAGATACCTATTATTTTTTGTGCCATTGTTTGGCCACAATGTTTAATCCTTTCTTATATTACCCAGCAACTGGGTGGTGGAGGTCAGATAGGTAGGCTCCATGTAAAATACTGGTATTCAGCTGCATCCAACTGGAAGCCGACCCCAACATAGTTGGGAAAAGGCTAGGGATGATGAATGCTTGATCTACACTTTCTTTTGCACTTTAGGTTGGGTTGGTATACATCGTAGGCGTGGGCTTGCGGACGGTGAGCAATGGGTAGCTCGCCGTCCGATAAAGACCAGGCTCGGGTCGACGGGGCGTTGTGTTCCACGCGCGCCTCAAAGAGATATCAGCACAACTGACGGGGTCCGCTAGGACCGATGCCTGCCGGGGTCGCGGGAAAGTCCGAAAGGGATACCGTGGCCCCTGTACAGGCAACTGAAGGAACACGGGTGGGTTTTAGTCAGTAAGAATCTGACACGCCCTCCCGCTCCGCCCAGGACGGGAGAAGTTATTTGATAATTTCCCACCCTAAAAAAAAAACAAAGGTTGGATTGGTGTTACATTATTTTTCACGCAAGGTGAAATTCGTTTTTTTTTATTGAGAACTGTGTAGTCAAACTGTTGAAAAAGTCAGGCTTGAAACGACTGCCTTTCGATACAAGAGTCTATTCGGAAGAAGTCACAAATTTATCTAGTTTATAGTAAAGCTTGTCCACTCTGAAATGACGCGCCCCATTATCGCATTACCCATAGAAATCCGCATTATCGTGTGCGTAAATACGGTAGTGGGGCGCGTCAAATAAATAAATACAAAAAATATCATATCGTAATTATAAATCTCGCATCTTTTAATTAAAGTACTCGTATGTAATCTACAGCTTCTGCCCCCGACCACGTTCGCGTGAATTTTCTTGTTCCCCCGACCCACGCCGTCGCATTAAATTGCCTGCACGCGCTGTTGCAGCTGCATTGTCGAATCCACTGTTTTACATAACTGCTCCGTTATGTAAAACAGATGCACGACGTTCACCGATTTTCCGTAATTACCGAAATTTAACACGCAGAATTGCATAAACGTTTTGCATTTATCAATGCAGCGGGTCAACGATTAGAGGTTATGTCAAACAGCGTGAAATGAAACGCCAGACTGTCGATTTTAGTTCTAAATGACAGTCGCGGCTCTGTGTGTCATAACAACAATAATGGCGTCCGAAACAGAATTAAATAAAACTAGTAATATGAGTGAAAATTACCTAATTCAAGTGATGATTTTAAGTACAATTTTAATATAACGTTTTCAGATTTCTATGAAAGTCAGCCCTAGAAATACTAAATAGCCAAGTAATTGCCACCAACTTGGAATTAGCGATCGCCGGCCGCTACCACGGCACCGCTAGCTTCGCTCGCTCAGCTTACGCGAGGTTGGTGGTGGTCTGGGTGCCCTAGCTTAGTTACTGCGACCGATTCGGAATTAGAAGCCACACCAAACGCTTATTGTAACTGCACAAGCCATTCTGCATTACGTCGACACGTGCGTAGCCGTTTTGTTAAACGTAACGCAATGACAATCCAGCTGAACGTTGTTCAGCTGTTTTACATAACGGAGCTGTTTTGTAAAACAGCTAGCGGTTAGGACAGTGTTTCTCAAAGTGGGCGATAACGCCCCTTGTGGGCGCTGGAGGCCTAGAGAGGAGCGGTAACCGACCCAGAAAAATTTGTTGGGTGTTGAAGTGGTTTACGGGAGCGATGGCTGATTTGTAATTTCATCTACTTAATATTTAAAAATTCACTGAAATTAAATCTACCTACTACACAACATCGATTATTTAGTTCATATTTCTGCCCTGTTTGATTGTATAAAAACTAAAAATATTTAACATAGATTTCGTAGGATAGCCCAATGAGCAATCAAGTTTTAATAACGCGATTTGTGCAATCCTGTATCAATCGGCTGGTTCATCGATACTTGTTCTTACTTGCCCAGTACGATTGAACGACGAATGAGATAAACGAGTAAAAATTGCTTTACTAATTGCTGTCACTGCAAAAAAAAGTCTAGTTTAGAATGTAAGTTTAAACTCCAGACCAGACTAATACATATAGCACACTGCAAATTAATTAAAGTAATGAATGTCATTGTGGTTTTTAAGCTGTGGTAAAAAAAAATGGGGGCGCTGAAAAATAATTGATTTTCAAAGTGGGCAGTAGGTGAAATAAGTTTGAGAACCTGTGTGTTAGGATGACAGCGTGTATTGAAAACAGTGGCTTCGGCAATCCATCTGCGACATGTACATAAATATAGACAAAACGTACCAGTTCAAAGTTAAGCAAACTGTGTTTATAGAGTAACAGTAAGGCAAGCATCATACGGCAACTTCTTCGTATCAGAAGTACATTTGAAGAAGAAACGAGCATTGCTCATGCTCATCACGCTTCTCACTGCGTGTTAGCGTTTGAGACTGTTTACTTCGGGTGTCTTTACAATGCTTTCCTTTAACGCCGTAAGTCAGCCAAGTTTTTATATTGTTTTGTAAGACATTCTTAGGTACCTGGCATTGAAAAAGTTGCTCTATAATAACCGTTTTCACTTTTTTTGAAGCATTAATAGTTTTTTACAACAAACAGCCAAGCCATGTCAAAGAACTGAGCTTCAATAAATTTAAATCATTTATTAAACAGAAACTATGTCAAAAAGGTTTATATAAAGTTAAAGGACAAAAAGGCTTGGGACTAATTAAGCTACTCCAATGTGCCCCCCTTGCTTGCTTGCTGCTTGGAGGGGCCAAGCAACAAACTTGCGTTTTTGAATCAAAGACTACATGATACTATATGAGCTCATACAATTGTTTGTTTTATTTTGTTTGACTGTAAGTCAATTTATTTTAATTTTGGCAACACTCAAATGTAATGCTTAGAAGAAATAAACAGCACACTTAAAACAATAATAGATTGGTTTAATAGGAATAATCTAGTCATAAATCTACAAAAAACGAAAGTCATACATTTTCACCAGAGGTTACAGCCAAAAAAAGTAATTACTGAATATAATGGCCAAATCGTAGACACAGCTTCAGTGACTAAATTCTTAGGAGTGCAGATTGACGATAAATTGAAATCTCAGGCCGAAAATGTGTGCCAAAAACTTAGTAAATCTTCATACTTACTCTATAACCTCTCAAATAAACTAAACATAAATACATTAGTTATTGCCTATCATGGATTAGTTGCTTCAGTATTAAGATACGGTGTCATATTTTGGGGTAACTGCAGTGAGAGGGAAAGAATATTTAGGGCCCAAAAATGATGTCTTAGATCAATGACATGTCGTAAGTTTACTGAAAGTTGTCAACCTGTATTTATATCCCTAAAAATTCTGACATTACCTTGTTTATATACGTTATACTCGAAGTGGCCCTATTCGTTAAATTAAATAAACCCCTATTTACCTCAATGATTGACATAAGACAACGAACAGCACCAATGAGGTCCCAGTATAAAAACCAATTGCGCACAGGTGGTCATAATACAGCCTTATTAAAAAATAGCATCCTTTCCATGGGACGGCTTATATATAATAAATTAAAAATGTTTAAAAAACAATTAACAAAACTATTGCTGGAGAAATGTTATTACACAGTTAAAGACTTTTTAAATGACAAAATTATATAGGCTTTTTTTTTTTTTTTTTGATAAATGTGCGTTGCCTTTGTAATTTCGAATGTTTTATATAAAATTGACCTAATGACATTATTGGTATTTATTAATAAGTGATTTTTTTATTATTTTTTATTATGGTTATTGTTATAATGTAATTTGATATAACAGATCTTGACATTACCAGATTATCTAAATTCTTTATCTAATAATATTTGTGATTGTTGTTAATGTTTTGGAATATTTTGACATTAAGATTTTTGACAATACACATTTCGACATTCTTCATTGTATGACTTGCGAGAGATTTATATGTAATTTATTATTTTGTTTTTTTTATTGTCTGATCTGTATAAACCTATTAAATTCGACTATGGCTAATAATGATCGTAATAGCTGTATCTATATTACAATTTAATTCAAACCTAATATTTTGCATGCCGTAAGGTAAAATGTATCGGGACACTTAATAAATACTCCAACATATATGAATACTTACATTATCAGCAAATAAATGATATCTTTCTTTCTTTCTTAGGCCGTGTCACAAAGTGTCGCATTTTGCATGCATGCCAATTTTCAACTCTCGACGCTGAGCCTAGCGTAGAAAATTCATCAGTGTGCTTTTCTTTAGCATTATATTTACGTGTCACTTAGTGTTAGTAAAACAGGTATTAAACTCAGGGCCAAGAAGACTTTTGAAACAAAAATTAACAAAATTCCAGCTCATTTTAGCCTAATTCAAAAAATACAAAGGGGCTGTAAGCCTCATTGAACGATTATTGAATTGGCTGTTCTAGATTTTCAAGACAATTTGAAAATATACTTAGACTCAAATCACTTGAGTTGATCCGAGGCTCAAGTTACAAGCTTGTGCCTATTTCGCAGTGTCTCTATATTAAAACATGACAAATATTTATTTAATAATCTGTCAGATAAGTTAACTGGAACATATACTGAGATTATGAAATTGGGCATAACATTTTACATCACAGGCACTTTGAAAATTCTTCCTAATTTATTTCTTGTTCGTCATATTTAGAGTTCCGTAAGTCCAAATGAAAAAAGAAAACGCTTATAGGATCACTCGTGTGTCTGGCTGTCTGTCTGTCTGTCTGTATGTCTGTCCGTCTGTCACAGCCAATTTGCTGCTGGACCAATTTAGTTAAAATTTGACACACATATGGATTTCTGTGACCCAAACACGAACATATAATTAATGTAAATAAATTAATTTTGAATATGGGGTTCACTTCTGGGTAAGAAAAAAAAAACTGGTCCGTGTGACATATTAAACGAAAGGTTATAAAAAAAAAATTGCTGTTTCATAGAAAAGTGCAATACCTACGCGGTCAAAATGTATGGAGCAGCTGTTTTTTTTTTAAATAACCGACGAGAAATTTCAACGCTGGGGGTTCAGAATCATGTACTGAATCCATGGTAACCGGCTTCGCGTCGATATCCCTGACACCCCGTTTGAATAAACAAACTTTCAAACAAAAACAAAGAAATATTCTCCCTAATTGAGCCAATTTTGAAACCTTAACCATTATCCGCGAAGAGCTATGAAAATTATTACAAAATGTTTTCTTTGAGTAAGAAAGCGAATCGAATAGAAGCCGATAAATGGCGCTCGGCAATTGTTTCAATATAACGGCATTCGAACCAACTCTCTGGAGTACTATTGAGATCTTTGTGAAGCAAGTGAGGAGGTGATAGCGAGTCGCATTAATTTTTTTAAATCAGAACTTAGGATTTTTGATGTGAAACATCGAATGCGGCGGGTCTGATCGGCAGTTAGCGTGGTGACGAGGCCAACACCCAAACGAAATTTAAAGTAAAAAAAAAAAAAATAGAAAAAAAAAATCTTTATTTATTTATTTATTTATATATACTTTATTGTACACCAGAAAATACATAGTAAATAATAAATTTAACACTACAAAACATACAATGGGCGGCCTTATCGCTTTCTGCGATCTCTTACAAGCAACCTTGGTAAAAAAAAAACTTTATATTTTTTTCTTTAAAACATATCAGAATAATTTTGTTTTTGATTACGCCATAGTTTTTGATTACTTATGCCATGATTATTTTCTTTAATAAACCATCCTTTCATGCATATTTTCTATACAAAATAGTTTCGATGTTTCACATCTGTCAGGCGTCCTCCGACGACGGGACAATTTATTAAAAATATAATATTGGACTTTATTATTTTGATTTTTAAGCTTTTCAGATTTTATAAATATTGTCTTGGAAATTGAAATAAGTAATATAATTTACGTCTTACAGATAATATTTGCATATTTTATAAGATAACTGTCTCATTCATCTAGCGGTTACAAGCGCTACTGCTGAGCATGAGGTCCTGGGTTCAATTCCCGGGTCGGGCAAAGTGATATTGGATTTTTCATCTGGAATAGCTCAGTAGCAACTCGGAGCCTAGATTCGTGCGCAGTTGATGGCAATAGGCTCGGCCCCTATTACATGGGACTTAAACACAACTGGAGATATGTGGGTGTACCATGAGTATACCTCTGCCTAATCAGTCGGGGAATCAAAGCGTGATGTTATGTTATTTTTATCAAAACAAATAAAAAAAGCCAAAGATTTAAATCGTAGATGTGCCCTCAACGTACTACGTCGCGCGAAAAAGCGTTCACACTGAGAAGAGTGACCTCGCACAATAATAATGGCGTTTCCATGACAATCAAGTCAAGTGTCTGCGATATTGTGTCAGAGGTGTCAAAACGAAACAGAAACGCGACCATCTTATAACGCGGCAGGGCGAATCTACGATTGAAATCTTTGAAAAAAGCTGTTTTCTAAACCGCTGACCGCTCACACCTTGTACCCCATTCGCAAATATATTACAAAGATCAAAGAAAACATTAAGACACATGTTTTATGTGCTTTTTATGTTTCCCCGCGTAGAACCGAGATTATTTTGATAAATAATGAGTTATGAGATATTTTGTACACGATGGCGGGCTGAAGAGAAGAATATGGTTGAAATAAATTGTATTATTGTCGGTGGGAGTTCCGGTTTCTATGGCATAACCGGGTTTTGTATTGTAGAATAAGAAGCTTATTTTCAAGTAGCCCAGTTTTTGAGCTCAAGGTTACAGATTTGAAGCATGGGAAATTCGAATGCGATTTAGTAAATTTAATTTTTAGGTTTATTTACTTATTTTCAGAGTTAATTTTGGAGATTTCCGACTTAAGGCGACACTAACCGACTTTTAATGATTTTATACCGAAAATCACGTCTAAACGGGTAGTTTTAATGTTATGGAAAAAATATATGTTAAATTACAGCATTTTTTTAATAACTTTATCTGTGTATACTTTACATTATGTTAAAATACATAGTGTAATTTATTTGTAAAGTTATGTCTACAGAAAAAAAACTGAGAATTACGCAAAAACTGCCAAGCGTATTTTTTTAAAACTTGCACCGTTTTAAAGATATTTTAATTAAATATTTATATTTTAATATACTTTTTTAATTAAAATAACTTTTATTTTATGTATAATGAATTAATAATGCGTCTAATTTGGGACAGCGCTCCTTGATGGGCGAGTCCTATTACTGGCTGGACGTACGACGCGTTGCGTGAACTCAGTACAGAACACGCAAGCTAACCACTCGAGGCCACTGGCATAATATATTTGCCTCTTAAGGTGTCAAAAAACGCTCTGTATTTCGACAGCCGTCATGGTGTTACTCGTTCACCGCTTTCTTTGGGAACCAAAGCTGTACTGCAGTGGGATGGATATCTTAATATAGTTAGTAGATACTCAAACGTAGTTTCAAATCCTCAAATCAAATTCTAACTCTCAAATGATACTAAACTTTCTTAAAGACATTCTTAAGAGTCGATCTATCCCTACGCCAAACCTTAAACTGACAGAGACAGCACCAGACTTTGGGTGACCTTCAACAGAATTTAGTTTGAGAATTCAATTGTGAAAATAACATGATGCATTTGCATTCCCTGAAGCAGTGGGCAGGGCACATTGCGCGCAGATCAAAATGCCAATTCTCGTACATTAAAAACGTTCACATTCAAGTCGGAATCTGTCAAACTTGTCAAAAATGTTTTAAAATTTATTTTATTTTTGACAGATTGCGAATGACATGCGAATGCGAACATTCTTAAAAATTACGAGACAGATGTCCGATGGGGTCGAAAGGTGGGCTGATGACCTTGTGAAGGCCGCAGGAATCCGCTGGATGCGGGAAGCATAGAATCGGTCGAAGTGGCGATGCTTGGGGGAGGCCTATGTCCTGGACATCTTTCGGCTGAAATGATGATGATGATGATGATTTTCTGAAAGGTTAGGCAGAGAGGTGAGAGGTGTATTGCGATACTCACATTTTGCCAGCTTGAGCCTGCAGTCATAAAGGTATATAGACCAACGTAATAACACCGCCCCGGTCGTGAATCTAACAATATTTACAAAACTCTGTTAACTAATAATACATTGTTGTTCTAATATATTATTTACAAGTATTAACATCAAATATGTTTCTAGTGGCGGCGCCGTCAAGACTTTGGACGTAGTACGGAGCTGACGTGACGAGTGACGTCACTACGAGAGTATATTGTACAGCGCTGTATAATTACATCATGCTTCTGTTTTATAAATAAGATTGGATGGAAATCACTTTCCGGGTGAAATAAACACGTTCTAAATAGACAAACAGGAGACGCGCTAAAGTTTTACAATTAAACTATGCGACTGTCTCTCTCGAAGTCTCTACTCTATTTGAAATAATTTGTTGGAAATTCTAAATAAATAATTGACAATGCGATGCGACAAAATTGACACATTTTCATGATAAGTACTGTTTCATAAAACCATGAAAGAAACTTGAAAAAGTGTCGGATTGTCACCTGTCATCTGTCGACTATCGGATTTATTCAATAATCCATTGTTTTGCGAATGTGTCGCATTTTAGATTCGTCGCATAATATCATATTTGTCTTCACCAAGATTAATTTAAATGTATTAAAGAGCTACTAACTTATGACGAGACTGAATTTCAGACAAACGAAAAATATGGACAATAACACCCCCTTGTATCGATGGCAATCTAAATATTGTGCCAGCCGAGAACTTGGCTACAGTCTTAATTAGTAATGTCTATAAATTAATTTAATATGGAAGTATCAAGACACTACGTGACTTCATTCAAAATACAGCTTTAAAAATTTAATTAAGCATCTATCATTGTAACAGTGAATCAATTTTGAAAAAAAATATTAATTAGGCTAAATATTTTTTGTTATTCGGATAGCTCATGGCCTAAAGAGTTGCCATAAAAATATGAATTAAAAATATTAAAAAAATATAAAACGGCTCGAAGGTTCGCGGGTGTTCTGATAACTAATAACAAAAATATTATTTTATTATTGGATATGCTTAATTTTTTACGATGTCGTTTGAATGAATTAAGAAATAATTAGGTACTGCTCTGTTATTACATGCCATCATTTCAAGTCTAACATTCGACCTACACGAAACCTCTAAAAATGCCGCATGAAGCTCCCAGAAATACCACAAATTGTATTACGAGACTTCCTGCCCACAATATTATGATTACGTACGACATAAAACAACGAGATTGTAATAAAATCATAATAATCTGCTATTTATTTGTCTGGGTTGAACGCACGGGTCAGATCCACTGAAATAGAATTGTGTCACTGTTGAAGTGAGATGAGTAGTCTCACTTGATACAACGCATGAGTTATCGTTCGTTAAATTATAAACACGGTTAATATAGAATTGAATACTGTATATTATGAACACTATTTAAATGTAGTGTGTGTGTTATTTTCTTAATACAGTCAGAATCTGAGTTTAGTTTTACTGGTGTTTATTAGAGAAGGTTGTTAGCTGAGTGAACTTCAAATGGTTTTTTAGACACTTTATTTTCCCAGACTATATAAGTATCATCCATTTTACAGTGACAGATCGCGTTTCATTAGAATCCAACTCAAAAGAAGTATACTTATTTGTAAAAACATCTTGCAAAATATTGTGTGAAAGAAGTTGGCTAATAGATTTTATCAGCCATACTAACATTTGTACGGAAAAGAAGAATGCTGTAAAACACTAAATCAATTATGATTAGGGCAGGAGGGTTTTATTCAATGGAAGCAGAAAGAATGCTTCAGCATCACAAAGCGTCCTACTATAGAGGTATGAGGAACAGGGTGTAAAGTTCACTCATCCTCCATAAAAAAGGAGGATCTTCCGTTCAGACGGGTGTCGTATCTGGTGGGCAACTGCTCGACGATTGATGTCGGGACGTTGTATATAAACTCGTCAATCGAGAAACACTGCTTGCGCGATGCAGTATTTTACATGACGTCAGTGTGATGCGTAGTTTCCATGTGGCGATGTAGATGCCACCACACTACTTAACAAAGTTTGACGAAGTACGATGCAAGCCTTTTTGTTTCTCTGGTTAAATCGACAGTAATATTCCAGTCTTTTGTTGATCTTCTGCATATACTTGTGCTGTGTCTTCGCCTATATTTAACGCGTGCTATGAATATGGTGCTCTCAATTCATCATGTGATCGGCATCAATTGATCAGTTGAAGTGAATATTATAATTAGAGGTTTTGTATGGAACTGAAATTACATTACCTCCGACTGTATTTACCGGTGGAGTCGGCAGAGGGCGGCAGGTGTATGGTACATCTACATTTCACCAGCTATTTTTACGTCCCATAAAATAGGTGGCGAGTCTATTGCCACTAAACGGATATACACGATGATTTTTAATTCACTATTAACAAATTGTATCAAACGAATGAATTTTTATTTTACTATTTCGTAGTTGGTCCCATAGTGAAAGTTGTTTATAATTATGAGTACTTTAACCTGAAAGGTTAACAGTGAATTAAAAATAACCGTGTATACCCCGACTGCTCTTGAAATTTCCTAATGGAAAAACATGCCCCGAAAAACCCAAGCACAACCCAAAGCACTACACTTTTTTCCGAACATTGTTTCTTTCTTGTAACTTGTCATTCAGTAAATCACGGAACTTTTTTATATGTAGGTATAAATAAACATTGTGGAGATAACAATACATGACATATACTGGCAATACATGTGTATACATGCATAAATGTGTATATATGTGTGGTGCTGAAATGTGGACACTGACAGTCGGGCTGGTCCACAAATTGAAGGTCGCTCAGCAGGCTATGCTCGGAGTTTTTTGAAGGATAAGATCAAAAATGAAGTTATCCGGAAAAGTACCGTAGTTATCGATATAGCCTGCATAGTAAGCAAGCTGAAGTGGCAGTGGGCTGACTGTCGAAGGACCGATGGCCGGTAGAGCAGACGAGTCCTGGAGTGGAGACCGCGTATTGGCAAGCGTGGTGTGGTACGCCCCCCAGCTAGATGGAACGACGATCTAAAAAAGGTGGCTGAGACAGACTGGATGCGGAAGGTGGAGATCACAGTATAAATATGGACAGTACAGAAACTACGTAGTAAACGTTCGAAACGACACGCTCACACCCAACGCTCATCCAAATCCGATCATATTATCATATCATATCATCCTACCCTGGTAAAGGCTCGTGCAGACCAGCGCGACGCGACGGCGTGACACGACTCGAACAATACAATTTCTAAGAAAACTACGCGGTATAACAATAACCGGTGTCGCATCGCGCTGTCGCGTCGCGCTAGTCTGAACAAAGCTTAATACGTTCCCGTGGGATTATTTCCGACTTGGACGCGGGCGCAGCCGCTGGCGAAATCTAGTTGTCGAATAAATCTTTAAATACTAAATAGTAGTGATGGGCCGACTGTGAGTTTTGCTTATCTTTAACTCGCTATAGTGAATGAACTATTGGGTATATCGGCATTAGATATACGAACTCTCAGTTTAAATTACCATCGTATTGTTCTCTTCACCTTGTTTAGATTTACGCCTCTTACTTTTCACAAAAGTAGGTAGGTACCGATACATAAACAAGAACATAATAATCTACTTCTCATCTTAGATAATGGAGTGACATCCTAACACGAGCAATACATCAATGTTCGCACTGACATCTCACAAGTCAGTAATTAGGATGTATAGGAAAATAACGATGTTTTTTTTTTCTGAAAAATATGGAGATATGAAGTGGCGTTCCATGTTTTTATTCGTTATAATAGAAATGACATGTGAAAGTAAGGTTTTTGTGTTAAAATAAGTACCTTTATACTTATAAAAATATTTGTTAGTAAGTAGGAATTATGTCTGTGACAGTAGATTGGCAGGTATTTACAATTTTTTTATAGTGTTTTGTTAATATTCTGAGAATTAATAATAAATTTATAAGAAATTTATTATAATGAAAAATCAATGTGATTTAAGTGAATCAAACGAGCTTGTTTACTATAGAAATGACTGGGGGGCTATTTCCCGATGTCCGAACAGCCACTACTTACTGAATCAATCTAAATCTCTTTTCCAAACTATATTAGAGTCGGCTTCCAGTCTAACCGGGTGCAGCTGAATACCAGTATTTTACATAGAGCGACTGCCTATCTGACCTCCACAACCCAGTAACTGGGTAATACGATACCCCTGGGTAAGACTGGTTATCAGACTTTCGGGCTTCTGACGACCCGTAACGACCGTCAAAGATCCACGAATGGCAGCCGGGACCAACGACTTAACGTGCTTTCCGAGGCACGGAGGAGTCTCGGTATGTAAAGATGGTCACCCATCCACGGACCAACCCCGGCAAGCATAGCTTAACCCCTTGGATCGAACCGAGCGGCTGTTATTACTTAGCCATGAGCTCCTTAAAATAAGTACCTCTTATAATAATATTTGTTAGTTAGTAGGAATTCTATCTGTGACAGTAGATTGGCAGGTATTAACGATTTTTTTTGTAGTGTTTTGTTATTATTCTGAGAATCTATATATATAAAAATCAATTGCTGTTCGTTTGTCTCGCTAAAACTCGACAACGGCTGGGCCGATTTAGTTGATTTTGGTTTTTAAATGTTTGTCGTAGTCCAGGGAAGGTTTAAACGGTGAGAAAAGTAGGGTAGGTAGGGTAGGTAGGGTAGGTAGGGTAGGTAGGGTAGGTAGGGTAGGTAGGGTAGGTAGGGTAGGTAGGGTAGGTAGGGTAGGTAGGGTAGGTAGGGTAGGTAGGGTAGGTAGGGTAGGTAGGGTAGGTAGGGTAGGTAGGGTAGGTAGGGTAGGTAGGGTAGGTAGGGTAGGTAGGGTAGGTAGGGTAGGTAGGGTAGGTAGGGTAGGTAGGGTAGGTAGGGTAGGTAGGGTAGGTAGGGTAGGTAGGGTAGGTAGGGTAGGTAGGGTAGGTAGGGTAGGTAGGGTAGGTAGGGTAGGTAGGGTAGGTAGGGTAAGTAGGGTAGGTAGGGTTTAGTGCTACCCGTGCGAATTCGGGGCGGGTAAAGCTAGTATATAATAAATTTATTACAATGGAACATTTCTAAAAACCAGCCCGAAGTCCCGACGAAATCTTATAAAAGAAAACAAAACTGCATAAATGTCGGTTCAGGAGCTGCGATGCCGCAGCCAGCACATCGGCTTTAAACTTTTAATTCACGGTGATGTTACGACTGTTCTGCGCAAATCTCATAATCTTCTACATCCACCGCTAAACAATCCAGTGTATTTAAGTCGGTTATTCAATGACTGTCAGAAGCCCATCAAAAAGACTCATACCCAGTCTTACCAAAGGGTATCGTGTTACCCAGTAACAGGGTTGTGGAGGACAGATAGGCCAACCGCCTATCTGTCCTCCACAACCATAGTGGCGGTTGCTCCTGGTAAAATACTGATATTCACCTGCATCCGGTTAAACTGGAAGCAGACTCCAAAATACTTGGGAATAGGCTAGGCAGATTGACAGGCAAGAAACTTGCATCGTTTAAATCAGACTGTACAATTCCGTAGCCGACTACAGGCAGCTGTAGCAGGCAACGTGTCGCCGCGACAAAATACTGGTTTCTATGTTTTTCTATGTTCTTCCGTAGCTGAATTGTACCTTTAATCCTTTACATCCACCGCAGTTGTTAACTCGCCGATGTATTTAAGTCAATTGTGCGTTTGACACAATTACTAGATGCAGCGGTTGTAATCGTGTTTTACGATGGAGCCGAGCGTAGTTCGATTATATTTAGAGTTTATTCGTTTGTGTAGCGGTCAGATTGTAATTTGTCTGAGAACAGTTTGATAAGTTTATCAAAATTGTTGTGAAGATATTGGTGCCACTTTGACCGTATGGTGTCTTTAGAGATAAGCAACACATCTCTTTGCTTGCACAGGCACGGAATTTTTTAGCCGACATGGTGGCTTCTAGATGATCATGGTGATTTCTGAAATAACGTTCACTAGGAGTCAGCACTGAGACGTCCGGGTACCTGTCAAAAATGTCAAAGCGCCATTATAGTCCACGCAAACACGGAAGTCCGGCAGAAAGGTATGGAACTACATTTTTTTGATGCAATTTGATGCAAGACACGCCGTGTCTATCGAACTCGAGCGGTGACGCGGACTGTATTTTCTTAAGTTGTGAATGAATGATGAACGAATGAATGAAACGAATGATGTACGTCACCATTTATATTCATCATCGAAATGGAAGCTTGTTAAGGTGGCGGAATCTGGTGGCGTGAATTTTCATGAAAACCCTCAAAGTGCCGTCAGATTCATTGAGTAAACAGTGGTACTTACTGCCACGCTTGGTTAGTGAGGAAAAAGTTGACAATCGTCTCCAGCAGCGACCGCAGAGTCGTCTCCATGCTGCACAGGCGTATACAATTTCATAAGAATAACAAGTTCCATTTTGGTGACTATTTCTTCATATATTTTTTCTTTCTGTTACAGGTAAGCATCATCCAAATCTACCCACGTCCTGCTGATCAAAGTCCACAAAGTAAGAAATATTTGCGAGTAATTTTTATTTAGAAAACCAAAGGTATGTGGGAAGCAAATTCCCAGTAAGGCTTTCAGCACGATTGACTTACCGTACCGTGCACCGCAGGGGTGTTAGGGATGCTACCAGTGATTTCTCTAGTCCTTCTCTATTCATCAACATTACTATTCAGTTGTCGTAATAGTAAAGCATCCATGAGTTAAGTTCGTGGAACGTACCCTTATTGTGCTGATAGACTTGAGTATTCATTTGTAATGAGCATTTTAGCGAATGTTACATTACAAAAAAACAAACAGGAACATTCTAGCGAGCATTCTAGCGAAAGGACAGTAAATTTTGCTTTGAGCTTTTAGCCGAGACGAGCCATTCTGTCATTGTTCCGCCGCCGTCCCTCTATGCCTAGAGTGTTCGCTAGAATGATCGTGAAAATGTTCGTAGCTATATTAGGCACTATCCTAACATCGCTTGGCTCTGGTCGTTGTTCAGTTCTACAAATTTTAAAACGGCATAAGCTCGATGTTCTGTTACAAGTGAATGCTCAAGTCTTTACTTGTCATTCCCGCTAACAATCTTACTAACTAAATAACCTTTCCAATTAAGTACAAAAAAATACAAAATGTTTTATTGGCATAAAGAAAAGGTGATGACAGACAGTGATCTTATGTAAACTCGATTTAGTTTGATCATCACAATGTTTGACCGTTGACTCCCAAACTAAGCAGGGGCTGTATCTTGGGGGTCGGAGTACGATTGAGCAGAAGAAATATGTCGGTTTATAAGGCCAGTTTAGTAAAGCATGTATTATGTTGTATGTGTGTTTGTGTGTGTGTCAGTGACGGTGAAAGTGTGAAAGAGGGATGTCGTTTGCTGCCACTTTGGCTTGTCCACGAAAGTGAAATGATTCTGCCTCGGTGTATGTTAGTTCCAAAAACCATTTCTTTAGAACACTTTTTAGGCAAGCGGACTTCAAATGATCTGAGACTCGGTTCCTCCAAGATCAAGATACAAGAATTGTTTATAATGTCCAAAACGCAAGTGGACAATACACACACATGGCATGCAGTAAATCTAAGCTCACAACTACCCTGAAAAGTCATCGAATGCAGTCGCTGAAGCCGAAATCGGCTAGATGGCATCATCATCATGATGATGCAAGATGGTACATTATAATTTAAATCACAGTAAGTATTTAGTCAGTCACTGCGTAGCTCGAGAATCCTTAAAACTCCAGCCCAACCAGATTTTCTTCACCGAACTCCAAATAAAACTTCAGGAAGTACAATAACATATAACAATAGATTCTATTTGTAGCAGCAGAACCGATCAGATATACACTCTGACGTTATCGCTGACGTCAGCAGTAATACGTCAGATGGCATTGGAAAGAAAGATGGCGGATGTAAAGTTCGTGAATGATGTCACAACAGAGGCGTCACACGATCGCGTGACGTTAACATGCGCAAATACGAATGATTTTAAAATTGTTAATACTCGTTTTGCACAAAATATTGACTTGGTTTTAACGCTTTATACATATCTTAGGGTAATATTAATCGTGCTTGTCGCAATTTTTTTTAACCTAAATGCTGTATAATTAGGAGACCAGTAATGGCCGATTGGTGTCCGTCGCGACTTACGAGGTTCGAACCCAGACAGGCGCATTACTTTGTGTAAATTATTTCATCACCACTGCTCTCAAAACGGCGAAGCAAAACATCGTGAGGAAACCGGCATGTCCTAGAACCAAAAATTCGAAGTCATGGAACATCTACCAACCGGAACTGGGCCCGCGTGATGGATTATAGCCCACTCCCTCTCACAGAGAGGACGCCTGTATCCCAGTAGTGGGAAAATTACAGGCCGATTATTCTTATGCTGAATGATAGTTGTATTTTGGATTTAAAAAAATCGTACAAGTTACTCCGCGCGTTCGGCAGGCCCACTGTAGAAGAGATTTACATCGTCTCTTGGTTATAATGGCGTAACACTACGTTTTATTCCTCAAAGGGTTCGGCAGAGGGGTCACAATACGATAGGCCGCACATCATTGAAAACATAACCAGTATAAATTGGCCTCTTATTCTATTGAAAGTTCCTCTTACGCTAGATCAGCTCAAGGTCAAAGTGACCACTGACGTGCGGCCTATTGTACATTCAAATTTAACCAGTACCTTAATTACGTAACACACTTTCAATCACAATCTGAATAATTTTGGAGGATATTACTAATCCATTGCTCGAAAATATTGTCTTGTCTGCTCAACAACGCAAATAACGCAATGAATGTTGTTGAACTGTCAAAATGAAAGCCATACTACTGTTAGTGTTTTACGCAATTACCTCGCAGGTATGTTTAAGTCAGAGGGCACTAATCGGACCCCTATAACACTTTGCCTGACTTGGGAATCAAACTCAGGTCCCCAGACGTCTTGTTTACGAATTTTCACTTAACTGAGCACAAATACAGATTCCGGGATGCTAGTTTGATATACTCAAATACTCTTTGCTTGAGCCGTACCCTTAGCGTCGGGTCACACCGGAATGGCAGCGGCCGGCAGCGACGCGGCGAGCACTTTCAGTGTGAAATAATTTTAAACTTTATCTACATACTTAAAAGACCAGTATCGCTTGAAAAGCTTGAAAGGTCTCGAGGTCGCCCGCGGTGCCGCGAGCGGCCGCGCGCCACGCGTGTCTTGTCGGTGGTTCTGCCTGCGGCTGCCAGCGGCGACGCGAGGCTACTCGCGGCACCGCGGGCGGCCGCGTGTGGCGCGTAATGTAGAAACAAAACTAGTCAAGAGGAGACTAAGCACGTGGGATCTGGAGGTAGCGCGAGGCTGCCAGCGGCTGCCAGCGGCGACGCCGGAGGCCGCTGGCGGACGCTGGCAGCCGCTGGCAGCCGCTGCCGGCCGCTGCCATTCCGGTGTGACTCGGCCCTTATTGCATACTATTCAATCAATCAGAATCTGAATCGTTTTGAAACAGATTGCCAATCCATTGCTTCATAAGTTCGAAAAAAAATCTTACTCAACAACTTAAATAACGCAATGAATGTTGTTAAACTGTCAAAATGGAACAGATTAGTCGGAATCGTTTACGAAAATGTGTCGCGTAATTATTTAGATACCCGGCAATCAAAGCCAGGACCTCACCCCAATGAGGAAGTTAACAAAACAAACCTTAATACTGAAATTAATTTATTTTTATTACAGAGACATTTCTGACTTCTAAAGAAAAATAATATCGTGAGGATAATCTATGTTTGTGACGTCCAAAAAAATAAGATGAAAAATGAATAAAAATAGACATATATAATTGAAGAAGATGTCTTTTCTTTTGTTCAAACCTAGAGAAAATTTTCTTTCATTTTCCTTGTAAACTAATTCCCGTAGGGCATTGCTTAGACAGCATAATTTGAAAGTCAAATAAAAAATAAATCGCTAAACGGTATTTAAAATGGACAAAACACATATTACTGTCTGTACTTCACCATCATTTGCCTAGCCTTTTCCCGTCTATGTTGGGGTCGGCTTCTCGTCTAACCGGATGCAGCTGAATACCAGTATTTTACTTGGAGCGACTGCCTATCTGACTACACAACCCAGTTACTGGATAATACGATATTCTTTTGGTAAGACTAGTTGCTAGACTATCGGGCTTCTGAGAAACGGTAACGACGGTCAAAGATCCACGAATGACAGTCGGGACTAATGGCTTAACGTGCTTTTCGAGGCGGCACGGAGGGAGGGGTCTTGGTATATAAAGATGGTAGACCAGCCACGGACCAACCGTGGCAAGTGTAGCTTAACCTGATTGATCGACCCGTACGGCTCTTATCACTTAGCCACAAGACTGTACTTAAAAGAGTAAGGCAAAATAAGAAATATATTTAACGTGGGACGAATAAGGATTTTTTGGGAAAGTAAGGCGAAAGCGTGGGGCGAAAGTGGAACAAATGAGTTTTGGAACGTCATCTGTCAACATAATGACTATCAGGCTGGTTAAGTGCGTTATATTGGAAAATTACGTTTTAAATGTTTAGTTAATTCTAGATTTTGATTTTCTGGCTAGTTTATTGTATCTACATCTAGGTAAATTATCCCGAAAATCTGAAAACCAGTTGTACTTAACAACTGAGGGCTATCGTGTTACACTCAATATAACTGGATTGTTGAGGTCAGATAGGTAGATAGAGAGAGGTCAGAGATATAAAGAGGGACTCGTGACTAAGTAATACAGCCGCACGGGTCGATCAATCAGGTTAAGCTGCGCTTACCGCGGTCAGTCCGTAGATGGGTGACCATCTAAACATACCGCGACCCCTCCGTGTCTCGGAAAACACGTTAAGCCGTTGGTCCCGGCTGTCATTCGTGGATCTTTGACAGACGTTACGGTTCATCAGAAGCCCGAAAGTCTGACATACAGTCTAGGGGTTATCGTGTTACCCAGTAACTGGGTTGTGAAGATCAGATAGGCAGACGCTCCATGTAAAATACTGGTATTCAGCTGCATCCGATTAGACTGGAAGCCGAACACAACATAGTTGGGAAAAGGCTAGGCCGATTGATTGTAGAGGTCAGATAGATCGGCTAATATTGTAAAGAGGTAAAGTTTGTTTGTAAGTTAGTATGTAGGGGGTAATCTCCGGAACTACCGATCGGATTTGAAAAAAATCTTAGCATTTGATAGCCTAATTCTTGAAGAAGGTTATGGGCTGGCGGACAAAGTCGCGGGCAAGTAACTGGTATAACAAATATTTGATTAAGCTAGAAGCCGATCGACATGGTTGAGAAAACGTTACGCAGTTTTAGAGCTGAGAAACATTAGAAAATAAATACATACATACATAAACTCACCCCTTCTTCCCATGGAGGTAGGCAGAAACTACAGAACGCCAGCTGCTACGGTCCTAACATACTCCTGTTGCTGCACTTCGTTTACATTCATACATCTGGTCATACACGCACGCCGGTTATAAGTATTCTGTGAATTTCTGGGCCAGTGACAGCTCGGCCCGAGCCAACTCAACCCGAATAATAATACCAGATATTTCACTCCCGCTTACGGTGATTTGTAAGGTCTGGCAGAAAATAGATATTTTAAAATAAATCATTACGTATTGAATTTTGTTTTGCTGGTTGAGAGTACTGCGCACTTGACCTTTCTGAAGAACATTACCTTAAGATGCAATCAATTATCGGAAGAAGTAAGTTGAAAAATTACTGTAAAATTACGCTCTAAAAAGTATGAAACAAGAAAATATTCTCATCTGAAATTGTTATGTACAAACTATTTAACATTTATCGTCTATTAGCTGCACCCCACGATTTTACCCGCGTAAGTCTCGATTCTGTGAGAATATCGGGATAAAAACTATCCTATATCCTAATCCAGGTCATGGTCTACCCATGTGCCAAATTTCATCCAAATCTACTCAGCCGTTTTAGCGTGAAAGCGTAACAAACCAACTCACTTTCGCATTTGTGATATTAGTTAGAATTAAACTACTTTCACGTAATATGTATTAAATACATATTCATAGTGATGTTAAAAGAGGATAGCCCTGGTCATATATCATCCATTTTAAACAAACAATAGTATAAAATTACAAACAGGTATTGTCAATCGAGGCCAGCATTAAAACTGCATCAGCGGTCGCAGGCGATCGATAGTGTTTTGTTATTCATTTGCATGTAAAACCAATGAAACGGCGGTTAGTTTGCCTTTTGTGGTAATTGTTTATTATTAACTAGGTGCGTCCCGCGGTTTCACCCGCATAAGTCTCGATCCCGTGAGAATATTGGGATAAAAAGTATCCTATGTCATATTCCAGATCATGGTCTACTCGTGTGTCAAATTTCATCCAAATCCGTTCGGCCGTTTTAACGTGAAAGCGTAACAAACAAAGAAATAAAATCAGTTTCACCTTTATAATTTTAGTAGGATAGTTAGGATTTATGGTTGCCAGCAAAATCATTCGCATACTAAAAGGATTTCGTAGGAACTTTTACTCTTCTGTTGACTTGCTTAGGGTGGATTTTTTTGGAAATCCACCATTCGTTATTCGTGAATAGTGGTTTTACGGCCTTCTCCCTCTCACTGAGAGAAGGCC
Organism: Agrochola lota; assembly: GCA_947364205.1. Classification (NCBI taxonomy): domain Eukaryota; kingdom Metazoa; phylum Arthropoda; class Insecta; order Lepidoptera; family Noctuidae; genus Agrochola; species Agrochola lota. The sequence goes on along the minus strand of OX376245.1, from coordinate 9,667,129 downwards.
TGTGTCACAACATTATTTATGCTTATTATGCTATGCATGTATGCCTCGACGCGGCGACTGGTAGGCAGCGGACCATTGAACCATTACTTCAGTTATGTTTAAGCCTCTTGCAATAGTAATAGGTTATCTGCAAGAGGCAAGAGGTTTAGCCTATTGAAATAACCGGGCACTAATTGGCTTTACCGAAATTCATGATAAAATACAATAGACGACGTATATTTAGTAACTTAATCCGCTTAACTGTTCTTAAAGAGTCATAAAGAACCCTGTAAGAAATCGGCACGTGTTTCGCCTCTCAACGAGGCATCCTCAGGATGACGATTGACTTGTTGCGAACCCGGACCCAACGTGTTGACACGATAAGCGTCGAGCCGAAGGGCGTTGAGAGGCGAAACACGTGTCGATTTCTTACAGGGTTCTTTATGACTCTTTAAGAACAGTTAAGCGGATTAGGTTACTAAATATACGTCGTCCATTGTATTATTTCTTGACTCATATTAAAGGCGGCGAGCCGGGAGCTAGCGAGAAATCGATGGAAACACTTAATAACACTGTGTCCAATCTGGAAGTCGTACCCAGAATTCCTCTTGTTTAGTATGTAATAATCAGTTTTAGTAAGTTCATACATAGTTTCAGTGCGGTTCTATCGAATTAGATAATGAACCCTGTTATGATAGTTATAAGGGAATTAAATAAATAATTAAACTTTGTTAAGTTATTACAGGTCATTTCAGGCGAGAGCAGTGGTGGCCCAGTGGTAATAGCCCCGACTTACGAGTTGTAGGTCGTGAATTCGAACCCAGGCAGGCCCTTTACTTTGCGTAAATGATTTCATCACAGCTGCTTTTAAAACGGTTAAGGAATACATCGTGAGGAAACCCGCATGTCCTAGAACCAAAAATTCGATGATTCCGCACTGGGCCCCTGTGGTGGATTACAGCCCACTCCCTCTTGAAAAGAGGAGGCCTGGGTCCAGCAGTTCCCAACATTGATTGTAAATAGGTCATTACAAAATCGTTTTATGTGGTGAATCAAGATCACATGGGGCTCTAAACCAAACGCCTTGAATAAAGTGCAATGAAATCCAATATTATTGTGGTCGATAGTAACTTAATCCCCCTGCGATATGACGATAGCCTTGAGCAAGATCGATCGGATTGCAATTCACTTACAAGAACTACGCAGAGTTGGCATGCAAATAATACTGTTGTGAAATGACCCATCGCCAAGTACGATAGTACTTAATAATTCCATGCACCAGCTTGACAGTTGATGCTGATATGGAATTTGTGAGTACTATAGCCGTTCACTATAACTTGTCCCTTGCCATCATGTTGGCACCATTGTTTGTCAAGCTTAGTTTCAATACTAATAGAGTTGAAAATGGCGACTGACAGAGCAATACTACCAATCACGTCACGGTTCAAGTTATGATGAACGCACTGTACTAAACTGGGTGTAAAATACCCATCACACAGCCGTCATGTACACATTCTGTACATCAAACGAAGTAGTATACAATCATAATTGTTAGTAACCGATTTTTGTTTTGGTGTGAAAATGCGCTGTTTACTGTAGCGCGCAATGTAACGCATGCAAAACATTGTGCTGAAAGGTGCATGCTACGTCACGGGGGCAAATTTATAGTTAAGTTTTTATGACACTTTCAAAACTGCGGGGTAATTGCGTACACACACATAAAATACAATAGACGACGTATATTTAGTAACCTAATCCGCTTAACTGTTCTTAAAGAGTCATAAAGAACCCTGTAAGAAATCAACACGTCGGATCCGGGTTCACAACAAGTCAATCATCATCCTGAGGATGCCTCGTAGAGAGGTGAAACACGAGTCGGTTTCTTACAGGGTTCTTTATGACTCTTTAAGAACAGTTAAGCGGATTAGGTTACTAAATATACGTCGTCTATTGTATTTTATAATGGATTTCCGCAAAGTCACACCTGAGTCAATGAACACACATAAAATGACAATAATTGATCGCAATGGGTTTCATTTTGACAGTTCTCTCACGTTCGTTGCGTTGTTTACGTTGTTGAGCACACTAATTTTTCAAACATATGAAGCAATGGTTTAGCAATATCCTTCAAAACTCTCGGGTTGTGATTGGAGTGTGTTACGCAATTAGGGTGCTGGGTTTCATAAAAAGACCTGCAATACAGACCCAAAACCGTGATATGTTCCTGTTTCTAGGCAGTAGATTCGCCCCCCTACTCATGGGACTTAAAAATACTACATGGGACTTAAATAACTGGAAACCTCTGCCTAACCCTTCGGGAAAATCATACCTGTGTCCGTCGAATGTTACGTGAGCACGTGAAAGAGTTTTAAAGCCGCCCATGGGCCTCTTACTTAGCTTCACATGCCGTGCAGAAATATTTCTCAGCCGGTTTCCTCACGATGTTATCCTTCATCGTTTTTTAAGCAAGTGATAATTTTACAATATGCACATGAATCCGAAAACTCAGAGGTTCGAACTCGAGACCAATGACTTGGCAGTCTGACGGTCACACCACTAGGCTATCACTGAAACTAAACTAACTAAATAAAAAAATACAATTAAGAGTTAATAATAAGTTAGGATACAAGTTAAATAAGTACGCTATCGCAATAGGTTACCCTGTAATGATAGATGTAAGTTGGAAATATGTAAATAAAATTGAGTAACTTAAAATGAACGTCGAATGAACTAGTCACATTACACTTGGCAGCGTTCGAACTCAAAACATCAACAACCGAATTCGCAAAACTTTAAACCACTGCCTAGGTCAGACTATAGAATCTCTACTTGTTGAATATGAGACCAAGGTGAGACGTTATTCGGTTGCCAGAGTTTTAATTTACTACCTGTAGCTGGTCTTAACTAGTAAATTAGTAATTTGGCAATAAGTGAACGATGGATGACGGTGATTGAGGATAGAGTTCATTGGCGAGCATTTTTTATTTTAAAAGCTTTACCCTGGGCCCAAACACAAGACTATATAATTACAATTTACAAGTTACAATTTACAAGTTACAATTTCTCTCTGCCTAGCCTTTTCCCAACTATGTTGGGGTCGGCTTCCAGTCTAACCGGATGCAGCTGAATACCAGTATTTTACATGGAGCGACTGCCTATCTGACCTCCACAACCCAGTAACTGGGTAATACAATACCCCTTGGTAAGACTGGTGTCAGACTTTCGGGCTTCTGACGACTCGTAACGACTGTCAAAGATCCACGAATGACAGCCGGGACCAACGGCTTAACGTGCTTTCCGAGGCACGGAGGATTCTCGGTATGTAAAGATGGTCACCCATCCACTGACCAACCCCGGCAAGCGTAGCTTAACCGGATGGGTCGACCAGTGCGGCTGTTGTTACTTAGCCACGAGCTCCTCCTTACAAGTTACAATTTACTAGTTACAATTTACAAGTTACAATTTACAAGTTACAATTTACAAGTTACAAGTTACAATTTACAAGTTACAATTTACAAGTTACAATTTACAAGTTACAATTTATAAGTTACAATTTACAAGTTACAATTTACTAGTTACAATTTACAAATTCCAATTGACAAGTTACAATTTACAAGTTACAAATTTGTAAATCTAATGAGTAAACCACATTGTAATTGTTACGGTAAAACCATACAAATATGTAAATTTTGGAAAAAAAAAAAAACTAAAATATAAATTGTAGTGACATGTAGAGTAGAAATTGTAACTGTACATATTGTAATTTCTTAGATTCGCAGTTTTTTTCTCCAATTTAACCATTTTGTGGAATTGTTCACTTGTAAAGTTTTGTGGTACAGGGCGTTGGTAGCAGATGGATGAAAGTAGCCGAGAATCGAGATGAATGGCGTGTGATTGGAGAGGCCTATGTCCAGCAGTGGCCTGATGATCACGAACTGGTCAAGAAAATAATGATGAAACTTAGGAAGCACATACTTGAAGATCTGGACTTCCACGATGATATGCTGAAAGTGATACATTAATAAACGCCGCGTTAACGTCTTGTATTTGTCATTTTGTAACTCGAGAACCACATAGTATTATTTGATATAATTGCGTCAAAGGATAATGTTCCTCGAGATAATCGCGAACATACATACATACAGTTCTACCGCTTCTGTGTTCTGCTCCTTTTGATCAGCAACTTAAAATGATTACCCATCTCTGACTGTACAAAACAGCTTTTTTTATTGATGTCCGAATCATCAGTGAAAAATATTCGGAATCGGACACTGTCAGTCTATCTTTTAACCTGACCTTCCCAATTAATAGCTTTTTACCCACTTAATTTAGTTGCTCAAAACCTTCCACTTTTAATAAAGTAAATGGACCTAAAGCATTATCGACCGTCTCGATGACATTTACATCAGATATGGCTAAGTAGGTCACTAGTGCACCCAGTATGACCTGTCAATAGTTCACGAGAACTGACCTTTGCAATGTATAGTCCAACAAGTTGTGTGGTCTATAGGCAGCTAACTTCCAACTACTTTTAAGCGGAAAATATGTAAATGATCATCTTAAAAAATAAATTGACCTTCTAATGATATACACTTTTTACACGTCTGCCCAAAAAAGGTGTGTAATGTTTGTAAATTAAAGAACCACAAAAACTTTTGGGTTTTCGAATGATGCCCACTTTTCTAAATAAATGAGCCTCTTTTGAACTTTCTGGCCTTTTCTCACAGTTGTTCGCAGTAACTAAGTTTTTAGGGTACCCCGACCAAATGGGTTAGGTTACGTTGGAACTGTGACCAACTGTGCGCGAGCTGAGCGAGCGCTACATTCAAGTGGTCGCAGTTACTTATTGGCTATTAAGTATTTTTAGGACCCCAAAATAGAAATAATTAGAGGTTCACAAAAAGAAGCGCAATCATTATATTAGAGATCAATAATATTATTAGAAAAGCAAAATGGGAATTATTTGAGGTTACATTAAATATATACGAGTACAGGCCTGTTGTGAGTGTGCTGAATAGTCAACTTCAATAAGGCTTAAAAGCCTAAAAGTTATTACGCTTATGATTTGATGATTATATTGGAAGGGTACTGGAAAGAAAGAACGCATAAGACTAAAAGAGTGATTAATGTAAATGGTAATGCATTCAGAGGGAGAGTATTACCCAAGAAAATATGGATGGATTGTGTGAGGAATGATATGAAAGAAAAGGGAGTGAATGATACCATGACGGTTGACAGGGAAGAGTGGACGAAGAAAACGTGGTGCGCCAACCCCACGTAACACGAGACAAGGTCAGGAAGATGATGATGTACTGGAAAGAAAGGAAACACGATTATTGACAGAAGTACAAATAAAACACCTTGAAAGTATTAAAAAGAAAACCTACTTTATTCAAAAGGACTTCAGCTCATATCAGATTTTAATACCACCTGTCGCTGATTTTGAGCTACAGCCCACGACTGAATGATGCATATTTTTGCCTGTATACATATTAGCTTTTTCGCCTGTACCTACTGTTGGCTGTGGTCCGCTGACGTACTTTGGTACTGAATTAACAACAGTAAAATTGATATACTCGTACATCAAGCATGATTACATAAATCAATACAAAATATACCTTATATCAAGCCTTGTGGCTAAGTAATAACAGCCGCAGGGTCGATCGATCAGGTTAAGCTACGCTTGTCGCGGTTGGTCCGTAGATGTGTGGAACAATCTTTACATACTAAGACCCCTCTATGCCTCGGAAAGCACGTCCAGGCTGTCATTCGTATCGTGGCCCCGGCAGACAGGCAAAACGGAAGGAACACGGTTGGGTTTTAGTCAATAAAAGTCTGAAACGCCCTCCCGCTCCGGGCAGAGTGGGAGAAGTTATTTGATAATTTCCCACCCAAAAAAAAAAAGGCTGTCATTCGTAGACCTTTAACAGTCTTTAGAAGCCCCAAAGTAACAACGTGTCTTACCAAAGGGGTTTCGTATTACCCAGTAACTGGGTTGTGGAGGTCAAATAGGCATTCGCTCCATGTAAAATGTTGGTGTTCAGCTGCATCCGGTTAGACTGGAAGCCGACCACAACATAGTTGGAAAAAGGCGGGCAGATGATCTAATATTATTAAGCCTGTATTCCCTATCCTTGAAGGGATAGGCAGAGGTGTTTTTAAGTAGTCTCTTGTGATAAAGGCGGTCTTATTGTCAATTATATACAAACGCAGGAAAAAGTATAAAGATAGATAGATAGATGGATAAAACATTTATTTAGTACATACAAAAGACACACAGAAGCACAATTCTGCCCTGCTAAACCGAAAGGCGCTATCTCTGAGATACGGCCTTTTAGTTGTTTTTTTATACCATTCAATAGATATAACAATTTCGCATGTAATAGTATTGGGTCTTTACCTATGAAATTGGCGTTTTTTTTCTCACAAATAGAGAACCGCGTCACTCCTATGATTTGAAATATTCATCAAGTGCTTAGTATTATATCGAATAATGACCATCATAGACAACTACCAATAGTAAAAAAACCTTATTACTTATAGTTTTATAAACATAGAAAATACCTTAAAAATGACTCCTCATTTTGTTAGCAGAAATGACCACTATTTGTTTTAACTTAGCCAAAACTTATTTTTGTCGCTTAATCTAAGTGGTATATTCGTTAACTTACTTTTTAAACATAAAATAAAATATAAATATAAAGCATAAAAGTTTTAAAACATTCGTGTTCATGGTTGTTATATAAATTAAGAAAATGTTAGTATGAAAAATGCAAGTTCTTTAAAATTCATCCATACAAAACGCTGATTTCATAGGTAAGGACCTATTATAAGTCAAATAGCGCATCTAACTTAAACCATAAAAAACCACTAAGATTTTTTTTTAATTCTTATATTTCCTTAAAATATTTTTACTTAAAACTTACTCAGATTGAGATAGGCTTTCGGCTTAGCAGGGCAGAATTAAATGATAACAAATTAAATGAATGTATACAAAAAACAAGATGCCAATGTACAAAAAATAAAACATACTTAAAGAAATGGCTTCAAAGACATGCTTATTCTTTGGTTTTTTATTGAAGGTTTATTTTAAGATTTTCGTTCGACCTGTGGGTGTCTTTTTCTAGTGAGAAACTTCAAAGACGAGCGCGATAACCTTAGCTATGGCATTTCACTTTGAAATATTAGTTCTTTCAACCTATCGACTCGACTGGAAGGACCAGTTGTGATTAAAATTGGGTGTCTCAAAAGACCAATAATAAGACTTACTATCCTAGCATAAACAGTCTATAACATTCCCAATGCAGTGCTGGGATACAAGCCTACTCTCTGTGAGAGGGAATGGGCCGTAATACACAACGCGGGCACGCGGTTGGTGAATGTCGCATATCTTCGAAGTTTCGGTTCTAGGACATGCCGGTTTCCTCACGATGTTTTCCTTCACCGTTTAGAGAGAAGCTAAGCTACCCCAAAGGTACTTATGCAGGCAAAACCAGCTGCAGATGACCAATTGCGATTATGAAAAAATATTATCAACTCACTTAATTATAAGGGGAGCAGACATAGATTATAATGCCTATAGTATGGCATTCACCACTTGGGGGTATAGCCAGGACTTATCTAAGCAATCTCACTTAATACGAGCCCCGGGGATATGAAATTCCTTAGGGTTTGGTTTGAATCATAGGCGTAGCGGGAATGTGGCAGAAATTCATTAAAAGAATGCTGAAATCATTAAATGTTCATAGATGTCCGAAACGACTCGGCTGGGTAGCGTTCGGGGACCCACGCGATATCTTCTCGTCCCACTTACCGCAGTGTCTCAAGACGAGTTTTTGACCAATGATGACCTATGGCACTGAAACGTGGTTGCTTACAATGAACCTTATCAGAAGGCAAAAAGTCACCCAAAGGGCAATGGAGAGGGCTATGCTTGGAGTTTCCCTACGTGATCGAATCTGAAATGAAGTGATCCGCAGGAGGACCAGGGTAACCGACTTAGCCCGAAGAATTGCCACACTTACGTGGCAATAGGCAGCACATTGCTGGCAGAATAGATGGCCGGCCGAAAGGTTCTGGAGTGGCGACCGCGTATCGTATATCCCCTCTCCCTTGCACCAAACGCAACCCAAATGACATTAAGTTCGGCTCTCTCCGTGTTTTATAGAGGCCCATGGTTTTTATACAGCCTGTGTCATGACGTCACTGAGGACTTGCTACGTCACTGAATGTTCGACGATTACGTTCACGGTACGCGCTTGAGTGAATTGGGAGGAGGGTCAGGATAATGTACTTTGTGAAGGACTTTTTTGAGAGATCGGGGTTTTCTTTTGTAATTTCAGTGGGGTAATTGCGTAATTAGTGATGAGTCGAGAGCAATAAGGTACAATTCCGTAGCCGACCGCAGGCGGCAACTGCAGGTGACGTGTCGCCGCGACACGACTGGTTTCTATAAATTTTGAACATGGAGAATTTTAAATTGATTTAAAAGTAGTAGTTAATTTTAATGGACAGGAAGCAATAAATGTAAGGGGCTTGTGACTAAATGATAACAGCCGCACGAGTCGATCGAAGGTTGCCGCTTGTCTGGCAAGCTGGCACTGTGAAGCATCGCAAGATACAAGACTCAGCCCACTATCAACCTCCGGTTTCCGGAGGTGGCGGCATCTACATCGCCACATGCGAACTACGCACCAAAGACCTGACGTCACACAAAATCTTGACGTCACACAAATCCTGCACCGCGCAATTAGAGTTTATCGCGGGAACGACATTTAAAAGACTATCCGACATCAATCGTTGGGCAGTAGCTCGCTAGACACGACACCCGGAGGATCATCCCTTTTCTTTAGAGGATGAGTGAATTTTACACCCTCTGTGCCTCGAAAAGCACGTTAAGCCGTTGGTCCTGGCTGTCATTCAGGGGTTGCGAGAACCCCAAAAGTCCTACAACCAGTCTTGCCGAGGGGTATCGTGTTACCCAGTTACTAGGTTGTGCCGGTCAGATAGGCAATTGCTCCATGTAACATACTGGTATACAGCTGCATTCGGTTAGACTGGAAGCGACCCCAACATAGATGGGAAAAGGCTAGGCCTCTCCTCCTCTATTTTTTTAAGTCGGCAAAAAAATTGTTATTTGCTAGGATTACCTACATCAGCACGATCCATATTTTTTACACATAACATCACGCCATTTCTCCCCGAAGGGTTAGGCAGAAGTGTACCTATAGTACACCCACATTTCGCCAGTTATGTTTGAGTCCCATGTAATAATAGGGGCGAGTCTATTGCCATCAACCGAGCACAAATCCAGACTCAGGGCTGCTACTGAGCAATTCCAGATGGAAAAACCCAATAACACATTGCCCAACCTGGGACAAGCGCTACTGCTGAGCAAGCCCCAGCCTTAGGGCTGGGGCTACATTGTCGCATTATCGCGAACTAAACTTTGCGTGCACTCTCTCGCTCAGGCAACAGAGAGCGCATGAAGTAAAGTTCGCAATAACGCGACAATGTGGCCCCAGCATAAGAATGAAGGCCGTGCATCTCGTATAGCACTGGTAACAAACACTAGCTATAAACCGCGACAAGGATAAACCGGGCAAGTGAACGATAGCGGTAACCGGATATTACCGGTTATAACTAGCTCCGGGTGACGTCAGTGGGGGAGTGAAGCTAATGGAGTGGAGGTTTTCTTTTTTTTAAGACAGTGTTCTTTCCTTTTTACTCTTTTGTTTTTTTTATTGCGAAATGGGCCTGCTCTTGACCTGGTTCTCGCCTGATGGGAAGCGATGAAACGATGGGACAAACGCTCGTCCCATTGTAGACCTCATTCATCGCTGAAGATGCCTGTTCACTCTTGCATTGTAGACTTATGGTTTAGCTTAGGTTTTGGAGTTCCCTACTCAAAGGCTGAAGATGGGATCCTATCACTAAGCCTACGTCTGTCCGTTTATCCGTCTTTCATACACCGTCCGGTGTATATTTTAACCGTCCTACGTATCTACATATAGGTTACATTTTCACAGAATACGTGTTTCAGTGGCCGCTATCATGGCAAACAATAAAAATCTGCCAAATGCGAGTCGGTCTCTCACATGAAGGGTTCCCTAGCGTATTAAGATCGAGCAAAAAATCCCGAAATAGTTATTTATGCTATAAGTGCGGAAGGTAGGTGATTTCCGAGGAGTGGCAATTTTATTCACGAGCGAGCGAAGCGAGCGAGTGTATATGTCGACACGAGTCGGAAATCATCTCACGCACGTGTATCATACAACGTTTTACTATGCATTGTGCGAGGAAAAAAAAAAAAAAAACGAGCGAGCCTTACGGCAGTCGACTGCGATGTGTAACATCTAACATACCACGACGTATATAAATGATAAAAACTAAATTCATGACTTGGACTTTTGACTTCGACCTCGACTTTGGCTTTGACTTCGACTTTTTGATTTTGAACATTGTCATAATCATCGCTATCGTCATCGCCATCGTCATCATCATCATTCTGAAATAATAAAATCTCTGAGAGGAGACGGGCTGACGACGGCCTCAAAAATTAAAAAAAAACAGAAAAGTAAAAAGCACTAGTGAAAAAAAGTGACACTTTCCGCACAAATTGACTGCTTAGAAAACGCTCTTTTCGAGCAAATGCATTGTAAAAGACGTTTCTTGTATGCACTCCCTTTATGGAACAAGAAACGTATTTTTTTCATCCGATTCGCACTTACTCAAAGTCAAATAATTTATTTCAAGTAAGCAATTAAAAAGCACTTTTGAACGTCAACATTTACAAGAAAATAGAATTGATTCCAGGCGCCCCTTCCAAAAGGTATTATCGTATGGAAAAGAAAGGGCAAGAAATTCCATAGAAGTATTTTTTCTATCTTATTTATCATAAAATAGATTTTTTTATCATGAAATAGATTTTTTTACCATAAAATTGATTTGTAACCCATCATCGAAAGTAGCAAATGAAGAGCAAACACTAATTACTGGTATACAATTTGCATACATTGAGCACACTAAATTGAAAACAGCATACAATGTTGTCACATGGAAATTACCTCGCTATTTGAGATGACACTTGGTTCAGTTGAATTTATCTTCCATTTTAAATTGTACTCAAACATCTGTCAATATATATTTTGTGCAACGCATTTCAGAATAAGTAGGGATAAACTATAATCATGATGAATGGGATACGGATTATTTCGCAATGAACTTAAAATGTTAATGCCTCGTACATGATCCTGAATTCAGTTCTTGAAATGACTGCAGGCAGACTCATTTTTCACCGACTTCCTAAAAAGGAGGAACTTCTATGTTCGTCTGTATGATTTTTTTTAATCCATAGGTTTTTCGTCAATTGTGAACCAATTTTGAGAATATTTTTTTCATTTAGTAGAGAAAACTTGCGCGGTGGTCACATATAAATTTTATTAACCTTGCTTAGGTAGTTTTTGAGCTAGCTTTAATAATACGTATTTTTCGCACTTAGTCTATAAGGATGGTGTTATAATAACTTCCTATCACTGTTATTGACATAGCAGGTAGTGGTATTCTAGTTTATGTGGGGTAGGTACCACAACTATAAAAAGAAAAATAAAAACTTTTTACAAAAAAATAACCGCCTTCCAAAAAAAACACTACAAAGTGAAAAATAACTTTAATTTCGGAAGTCGGAAGCAAAAAACGAAAATTCTAAACCAAAGACACCGACTTCCGATGCTTTTTAAAATATTTTAACAGTGCTATTATTCAAGACGACTGTTACAGTTTACATACATTACAGTATATTACAGTTTGGTTTATTTTATAGAATGTGTGTGTAGGAACTGTATTGTATTAGATTGATCGGCGGTGGTCATCTATTCCAAAATTACTAACACATCACAAATGAATAAAGTTGTGCAAACGGTTTTATCTATAAAAGCGACCTCGAAGTACCGTACTAATCCATTTATCGATTATCCAAAATTAACTTTACCAACTAATATTATTTCCTACCATCAAGCAAAACAGAACCACACCAATACTATCGCACAACAAAAAAGACATTAAAACCGGTATCAATCGGATTAATCCAGTAAATTAACAAGCAGACCTCGTCCAATAATGCAGGGACACGGATTTATGCATCCACTGGGAACGATCGCGGCACGGAAACCGGATATTATCGGATATAACTAGTTACGACTGGGTATAGCCGCTCTGTTCGCGCCATTGCCGCAGGGATAATTTATTGATGTAAAAAATTCTCTTTTGCGTAGTTTTTGTTGTGGATTTTGTTATTGTCATTTAAATAAAGTGAAGAAAGGGGAAAATCTACAAGTCCGTAATAAGGCCTATGGTATTGTATGGATCGGATTGTTGGGACGAGAAGAAGACGGATGAAAAAATAATGCATGCAAAGGAGATGAGAATGTTGAGATGGATACATGGAGTGACGACAATGGATAAAATAAGAAATGAGTATATACGGGGAAGTTTAAATTAGCGCCAGTGACATTGTTTGGCTTGGTATTGGCATGTGATGAGGAGGGAGGAAACGCATGTGACTAAAAGAGTGATGAATATAAATGTAGATGGTTGGAGAGGGAGAGGAAGACCAAAGAAAAGATGGATGGATTGTGTGAGGAATTATATGAAAGAGAAGGGAGTGAATGGTAGCGTGACGGTTGACAGGAGAGAGTGGAAGGAGAAAACGTGGTGCGCCAACCCCACGTACCATGGAACAAGGGCAGAAAGATGATGTTATAAGTTTTCCAAATTTTTTGTTAGTTAATTAATGTTGATTGAAACAGCTCTAATTAAAGTGCCTACTTTGCTCAATCTTTCTAAGAGCCTTTTTCCTGTCACGTGGATTTGCGCCCACGTGCGTGTATCATCAGCCGCATCCTACCGTTTCGTACTTACTCTTCCTGCCAAGTTACACACACGCGGGATGCGGAGTGTTGGGTGCATGACATACGCCAAGCTTCCGCATACGAGGGAGGCACGCACGCGGGCGCAAACTCGCGTGACAGGAAAAAGGTCTTAATGCGCGTGATAGTTCCACAGCAGTTGATTTGTTTAATTTAGCGAGCCGCAAAAATTGGAAGCTCTTAGTGTATCACAACTGAGGCTAGTTTTAACCAACAGTTGTTTAATTCGTCTGGAATCCAGCCATCTCGCCCGTCCAACGGTACCTTCCCTAGAGTATCCTTCATTCCACCACGACCGCCACACATTATGTAGGTACTCTAACTTAGCCCGGACAATATTGCACCTTAGGGATCTATCTGTATGTAGTCTAGTACCTACAGAGAATATGATAATGATAGCGGTAATTGCAAGTAGACTTGAATTTAGATATACGAGAAGGAACATCTGCCCCTTAGCCCCCTAGCCCTTTCCAAACATGATGGGATCAGCTTCCAGTGTAACCGAATGCAGTTGAATACCAATATTTTGCATGGAGCGACTGCCTATCTGACCTTCACAACCCAGTTATTAGGTAACACGATATCCCTTGGTAAGACTGGTTATGATCGTTTTTGGGCTTCTGGTACTCATTGCCCTTTATGCCTGGAGGCTTTTATTCGGGTATTAAGAGCGTTTATTTTGAAAATGGGCAACGTCGGAAAAACGTCAAGTATTTCGCTGTTTTGATTAATTTGGCAATATTAATGTATGGAAATAAGAAATGTGGCTAACTAGCGAACTAGAATATTGATTACGAAATGCAATAATTAATATCGTAACACCGAATATTTAGTTTTAGATGTAAAAAAAGTATTTGGAAACTTTCCAAATGCCTTTTCTACACCTACAATGGGTACAACATCAATTCATTATTAATATTCTAGTTCGCTAGTTAGCAACATTTCTTAGTTCCATACAGTAATATTGCCAAATTAATTAAAACAGGTAAATTTTTGACAGCTTTTGCGACGTTGCCATCTTTTAGGATAAACGGTCTTAAGTTCTGTTTACGTTTTAACTTTTTTAACTTTTTATTTTCGCTTGAGTATTGATTTCGATGTTTTTGTTGGTATTTTGGCATGTGCTACCTGACATTTTTGGCAAATAATTTAATTTAATGTTTTGTGTTGAGTAATGTAAATTATTTTGCATACTATTGTATAGAATCAAGTATTTTCTAACTGAACAGACAGCTGTTCTGCTGGGGAGTGTGTTGTGCCACTTTTCCCAGCTAAAGCACTAGGAAGTGGTGAAGGATGGGCGTTTTTGGGGGACTGTCTTATGTAATTTTGACGTACGAGAAGTGTTTATTCTCAGCCTAGTTTGAATAAATGACTTTTGACTTTGAAATAATCGATTTAAATACACTAGCGAGTTAAGAACTGATCACGATGGATGTAGAGGATTATGGGATTTGCGCATAAACACCGTCGTATCACCGCGAATTATAAGTTTTAAGCCGTTGTGTATCAGCGCGCGTGCGGTATTTAAGCTCCTGAACCCTTTTTAAGACTGATTGTCTGGCTTTCGAGCTTCTGACTACCCGTTACCACTGCCAATGATGAGTGATCTAGTGCAATGCGGTCTGAAGATAGATATATTGTGTGATGGTTTACTTGAACACCAGGGTCCACGTTAAGCAACTCCCCTAAAAGCAATATATTTTCTGAATTCCCAGCAATTCCTCTATGGTGACACATATTTTAGCCGAATCATATTCAATTCAATTCATATCAGAATCATATTTGGTGTAAATATTGGCGCATGAAAAAATGAAAACCTTAATTTTACCGGATAATTGTTCTTTAGTTTCATGAAATGAGATTTTTATTTTTCATTTCTACAATTTAGTAATAAAAATAGAACGCAGGTAATATTATGAATTGTCAGTTTCTGACAGTTCGTGTGATTCATGATATTATCGTATTTCTGCCAAAGTGGCCGTTTTTAGCCCACAGTTTATGTAAAACCCGTGACACCTATCCCCGAAAATGATGAGTTATCAAACACTAACTCCAAACTGTGGGTAGTTTGATATTAACTGCCACGAACACGACCCTTTTGGGAGCGAGGAAGCTGTACATGGGCAGTTATACGATGAATGTTATACATAATAGGAGATGTGAAATCGAAGATTGAATGGCAGAGATTGTGTTTCATTAGTTATCAGTTTACTTTGTATTGAAAAGAGTAACTCTTGTGGGTAGATACATTTAACATAGCATCACGGCTGAATTCTCTGAGAGAATAGGCAGAAGTGAATCATCCACATTTTCAGTTTAAAGATATTTTTATTTATAATTAAAATATCTTATATTAATATCTAAAATTAATCAGGCAAAACTAAATAGACGAAAAATGCAATTACAAAGAGAAATAATATTTATTATGATGGAAGAGGCAATGCATCTCTGCGTAGCAGGCTGCTACGTAATGTCTGACGTAATGCTACGCCGTAGCACTCATAGCCGATAGCCCCGCCCAAACTACGGCTACGCGTAGACACTTTCGCCTTTATCAGTGAACATTATTTAGATAAAATAATTTTATGAAATGATTTTAAATATTTGTATTTCGTGGACAAAGGTAATTTTATTACAATACAAATGAACCAAATGAACCCAAAACCCTCTGAAGCAAATCCTCTGCTTATTCTTAACTAACTAAAGGAATCTGGAAAATCACCTAGGCGACTTGATAAAGTCTTATCAATTTTTCCAAGCTCAAAATAAATAAATAATCCAAATCATACAGGGTGGCAGGGACATCGACGCGAAAACTGATACCTTGGACTCAGTACATAATACTGAACCCCCGTTAAGCTGAAATTGTTCGTCGGTTATTCAAAAAAATCTGCTGTTTCATAGAAAAGTGCAATACCTACGCGGTCAAAATGTATGAAACAGCAGATTTACAAAAAAAAATATCAACGCAAGGGGTTCAGAATTGTGCACTAAATCCATGGTATCAGATTTCGCGTCGATGTCCCTGCCAGCCTGTATAATAGTTTGAGATAGTTTGTGTAAATTGTTTGTTTGTTAGTAAATAATTTAAAAGAGTCTCCATTGAGTTTCCTACCCGTTCTTCTCCATAGGAACTTATTACGCTTAGCAATGGGAAATTAGCTTCATATTTCTGAATGACCGAGTCCTAGACAATTGAAAAGTGCCTGTAAGAATGGTTTAATAGTGGTTTGACGACACAGTTGGCGCAGTGGCTGAGCGATCGACTGCTGCGTAACGTGTCGCGGGTTCGATCCCCGCACGGAACAAATATTTGTATGATCTGCAAGTAGTTGTTCCGGGTCTGGGTGTTAGTGTATATGAGTTTCTATGTTTGTAAACGCACCCACGATACAAGAAGAAATTCTTAGTGTGGGGCGACGTTTAAAAAAAAAATGTTTATTTTTTATTGAGTTTTGATTTATTATGTTTTTTTAAAAATTATAGTCCTCCATGATTTACCGTCACATAGAGGAGTTCGTGACTAAGTAATAACAGCCGCACGATTCTTTGGTCTATGCATGTGTGACCATCTTAACATACTGAGACTCCTCCGTGCCTCGGAAAGCACGTTAAGCCGTTGGGCCCGGCTGTCATTCGTGGATCTTTGACAGTCGTTACGGGTCGTCAGAATCCCAAAAGTCTAATAATCAGTCTTACCAAAGGGTATCGTGTTACCCAGTTACTGGGTTGTGCAGGTCAGATAGGCAGTTGCGCCATCTAAAATGCGGTATTCAACTGCATCCGGTTAGACTGGAAGCCGACCCCGACATAGTTGGGAAAAGGCTAGGCAGGTTGATTGATCCACCTCCACATGGGCATTCAAATCATAACTTAATTTGTACAAAAAATACATACAATTAGGCAATATTACAAATTAATGTCAAATCGTTTGAATAACAGTAAAAACGAGACTCGCACAGACCAGGAAGCATGGTCCAAAAGGTAGGAGGTCTATACTCAGCAGTGGGAGGAACAAGTCTGCAAAATTGTCATTTATGTCAAATAAGGATACAGTAATAAAAAAAGCTCTACCAGAAGTATTTGTTTCAAAAGACACGTAAACTAAAGCAATCAAATATGCCTAAAGGCTTAACGCTATATGTTACCGAGCTCTCTAGATACCTCTAATCGTTCCGTAAAGTAATTATCAATATTAGATTCCCTGCAGGGCACAGGATCTTCACAGTTAATGAGATTTGGTTAACCAACTTCCTGTTCACTTAGAGGGATTAAAGGTAGTCTGTTAAGCTGTGGCTTAGAGTGATATATGTAGTTATGAGATTATTATTGTTAGTGTGTATTTTTTTGTTTTAACTTTTTACCCGAAGACAGTAAAAACTACAAGGAACGATAGTTAATTGACTGAGGCGTGACTTTGCGGTAATCTATTATAAAATACAATAGACGACGTATATTTAGTAACCTAATCCGCTCAAAGAGTTATGCGCCAAGCGTCGAACGCGCGCTTGGCGTGGCAACACGTCTAGTCCGGGTTTGCAACAAATCAGTCGTCATCCTGAGGATGCCTCGTTGAGAGGTGAAACACGTGTCGATTTCTTACAGGGTTCTTTATGACTTTTTAAGAACAGTTCAGTGGGTTAGGATAGTAAATATACATCGTCTATTGTATTCTACAAGGAAAGGTTATGAATTAAAAAAAAACATTTAATTTTACCAAAAAAGTGTGATTGTATCTTTTCAATATTGAGTAGTGATGTTCAGTAAAATGTTAAATTCGATTCCAAGTCACCCAAAACAGGACGAAAGCAATCTCATTTGTTTCGATCTGTAGTAAATAATCAAAATCAAAAAGAAAATCGCCTCATAACGGCCGCAGTCATGAAAGTGACGGCAGCGGCAAAGATTTAAATCGTTAGATTCGCGGATTCACCCTACCGCGTCAAAAGATAGTCGCGTTTCTGTTTCGTTTTGGCACGTCTGACACGCATTGTCGCAGTAACTTGTCATCGAAACGCTATTTAATAATTTGTTAGCTCACTTTTCTCAGTATGGATACATTTTCTCGTAGTTAATTGATTCAGGCGTGACCTTGCGGATTGACTTGTCGCTAACCCGAACACGGCAAGTTGCCACGCCAAGTGTTATTCGCGACAAGTCAACCGTCATATTGAGGATGCCTCGTTGTGAGGTGAATTAAACATGTGTCGATTTTTATCAGGGTTTTTATGACTCTTTAGGAATAGTTAAGCGGAATAGGTTACTAAATCTACGTGTAGTTCTTCACATGACTAAGTACGGTGAGGGCAAATCTAGCGACTTTAAATATTTGGGCAGCGGGTTTTGATTACACGGTGTCAAAAACGCTCTTAGGAAAACACACTTACTTTCATAAATAACGTTTTAGTGACGTCATTCGCATGCAAATTGCTGACGGTATGTGGTGGCCACCGTTCTTGTAGGTAACTGCATAGCTTTAATAAATAATCGCGGACCTTTCGAGTTCCGAAGACGAACTGACGCTTAGGGCAAATGCCGACAGAATTCGGAATAGTAGACAAAATACATTCACTCCGTAATACTAAGAATAACGCGATAAATAATGGATGAAGTAATGAACCTGAAATAAGCACGCCGAAGTTTTGAACTTTAATACAAAGCAGATTTCGAGATGCTGGAAGAACATTGTATGAAGAACTTTCATAATTTGAATAGCATTGAGATGCGAAGTGTTGGGAAAATATTATTCGAATGATTAGTATCGACTTTCATAATTTCGTCCACGTATTGGTCGCAAGAGCTACTGCTGAGCATTAGATCCTGGGTTCAATTCCCGGGTCGGGCAGTGTTTATGGTGTTTTCCATCTTTAATTTCTCATTAGCAGCCCGGAGTCTGGATTAGTGCCCAGTTGATGGCAATTAGCTCGCCCCTATTACATTTGACTTAAACATAACTGGCGAGAATTATTTTCTCCGATTAAATGAACGGCAATCAATATTGCAAATAGAAAGCGTGGTAATTATGGATCATTCCTTTTTAACTGTTACTTATGACTATTATTGTCCAATATCATCAACTTAATTTTTGATGTGTCTTTCTTCTCAGTTTCCTCCAAATCTTTCCTCTCGCCTTCCTGCAGTCTGTGGAGTGGGAAATCTGTGGGAGTGATTTCGTGAAAAGGGACGGAAGTGTATTACAGGAAGCCGGTAAAGCGCGCGCTATTTGATTTGACCAATGAACGCGCGCGGTGCTAGAGTTGGCCGTCTCAAACAACCTTGACGAGGCCCCGCCCCTTTAATGTTGCTTATTACCTAGGTGAGATGTCAGATGGCACACATCATATGCGGCTTACTAAAAGGCTCACTCGTTTAAAAAAAAAAATAGGTAGGTATCAGGGAGTGGCCACAGTTATTGACACGGAATCGGCTTGAGCCGATTACGTATCAACAAATTACCACCATACTTAATGCATTTGATTCAAAACCGAACCGAACGAGGCGAATGACTTCGTCTTCTCTTTCGTTGCATGGACATAAACCTGTTTCTGGCCGATTCAAACCGATTCGATACGTGTGGACACTACCTTTATATTCCATAATTTGAACTAGTGAACCTCTGCACTAAATCGAATTCAATGTTAATAAGATTCGAATAGAATATATTCGAGATATTATTCTCCAGTCGAATTATTCGAATACGCGCATCACTAAAGTTAACTTAAACTTTCTGGCAACATTTACTCGTAAATATCTGAAGAATTTTCTTAATGAAAAGTAATTACTGCGGTGTCGGAGTACTTACTTGTTGAGTCTCGTAGTATAACACCGTACTGAATTAGAAGGCCTTTAAGTTAGAGCCTTTTTGGAAATCCCTTACTATTGCTTCATTTAATTTCTTGGTAATTTTTTTAAATATTATTCGCCAGGAGTATGTAAGGATCGTAGCAATACGATCGTAGCTAGTACGCGGCGGGTTCAACTTGTCGAATTCAGTGGGCGTAACGTAGTCAGAAGATATAAGAGTTACGCGATAGAAAGAGAGGCAACTTCTAGGTGAATATAACTGTAGGTAATTAGCGCTGTGCGACCTGAATTGCACTTTATTGTGTCGTAGCAAGAGTCGCTTTACATTTAAATGATTTACCGGAGTTTCCCATCTGTACTGATCTGTGCTGTTAATCATAACAAAACAATATGGTTGAACCGACCAATTAATGACATAAAAAATCTGAAGATCTCGAGGGGAAGTGGAGACTAGTGAATATTTTATTTCAGTTTAGCTTCGGGCCACGTCCTCATCCTCGTGAAATTTCTTGTTTTAATATAAAATTATTTATTATTTATATAAAACACAATTATAAAAATAAATAAACAAGTATAATAATAATATATCATACTAGTCGAGAATTCGTTAAGAATTCCGCTATCCATAAAATAAAATAAAATATTTACATAAAATAATTTTTGAAATCCGACTGGTACCAGTCGGATTTCAAAAATTCTGGAGATTGCCGCCTACATACCAACTTACAAACAAACAAATTTTACTTCTTTATAATATTATTATTATTACACGTGAAGAAAATTGTACCCCTTTTTACGAAAATTACGCGGACGGGTAGGAGGGCGGGAGGAGTATGCAATTTGGCACAGTTAAAGTTTATATGAAGAAGTAGTGCAGAAAGCTAATATTTTTATATAATATACATTAGAAATAAATTAAAAAAACATTACACACACTACCATGCGTTTGACACAAGATGGCTACCTTAGAATCATGACATGGCAGCATGGAATTAGTATGTACTATACAACTTAAAATTTAAATGAATCGTGTCGAAGTGGTCGAATTTCGACCGCTGGGCGACCACTAGTTAGTATAATTATACATGTAGGCAGATTGAGACTGGGATTACAATGCGACCACAAACCCAAATTTAAAAAAAAATGCAACATAACCAACAAACGCAACTTGAATATTTCACTTCAACCCAAATTTCAAATAAAAACAACAAATCGTTAATAAATAAAATATGAAAAAAAAGAGAAATAATTTGTGTAACGTTTTCCTTATCTGCCTTCATTTTAGACCAGTAGTAGCGGAAGGGCTCGAGACAGTTCAGAGAATTAAGAAAGATACTAAAGTCAGTAGTAGGTAGAGTCCGATCGTCGAATCGAGTTTTCGGTTTACGGCAATTTTCGGCCGATATAAATTCATTTTCGGCAATTTTCGTTTTTGGTCGACTTTTCAGTTTATTTTTAGTAACATAAGTCGGCGCCAGTCAATCGTTACAACAAAAAATAAAAGCACAATAGTCGTGGAAATGCAGAAAATAGCTTTTTCTTGTACATAACATCAAATTATACAGGGTGTTTGGTGCATCGTTTGCCAAATTGAATTGGCCGATAGGAGAGGTCATTTGATATCTCTTCAGGCCCAATAACTCATTTCTAGGCATACGATTTTTTATTACAATTTTTAAATTTTGATGTAGAAAAAATCCAGAACTCGGCATTAAAGTTAAACTATTTAAAAAAAAAGTTATTAATATAGCCTTCAAATTTCGTTTTAATTTTCATGTCTACGGTTGTGTGGTTTAGGAAAGTTAGTACCCTATGTAAGAAAGAGATAAGAGATTGCGTAAGAGTGAGATAACAGTATCAATAAATTATTTATGCAAAAAATAGTGTTAATACCGTAATATCGAATATCACCCTTATGTGTCTCCATTACACGGAGGAGCTCGTGGCTAAGTAATAACTGCCGCACGGGTCGATCCAGCAGGTTAAGCTACGCTTGCCGGGGTTAGTCTGTGGACGGGTGACCATCTTTACATACCGCGACCCCTCCGTACCTCGGAAAGCACGTTAAGCCGTTGGTTCCGGCTGTTATTCGTGGATCTTTGATAGTATTTATTAACACATTTATTTATTAGTCGTTACGGGTCGGCAGAAGCACGAAAGTCTGACAACCAGGCTCACCAAGGGGTATCGTATTACCCTGTTACTGGGTTGTGGAGATCAGATAGGCAGTCGCTCCATGTAAAATACTGCTATTCAGCTGCATCCGGCTAGACTGGAAGCCGACCCCAATATAGTTGGGAAAAAGCTAGGCAGATTGATTGTGTCTCCATTACACATTTAGCTAATTATTAAAACTATTAAAAGTTTTTTTTGAAATATTGCTTACCGTTGGAAAGGGAGCAGACAATTTTAAAGAATTCGAAGATCCCGGTCGCTTTCAGTTTTTTTTTACAGCAATTTGATGTTGAGTTTTAGTTTAAGTTTACTTTATGTTTTTCAAAAACAAAAATAGAGTTAATAAAAAGGGACCTAGATGTTACTAGCACGTAATTTTGAATTTTATAGAACCAGACAACTGTACACATTTAAACTTAAATGAAACTTGAAGGCTACAGACTCATAACTTTAAAAAAAAAAAAAAAAAATGCCGAGTTCTAGATTTTTTCCAAATAAAAATTGAATACTTATAATTAAAAATACCGGTGTGACAAGGAATGAGTTATTGGGCCTAAAGAGATAGCAAATGACCTCTCCTATCGGCAAATTTAATTTGGCAAAAGATGCACCTAGCACCCTGTATAATAATTAATATGTTAAATTATGAAGTTACGTATGGTGTGAGTTTAAACGGTTAAATACAATGATTAAAGATTGACACAGCATTTCGTTTAATTCCTTTTGTCAAAGAAAACCTAATAACAAACAAAACGACGTTTTAGATCCGAAAATACAAATCAGGCCGAATTTCGTTTTCGGCCGAAATAATAAACTACTTTCCGTCAGACTCTAGTACTTATTAAGTTACATTTAAACACTTGGCTTTTTGTTTTCGTTTCTTTTCGGAGAAAGCCTTTTCTATGAACTCATTAGTGTCAAGGACAAAAGCTTTTGTGCTCATTTATTGAGCAACAGGATACTGGTTAAACCTGGCAAGTACTGAGAAAACATTTAAATTTTGTTAAGAAAATAACACTATTTAACATAACATCACGCCCGCAATTCCCGAAGCATTAGGCAGAGGTGTACCTATACTCCCACATTTCGCCAGTTATGCTTAAGTCCCATGTAATAGGGGGCGAGCCTATTGCCTCCAACCGGGTACAAATCCAGACTCGCGGCTGGAAAATTCTACTGAGAAATTCCGGATGGAAAATGCCAATAACACTTCACCCGACCTGGGAAACCCAGGACCTCATGCTCGCAAGAGTACCGCCACCACTAGATCAAAGCCAAAATACTCTAACATAAAGAATATTTTCCTTCAAAAAGGCAACAGTAATAACAAATCTCTTTGATATTTCGTTTCATCTCATAAACCGGGCCACCAACTGAACAGTGGTGGATGACGACGATTCACACAATTACTGGAGATACTCCGACGATATTAAGTTTCATTGATACTCTTTGTGTATTTTCTTTCCTTATTTTTTGAGGAAAAAAGAATTCTCGTGGCTCATGGATTTGGATAAGAAGGGCTGCTCTTTTCTTCTCCATTACTTAAACATTAGGCAGGAAGTAATTTAATTTAATAATCGTTTCTATCTTGATAATTAAGTACTGTAGACACTTAGGGTACCTCCGGTACCGCGTATTAAGAGTGCGCCCAATGGTCCACTAGAGCCACTCCTTTAGAAAAATATTATCTCGTGACTGAGAAGGAATTATGAATAACGGCTAGTAAGGACCCTCGGTAAGTGTGTCTAGAATTTTCTAATACCTTTTATAACGTTTCATATTGAGACACGAATACACAAAATACGACCTAGAGGAATGTGGCCGTTTTTCTTTAGATTGAATTTTGTTGCTTCGTGTGACCATTGGGCGATCCCTTAAAAAAAATACTTATTTGTAGTAGAACCGATTATTATTTATTATTATTAGGTTAAAGAATTCATGCATACATTTTTAATATTCTAATCGGCCGCTTGACAGTCCCGGGGGCGACTTTCTCCTCTTATTTCTATTCTGAATATAAATTCATGTTTGTCTAGTGCCAATAATTTGAACACACCAAGCTATCATTCCAAATTCATACGCAGTAGAGCTTCTACAGTGCCGTCTATTACATTATCGAGACTCCTCCGTGCCTCGGAAAAGCCGTGACCAACGTCTTAACGCCGTTGGTGCGGCTGCCATTCATAGACATTTTACAGTCGTTACTGGTAGTCAGAAACCCAAAACACTAACAACCAATTGTACCATAGGGTATTGTCTTACTCAGTAACTGAGTTGTGGAGGTCAAATAAGCCATGTAAAATACTGGTGTTCAGCAGCATCCGGTTAGACTGGACGCCGATCCCCAACATAGTTTTAGATTCCCAACATAGTTGGGAAAAGGCTAGGCAGATATATTTATTGCATCGAAAACCTAGGCTATTTCGAGTTATGTGGAGGTTCCACATAACTGGAAATAGCCTTCGCATAAAGAGTGCACAAATACGTATATAAGTAATCATTTTAACGAAAAAACCAGCAGCAATTGTTTTATTGTACTCGTATTTTGAAAAACAAAGGTTGTACTTACGAGTACATGTCCGACAAAAATTCACTCATTCTTCGCCAGCAGAATTTAGAACATTTTTTCAACACACTGTATGTTTTGTTGTACAAACTCACCCGTTTTTTCAACCGCGTCGTAACAAAAATACTGGGACAATGTTATTATGACGTCAGACTCAGGTATGGCTGTATTATCCGGGTATAAAAATTATGACCTGTCATGAACCGGACAAAGGGCTGTATTCAATTGTATTATATTCTCTTTTAGCGCACAAAACGGGTTAAAAATGTCTTAATTTCTGTATTTTGGTAGCGCTTTTCCGCACTGTTTCAAATAATGAAGATGTTTAAAAATCACTACGTTATTTAGATTTTTGTAACAGCGCAGCAGCTAGTATTTTGTATGTAAGTCTAGCTGCTTCGCCCGCGTAGATCCTAATTCTTTTTCTAAAATGAAAGTATCACTAAGATACTCCTTTTTTTTTTTTGAGGATAGGAAATCATCACATGACTTCTCCCGCTCTGGGCAGAGCGAGAGGGTGTGTCAGACTTTTACTGACTAAAACCCACCCGTGTTCCTTCCGTTGCCTGTGTGCCGGGGCCGCGATATCCCTTTTGGACAAACCCGCAACCCCAGCAGGGTCCCTAAGTTACTCCTTACGACATCAGCTATCTGCCAGTCAAACTCCCGTCAAAATCGGTCCAGCCGTTGCGGAGTTTAGCCGGAACAAAAAGACAGATAAAAATGTTAATATTTGTTTTTTTGTTGCAAGTACCGTATGTACTTTCATATTATGCATTTAGTAAAAGCTGTTATTTTGACATTACCAACCGACGTTTAAATTTTATTTATTTGTAGTAATAGATATTATCTTGCTTGAAAACAAAGATAATAATGAGTACCTAATGTATAAACAAAATAGGTGTGTAATAATGTTCACGTCTGTGTTAAGCCAGAAACAGTGCTGCAACACTCGAGGGCATTTATCGACGCGTGTTCAACGACGCGTTGTCACGTGAGCAAATGTGGCGAAATGACACGCACCGGTTCGCGTCGGCTATTACAAATATGTTCTGCTCTTAATTTTTACTAAAGCATAATTAGAATTTATGCATTACTTTACACTTATATTTTTGTTCTGTTCTTTTATTGTACTTTACCCACAATGATCGTATTTATTGCCAGCTTTCGTAAAATCATGACATACCTAGGTCTTAAAAAGGTACTCGCTGACAATTTCCATATTTTTTTATTTTTTTTTACCAGCCTGTTACTGTCCCACTGCTGGGCAAAGGCCTCTTCTCATACAGAGAAGGCACGAGCGTTGATCACCACGCTTGCTCAAGACGGGTTGGTGATTTCAGATTATATTAACTATAAGTCCAGGTTTCCTCACGATGTTTTCCTTCACCGATGTCAGTAATGTCTAAGATAAACTCAGAAAGTACATATGAATTGAAAAAGTCACATTGGTACTTGCCCGGATTTGAACCCAGAACCTCGTGCATGAGAGGCGAGGCCTTAACCACTGGGCCATCACGACATTACATTTACTAGTTCTAATTATACAATTTTTATTAAAAAAAAATTGGCTCGTTCAAGATCGCAACGAGTCTGCAGTGCGTGGGGTCCATTTTCGATGGGGTTTCAAAGGGGAAAAGTATTAAAGTGTTTTTCGATTAGGAAATTTTCAGTAGGAGGTAACAATAATCTATAGCCAGTTAATAACAAAGACTCAAAAACATAACTAGCAATACATGGATGATCGTAAGCCTTTAGAGCGTAATTATACGCATAATCTAAAACCTGTGTTGTTAAATTATCGACACCCTTTACAAACCACATGATATGAAACTACACAACACATACCCTCAATTCGCTGACGTCACCACCCCAGTGGACCACTATAATCGATTCATAGATCAAATAAAACAGCGCGTGACATGGGTAGGAAAACGGATAAAACGGGTACAGGTACGAGCGGGAAACGGGTACAAAAAGGTCGGTAGGTTAGGGTTGGCAATTGTTCGAAGTTCGAGTCTTATTCTTCTTCGTCGCAATTGTCGTGAATTATATTTTGTTGCTCCAAAATTTCGTTCTCGGTGGCAGCGCACATGTCGCTATGGGCACGGAGGGCAGGATAGGATTTGGAACATGGTTTGCGCTACAGCTCCCGCACCGACGAGATAGCGGTGATAGCGATCGCGATGGCACAGGGTGCCATAACATAGTTACTACGACCATCTTTGAGAAAGGTCAGAGTGAAAGCGCAACAAATAAACAAACAAACTCACTTTCACATTTATTATATTGGTTAGGAAGTGTTCATCGTAAGAATTACAACGATGAACGCTTTCCCACTAAAAACAAAAACTACATTTTGACAGCCCTTAAAAACAGCTCACACCTTCGTTTCATCCCTAGAGTATCCAACGTTTACAAGATTACATGGTAAATATTTACCAATTTGATAGTAAACAAGGTTTATATGAAGGCTCACAATTCGAAACTTTTTCATTTCTGTTCAATGGATTAGAAGAGTATAGTCATGACAGCTTGTTTTACGTATCGTCGAGTTAATTTCTTTGAGATTGGTGGGCCCAGCTAATTTAGTGCTCATATACACGAGCGGCACGTTGCCAACGGCAGAGGCTACTGCAGCCGTCGACACTAGTCGGCGTCAGCCGTAGATGCGTCGACAGAGGCAACTGCATCCGTCGACGCGTCGGCGGTTGTCGTCGACAACATGCTGCTCGTATATTTGAGTGCGTGCTCAAATTCAAGAGCAGCACATTGCCAATGGCTGAAGCAGCCGTCGATGCGTCTACGGCTGCCGCTGACGTGTGTGCGAAAATCGAACGATTTTGAAATTCTAAATAAGTACTCGGTTCGCATTAAAAAAACAATTGGACTTTATTCTTAACTATGGGTGATACTTATTGTGCTAGTGGCAAAAAATTTAATAGGAATACTATAAGATAATTGTAATTTCGGTTCAAAATCGTTCGAATTCACGTTTCTTTAACGTCGCGCGCTCATGCCATCTGGTAGATGGTTGGTAGCCATCTTTGAGAAGGTATTAGATCGTCAAGTGGCCATTTATAATGAAATCTTTGGTATCCATTGCTGAATGGCTGTCTTGTTCTTGTTCATGATCTTGAGACAATTTGACTAGGTATAATTTTCATGCTCGCCCCTGCACGCGTAGCATGAGCAACTTTTTGTCGACGGAAGAGTAGACAAAAATGAGAAAGAGATCAATGAAAGACGTTCCGTGTAGACAGTACGACGGCAGCAAAGTAGAAAGAGTCAACTGCACTTTTTACGAAATTCATTCTTTGACATAATTCGACTCAGAATTATTTGTTTTGTCATAGGACTTTTTTTCTGTTTGAACACACACACAACATTTATTCTTAAAATGACGAAGTACTGTGTTTTGGAACAAAAAATATTACAGAAATATTGGCCTTAGCCATTTCCTTGGTAATGCCCTATTAACTAAATGATGTAAAATAGAAGATAGCTTTGTTCTTCTATTAATTGTCACAATTTTGCATTCAAAACGTTCTTCTGTAAAATCATGATTTTGTAGATAACCGTATATACTTTGTGGCCGTCGAGTAGACATTTTTCTACTGTCTTTAGCATGGCGATTACAATATCAAATTGTCTTTACTACCTTAGACAACAGTCAGTTGTCAGTGTGATTTTGACAGTTTGGAATAGAAAACTTTCTTCTGAAATAGTCTACATATAAAAGGACCTACACAAAGATTGTTAGAAACGTAAGACAAAATGACAGATTGTAGAAAGATTTCTACGGTGCGATGTCAAAAATGGAGAAACGAAATGTCAGTTTGTATAGAAAGAGCTATGTCTATTCTTCGTAGAAATAGAAAGCGTCATGCTACGCGTGGAGGGTATGATGTTCTGAAATAGGGAATGTTATCAAGTTGTGTTAATTTACTTGTCAGAAATACGCCAATGATCTGACTAATCGGAGCGCCAGCGCCGCCGAGCGCCACTCGACAGAGTCTACAACATACCGGACCGGCCGGAGCTAAGCAGAGTTCGTGGGAGGCGGTCAAGCAGTGAAGACGTTTAGGAACGCGCGTCCTGAATAGTTGTGTCGTGTACCTACAGGGTGTGAATTGCTGGTGTGGTTAATTTGATCGTAAATTATAATTGGATGTGGATTGCAAACGGTATTTCTATTGCGCAATAACCAACATTACCTACAGTTAAAATATGGCTGATAATAACGAACGAGAGACTTACCGTCTCCGTTTTAAAGGCTCAGAAATAATTGTACTATTGTTCCTACTCACTATAAACAAAAAAATGAAATGTTATCCTCGGCAATTTAATCATTATTGATCCATGTAATGAAATCTTTTTTCTTTTCTTTTCAGATGATGACGGAACTAATATCAACATGAGATACTGAGGTTCAAGATGACTGCAACTAAAGTAAGTATTTTGTATGTAAGACTAAGTTTACACCGAGACGTGACGCGAAGCGACACTGCGCGCACCTTTCAAGATAGTGATACAAAATATAACTTTATTTACAACACAAAAAGATACAGATTTAATTGAGATGATTCGAAAATGTCCCGCGACGCATCACGATGCAGCGCTGCTTCGTGATGCGAAGCCGCGTGACGCAGCGCGATGCCGCGAGGCGCAGCCTGAAGCTGTCGTGGCGACTTGTCTCTACTATTAGCTAGCAGGGCGTGAGCTCTCGTCGAACTTCACGATGCGCCTCGCGACGTTGCGATGTGTCTCGCGGCGCCGCGCTGCGTAGTGCAAAACCACTGGCCTCGACAAGCATCGTCGCGTCGAGTCACGTGTCGGTGTGAACTGACCCTTAGATACTCTTTATCTAACATCTTACGGTAGCAAAGAGATTTAAGATACTATAGAAAGGCTAACAGAAGAAATGGCATATAAAAGCTGTGATCCCATGCCTCAGCCATGATGCCATCTAGCATAATATAGCAAAGTTAAATAATATGAGATGAGATGCCGGCCAAGTTTAATTTCACCGTTGTGGTTAAAAATATAAAATACCCAAACATACCCAATACTTTTTTTACCGACGCCAACCTTTGATTACCAACTGTCAGATAGTTGGCCATAATCCAAGTAAGTTATTTAATTTATCAAAGTAAGTATCAATTCAATAAATTATAAAACACTAACGATATTAAACCGTAGTTAAGAGGGCTTATCCTGAAAGTTGGCAACGTCACAAATGGCTGTCAAATATTTACCTGTTTTGATTAATTTGGCAATAATACTGTATGGAAATATGAAATGTGGCTAACTAGCGAACTAGAATATTAAGAATTTATTGAAATAATTAATTTGTTGACACCAAATATTTAGTTTTAGATGTAAAAAAAAGTATTTGGAGTACTTTCCAAATGCCTTTTTTACACCATTCATTATTAATATTTAACATTTCATATTTCCATACAGTAATACTGCCAAATGAACAGTGGCATAGCTAGCAAATTAATCAAAACAGCGAAATATTTGACATCTATTTGTCACTTTTAGAATAAACGGTAGAGTCCAGTCATTATATCGCCACGCCGAATTTATTGTACATATTGCAGGTTTGCAATACCACAATGGATGTACATTTCAGAATATTTTCTTGGAAATTATTTTTTTGTTAACTACTAAACCGAGGAAGGTGCAAACTGTAGGTGCTGTTTGGCGCATAAACTTCTGCGAATAGCTGTTGTTAAATCAACCAATCACAGCAGTTTACGCGCGTTTCACAATTTGTCAAATTAATTGCGCGATGATTTTCGTTCGAGGCACTGGCCCTATGTGTCTTATTAGCGCCCTTTCATTCTACCAGCAGCATTTTCCAATTTTCCAATGAAAATACGAACGCCAATCTGTCCCTACCTATGACTTGACAAAAAAATAAAAATATATTTATTAGCTAGGCGAGGAAAGGAACACGTTTCCATTAAATTGTGTATTTTTGTTGCCATGTTTTCGGATATATCGTCCCGTATCGGAGCAAATCGAATGTATATTTTTGCCTCGCGTTTGTGTTTTTTCCGCGCAAAAAATGGCGGAACGGAATTAATTTTATTATGTTTTTCCGTTGATCACAAGCAATTTTTTATTAGAATATTGATTTTTGAAGGTACAGTCTTCTTCTCAGCGTGTCGATGGCAAAACTAAGACGTAAAATAGACGCAACATGTCTCCTTAAACTTCAAATGAAGAAGGGGGTACACAATTCGGTAGAGTTTTTGAAGTGAAAACTTCTTTAAGCGCGTTGAGCACTTTTTTGGGTGAACAAAAATCATGGAACTCGCGTCATCGTCACCAAACGCTTTCCATGAGCTATATGTATACTGTCTATATACTCGTATGTACATAGATATACAATTCACAAGTTACTTAGTTTTCACTTCTATCGGCAGTCCCCAAAGACTGCCCCGCGTGTTTTTTTTTTCGTGTTTGTTACCACAGAACTCCATGATTTATTTATTAACAGATTTGGAAAATTCTTTTAATTAAAATAGATTACACGAAAATGAATGTTGAAAGAATTGAAACTCGAAAGTCAAAGATTTATTTGCAGATAAATATGGTTACAAAAGTTCTTACAATGGTAGTTTATTTGTAGCTTAACATATTTAACCATAACATAATGACATGCAAATTTTTGGTATACAATTAGATCATTTCAATATAAACTGAAGGAACTCTTTTATAGTTAACCGAGGAGTTTCTTGCCGGCTCTTCTCCATATGAAACGACCAATTGGAACCGAGCACCTAGCTTCTGACGTTTCATAAGTGCCCTTGTAGGTTTATGTGAAATAAAATATATATATTTTTTTACATTTTTGAGTATAGAAGGAATTCTCAATTAACCAACTGCGTAAAGCCCTTCTGAAGCGGACCATTGGAAGTTCTTTGATTTGGTTAGGAATCTTGTTATAAATTAAAACCACGTGAAATGCAAATGGCAACTGATAGAAATCCGACGATTGACGAAACACGAAGTTTTCCGAGGGACATTAAGAAAATAGTAGTCGTATGAACCACACCAAGTGTACAGGACAATCTTTATGTCTCAAGTCACGAACCGAAATAAAACTAAATATTTTTTTTAAATATAACACAAAATAGACGATAAAAACCCTCACACGACACATTAAATTGTCGCCGTACCGGAATTCTTCTTGCCATGCCGGTATTTTCTCGGCATACCGCTATTTTCGTTGACAATTTTCCGGGTAGATACCAATGTCTTGTACAGGAAAATCGAATAAAACGTCTTTCATCAAACACGGGTAGGTATCAAAAATATGACACCCTGTAGATAAAAGTATACTCCCTTATTTGTCTGATGTTATTTTTAGTGTTCCGTATGCGAAGGGTGTCAAACGGAACCCTATTACTAAGCCTCCGCAGTCCGTCCATCTGTCAGCGGGCTGTATCTCATGTACCGTAATTAATTAAAATTAATTAAATCTTTTATTTCGGACCCATAAGTACGATAGATAGATAGATAGATAGATAGTACTTACATGTACCAAAATAACAACACAAATTATTTATTAATACGCGATAGTGGCGTGCAGTCGTATCCTATGTCCCAGTATGGGGTTGTTCCACGTATCACAATACCAGCGCTGCGGTATTCTTTATTTTTTTTATATCGCCGCATTATGCTGAGATAGGAGCCTTTTTGGCCTCGCACAGGTCTTTTTATTTTGTTAGTTTTTAAATGCTCCTTTTTTGTTTTTTTATTTTATATACAATATATTTTTTTTATTATTACTTGCTGTTTGTATTTCCTGTGCGTGTCCCAAATAAAATATTTTTCTTTCATTCTTTCTTATCAGCTATAGTTTTTTTTAGTAATAGGTAGACAATAAAAGTAAAATTTTCACAGATTGTGTATTTCTATTACACTACACAACAACGCCAACGCCACTATAACAAAAAATTAAATAAAGTTAAAAATAAAAGAGGGTCGCCATACAAGAAACGTGTTTTTTTCTGTGATTTTAGCTCGATATTGCACTTGGTTCTTCTGTAAGTATTATGTTGTAGTGCCTTTGAAAGTGGTGTGTTTTCGGGGCTTTGTCACTGGGTGATGCCATCATTGGTCGTCGTTTGATCGCATCTTCTTTTACATATATGTGTGTACTTAACTCCGGAGTTTTTGCTAAGGGGTTTCGCTAAATGAAGCCTAAAGGTGGCCTGGGCCCTCTCCCGCACGATGAGGGGTAGAGGCGGTAGTCCCAGCATTGCCTGTAGGGCGGCAGCGGGTGTAGTTCTCATACTGCTAGTAATTGCAATATAAGCCAGCCGCTGAACACTTCACTACAGAACCCTTTATGTGCGAGTCGGCTTCGCACTTGGGCGGTTTTTAAAAGCTTTTTTTTAACTTGCATATGTATGTATGTATGTTTGTTCTGGTGGAATCTTGCTACTCAATGTTGAAGCAGATATCTTTTCTATGTACATACATAACATTACGCTTTTTCTCCAAAGGAATAGGCAGGGATAAATTACACCTATATTTTGATATAGTTGGTTTTATGTAAGAGAAGCGAACCGCTCCTGCTTCGCACGGATTTTACGACTTGTCAAAACATCGAGATTTCTTAGGTTAACCTAACTTTAATATTAACGTATTATACTCATAAACCTTCCGGAATAAATTCTCTAAACGATGGTAAACCTCCTCAAAATCTGTTGCGTGGTTTAGAAGAACAACGCGGACATACAGGCAAACGCGAAAAGGGACTTTTTTATAATATGTATACTGCCCTACTAAGCCGAAAGGCGCTATCTCAATCGGAATAATTTTTGAGAAAATTGACTTTTTGTAAATTGTAATTTAAGAAAAAAATTGATATAAACACTTCTTAGTAGTGTTTTTAAATGTTTTAAGTTAGATAGCGCTATTTGGCTTATAAAATTAGATGCGAAATTGTTATAGCAATTGAATGGTATAAAAAAAACTAAATGGTGTATCTCAGAGATAGCGCCTTTCGGCTTAGCAGGGCAGTATATAAGATATAGAAGGGCGAGCCTACTGTCATTTACCGCCGAGTACACTTACAAACAGATTCAGATACATATATACATACACGTACATACATAAACACACGCCTTCTTCCCATGGAGGTAGGCAGAAACTACAGAACGCCATCTGCTACGATCCTCACATACTCCTGTTACTTCGTTTACCTACATACATCTGGTCATACA
Source organism: Agrochola lota (assembly GCA_947364205.1). NCBI lineage: Eukaryota > Metazoa > Arthropoda > Insecta > Lepidoptera > Noctuidae > Agrochola > Agrochola lota. The sequence continues at coordinate 9,633,428 of OX376245.1, read as the reverse complement.
CGCACGCCGGTTGTGAGTATTCGAGATTCCCGGCAGTTGCTGTGATTTTCTGGGTCAGTGAGAGCTCGGCCCGAGCCAACTCAACCCGAATAATAATACCAGATATTTCACTTCCGATGACGGTGATTTGTAAGGTCTGGCAGAAAATCGATATTTTAAAATAAATCATTACGTATTGAATTTTGTTTTCCGAAGATTTTTGGGTTTTTATTTACATACAAAGCATAATTATGTACAACGCCTATTTCAATTATGATACCTATATGAGTAACCTAAGTTCATTAGTTTTTAAAATTGTCTGGACTAAAAAAGACAAGCGTTCCTTTGCTAAGAACACAGATCGAATCCGATGACAATAGAAAAGTTTTCTATCTCACTCTTGCACATCAAATTTACAATAGTCTAGAGTTTTAGAACATAAAAGACGAAGACGATTTCTGCGAAAAATTTACCGTGCCCTTCGCTCTCTTGAACTATTTTATTATAATAATATAAGATATACATATAAAATTATTATTCATAAAAGGATTTCAAACCTTTTATGAATAATAATTTGCAAGTTCAGAGCATTTATTTCATTTAAAATAATAATATTTATTACATTTAGTCTACCTATAAATTAAAAAATTCTTCAATATTTTAGCACATGTGTGAGTACTATGTACCGACTATAAAGCTATCATTTAGGTACTGGGTATGTCTTTCATTGACTTGAATGTGCCTTGGCGGCTGAGAGTATGTCATGCTCACTCTAATGTCTCGCTGACGGTGGCGCGTGTGTTGGATCATTTCCCTCCAAAATGCTCATCAGCTCCCTTCAAAATGGTTGAGCTGAATGGTGCCAATCCATGCATCATGTTCGAGAACGGGAGCCGTCAGTAGAGACTGGTCATCTCTTAGCTACCACGGCTTGTTTTAATTTAATTTAATTTTTGAATTGCAATATTTATATTTTTGTTACGGCCGCTTTTAACGTTTTGCATCATTCTCACATGTATAACTTCAACATGAATGATGTAACCAATATTTTGTTACCATATCATGATTTAAAAGAGTGTCCGTTGAGTTTCTTGCCCGTTCTTCTCCATCGGTACCTACTACGCTTTGGAATGGGCAACTAGCTTCATCTTTCTGACTGACCGACCCCGTGACAATTCAAAAGTGCCTGTAATTGGTTTATTTGAAATAAATGCTTTGAGTTTGAGTTTAAGAGGTCGATACTTTTCATGCCGACGGCACACACCACTTTTTTTGGTGTTTTGACGACGTAGTATCTGGTATTATTATTCGGGTTGACTTGACTCGGGCCGAGTTGCCACTGACCCAAATTCTTGGCAGAAAAGCCATGAACAAATTGCTCGTTTTAGGAATCGACCGCGGGCTTTCACGATTACAGCAGCCGCGTTTGGAACTATTAGACCCGATTTCTATTAGAAATTAATTGTTAGTTTTTTTCAACGACCATGTGTCATCAATCATCATCTTCCGAGCCTTTTCCCAACTATGTGGGGGTCGGCTTCCTGTCCAACCGGATGCAACTGAATACCAGTATAATGTAACCAGTATACATGGAGCGACTGCCTATCTGACTTCCACAGCCCACAAAATAATTGGTTGTGAAAATCAAAAAACTGTCTAGTTTTAAATATATTGGTCCGTTTTGTTTTACGAGTATGTTCTTAAGTTGTATCTTTACTTTGTAATAATATTATAGATTTATTATAGGCCTTTCGAAATTTAACAAGTCCTGACAAAAAGCCTGACATTTGCAAAACGGTCCGGATATTTAACTTTTTAATCTTATTTTACCGAGGAGCTCGCGGCTAAGTAATAACTTCCGCACGGGTCGATCCATCAGGCTACGCTTCCCGGGGTTGGTCTGTGGATCGGTGACCATCTTTACATACCGAGACTCCTCCGTGCCTTGGAAAGCACGTTAAGCCGTTGGTCCCGGCTGTCATTCGTCAATCTTTGACAGTCGTTATGGGGTAGTCAGAAGCCCGAAAGTCTGACAACCAGTCATACCAAGGGGTAGCGTATTACCCAGTTACTAGGTTGTGGTGGTCAGATAGGCAGTCGCTCCATGTAAAATACTGGTATTCAGCTGCATCCGGTTAGACTGGAAGCCGACCTCAACATAGTTGGGAAAAGGCTAGGTAGATTGAATCTTAATTTTTTCAGTAACCTTTTATCTTTGTTAAAGAAAATCCCCTTAAATCCAAAAGTCTGGACAAATGAGAAGGCCGGACATAGTCCGGACGGGGGGCCAAAAAGCCGGACATGTCCCGACAAATCCGGACGGATGGTAACCCTATGTCCCGGGTAATCTTCGGAACTACTGATTCGATTCCGAAAATTCTTTCGACTAACAGTAAAGTATAGCCGAATGTCTTATGATATAATTTATCTTTAAACAAGAAGTTTCACGGGAACGAAATGCGGGCAAAAGTCAGTAATCTATCAATTCGAACACTCTATGCGTATGGTAGTCTCCTTCTAATTCGATAGAGAGAGAGAGAGGGAGAAAGAGAAAGAGAGGCAGAATGAGAAAGAGAGGGAGAAAGGGAGAGGGGGAGAAAGAGAGATAGAGAGGGAGAAAGAGAGATAGAGAGGGAGAAAGGGAAAGAGAGAGAGTGGGAGAAAGAAAGAGAGAAAGAGAAAGAAAGAGAGAAGCGACTGCCTACTATTTATGTTCTGTGTTCGTGAATATTATATGTATTTTTTTTTTTTTTTTTTTTTAAATTCTTGACGTTCAAAAGTGCCATAAATGTGTCTTATTGAAATAAATGACTTTGACTAGCATAATCAGCCTATAATATTCCCACTGCTGGGACGCAGGCCTCCTCTCTGTGAGAGGGAGCGGGCCGTAATCCACCACACGGCCCAGTGCGGGTTGGTAGATGTCACATGTCTTCGATTTTTTGAATCTGGGACATGCCAGTTTCCACAAGATGAAATAATTATTTTTATGCATGTGTTTCTGTGACAAATAAATCTAATTTTCTTTTTTTCATTCCATCAAATCCTCGGCAGCTAACACGCCAAATGTGCCATTTCATTAAATTACCATGCTTTAAGACGCCATGTTGGAAGGCAAGGCCCCAAGGCTTTCTAAAGATCGTTTATTATCTCATCCCATAAATAAATACGTCCTTCAACGAGCACTTCCGAAGATTTCCGAAGGTCTCCCGAAGTGTTTCCGACGAGGACCTTGATCGCTGTTTAGAACCACTTTTATCAGGGGATGAAATACAAACAGAATAATAACTAAGAAGTAAGTTACATTGAAACCGTGGAAGCGCAAACTGTGCGTCTTGTCGCTGCGACTAGATGCACAGCTTTTATTTGCGTCTGCGAGTAGTCGTTACGACAGACGTCATTCAGGAAGCGATCATTTTCTTTGAGTATTCGACGCGATTTCTCGTCCGATTTGAAAACATTGACAACGAACGCACATGTTGAGATTTGCATTTTATTCTTCTGATTCTACAGCACTCACGGAGAGACTGAAGCATGCGACTGTCGTTAGGTGTGCGTGTGCACTGTGCAGCCGCTGCGACCAGTAGCGAAAGCGTGCGATTCCCCTGTCGTTGCGACTCTGTAACTCGACCCCAAGTGTGCAGAGCTTTGAACAAAGTATATGAAAATTGTCGGCCATAGCCTGTCGTTGCGTCTAGTCGCCGAGCTGTCGCATGTCGCATAGTGTGCGCCATTTCTAACCGTCGAAGAAACGTTGGTTACCATTTCACAGAACTGAAAGACAATTTGTTCGTATCCATGGTTACCAATTTGTTTACAGTTTTTTCTTAAACTTTGAAAATAGAACATATTTTTTATATCAATGATCAAGGTATGTACACCCTCGATGCGCGAGTCCGACTCGCACTTTGTTGGTATTTTACTCTGCGGTATCATCCCACGCGAGGTGAAATAGCTGGATGTTTCAGATTGCGTGGGCCGGCTGGCTACACAGTTCTATTTTTGAATAAAAACAAAATGGCAGATAAAAATAGAATGGCGCGAAATTGGATTTTGATTGGGGTTGAACGTTTCTGTTTACAGATAAATTAGGATTTTAGTTTTGTTTGTTGAATAATCCATAGTTATTTCGAGCCTTACTGGGAAAGCTATTTTAAAACGATTGAATGATTTCATGAAATGTGGGGTAATTAAATAAATTGTATAATTATTAAATTCGTTTTGCAGAATCATATGTATAAGAACTTTCCTGAATACTCAAAAGAAAAAAGTGAGTATGTCACCTCCGAAGCGCGACTAGCACTCCTTAATACGATTGTCTTTGAATATGCAGTAGGCAATGAGGGTAAATAAAGGCATCTGTTAAAAAAAAACGCGGAAATTTGAATCCGTGTTATTTACGAATGAAACAAGTTAATGCGTGTATAAATTTCACTCCTCATAAAATTTCCATACCGCCTATGAAATTGACGATTGGGGTAAACTCCATTGTGTACTATTTACTGGAATTCAGCTGCAACCGGTTAGACAGATGATTTTGAAAATGACCTTGAAGTCATAACTACAACTCCTATTGTCAGTATGAGACTTATATACCTGAACCATTTTTTTTTTTTCTTGGGATGTGAAATTGTCAAATAACTTGTCCCGCTCTGGGCGTAGCGGGAGGGCGTGTCAGACTCGTACTGATTAAAACCCACCCGTGTTCCATTCGGTTTCGGACTTTCCCTTTCGGACTTTCCCTTTCGGACTTTCCCTTTCGGACTTTCCCGCGACCCCGGCAGGCAGCGGACCCCGTCAGTTGTGCTGACATCTCTTTGAGACGCGCGTGGAACACAACGCGCCGTCGACCCTGGCCTGGTCAAGGAGGCTCGCCGCCTCACCGGAGACCGTGCGGTATCTGTACGCCGATGTGGACCCCTCCTACCGTCATTTGGGAACCCGCCGGTGGCGCGTTCCGAGGACCATGAAACCACATGGCCTCGGGCTTGTGCAGGGCCACCTCGAGTCCCAATTGCCGGATCCTGTCGACGATTGTCGCAACCCCGCGTATCGCCAGTTCGGCCACCGCAGCACCCAGTCATATCCGATGATGCGACCGATCCCTGCGGGACACCGCACGACATCTCTCGGCGGTTCCATTCTCCCCGGTGACCGGGGTAGATGACTGCCCTGTCCGTCAAATAGGCCTTGACCACACGACAGAGGTAGGTCGTGATCCGGTGATACCAGAGTGCCTCCCTGATGCAACTCCAGGGCAGGGTGTTGAAGGCATTGGCGATGTCTAGAGACACCGCCAAGACGACTCCAACCCGGGCCACAGCATCCCCCGTCGTAAGGGCCCGCACTCGCATGATGGCGTCCACCGTAGATACCTGCACCCTAATTGTGTAACATACTTTCAATCAATATCGGAATGATTTTGAAGAATATTGTTAATACAATGCTTCGAAAAATTTGACTGCTCAACAACGTAAATAACGCAATGAATGTTGTTGAACTGTCGAAATGAAAGCCATTGCTACTGTTAGTGTATTACGCATTTACCCGGTTTACGAATTGAGAATTAAAAAAAAAAAATCTAAAAATTGTCTTTGCAAAAAATAAAGAAATTTTGAATTGAGAATTTTAATATTTGACAAAACATTTTCTGCTTAATATTCTCAATTCAGAAACCTTGCAAAGGCTGCTATTTGATCATTTGACCGTACCACTTTCAAATTCAAATGCCCGAGAAAACAGAATTACCAATTACCTGCAAATTTCCGTACCAACCAAATAAGATCAAACAACACTCGTGAAAAGAAAGAATCAAAGCGAAAAGGCTGTCAAAACCGTAAAAAAAACATTTTTTTTTCTTTTTTTAAAACAAAAGAAAGTTATGTCTTTGACGTGAAGATTTTCTTAAATATTTATTTGAGGATTGAGATCAAACCATAGAGCCTTTTTAGGGTTCCGTAGTAAACAAGAAACCCTTATAGTTTGTCTGTCTGTCTGTCCACGGCTTAGCTCAGAGACGGTTAGTACTAGAAAGTTGTAATTTGGCATGGTATACATATTAAACACGCCGACAAAGTGGTAAAATAAAATCGATAATTTTTTTATTTTTTTTTTGGGTACTTCCCTTACGCGTAAAGTGGGGATGTTATTTTTCTCATTAATCCCATAGTGTGGAGTATCGTTAGAAAGATCCTTCAAAAATATTGTCAGTTTGTCAGAACCATTTTTGGATTCAGGGATCCGTTTGCGAAATATTAAGCTTTTAAGTGCAATTTTTTGCTAGAGTAAAGTGTCCCGTCCCCTGCCAGCTAAATGGTTGTACTTGGATTTGTGAAAAAGATCACAGCAGTAGTTTAAATAACGAAGTTAAAAGGAAAACTATCACAGCTAAGTAGGCTGTACAGGTTAACGAGTAATAACGACCAACTTAAATTTGCAGTTTGAGAAACATGATCACCCTTACATTCCGTATGGGAGAACATGTTTTTAAAAGCGTTATTTAACTTGCAATGTATTGTTTGTTTGTTCGCGTGGAATCTTGCTACTCAATTTTGAAGCAGATATTTACAACCGATTGAGCTGAAATTTTGTATACACGTTTATTTTAGATGACAATACACGATAAGCTGTGTGACGTCATTCTAAATCCAATATGGCGGAACATCCAAGATGGCGGAATAGTTATTAGTAAGCTTTTATGATCATAAAAATTGTCTATAATGAGGTTATAAGTTGATACTTAAAATTTTAAAAGAAAATTTATTTTCTTCTTTTTAGAGCATTTAAATAAAAGCCTTTTTTTAAAGGTTTTTTTGCTTTTAATTTATTCAACTACAATGTTAAGTTTGTTTTGTTTGGTTTTTATATATATGAAAACATCATGCACGTAAAAAAAAAAAAAATTTTTAGTAAAACAGGTGATAGACATAATTATGTAATAAGAAATAGGGACCTATTAGTTCAACCAGGTTTCAGACTGGCTAAACTGGACTCATTTTTCATGGTATACTGTTTAAAATGATACAATAAAATTCCTCCCCACATAGGTACTTCAACTGAATGACACGAAATTCAAATCTTGTATAAAACGCACACTATGCAGGCAGGCATATTATAAGTTGGGGGATTACATCGCTGATAAAAATGCTTGGCTCAATGCTGGTCTGCTTCACAAGCCACAACCATAACTATTTGATTAACATTTGGAAATACTGTTGGAGCTGCTGAAGATATTAAGACAATCTTTGCATTGTATAAAATCAATTTCTACTATGTACTAAAGAGCTAACATTTACCGGGTAATACGTCTTTTATTGACTTGAATGTGCCCTGGCGGCTGTGAGTATGTCATGCTTACTCAGATGTCTCGCTGATGGTGGCGTGTGTGTTGGATCATTTAGCTCCCTTCAAAATGGTTGAGCTGAATGGCCATGCGCCATGTTCGTGAACGGGCGCCGTCAGTTGGGACTGGTCAACTCTTAGCTGCCTTGGCTGTCTTTTTTTTTTAATTGTTCTTTGTTTTATCTTTTTATTACGGACGCTTCTAACGTACACGTCTTTCTACATTGTTCTCACATGTTTAATTTCAACATGAATGATGTAACCAATATTTTGTAACAATTTATATAAAAGACTGTACGTGGAATTTCTTGCCCGTTCTTCTCCATAGGTACCTACTACGCTTTGGAATGGGCAACTAGCTTCATATTTCTGACTGACGGATTCCATGAAAATTCAAAAGTGAGCCTGTAAATGGTTTAATTGAAATAAATGCTTTGAGTTCGAGTTTGAGTTGAGTTTGTTCTTGGGATAAATTTAACCCAACTACGGAACTCTTTATTGTGCGTGGTCGCGTCTTTCCATTCTATACAAGGCCAGAACGCAAGGGTGTTAAAATATTGGCGTATAAATAGGAAATCACTTTTTTACTAAAGCCTTCCAATCTATACAAGAGTAGTATGAAAATACTCGCGTATACTTCGTAGTGACCTAATTAACTACCTTATTCCAAAATATACAGTGCCAGTACGCATACAGACTAATCGTGTATAGATTGCGCCAAATTGTGAACTGGTATTCAACTTGTTTGTGACGTAATGCACCTTGCGCTAAATAGCCTGCCTGGCTGGGAGCAACTTGGAAGTAGCCCTCGCCGGCCGCTGCCGCGGCACCGCTCACTACGTTCGCTCGGCTCGCGCGCGGTTGGTCACAGTTCTAACCTAACCTAACCCATTTCATATTCCGTTTTCTGTTGATGTTCCATTTCACCCAGTTCAATTTATTTTTATTTATTAATCTATATTATTAAAACTCAAGTCAAGCGTAAGTGATGTAGTATAGTTTTGAACCAGGACGCGCGTGTCCACGTTACCAGCTATACACGAGCAGTACGCAAAATACGTGTACACATTGTAAACGCAGTTTTAAAAATAGCATTACAATGTATACGCGAGCAGTTTCGTATGGCTGCGTTCTGGCCTTGTATAGATCGGAATTACGCTGCGTGGTCAGACTCGCACTTGGCCAGTTTTTTTATTTTTTCTTCCGCGTTAGGTGCTCCCCACACTTATCGGAGGGAAATCGCATTAAATCGTTCATAACGTCAAGGCTGACTCTTATTGCCTTTCAGAAGAAGAAATAAATCAGTCTGTAGACGTCTCATTTCAGAACCTGTTTTTGAACAGAAAAGGAATTGATTTTATTAACCTACTAGCTTTTGCCCGCGACTTCGTCCGCGTAGAAGTCGAAAATGGTTATAATAGGATTTTTTATAGGTTTTTTAAGTTATTAATGTTGTTATAATAAATAAATTATTATGTTAAAATATTTGAATAATTATAAAATATACCTGACAATCTTTATAGTGTAGGGATATAAAGGTTAAACAAACCAGAAAAAAAAAATGTTATATTTTATGAACACGAAGCTCGGCCTTTGATCTGGCGAAAGTTACACGGGTGTATTATCTTTTTATAACGAAATCGAAATACTACACCTACCGCAGTATTTCTTTGTAAACAATATTTTTTGTTTTTCTTTCGGGTGCTAGAATCACCAGGCTACTCTGTGCGCTTACTCTGGAGCATGCCACATACAACTGGCCGTGAGAGAAGCAGTTTTCCCTCAAGTCTACTCCCGCTACCTTAAGAGTTTGACCTTGAGCTTTGTTTATAGTCATTGCGAAGCATACTTTGATGGGAAACTGCACTCTCTTGAATTCGAAGGGGTAATTGGATGGTGTTAGGGGAATCCTAGGAATAAATACAGACCTCTGTAAAGCTTAGACACCTTCAAAGTTACGGTGACTGTCGAGACATTCCAATTTTAAAGAGTATTTACATTGCAAGCACCAAGCCTTTATGTGAGTTCAACCTATTTTGAATAAAATCGGATTGACTTTTCAAACAGGTCAATGTGTCAAAATAAAATGTAATTTAAATCAAAAGCACTAAGGAGTATTGATATCAACTTCGAAGCATATCACTCCCAAAATAAGTTTCTACCCCTATTTAACCCCGTTAGGGGATGAATTTCAATAAAATACGAAACAGGTCTTCCATTAATTCTGTTAAAGAATGTTTATGCAAAATTTGAAGTAGATTGGACCAAGGGATCACGTTGTCCCATACAAACTTTGCCCGCCTTTTTCACCCCCTTAGTGGTAGAATTTCGAAAAATCCTTTCTTATCGGATGCCTACGTCATACAAAGAGCACACCCTCCAAGTTTTAAGTCTCTACGATCAGCGGTTTAGGCTGTGCGTTGATCCGTCAGTCAGTCATTCAGGACAAAGCATTTTATATGTATAGATTTAAAAAAGGAGGTTCTCAATTGGTTTACTTTTTTTAAATTTTGTTACTTCGGAACTCAGTCATTTATAAACCGATTTGGACAAGTCTTTATTTGAAAAGATTTCTTCCAGATTGATCCCATATAAAGGTCGAGTTCTGATGATTGTTTTTTTCAATTAGCTTCAATAATACGTATTACATAATTTAAAGGTACAAGTTGGTAGCCCACTTCGGGCAGCAGCAGTAGCAGGCGACGTGTCGTCATGACACTACTGGTTTCTATGTATTTCTATGCAAACGTGTGAAGATACAATTCCGTAGTTGACTACGGAATTGTAACTTCACAATTTTAATTGCACTGATCCAACCAATGGGCCTAGTAGACTTAGTGACATTAGATCAGCAATAACGATGATGAAAAAGTCAAAAATGTATGGAATTTACACAAAGTTACCGAAATCCTTGACAAAGATTTTGAAGTACAAAGTCGTTGTAGAAATTTGAAACGGTTTAAATCCGATTGACACTTTTCTAGGGCGTCAGAAAAAAACAAAAATATGTAGCAAGGGCATTGCCAAATACTGATAATCAAGTAAATGTATTTAGTTTTTTTTTAAACACAGTTATTATTTACACACACGTATTTACAAGATTTAAAAACTAACGGACTTAAAATAATAATAATAATATGTACAAGTATATAAGAAAGGGGTGGGGGGGAACAATCATAGGGCATCAAAAAATTCGTCCGCATCGCTGTCAACAGGAAAAGTGCCCAAAAGGCTGGCAGCATTGCCAAATTGAATGCGATTGTCAAAACAACTGACTTACGTAATTAGGATACATATTTCTCAACGTTGTTGCAGCGATATGTTCTTACATTGTTAGAGGGATGATTTCCCTAGCGCAAAAGTTAATCTAGTAAATAAGGCTTGGCTCCAAACAACTTTTTAGACTAACTGTTGTTTAAATTTAATGGAGAGTCTTTTCAAATGAGGTCAAACGACTGTCTTTTTTTGAAAAGACAGTTTAACCTCATCTAGTTAACTGACTTCCAAAAAGGAGGAGGTTATATGTTCGTCGCGTATGTATGATTTTTATTTTTAGTTATTTCCACCGTCAATTGTGGACCGATTTTGAAAATTTATTTTTTGTATGAAAGGGTATGCACCCAAGTTGGTCCCATATAAATTTTATTAACTTTACTTGGATACTTTTTAGTTAGCTTCAGTAATACGTATTTTTCCCACTTAGTATATGTAGCAGTGGCGGTTGGTGGGTCTTAGTGCTGGGGGTTCACTCCCTGTCCCTGACAGTGATTACATACATACCTATCTATGGATATCTCTTCGCGAGTGTTTATAGCTATGGACATAGTTGTTAGTGGAGTTACCATTTATTAGCGGAGGAGTTTACGTTGGAATAAATACTGCACTTTATTGTCTACACTTTTTTTGCTTTCGAAGAACACTCCTGTGTCAACCGAATATCTGGACAAGGGCGACCTTTACTTTTGATATCTAAACGTTGTTCAAATGTCTCCCTGTTATTTTTAATAAACCGAACACTATTCGCCATATTAGTACAAAAAAGCTCCTGGCATGCCTACAAACAGTTATTTATTTCGCGCACCAATACCTCATTAGCATTACGCACAATGCAGTTCAATTACGACGCTATACTGACGACGAATTTGTTAAAACTTGTGCGGTCAAGGACAAACTGTCGTTCGTAGATCTCCGACCCAGTTCGGCTAAATTCCCGAGGAGCGGCGCACCATATTTGCTATAACTTTCATAGAAAATGCCCCGTCTCACGCGTACGGAGCTAGGTGCCTCTCTGTCTTTTCTACATACAAATTTTGTATGGGACTTTTGTTCATAGAAGCGCTTAGCCGAGCGCTCCGCATCCGCTCGCCAGACCCTAATAAATAACAGTTTGTTTACATAGTCACTCACTATTGTTCTCTGTGCTATGCGTATCTACTTATACTTATAGATTGCTGGGGCCTTGCTAATATTATAAAATACTACTAAGATAGTTAACTGGGATAGCAATAACATAACTTTATGTGGGGGTGCAACGCTCCAGCGCTCTTTAATGCAAACCGCCACTGATAAGTGGATGATATGATGATAACTTCCTGTCACTGTTGTTTACATAGCAGGTAGTGGTTTTCGAACTTGTGTGGGGTAGCTACCACAAATAAAAAGAGAAAAATAAAAACTTTTAAAATTGTCCATTAAATACATACCCCAACAGTTAGTCAATTTTTTTTTTTCCATAAAACAAAACAAACAACTTCCAAAAGAAACACTACAAGTTTTTTAGAGTAACTGTTGGGGTATATGTTTAATGGACAGACTTTTCAGTAAATCTCTGTAGATTTACTGAAAAGCCTCGTCTATCTATGCTGTGAAATATTTAAGTGAAGTGAACTTGATGTGAGCTGTCAATGTCAAATTTAAACTCAAACTTTTCCAAATGTAGGCAATATGAATTAAGGCATTTTTGAATTGTCAGGGAGTCAGGGAGTCGGTCAGTCAGAAAGATGGAGCTAGTTGCCCATTCTAAAGTAAAATCGTAGTAGCCTAGGTTCCTTAGGTGAAGAACGGGCAAGAAACTCCATGGACATTCTTTTTTAAATCAAGTTATTTATATGCTTGATAAACGAGCCGTAACATATAGGAACCCGGCACAACTTATGACATAAGAGCCAGTACATTTGCGGCTTACATAATGTCGTGAAAGCCATCCGATTCATCCATCACGCTGACCGCTCGAGATGTACCACTTATGTGGTATTAAACTTACCTACTTCGTGTTTGGCCCGGCTTTTTCCTTATTTTTCTTTCATTTTTATGTTTATGTTTTTCTTATATTTTGGGATCGTACTAGACGAACTTGTACTTAAATAAGTTTTTGATTGGCAGGCTAAGTCTTGTTGTTGTGGCTTGTTTTGGTGGTTTGGATGTTCTTTATAGCAATTTTTGTGCAACGGATAAATGAGTTTAATGTTTGAGTTAAGACAAGTCCTATAGCAGCACAAGTATTCCTTAGTTACGTCAAAACCACCGATTTCTGCATCTAATTCATTCAAATTAAGTACCTTGTACAAGTTATTGGTCATTCGGCTACCCTTAAAACTTGTTTTAAAGCTTAACATACATACATTGAATACTACATAGTTGTAATATAGTAGATTGTTTGTCTAGGGAGCAAACAACAATTTTTAAGGCGAGAGTGTGTAGTAGAATCCTGAGCGCAGCGAAGGATTTAAAGTACGTCACTTGAGCTTAAAATAGTGTTGCTCCCGAGGTGAACACTCTTCTTTTTATCACCCTCTATGAGAAATAAAAAAGTGTGCGGTTGAATGCCCGTCGGGAACGAAGTTCCTTCTCATGTATGATTTAAAACAAAACAAAATTTTCACAGCCGCCAATCTGGGATTTAAATTTTGACCTCACTATAGGCTTTAGCACCCTCGTAAACTAAGAAAACGACACCAATGACGAAAAATTTGAAAATTTTCGCAGCCGCCCAATTCACACTTTCTTTCTCTCTTGCCAGTCTGTTACTTGTTCAAAGAACGTTCGTGATTGATCTCTTTAGTGATTGGAACTCACTAACAATATCCATTTTCCAAATCAAATCACTTTTAGTCCCTAGGGATTAAAAAGCTATTTCAGTCCCTGTATAAGAAGAATAAACTAGTTATTTTTGAAAAGATGTGATCAAAAATGTATTTGAGCGTACACAACAAAATAGCAAAAGTAGTTTTTACAGATCGTATAGATAGCGTTCTATAGTTTCTGATAAAAGAAGAATATTATAATTATGTATGTAATTGTAAAATTGGACATAATTATTTATTTAAACTTTTTACTTTATTGTTCCAGACGGAAATGGTCCACGCGGGCAGCAGCTTCCAATGGGACAAGCTGTCGCCCGCAGAGTTCCAGCAGTTGCAGGAGTTGACCTCGTGTGAGTACACTTTTAACTAACCAATGATTAAACCACCCGTCACTTTTGCTAGAGACCCCAAATGCCTTTCATGTTCAACGGCTGATTTTTCGTTATTAAAGCGTCGGTTCTGAAAGTCGGCCCATAATAATAAAATGGAAAAATTGCCAACGTTAAACGTATTGGGGATAGAAATTGTTATTACAGAAAAACGCTGTAATCTCTTGACGCAAGGGTTATTTTCAAATTTTTTGTTAAGTAACAAGAATGAAACTCTTAAAAAAAACTTTTCCTTTCATACTTTTCTTCTTTCTAAACAAAAACGAAAACCGTTACAAAAATGAATACTTAACGTAACAAAAAGGAAATATTAAAACAACAAAATCGCATTGTAATTAATAATATATATATATAATCAGCCTGTTGAATTACAGTCATAAAATCTGTTTTTTTTATTTATTCATCGGACATACCCAAAGCAATCTCTTACTATAGATTCGTTTCATCGACTTTCAAATTACAACGATGCTAGAGAAGTTTTCACTTCAAAAATACTTGACAATGATTATTCTGATCATCTAGCATAGGATCCGCAGAGGAACGACTTTCACTCATGTGTTTAATGGATGAAAAGTATTTTAAATCAAAAATAGTATGTGAAAATATATCGTGGGTGAGTTGTTAAAAAAAATCCTGGCCAGACTGTGATGAAAAAATCAAAAATTACTTTTTTTTACAGTGCAAGTGTAACGGCTAGGTCTGCGCAGGCCGTTAACTGATATATACGTAAAGGTAGAAGATTAAAACAGCTAGATAGGTTAATACATATATTTTAGGTACGAGTAGTTAGGTAGCATAACACGGCTAGATCGTGGGTAAGGTTCACTGGTCCTGAGCATTCTCACACAAAGGTAGGAAGGATACTGTACTTGGCAGCACGTGGCAGACGTGAAGGCCTGTTCAGCACAGGCTCAGTAGTAGGCTAGACGGCCTTCGGTAGTCAGCTCAGGCTCCGCAGGTAGCTTGCGGCAGTAGGCCGCAGGTAGGGCACGCTTTCCTTAGACCAGGTCACGTGCAGCACAGCTACGCATCAGCTCTAGGTAGCGTGCAGGATTGGATTAGGGGTCCTTCGCTCAGCCCGCACGAAGAACCCTTGAAGGCGCGCTAGACAGCGCATGTTAGATGCAGTGCGAGTAGCAGCAGGCCGCATGCGATGTGCCAGCTTCTTCCCCTTTTCAGCCACCAAGGTACGGTATGGGAAGACGAGTAGGCGGTAGCTTAACACATCGCAGCGGCTTACAGGCAGAGAGAGAGAGAGAGTGCAAAGGTAGCGTGGCACCATGACAGATAGTAATGAGGTTAAGTAGCATACATAACACGCGAGCATAAAACACAAGATAACAATGATCATAGCAGATGGCACACTAAATAGCTTACACAGTACATAATATATTACGAGTATAATGCAGAACTCACCCTAGATTCATATAGCTGGTTGCAAACCAGTGTTGTACCACGTATTTAGTGATGTGGTTAGGAACTTACTAGTTGTGATATTTTAGCATTATTCGACTATTTACAGTTGAGACCGCTCACAACGTTAAACAAGATATACACTAATTGAAAGAGCTTTTCAAGGAGAACCTTTGCTACTAACACGACTTTTGCCAATTGTTAGCCAATTCGGAGTTAATGACTTAATAGGTGACTACTTGGCCAACTAATTTTAGGAATGTTCTTGGCGCCCAATAGCCATATGTGATATGTCAATGGATAGTGCTTTTTAAGAGAAAAATTTATTACTAAATCGAATGAAGGCCTGTGCAGACCAGCGCGACACCGGTTATTGTTATACTGTGAAGTTTTCTTAGAAATTGTATTGTTCGTGTCGCGTCGCGCGACAAGTCGCGCTGGTCTGCACAAGCCTTTAATCGTTAAACAAATTAGTGCAAAAAACATTTTATGATTTTGAATTAATCATACTCTGGCCAGAATTTTTTTTTTATCCAGCGCTGTGCTGTTCCAAATTCAAAATGTTTTTATCCACTCAGTGAGTAAAAGAGAGTTTTATTCACTGTTATCGATAAATAAAATGCCCTTTTTCGAGTGGCAATGGTAAAAATACTTTTCATTCATTAAACAGATGGGTGAAGATCGTCCTTAATTGGATCTTAGACCACGAGGATGTCCAAAAGAACCGTTATGAGTAAAATATTCACAGTAATTCCCACTTATACCCCTTGCTAAACGGTGTACTTACTCAAAAATTCGAGCAATATCACGAAATCATCCAACCTTTCCTAAACCTAACAAAATGAAGCACAGAATTATAGCGTCCGAAGTTTCCGCCCAATAGTAACGTTACGTGTTCCGATTTTACACCGGATGTTGGGTGTCGGTAACTGTTCTAACCACTTTAGGTAATAATATTAGCTATACCTCTACCCATGTACCGTTCACCCGCACACATAAACATCGTTTAACGTTAAGTTAATATTATTAAAGGAAAATTATTTCATATAACATTGTCGGATGAGGGGCCCGTGGCCAAATAATAACAGCCGCACGAGTCGATCCAAGGTTAAGCTACGCTTGACGCAGTCGGTTCGTGGATGGGTGACCATCCATGATATACCGAGACTCCTCCGTGCCTCGGAAAGCACGTTAAGCCGTTGGGCCAAGCTGTATTCGTAGATCTTTGACAGTCGTTACGGGTCGTCAGAAGCCCAAGAGTCTGAAAATTAGTCTTACCAAGGGGTATCGTGTTACACAGTATCTTGTTTGTGGAGGTTTGATAGACAGCGCTCCATGTAAAATGTAATTCAGCTGCATCCGGTTAGACTGGAAACCGACCCCAACATAGTTGGGAAAAGGCTAGGCAGATTGATTTGTTTCACATAACATTGTGATCGTATTCATTGATTCATTATCATTTCACCCAAAAAACGCCCACTGCTGGACTTAGGGTTCCTCCAAACGTCGCCACATCGGCCGATGTGTATGTGTGTATACCCTAAATTCTGTGTTTTTCACATCCAGCATTATTGGTGCTTAAATCTAGCATTAACGGATGGATGCATGGATTAACGATATAATAGCCATAGCAGGAATAGAATGGCAAATTAAATCGAAATTTGGAGTAAACTGGAGCAGACTATACCCATACTGAAGTTCCAACATCAGAAAACTAAGAAATTAATATAAAAATAAGATTGCATGTCATTTGTATAAAACACTAGACTCTAAGTAAAATTCGTTTTATAAGGTGGTTGGGAATAAATGGGTTTATTATTATTATAATTTCGTTTATTGAAACTTTTTAACATACAAAAAATATATTTTATATAAATATTTCTTAAAAAACGATAAACAAATCTTTTAAAAATTTGTTTCCGCCGGTGTCTGGAGCAGGGTCCAAGCCACCGGTGGTTAGAGCTGCAGAGACAGGAACCTCCTCACAATGCGAGCCGTATCGAGGAGTACTGCCTTCTGAATCAGGCCCTTGATCCAACCGCCTAGCGAGAGCCTCGACATGTTGGTCGAGGCTTTCGGCCATCAGCGTTATGACAATCTGCACAATGAAAGCCGAGCTCACATTCCACATGTCGACAACCTCGTGTGCTAAGTCGAGATATATTATTTGTTTCTCATTCTCAGCTTTCACGAGGTTCTATCGTCATGTGGGATGTAAACATCGACTATCATTGCGCGGCGCGCTAATCGGTCTATCACCATTATATCAGGCTTATTGGCAACAATAGTCCTGTCAGCAATGATAGACCAATCCCAGTACAACTTGACATTGTCATTTTCAAGAACCGTACTGAGAACTGGGTCGGGTGCGTCAGAATCCACAAGTTTATATTTCAAAGCAGGCTGCTGGTGAATAATCCTGCCCACTTGGTTATGTCTCTGCAAGTACTCGCCGTTAGCCAGACGAGAACATTCAGAGATAATTTGTCTGATGGACTCACACGGGCTGTGGCATGTCCGACACACGTCAACCGTCCCGTCCCTCATTTTATCATTATTATTTTAGCATTATAGTTTTTTATACAAAGTTAAATAAAACAAAGGTAGTGTAGGTATGCCGTTTAGTCTTTAAAACGGTGTTCAAGAAAAGAACTTGTATAAACTTAACATCCAACTAAGTACGGAAAAGACGATAAATTTCTTACATCTCGAGAATTCCACATGAATTCCTACAATTTATGTCTGTTAATTTATATGGTGCACAGAATAAAGAGTTTTCTTTTCATTTCTATGCTTGACGTCTACAGTCCGCGATCTTTAATTTCCTGTAGATCCCACGAAAACCCACGAAACCACATTTGTTAAAAATCATTCACTATTTAAACTGCACGAATTTACAAAAGAGCCCGCCATATTAGCCGATGACACAATAACGGATGACCGCCGGATTAGACGTGTTCTTGAGTGGCCACGACACGGCAAACGTAAGGTAGGACGCTCTCCGGTGGAGCGACGATCTTCGCAGGGTGGCTGGTAGCAGCTGGGTGAGAGTTGCCGAGATTCGAGCTGAATGGCGTGCGATTGGAGAGGCCTATATCCAGCAGTGGGCTGCTGTAGGCTGATGATCATCTCTTATCTGGGCTTCCAGCTATCCAGGGCTTATTTTTAATGTTATGTACCTATTTTGTAATATCTGTATTTAAAAGAGTGTCCTTGAAGTTTTTTGCCCGTTGTTCTCCATAAAGATCTACGTTTTGGAATGGGCTACTAGCTTTAACTTTCTGACTAACTGACCGACTATTCGACAATTTAAAAGTACCGGTAAATGGTTTAATTGAAATAAATTCTTTGAGTTTCAGTTTGATGTTTGATTTTTGTTTGATGATAGACTAAAAAAACTCTCCCACAAACATTGCCTATTAAATTAATCCCCTTACTACGCCACCGTCGGTTAAAAATCAACCAAAACAAACCCCAAAAACGGTTATTTCCCGAAGGTAAAATTTACCTGAGTATTACCCGATTAGTTCAGTATCATATCAAGCCACTAATGTAATAGCGCGCCTCAGTGTTCCAATTCAATTAGACATATGGCCCGAGGGATTATGTTTTAGCAAATTAAACTTTTGCATTTACTCGAATTGCGATAGGGGTGCCACATTTTCTGGTGAGGTTTGAAAGGTGTAATTACAGGCACATAAGACATGTCTTCGGGATGCCTATGATAATTGCAGATGTCAATACAATGCCGGACCACTTAAGACGCAGATATATGCCAGTGACCTTGAGTGGTTAGCTTGCGTTTTCTGTACTGAGCTCACGCAACGCGTCGTACGTCCGGCCAGTAATAGGACTCAATTAGACGCATTTAATAAAACACGTATATTAATAGATCAATAATTAAAGTGCCTAAATAGTGAAGGTTTCAGACAAATACGCTTGATAGATTTTGCGTGATTTTCAGTCTTTCATCCACGTTAGACATAAGTTTACAAATTAATTTCACTATGTAATATAAACATAACCTAAAATATTCATATATTACATTACTAAGAAAATGCTCTAATTTAAAATATATTTTTTACCAAATCATTAACGCTACTCGTTTAGACGTGATCTTCAGTATAAAATCATTAAAAGGCGGATATCGTTGCCTTAACACCAGATGAGGTATCGGCTGGTGTGCCATACAATAAAATAAAAAAGTTGTGTAATAATATTAAACAAAAGCTTTCAGATTTCGCTATCTTCTATCTCTTCCTGCCTGGCTTGCTTCTTCCTACTTCTCCTATGTTTTTTCTGATTAGATAGTTTTGTTGCGAATTCCAAGACTATGTTGAATCAATTCTCTGGGACTTTGCGAGCTTAATGTGATCGGTGCTTCACTGGTCACCTTAAATTCTGGCTGGAAGGTTGCAGACCTTTGGAATAGTTCATTGTTACCTCGGTCAAATATTACTTGGGTTGAGTGCAATAAGTTTTTGTATACCATTTCTCTCTTCGACGGACACCTACTTCCTTTTCATTCCAAGTTTTCTTTTTTATGATCCCTCACACAACCTATATACTTTATCAACCCTCAGTGGAATCATAACGAAATAGCACTACTCATAATAATGTACCTACTACAAAACTGTTAGCATATTGGACTTAGTCTGGTCAACCTGGACTAATAGCTATTAAAAGCTTTTATATAAATAACACTATATTCGTATATTATCAACTGTATGTCACTCAAGAGCCAATCACTTTATAGAAGGGCGTGGTACATGCAAATCTAAACTTAAATGTCCACTGCTGATCTTGGACCAATTCGTTAACCACATTCTACTTCTTCGGGAGCAGTGGTAACCCAGTGGTAGTGGAAGTTCGAACCCAGACAGGCGCTTTAAAACTTTTGAACCGAAACTTCGAAGACATGTGACATCTACCAACCCGCACTGGGCCCGCTTGGTAGATTACGGCCCACTCCCGCTAATAGACAGGAGGCCTGTCTCCCAGCAGTGGGAACATAATAACACCAACAGCAGCACGGATCGATCGAAGGTTAAGCTACGCTTGCCGCGGTCGGCTCGTGGTTGGGTGACCATTATGTCGAGAACCCTGTGTGGCTTGGAAAGCATGTTAAGCCGTCCAGGTTATCATTCGTAGATCTTTGACAGTCATTACGCGTAGTCAGAAGCCCAAAAGTCTTACAACCAGTCTTACCAAGGAGTACCGTGTTACCCAGCAGCTAGGTTGTGGAGGTCAGATAGGCAGTCGCTCCATGTAAAATACTGGTATTCAGCTGTATCCGGTTAGACTGGAAGCCGACCCTAACATAGTTGGGAAAAGGTTAGGCAGATTAGTTGATTCTCCTTCTTGCGTATCAGCAGGAACTTTAAAGTTTAGCTTATGCCATCATTATCGCCATTCTCCTGCACTTATCCCAATTCGGGCAAAGATTTAAATCGTTAGATTTGCCCTCACCACACTAAGTCGCGTGAAAAAGTGTCAAAACTGAGAAAAGTGAGCCCAGACAATAGTATTTCTATGACAATCAAGTCATAGACTGCGACTTTGTGTGTGTCAGAGGTGTCAAAACTAAATAGAAAAGCGATGATCTTTTGACGCAGTGGTATGGGGCGAATCCACGATTTAAATCTTTGGATTCGGCGCGGCATATTTTCTTTTTAGCCATATCATCTTTCATACAATCTATTCATTGCTGCTTCTGTCTCATAAAAGTAGCCAAAAAATATAAATCAGTCAGCAAGGAAGTATTGGATACTCATCACTCGTGAAAACGTCTTCAATGTTATTTGCTTCTTGTGTTTTCACATTCTGATCTGATTATTTTATTTTCAGATTCAACCAGGAAGCTTCAGGATGTTCTCAAGGAGTTCTGTGAGGTCAAGAAGCAGAGTTCGGATGGGGTGAGTCTCTTACTCTATTCTTTATTTGTTTTAGGCATAGTTATTGAGAAGTTCCTTGTCAGGTATATAATACGTAATAAGTAATTCACACACGGTTTTGTCAGTAAAAAAAATCGCAATTAAATTTTGGACAGATTTGTAAATGAGCCAGGGGGCATGAGTCTGAAACTTTTCTTCAAATAAACTTTCGGTGTTCTCTCATCATGCAGTACCTGCTCAGCTATCAATTTTTCGTCCTACATATGCTTGCTCCAAGACGCTCTGGGATCCCCCTACCATTAGGGTAGCCCCTAATGGTAGGGGGATCCCAGAGCGTTAACCAAAATAAAAAGGATAAAGTAGTCAAATATCACGATTTCGAAAATAATGACGATTCATCCACGTTTAAATGCACTGTTAGTCTAATTCATTAGTGGTCAATATCTTAATTATTTGTACTCAGGTGTAAATTCTATTATCACGGACGACTATTGACAATCATCATTGCTCTCGACGTATGACGTGTCAACACGTCGGGTCCGGGTTCGCAATAAGTCAATCGTCATGCTGAGGATGCCTCGTTGAGAGGTGAAACACGTGTCGATCTCTTACAGGATTTTTTGTGACTCTTTAAGAACAGTTAAGCGGATTCGGTTACTACATATACGTTGTCTATTGTATTTTATAATACACCCGACACTGATTGCTCAGATTAAGGCGATGATAACCGACTTTTAATTATTTTATACTGAAGATCACGCCTAAAAGAGTAGTGTTAATGATTTGGAAAACATATATGTTGAATTAGAGCATTTTTTTAATAAACTAATATGTGAATATTTTAGATTATGTTTATATTACATAGTGAAATGAATTTGTGGAATTATGTCTAACGCGGATAAAAAACTGAGAATGACGCAAAATCTATCAAGCGCATTTTTCTGAAACCTACACCTATTGATGTTTATTATACGTATTTTATTAAAATATCTTTTGTTTTCTGTATAATAAATTAATAATGCGTCGAATTTGGGACAGCGCTCCTGGATGGGCGAGTCCTATTACTGGCTGGGCGTACGACGCGTTGCGTGAGCTCAGTACAGAACACGCAAGGTCACTGGCATATATCTGCGTCTTAAGGCATTTGAGGATAGCTACCAAGCCATTACTAATAGTAGGTACGTCATCAGTATTATCATAACATACTCGCCTGTATTCTCTAAAGTAGTAGTCAGAGGTGTACACTGTACAGCGACCATAAATATCTTTGGGGAACTTTGGGCGACCGAGCTCTGCTCGGGTGAAAATACGGAGAAAACGATTTTTCCCAGATATGACACTTAGCTAGATCGATTTTTCACCCCCGTAAACCCCTATATTGCAACTCATCGAAATCTTTAGGGCCCTTTTCGAGAACGTGATCACAAATATATATCTAAACGATATATACAAACATTGCTCATTTAATAGTATAGGATTCGCCAGGAGTATGTAAGGATCGTAGTAGGTGACGTTCTGTAGTTTCTGCCCAACCCCATGAGAAGAAGGCGTGAGTGTATGTATGTGTGTGTGTGTGTAGGTTATTTAACAAAATATGCGTATACAAAAAACTACTATTCTCCTCTGAGCCTTTCAGAAAATTACGAGGGTTATGTTTTGTTGTAATATTTCTCATTTCCCCACAAGGCAACAATGTTTATATGTTGCTAAACACCTCTCATCTAGAAATTGCATTATAGACCAGCATTGTAGTTTTATTGCGATATCAAAGTTATTAGAACAAAACTTTGTACTTCAGTAACTAATATCGCATTGCATCAGTAGTACAATTTATTTGTTCGACAACGTGGGCAAAAGTTTATATTATTTTGTTTGAGTGTGTTCTTCCTACATATTGACGTAGAAAGAAAATGCTAAAAAGTTTTGCTTTTTATTGCGAAATAAAAACTATAAACTTATTCACCTTCTAATAGTGAACATTTTTAAATTAATGATCCACGAAAATCTTATTGAGATTCTAATGATGCACTCTTTTTTAAGTAATTGAGCCTCTTTTTAACTGCAGCGTTTGCTCACAGATTATCGCAGTAACTAAGCTAGGGTACCCCGACCAAATGAGTTAGGTTAGGTTAGAACTGTGACCAACCACGCGCGAGCCGAGGGAATGCTACATCCAAGTCGGTCGCAGTTACTTGGCTATTTAGTATTTTTATATTTTATACTAATAAGTATATTGGGTATCGTAAAATGATAGGTCATTGTAGCCGTGATCTTGGTATTTCTTCGTTTTTTTGTAATCAGCATTTGAGGTTATGAAAAACGGTATCAAGTTAAAAATGTTATCTCCTCCACGTGGATTACTTTATTTCGTAAGAGTTATGCAAAGTTATAGGTAACTAAATGATGTTAGTTAATACTAATTTAATTACTGATCACGTCGGGGTCCTCAGTTTAGAGGTATGAGGAACAGGGTGTAAAGTTCACTCATCCTCCATAGAAAAGGGAGGATCCTCCGACCAGACGAGTATCGTGTCTGGTGGGCAACTGCCCGTCGATTGATGTCGGGAAGCTTATATATGTTGATCGCGCGGTAAACTCTGCTTGCGCGATACAAGATTTTGTGTGACATCAACCCTTTGATGCGTAGTTCGCATGTGGCCATGTACGAGTAGATGCCGCCACAACACCTTTTAGCCCATAACACCAAAAAATTATCTAGCACAAATTCAAACTCAATAAAAACCAATTATTGCTTTTAGTTAAAACTATCACTTTGTACGTATGTCTATTTCCCGGTATAAAAAGCAATCCACTTTAGATTATCATTGTACCTGAGGAGCAAGTTCGCAACAACAATACGAGGTCAAACATAGCGGCAAACTAATATTAGTTCATAAACTCTAATACGGTATAGTGCTGTCTATTTCAACTTTGTTGGACATTCGTCATTGAATTCTATATTTACTAGTGGTCACCCAGAGCTCGAAATTCGACCATAGTTCATTTAAATGTCATGATTCTAAGGTAGCCATCTTGTGTCAAACGCATGGTAGTGTATGTTATAAAAAAAATATTAGCTTTCTGCACTAATTCTCCATATAAACTTTAACTGTGCCAAATTTCATACTCTTCCGTCCGCGTAATTTTCGTAAAAAGGGGTAGAAAGTTTTTGCTTCACGTATTACTATAATAATAGTAACAAAGGAGCTTTTGCCCGCGACTTTGTTCTCGAGAAATTTCGGCCCCCGTCACACCGCGTCGCATCCTAACCCCCATTCCGCGCTGTAACTTCGTTTTCGCTTAACGATCGCTCTGTTTTTTTTTTTTTACTCGGCTCCTAGGGGTCTTAGCGAGATGTTAAAATAGACTATAACCTTCTCAGGAATTGAGCTATCAAATGCAAAAAGTTTTTTTTTAAACCAACTGGTTTTTCCAGAGATTGCCCCCTACATACAAACATACAAACAAACAAACATGCAAACAAACAAACAAACATAAAAACAAACAAATTATACCTCTTTATAATATTAGTATGGACTAACTTCTGGTCGCGACTTCGGCTGCGTTTACCGTACCCATGCAGTTGGGTCGAGTAGGTATTGAAGTTTTGTCGAATATTTTTTTCGTATTATTTATTTAGTAGCTGCGCCCCGCGGTTACACCCGCATAAGTCTCTCTCATACAAAATCTCACTTAGAAGCTTCTTCAAGATCATCACTTTTCAGAAGCTTCAAAAGCTTTTCCCCACGTCCTTGTTGGTGGCCTTTCCCAGGATTTACTCAAGAACCATGCACCAAGCTTTGAAGGATTACAAAAAAATACCCTGCGTTATTAACGCTGCTTATAAACTCGCTCAAGGAGCTCGTGGCTACGGGTTGATCCATCAGGTTAAGCTACGCTTGCCGGGGTTAGTACGTGGATGGGTGACCATCTTTACATACCGAGACTCCTCCGTGCCTCGGATAGCACGTTAAGCCGTTGGTCCCGGCTGTCATTCGTGGATCTCTGACAAGGAAAGTCTGAGAACCAGTCTTATCAAGGGGTAGGTATCGTGTTACCCAGTAACTGGGTTGTGGAGGTGAGATAGGCAGTCGCTCCATGTAAAATATTGGTATTCAGCTGCATCTGGTTAGACTGGAAGCCGACCCCAACATAGTTGGGAAAAGGATAGGCAGATTGATAAAGTCGCCGAAACTACATTACATTCGGAATGTAGTTACTAGGTATGCGAATTGTGAATTTGTATAAAGTACAATATTTTGCAGGCCCATGTAATGGTAGAACATAGAGGACGATAAAAAACGAGCGAGCCTTACAGTAGTCGCTTATGATGTGTAAAATCTGACATCTTGGCTGACTGTACCAACCTCTCGGAAAATGGGTTGGTACCATCTGACCAACTCTAGCACTTCGCCCGCTCATTGGTCAAATCAAATAGCGCGCGCTTCCCCAGCTTCCTGTTACACACTTCCGTCCCTTTTCACGAAATCATTCCCACAGATTGCAGGAAACCTAGAGAAAAGATGTTACATATAAAAGAAAAAGCTAAGTACGTACTAATTGCCCATGTTTTCAAAGTAATAAATTACTTCATTTGATATTTGTGTCAACTCGAAATGAGAACTCGGGGAATAACGAATTTATTAATACGTATTTTGAGCAAAACAAATAACGCTGTATTCAGTCTTTGATTACCTACCTAAAAAGGTTGATTGACATCTATCTATGTATATAAATAAAAAGCGGCCAAGTGCGATTCGGACTCGCCCATTAAGGGTTCCGTAGCAGCAAGTAGGGATGGGTCGTTACTTGATTTTCGCGAAACGTAACGTAACTAGTGATTTCGAAGGCGTCACCTGTTTTGAAAACTAGTGATTTTAGTCACTAGTTATTTTTCAAATTCTATTCGGTTATTCAAACATGGTGATTCCATCGAAGCGTTACAGTTATCTGCGAAACGAAAATATAGATGATTACTTACGTAATACGTTACATATAGCTAGCTTTAAGTTTTTGGAACGAATAAGTTTTTGTAGCTAAATTATGCAGTTACATTATTAACGTAATACTAACACAAATAAACTTTCCTTCATACTTTATTCAGACTTAGGACGGTTATTTTGTAACTAGTTACATTTTCGATGCAGTATCGAAATTGTAACCACTTATAAAATAACGTGTTTACAGTTTGACTCGAAACTAGCTATTCGGCTACATGCCCCGTAGCCAGTTATTGTAACTAGTGCCGTGAAATAACGCCCATACTTAGCAGCAAGTAACATAATATAAAAGTTCTAGTTCGTTGTAACTTTGAAATTATTTTTATATTTTTTTATATTTGAGTTGATTGAATGAAAGGTAAATTGCGGTTTACGATTTATGACGTATTAAAAAAAACTACGTACTAGATCTCGTTCTAACCAATTTTCGGTGGAAGTTTACATGGTAATGTACAACATATATTTTTTTTTAGTTTTATCATTCTCTGATTTTGAAGTTACAGGGAGCGGGGGGGGCACACATTTTACCACTTTGGAAGTGTCTCTCGCGCAAACTATTCAGTATAGAAAAATTTGATATTAGAAACCTCAGTATAATTTTTGAAGACCTGTTCATAGATACCCCACACGTGTGGATACGATGGGAACAAAATAAATTGAGTTTCAGTTCTAAGTATCGGGAACCCCCAAAATGTATTGTTTTTTTTTCTATTTTGGTGTGAAAATCTTAATGTGGTTCACAGAATAGGTACATCAACTTACCAAGTTTCAACAGTATAGTTCTTATAATTAGTTTCGAAAAAAAGTGGCTGTGACATACGGACGGAAAGACAGACATGACGAATCCATAAGGGTTCCGTTTTTTGCCATTTGGCTACGGAACCCTAAAAATTAATCGCTAAATGTGCTAATGTGTTGCTAAAGGCAAAACTCACCTGGACCAGTTTAGCAATGTTTTTAACCGTCGCAAATTGCTGTCAAATATTTACCCGTTTTGATTAATTTGGCAAAAATACTGTTGGAAATAAAAAACGTGGCTAAATAACGAACTAGAATTTTAATAATGAATTCAATCAATCTGCCTAGCCTTTTCCCAACTATATTGGGGTCGGATTTCAGTCTATGCAGCTGAATACCTGTATTTTCCATGGAGCGACTGCCTATCTGACCTCCACAACTCGGTAACTGAATAATACGATACCCCTTGGTAAGACTAGTTGTCAGACTTTCGGGCTTTTGACGACCCGTAACGATTGTCAAACATCCACGAATGACAGCCGGGACCAACGGCTTAACGTGCTTTCCGAGGCACGGAGGGGTATCGATATGTAATGGATGGTCACCCATCCACGGACCGACCTCGACAAACGTACCTTAACCTTCGATCGATACCCTTGAAGTAGGTACTTACACTACATGCTGGTGGGTATTTGAAAAGCTGTATTCATAAGGCCGTCCACATACATATTGAATTCCGTTTCGGAATTCCGTTTCTATACATATATCGATTCGGAATTTCGAAGGTAACAAATCCATACAAAAGGCCGGCCACATACAGGCGTAATTCCGTTTCGGAATATCGAATCGGAGAACTTTTGTACGTGTTTGATAAATCCTTGATTTTGTATGGATTTGCTGCCTTCGAAATTCCGAATCGAATTCTGTATGTAACCTCCAAAACCACATTAAAATCAGTAAAATCATTACAAAGCCAATATGTCCGAAGCCAACAGTTTTCGAAATCAACTCGACAATGTCATGATAATGAAATCTGATTAAGTGGCATCCTCAATAATAATATACTGAAGAGCGATACCATTGTTTATCACACTGATATTGGCACCTCATTATATGAGATAAAGTGTTTTATTGCGTACTAGCTGTTGGCGTGAGTTCGTTCGTAGGCGTGTGGGAGTCGGTATTATTGGACTGCATTTTTAATTGTGTGACTGAATCATTGGTCTAGTTATCTGAGCGCTACTGCTAAGTATGAGGTCCTGGAATCGATTCACATGCACAAGTATCTCCTGACACATGGTAGTTGTAGGAAAAGTGTGGTTTCAGTCGATAGGAGTCCGACATAACCGTGCTCCCAAGACGGAGGGTATCCATGAGAACTTCCCCAAAAAAAAATTCAATCAAAGGAATTTCTCAGTGATAGTCCGAAGTCTGTATTTGTGCCCGATTGTTGGCAATAGGCTTGTCCCTATTACATTGGACTTAAACATAATTGGCGAAATGTGGGTGTACTTACACCTCTGCCCAATCCTACGGGGAAACAAGTCGTGATGTTATTTTATGTCATAATGTTATTTTTGTAACTGCATTTTTAATTGTGAGGCTTTTAATAAAAGAGCTTTTCGGATTGGTTTGAAAAAAATAAAAGTTATAAATCTTTTACTTATCTCCGACAAAAAGTCATCAAAAAAGGTGTAAACAAGACATCACAGACAGATTTTTTTTAAATCCGGTGTCACACGTGTTAGGGCACAAATCGAATAGATTACGTGTGACTCCGGATTTTAAATTTGTCTAATATTTCTCGTGACTTTATATCCTCTAGAGGGCGCCATATCCAATTTAATGTGAAAAATAGCCTACTGTTTCACGTGTGATGGTTAGCCATCACACGTGAAACAGCAGGCTATTTTTTTTTTTTTTTTGTAAAGGTAACCATGTACTTGAATCCACGGTATCGGTTTTCGCGTCGATGTCCCTGCCGACCTGTATATTCCTATGAAATCGACGTGTCCCTGGCTACGGAAGGTATTTCATAGAAATACATAAGAACCAGTAGTGTCGCGGCGACACGCGTCTGAAGTCGGCTACGGATTATCCATCGTAAAAAGTAGGTGGGAGTCTCATTTCCTACGAAATGTAAGGGAAAAGTGCAATTTCTGAGTTTTCTAGCACTCAAACCTCAGTTGGTCCCATATAGTTTTTTGATCCTTATAGGTAGCAGGATCGATTGACATGAAAAAAGTTTTCGTGAAAACTGCATTTTTTCTTTAAAATCTGTGAATGCTGATCAAAATGACTCAAAAAGTTAAGGACAGTCTCCTAAGACCGTTTTCCTGTAGCTACAACGGTTCAGGTAGCTGCCCTTACTACGCCATCTCAAAAATCCACCCTGCTTATCAACTCGGTACTAATAATTATTTTATAATATGTATATCACTTATACTTTATCGGTCAAATATTCGTTTACAGTATGGTAGATACTCTCAGTAATTTGGAAATTGTAGGCCTCGAAAAAACCTAATGTTACCAAATATTTGGTTTGCCCAGAAATGTGTGATTGTCATTTGGCGTTTGCAGAAAAACAAAAAATGGCCAACTCAATAATTTCCATGTTCTAAAAGTAAGATATTTTTATGATTTCTTCGACAAATATATCTTAATTTTGGAAGTTGGTAACCTCGTCAAATACAATAACACACAAGCACTTATAATACTGCCTTCTTTTTACGACAGGAGACGGTAGATAAGGGAAGAAAACTCCATTTTTATCCCCGAATACCCATCAAAATAGTCATTATTATGAAACACAAAAACTTTTTATGGACTTTCATCTATTTACGTACTCCTAATCTGTGTGAGCGACCCAGCGAATATGACGTCAGATCTCCTGTCTCCCTCTCTCTTTATGACGTCACATGCTGCTTGACAATCGATGACAACCTTTTTCCCTTGCAAAGAATAGCCGACCTTATCTGAATTGAAATAGAACTCAAAATCGAACTAAACTATTTCGATAAGGAACCATGACGTCACAGAAAAGGGGTGTAAAGAAGAAAAATAAATATTTATTACCGATTACACTGTGGACTTTATTACCTTCGTGATAAGGTTCGATTTCGTGTGTGTTCTATAAATAAATTTGATGTCCCACTAAAGTTTCGTCAAGGATTCCGAGGCCTATTTGCTTGGCATTAAGTGTTTTCCCTTGTAAAAACCTACGTGGGGATCAAAGTGGGAGAAGGGGGGAGTTTTGTACCTTCCGGGGTTAGTAGAGGTCGAAGTGCCATTGTGGAGTTAAAGAAACATTAAGTAGATAGTTTACATAGAGTTTGATTGCTTGGAACTACTTGAAAGTCAAAACAGTTCTTTGGGAGGAGATGATTAAGTCAAAAACAACCAAGTACCCTAAGTTTTTGAAGGAGAAAAGACCAAAATTTATTTCAAAGTCAAAGTCAAATCGTTTATTTCCAATAGGCACCTTCACGGCACTTTTGAACGTCTTAATTTTCAGCGCGAAGCAATGCTGAGTAACCATATTTTTAATCATTCATTTTCAATCGACTCCAAAATAAGTAGGAGAGTCTCAATTAGTCAGATTAAAAAAATAAGTATTTTCTGTGATATATAATTATTGACCACTTCATCCGATTTCGGTCATTCTTTTTAATTTGAAACGGAGTACCATAAGGATGACCTTATATCGATGAGTGGTTTTTGAGTTAGCTTCAATTATATTGTATGTTATGTTATGTTATAGGGTGTGGTTTCCGTACTTGTTCCGTCAGGTGGACCATTGTGCGTGGGCCATGGCGACCGTTTGGTGGTTATTCCAACCAGCCCACCTCCCTCCAGAAGCTAATTAAAGCTCCTGGTCTGTTTAGAACGTCTGTGAAAATGTGCGTGCGGCTGTTATCATTAAGAGACAAACCCCTCTTGTCAAAAATAAAGTTCAATGCTGGACATAGACCCCCTAAGAATCGCCATAACGACCGCTCCTGCGCTATTAAAATCAATTATGTACTATCGAAGAATTTTATATCAAAGCAGTTTGAAAACAAAATCCCATGAACACGATGACCACATCTGTTTAACACCTCTTTTTGCAGCGACCAGTGAAACAAAAATACATAGTAATATTTTGTCGTTTTTGTTTTTTTGTTGTTCGTGTGTTACAATAATCACAGATGTCTGACCCTTTTTCGACCACTAGGAATAGAACAAAAGAAACAAAGATGAGAAAGTTTTTTTGAAACTTGATGAGATTTCTGTAGCGGCCGAGCGCTTCTTCTTTTTGTGTGGTTAGTGACTAACCTGGTGTCAGAGTTTTAAAGCCGCCCATGGGCCTCTGACTTGGCTTCACATGTTGTCGAGAAATATCTCTCAGGCATGCCGGTTTAGGGTGTCACCACTGTGTGGATCGCCCGGAGGACACGGTGGAGCATACGGTGGAGGTCTGCCCAGCTTGGGCGGAGCTCCGCCGTGTCCTCACGGAGGCGATCGGCGGCGGCGATCTCTCGCGTCCGGCCCTGGTTCAGGCCATGGTTCGGAGCGAGAGTGCATGGGAGGCCGTCACCTCCTTCTGCGAAGCAGTTATGCTCGCGAAGGAGGAGGCGGAGCGCGCGAGGGAGATGCAAGCTGCACGCCCTCGCGGCCCTAGTCGCCGCAGGAGACGCCCCGGGCGTCGGGAGTCGAGAGCCGACTTCCGGCCACCGTAGGCGCGGGCTTGCGGACGGTGAGCAATGGGCAGCTCACCGTCTGATAAGGACCAGGCCCGTGTCGACGGCGCGTTGTGTTCCACGCGCGCCTCAAAGAGATGTCAGCACCAACCGACGGGGTCGAAAGACCAATGCCTGCTGGGGTTGCGGGTTTGTCCGAAAGGGATATCGCGGCCCCGGCACACAGGCAACTGAAGGAACACGGGTGGGTTTTAGTCAGTAAAATTCTGACACACCCTCTCGCTCTGCCCAGAGCGGGAGAAGTCATTTGATGATTTCCCATCATGAAAAAAAAAAAAAAAAAAGGCATGCCGGTTTCCTCACGATGTTTTCCTTCGCCGTTTTTGAAGCAAGTGATAATTATACAATACGCACATAAATCTAAAAAGCTAGAGGTGCGTGCCTTGGGTTCGAACTCGAGACCTATGACTTAGCAGTCCAACGGTCACACCACTAGGCTATCACTGCTATGGCCGAGCGCTGCAAGCAGATATAGTCCTTACCGTGTATATAGATATGAAATTCTTTCACAGTATTTACCTACCTTTGTATGTTTATACCGCCTAAAAGATCATGAGTATGAGTATTCACGAGATAAACAGCATTGGAAAATACCAACACAAATAAATAAACTAATAAATTACAATTTGATTGTAATCTCTTCCTCAACGATCATTCTTGTCACAACACGTCTTTCCTGTCTCCCGATCATTCTTGTCACATTAGTTGCTGCCTATTGCAACAGCAATTCCCTAACCCTTATATGATAAGGGGATCGTAGATTCGTAAATACATAAATATATAAGGTAGATTTTGAAAAGGGGGACCTATTTGTTCAATATTATCAACGCTGCGTCGGAAAACGGGTCAGTGAGAACAGTAGCTAATGTTTCCTCTACCTATGAAAAGTGGTTAATGTGCACAGCAGTGAGTTAAGTATGGATGATAAAAGATAAATGCTTTTGTTTAAGTGAAAACTTCTTTAGGCGCGTTGAGCATATTTTGGGTGAACAAAAATCATGGAACTCGCGTCATCGTCACCGAACGCTTTCCATGAGCTATATGTATACTATGTATATATGTACGTAGGTATACAACTCACAAGTTACTTCGTTTTCAGTTCTATCGGCAGTCCCCAAAGACTGCCCCGCATGTTTTTTTTTCTGTAAGTAGGTGGCCCAGTAGTAAACGCCGCGACTTACGAATAGTAGTAGGTCTTCGGATCGAACTCAAGCAGGCACTTTACTTTGTGTAAATTATTCCATCACAACTGCACTCAAAACGGTGAAGGAAAACATCGTGAGGATTTCCTCAGAAGAATAAATAGAATAGAAAATTTCCTAGAACTAAAAATTCGAAGACATGTGACATCCACACACCCGAACTGGGCCCGCGTGTTGGATTACGGGCCACTGTCTCTCACAGAAAGAGGTGACCTATGTCCAACCTGTGGGAACATTATAGGCTTATTATGCTAAGTAGATTTGTACAAACACTTCTACACGTCAATCATATTTTAATAAAAACAAGATGAGGTCGGCGTTTCCTATCTGACTACTTTGAGAAGAAAGGCCACAACAAACTCAGAGGTCACAGTCGCTTTTAAAGTTCAGACATAATCTTGGTTACATCATGTGAAACCATAATTGGGATTGGTGTCTGAAATGGTCTTTTGAGGAAAGAACCATTTGGATTGAGTGGACCTGTCCAGTGTACGCATTTGTCAGTAATCATGCAGCTTAACTCAGAACTTAAGGAGCTCAATGATTCGACGAACAATACCAAAAAAAGGACATTTGAGTAGGCCGCACAAATTACTCAACCTTGGCAGGTTGAGTAATTTGTGCGGCCATGATTGAAACTAACAATAATAATGACGGTGATGACCAGTGATCGGAGTAGGTAGATTGATTTTTAGTACTTGTATCATAAATGCACACAGAAAGAATAACATGGATAAGCCATTTTTCCGGAAAGTAATTCCGGTATTTCCGGATTCAATTAAATATTGTTAATGTTGGTAGTGATATTATTACTACTCAATTCAAAATTTAAAGGAAGGTATCAAAACTAAATTAATTCATTATTTATCTGTTGAATAATAAAAACAATCGAATTCCGATCGAAGCTTTAATATTTATTTTTTATTTTTAGCCTAGGATAGCTAGATAGCTAGATCTTTTATAGATAGATATAAATTGTTGCACTTAAATTTAAATATTTTCCTACATAAGTTCCGGTTTTTTTTTAATAACCCACCAATTCCGGAGGAATGTCCATAGTAATATATACGTTTCGGATCAATGACCCCAGTTCAATCTACCTACTCCGATCACTGGTGATGACACCAGCTTTTGCTGAAAGAAATTGCCAATACGTTGACTAACTAACTATCAAGGTGAAGTTGAAATGACTCAGTTCCTGTTATTTTATCAGGACCATATTTGTCAGTCGCTATTAAAGTACATTTAGTTTTAGAAAAAGTTCTGCTTTGCCATAGCCATTGCAAATTTTAAATATTATATTTATGTAATTTTATTATAAATTATATTATATATATTATATTTAAAAAATTGTAATTGGAAACCACGTATAAATAAAATTATTGTTAAAATAGATCGATTTATATATGTCTTGAAAAGAATTAGACAAACAATTAACTATGACAGTGCAATGTTAGCGTATCATGGTTATGTATCATCCATACTTAGATACGGTATTATAATATGGGGTAATTCAGTAGAGTTTGACAGAGTTTTCAAAGCTCAGAAAAAATGTGTCAGAGCAATTTGTGGAGCTCATTTTCTAGACAGCTGTAAGCCACTATTTCAAAAACTAAAAATTTTACCTTTGCCATGCTTGTATATCTTTGAAATGTGTATTTTTGTTAAGAGGAACTATAATTTATTCGAAACTACCATTACCAGACCAAATTGCCGATCATCACGCCATAAAGATAGACTTCAGCTACCACCAATAAAACTAACATTATTTAAGAAAAATACATACTGCATGGCCATTATAATATACAACCATTTACCAAATAGTGTGCAAGACCTACCGCTGACAATGTTTAAAAGATATATTTCCAAACTGCTTCTACTGAAAAGTTATTATACGATTAAGGACTATTTAGAAGATAAGTCAATAGAATCTGTAGTTTGTGAGTTAAAATAATTGACATTATAAGTATGTATAAATTTGCACGCCATCGTTTTGGCAGGATATGCAGAAACAAAATTATTGTAACACCATTATGTACCATATTCTAGCAAATAAATATTTTTGATTTGATTTGATTTGATTTGTAAACATTTTTTTTTTTTTTTGAGAGTAGATAAAGATTTTTATTTATTTATTATCAGTGGGTCCATAACAACTTATGACTAAATAAAAATAGCAAAATTATATATTATATTCTAACTTAACTAAAACTATTCAAAAACTAAAATATAGCATCGTAAAATTCATCCGCATCGCTGTCGACTGGTAATGTACCCAAGAGACTGGCCGCATTGCCACGTAAACATTTAGAATTAATTATTGTATATTTATTTTCTTTTTTATATCTTATTATATCTCATTGTATGCTGCTCTGGTCGACGTCATAACGTCAACGCTGACGCTGAAAACCATCGCTGAGGCTATGACTCGCATTATGCTGACCGATTGCCGTTTTGCGTGGATGTGACGTATATTTTACCCCAATTTTTCCTTTTTGGTTTATTGTTCTTTCTTTGCGTCATTTTTACAGCAAATAAACGTAATTTCTTTCTTTTCTTTTGAAAGTACGATTTTTATTTTTATTTCTTTTTCTAACCCATTTTTTATATTATTAACCCTCGGATACTGTACCAATTTTCTAACACGCAACGTCAGCCCCAAGAAGCGGATCTTACAACTTCGGGACAAGAGTACAAAAAAAAACAAAAATAAACAAAGTTGATGAAATTCGGAAGAGGAAAAGTCTTCCCTTGACAGTAATCGATATAAACAAGTCGATAAATTGCACGGACGCGTCGTAATCCCTCCCTTGTCGGCCGTTTGTCCTTACATTAGTCCCCTAAGGCCTTTATTAACCGACTTCTTTATCGTCTGAATTGCATAGTATGTACGATAAAAACTTTTTACAAAAAGAAATAACCGACTACGAAAAAAAAACCCTACAAAGAGACAAATAACTTCAATTTCGGAACTCGGTGCCTTTGTTTTTGAATATTTTTTTTTTTGCCGTTTTATTCGTGTTTTTTTTTTTTCGAAGTCGGTTGGTTTTTTTTTTTTTTCACTTTTTAGTTGTTATACCTACCCCACATAAATTCGCATACCACTACCTGCTATGTAAATAACAGTGACAGGGAGTTATCATCATATCATCTACATATACTAAGTGGGAAAAATACGTATTATTGAAGCTTACTCAAAAACTACTTGCAATACAAGTAACTTCACCACCTACCTAGCCTTTTCCCAACTATGTAGAGGCCACCTTGCAATCCAACCGGATGCAACTGAATACCAGTATTTTACATGGAGCGACTGCCTATCTAATCTCCACAACCCAAGTATTGGGTAACACGATACCCCTTTGATAAGACTTTCAGGCTTTCCACTACCCTGCTGGGGCTGCGGGTTTGTCCAAAAAGGATATCGCGGCCCCGGCACACAGGCAACGGAAGGAACACGGGTGGGCTTTAGTCAGTAAAAGTCTGACACGCCCTCTCGCTCCACCCAGAGCGGGAGAAGTCATTTGCAGATTTCCCATCCTCAAAAAAAAAAAAAAGGCTTTCCACTACCCGAAACGACTGTCAAAGATGTACGAATGACAGCCGGGACCAACGGCTTAACGGGCTTTTCGAGGCACGGAGGAGTCTTGGTATGTAATGAATCGCCATCCATCCACGGACCGAGGTCGGCAAGCGATAGCTTAACAGAAGTAACTTGAGGTGTAAACTATATTTATCAAACAGCAGAACGCTTCTGCTCATCCTCTACCTAATCATCTGAATCAGAAACCCGCAATTTCCGAGCCGTGTTTAATTACTCTTACATAATAAGCTTGAAAGAATCCACTTCAATATAATAGAAATAATCTCTTTACAACGTTGTTTCTCTAGGAAACTTCATAAATGTCTTCATCGATGGTAAAACACGCAAAATGCCTGCATTGTAGACAATAACTGAGCTAAATAGGACCCCAAAAGAATAAGGGCCTTAATAGCGATATTTTTCAGAGAAAAACCCCTAGAGATCGCTTAAAACCCTTGTAAATGTCTCAACAATGGTACAAGAGGCGAAGAGCCTGCATTGTAAACAGTAACTGAGATAAATATGACCTCATAGTGAACGGAAAGCCCATAATAACGATGTTCCTTCAGAAATATGACCTCATAGTGAACGACAAAGCCCATAATAACGATGTTCCTTCAGAAATATGACCCCATAGTGAACGACAAAGCCCATAATAACGATGTTCCTTCAGAAATATGACCTCATAATGAACGACAAAACCCATAATAACGATTTTCCTTCAGAAAAAACCTATAGAAAACCTTACAAATGTCCTCTAAATGTCTTCATTGATGGTAGAACACGCAAAATTACTGAATTGTAGACAATAAGTGCGCTAAATAGGAGAACTTCAGACGATTGAGCCTCGAAGGGGGATTACTGCCTCAAGAGCCGACGGATAGGGATGCCATGCGTTTGGAATTTTAAGTAATAATTATGCAAATTGATTTTTCCTGTGGGCACTGTTCAGGACCCGTTTCTTAAGAAATTTAATAAAGTAAATGGTGAGTTCAAACCTAAAGCAGATTTTTCATTTACTATATTATTGTACTTTATGTAATTTTTTTAATTATTTGCATTAATGTTGAAAATGTACGTTTTAAGATGTTTTGGAGCATCCACGAGTCACCCACTGTTGTTATTAAAACATTTACTCACTTACAAACTTCTTACACTTAAACTTTGCCCGCGTGGAAGTCGTTAATAATCCCATGGGATCGTACTACCCGGATAAAAAGTATCCAATAACCTTACCTAGCTCACGGTCAAATATCATCCAAATCCGTTCGGCTGTTTTAGCGTCAAAGCGTAAGAAACAAACTCACTTTCGTGTTTATAATATTAGTAAGGATTAGGATTATTTCTTTCTTATCTTTAATCTTAACTACTCCTTTTATCCGCCTTTCTAAATTGAAGGAAGCTGTGAGGAAATTTTGAATTAAATTCCCACAAACACAAGTAATAACCACTTAACATAAGACCTATATGTGTACACTAAGTCCCTTTGTACACGTCACGGTTGCTTATTTAGAAAAAACGTGTCCGTCACAAGCTTCCATTGTGATCCATACAACACTAACAACCGTGCCTAGACACGGCGAAAAATCCGTGGTTTTTCACGGAAAGAAAAACGTGTGTACAAAGGGTCTTAGTATGCATTAAACTTTTTTACATTAACTTTGACCATCATCGGTGAGAATCCTGAAAATTTCTTTAAATGGTAATTTTTATTCAAAACTATGTTGTGCAACATGTGATGGAGGATTGCGGATTAAAACATACCTTTATTAGTTTTTTGCTTAATTAATGAAAGGCATTCCCAGTATAGCGTCCATAAATGCAAAAAAAAAAAAAGTACAAACAATATTTAATTGATACGTAAAAGAAACTCTCTGTACACGCGGACTTGTCTTTCACCGTGGAAGTACGGCCGGTTTGGGCAACGCCAATATTCCGCTCTACTATTTTGAATTTATTGTCATTTCATACATTTTTGTAATTCGGATGTTTTTATACTATGCAGATGTTTTCATTTTTTCCCGACTTCCAAAAAAGAGGAGGTTATATGTTCGTCGCGTATGTATGTTTTTTTTTTTTTTTATGTATATCCACCGATTTTTCCGTCAATTGTGGACCGATTTTGAAAATTCGTTTTTGTATGAAAGGGTGAAAGGGTATGCTCCCAAGTTGGTTCCATATAAACTTTATTAACTTTGCTTTGATAGTTTTTGAGTAAGCTGCGTATTTTTTCCACTTAGTATATGTGGATGATATGATAATAACTTCCTGTCACTGTTGTTTACCAGGTAGTGGTATTCGAATTTGTGTGGGCTATGTACCACAACATAAAAGTGAAATATAAAGACATTTTACAAAAAAAAAAAAAAAACGCTTTCCAAAAAAAAAAAAACACTACAAAGTGAAAAATTACTTTAATTTCGGAAGTCGGTCGGACGGTTTCCGGTTTTGAATTTTTTTTTTTTTTTTTTTTTTTTTTTATGATATTTATAACGCCCTCTGTTATTTACCATACTGTATTTACATACATAAACCCCACTCTTCACCCTTTCTTCCCATGGGGGTAGGCAGCAACTACAGAACGCCAGCTGCTACGGTCCTAACATACTCCTGTTGCTTTGTTTACTTTAATACATCAGGTCATACACGCACGCCGGTAGCGAAAAGTACGCACCTGACCTTTCTGAAAAACATCACTATATTTCCTTCTAAACTATATTAAAGGGCCGTGACATTACAGTCCCTGACCTTCACTCCCGGATATTACAAACCGTTTCCATATCTCTTGTAAATTCCTCGCCGGGAAATGTCCGTGGTTTAATATCGGAGATGTGGTGCGCCTACTCGAGTGGGGGATGAGTGTGCTTTGATTACGAGGCGTCGACACGACGGCGGCAGGGTTACCAAAGGAACTGAAATGAAAACGGGATTAAAAAAAAAACTTGAAAATTTTGCTACTTAGGTATCTACGAGAATAGAAATGATGCCTGTGTAAAAAAAAATCAAATTCTAATTCGTCCGTCAGTCAGATAATAAAAAAAATATTAGACACGTATTTTTTGCTTTAATAAAAAAATACTTAGATAAAACGCATTTTAGGTTGGGGAGTGGGGTTCGCTACGTCACTAGTATGTATAAACTGTATACACATTTTACCTCAATGTATCTCCGTAATCTTTAGGTTACATAAAAAAATAAAAAATACGTGTCCAATATTTTTTCATAATCTCAAAGACAAACTAAAAAAAAAAAAAAGGATTAAGGTCACTTTCGGCAATGCTCAAAATGATTAGAGTGAAATTGATAGGAATGGTATCATATCAAAATGCAAATAATGGCGCTAGAGACAACCCCCCATATCTGGTCCCTTGTGGTCATGTTACTAATTAGAGTTCAAAATGGCGACTGACAGAACAGTACTACTAATAGCGTCAT
This sequence comes from Agrochola lota, assembly GCA_947364205.1. Lineage (NCBI taxonomy): Eukaryota > Metazoa > Arthropoda > Insecta > Lepidoptera > Noctuidae > Agrochola > Agrochola lota. The sequence goes on along the minus strand of OX376245.1, from coordinate 9,593,632 downwards.
GGGACAAATTATAATGAACGCTCTGTAAAACTTTATTCTATTTTTCCTTATGGCAATGGTGCCGATGTCGACAATTCTGCCAATGTCAATGTGTGGAGAAAACGTGCGGTGGGAAACAAAATAAAGTGAAGAAAGTGTCAAAATCACACTGACAACTGACAGTTGTCTACGGTTATTTACAAAATCATGATTTTACAGGAGAGCGTTTTGAACGCAAAACTGTGATAATGAATAGAAGAACAAAGCTGTCTTCTCCTATTTTACATCATTTAGTTAATAGGGAAAATTACCAAGGAAATGGTTATGGCCATTACTGTAATATTTTTTTATTCTCAAATAGAACCAAAATCCTATGACAAAACAAAGAATTTTGAGTCGAATTATGTAAAAGAGTGAATTTCGCTTACTTTGCTGCCGTCGTACTGCCTACACGGAACGTCATTTTTGTCTACTCTTCTGTCGACAAAACGGTGCTCGTGCTAAGCCTGTAGGAAGTGATTATCTGTTGGCAAGTAGAAAAAGGAATAATGAGACTCGTGCAGGACGACAACAGACTAAATATTAAAACGCAAACATAGAAAAGTAAAACGGAGTTAAAATAACAGCAGTACATAAATATACATATATACAAAGTCCTGTACCCGGCCAAAAGGCTTCGGTATCTTATTGCGAAAGTGAGTGTGTTTGTTTTTCACGCTAAAACGGCTGGACGGATTTGGATGAAATTTGGCACATAGGTAGACCATCATCTGGAGAAGGTCATAAGATACATTTTATCCCAATATTCTGACGGGATCGAGACTTATACGGGTGAAACCGCGGGTCGCAGCAATTTTTAAATAAATGTCGCGGCGGCCCGGGTATAAAGATTTCATCGCGATTTTTATTTAGTTAATTCTTACATTTTCTTGGAAATTTTATAGTAGTACATTTTCTAATTATCCCTTCCCATGAAACGAGATTCCTCAGATATCAATTTGCCCTAATATTAAACCTCTCAAATAAATATATTTTCGGTTCAACCCTAAATGGAAAACTGACGCCCGTAGATTTCCGTAGATACGTGTATTCCTCTCAATATTTTTTTTCTTTTATTATTCAAAGCCTAATCTTGTAATTTACTCAGTACTCAGAATCTGTCTCATTTGATGTTTCTTTAGGCTCAAGATACTATATATTTTTAAAGATAGATTAGATGAGATAAAAAGTTTTTCTGTAAGTACTTCGGAATTTTTTTAGGGTTCCATATCCGAAAGGTGCCAAACGTAACCTTTACTAAGTCTCCGCTGTCCGTCCGTCTGTCAGCGGGCTGTATCTCATGAACCGTAATAGGTATACAGTTGAAATTTTCAAAGATTGTGTATTTCTATTGCCACTATAACAACAAATAATAAACCTAACTAATATTATAAATGCGAAAGTGAGTTTGTTTGTTGTTTGTTTTGTGATTTCCTGTGCGAGTCTCAATAAATACTTTTTCTTTCTTTCTTTTACGCTTTCACGCTAAAACGGCTAAACAGATTTGTATGAAATTTGGCAACTAGGTAGACCATGACCTGGATTAGGACATAGGATACTTTTTATCCCGATAGTACGTTCCCGTGGGATTATTTCCGACCTCCACACGGGCGAAGCAAAACCTAGTAATATTTATTTGGCAACAGATCGTGAAAAACAAATGAGGTTTATTTTAAAATGTTTTGACAACAACAATGATTGCCTCATGGATTTAAGACGGGATCGTGACTTATGCGGGTGAAGCCGCGAGGCGCAGCTAGTAATTAAGTAAAGTTAATATTATTTTTATTTATTTATTTATTTATTTTTATTTGTCAGAAAACAATGATCCATAATGGTTAGTAACAATTGAAACTTATAAACTATGTTAGTAGGCACAAAAATCACAAAATAAATATTACAAAATTAAATAGGCATTTGAAAATTTAAATTGGATTCACGATTTAAAATAAAATTATAACATTAGTCTTTACGTGAACCATACAGCAGTGGTTCACGTACTGACAGTCAAAACGTTCAGAAAACGCGCTCAGGATACTGTTGCGGCTGCTCCGCATCCTACGCACCAGGGATGTGCACCGTTTGCGCATGATTGTGTGGAAACAATCCACACGAGCTTCGGCAAACATCCCCGACGCGCTACAGAAGCGAGGCAGCCTCAAGAGCACCCATCATTATAAGGGCTCCACATCCTTATACAAGAATCGTGTTTTTTTCGGCATTTTTTACTCAATCTTAATAAGGTACAGAACCCTTAGTTCAACTCGCACTTGGCGGGTTTTTCATGTAAGTGTTGCTACGCAAAAAACTGATCTTACAAAGGAAATATTTTGGAAGATACTAGATGTTTTGATAATATAAAGATTATGTACCTAGAGAGTAAAGGAACTAAAATCATGCGTAAGTAAATAAGTAGGTATATACATGTTTTGTACGAAGACTGTCTCGTTCGTCTAGTGATCGCAGATGCTACTGCTGAGCATGAGGTCCTGGGTTCGATTCCCGAGTCAGGTAAAGTGTTATTGGATATTTCTATCTGGAATTTCTCAGTAGCAGCCTGGAGTCTGGGTTTGTGCCCGGTTGATGGCAATAGCCTAGCCTAGAGTTGCCAACCGTCCTGTTTTCTCAGGACATGTCCTGTTTTCTCGGATGTCCTGGGGTGTTCAGGATATTTTTTAAGTAGCGTGGGTGTTTTAAAGCGTCCTGGTAAAGTCCTGTATTTTAAATTTCCCTTCCTTCCTTGCCTTCGACCTTGCGTTTATCGGTCGGCCTCGAACCCCGCGTTTGAAGGTCGTAGAAAAGTCTTGACTATGACCTTCAAACGCGGTTCGATGAAACTTCATTGAAGCTGTTTTTTATTACGTGTTGCTATTAAATACTGCACACTGCGTCCTGTTTTAAATCCGAAATGTCCTGGTATTTTCACATTATAATCCTATTTTACAAAATCTGGGGACGACAACCCTAGGCTAGCCCCCTATTACATGGGACTTAAGCATAACTCGCTCACAATGGGCCTTATCAGAAGGCTAAAAGTAACCCAAAGGGCAATGGAGAGGGCTATGCTTGGAGTTTCCCTACGTGATCGAATCTGAAATGAAGAGATCCGCAGGAGGACCAACGACATAGCCCGAAGAATTGCCACACTTAAGTGGCAATGTGCAGGGCACATTGCTCGTAGAACAGATGGCCGATGGGGCCGAAAGGTTCTGGAGCGGCGACCGCGTACCGGTAGACGAAGCGTTGGAAGGCCTCCCACAAGATGGACCAATGACCTTGTGAAGGTCGCAGGAATCCGCTGGATGCGGGAAGCACAGAATCGGTTGAAGTGGCGGTGCTTGGGGGAGGCCTATGTTCAGCAGTGGACGTCTTGTGGCTGAAATGATGATGATGATGATAAACATAATTGGCCAATGTGGGTGTAGTACAGGTACACTTCTGCCCAACCCTTCGGGGAATAGAGGTGTGATGTTATATGTTATGTATACATATTTTACTGCCACGTTTGTCTAAGTGTGATTTGTGCCCCATTAATACCAATAGAGAAGACAACATTAATTTTTTTAGTCCGTCTTGGAGATTATTAAAAAATATTGGACACGTATTTTTTAATTTTTTACGTAATCTAAAGATTACGGCGACACGGTAAAATGTGCCATGACGTCATGAGTATGTAGATTTTATACGTACTTGTGACGTAACGACCCCCACTCCCGAACTTAAAATGCGTTTTTTCTATTTGTATTTTGTTATTAATATGATAAAGCAAAAAATACGTGTCTAATATTTTTTTATTATCCAACTGACGGACTAATTAGAATTTAATTTTTTTTACCCAGGCATCATCCCTATTGACTCGCCCCCATAACATGCGAATATACCATAACTAAGAAAAATATTGGTCAACCTACCATACACCTCTACCTATCGCCCTCATAGTAGACAGGCTTCATGTTATGTTTATAATAAATCGTTCAATATTAACCAAATAAATTATACTTACATTTCCTTAAACACTAGTACAAATAAACTACTCAGAAAATTTATATCACAAAATTAAACATGAGTTCCTGAACTTGTGGACTCCAAGAAGACTTATGACATTGCAGTGCTTTAGAATTTATGTCAAATAATAATAAAAATAGTCACAAAATAATACCAGTGGACAAGCTTAAATTAAATTATCTTTTGACTTGAACACTACGCTCGTAGGACCTTGATATAGTTGTACCCAGTTTGTTGTGTTGAATTTGACATTATACCTGTTATTAATTTGAAATTGTATTTATTTGTTGACATATTTGAAATTTATTGAAATTAATTAACTTTTTAAATGTATTGTTTCTGCATGTGATAATTTTAATTAATATGTAATGTTCAACACAATGTTATTTGTTAATGAATAAATAAATAAAATGAAATTTCGCTGTCAAAAAACGAGCGAGCCTTACAGTAGTCACATATGATGTGTAACATCTGACATCTTGGCTGTCAGTACCAACCTCTCGGAAAATGGGTTGGTACCATCTGACGGCCAACTCTAGCACCGAGCGCGCTCATTGGTCAAATCAAATAGCGCGCGCTTCCCCGGCTTTCTGGTACACACTTGTCCCTTTTCACGAAATCGCTCCCACAGATTGCAGGAAAGCGAGATGACAGATGTTACACATCAAACAGTCATAATCCGAGGACAGACCTGAGAGACTTTGTTGAAAGACCTACACTGTCCTTCCATACTGTTATTCGAAAATATTGTAAAGGCCAATTATTTTTAAAAGAGTAACCGTGGAGTTTCTTGCCGGCTCTTCTCCATAAGAAACGACCAATTGGAACCGTGCACCTAGCTTCTGACGTTTCATAAGTCCATGTAGGTTTATGTGAAATAAAACATTTTGAATTTGAATTTGACAAGAGTGTCCATGTAACCTCAAAAGTCACGGTCACTCTTCTACGCCCCACCTAGAAAGGCCTGCGTCGTCAGTCGAGCACTTATTTCGGGACATTTCCTCCTAACATCGGCTTAAGATGACATTCAGCGAGACGAGTGGTTAATGTCACAATGTCGAGATGTGTTAGTGAGAGATGACAGCTGACATGATCCTGGTAATAATGTATATTTGTGTTTGTTTACATTTTAGTGATTACAAACCGTGTGCCAGATGATATTAACGTTTTTATTATTTTTTATTATTCTCAAATTGGTAAGTAAATTATTTGTTACTTTTAAAATTTTACTCGCCAAAGTTTCCAGTTTGATGGCAAGAAGCGCCTGTTAATCGGTATAGACAAATAATGTAGTAAAATTAATTAAATAAAATTTCGTTACCGAGAAATAAACTCCTTAATTTTGACTTTAACTTACCTTTACTTACTTTAGGGTCTTGTCTTAACAGATCTATTTTATTAAATACTTTTGGGACTAGATATTTTGAAGTTCTTTCCCCATAATAATTTGTTACCTTCGGGTCAACCAGTTCTTTCTCTCTTACACTTCTTGTAGTATTATATTTATTATGATTCCGAACCTTGCTGCACGCGGCAGTGCTACCGCGTCACTACTGGTCACCATATACAGGGTGGCAGGGACATCGACGCGAAAACTGATACCATGGATTCAGTACATGATTCTGAACACCCCTGCATTGAAAAAAATCTGCTGTTTCATAGAAAAGTGCAATACCAACGTGGTAGAAATGTATGGAACAGCAGATTTTTGATACAGCATAAGCATGGCGCGTAGTCGGACTAGCGTTGGGCATTGCGACTGTTGTTTCCGGACTGCGTAGACGCTCTGTCAAAATAATGGTGAGCCATCTTGAATGATTACACGATAATTGTATTAAAATTATGAAGCCACTAATGTGACCACCGCATTAGCGCGACAACTTTTTAGCGAGTAAAACATACGTATTATTTATTTATTTAAACTTCTCGCACACAATAAGGTACACAGCCGGACTTAATTCCGTTCTCTAACAGTCAACAAAGGGTGGTGAAGAGATAAGATGGCAGGCGCTCCGATTTATAGGAGATTATAATAATAAAAAATATTAAAAAGACAACAATGAATTTTAATTAAAATAGGCTCACAAGTACATATATAGTTTATAACCTTATAATACACGTACATACAGATTTACTATAATGAATACCTACATTATATATATTCTTCGGCACGCATTGCTTTGTCACGAGAGACGCAGGTCCAGCCCCAGCATTAGTGCAACGCTGCGTGCTAGGTGACATAATTGTGCTCCTGGTGAACCAACGCACGCAATGGTCATACATACGCTTAGTGCTACGCTGAATGACTAATTTTGCACTTGATGAGGTGCTAAGCAAACAGTCAATGGCAGTGTCAACAAGACGGAGGACGCATATTTAAGCAAATCACCTAATGTGTGTTCCAAAAGTAGCTATTTGATGAAAGTGTAAACTCACTAAAGGGAATTAGTAGCACATTCATCTGTATTAAATAAGGTTTCAATATTTTATAACCCATCACTTTTTCTAACAAATCATTAGAATAACATTAATCAATTTTAATAGAAAAATCTTCGAATAAAAATCGAGCGTGCCCTATAGCAGTCACATATGATGTGTAACATCTGACATCTCACCTTGATAATAAGCAACATTAATGAGGCGGGGCCTCATCAAGGTCGTTTCTGACAGCGAACTCTAGCACCGCGCGCGCTCAAGGGTCAAGTCAAATCAAAATCCGTCCCTTTTCACGAAATCACTCCCACAGATTTTTAGTGTATAATTTATGTTCTGTGCATAGATTACAGGAAAGCAAGAGGAAAGATGTTACACATAAAAAATTGAGGTTATAAAATAAACATCTTTATGGTGATTTAAAAATATAATTTAGGCTTTAATAAATATTAACTTTAGTTCGAGGCAAGCCCAACACTAAAGTGTTACTCTGGTATTCATGAGTTCCCTACTCGTTTCGCTATTGACGTGACACCCAAGCACAACAACGTTTAGCGTAGTTATAAAGGATAACGGGAATACCTACATTACCTACTAGTAATGTGCAACACCTATAAGCATAACCTTACACCTGTAAATCCCGAAGGTTGTATTTAAGTCCCATGTAATAGTATCTCCTTTGACTCAGCTGCACGTTCCATCTTACTTGCACAATTTGCATAAGCAAGCAGTAAGCCCAGGTAAGCACGGGCGTATTTTTATCGCGGCGATTTTTTTTCGCGTATTCAAACTCAAACTCAAAGCATTAATTTAAAATAAACCAATTACAGGCACTTTTGAATCGTCAAGGGGTCGCTCAGTCAGAAAGATGAAGCTTAGCGAAGCCCATTCCAAAGCGTAGTAGGTTCCTATAGAGAAAAACGGGCAAGAAACTCCACGGACACTCTTTTAAATCAAAATATTCTTACAAAATATTGGTTACATCATTCATGTTAAAATTATACATGTGAGAACAATGTAGAAAGACGTGCACGTTAAAAGCGTCGGTAATGAAAAGATAAAAACAATTCAAAAATTTAAATAAGCCATGGCAGCTAAGGGATGACCAGTCCCTACTGACGGCAGCCGTTGGATTTTCTCTTTCTACGCTCTGCTTAGCGCCGAGGGTTGAATATCCAACAGTGTGTTTTCATGACGCTCTGAGATACGCGCCGGATGCGCTCTGTTGGATTCTCAATGCTCGGCTCAATACCGAGAGTTGAAAGTCCAGTGTACGAAAAAAAAATCGCCGCGATTTTATTAAGACCATGCGAACGTAGGCTAACGCTTAAATAGCAAAACCTATAAAGCGTGTAAACTTTTTGCTGACGTAGACGACACATGTTATTGGCGCATAAAACCTGCTACGCGTGGCCGGGTCAGTTTCAAAGCTAAACTTGGTGTATTTTACGCCCCGAAAGTTCAACGAAGCTTCCGTAAACTTCGTATAATATCGTCGGTTGGTACCTTATTTCATTAAAAGCGTCTAACGTGCGTACGGAGTTAGTTTTGGCGTCTCGTACCTTTCATTTTTTACCTTGCAAAGGTCCGGGACCCCAGGGTCCTTCACCAAAATCAATCTGCCCAGACTTTTCCCAACTATGTTGGGGTCGGCTTCCAGTCTAACCGGATGCATCTGAATACCAGTATTTTACATGGACCGACTACCTATCTGACCTCCACAACCCAGTAACTGGGTAATACGATACCCCTTGGTAAGACTGCTGTCAGACTTTCGGGCTTCTGACGACTCTTAACGACTGCCAAAGATCCTCGAATGACATCCGGGACCAACGGCTTAACATGCTTTCCGAGGCACGGAGATAGCCATCACCCATCCAGAGACCAACCCCCGGTAAGCGTAGCTTAACCTGATGGATCGACACACGAGGCTGTTATTACTTAGCCACGAGCTCCTCACGAGATATGTCAGACATTTTAAATAATAATAATAAATATTTTATTTCCGACAGTTTACTGAGCGAATGTTTCAAATATTCCCAAATGTTGATTTCTTTTTCCATGCTTGTAGGGACTAATCTTGCTGCCTGTTCAAAACCCACATAAAGAAAATTGTCAGGTTACTTATTCCCAGAAATACAACCACCAACGCATACATTATTATCCTTCCCTCCGGGAAATGTACACAAACGTTATCTTGACTAAGTTATATTTAACCCAACGTGGCTAAGAGATTGTTTGCTAAGATACAACCCCAACACTGTCATGCGGGCACATAATAGTCATATCGTTAAGGGTTATCTTAATTGTGAATCGCTACTGCTGAGCATGAGATCCTGGGTTCCATTCTCAGGTCGGGCAAAATGTTTATGGGTTTTTCCATCAGGAATTTCTCAGTAGCAGCCCGGAGTCTGGATTTATGCCCAGCTGATGGCAATAGGTTCGCCCCCTATTACAATATCAATCTGCCTAGCCTTTTCCCAACTATTGGGGTCGGCTTCCAGTCTAACCGGATGCACCTGAATACCAGTATTTTACATGGAGCGACTGCCTATCTAACCTCCACGACCCAGTAACTGGGTAATACGATACCCCTTGGTAAGACTGGCTGTCAGACTTTCAGGCTTCTAAAGACCGGTAACGACTGTCAAAGATCGACGAATGACAGCCGGGACTAACGGCTTAACACGACGTGCTATCCGAGGCGCGGAGGAGTTTCGGTATGTAAAAACGTGTTTGGAGCCTCCTTACAGGCATTGTTTGCCTAAAAGGAGGCTCCAAACACGTTTCAAATGTAATTTTCTATTTACACAATAAACTACTTTGTATTTGTATTTGTAAAGATGGTCCACGGTGCACTCGGTTGATCCACGGACCAACCCCGGCAAGCGTAGCTTAACCCGATGGATCGACCCGTGCGGGTGTTATGACTTAGCCACAAGCTCTATTACATGGAACTTAAACATAACTGGCGAAATGTGTGTGTACTATTGGTACACCTCTGCACAACCCTTCGGGGAATGAAGGCCTGATGTTATGTTATGTCGAAATATTGTTGCCAGCAACGTTCTGATATTGCGTAAGCATCAATTTTGTGCAACTGTCGCTTCTACTTTGAATGTTGTATTTCTAATGAATAATGATTCATGTTGAGGGGTTGAGCCTACCATCCTAACTGTCCTAATTCATAGTATTAAGAAGTTCCATACGGAAAAAGGTCCAACAACGCTTTACCGGACCTGGGTAACGAACTCAAGACACCAGGTTTCTCCTCCAGTCGCGACAGCTAGACCAATACCGCAATCAAACAGTTTGTATAACTTTCATGAATGTTGTTTTTTCACTGGCACATATGTGTGCCAGTGAAAAGGTCTTTAAGGTTTTTAAGGTCCATCTAGCTCTAGGGCGTCCCACACTACGGTTGCCGATACGCGATCTCCACTCCAGGACTCGTCTACTCCACCGGCCATCGGCCGGCTTCTTCTTCGGCCACTGCCACTTCAGCTTGCTTACTCTGCAAGCTATGTCGGTAACTCTGGTTCTTTTCCTGATAACTTAATTTCTGATTTATCCTTCAAGAAAACTCCGAGCATAGCCCGCTCCATAGCGCGCTCAACGACCTTGAATTTGTGGACCAGCCCGACTGTCAATATCCACGTTTCGGCACCGTATGTCATAAAGGGCAGGACGCAGTGGTTGACGACCTTAGTCATTAAACATTACGGTATAAGCAACGAGAAACCTTGACGAAGTTTAAGCGCACGACTATTTTAAGCGAAGCTGATGTATTAACTTATCTTACTAACCAATGAGTTGAAACATGATAAGCAGCGAAGGTGTTACCTCTATTTAAACATGGCTATAATTATATTCAGAATCTTCCCAAAATTAATACTCTATCTACATAGATACTAATATTATGACTGAAAGTAAGTTGTTTAGAATGTTGGCATTCTTTCAGAGGGTGAAAATACACATAAATATGAATGACCTGCCAATCTATTCTGTAAAAGCTCCTACATAAAGTGCCGGCGGCACTGCCGCCGCCTTTTGCCGAGCAGCACATGCCGCCGGCTTTTGCGCCTCCATTTCCTTTGCGATCTTTTTCGCGGCGGGGCCAGGCGCACCGCGGAATGCCCAGCGGCAAGGCCGAGTACCTTGCCGCCGGCATGGTGTGAAGGAGCTATAAGAGAGTCACTTTTACAGAACAGAGCGGCAGACACATTACTGGAACTTCTCTGAAAATAAAAAAATATTGTTGTTTCATAGAAAGTTGCAATATTAAGGAGCCTAATAAGTTCACATCCTACCAGTACTTAAAATAAACCAGCCCTTTTTTTTTCCTAGAAAAAGCCGCAATCAGTCCTTTTGATTCAGACATTTACACACATTTTTAAATGGCCTACGCAATGTCTTGCAGATTTAGTACTTAGCGTCGTGTTACGGGTTGTTGAGCTCCCTAAAACAAGTCTGTCAGATCAACACATAGCTGCAATGGCTGATTCTTCAAAATCCTAATAATATACCTAATGTTTGGACTTTAAAAGAGACCATGGACCTCTGAGTTTGTTTCAGCGTTTCTTCTCAGAGATCAGTCAGTTAGGAAATGCCAGCGACGTCTAAAAAGTGTCTTAAAAGACCTACTTTAGTAAAGAAATAAACATATTTTTTATGGTTTAAGGACTTTATTTCTCAAAAAGAATTACATTCACTTATATGAGAAAAAACTTATTTCTAATTAGTATACATTAGGCGCCGCGATGGTTACTCAACAAAAATAAGTTAGATTAGTAGCTACAGTACTCGCAGATAGCTTAAAATTTTAAATCCGCTAAAATGTGATTCTTTAGAGATTTTTTGAAAGTATACATGGATTTTTGATCTTTTATATACATTCCGAGGCAATTTATTGAAAGCTAAGTGCTATTTGTTTTTCTTCATTTCATTCCAAAGGATTGGTCTAATGACCACATTACAACAAAACTTGGACCTTCGGAAGTATAAATATATGGATGACTTTAAGACGCAGACCTCGCTTTTTCTCTATCTTATATATTCTTCCAATATTAGTAATATAAGCACTACTCCTAATACCGTCGCTTCCAACATAATTATATCGCTAATAGCCGGATATACGTCATTGCCTAATCGAGGGCAATACATCACGGATGTTACGTCACGATGATAATGGCGCACATCGTTTGCAGACGTGACGTCAAAATGATGACGTTGTTGTAAAATAGGAGATAAACAGAGAGCCTTCGTAAATAACTACTTCCTTGGATAACATGTATATAAATGCAAATCTCGCAACGCGGTTCTTGTACGCATAAAGATGTGAGATCTAATGTAAAACCAAGTCTGTTGATTTATTCAGTACCTATCTATTTGTCATCTTTATTTCTTTAATAAATATAATGACTTGGCCATCGCACGGCAACATAATCACATAAGAATAATCTACTATTTTAAATAGTCCTAACTAAATAAAGCGCAGAGCTGATACTAGGTAGATTTTGTTGTATGTAGAATGTAGATTCTATAAGCCCTCTAGGTCACTGATAATTCTGGCATCTAGCTATCCACAACGAACTTACACGGGTTCGAAAATGTCCTGATGGCTTCGAGAAAAGATGGTAGGCTGTGCTGTTGTGTTTGTTTTGGTCGACTTGCCGGGGGCACGGATAAAACATGTCAATCTATTCGCAAACTAAAATTTTCGTTAAAATCCTTTTTTATGAGATAAAATTTGCACGCGGCTAGTAGGTACGTACATGACCTGGGTTTGGTTACAGGATGCTTTTCATTCCGGTAGTACAGAAGGCCACAGCCAGGCTGTTATTACTTAGCCAGAGCTCGTGGCTAAGTTATATCCACACGGGTCAATTTATTCGGTTAAGTTACGCTTGCCGCAGTTGGTTCGTAGTGCGTGACTATCTTTGCATACCGAGACTCCTCAATTCAATTCAAATCTTTATTGCATAACAAATGTGTTTACAAGGTCTTAATAATTAAATAATATAAATAAATGATAAAAGTTCACATGGTGTCGGGCACAACAAGTACCTAAAATATGAGCCACCGCGCCTCGGAAAGCACATTTAAGCCGTTGGTCCCGGCTGTCTTTCGTGGATATTTGACAGTCGTTATGTGTCGTCAGAAGCCCGAAAGTCTGACAATCAGTCTTACCTAGAGTTATCGTATTACTCAGTTACTGGGTTGTAGAGGTCAGATAGGCAGTCGCTCCATGTAAAATACTGGTATTCAGCTGCATCCGGTTAGACTGGAAGTTGACCCCAACATAGTTGGGAAAAGGCTAGGCAGATTGATTAAGTACGGAAGGTCGCACGTCACTTTGATCTGGCCTAGCGTAGTATCTACGGAGTTCAAATAAAATAAGAAGTCAGTTTATACTGGGTATTGTTACTTGGTACTGACGTGCGGCCGACCGTAGGTTCCCGTGGGGTAATTTTTAATTTTCCGACCCCCATGCGTGCGAAGCCGTCGAAAAAGATAGCTTTATTATATTCTGAAAAATACGGATAAAAAAATAATGAAACCCACCGAAAAATATTCTCAAAAACTAACATTAAACAACATTTAATATATCCCAATGGTTCACAGTTCACATCATTTGTCAACTTATAGTTCACTCCATAAATCGCGAGCAGACTCTTTCATTCACAACGAGAACGAATGAGTTAAATGAACGAAAGGACATAAAAACGTTCACGAACGATTGGCAGTTTAAACTAACTTTAGTTTTTGCATTTTGTATTTCAGTTTTTAACTCAGTTATAAAGTAAATTGAATGACGCAATTCGGGTTTTTTGAGTACCTATGTATGTTTGTGAACGTAGTTTGCATGAAAATGTTATTTTTTTTTGTCATTTACTAATTCATTTATGTCATACTAGCTGCCCGCTCCGGCTTCGCACGGGTAGCACTAAGTACGTACCTACCTACCCTACCTACCCTACCTACCCTACCTACCCTACCTACCCTACCTACCCTACCTACCCTACCTACCCTACCTACCCTACCTACCCTACCTACCCTACCTACCCTACCTACCCTACCTACCCTACCTACCCTACCTACCCTACCTACCCTACCTACTTTACCTACCCTACCTACCCTACCTACCCTACCTACCCTACCTACCCTACCTACCCTACCTACCCTACCTACCCTACCTACCCTACCTACCCTACCTACCCTACCTACCCTACCTACCCTACCTACCCTACCTACCCTACCTACCCTACCTACCCTACCTACCCTACCTACCCTATCTACCCTACCTACCCTACCTACCCTACCTACCCTACCTACCCTACCTACCCTACCTACCCTACCTACCCTACCTACCCTACCTACCCTACCTACCCTACCTACCCCACCTACCCTACCTACCCTACCTACCTACCTACCCTACCTACCTACCTGCCCTACCTACCCTACCCTACCTATCTACATACCTAGCTACCTACACCTACCTAAATTTTAGCTAATTTTATTTTACACCTTGGGTTACATTTTTGGAGTTTTAGTAAGGATCCCTAATTTTTGTGAAAATATAACAGTATATACAATATAGCCTATGTCACCCGGGGATAGCGTAGCTTCCCAACAGTGAAAGAATTTTTTCAAATCGGTTCAGTAGTTTCGGAGCCTATTCAATGCAAACAAACAAACAATCAAATCTTTCCTCTTTATAATATTAGTATAGATAAACTAAATACATACGCAACACTAACCCACAATCCTTGTCGTAATTATAGATCTCGCATCTATCGAAATTAAAGGAAAGCTCTATTAATTAAAGTACGTCTACTACAAATAAATAATCAATCAATCTGCCTAGCCTTTTCCCAAGTATATTGGGGTCGGCTTCCAGTCTAACCGGATGCAGCTGCATACCAGTATTTTACATGGAGCGACTGCCTATCTGACCTGCACAACCCACTAACTGGGTAATACGATAACTCTAGGTAAGACTTGGTAAGACAGTCTACTATAAATAATAAATATAGTAATATACTCGTATCTATACAAAATATTTTTATAAATTTATGTAGAGGAGATTTTTGGTCGCAAGCGTGACTCCTGAGCGTGGTTCGATTCCCGGGTCGGGCCAAGTGTTATTGGGTTTTTCCACCTGGAATTTCTCAGTAGCAGCCTGGAGTCTAGATGCAGGTCAGTTTCAGGTTGTAAATTGATCAAAATATGATTTATATACTGTGTGTAACAATGAGTTTTTATGGAACATGTCTAACTTAGAGAGAAGTATTAATCTTCTTCTTCTCGTGTGGTTAGTGACTAACCTGGTATCAGAATTTGAAAGCCGCCCATGGGCCTCTGACTTTGCTCTCAGGCATTCCGGTTTCTTCACGAAGTTCACCTCTGCCCGCTTCTGGGAAGACATGCAGGCGTGAGATGTTGACCAGGCCCGGGTCGACGGCGCGTTGTGTTCCACGCGCGCCTCAAAGAGATGTTAGCACCAACTGACGGGGTCGGAAGACCAATGGGATTGGGGTTGCGGGTTTGTCCGAAAGGGATATCGCGACCCCGGCACACAGGCAACGGAAGGAACATGGGAGGGTTTTAGTCAGTAAAAGTCTGACACACCCTCTCGCTCTGCCCAGAGCGGGAGAAGTCATTTGATGATTTCCCACCCTCAAAAAAAAAAGAAAGGCATTCCGGTTTCCTCACAATGTTGAATGATTCTAATTCTGTAAATACATATACGAGTATATTGAGAATAAAACTTGAATGTCGCTGCTGCCACTGCGGATTCATCTTACAGTTTAGACTTCAATTGAGCTACAAAACGTATGCCCCTACAGAGACTGACAAATGTTCCACCTATGTATGAGAATTGTAGCTCTGCAGGCACCTGACCCACCGCCGACGAGGAAGCAACTAGCTCAAGCTCAACGATTTTCTCGCTCAAGAAACACAAAAGATTGTAGCTCCCGTGTAAGTAACCACACAGATGATTGGACCTGTCCAGTCTGGTTACGCATTAGTCAGTAATCGTGTAGCTCAACTCAACTCAACTTAGAACTTAAGGAGCTCAACGATTCGACCAACAATACCAAGGAAATGACATTTGAGTAGGCTGCATAAATTACTCAAACTGCCAGACCATGATTAAAACTAACTGAGAAAAAAAAGTTTGCGAAAAAGACACTTATGAAGTTTTCAAGAAACTAAAAAGTTATAATTTGTCAACTTATTGATACCTACGTACCTAAGCCTAAAAAAGCGACCACTACTCGCTAGTCACACAAAATAAATAGCATACACAAATGGACAGTACCTATAAGATAACAAGTAGGTACCAACGAAGAAGTTCATATCTAACCACCGTAAGGACTATTCTTGCTTGCAACGCTCGGCGACTATAGAACCGCGCCGGTAACAGATGTGGTCATCGTGTTCACGGGATTTTGTTTTCAAACTGGTTAGATATGAACTTCTTTTGATGGTACATGAATATATAGAATCCGGCCAAGTTGAGTTGGACTTTCACACGAAGGGTATCCCGTACCACAGTAGGTACAATATTTAGCAAAAAAACGCTGCAAAAAACAACTTTCTTGTACGGGGTTATATTTTTACTTTATTTTTATTCGTTTTTATTATGGCGGCAATAGAAATACACAATCTGTAAAAATTTCAACCGTCTTCCTATTACGGTTCATGAGATACAGCCCGCTGACAGACAGATGGACAGCGGAGGCTTAGTAATAGGGTTTCGTTTGGCACCGTTCTGCTACGGAAATCTAAAAATACTAGGTGCAAATATACAACAAACACAAACTCATTAACAGGACAAGAACAGAACAGTTACACAACTAACCCATTTAAAGCCGGAGAACACATGAAAAACGATTCATCTCGCCAATACCGATTATTACCGCTCATACTAGCTTTGTTCAATATTCACGCGTATCGGACAAGCACAGTAACGTGTGTGGTCTCCTTTACCAATACCTAACAGCGTAGCGAAACAAATTATATGCTTTGTAGATCGTTATTTTGATCTATGTTGGTGGTCCTGCGTGGTAATTGCGTAAGGGTGTATTTATATTGAGCGCCGGTAACCGGCACCGATATGGCAGTACTTTTCGGCGCCGACAAGCGCTGGTTGTCAATGCTGCAGTTTTCATATTTTTTGCAGCATGAACCGGCGCCGACTCATCAGATAGGAACTTGACGGCGCTTATCAGCGATTGTTCCCGCTGATTTGAAAAAAAGCTACTGACAAGCATTGTCATATCGGCGCCGGTTACCAGCGTTCTTCTTGCATACACCCTAACACACATAAAATGGCAATCGATCTCAATGCCTTTCATTTTGACATCCATTGCTTTGTGGGGGCAACAAAATCGCCATATGCGAACTACGCTGTCGCCACGGGAAATCCTGCATCGCGCAAGCAGGTTTACCGCGCGATCATCCTAATTATAATATAAAGTTTATATGTTTGGATTTTTATTACTCAATGACGCAAAAACGGCTGAACGGATTTAGGTGATATTTGGCACACAGATAGTTTATAACCTGAATTAACATATAGGATATTTTTTTCCCCGTAGGACGTTCCCATGGGATAATTTCCGACCTCCACGCGGGCGAAGCCGCGGGCGAAAGCTGTTATTATCCCGACATCAATCGTCGGGCAGTTGCTCCCTAGACACGACACCCGTCTGGTCGGAGGAACCTCCCTTTAGTATAGAGGATGAGTGGACTTTATACCCTATTCTTAAACTGGTGTCCACGAGTATGGACGTCAGCGCAGGTAGGGATAGGTTTGAAAAAGTGTTTGCTCAACAACGTAGTGAACGTGGCTAAACTGTCAAAAAGAAAAGCATTGCGGTTGTTTGCCATTTTATGCATGTTACGCAGTCACCCCGCTGTTCTAAGTGAAGCAGGGTCTTGGGTAATTAAGACCCGCAGTAGCGGGTAAAGAAATATAAAAAATAAAACGTTTATTTTCTCTACATAAGTTTCGAACTTAATGCTAAACCTTGACAGCAGTGTACGAAAAAGGAGTTAACTTTGTGAGAGACTGGAGCCTGAGGTAGGTTTACATAAAAACCTGTATTACAGGTCACCAGGGTCCCGCGGCTAGAAACCTGTTATTTGGATACACGCCATAATAACAATGCTACTAAACGAAGTATAATAGTTATTTATGCTATAAGTGCGGAAGGTAGGTGATTTCCGATGAGTGGCAATTTTATTCACGAGCGAGCGAAGCGACCGAGTGTACAAGTCGACACGAGTCGGAAGTCATCTTACGCACGTGTATCATACAACGTTTTACTATGCATTGTGCGAGGAAAAAAAAAAAAAAAAAACGAGCGAGCCTTACGGCAGTTGCCTGCGATGTGTAACATCTAACATACCACGACTTATAGAAATGATAAAAACAAAATTAATTCATGACTTCGACTTCGACTTCGACTTTGACGTCGCCTTAGACTTCGACGTCGAATTCGACTTCGACTTCGATTTCGACTTTGACTTTGACTTTGACTTTCATAAATGAATTGACAAGGTACCGTTATTTATTTATTTATTTAAACTTTTCACACTCAAAAAAGTACAAAGGCGGACTTAATGCCTTAGGCATTCTCTACCAGTCAACCAAGGGTGGTGAAGAGATTAGATGGCAGGTGCTCCATACCGTTATGATTTATGAAAATGTTATGTAGGTAAGAAAAAAAATAATTGCCAAAGTACCGTATGAGCGGGCAAGTCCGAAAGGGATACCGTGGCCCCTGGCAACGAAAAGGCACTTGAAGAAACACGCGTAAGTTTTAGTCAGTAAGACTCTGACACTCCCTCCTCACTCCTATCAAGTTTTTTGATAATTTCCAACACAAAAAAAAAAAACCGTATGAAAATGTAAGCGGAGTCTTCCACGGCCACGGTACCTAGGGATGTGTGGCAACCTTTTCGTGCTCATCCTACGTAGCAGTGGACGGACGATCTTACTTATAAACATATCCAAGATACGCAGGTATCTCAATAGATAAACCCTGTAAAGAACAGTCCCCTATACAGTGTTTCTTAACCTGTGGTCCGCGGACCCCTGGGGGTCCACAGTCTCATCTCTGGACTATTTAACAATAATTAATAAATGCCACCAAAAATCTGGCTATCGTTACGCTTTAGCACGGCGGACGTGCAGAGAATTAGATTACAAGTGGAATCCGATTTGAGAATACAACTTTGTAGTCACTAATGTAGTTGGAAAAAAGCAACACCAACCTTCACATTAACAATCGTAAGCTAACGTACTTCATATTAAAAGTGTTTTTTTGTATTTGTAGTACTAAAATAAATGGTCCGAAATTTATTTCCTTTTTGTAATCAGGCGGTTCTTGATAATTGCGGTTGTTTTCCTAGGGGTCCGTAGTCGAAAAAGGTTAGGAAACGCTGCCCCTATACCAAATTAGACCATTACAACGGCCGTAGCTAAAATTCGTAGACCGAACGCTACGGCGTAGCAATTTTGCTACGAGCCTCTACGACTCCCGTATGTGCCAAGGCCACGATATCTGGATTGGCAGAAAACATAGAAATTCCTGAAAATATTTCCTTTTCACTCAAGATTACAGGCTGAAAATGTTCTATTACTTTATTTAGAAAATAAAAAAAACAAATTATTTTCAATAAAATGAATAGCAATACAGCGAATATCGTATGTACATATATTTACAAGCAAATTCAGACCTTAGCACTAGCACAAAAGGTGGTTCTTAAATTCACAATACACATATATTTTCCAAAAACGTTTTCGTGGTAATATGGACCTTATCTAGAAAGGAAATAAGGTTCTATTTTGTTCAAATTGTGTCAGGAAGAGATCGCCCTAGTGATATTTACTTGACCTACATAAGGACTATTATCATTTAGATCGCTGTATGGCATCCGAGGATTTGGATGTGTTCATGGAAAAGCTGAGATCTAGGAAGGAAGGTTTTAGTTATCAGAAATAGTGGAAAATTAAAATCGTGGAAAATAGCTTTTGCACGTTAAATGAAACCTTAAAACAGAAATGCCCAAGTTAACTCAAAGGCAGGAAAAAAAACACTGGCTTATTATTTCATTTGATGATTTTATAGAACTTTTGTTAGGGTGTGTTAGAGGTTCTATAGTATATGAAATGTTCATTCAATATAACACAATGAATTGAATAATGAAATTAATATAACTAAACACGGTTTATAGACAAGTAAAACGCACACTATGCAGGCAGGCATATTATAAGTTGGGGGATTACATCGTTGACAAAAATGCTTTACTCAATGCTGGTCCAGCTCCACTAGGGCACATAAACTAGTTGATAAGCATTGAAAATATTGTTGGAGCTGCTGAAGATCTTGATTCGTTCGCTTGGTTAAGTACATACTTATAGTATTTTAATTTTCCGTTTTATTTTTATTTTAATGCTTTAAAAATACAAAACCATTAAAATAAAAGGGTAATATTTACAAGTGGGTCCATAACAACTTATAACTAAATAAAAATAGCAAAATTATATATTATATTCTAACTTAACTAAAACTATTCAAAAACTAAAATATAGCATCGTAAAATTCATCCGCATCGCTGTCGACTGGTAAGCTGAAGATTGCAAAAACTATCTTTGCATTGTATAAATTCAATCTCCTATTATTGTATAATTGCATAGCACATGTGTGAGCACTGTGACCATTACCTTCTACAAAACTACCATTTACTGGGTATGTCTTTTATTGACTTGAATGAGCCCTGGCGGCTGAGAGTATGTCATGCTCACTCAAATGTCCCGCTGGTGGTGGCGTATGTGTTGGATCATTAAGTTCCCTTCAAAATGTTCGAAACAGGGGAAGAGCGGCTGATAAGGGAAGCCACCCGTAGACTGGATTTAAAAAATAATATGACCAATCATAACCTCAAAATTGTTCAGCATAGTCCGCGTTATCAATCTGTTAAATTATTTAATAAGTTGCCTTTAGACATAAAAAGATTAGTTTATAATGGCTCTTTCAAATTAAAATTAAAAAATTTCCTATTGAGTAGGTGTCTATATGCCGTAGAAGATTTATAATATTGTCATGTCTGTATATATGTATTTTTTTTTTTTTTTTTTTTTTTTTTTTTTTTTTTTTTTTTGACATGCTGATTGTATTTTATTGTTGTTAGTTTTATTTTTTATTTTTTATTATTGATCTTGACATCGTAATGGTAATTTTTGTAGGTATAAAGACATGTATTTTGTGTTATTTATTTTTAATTCTAAGACGTGTAATTTTTTTTTTTTTTTTTTGTTATTAATTTATTATTTCATGACATCTTTAATGTAATTTGTATTTATTGTCATTGTATGTGTTTTAATTATTTTAAATTCTATGACGTGTAATTAATTATTTTGAATCTATTTTATTATTAATGATATCTTTTTTGTTATTATTATTTAAAATGTGTAAATTCAGATACAAATAATTGTTCATGAATAAATGACTATGACTATGACTATGACTAATGGTTGACAGCTGAATGGTGCTGATCCATGCGTCATGTTCGTGAACGGGCGCCGTCAGTAGGGACTGGCCATCTCTAAGCTGCCATGGCTTATTTTAATTGTAGAATTGTTTTTATCTTTTCATTACGGACGCTTTTAAGGTGCACGTCTTTCTACATTGTTCTCACATGTATAATTTCAACATGAATGATGTAACCAATATTTTGTGAGAATATTTTGATTTAAAAGAGTATCCGTGGAGTTTCTTGTCCGTTTTTCTCCATAGGAACCTACTACGCTTTGGAATGGGCTTCGCTAAGCTTCATCTTTCTGACTGACCCCTTGACAATTCAAAAGTGCCTGTAATTGGTTTATTTGAAATAAATGCTTTGAGTTTGAGTAACTAAGATTAGGTAGGATAATATAAAATAACGTGAATGACGCGGGACGCAGATAATGATTGCTTTATGACGTGTCGTATTGGACCTGTGAATTCGAACTCCCTGCTCACAGACGGGCGAGCGACGGCTTAAGTACTTGAGTTCGCGGGTTGTGTGCATGTGTGGGTTACATACCTCTACAATTTCATTTGTAAACCTCAAGCCGACTAGTAGTCCAGATTTGTGCCTGTTTGATGGCAATAGGCTCGCCTCCTATTACATGGGGCTTAAATTAAACTGGCTAAACATGGGTGTACTATAGGCACACCTCTGCCTAACCCTTCAGGGAAACAAGGCGTGATGTTATATTAAAGACGCTCTCAACAGGGCCAAAAAAAAAACCTCAAACAATAATAACCCCGTATTTTTCCCCACTCGATCGAAACCTCTTCTCATTTACACGAAAAGCATCTGACACGTGTATTCTATTCTTCCCATCCGCGGAAAGTTTCCACTTCCCGTATATTTACATAAATCAATCTATATTGATTGGTTTGTGCGTACGCCGATGGTTATCGTATGTTTGTATGGTTTCTTCTACTTTTCTTTTTATTAGCTATGTGTTCAATGTTGGTGGAAAGTAAGTACAGTCGATCTTGTAATTGCTTTACAACCCTAAGACCGTTTTTTCACCGACGCTGTCAACGGGACGTCATCGAGAAAGAGATGACGGCGCCGAACTAGCGATAGTGCCAATAGTGTAGCCTATCTTAATAGTGAATATATAACAATATCTGACGGATGGATGGAGCCTTTAGCCAAATAATTTCATTGATTTAGGAAAGTACCCAAAAGTGGACATTATTTTGCATTTATGTCTAAATCAACGAATCGAATTCACGCAGGCAGACCAGCTCCGCTCCGCTCCGTACTAAAGTACAGCTTACCGTACAGTAATCGCGGAGTGGGGCGCGTCTTCCTGGATGGCAATATCTGTACATACATTTACTATGGCCGAGTGTCCACCGCACACCGCCGTTCACCGCCGAGAGACGGAGGTAACGTTCGGTTCGAATAATCTCGTTTCTTGAAGACGTCCTGTTGACGGTGGCGGTGGACAAATAGTGTAAGGTTGAATGTCACTTACACGTCATAAAATGACAAGGTCAATATACCTTGTCATTTTATCTGCCTTTTTTTTTTGCGGTGCTCGGCGAGAAAAGTTCTTTATACTACCGAAATATTATTTAAGGTTATAACACAGTTTATAAAACAGTGTCTCGATCCCGTGAGAATATCGGGATAAAAATTATTCTATATCCTAACCCAGGTCATGGTCTATCCATGTGCCAAGTTTCATCCAAATTAATTCAGCCGTTTTAGAGTGAAAGCGTAACAAACAAACAAACTCACTTTCGGATTAATAATATTAGTTAGGATTGTGAGGTAGTTTATAAATAATAATAAAAAAAGCTCAAAAACGACGACAACGCGGGTAGATACTAATTACTAAATAGCACGATGCATAATCAATTTTTTATTTTATTTATTTATTTGTTCTATGGCTATTGAAAGATTTGTTGTTCAATCTGTTAAATATTGAAATTGAAAGGGTTCTTTAACTACCTTTAAGTGTTTTCGATAAAATGTACCTACTTTCCTCTGCGTTTTTTCTGTTCAACCCCACAAAGAGTGTTCCAACGTCCATTTTAGGAGCTAAAAAAAATAGACGCTATTATTCGACTCTTTAGTCACCAACACTGGAACTACAAACGAACACAGGCAGCCATAATATGCAAATAAATGCATACGATACTCTGCCATGTACTCTGTAGTATGCATTTATTTGCATATTGCATACATCTGTAATGTACTCGTACAACGGTGGTGCGCTAGCCTTTTTGGAGTTATGTAAATAAATTATTGTGATACGGAAAATGGGAGACAGACGATCGAACCGGGGACTCGGTAAATAATGGAAAGATTTTTTTTACGAGATGTGTAGCGATGTGTAGCGTGTGTGTGATGTGTGTGTGTGTGTGTGTGTGATGTGTGTGTGTGTGTGTGATGTGTAGTGCTATAACTATAGTTTCGAGTATTCATCCCTAAACATATAGCTAAAAATCGGCCAAGTGCGTGTCGGTCCACGCACAATGAAGGGTTCCGTAGTTGGGATGAATTTATCCCAAGAACAAACTTAACATTGTAGTTGAAAAACGTGTTCCCATAAGGAATGTATGGGAGATCATATTTTTCAAACTGCAAATTTAACCGGTCACGTACTATTAATGTACCCGTGCCGACTGAAACCATACCGTTGGTTGATTATTTCTCGTTAACCTGTACAGCCTACTTAGCTCTCATAGTTTTCCTTTTAATTTCGTTATATATACTACTGCTGTGAATTTTTTCACAAGTCCAAGTACAACCATTTAGCTAGAAGGGACACTTGACTCTAACAAAAAAATTCAGTTAAAAGCTTGATATTTCGCAATCGGATCCCTGAATCCAAAAATAGATCTGACAAACTCACAATATTTTTGAAAGACCTTTCTAACGATACCCTACAACATTGGGTACCCTAAAAAAAATATTATCTTTATTTTATTTTACCACTTTGTCGGCATGATTAATATGTATACATATGCCAAATTACAGCTTTCTAGTACTAACCGTCTCTGAGCTAAGCCGCGGACAGACAGACGGACAGACAGACAGACAGACGGACATGGCGAAACTATAAGGGTTCCTTGTTTACTACGGAACCCTAAAAACAGAAAATAGGGACGTTTTAAAACGGCCTTCGTAAGTCAACATAATTAGCCTATAACGTTCCCACTCCTGGGACATAGGCCTCCTCTCTGTGAGAGGAAGTGGGCCGTATTCTATCACACGGGCACTGCACGGGTTGGTAGATGTCACATGTCTTCGAATTTTTGGTTCTAGGACCTGCCGGTTTCCTCACGATGTTTTCCTTCAACGTTTTGAGAGCATTGGTGATGAAATTATTTATACAAAGTAAAGCTCGGGGCTGCTACTACTGGGTCACCACTGCTCTCGTAAGTCAGCAGTGGTGTATTATATGCAATAAATGCTTCAAATCTTCTTGATATTTCCCAGAATGTATTTTCAGAATTATTACAAAATACTGAACAGAAAAAGTTTCTGAGTGGTTGATCTTAAAAATTTGAACGGACAGATCCATAAGAAAATTTTTAATCAAATAAGTTTTTCCCCACCATTTAAAGTAAAGTTGAGTTCGATCTATTCAATTAACTGAACCTAACTTTTGATTTTTTGAATGTTTGTTTGTAATGAATAAAACAAACCGAATTGATCACAATGGGCTCACCCCCCCTACATGTATAACCACCGAAATGTGGGTGGTACACCCCTTTTTTTTTTTTTTTTGAGGGTGGCGAGTTATCAAATAACTTCTCCCGCTCTGGGCGGAGCGGGAGGGTGTGTCAGACTTTTACTGACTAAAACCCACCCGTGTTCCTTCCGTTGCCTGTGTGCCAGGGCCGCGATATCCCTTCCGGACAAACCCGCAACCCCACCAGGCATTGGTCCTTACGGACCCCGCCAGTTGGTGCTGACATTTCTTTGAGGCGCGCGTGGAACACAACGCGCCGTCGACCCGGGCCTGGTCCTTATCGGACGGCAAGCTACCCATTGCTCACCGTCCGCAAGCCCGCGCCTACGGTGGCCGGAAGTCAGCTCGTGACTCCCGACGCCCGGGGCGTCTCCTGCGGCGACTAGGGGCGCGAGGGCGTGCAGCTTGCATCTCCCTCGCGCGCTCCGCCTCCTCCTTCGCGAGCATAACAGCTTCGCAGAAGGAGGTGACGGCCTCCCATGCACTCTCGCTCCGAACCATGGCTTGAACCAGGGCCGGACGCGAGAGATCGCCGCCGCCGATCGCCTCCATGAGGACACGGCGGTGCTCCGCCCAATCAGGGCAGACTTCCACCGTATGGTCCACCGTGTCCTCCGGGTGATCCACACAGTGGTGACACCCAGGCGTTTCCTCCCGCCTTATACGGAACAGGAACCTCCCGAAACAGCCGTGTCCGGTGAGGACCTGCGTCAGGCGGAAGGTGAGGACGCCGTGGCGCCTCTCTGGCCACACCTCAAAGAAGGGACTTATCGCCACAATTGTGGCGTGCCCAGAGGTGGTACACTTCTGCCTATTCTATCGGGGAATACATCCGTGATTTTATTTGTTAAGTTCTTAAATCTCTTCCTCCTGCTTAAAACCCCCGGTTCATAAACCTCTGATACCAAAAATAAACAATAAATACGTCCTATTATTATACTACCAATTCTTCTTATACCCACCCGAATACTATTTGTGTCTCGACCTCTTCAAATCGGTCCTCATAATTTTGTATTACAAAAGTTGTTTGGGACAAAAAGTACCTTGTTTTGAGAGCAGAAATACTATTGTCGCAGTAATAAATTTCTATCGGGGTCATAAAATGCTGAGGGTCGGGCTGAAGTGGGGGTGGGTATGTACTACTACTGGTTGGCTGTTACACCGCTGCACCGTAGCGAATTTTATAGCTAAGTTAATTACGTTTTTCTGCAAAAACTGTTTGATATTTCATCCCGTCTACCAATCAATCAGCCTAGCCTTTTCCCAACTATGTTGGGGTCGGCTTCCAGTCTAAGCGGATGCAGCTGACTACCAGTATTTTACATGGAGCGACTGCCTATCTGACCTCCATAACCCAGTAACTGGGTAATACAATACCCCTTGGTAAGACTGATTGGCAGACTTTCGGGCTTCTGACGGCCCGTAACGACTGTCAAAGATCCACGAATTACAGCCAATGGCTTAATGTGCCTATCGAGGCACGGAGGAGTCTCGGTATGTAAAGATGGTCACCCATCCACGGACCAACCCTGGTAAGCATAGCTTAACCTGATGGATCGACCCGTACGGCTGTTATTACTTAGTTCGGCTACCATATAGGTTTAAAAAAAATCAGAAGGAATTCTTAAAATCCGTATGATTTAACTAGTTTTAAAAATGTTGCAAACAACAAAGTCGGAGCACAAATAATAATAATTAAACTAATTACTTATAAAAATGGTGAAATGGAAAATGGTAGTCGTTCCGTGTCAAATCAAATATTATTACGATTTTAAAAAAGTCGAATGCCTCGTTGGTAAGCGTAGTGCTTACCAACGAGGCATTCGACTTTTTTACTTTTTTGCTTAGCATGACATCCTGGATTCGATTCATAGGTCGGGCCAAGTGTTATTAAGTTTTCCATCAGGAATTTCACAGTAGCCGCCCGGAGTCTGGATTTGTGCCCGGTTGATGGCAATAGGCTCGCCCCCTATTACATGGGACTTAAACATAAGTGACGAAAAGTGGGTGTACTCTTTTTTACCGCATACTTACTTAACCAGGTGCGTCGTTAAAAAACAACTTATTTTTTTATCGTATCGGGTGGTCGTTTTTATAGCATAATATTACAAGAAACCAGCAAAAGTAAGTATCGATTAGACCCGTATGTGCCATACCTAAAAATGAGCTTGAATCACTGCACACACGGCTACACATCAAACTGTACATTTCCAGTTTATGCTGATCTCGCAGTGTTTAGGATTTCTGTACAATGCGAGGTCAGCTTATACTGGAAATTTATAGCTTGATGTGTAGCCGTGTACTTTTTTTTTTTTTAGGTTGGGAAATTATCAAATAACTTCTCTCGCTTTGGGTGGAGCGGGAGGGCGTGTCAGACTTTTACTGATTAAAACCCACCCGTGTTCCTTCCGTTGCCTGTGTGCCGGGGCCGCGATATCCCTTTCGGACAAACTCGCAACCCTGGCAGGCATTGGCCCTTACGGACCCCGCCAGTTGGTGCCGACATCTCTTTGAGGCGCGCGTGGAACACAGCGCGCCGTCGACTCGGGCCTGGTCCTAATCGGACGGCGAGCTACCCATTGCTCACAGTCCGCAGCCGTGTGTACCTACGCCTACAAAATACGATATCAATACGAATCACGTCTGTAAATATTTTCCAGTATTTCTTTTTACTTTTTTATTTTAATGTTTAGCTGCTTCGTCTGTCGTTACACTTCGGTGTAACTCGCACCCTACCGCCTGTAATGAAGATCGGTGTTCGTTCCAGCCGACGAGCCACCGTCTTTCGTTTCAATTAATTCTAAACACAGCTCTTCCATTTTTACTCGCGTTTTCTACCTCAGTTACTTGTTTAAAGGAAGGAGAGTGGACTTGGTTTAAAATATGGGGGAACTTAGGTAAGACTCAAATAGAGAGTACCTACACCACAGATTAATAAAGATGGGACACTCCGCAAACACATTTAAATAATAAACGACTCTTGCTACGACACAATAAAGTGCAATTCAGGTCGCACAACACTAATCACCTACAGTATATTCACCTGGAAGTTGCCTCTCTTTCTATCACGTGACTCTTATATCTTCTGACTACGTTACAGTCACTGAATTGGCCCAACAAGACGGGCCCGCCGCGTACTTGTACCTTCATACTTTTTTTTTTTTTTGAGGGTTGGGAACCATCAAATAACTTCTCCCGCTCTGGGTAGAGCGACAGGGTGTGTCAGACTTTTACTGACTAAAACCCACCCATGTTCCTTCCGTTGCCTGTGTGCCGGGGCCGCGATATCCTTTTCGGACAAACCCGCAACCCCAACAGGCATTGGTCTTTCGACCCCGTCAGTTGGTGCTGCCATCTCTTTGAGGCACGCGTGGAACACAACGCGCCGTCGACACGGGCCTCGTCCTTATCGGACGGCGAGCTGCCCATTGCTCACCGTCCGCAAGCCCACGCCTACGGTGGCCGGAAGTCGGCTCTCGACTCCCGACGCCCGGGGCGTCTTCTGCGGCGACTAGGGCCGCGAGGGCGTGCAGCTTGCATCTCCCTCGCGCGCTCCGACTCCTCCTTCGCGAACATAACTGCTTCGCAGAAGGAGGTGACGGCCTCCCATGCACTCTCGCTCCGAACCATGGCCTGAACCAGGGCCGGACGCGAGAGATAGCCGCCGCCGATCGCCTCCGTGAGGACACGGCGGTGCTCCGCCCAAGCCGGGCAGACCTCCATCGTATGCTCCACCGTGTCCTCCGGGCGATCCACACAGTGGTGACACCCGGGCGTTTCCTTCCGCCTTATGCGGAACAGGAACCTCCCGAAACAGCCGTGTCTGGTGAGAACCTGCGTCAGGTGGAATGTGAGGATGCCGTGGCGCCTCTCAAGCCACTCCTTAAAGAGGGGACTTATCGCCACAATTCTGGCGTGCCCATTAGCTTCATACCTAAACTACGGAGTGTCTTATTTGTATTAATATGTTGTATAAATAAGTACCAGTATTATGACTTCATAGAAAACGCCCTAAACAATGCGCTTCAAAATCTCAGTGTATATACGCACGCTCTCGAGTGCGCGGCAGTTACTCACAGATGCGGAAGGTTTATCTACCGAGCGGCCGTAGGTAACTATTTCAAGGCCACTGCCGAGATATTATACTGTTACTTTATTATACTTAAGTATTTCTCGAAAAAACTATGAAAAACAAAGTTGTTTCTGCGGTTATAACTGAAAATATCCCAATAACTAAGAAAGTATTGACTTAAATAAAAAATTCACTGAGTAACATCACATTTTTATCCAAGGATACCCCACACGCTTAAAAAAAAACAATGCCACATTATTTTTTATTTTTTTCTCTCCTCGGTAACATTGGTGAGTTTACACCCTAATTATTTTTTATCGTATGTGTAATTACTAATTGATAGTGACCGATAACTTGTATGTTTAGTGCAAACAGTACATATAAGTTGTTTTTTTTTAAATATATATATATATTATTTTTTTATAATATTTCTACACCATTGTTAAACCGCGCACAGAATACAAATCCATTCCAATTTTTATCGATATTGTGCCAATAGTCTCTGAGTAAAATTTTGCCCCCACTGAGGACCGAACCCGGGCCCCCTGCGTCTGAGACAGAGGCAGTTAAAGAGGCGTTCATAGGATATATTTTATGTTAAACCAAGAAACACGCGGAAGAAGTCGCAAGCAGAAGTTAGTTAAGAATAAAACTACAACAACATAACTTAAACCCTACAAATCTTCACAAAACCCCCTTAACGCTCCTTCACAGAACTATTTCAATAACTTTCAATTGTAAAAACTTTGAACAATACAGTGGGTGCCATATCTTATACCTCAGTAAGTTCCATACTTTGGTTCCAACGTTGGCTCCAACAACTCTCGTCCAACTTGTAAGTTACAGTTTAACGTAACACTGTATTCAAGTCAAGTCTGCGTGTAAGTCATAGGTCTCGAGTTCGAACCCAAGGCACGCATCTCTGACTTTTCGGATTCATGTGCGTATTGTATAATTATCACTTGCTTTAAAAACGGTGAAGGACATCGTGAGGAACGCCGGTTCCTCAAGATGTTTTCCGTCACCGTTTCTGAAGCAAGTGATAATTTGCCCGAGAGATATTTCTCGACGGCATGTGAAGCCAAGTCAGAGGCTCATGGGCGGCTTTAAAACTCTGACACCAGGTTAGTCACTAACCACACGAAAAGAAGACTGTATTGAACAATTTTTTTAAATTGTTTTATTATTGATGTTTATAAACTTTTTTAGGCGCGTTGAGCGGATTTTTTTTTTCTGTACATTGGGTTTTTTAAATCACTTTTACACATACATAAACTCACGCCTTCTTCCCATGGGGGTAGGCAGAAACTACAGAATGTCACCTGCTACGATCCTTACATACTGCTTTTCCCTCGTTTACATTCATAGATTTTTGAATGACGCCAAAATTGTCTTCGTCAAGGAAGTTAAATTCTTGGGAATACATATAGACGAACAGCTAAATTGGAAAACAGAATTAAATGCTATAAATGCTTCGGTATGTTCCGCATGTTATGCTTCAAGAGCACTTAGAACAGAAATTAGCATTGAGCAATTGAACATGGTATATTGCGCGTTGGTAGAATCAAAAATAGATATAGCATAATGTTTTGGGGAGTAAATTGTGACTATGACATCAAAAGAGCTTTTGTGTTACAAAAACGCGCAATTCGCACATTAGTCCGTATCCCACATAGAGAGAGTTGTCGTGAACATTTTATAAATCTGAATATACTTACAGTGCCGAGCATTTATGTATTTGTACTTCTTAGTAACATGGCCAAATATATACATGAATATGAGACAGCAGAAAAACGGCAGATTAGAGAAGGCGCACGTAGATAAGACATTAAACGGTACAAGGTACAGCCTAATTTGAATATGTGAAGCACAGTCCCAGATTTCAATCGGTTATATCATTTAATAAGCTGCCACTAGATATAAAATGCGCTATCTACTCAAGCTCTTTTAAAAATCAACTTAAAAGTTTCCTGTTGAATAAGTATATATTTTATGCTGTTGAAGATCTATAATGAAATTCCTATATTATGTTGTATTTATGCATTGTTGTAATGTTTAACGTGTTTTTTCCTAATGTAATTTTATTTTCTTTTCTATACTATGTAATTTCAAATACAATTTATTGTTCATGAATAAACAAACAAACAAACAAACAAATACAAAAAAAAAATGCTGTTCCATACATTTTGAAACGCTGTGCTATGAAACGGCAGATTTTTTTTTGATACCCGATGAAAAATTTCTACGCTAAGGGTTCTAGAATCATGTGTTGACTTCATGGTTACAGTTTGCGCATCAATGTCTTTGCCACCCTGTATAATATTCAAGTGGATCGAGAAATTAGTCCCAACGCCCCCAACGTCGGCCAATGCTATTTTCTCTCTATACGTTGGACAAGTGGGGGCCAACGCTGGAACCAAAGTTTGGAGCCAGCGATACATTTATTTTCGTTCCAACTTCGTCGAACTGCCTGTGGGCGTACATCCTCCACTTATTCTCCAAATGTAATAGATATTGAATTTCGCAGTAAACACATTAAAAACCGTTTCTAGCCCCTCCTGGCTGTTATTTGGTTTTTTTATTTGACACTTGAGGCCTTGGTATGGGCGTTTTTATTGGAAAGCTAGGGTTTCAAAGTAGGTACGTAGTCGATACTACAAGTGTAGGTCAATACCTACACTTGTATATCGGAGCTCGTGGCTAAGTAATAACTGCCGCACGGATCGATCCTTCAAGTTAAGCTACGCTTGCCAGGGTTCGTTTGTGTATAGATCCGTCATACATACCAAGACCCGTCCGTGGTTCGGAAAGCATGTTAAGCCAATCTTTCTTAAGCAGATCTTTGACAGTCGTTACGGGTCGTCAGAAACCCGAAAGTCTGACAACCATTCTTACCAAGGGGTATCGTATTACCCAGTAATTGGGTTGTGGAGGTCAGGTAGGCAGTCGCTCCATGTAAAATATTATTATTCAGCTGCATCCGGTTAGACTGGAAGCCGACCGCAACATAGATGGAAAAAGGCTAGGGAGATGATGAAGACGGGTTTCACATGAATATCTTTGACAGTCGTTGAAACAAGAAAGTCGGGACTGGCCTACCCTTAAAAATTCGGTAGTGCCAAGTACTGCGGTTGTGGAGAAGAGCAGTACGCCATCTTAAAAAAAAAACTGGCCAAGTGCGTGTCAGACCACGCACAATAAAGGGTTTCGTAGTTGGGATTAATTTATCCCAAGAACAAACTTAACTTTGTAGTTTGTAATTTCACGCAAAAACGGCGTAACAAATCATTGTTGTATAGGGACTTCCTTTATTTTATTTTTATTATTTGCTGTTATAGCGGCAATAAAGATACACAATCTGTGAAAATTTCGACTGTTTACCTATTACGGTTCATGCGATACAAGCCCACAGACAGACAGACGGACGGACGGACACCGGAGGCTTAGTTATAGGCTTAAAATGGAAAATGGCCCCTCACTAAAATAACAATCAATCTTGCGTTCGACGATAATACGAGTACATGCAGCTTAGAAATAACTTATTCACAACTTAAAGATGAATAAATAGAACGACAAACTTGTTACTTTTCATACTTCTAGCTATTAAGTACGTTAACTCATTCCTGCCCACCCCTCTAAGTACAGCATGCGTGACACTATTACCCGCAGAACGTGACTTAATGTCCGACTACCCACTATGTGGGACCCCCATGGGAGAGCAAAGCAATCCTAACTCCACGCCATCGTAAACCATGGTTAATCCCGTTTTATGACTAGTGATGGGCGTTTGTCGCAGATATTTTTATGTATCCGCGGGATATTCGGATACTTATTAGTTTATGTAGGAAGGCTGTAGGTGGTAATTTTTTAGTCTGTTTCTCTTTATCTGTAGTGTGTACGTAAATAGAAAACAAATAAGTTACGGCCACACGTAAGCGGTATAAAAAAAAATAAGCTGGCCTCTTATTCTTTTGAAACTCCGTACTACGTTAGGCTAGCTAAAGGGTAAAGTCAGTACTCACATGACTGTATTGTTTGATAGACTGGAACGAGTAATTATTATTTTCATAATAGTAATTATAGTCAATATAGATTCGTATTTGGCACTAGTATAATTAGCCCACTCTCTATTCTCTAGAAAAATGACTTTTGTTAATAAAGGTCAAATTAAAACCCAAATAACGTATTCAAAAAGTTTATATTTAAAACAAAATTCGAACTGAAAAAATGTGTGCCACCCGACTCACTCAAATAATATCCGAACCCAAAAATGCGAACTTTCGGATACCGTTCCGCACATCTCTACACAGAAGGGTTAATAGTTTGCCCTCCAGCCCCATCTGGGACCTCTTACAGAAGAGGTTTCTTTTGTTTTCCCTCACAATTTCCACTGAAATAATTTGGATAAAATATTGTGCAGTGTTGAAGTATGTTTTGAATAGGTAACTAATATTTTTGTAACAATATGATTTAAAAGAGTGTCCATGGAGTTTCTTGTCCGTTCTTCTCCATAGGTACCTAGTACGCTTTGGAATTAGCAACTAGCTTTATATTTCTGACTGACCGACTCCTTGACAATTCAAAAGTGCCTGTAAATGGTTTAATTGAAATCAATGTTTTGAGTTTGAGTTTAGGTGAGTTATTGTGTTCTCGATTGCTTGGTATTTAATGGCAGTAATTTGGAAAAACATCGTGAAGGAACCTGGACTTATCAAGCGTGGTGATTAATGCTCGTGCCTTCTCTGTATGAGAAGAGGCCTTTGCCCTGCAAAAAACAACAGCAACAACAAAAACAATTAACAATATTATATTTGAACAATTATGGTCTGGTATAGTAGTATAAGTTAAAGAGTTAAAATATACGATTTAGAGAAGAGAAAAATAGTTATTTGTGCTTAGTGTGGAAGGTAGGTGATTTGATGGTGATGTGAAATCATCTTACGCACGTGTATCACACAACGTTTTACTATGCATTGTGCGAGGCTTACGGCAGTCGCCTGTGATGTGTAACATCTAACATACGACGACTTATATAAATGATAAAAACAAAATTAATTCATGACTATAACATTTGGCTTTGATTTTTACTTCTACTTCTACTTCAACTTCAACTTCTCCTTCGACTTCGACTTTGACTTTCACTTCGACTTCGACTTTGACTTTGGCTTTGACTTCGACTTTTTGATTTTGACCATTGTCATAATCATCATCATTCTGAAATAATAAAATCTCTGAGACGAGACGGGCTGACGACGGCCTCAAAAATTTAAAAAAAAACAGAAAAGTAAAAAGCACTAGTGAAAAAAAGTGACACTTTCCGCACGAATTGACTGCTTGGAAAACGCTCTTTTCGAGCAAATGCATTGTAAAAGGAATTTCAGGTGTTTTATTTTATGCGGAATATAGCGGTGATGATGACGTGTGGTAGTAATAAAAATATAATAAGTATAATATAAAAGCTGCTGAAATGCACTTAATTATTTTTTTCCGTCATTTCTTTGACATTGCAATTACCTTTACTAGTATTTCACTAGCCACATTCACAACGTTACTTAAAATTTTACATTACATATTTACGAATACTAGCAAGAAACTGTTTTATTTCGATCACATAGTAAAGCTATTGCAATAAATGTGCTACGACGTAGGACACGACAAGACGTCACGGCTACGCAGCTACACTTTCGTAGCAAATTGACTACGCCTCAAGTCATTATTCTTTGTACTTTGTTGTGCATCGGACGTGTTTTTCGTATTTCAATACTTTTTATTGTTATTTTAGTTTATTTATTTTAAAAGTTGTTTTCGGAGCGACACTTTTAAACACATTTGTTAAAAGTGTCACACTTTTAACAAATGTGACACTTTTGTTGCACTTTTGAAATGAACCCATACCTAGCACAGCAAAATTATTATTAGATTAGTGAAAGTGTTTTTATTCTATAATAATTGATTTATCCAAGAAACATGGTTAAATTCATGTCTCTTATAGGAACCTAAGCCTTACAAAAAACCTAATAATTACTGCGTCTGTTACAGGTAGTGCTGTAAATGATTTTTTTTTCGGTGTAAAATTATCAAATAACTTCTCTCGCTCACGGTGGAGGGGCGTGGCAGACTTTTGCTGACTAAAACAGTGTTCCTTCGGTTGCCTGTGTGCCGGGGCCACGATATCCCTTTCGGACAAACCCGCAACCCTGGTAGAACTGATAATTATCTTAATGTGAGCTTACAAAACAAGATAGACGAATATAAATAACCCCCTTTGAATATTACAGCCCTAAAATGCGCATTTTTTTACCCGACTACGGCCAAGCTAAAAGCAAGCCAGAGTCACACGTAATCTGTACGACTTAGCCTTATACGTACATGACTTAGTAACGACGTGTGACTCCGGCTGTACAAAAACCGAACAAAACTCGATGTCAATGTCTTTTTTATACCTTTTTAGTTGGCGTTTCTGTCGTTAAGGTTTTAACTTTCTTTAGACATGCTTTTTATTAGCTTGCTCCTTTCGTATGTATTTCCAGTTACTCCAATTGTCATTTATTTTTTAAACACTTCCTGTCGTCCGATTGATCTGAAACTTGGCATAATAAGTTTTTAACTTTCTTTTTTATCATCTTATGAACTAACGTAATGTGTAAAGGTGAAAACTTATAGAGGTATGAGGAACAGGGTGTAAAGTTCACTCATCGTCTATAGAAAAGGGAGGATCGTCCGACCAGACGGGCGTTGTGTCTGGCGGGCAACTGCCCAGCCATTGATGTCGGGAAGTTATATATATGCTGATCGCGTGGTTAACCCTGCTTGCGTGATGCAGGATTTCGCGTGACGTTAAATGCGTAGTTCACATGTGGCGATGTAGATGCCGCCACAAACTAAACAAAAGAAAAATTAAGACAGTACCTCTTGTGTATTATTTCTTATCATTTGTTTCCTTTCATCTTAACGTCTACACAAGTTTCCTTATACGTTAAAAACGTTGGAGCAGAAATATTTACAATATTATTTTAGGCGGAGTTTTTATTATTTTAGAGGAACGAGCAGTACAAACAGCCTCCTGGTTTTAAGAGATTTACTTAAAATGGGTGAGCTTTTCAAATACCATTAGGGCCCTAATGGTATTTGTTTTATAATTTAATAAATGGTTATGATTATTTTTTATTAAGTTTATTTTAAAGAGCTGTTTTTTTTTTGTAGATAAATATAAAAATAAATTCAAAAGTCATTTATTCAAACTAGGCTGAGAATCAGCACTTTTCGAACGTCAAAATTACATAAGACAGTCCCCCAAAACGCCCACCCTGCGCCACTTCCTAGTGCTTTAGCTGGGAAGAAGAAGTGGCGCAACAAACTCCCCGATCCCCTGAGGGAGATGAAAATGATATAATTATTAGAGATGATAATTTATAATTTTAATATTATTTTTATTATCCTATTGATTGACCGCTTGGTTTTATATCAATCGCCGTACCCCCAGCAGCTAGCTCATAAATCTTATACATGTAAAATGATTTGTCCTGAATGACTGACTGACTGACGGATCACACACAGCCTAAACAGCTGATCGTAGAGACCTGAAACTTGGAGGGTGTGTTCTTTGTATCACGTAGGCATCCGTTAAGAAAGGATTTTCCGAAATTCTACCCCTAAGGGGGTGAAAAAGGGGGGCAAAGTTTATATGGGACAACGTGATTCCTTGAGTTATTAAACTTGAAACTTGGCACAAAAAGTACTGGCTTGCATGATGAATTCAAGATAGTATTTCAATCATTAGACGTTGTGCACAATTTCTGAGCAGTAACCTAACAAAAAGTACTAGGCGTGCATGAATTCACGATAGTATTCAATCATTATGTTATGCTACTAATAGGATTTGGATGAGCCAGACAGATAGTTTATAACCTGGATTAACACATAGGATACTTTTGATCCCGGTAGTACGTTCCATTGGGATAATTTCCGACATCCACGCGAGCGAAGCCGCGGGCAAAAGCTAGCTGACCTAAGACGAATAAAAAAAAAAGACGAACATTAGTTCTCAGTTGTATAAATACGACTGAGTCGGGTTAATACGTAGTATAGTACCCGGGCCGCTCTAAAACATTTGTCGTATTAACCCGACTGAGACGGTCAATAAGTTAACATACATGATAGATGCAGTATTCATAATGGTTTTCCGGTCGTTATTGATAAAAACTCATACCCACGTATGTTATTAAATATCGATGTTTATTTTACATACACTAGTATACTGGAACATTTCATCATTTTTGAATTCACAAATAAAAATGCTACCACATAATCTTTCAAAAGAATTTCGTATCGTTAGTACTGCTAATAAAAGCAATATATCATTCTAAACACTTTTCAAACCCCCCGAAAATTGACTAGAAAAAGTTCACACCGAAAACAATTACCTAACTGAATAACACAAACTGAATCCCTCTATTTGAACTTCATCAAAGAACTATATTCGGGACAAAGGGAGTTTCCCGGAAAGCTCGATATTGTCCAATATTCTCCGATATAGCCCACAATAACCCCATATTCCCCACAATAGCCCGATATTCCCCACAATAGCCTTCAATGTTAGAATTTTCATGTTTAATCTTATAACCCATTGTATGGAGCGGTAAGGCCTCGTCCAGGCTGAGAAGCTTGCGCGGGTGCTGCTAAGGCGGGCGCGAATATTGAAACATGTACTGTATAGGATACCCGGATAATTAATGGATAACCTTGAAATGGCTTATTCAGGGTCTAATTTTTTTTTTTTTTTTTTTTTATACTTAGTTTTTTTATTATTTTGTCATGTAGATATCGACACACATTACGTCGGCAGAGTTTCGCTAGATAATTTAATTTGACGCTGCACGAATACGAAAAGCCGTTAAAAAACTTATTTTTATGTATAACTAGCCTAACCGATGAAATAAATCATTTTTGGCCGTGGCATACAAGAATTAAAAATAAAAAGAATAAATTGTTTTTTTTTTTTGAGCGGTCTAATTTTTTCTTCTCCATATGACACCTTGTTTATTAAACCGCCGTTTGCGTTCATAGTAACTACGGTGGTTCGGAAAGTGTCGGGATTAGTAAACAAGAAGACCAAGTCCCGTAAATAAAAACGTTCAAAATCTAGCCGCAATTTTATCTCAGCGACAATCAATGTCAAAAATGTAGGGAAATTAGAGATATTTTTACAGATAGACACTGAGATTAAAATGCGAGCATTCTTTAAAATACGGGAATTGCCCCTCTAGTTGGCGAGCTATTTACCGACTGCTCGCTACAACACATCGCGATGCACTGTGGGCACCGAATCGCGTCCGCCACCGCGCCCGCTACCGCCCTAGCCACCGCGCTTCCACCCTGAACCACGCCATAATAGACACCGAACAATATCAAAGGGAAAACAAACTGAGCTTACGTTGGATGAAAGGAGGATAGTCAGTTACAGTGTGGGGGATGAAACGGTGTATTCTTGCAGCGTCAGTAGGATTACCTTGGTCTTAAGGTGAGCAGAGGTGAATTTTGTTGCTGTGGATAGAAGCTTTGTGGGTGCAGTTCCGAGCATAAAATGTTATACGAAACTCAAAAGGGATTTAACCAAACAGTAGAGGACAATCTTTTTGAATTATTGTAAGCAACCGGTCTGGGCGTGAGAAAATGAGACCTTTCATCTGTCAAACGCCGCGGCGTGACATTGACGTGCGCTCTGACGTCACTTTCAACTTTTTTTTTTTCTTTGTTCTATAGCATATTTTGAATGATTATATATGAGAATAGAGTGAATCTGCCCACAGATGATATTAGCCCTTATTTAAGACAGATATATGCCAGTGACCTTGAGTGGTTAGCTTGCATGTTCTGTACTGAGCTCACGCAACGCGTCGTACGTCCAGCCAGTAATAGGACTCGCCCATCAAGGAGCGCTGTCCCCAATTTGACGCATTATTAATTTATTATACATAAAAAAGGTATTTTAATGAAATACATATACTAAAAGATCAATAATTAAATTATCTTTAAAATGGTGAAGGTTTCAGAAAAATACGCTATATACTTTTTATCCGCGTTAGACATAAATTAACAAATTAATTTCACTATGCAATATAAACATAATCTAAAATATTCGTAAATTAAGGTATAAAGAAAATGCTCTAATTTAACATATATTTTTTCCAAATCATTAACATTACTCGTTTACACGTGATCTTCAATATAAAATTAAGGCCAGTATCCAGACCTTGAATGACAGTATTTGGAATGATAAACTTGCAAAAGTGGACAACCCAAGTAATGATGTATGGCGTCTGGCTCGGTCAATCAACCATAACCCCAGTAATATTCCCCCCCTAATAATTAGAGGCAATCAAATGACATCCTCAGTATCGGAGCAGTGTGAAGGTCTTGCCAATGCATTTGCTGGTAATATGAGTCTCACTCATCAATGGACCAGTGATCTTGAAACTGAGGTTGCTGTCAAGGAATCCATGGCGACATTAAATTCCAAAGACATAAGTAGTCACTCCCCTCTCGTTAGACCTAGAGAAATTCTGAAAATTATCCTTAAATTAAAACCTCGCAAAGCTCCTGGTCTAGACGGTCTTAGCAATCGGCTACTTAAAAACCTGTCTCAAAAGGCCCTGGTCTACCACACAAAAATATTTAATGGTTGCCTGAGAACAGGCTATTTCCCTGCGTTCTGGAAAATGGCCAAAATTATCGCTCTCAAAAAACCTGGCAAAGATGGCAGCATTCCTGCAAATTATCGTCCCATAAGCCTACTTCCAAGCCTAGGCAAGTTGTTTGAGTCTTAAGCGTCTGTTAAAAGCTACAGAATATTTACTGCTACCAGAGCAATTTGGGTTTCGGAAGGCTCATTCCACCACTCAGCAGTTGGCCAGGGTATCGGAGCACATCGCACACAACCTAAATGAAGGCAAATCGACGGGAATGGTGATGCTAGAGATAGAAAAAGCCTTTGACACTGTCTGGCACGAGGGACTACTTCACAAGCTTCTTGTTAACGACGTTCCTCTCTAACATGTCAAAATAGTCCAAAACTATTTATTCAACCGCCATTTCAAAGTTTTCATAGGTGAACACTGTTCTATGGCGAAATTTATGGTATCTGGTGTACCACAGGGTTCAAATTTAGGACCATTTCTCTTCATTCTGTATCTTAATGACATACCTAAGCAACCTAGAACTTATCTCGCAATATATGCTAATGACACTGCCTCATATACTTCTTCAGAGGATATTGACTTAATAATTGGGCGGCTTCAACTTGCACTAAACCTACTTGATACGTATTTTACCAGATGGAAACTAAAATTAAACTCTAGTAAAACGGAAGTTATTATTTTTACGCGTAAACGATCATTACCTTTCAACTGCATTAACTTTAAAAGTCATTCCATACCCTGGAGTCGTTCAGTCAAATATCTCGGTGTAGTTCTAGATAGCAAAATTAACTGGTATGAAAACACTGATGCACTTCGTGAAAAGGGTCTGAAGGCTATTAATGCGTTAAAACCTATTCTTAACAGAAAGTCTAAGTTAAGCGCTGCCACTAAGTTACGCAGCTATACCACCCTCGTCCGCCCATGTCTGACATA
Source organism: Agrochola lota (assembly GCA_947364205.1). Classification (NCBI taxonomy): domain Eukaryota; kingdom Metazoa; phylum Arthropoda; class Insecta; order Lepidoptera; family Noctuidae; genus Agrochola; species Agrochola lota. The sequence goes on along the minus strand of OX376245.1, from coordinate 9,553,191 downwards.
TGCTGCGCCAGCCTGGAGCAGCCGGACTGATAAATAAAGCAATCAAAATATCATTTGACACTGCCTTTCGTACAAATTTAAAACGAGTTCACGAACAAATTAAATTTCCAACGATCAAAAATTTGATCTTAAAATCAGCCCGCAAATTCTATATAATTAAAAATCCCAAACATTATAACCCATTAATTTCATCCATAGGTAAAAGTAGATCTAATAACTTATCTTATTCAACAACTTATAATCGATATAGTTTACCACATCACTATTTTTTGAGTGAATAACAATATCTACCCACCACCGGACCGACCGTGCTGCCCTCACCCGGTCGCAGTAAGCATACTCGGCGAAAAGTTACGCAAATACCCACAGTTGAAAATTATAATTTCTTTGTTTCAACTCATCGATGATATTTATGCTTAAATCTAAGTTACTTAAATTATACTATCATAATGTTTTTTAAACTGCGCTTCAATTAGTTTTGTATAAGTTGAGTGCATTACCTTTTGCAGGTAAACAGTAGCGGTATGCGTTTAGAGTCAGTGCGACTAAGACTTTTGTGCGTTCGAATATTACTGTGTTCTTGTGGACTTATTATAAAATGTTTAAAGATTAGGAATAGTAAACTCAGTGTAAAATGTTTGTAAAGGTAAGTTAGCCTAAGAACTTGTTATTTTTAAGATTGTACATAATTAGAATAGGATCTGATTGTATGCACGTTATATTATTATGTTAACAATAAAGACTTTTAAAATCAATCAATCAATATAAAATCATTAAAAGTCAGTTATCGTTGCCGCGTGAATCGGCAGTCTAAATTGTTAGATAATGGGGCTTTACGGTTGGGTGGGTTGGCATGTCTAACGCGTTAGACAGTTGCTCTTTAGCGTTTTTTTCTATTTATTATCGGTACGAATATATTTCGAAAGTAAATGGCTTTCATTTTGCGTAGTGGTTGAGTTAATTTGGGCTGTATTTAAGCTGCAGTTTTGATTTCTCCGCGCGACAAAATTATATTTATTATTAATAATTTATTTCAGAATAAAACATGCCATACATTGTTAGTAAATAGTACTTATCTATACATATAAAATGCTTTGTCCTGAATGACTGACTGACGGATCAACGCACAGCCTAAACTGCTGATTGTAGAGACCTGAAACTTGGAGGGTGTGTTTTTTGTATGACGCAAGCTTTCGATAAGAAAGGATTTTCCGAAATTCTACCCCTTTTTTTTTTGTATTTTTTTTTTTTTCGGGATGGGAAGTCATCAAATGACTTCTCCGCTCTGGACAGAGCGAGAGGGTGTGTCAGACTTTTACTGACTAAAACCCACCCGTGTTCCTTCCGTTGCCTGTGTGCCGGGGCCGTGATATCCCTTGCGGACAAACCCGCAACCCCAGCAGGCATCGGTCTTTCGACCCCGTCGGTTGTTGCTGACATCTCTTTGAGGCGCGCGTGGAACACAACGCGCCGTCGACATGGGCCTGGTCCTTATCGGACGGCGAGCTGCCCATTGCTCACCGTCCGTAAGCCCGCGCCTACGGTGGCCGGAAGTCGGCTCTCGACTCCCGACGCCCGGGGCGTCTCCTGCGGCGACTAGGGCCGCGAGGGCGTGCAGCTTGCATCTCCCTCGCGCGCTGCGCCTCCTCCTTCGCGAACATAACTGCTTCGCAGAAGGAGGTGACGGCCTCCCATGCACTCTCGCTCCGAACCATGGCCTGAACCAGGGCCGGACGCGAGAGATCGCCGCCGCCGATCGCCTCCGTGAGGACACGGCGGTGCTCCTCCCAAGCCGGGCAGACCTCCACCGTATGCTCCACCGTGTCCTCCGGGCAACACCTTGTCCTCCGGGCGAAAATTTTAAAACCTTTAAATCGCTACATAACAAAGATTGTTATATTTTAACACGCGTTTTTTGCGTTTTTGTTATTTATTTTATCACGTCGGGGTCACCAATTTAGTGGCATGATGAACAGGGTGTAAAGTTCACTCATCCACCATAGAAAAGGGAGGATCCTCCGACCAGACTGGTGTCGTGTCTGGTGGGCGACAAACAAACACTGTTTTTTCATAATTTTAAGTTTTCACTTCTATTCTCGTGACTCCCCATGGCTGGCTATTTGTTTTTATATTTATATTTATTTTCCGCCTATCGCTCAGTGTGTCTCTCTGGCATCCTACATAAGTTAGTGAGGGATACGACCAGACAAGCAACAAAATAACAGGTCGTGGTAGATTAATGCTGAATACTCATACACACTCCTACGAGATATAAGTTCATAAAAGTTAATACTCGTACTTACGCTGAATTTAGTTTTTCTTTATATCGATAGAGGTAGGTATTCAAATTAAGTGGTTAAGCTGGCGCGCGGAGCGCCCTGTATGCCCCGGCGACCTGAAGTCGCTAGCGCCCCGACCACACCGGTCGCCCACCCCTAAAGCCGGCGCTGTAGGTTGGTACTATTATCGTAGACGAAGTCCCGAACACAGCTAGTACACCAAAACACCCTAACGTAACAAGAACGTTAGAGGCGTTTCATTTGTTTGTTGTCGGTATATAAGATGGCGGCCATTAGACACGCAATGAGCGTTGCTAGGCAACGACCCGCCTGGGTATTATCGGCACAATTATTTTGCCCTCAAAGTACAACAAAAACTTAACTAATGAAGTACAATTTATACGTATTATTAAAATGTTTGATGGTTGTATGGCAGCACATAATAGATGATGTACCAACTCCCAAAATGAAGTCAAGCTTGTATTGTAGAGGACACCGTGATGAAAATACTTTATTTTCTTGTTTTTCTCGATAATAGGTATCATTATTATTTTGTTTTGATATTTTTAATGGTTTGTTGGGAGTGTGAGTTAATTGGCTAATTAAAATCTCACAGGGATGACTGGGGTAGAGCCTAACTATTGAGAATTTAAAACCCCGATACCTGCCATAGATCTATTTTACCGAGGGCTTGAAACCGGTTTTGAAATACCGGTTAATATTGTTCATAAAACCGTTATAATACCCTTCACCGATTAACCGGTTGATTACAAAAACGGTTTCGATTAAACTTAAATAATTTTGGTTACCGGTTATTACAGAGAATTGAATTTTAAAACTCGCGCTTATCTGGATAAACCGGTTTTACTCAGACGCACGCCCGTCGCCGCCGTATGTCACATTAATTTGCCTATGCGCTGGCGTAGAGCGACAGCTTTGTTATTGTAGGTGTAAGAAAGATTCAGCCGGGGGTTGCGGAAGATTTCAAGTTCCCGCGACCCCCGGCGTAGGTGTGAGTTGGAACACCGGGGTGGTTTTTAGTCAGTAAGAGTCTGACAGACCCCTCCGCCCGCCCCAGGGCGGGGGACATCCATGAGGATTTTCCACCCCGAAAAAAAAAATAGAAAAAAAAAAAAAATAGAAAAAAAAAAAAAAAAAAGGTGTAAGAAAGATGGTGTAGTAGGTACAACTCGTTTATACCGTCGATAGTCAAATTAACTGGTTAATTTCGCTCAACGGAATCTGAATTTGTAAAAAAACGTTTTACACCTGTAATCGAAACCGTTTCGCAATCGTTTCTGGTTCGAGGTCAATAACTAAAACCGGTTTGGAAAGTTAACCGGTTTCCTAGCCCTTACCTAGAAACCAAATGTTTTCTTGTTTTTTTACGTAGGTAGTTAAGTAAGATAGAAAATAAACCTTAGTCACGGTTATCATTTTATTTTATATTAAGACGGTTTTTTGGCTAGTCAACATCTCATTGGTGATTTACGGTTATCTAGCCGGGGGGGTAAAAGGACCAACGACCTTAAAAAGGTGGCTGAGGTAGACTGGATGCTGAAGGCGGTGGACCGGGTGTTATGGCGCAGCCTGTGAGAGGCTTGAGTTGATTGTTTTTGACTTCAGGATACATATTGGATATCGGCCATGGGTCAAAGGCACTCTAGGTCAGCGATCTCTACAGATGCGATTGGACTCCATTAATGAACATAGGTACCTGTTTATATAAGCACAATGTGCATGATACATTGTACCTATCAAGTCATCTGTCAGCGTAGCGTATTGTATCTTAAACTAAAGTACCTGGGCGACCGAGCTCCGCTCTGGTGAAAATAGAGAACGCTCGTTTAATAGTATAGGGAAGTTCAGACTAATTCCATGCTGCCATGATAGCAGGTACTTACTAATTCCATGCTGCCATGTCATTATTCTAAGGTGTCATTATTCTTGTTCTAATCTTTGGGCGACAGAGCTCTGCTCGGGTAAAAATACGGAGAAAATGAATTTGCCCGAATATGAGACCCAGCTAGATAAAGTTTTCGTAAACCCCTATATTGCAACTTTCATCGAAATCTTTAGAACCGTTTTCGAGAACGTGATTACAAATATTATATATAAACAAATATTGCTCGATTAATAGTATAGGCTTAAAACCAAGTTACATAATTCGTGTACCACACTAGGTTGTTTCTCACACAAAACGTATCGATTTGAATCCGAAATAAACTGTCTGATGATGTAAACAACTTTGTTATTAGAACTTAAAGATGGCGGCTGGAGATAACAGGTGGAAGTTTTCCGAAATATCAAAAGATTTTGAAATTTAATTGTTGCTATTAGAAAGTAAATCTGTTAGATACAATATACCTACTTTTTTCGGCTTTATATTTATTTGCAAGTTGATGCCGGCATCTAAAATCCTGCGCCCATTTGCGTGAGACATGATCAATCACAATCTGCTTCACATGTTCGAATAATTTCTCTGCCCAACAACGTAACGCAATAAATGTTGTTGAACTGTCAAAAATGAAACAGATTGTGATTGAGCAGTTAGGGTGCTGATTTAAAACGTCAGTACGAATGATCTGCATATATATGTATAGTTTTATGTGTCCATCATTTGAATTGCTATTCGATTTTAACCAGGCGCTAAGTATCGGGCAAGTTGTGAGCCAATTTTATGTGAGCGTTTTATGACGGTCGACGGATTAAAATTGATTTCGATACCTTGTCAAAAGATTTTCATAATAAGCCAGTGAAATAAAAAATACTTAGTAATAATACTTCTAAGGCGCAATCATGCGTGCACGAAGTCATAAGTTCAAACCACGCCTGGCCGTTGCACTTTTGCACCCTAGGCTAACCCAAGTAGTGTTTAGCATAATTTATATGGAGATCAGAACATTTATTGAAGACACTGCCGTATTTTTCTCAAATTATAAAGTGGAGGTCAGATAATAATCAGACGAAATGCCTTATCGCACGTTATGAAATGAAATGAAAATATTTATTTCAGACCAAGCACACAGTAATTGGTCCTTATTATGTTAGAAGGTAGATACTTATAAGCTATGTTAGTAAAATTTAAAATAATTATTATTTTGGGCATGCATGAGCGACCAATGCCTCAGGACTTGGCTGTCCACTCTGTCCGACACCACGCTCAGAAGCGTGTTGGTGCTACCCTTTATCCGAGACCACAGGGAAGCCATTCTTTTGCGAAGCACCGCCTGGTAGCCGTCTGTGCTGCGGCCGGCGATCATGCCGGAGGCACTGCACCGCCATGTGAGCCCCAACAAACCCCTGAACGCGTTGATAAACTGGACGCGCAGAGCATTGCAGGCTTTTTTAGTGTAATTGCTCCAATATTATATTCCTGTATTGTTATACTTGCACACTTGGCCCATCATCTTGGGGAATCCCTCTCCCCAATCCCACCTCGACTGTTTTTTCTTCTTGTTCGTCTAATGACACCATTTATTTTCTATTGTTTCAGGATATCGACTATGAAGGCTTCCGATGGTTCCTGGACACCTTCCTGGAGGTGTCTGCCCCTGATGAACTGTGCAGGTATCTAAGTCAGAATTATTTAGATATTAAGGAATTAATTTAATACCCACTTTGTCCCACTGCTGGGCTACGGTCTACCTCGCAGCTTTCCACTGTTCCCTGTTAATAGAGAACAGAAGATTACTGTACCATAAAATTTTCTATATTCAGATTTTTTCAATAAAACAACTAATGACAACAATTTTGTCATGTAGGTAAATTTAAAATTAATTATTAGAGCAGTGGTGACCCTGTGTGGATTCGAACCCAGGCAGGCGCTTTACTTTGTGTAAATAATTTCATCACCACTGTTCTCAAAACGGTGAAGGAAAACATCGTGAGGAAACCGGCATGTCCTAGAAACAAAAATTCGAAGACAAGTGACATCTACCAAGCCGCACTGGGCCCGCGTGGTGGATTACAGCCCACTCCCTCTCGAAGAGAGGAGGCCTGTGTCCCAGCAGTGGGAACATTATTGGCTGATTGTGCAGGTAAATTAAGCCTCTCAATTCGTGACATAGTGAATTAAAATGAGTGCATAGAAACAAACGGAGAAAACCGAAACAAATGGATAATCGAGTTGTCATGAGGTTCGGAATCGAGAAACGCGCAAACGCAGTAAACGGCATCCTCAGGTAGATAAGTAAGCCAATGACTAAATTATAGTAGCTTGGGTGAAATGTGTGTTAAATACGAATGTGAGAATTTAGAAGCTGGCTGCAAAAGGGATGTCGCCATTTTTTTTTTCTTCTATGTTTTATGGAAATACATTGAGTTAAAATGTGGCATGACTTCACTCCCCGGTAGATTTTATACTGACTTGTGACGTAGCGAGCCCCCACTCACCAACTTTAATGCGTTTTATCTAAACCATTTTTTATTATTATGATAAAGCAAAAAATACGTATCTAATATTTTTTTATTATCTGACTGACAAACTAAATAGTTTTTTTTTACCCAGTCAAAATCCCTATTATATTCCTAGGTCCAGCTACTCGTCATATTCATATTGAAATATGAGACTAGACGTCAATGTTAACTGCATTGTTGTGTTTCGGCAGTTAGAAGTAAGATAGCTAGTTCCTCTGAGGTTGACAAGCTCGCTTCCACCTTCGGTCTGATCATCACTTACCATAAGGTGAGATGCAAGCCAAGAGATTCCCAATTGTGATTAAAATAAAAGGCCCGGTGATTAGAGGTACCCAATATATTCTAACATAACATGACAACTTTTCCTTCCAGACACCTATTCCTCTCGTTCGTCCGTCGCGACCGTCGCCCGGCTCTCCGCGAGATGGCAGCAGCGAGCTCCACCGCCGCCTGCGCAGCCGTCACTGCGCACGCCGACCATCAGGTACGACAGGTATATGAAACAGTATCAACACATACTATTAACATTACCTTTCCAGCTTTCATTAATGTATGTTTTGGAGTCGACGCCATGGTGTCTTTACAAGATGCAGCAACGGATGAAGAGGACAGAGAATAACACCCAAAAGTTTTGTGAATTATATGCATTTTTCTTTGAAATAATTATTAAGGGGTTCTACATATTTTCCTTTCATTCAGCTCATGCTACTTGGCAAACTGTTCGGCAGCTAAACTCACTGAAATGTGTTAGGGTCGGCTCGGCAAAATTCGGGCTAAGCCGAGCGGCTTTATCTCGACCATAATTATATCTGATCTTTATTTGATGATGCTAACCCGAACATGTTTGTAGCTTCCCTAATTCTTATGCATTTTTAACCATTTTGACAACAACCCTCCATAACATAAACAGCTCTCTGAGATACAGTAGAAAAAAAAATTTAAAGAAAGAAGGCGGACAAACGGAAACGCGGCAAGCCATACTTTATCAAACCTCGTGTCCTTTATGTAGCCATGATTATTATACCCGCTCAATATTAATAAAAATCTAATGCTTTCTACGCAATTAAAATTAAACAGGCATGAGATATCAATATTCTCTCCTGCTTACAGCTTTCATCTTATAATAATCTTGCTACACATGAATCAAAATTCTTGCTTGGCTGGGTTGAACAAGCTCACAGGAATTCTTGTCCATTTTCTAATAAGGAATTAATTCGTCTCTCAGGGGAAGATGAGCTTGGCATCCAAGATCCATGGCTTAGCGGAGCGATTGCAGCAGCTCGGTAGGAGTTCGGGGGATTCCGTTGACGGAAGTGATAAGGGATCTAGGAGTCGAACGGGTGAGAATGAATTAACTAAATTTATTGTTGGTTCGAATGGACATTAATTTTAAGCCAGGTCTGCCAGAAGACGAACGGTTACCAGATAGGTTTGATTCTTTGGATCGAATCAGATTTAAGGCATTTGAGATAATACGCTAATTCAACGGAAATTATTCACACGCATCGGAAGTCTTCACCATCGTCAGTCAGACTCGTAAATAACCATGATGCTCGCAACCAGTTCGACGCAGTTTTCTCTAGGTATGTCATATTATTGGCTTACCCAGCCCATCTACCAAGACCCGGGCTAGCAACAATTATGTCAGCTGTTGAAAATCCACACATCGAAAATTCCGATTAGTTAAACATCTTATTCTCAACTCTAAACGTTATAATGTCATGATATTCTACATTCCAGGAAGCGTCCACCCAATGTTCACAGTAACCACGCACCCCTCATATTCTTCCCACGAACTCTGCCTGGACAGACGCAACGAGACCAGTCCCAGCCACAGCCAGATGTCCCGGAACTCGAGTCGGAAGAGCAGCAACTCGCTGAGGGTCAACCAGTCTACGAAGATCGAAGGTATGAAGATAAGCCACACTATAGTTATGATACATCATACTACAGTTAGAAGTCACACGCAACGAGACCAGCCCCAGCCATTGTTAGATGTCCCGAAACTCCAGCCGGAAGAGCAGCAATTCACTGAGGGTCAACCAGTCTATGAAGCAAAATGTGCCGTGTTCGGATTCGCGACAAGTCAATCGTCATCCTGGGAATGCCTCGTTGAGAATTGAAACACGTGTCGATTTGTTACAGGGTTTTTTATGACTCTTCAGGGATAGTTAAGCGGAATAGGTAAATGGGTTTCCGGTAAACGTAAACGTTTAACGGTATATCGATTGTTTCGAAAAATCTGGCAAGCGCTATATTGATATACTCAAAATTATACTTGAACTGCAATCAAATTTTGGAATCAGGATGACAGAACACATTCATTCTGTCTTAAGGTATCTATGTCAAATTATTTGCTTTCTTTCCGACAGACTTCAGACACCTAATGAGGCGATCATCAACCCTTGAAGTGCACACAGCGAGAGTATCGCTCAAAGACATCGTGTGCTACCTGTCGCTGTTAGAAGCTGGAAGACCTGAAGACAAACTAGAATGTAAGTATCCCTTTCTCCTTTCTTCAAACAGCACCAGGTCTATAAAGTTCCAGTTCTATCATAATATCAACAGGAAGATGGCCACTGCTGGGTAAATTTCTTTCCAAGTATCACGACAATTAGTGGTCCAGCAGTGCCCGCATCTACCGGATACCATTTTGTGTCCAGTTCTATGATAAATTCTATTTCCAAATAATTGGAACTGGATCAATCAATCTGCCTAACCTTTTCCCAACTATTTAGGGATGGGCTTCCAGTCTCACTGGATGCATCTGGATACCAGCATTGTACATGGAGCGACTGCCTATCTGACCTCCAGAAACCAGAAACTTGAGTAATACGATACCTTCTGGGTGTCAGACTTTCGGGCTTCTGACAACCTGTAAAAACTATCAAAGAAACACAAATGACAGCCGGGACCGACGGCTTAACGTGCTTTCCGAGACACGGAGGAGTCTCGGTATATAAAGATGGTCACCCATCCACGGACCAACCACGGCAAGCGTAGCTTAACCTGATAAATCGACCCGTGTGGCAGTTACTACTAAGCCACGAGCTCAATACTACTAAGTTAATATTTTGAGTCAAAATCGGGACCATCTTTCATTCAACGAACTTAGTGCGTCTACCAAAGTTGTTGATTGAATGTGAGTGCCTCAGTTATCAATTAATAATTTCTCTGTGCCTACATTTTAATCAGAAAATAACGCTGTGTGTTCTTAATTCAGTCATGTTTCGTCTCTACGACACGGACGGTAACGGCGTACTGGACACCAATGAGATGGACTGTATTGTCAACCAAATGATGACAGTCGCTGAGTACCTGGGTTGGGAGACTTCAGAACTAAGACCAGTAAGTATATGACACATGTATATCTGATGAAATAGTAGCCAAGTGTCGAAGCACGGAGCGTAGAAAACCAATGGCAAGATGGCTCAGTAATGTTCTGAAACTGTTCGATAGACCAGTCAAGATTGGCGAAAATATGGTAAGAATGACGTCAAAGGGTGCAGGTCTTTTACTCTTATTTGAGAAAACCTCGTATACGTATCGACTGATAAACTTTTTGCAATGTTACAAAATTTTACGATGCCTTTATAATTGTTACTTTTTTTCAGATCCTACAAGACATGATGGTGGAGATAGACTACGATGCTGACGGTACCGTGTCGCTAGACGAATGGAAACGAGGAGGGTCAGTAAAAATATCTTTATAGTTTATAAATAAATTTTGTAGAAGTCCTTGTAAAAGAGTAATTTGAAGAAGTATACTAATATCGAGTGATAGCCTAGTGGTGTGACCGTCGGACTACCAAGTCATAGGTCTCGAGTTCGAACCCAAGCCACGCACCTCTGACTTTTCGGATTCATGTGCGTATTGTATAATTATCACTTGCTTCAAAAACGGTGCAGCAAAACATCGTCAGAAAAGAGCCTGAGAGATATTTCTCGACGGCATGTGAAGTCAAGTAGAGCCTATGGGTGCCATAAAAAAGTCTAACAGTTAGTCACTAACCACTCGAAAAAAAAAGAATGACTACTATCATATCCTATCCGCATGTAAACTAAGGCATGTCGCGTGGCTTTCCTGCGAGAAATCTTTGAGTCAACATGCCGAGAATAACTCAACGTGTTTTTCACGAGGCAAAAGTACGAATCGAACGATAATCACGAATGCGTGATGCACGAGAATTGCCTTCCGGTAAGCAATAGGCCGCGGCATCAGTAAAGCAACGGTTTAGTAGGCAGCAACCACTTTCCATCGACTCTATGCTTGAAGTCTCTCTGAGGGATCGAATCCGGACGAGGAGATCCGGCAGGGAACCAACAAGTCAACATAGCTCACGGAATAAGCAAGCTGAAGTGGCAGGGGCCGGCCATATTGACCGTTGGACCGATGACGGTACAGGATAATGGGGTAGACGTGTTCTTCAAACGTAAGGTAGGACGCCCTCAGACTAGCTGGACTGATGGCTGGTAGCGGCTGGATGAGAGTTGCTGGAAATCGAGCTGAATAGCGTGCAATTTGACAAGTATATGTCCAGCAGTGGACTGCTGATGATGATGATCATGATGTTTCACCATTTTCCATCAGTTACTTGTTTACACATACTGATAATTCATGTCTCCTTACCATCCGGTATTTTCCTCCACAGCATGACCACCATTCCTCTCCTAGTCCTGCTAGGACTGGACACGAATGTCAAAGAGGATGGTGAGCACGCGTGGAGACTCAAGCACTTCAGCAGACCAGCATACTGCAACCTGTGTCTGAACATGCTGGTCGGGCTGGGAAAGAAAGGGTTGTGCTGTATTTGTGAGTATTCTGTTCTTTGTTTTACCTGACCTTTAATTTAGGGTGTGTAGGTTGCATCCTTATTAGGCATACCTCTACTATGAAAGCTTATGCTTCATCCAGTTCTTTGAGAAACCGGAATAAGTTAAGTTCTTATGCTGGTTTCTTGATTTCCAAAAACGTATACAATTTTATTTGCTATTAAATCATTTGATTGTTTGAACAATCAAATAGATGATGAATGATGAGGCTCCGAGCCTTGGTTCGTGGTTTCTGAAAACCTATTTTATCAATTCTGGTGTTAAATCTTATGACAGCTTCCATGAAGTGGATTGGTCAAACCATCACAACCTACAGCTCACATAAGATTTGACAGAATTTTTACTGATCAGAAGCTAGATTGCCTCTGACCAGTAAAAATTCTGTTTCTAAGTCTCTCTCATTGACTCTAAGAGTCTGGTTTACTGCTTACATAAATATAATCAATTCCTATCGAAATTAATTTCAACCGATCATGATTATCTCTTAGAGATCTTATTGCATCTGTTCTACAACAAAACTCTGGTATCCATTTAATTTTGAATCTTCTCTTCTTACTCGATCAATCTTGAATCTGTTCTGTTCTTACTTATTTAATCTTAAATCTATGCTCTTTTTACTCATTTAATCTTGAATCTACTCTCTTCTTACTCATTTAATCTTGAATCTACTCTCGTTTTACTCATTTAATCTTGAATCTACTCTCGTTTTACTCATTTAATCTTGAATCTACTCTTTTCTTAGTCGTTTAATCTTGAATCTACTCTCTTCTAACTCATTTAATCTTGCATCTACGCTTTTCTTACTCATTTAATCGCGAATCTATAAACTCTCTTCTTGAATCTACTCCGGTTTCTACTCCTAATTACAAATTCTTCTTTCTCTCGTTCCAGTCTGCAAGTTCACGGTACACGAGCGCTGCGTGCAGCGCGCGCCGGCGTCGTGCATCGCGACGTACTCCAAGTCCAAGCGCGCGCCCGCCACGCTGGCGCACCACTGGGTAGAAGGTGTTTATAAAGACTTCTTCATTAATATCCTCTTCATAGTGTTGAAGTTATCACGTTCTGCCACCAACACGCTTAGACCTATGGTTACGCTGTCTGGTGAAAAACTGTACGGAAAAAACTAAGGCCCCGAATATAGTGTAGTGGGCAACTCACAGCTAAGTGAGCACGGCTGGGTTCGACATGATCCCGTTCGTGTTATTTTGCAGAACACATCTTGAACTTAGGAATAAGACATCGGTATCTTTCCAAATATATTATGTTCTCCTCGTGATAATGACGAGCTTGTAATACAGTATGTTAATTAATTAAAGGTGTTCCCGATATCCCGCAACGGTATAGCATCCATACATGCAAAAAATAAAATTACCATTCATAAATATGTATTTTTTTTAATAATAAAATATTCACAAAAACTATTAAAAGTGAAATACTTTTTTACATCTTAAACTAAATATTCGGTGTTACGATATTAATTATTGCATTTCATAATCAATATTTTAGTTCACTAGTTATCCACATTTCTTATTTCCATACAGTTTATATTACCAAATTAATCAAAACAGGTAAATATTTGACAGCTATTTGCGACGTTGCCAACTTTTAGGATAAGCGCTCTTAAATTGATAGGTACGGTAAAAAACACTGTTGAAAGACAAGTGTACAGTGTATCTTTATTATTAAAAGAAATACTTACTTTTTTATGGCATTTTTTTTCACGTGTTGATAATTCAATTCAAATTCAAATCTTTATTGCATATCACTATTAACGGTTAATGGAACGCCTTTCATTAATTAACATACTGTATAACTATATCTCACTGATAGAAAAGACAAAATTAGCTGTAATGATGTAAATTTTATGCATTACTCATTAATTTTTCTTCTGCACTACGACTTCTGTGGTAAGGGGATGCTGTTCTGTTCTGCTCCATTGATAAATAAATACTTATGTTTCAGGCAACTGCCACGGCAAGTGCGCGCGGTGTCGGAAAAAGATCAAGGGCTACAACGGAATCACTGGACTGCACTGTCGATGGTGCCATATCACTGTGAGTTCAAGTTCGCGTTATCTATATATCTATCTATCTATATATTGGGTGGCAGGGACATCGCCGCAAAATCTTTTACCATGGATTCAGTACATGATTCTGAACTCCTCTGCGTTGAAATTCTTCGTCGGTTATTTTAAAAAAAATCCTGTTTCATATAAAAGTGCAGTACCTACACGGTCAAAATGTATGGACCAGCTGATATTTTTTTTTAATAAACGACAAAAAATGTCAACATAGAGGGGTTCAGAATCACGTACTGAATCTGTGGTAATGGTTTTCGCGTCGATGTCCCTGCCACCCTGTATACAATGTGTTACAAAAACCCTGTCCGATGCGAAAAGGGCACATAGGTACTGCAATAACATTACCAAAAAGTAATAAAGAAACTTATAATTGAAAATAAAAAAGTTACCGCTATTTAAAATTCACGTTTTTCGTACTAAAATTATCCTAATTCCATAAAAAATGGGTAAATTTTCAACAGAGTCCCGCTCAACTATAGCCTAGACCCGGTAAAAATCCCCATTGAAAAAAAAAACCCGCAATTTATTATTGTTTCTAGAAAATTACCACATAAATAGACTCTCAGTATGATTCTTACCATCACCCTCATGGGTCGGATAGAGTTTTTGTTACACGCTGTATAAATAAAAAGAAAAGTCCTGACTGACTGACTCATCGACACCCAGCCCAAACTCTTGGACCTAGAAAGCTGAAATTTTGCCCAGAAGTTTCCTTTATAATGTAGACAAGAAATAAGGAAAGATTTTTCGAAATTCACCCCCTTAAGCGAGTAAAATAGGGGATGAAAGTTTGTATGGAAAATCGAAGTTGTAGTAGTTTACGTTTAGTTTTTGTCTGTATTTATCGAAGTTAAAAGGAAAACTATCACAGCTAAGTAGGCTTTACAAGTTAACGAGTAATAATCGACCAACTTACATTTGTAGTTGGAATGTATGGACGGACATGATTTTCAACTACAATGTTAAGTTTGTTCTTCGGATAAATTATTCCAACTTCGGAACCCTGCATTGTACGTAGTTCGGCACGCACTTGGCCGGTTTTTCCTTTTTGCTTTTCCTCTCAGGATTTTTTTAAAATGGACATTTAAAGTCTTTAAGATGGCCTGAAAGCACCCCAAAATATGACAATAAATCTGCAAATGTTACCGAATCAACTCCATAGAGACTGCAACCTAGCTTATCAGCAAAATTTGTAATATCCAAATCTTCATTGAACAGAATTCTCTTCTGAATCCGGCCTGAGAGCCTCAGAGCCTCGACGCTCGAGCCTCGTTTGTCGAGGCTTTCAGCCATCAGGCTATTGACCGTTACGACAATCAGCATAGTGGTATTATGAATGTGTATGATGCCAGCTCCACAACCGCTGCGTGGGCAGCGCGGGCGGCGCGTGCTCGCTGGGCCGCCACGCGCGCCACATCCTGCCGCCCACCGCCATCCGGCCGCTCGTGCTGGACCGGCAGCGGTCCTTACCGCATCGGCCGCAACATGATCAGGTATGATCATAAACTTTAGCTAGTTATTTCCAAGACATATGTTTTTTCGAAAGCAAATAGCATGCTGTCGAGTTTACACACGTTTATTTATTTGTTTAGAAAAAACACAGTTACATCACATACATTAAACTTATTCTAGGGAGAATCTTAATAACGAAAAGACTAATGTACTTGTTCATGACAATTAAGGCGTACGTTATTTAGCGTTGATCACATCTTGCTAAACTAAAACGCTTGAGTTCATGTTCACGTGTGTGTGAGTTTCGTGTTAGCCCAATAGCCCGAAACAAAAACCAAAATCAGATCCATTGAGATATTTCTACCAGAAGAATGAAAGTCTGCTAAAATAAGCAATGTAATATAATATTAAAAAGACGGGTTGTGATTATGACCCCACTATAGAAGTGAAACCTTACAACTGGAGCCGAGTATACGCGATTCAGCGCCGATAATACGCGATTCAACGCCGAGTATACGCGATTCAGCGCCGAGTATACGAGATGCAGTGCCTAGTATACGCGATTCAGCTCCGAGTATACGCGATTCAGCGCCGAGTATACGCGATTCAACGCCGAGTATACTCGATTCAGCGACGAGTATACGCGATTCAACGACGAGTATACGCGATTCAGCGTCACAGTCCCACTGGAGCAGAGATACCTGATACAGCGTCACTGACCTGAGCATAACGGTTCAGTTTAGTTCACTGTTCAGAAAGAGCTCAAAGTGCGACTAAAGACGGTTTCACTTTAATAATATGTCCAACTTAACTAGTAAATTCTATCTCTATTTCAGCAATCCCTCCCCACCTCAATATCCCTTCCAATATCAATAGCAGCGACCTCAGAAGAGAAAAAAGAAGACAAAGACAAACGTGAGGCCCGAGCTCCCCCTATTTCCTTCCAGATCACGCCGCCTGACGGCTCCTGCCCACTGCTAGTGTTCATCAACCCCAAGTCTGGGGGGAGGCAAGGGTCGCGGGTGTTGAGGAAGCTGCAATATATCCTGAATCCAAGGCAGGTGCATGATATTGCGAAAGGAGGAGGACCAACGCAGGGTGAGTTCTTGATGGAGTAGTTTTGATTTGACTGTCTCGTCCAGTGGTCCCAAGCGTGACTGCTGAGCATGAAGTCTTGGGTTCGATTCCCAGGTTGGGCAAATTGTTACCTATGGTTTTTCCATTAGGTATTTCTCATTAGCAGCCCGGAATCTGGATTAATGCCAATTATTGGCATAAATCCAGACTCCGCGAAAGAAACACCGCGTGTTTCAAATACTGTTATCGCATCTCGATGCGTGCCGAAGTTTCGTATATTTTGCTCACTAAAAAGTTATCGCGCTAATCTGTGTGTATCGTAACTCTGTGCGAAGCTTCGTCACGATAGACGCAGATGCGGCCGCAGCAAAAGCAACACTCTGTACACGCACAATTGTCTTTCAACGTGGAAAGACAATTGCGACCAAGTGCGCGTATACAGGTGTTTCTTTTACGTATCAATTTAAAATTTTATTAGTAAAAAAAAAAAAAATTTTTTTTTTGCTTGGACACATTACTATAGCGAGTTAACGGAAACGCCTTTCGTTAATTAACATACTGTACTGTACTCGAATACATAAAAAGCAAAGCAAAACCTCTTTTTGAAATAATCTATTTAAGAGTCTTTCACGAGAAAAAAATACACCAATGTTACGGG
This sequence comes from Agrochola lota, assembly GCA_947364205.1. Classification (NCBI taxonomy): domain Eukaryota; kingdom Metazoa; phylum Arthropoda; class Insecta; order Lepidoptera; family Noctuidae; genus Agrochola; species Agrochola lota. Next base: position 9,536,393 of record OX376245.1, on the reverse strand, counting down.
AATAATATTGTAACACTCCTATTTATCGTATTGAATTCCTCAGGGTTGCAGATGTTCAAAGACGTGAAGAACTACCGCGTGATATGCTGTGGAGGTGACGGCACTGTCGGTTGGGTGCTGGAGACTATGGGTATGTGAAGTTTGAGCTATATTCTAAATTTGAATTCACTGAAGTAAAATGACAGGTGCTAGCTGTCACATTGTTAAATATTATGGAAATTGTTATTGTGTTCTAGAGACGCAAATAAATGCCAGTGACCTTGAGTGGTTAGCTTGCGTGTTCTGTACTGAGCTCACGCAACGCGTCGTACGTCCAGCCAGTAATAGGACTCGCCGATCAAAGACCGCTGTCCCAAATTAAACGCATTTTTTATTTAATATACATAAAACAAAAGGTATCATTATCTTTAAAATGGTGAAGGTTTCAGAAAAATACGGTTGATAGTTTTTGCGTGATGTTCAGTTTTTTATCCGCGTTAGACATAACTTTACAAATTAATTACACTATGTAATATAAACATAATCTAAAATATACACTGATTAACTTAGTAAAAAAATGCTCTAATTAAACATATATTTTTTCCTAATCATAATCAGTGACTCATTTATGATTTGACATGATCTTCAGTATAAAATCAATAAAAGTCGTTTATTCTCGCCTTAATATTAAACTTAATATTATCGTTTGTGATTATAATATTAAAATAGAAATATTACCATATTAGTTTACTAGGTGACAGCTAGCACCTGTCATTTTACTCCTGTGAATTATTAAATTCGACTTTGGAGTACCTAGAGGCCATAGGAATAAGGGGAACGCCGTTGAAACTATTTGCGGACTAGTTAGATGACCGATACCAATGTGTTAGAATACATAATATCACGAGCAATAAGCAAAAAAGTACTGGTTTTGGTGTTCCCCAGGGAAGTATTTTGGGCCCTACGCTATTCCTGATTTATATTAACGACTTGTGTAATCTGAATCTTAATGACGGCAAAATTATATCATATGCTGACGACACAGCGTTAATATTTACCGCTAAAACCAATAGCAAACTGTACGAAATTGCTCAACTAGGTTTTAATACTGTGACTAATTGGCTTCAAGCAATTTACTAACATTAAATGCTGACAAGACAAAATATATTCACTTCTCCATGCGCAAGCCTCAACTTAACATTACTAACCCTCATCTATATGCTCATCAATGTGGAAACCGCTCAGTCAACTTGTGTAATTGCCCTTTTATCCTCAAAACGAGCAGCATAAAATACCTGGGGGTAATAAGTGACGACACACTGTCTTTCAAAAAACATATTGAAAGTCTAGTTAAAAGAGTGCGCAAATTAATATATGTTTAAAAAAAATTGCGAGCATTTGCAGATTCAAAATTAATCACACAAGTTTATTTGGCCCTATGTCAATCTATTGTTCAATACTGCATCACTTCATGGGGTGGCGCACCAAAAACCAATCTGCTTCCTCTTGAAAGAGCTCAGAGTGCAATTTTAAAGGTAGCAAACTTCCATCCCTTTTTCTTTCCCACAGATCTGCTTTATAAATCCTGCAACGTGCTGACTGTTCGCCAACTTTTCATTATGCACTTAGTATTAGAACAGCACACCATGCTTACCTACACTGCTGACAATACTAACAAGAGATGGAATGATATAATATGCACAACTAAAGCAACCTCAAAACATGTCTTTGTAGAAAGATTTTTTACATTCTTAGGCCCATTTTTGTACAATAGATTAAATAGAAAACTTAGTATTTATAAATTAAATTACTTTAGCTGTAAAAAAATTATACTTGAATATTTACTAACCATAGATTATGCGCAGACAGAAGATCTACTTGGTGTTTGCAAATAGAACCGCTAACATGCTATTTTACTTTTATTTACCTAATTTTAATTTAGTTTATACTCACTGTTAATTTATTACATTTAACTATTTTTGCTCTTCCTAGCCTGAAACAGGTTCAACCTAGTTCAGGCAAATAAGCAACTGTGCTCTATTTTAATGATTATGTAACTTATTGTAAATGTGCCCCTGTTTATAAATAAACGATTTATTATTATTATTAGTATAAAAACCTACTTGGCGTGCTTACCTTCAAACTGAGTGCTAACCGACCAAAATAAGAATAAGATACTTTCTTCGTAGCTAAAAGAGGGGCAAGTTAAGCTAGTATTATGTTTAGTCTTCGAAGGGCCGATTTTCAAGCGTCAGATATTGTACAGTGCGTGAGTACATTCTAACTTGATCCGTGACGCAATTGGCAGCACTGAATTTTGCAGTCATGTGATTGGTAGTACTGTTCTGTCAGTCGCCATTTTGAATTCTATTAGTATTGAGACTTAAGGCTGAACACGATCAGCATTTATATAACGCGTTCAAGAGCTGTCAGTGTCAAAATTGTTATGGAATATTGTACAGTCACGGACTTTAATTGATGAGCCACTTTCAAACTTTCCAATTTTGTAGTTTTCTACATTCACGAGATTACACGATTAAACACGAACTCAAACTTCATGCTCGTCAACAACATGACAAGATGACTACTATTATTCGGAAATAGTTTTATCCGACTAGATAACCGACTAAACCCGATTTGCATTACACGGCTAAAATACAAACAGTGGCAAGTGGCTTATCAATTAAAGTCCGTGACTGTACACTGACAGCTCTTGAACGCGTTCAATTTCATTGGTGAAATCCGCACTAAGACTGCAAAATTCACCCATCACGTCACGCGTCATCAAGTTATAATGAACGCACTGTAGTTATTAAGGCTGGCAGTCCACTGGAGCCGAGAGGAGAGGAGTGGAGTGGACCTGTGTCAATATTAACCAATGGAATTGCATAAAATCTCCGCTCCGCTTCAGTGGACAGGGATTTACGAACAAGTTTAAAAATTCATACAAAACCGGGAAGCGGAGCGAGGAAGTGGAGCGGAGAAGCGGAAACACCCAGCCGCGGGGTATTGCAGCCTGCTCAAATTACTCGTCGCGTGAACTCGTCCTAGCTCCGCACAGTCCGCAACTCCCTCGCTCTGCTCCGCTGCGTCGCTCCGCATCAATGGACAGGCAGCCTTACTGAGGAATAAAAATGACAGTTTGACAGCTTTTTTAAAATAATTATGTCAAACCGCCATATTTATTTTTTAGATAAAAGTTATCTGACTGACTATTGAAAACCTTTTGCTTCCAGATAAAGTTCAGATGGACACGCAGCCAGCCGTTGGCGTGATACCGCTGGGAACTGGCAACGATTTAGCCAGGTGTTTGCGATGGGGTGGCGGGTAAGCGAACACATTTTTTTTTCTGCTTTTTTTTCTTCTCAGAGATTTTCAGGTAGAAAATACCGGTACCATTAAGTTTTAAAACCTCCTTTTTCAATCAAATGGGTTAAAAAATCTTTTTTCAAACAAATGGGTTGAAAAATCATTTTTCAAACAAATGGGTTAAAAAATCTTTTTTCAAACAAAAGGGTTAAACAATCCTTTTTCAAACAAATGGGTTAAAAAATCTTTTTTCAAACAAAAGGGTTAAAAAATCCTTTTTCAAACAAATGGGTTATAGAGGTATGAGGAACATGGTGAAAAGTTCACTCATCCTACATAGAAAAGGGAGGATCCTCCGACCAGACGGACGTTGTGTCTGGCGGGCAACTGCCCGACGATTGATGTCGGGATGTTATATACAACGTGTCCCAAAACTAAACGATAAGCGGGCACCAGACGGTGGACCAGCTCATCACTACCCGAGAAAAAATAAGGAAAAATTTTTTTTTTTTTTTGGAAATTACAAAACCCTTAAAAATCCCAGAATGCTTGTAGTTTATACACAAAAATCTACAGGCAAGGCAGGGAATCTTGTTTATAAATATTACGCATTTTTTTTTTTTTTGTAGCTATTTTGCCTAGAGTAATACACATTTTGGAATCTTGATTAGTTGCGCCAATTTTTTTTACACCACGATGACTGAAAAGTGGACTGAAAGTAAAAAACTGAAAATTTTAAGGAAATTACTAATTTTGATTGATTTTTGTGTAAAACCTACAGGCATTCTGGGATTTTTAAGGGTTGTGGTGGATAGCAGTGCTACTTAGGTTGCCGATTTAAAAAAAAACAGAAATAATAGAAAAATTGTGGTCATGGTAATTAAAAATATCTTAAGGGGTGTCAATTTGAGAAGGATTTCAATGTATTTTTGGTAATTTCCAAAAAAATATGTTTTTGTTTTTTTCATTATTTTTTCTCGGGAAGTGATGAGCAGGTCCATCGTGTGGTGCCCGCTTATCGTTGAATTTTGGGACACGTTGTACTCCGCAGTTAGGTATGAAGGTACAAGTACGCGGCGGGCTCGACTTGTCGAATTCAGTTCGCGTAACGTCGTCAAAAGATATAAGAAAAAACAAAATATATTAATTTTACTATGCGGAAAGGTTCTAACAGTCTAGCGCCTCTATTTTCTATCACCGCGCATAAATGCCCCATCCCCTACAGTACGACCTGCACGTGCACTTGCCTTGAGAGCAAACGCTATAAAATACCTTGGGGTGATGCTGGATTCTTATCTGGGCTTCCATCCACACATCGACACACTTACCTCTAGATTGCGCAAATTAATTTATGTATTTAAGACTCTAAGACACGTGGCGAGTGAAAGCCTTAGGAAGACGGTCTATTACGCACTTTGTCAGTCTTTGCTAACCTATTGTATAACAACATGGGGTGGCGCACCTAAATCGACTCTAATCCAACTTGAAAGGGCCCAGAGAGCAATCTTAAAAGTATCGTCTTTTATACCGGGAAAGAGGGGTTCTCACCGTTCGCCAACTGTTCATACTGCAGACCACCCTGAAACAACACGCACGTCTTACTTATAGTCCCACACCTATGCTCGGCAAAAGGCGCTACGACCCCGTCGACCGGTTCGTTGGTAGACTTGCAACTTGTTTCTCTGAACGATTCTTCTGTTTTCTGGGAGGCTACCTCTATAACAAAATAAACAAAGTTCACAACATCTTCCCACTCACAAAACACCTGTGCAAGAAAAAACTTAATGCATGGCTTATGACTCTGGACTATGACTCAACCGAAAATCTGCTTTCTATTCCAAAATAGTCAGCGCATTCCGTCAAATTTCAGCAAACAGTTTAACACCCACCTACTTCTTCATCACTCACACTCACAGACCCACACACTTAGACACCCACATACTTATACACCTAACACTCCACACAAACACTATCCTATAAGTAGAATGGAAATTGTTGTCTAGTTTTAGTTTTCGGGAAACCATAATTATGTATTTGGGGGGAGACCTGGTGGCCTGAAATACAGGCTTCGGCTTAGCTTAGGCACCAGTCTCCCACAATATTTTTCTATATGCCCATAGCTGGACAATATTGTTTTTGTTATTATTTTGTAAGGATATTGTGGTGAGAAAATAAAAAAGTATTATTATGTTATTATAAGAGCTACGCGATAGAGAGGCAACTTCTAGATGAATATAACTGTAGGCAATTAGCGCTGTGCGACCTGAATTGCACTTTATTGTGCCGTAGCAAGAGTCGTTTTTTATTGAAATGATTTTGCGGAGTGACCCATCTGTACTAATCTGTGGTCATAGTTCATCATCTAGACACAAAAGCAATCCTTGTAGTTCCTAGGTAAATAATTACGTGGTGGATCGAAATAACAGCTACAATGTACGACCTCCGTACTCTTAGGCCACGCGCACTTTCGATGCGTTTTCGTACGAATTTCACTCGTGCGTACACGTACGAACACGCACGAACGATCCCGACCTTCCAAGTACTAAGGGAGCGCGCAGACTGAGTGCGAGTTCGAGTTCGAGTCGTACGTATAGTTCCGACGTCCGAAAAAAATCCGAACTTGTTGGGATTTTTCGTGCGTTCAATGCGATATCACCGGAACACTACCTATTTGACGGGTGTGCGCACTCAAAATGTACGCACGAGTGAAATTCGTACGAGAACGCATCCAAAGTGCGTGCGGCATTAGGAAAATAATCACTTGCATTTAATTTAACTTCGCAGATACGAGGGCGAGTCTATCCACAAGATTCTGGACAAGATAGCTCGCGCGAGCACCGTCATGATGGATCGGTGGCATATCACCGTTGAGAATTCTTCAGCAGATGTAAGTTATATTAATTACTAGTTGCGCCCCGCGTTTTTTCCGGCATAAGCCTCGATCCCGTGGAAATATCGGGATAAAAAGTATCCCATGTCCTAACCCAGGTCATGGTCTACCTATGTGCCATTGAAAAAAATGCCATGCGACATTTAATCCAAATCAGCTCAGCCGGTTTAACGTGAAAGTGTAACAAACAAATAAACTCACTTTCGCATTTATAATATTACTAGCTGTCGCCCGCGACTTCATCTGCGATCTAGGATGAAAACTAGCCTATGTCCTTCTCCAGGTCATAGTCGACCCATGTGCCGAATTTCATCGAAATCTGCTCAGCCGTTTTAGCGTGAAAGCGTAACAAACAAAGTCACTTTTGCATTTATAATTATTAGGATAGTTGGGATTATTATATTCATTAATATAATGTAAGTTTATTATTAATGTTTTACCCCAGTAGCACACCTCCGCGAAACCGTAACAGCGACACCGCAGTAGTTCAATTCAACTGGCTTGCGTCATGTGCCGCTATTCGAATTCCGCTACTCGAATTTCGCGTCCCGGAACAGGACGCGAGCCAGTTGAATTGAAGTATAGGGTTTCGCTGCTATGGTTTCGTGGCGGAGATGTGCTACTGGCGTTAGACACATAAATCTTCCGGAATAAATTGTAATATTTTTTTTTTACCGCTTCAAAAGCCTTTGCGTAGTTGAGAAGAACGCGGTCACACAGACACGAATCTTCAATTAATAATAATGTACATGTAGATGTTTTAAATTAAGCTATTGGTTAGCGGTTAGCCACAACCCAGTAACTGGGTAACACGATACCCTTTGGTAAGACTAGATGTCAGACTTTCGGGCTTCTGACGACACGTAACGACTGTCAAAGATTCACGAATGACAGCCGGGACCAACGGCTTAACGTGCTTTCCGAGGCACGGTGGGGGGTATGTAAAGATGGTTACCCACGGACCAACCGCGGCAAGCGTAGCTTAACCTGATCGATTGGACCGTGCGGCTGTTATTGCTAGTCACTCCCTCTCTCAAGTATACAGTCTCTCTCAGTATATAGGGTGTCCCTGCCACCCTATATACTGAGAGAGACTGTATAAACGGATACCATGGATTCAGTACATGATCCCCGTTGAAATTTTTCTTCGTTTATAAAAAAAAAAAAAATGCTGTTTCATACCTACGCGGTCAAAATGTAATTTGTTTGTTTTTTTTTTTATAATCGATGACAAATTTCAACGCAGGCGGGTTTAGAATCATGTACTGAATCTATGGTATCAGTTTTCGCGTCGATGTCCCTGCCACCCTGTATACATTCTCTAAAAAGAGTACTTCAATGGACCCGTCCTCAAATTATTTAATTAATTTTAATGTTTCCAGTGCGAACAGCCACAGATGCCCGACTCAGCGCCGCACCCCACGGTGGTGCCCTACAATATCATCAACAACTACTTCTCTGTCGGCGTTGTGAGTATGAACGTATACTTAGGAAATTTCTTAGTTCTTCTTTGAGGAAGTAACCTGGCGTTCCTACTGGAGATCTGGCAAAAATCAGAGAGCCTCCAATCCGGGCACAAGTTACCGTGGCCTACTTGGACAACCTCCACAAGTGGAGGTTCATGGACGGCTCAGATCTCCGGTTTGTATTCGACGTCTCTCCACAGACAATGGCTCACACTTGCACACATGCCCCGTCACCTGCACACGTGGGGACCTCATGACTGCGGCAGCAAACGGTATTCGCATTGCTGAATTTTGTGCCGAACTAATTCGTAGTAGCCATGAATTTAGGTCATCAGTTCAATGGGATGTTGACAATTTTTTTTTTGGACACATATTTTTTCTTTTTTTACGTAATCAAAATATTATGGCAATACATTGGGTAGGCAATACTTTAAAATGTGGCATGACGTCACTCCCCTGTAGATTTTATACCGACTTGTGACGTAGCGACCAACCAACCAACACTCACCAACTTTGACTTTGACGACACGGTTGGCGCAGTGGCTGAGTGATCGACTGCTGCGCAACGTGTCGCGCAACAAATATTTGTATGATCTGCAAGTAGTTGTTCCGGGTCTGGGTGTTAGTGTATGTGAGTTTCTATGTTTGTAAACACACCCACGGTACAAGAAGAAAATCTTAGTGTGGGGCAATGTTTAAAAAAAAAAAAAAAAACATATATATTTTTTCGTGTTATTTTTGCGATCGACATGCTATGAAAAAGACTGGAGTTTAAAAACCATTAAGAAAATGACAAAGGTATTTGAGTAACTATGACAATGAAGACGGCTTTGTACTATCGATTGATAAACTAACATACAGGGTATTGTACCGCAATGTAAAAATCACACTGTCCGCAATTTCTGATGAACATTTAAAGTTAAATTCAGCCAATAATTAACCTCTTTTTTATATATTTTTTATAATAACTTTATTGGTAACACGAAAACACTCTCCATTTTTTCAAATTTGTTAAATTGATACCCTAAATTTACTTGCTGTAACTTTACTTACTGTAACTTTAATTACTGTAACTTTACTTACTGTAACTTTACTTACTGTAACTTTACTTACTGTAACTTTACTTACTAGCATTTATCTCTGCTTCCCCCAGGACGCTGCAATCTGCGTGAAGTTCCACACGGAGCGAGAACGAAACCCCGACAAGTTCAGCTCCCGAATGAAGAACAAGCTGTGGTACTTTGAGTTCGCCACCTCCGAGCAGTTCGCGGCCAGCTGCAAGAATCTACACGAGCATATAGATATTGTGGTAAGAACAGGCACATAATTAAACTATGAATTAGTTTAAGGTTTTTTCCCAGTGCAGCGCAGAGGAAAGGAATTTTTTAACAACATAATTCCTGAGGTGACATTAGACGGTCAATTTGGGGGCTTAAAACGACCGCTTTGGCTGAATTTCATTTATTAATCACACCAACTGTCACAAACTGACAATTCATAATATTATCTGCGTTCAATTCATATGATGCAATTCATATGTTTGACAGCTTTATATTATAATGAAATAACATTTAAACTGTAAAAAAAAAAAACTCATTTGGTTAATAAAAACTGAAAAGAAAAATTATCCGGTAAAATTACGGTCTTTATTTATTTCATGCGTTTTTATTTGTATTTGTACACCAAATATGATTCTGATATTAATTGAGTTGAATATGATTCAGATAAAATATGTGTCACCATAGAGGGAATTGCTGGGAATTCAGAAAATGTATCACTTTTAGAGGATTGCTTAATGTGGCCCTATTAGGCGCCCAGGCATTAGTTTAATCTGGATATTGTATGATTCGATTTATCAACCCATTAATCTAAACATTACACGATTAGAATGCTCGAGTCCGCTAAACACTATCGAGTTTACAGATAAATAATAGGGATGTTGACAGAGGCAAAAAAGAATTAACTATTTAGTCCGTCAGTCAGATAATAAAAAAGTGTTAGACACGTATTTTTTGCTTTATCATATTAATAAAAAATGGTTTAGATGAAACACATTAAAGTTGGTGAGTGGGGGCTCGCTACGTCACAAGTCAGTATAAAATCTACCGGTGAGTGACGTCATGCCACATTTTAAAGTATTGCCTACCCAATGTATTGCCGTAATCTTTTGATTACGTAAAAAAAGATAAAATACGTGTCCAAAAAAAAATTGTCAACATCCCATTTAACTGATGACCTAAATTCATGGCTTCTCTTCTTGTACATGATTTCTACACTACCCCACACTACGAACTTTTCCTGGACCGTGAATGCATCTACTGACGCGAATCTCCCATTCACAAGCAGTCAGATCTGTAACAACAAATATTTGTATGGCCCACTAATACCCACACCTAGTTGTCGACGATTTCCGCATTGCCTCTTAGTTTGAAATAGCTTCAATTAACTTTTCAGCGGTGAACACACTTGCAGACGCTGGTCGCCACTTGGGAACCAGGAAGCGTGGGCTAGTTTGCTAACCTTTATAAAATAAGGATGACGCCAGTAGCCCACCTCAGCTCCGCCGCGAAACCTTAGCAGCGAAACCGCAAATTGAACTGGCTCGCGTCATGTTCCGCTGCGCGAAATTCGAGTGAACGGATCGGAACATGACGCGAGCCAGTTGAATTGAACTACTGCTGTTTCGCTGCTATGGTTTCGCGTCGGAGGTCTGCTACCGGGGTCAAAGATCATCGTTTTGTTGTTTCTCAAGTTGCAAATTTATGTAATACCCTATTCCAGTGTGACGGCGCGTCACTGGAACTGAACAAGGGCCCGGCGCTCCAGGGCGTGGCGCTCCTGAACATCCCGTACGCGCACGGCGGCTCCAACCTGTGGGGCTCCTCCGCCGCGCATCGCCGCGGACGGTTCCCCAACGCGCAACAAGGTGGGGACACATCCGTTACTTAAGCTAAAGCAACTATAGGGCATTTGATAAAGGGGACTCATTTTCACGCGCCGAAGACTATCTACTAATATACTCACAGCGGCAGAATTCCTTCTAATAATTTTTATTAATATGAATTATTTTTAATTATACAATTTTACATGTTTTAATAATTTTATCATTCAAAAACCAAAAACTATTTTTATAAATAATACATATAAATTTTTATTTTATTTTAAATGTAATTATTTATAATAAACGAAACCATATAAATGACAAAACTTTGAGTGACGTGTCGTCAGATACCTCAAAGACTATTCTTATTTTAAATTAAGACCTGTGTATGTGTTGGCAAACCAGCAACTTTAATAAATAAAAATGTTGTTAATCTTTCAGATATTGGTGACAAACTAATAGAAGTAATTGGTCTGGAGAACTGTTTGCACATGGGCCAAGTCAGAACTGGTAAATATTATTACATATTTATTTATTTATGAAAGAACACCTACAGAAAAAAAAAATGGACAGGTATTACTGCTAATTTAGACACATATTCATTATATTATTTATTATTATTATTGGTGTACATAATATTTATAATACTTTCTTATTAAAAGTATATGGACAGTCCAGAGTGCCACGTCCGCTCTCTAGCTCTACAAGCTATGTGGACGTCTATTCAAATAATTTCATTGCGGGTTTTTTTCTTCAAAGCAACTCGATCAGTAACTATTGAGAGAAACTCCTTGTTACCGAAAGGGCACACAATAATACAGGATAAAAATAATTATCTAGCGAAACTGAAACTGGGTATATCGATATTTAGAATTCTAAACATTATATTTAATGATATTAATTTGTTGGGTTTTTCTTTGGGGTCACCAACCAGGTTAGTGGAGTCACTTGAAATATCAGTTTAAAAATATCTTCTTTTTTTGTGTAAACTTCATAGAGGTGACGCGTTTCGATATATAAACACGACAAAACAAAACAAAAAACAGTTTTTCTCAACTCATACTTCAAGTAACATCACTACAACCGGTCATTGACCCCAAAAAATATAATATTTCGATATCCATCACGTCTGCGGGTTTCGCTAGCTAATTCAATTTGACCGGGAACATTATTTCCATCAATGTCTCTTCTCATTCTTCAAGTCGAGTTACTTTTACCTCCCAGGTCTCCGCGCGTCAGGCAGGCGGCTGGCGCAGTGCAGCTCCATCACGCTCACTACTAAGAAGACATTCCCCATGCAGATCGACGGGGAGCCGTGGATGCAGCCGCCTTGCAAGGTAATTTTTATAAAATATGTCATGACGTCACGAGTATGTAGATTTTATACTTACTTGTGACATAGCGGCCTGTGTTATTATCTGACCGACGACGGACTAAATAAAATTTTGACCTAAGCATCCCTATTGTGTTAATATTTTTTTTAGTGCCCACACAAAATATTAACTAAAAAAAGTTATTACACACTCCCTTATTGATGAATCACTGACTGATGATATGCTAATATTGAATTGCCATTTGAATTTACTATTTATCACTTTAACCTTATTGACATTTGACATTTTTATATTAAAAGACATTTTTACTGTAACTCAAACGTTTTGACATTAATTTGTCTTAAGTTTTAAATAATACATCTATGGTCCTCGGTAATCGTAATTATTATTTAAATATGAGTAAATTAAATATGATTTGTATGGCCATGTGCCGGTACATCATAAAAGACTATTATAAATAAACATCTATGTACTGATTTGACGACACGGTTGGCGCAGTGGCTGAGCGATCGACTGCTGCGCAACGTGTCGGAGGTTCGATCCCCGCACGGAACAAATATTTGTATGATCTGCAAGTAGTTGTTCCGGGTCTGGGTGTTAGTGTATGTGAGTTTCTATGTTTGTAAACGCACCTACGATACAGGAAGAAATTCTTAGTGTGGGGCAATGTTTAAAAAAAAAAAAAAAATATAATGATTTTATTTCTCTTAAATATATTTCTCTTTCAGATAACGGTAACCCACAAGAACCAAGTCCCGATGCTGATGGGTCCAGCGCCAGAAAAAGGGCGGGGATTCTTCAAACTATTCACACATTGCTAACTTACATACTCTTCTTCAATCATCATATTTATCAATCGTATGATTTACAACCAGTTTTGAACTGTTCACATCTTATTGATTTATTAATTTAAACTTATTGATTTATCAATCTTTTAAAAACCACTCAGGATTTACTTGTAGAAGAGAATTCGATTTATTTTTTAAACTTATTTTTCATAACTATTGTTACTTTCTGACTTACTTCAACTAAGATCCAATCATCCATTGAATTGTTTGTTGTTTTCAGTGTTCTTTTATCAAAAATTTGATCGACAGCCGAAATAATACACATGTGTCATGTGTAATATGCATCAACTTTTATTATAAATTATTATCATTCGGTTGATTGATCAATCAAACGGTTGATTCAACCAAATTATTGTTTTAATACTGATTGACAAAATAAAAAGGAATTTGAAACGAAGTTTATATAATAAATTATCAACCTATTAAAATAATAAAAATGCCAAAATATTCACGTATTTTCTGACAGAGATTTGGTACAAGAATTGAAAATAATAATTATACCTACATAATGATAAAAAAATCTTTCGTATTTTCATACATGGAATTGATCACATTTTGAGCAACATACCATAAATATAATATATATTATTATTACTTACCAAATGTGTATCTATTTAATTGATTGCTTACAAGCCCCTGCTAAGAAAATTCAAAAATCGTACAAGAAAGACAAACAATTTCGCTATGTCGATTACAGCTCATTTGATCGACCAATACTCGTCGATCGAGAATATATAATATCTTAATGATGAAGAGACTTGCCATGTGTTCAATATGGTAGCCTAAATATATCACGATATTCTTTAATATCTTCAAATAAAAAAGTATCTATTATATTTTTATTTTCAAACAAGATAATATTTACATAATATATAAGTCTTAAAATATTAATATGCACATGTATATAAAAAAGGGACGGGAAAGAATCACGGGCATTAAAACATTCGTCTGCATCTCTGTCAACTGGAAAAGTGCCCAAAAGGCTGGCAGCACTGCCACATTGTATGGCAATGCTGATACTGTGGCAAAAAAATTGGTCACCCCTCTGGTCACGTGAAGAGTCGACCAACCACTTGGTTATGTCTCCAAAAACTAAGTGGGCACTCGGCTCTCCATGGCCTAGTGTTTCAAACCCAAACGGTTCAACCATATAACTTCAAACATTATTTCTCGAACAGTGGGCGAATGAAAACCTTGACCACACTTAGAACTGTGTCGTACTATACGATGCAAAGGGCGACATGAAAGATGTGATAGTGTTAAATGTAGTTACAATAATTGACAGCTAACGAGTTTAATGTGACAAGGTCCAAAAGTACACATAACAACATAACTGGCGAAATGTGGGTGAAGTTACTATAGGTACATGTCTGCCTAACCCTTCGGAGAAATACATGCGTGACGTTATGCTAGGTCCAAAAATGGTTAAAGTTTTCGTAATGGAATTGAAATACACGGGTCAACCAAATTAATTCATTTTGGTTGAAAGTCGCAGAAATTAAATTGCCCGCAATTTAATGAATCACTTAAGCTTTCGTTTTCTAGGAAAGTGGTTCCGTCATATTACAACGGCCGCCATGAAAATCTTTGTCACCAATATTTGACATTAACACGTGCAATGCCGGAGCCCTCCTGGAGGGTTCACCTAGTCGCATATGGGATGCCGAGAAACCTTGCGGAGGGCACATTTTAAATGTCGGTTTTTCTTAGCGAATACTGCATCATAACCCCTAAAAATAAAATTTTATGTATTTTTTAACAAGATTTATTAATATAAGCGTTGTTATAAAAATCCAAGCATTTTTTATCAATTTTAATTTTTTGTTCACGGTTACAAATATTCACAAAAAATTTAAAACGTTTGGAAACTACTTATAGCGATAAGACCCCCTGAAAACATTACTTTACTTCGTTTTACAGTATTTTACAACACGGTTTTAAACCTAATGACGTTGACCGTCCGCGATAGTTAACTTTAGCGCAAACGAAATACCAGCAGCCCTTTCGGAGGGTTGACTTCCAATAAGTATGGCGGCATGGCGTATGGGTTGTATGAAAAGTGGGTGAAGTCGAAAGTGTTAAGATGTCTAAAAATAAATACTCTGTATTTGTGCAGCCGTTGTTGTGTGACTGTTCACGGCTTTCTTAGTAAACCAAAGCTTTATAAGTTTACATGATTCAATTTGGTTGATTCAACCAAATTAAAAGAAAAAAGTACACCGTGTAATTTGCTTGTATCAGGCACATTACTCTGTGTAATTTATTTCATCACCACTGCTCTCATAACGGTGAAGGAAAACATTGTGACGAAACCGGCATGTCTTAGAACCAAAAATTTGAAGATGAGACATCCCCAACCCCCGTCGGGTCCGCGTGGTAGATTATAGCCCTCTCCCTCTCACAGAGAGGAGCCTTGTAGTGGAAACGGTATAGGCTGATTATGCTTATGCTATGCATCTTTAGTTCCTTTCCTAAACTTAGCGTCTGTGAAATATTTTATATTCACAATTCCTATTAACGACGACGTCTGATCTCTTGAACTCAGCATCTTCTATTAGTAAGAAATGCGCTAGCAGAAACCCTAACGTCCATTTTTGCTATATTAGACATAAATGTATACATTTATAAATATATTTATATGTAAAACATATTGTATTATCTACATTTAAAGTCCAATAAATTATTGAAATTAAATGAAAGTAACGTGCCGTAAATAAAAAAAATATTATTTTATTTTTAGTCATTGTACGCTTCAATTTTATTTTAAATGAACATTAATCCTTTTGAATCTCGCTTCATTTAAAGTCAATCTTGCATCAAGAATAAGACTTTACAAGTTTAATTGTAAGGAACATAACCAAATAATATTACTGTGTAATAAAGCCAAAAAATATCGGCAATACTAGATGAAAAAACATGCCAAAGCGATGAGACCGAAGACTAACACACAAAAACATCTTTAAGTGTCATCTTTATTAAAATTAAATGAACTGGTGAAAATAATTAAATAAAAGAAAAAAGGATATAAATTTTAAAAATACAGAAATATTATTAACATAATAAATGTGAAAATTATTATACGAGTATCGAGAATGTGTGAAATGTATTTCCAAAGAACATATTGTCAAAAATATTTTAAATAAATGATTTTATATTTTAAGTAATATTAGTTCAAAAGTCATGGAGTGACTGCTACTTTTTGTAATCTAGGTATTAAAAATAATCATAATTATTTATTAAATTATTATCTTTCGTGCATTTTATTATACGTCCCATTTATTTATAAAAAATGATAATTTACCGTATTAAATGTAAACTTAAATGTAATTGTAACATAAGTTGTAAGCGAATGATTGCGTTTATAATTATAAAATGTTAAACTTACTGTTATAAAATGTTTAAAAAATATTTAAGACATTATCAATGTGTTGTTTTAATTTAAGATATGATATTTTAAGGCTTTTAAATGTGAAACATGTACTGACATAACAATTTATTCATTTTAAATGAAAAACGTTGTCGTGTTAAATGTAAATTTTGTGTCGTGAAAATGTTAAAGCTTTGTCGTAAATATGGCATTCAAAGTTTCAGTTTTTAGCCACTAAAATAATTATTAATAAAAACTCCACTACAGTTTTAATATAATTTAACAGATTAAGTTACGTCAGCGTACATTTTGGCATAATATTTTAAGTTTAGATACATTTAATTTCATATTAAACTAGTAAGTATGTACAACTTGATTTAAAAATTCAACTTTTGAGGAATTTAAATTATTTAAAAAACTATTCTAAAAATAAATTATATCAATGTTGTGCCAAGAAGAAATGGATACGTCCTTTATTCCTACGCCAGCATTTTTGTAAATATTTTTCTATAGGAGATTTTACCCATTTATAGGAAAAACCGATAGATCTAAATAATTATAAATAAAATATATAGCGCCATCGCAAACCAGGATTTTCGTTTTGAATCGCGATCAACATGCCTCGAAATGAGTAAAATGTATGCCTCACAAAAAGTGATGCTCGCCTCGATTCGAGCAATGGAAAAAACAAAAGCAATATCAAAAAAAAAATTGGCTTATCGAGCCGGATCTAAAACGTACAGTATGCACGTAGATTTAAGACACTACGAACATTTTTTAAGAAACAGTTCAATCGTATGTATGAGTCTTTCGATACCTCGACATACGTTTAGTTAGACGCCGGTACAAAAGGCCTAAAAATAACAAAAAAAATATTAACTTTTCGACCAATCTTCTAAAAGACTTGCAAAATCTAGTAAGGCCTACTTAAACGTTGCGTTTTGTCGCAATAACCCCACAAAATAAACTAAATCAAGAAGAGAAACAAAAAGAAGTTGACTGTATTATTTTTGACTGTTTCTGAAGTGGAACTTCTTAGGCGGCGATACTATAAATAGGACGAGGACGCGTTACGTTTAGGTGCATTTCGTTATATGAGAGAGAAGAAAGATATAACTCTCTCTCTCTCTGACTCTCACACTTAATTAATTGGACGAGAACTGAGAGTGATTTTTCAAGGACGTGTTACGTTTACGCACATTTCGTTACATGAGCGTGAAGAAAGATATAACACTCTCTCTCTGACTCTCACACTTAATTAATTGGACGAGAACTGAGAGTGTTTTTTCAAGGACGTGTCTCATTTACACACATTTCGTTACATGAGCGAGAAGAAAGATATAACGCTCTCTCTCTCTCCCTCTCTGACTCTCACACTTAATTAATTGGACGAGAACTAAGAGTGATTTTTCAAGGCCGTGTCACGTTTACGCGCATTTCGTTACATGAGAGAGAAGAAAAATATAATTCTCTCTCTCTCTCTCAGTCTCTCAGACTAAATCTCTCTTATTCTTTATTTTTAAAGAAGTTTCCCTTCTATCACGTATACGGTGCTGTACGCGCAATTGTTTTTTCTTTGTCATGTTGATCGCGATAGATGTAAATATGAGTATAATTTGATAACTGTACCACTGTTTGTCTGTGTCTGTGTTGGTGCTTCTAGTATTAATGTGTAGCATATCCTTTCTGTAAACTATATAAAAGTTGTGAATTATCCGAGTTTAGTATAGAAAGGTTATAGTGATGTATTTTCTTGTGCCTCGTAGAGAGCAATTCTTCATAGAAGACCGTTTTCACGCACTTGATATTGGTACCGTTTTATTTTAAAATTATCGTAAGCATCATTTAATTTATCAACTTGGTCGTATTTGACCTAAAGGATGGAGCCATTATTCATTAATTATACGGGTAGTCTGAAGCTCGAAAGTCGGACAAGCCAGTCTTACCAATGGGTATGTTACCAAAGAACTAGGTCCACAACGTTGCTCCATGTAAAATACTGATACTTATTCAGCTGCATTCGGTCAGACTGGAAGCCGATTCCAACATAGTTGGGAAAAGGCTAAGCAGAATATGATCATATTATGTCGCACTGTCTTTTTTTTTTTTTTTTCGTGATGGGAAATCATCAAATGACTTCTCCCGCTCTGGGCAGAGCGAGAGGGTGTGTCAGACTTTTACTGACTAAAACCCACCCGTGTTCCTTCCGTTGCCTGTGTGCCGGGGCCGCGATATCCCTTTCGGACAACCCCGCAACCCCAGCAGGCATTGTTCTTTCGACCCCGTCGGTTATTTTTCGACCCCGTCGGTTAATGTTGCACTGTCTTATGTAGCATATCCAGTCACTATTATAAAAAATATCGCTCAACCGTCTATTAGCACAAACGTTAGTAAACACTTTTGACCATCCAATTAGCACTTAGCACAAATTGAAAACAAGCACTATTTTAATAATTCTAGATTAAAATGATAGCGTTTTAACATTATTAAATTTATTAAAATGTACATCACTATGATTCTTTCTATTAAGTATATTACGTATTTGTGGTACTGTTTCTAGCTATTGTTATAATATTGAAACAGAGTTTGAAACAATAGTCTTTACGTAAAAGTCAACATATTTATAAAATACTAGCTTCAGCCTATAACCTTCATCAAGCCACCTCTTCACCTGCATTTTTCAAATTCGACTGGAAGTTCCGGAGATTACCCCCTACATACAAACAAAAATTTTGCCTCTTTATAATATTATTAATTAATATATTATAAGTATAAGTCTACTTATACTTATAATATATAATTATATAATATATTAATTCAAAAACATATTATTGTTCCTCTTTTTTATACATTCCATTTCAATTATATGACGAAATCTTTAATCAGCCTTTGATTTGATTTCTTCTTCTTCGTCGTTCCCTCAATGCTGCGGAATGCGACCACATACGACGCGTCTCTAAGTTATGCGGTCCACCCTGCAGAAGACCGCATAACTTAGAGAGTTATGCGGTGTTCTGCAGGGTGGACCGCTCGGTCTTTTAATAGCTTGCTACTAATAGCCTTCTTGATCGCGTCCGACCATCTTGCCGGTGGTCTGCACTCTTTCTTTGATTTGACTTAAGATGATAAAAAATATTTTTGAATTACACAGCACTATTAATATTTTGTATCCTAAACCCGCGTTTATGCCAAAGTATAAAATAATTTTGTACATGTTCTGTCTACTAGTTTCGTTAATCGTTTAATACCTAAAACAAGTTGTAAAGACAAAAGAAAACAACAAAACTTGTCAAAAAGGTGAACATAATAGTTCAAACACTAACTATAGCTGTGAAACAATTTCAATTACATGTTTTTGACAAGTATTTTTACAAGACTTGTCGGAAAACAGTATCCAAATTCGTATAAGGGTGTAAACGCAAGGACAAAAATAAATATATCTAGACTCTGAAATTAATAGGTACTTTAAGCGCACATTATAGCCGAAATAGCATAAATATACGCCAAAATAAATTAGCAGCCGCGACGGGCCGCACCTCCGGCCGCAGTAACTATTTGACAAATTCAAATTTCGAATTTGCACTATTTCCACTCCAGTGCAATGAGGTTCGCGCACATTTTGGCAGGCCGCGCCGCAACGCAACGCATTGCAAAAATCCTCCTTGACCACTTTCGTACATTTTGTATGAATCATAACATACTGCAGCCGGGCCGCATCGCAACGCAAAACAGTATCGATCGAGACACCAGAGGGTTACGGTGCCACCCGGTGCGGCTCGCCAATAGTGTGCGATGGTTCATACAAAATGTACTAAAGTGATGCAAGAGGATTTTTGCAATGTGTTGCGATGCGACGCGGCCCGCTATGTCCGCGGGACTTTAAGGCAATTGTTTCAAACTCAACTATTGTTTCGGTCTATCCCTGTGGATCTTTGCTCTGTTAAGATTTCATCTCACTTTGCAAAACCATGCGATGTAAACTAAAATCATAATGTTTGATACTTATTAAATTGTTATAAATACACACACTAAAATAGTATTATAAAATATATTATCGCATTGTTTTGAAAAGGGAGATAATAGTAAAATTGGGCTGTTTAAGGAATAAATTTTATGTGTTTCTATTCAAAATATTTAAAATTTAAGAAAAAAAATCGTATGGCCAGCCCTTTATTTATGTCTGAGTCCATAAAAAGCCCTGTTTTAAAGATGTATCTTATACGTTATTACTGTATTATTATATATAGTACGGATTTTTTATAATTGCTTTTAACGAGGCAGTTCAGTATGTAGGTACATTCTCCCTTTTTGTCAAGCACTGAGAAATGATTTCCTCTTTTCTAAAACAAAATTCATTTTATGTAAGAAAAAATTTTTTTGACCAATAATTTGCTCAGCAGCGTGCAACATGTTGTAATGTTTGAAAGGTATGTTTTTTGCCTTTTTTGCTTAACTCAAGGCATGCCTCGTTCTAAGTAAAATAATTATAAAAATCTGTATATTATACATAGATAGATATACGAAATTATCGAATTATGATATCGGATAAATTAAGAAGCTTAATGCATAGTTCAAATATACAACATAGATAGTTTATTATTATTGTTACAAGTTACATATTATTGTCATTTTCTGGATCCTAACTTACCGAGAAGCCCATTTTTTTTTAAATTCATCATTTTGTTTAAAAAAAAATGCAATGCTTTTTATGAAATATTCAAATATCTACATATTTAATTCACATTTTAAATAATTTCATTTGACGTGCTTCATTGATATTAACCGACAAATATGTAATTATGAATATGTTTTTGCGAATTTATTTATGAAATAATCATGTTAAATGAAAGTAGGAAAATTAAGATAAAAATAGCACTTTTATAATTTCTAATATTTAGTAAATGATATTATTATTATTATTATAAAATGTATGGAAATACGTGCACGTTATAAAGTTATCCAGGACGGAAAAAAAACTGTCTTCATATATTTCCATACATTTTACTTTCCTTTATTATCGTGATGCCGTGACGTGGACGTGTCCACGATAATATCGTGACGTTAGAAATTATAAAAGCGCACTTTGTGTCCATACTTTTCATTTAATAACAGGGTCAATAGGCCTTTAGATTTGTTTTCTTTGTTGATATGTCAAAGTACTTACTGTTATTAGGAACTATAAAAATAATTTAATTTATTATTATTTAAAAATCATGAAATTAGCGTTGCGATAAAAACAAAAGAATATGTGCCAGCTTTAATAGTGTTGTAAGAGATAATTATTATAATTATATTACATTATTAAAATATTATTATTATTGTAACGAATATATGTGCATATGAAAATTTAATTTGGCGTTTTATTTAACTATACAGGGCGTCCCACGGATATGCCGCATGGAGGGAAAGTACCTTGAATATTGTAGATGGAACATTTTACTGAAAGAAGACACTATTTGAATTTAAAAAAAAAATCAACTGCATTCATAGATATTTAAATAATTACATTCTTGAACCGGGAATCGAACCCGTTACATGAGAAAAATAATCACCCTGTAGCTTTATCATACCGATCGAAAGGATTCATCGTAAGGATTATTTTTTGCTAAATAACATAGTGGCACAAATAAAAGGAAGACCATGAATTTTAACATTTGATGTGAAATTTTGTTCAGAAAAAGATGGCCGCCGAGATCCCTAGAACCCCGTTAGTTTTTTTTTTTAGGGTTATGTAAAAAAATTAGTTTACAAGAACCAGTATGAAAGTGTCCACGAGCTACAAGCAGAACTTATTTATTTGTCTGTATCTATCCGTGACATCACTGCGGGCCCTATCAGAATACCAGCGCTGCGACATTTTTATTTATTTTTTAATGTCGCGGCATCATGCTGAGATAGGAGCCTTTTGGCCTCGTACAGGACTTCCTTCTTTATATGTTACTGTTACTTTGTTTTTATTGTTTTTGTTTTTTTCCTGTGCGACTCACAATAAATACTTTTTCTTTCTTTCATTCTTTCTAATTATCTAAATATCTATGAATGCAGTTTAAATTGTTTTTTAAATTCAAATAATGTCTTCTTTCAGTAAAATGTTCCATCTACAATATTCAAGGTACTTTCCCTCCATGTAGCATATCCGTGGGACGCTCTGTATAGTAATTTTCTAATTTTCTAATTAACCTCAATATTGTCAAATGAAAAACATCTTTAAGGAGATTTCAAATAAGAATTCCAGGTTGAAGTATTTAAATAATCAAATCAAAGCTCTCAATTTGTAAGTAATGTATACGTAATTGGTGGTACAATTGGCATCCATAGGTACGTTTTCTGATCCATTTGTTCACATTTCCATCAGCTACTTTTGGAACAAGGTGTACAGAGGCATACCATATTTGAAAAACAAAATGGCAAAAATTACTTGGACTAGCTCCCTAGTGTTTCGAACCATAAGAATTAGTAGAAAAACCGGCCAAGTGCGTGTCGGACCACGCACAATGAAGGGTTCCGTAGTTGGGATGAGTTTATCCCAAGAACAAACTTAACATTGTAGTTGAAAAACATGTGCTCCTATAAGGAATGTATGGGAGATCATGTTTTTCAAACCGCAAATTTACGTTGGTTGATTATTACTCGTTAACCTGAACAGCCTACTTAGCTCTGATAGTTTTCCTTTTAATTT
This sequence comes from Agrochola lota, assembly GCA_947364205.1. Lineage (NCBI taxonomy): Eukaryota > Metazoa > Arthropoda > Insecta > Lepidoptera > Noctuidae > Agrochola > Agrochola lota. The sequence goes on along the minus strand of OX376245.1, from coordinate 9,513,640 downwards.
CGTTGTATATACTACTGCTGTGAATTTTTTCACAAGTCTAAGTACAACCATTTAGCTAGAAGGGGGGGGGACACTTGACTCTAACAAAAAAAAATCTGTGAAAAGCTTAATATTTTGCAAACGGATCCCTGAATCCAAAAATGGTTTTCAGAAACTCACAATATTTTTGAAAGACCTTTCTCACGATACCCCACAACATGGGGTAGACGAGGAAAAAAAAGCATCCCCACTTTACGTGAAAGGGAGGTACCCTAAAAAAAATATTTTTCTTGATTTTATTTTACCACTTTGTCGGCATGATTAATATGTATATTAATTATTGTATTATTATTATTTGTTTATTATGTGCCAAATTACAGCTTTCTGGTACTAACCGTATCTGAGCTAAGTCGCGGACAGACAGACGGACTGACAGACAGACAGACAGACAGACGGACATGGAGAAACTATAAGGGTTCCTTGATTACTACGGAACCCTAAAAACAGAAAAAAAAGCGGCCAAGTACGAGTCGGACTCGCACACAAAGGGTTCCGTACGACCGTACAATATTTAAAAAAGCGAAAAAACCACGCTTATATAGGATAAAAAATATCCTATGTCCTAACTCAGGTCATTGTCTATCCGTGTGCTATTCATCCAAATCCGTTCAGCCGTTAAGGTATGTGATATATAGAGTTTGCAACAACTGTTTTTAGATCAGACTTGGGAAAAATACCCAACTATGAAGCTCACTTAAATCTTAAGGAAAACACACGACCGATTTTTACAAAACCGCGGCGAATACCGTACGCGTTAAAGGAAAAAGTCGATAAAGTAATTGAACGACTATGTGCAGAAGGGGTGATCACCAAAGTAGACCATTCGGATTGGGGCACGCCAATCGTACCAATTGTGAAACCAAATGGGAGCATTCGACTATGTGCAGACTACAAGGTCACCCTTAACAAAGTCATCAGGGACGAACATTACCCAATTCCTATAATAGAGGATATATTTGCAGAAATGAACGGAGGCAAATACTTCTGCACCTTAGACATTACCCAAGCCTATCTAAATTTGGTTATGGACGAAGAAAGCGCTATCTTACAAACATTAAGTACGCACAAAGGTACTTACAAAGTCAATCGCTTAATGTTTGGAGTCAAAGTAGCACCAAGCCTTTGGCAGAAATTCATGGACCAATTACTTCAGGGACTAGACGGAATAAAATGTTTTTTTGACGACATTATAATTCAAGGAGCATCAGAGGACCAACTCTTAACACGTCTAAAACAAGTCTTGCAAAAACTGAAAGAGAGTAACCTCCACGTTAACAGAGAAAAATGCCATTTTTTTAAACGTAACATTAACTACCTCGGACATACAATCGATAAAGATGGTTTACATAAGAACAAAGACAAAGTAAAGGCCATCGTGAACACTGTAAGACCAACTAATATAAACGAACTACGAACCTTCCTTGGTATGGCAAACTACTATAACAAATTTATACCGAACCTTGCCTCTTTAACAAACTCACTAAATGAGTTACTAAGGAAAGAGAAAGATTTTCAATGGACTTCTAAATGCGAAGACAGTTTTAATAACATTAAGAAGGAGATTTTGAGCGAAAGAGTTCTTATTCACTTTGACCCAGGAAAACCACTGATACTAGCTACTGACGCTTCACCAACGGGCTTAGGAGCTGTTCTCTCTCACAAACTACCTGATGGCTCTGATAGACCAATCGCATTCGCCTCTAGATCACTTTCATTTAGTGAAAGGAAATATAGTCAAATTGACAAAGAAGCTACGGCGATCTACTGGGGCATTAAAAAATTATTTTACTACTGTTACGGCAGAAAATTCACATTAGTGACAGACCATAAGCCCCTTACCTCAATTTTTCATCCCCACCAGACATTACCAGCATTGAGCACAATGCGATTATTTCATTACGCACATTTCTTATCGGGATTCAACTACGACGTGGAATACAGAGCTTCAGCGAAACATTCAAATGCTGATTACCTATCAAGATTCCCAGTAGAAATAGCAAAAGAAACCTCAATAGACCAACATTGTTCATACCAACTACAGCAGATTAACGTCCTAGAAATTCGACCAGAAGTTATAGCTAATGAAACTAGAAAAGACAATGAACTTAAAACGTTACTGGAAGCGCTACAAGCAGGTCACTCATTACGACAATATGGCTACGGTGATAATGAATTAACATATCAAGACCACTGCATATTGAAAGGAACTCGAATGGTAATACCCAAAAGTTTACACATACGTGTACTAGATGAACTACACACCGGACACATTGGTATACTTAAAATGAAATTACTAGCTCGCAGCTACATATACTGGAAAAATATAGATAGAGATATCGAGAACAAAGTAAAATCCTGTAGAGCATGCCGATTAGAACAAAATGAGTCACCAAAAGCACCCCCACACCATTGGGAACAACCTACAGGGCCATGGCAACGTCTTCATATAGATTTTGCAGGACCTATTTTAGGACATCAACTTCTAATAGTCGTGGATGCCCTTTCAAAGTGGGTGGAAGTCTTCCCAACAAAGACAACAACAAGTGCTTGGTGCGTTGTTAAGTTGAAAGAATTATTCTGCACATTCGGCATACCATACACACTTGTTTCGGACAACGCACGGCAGTTTGTGTCCCAAGAATTCAAGAGCTACCTTTCCAACTGTGGTGTAACACACTTGACGTCAGCCCCATACCACCCAGCCACCAACGGTCAGGCTGAACGTTACGTGCAAACAATAAAGAAAGCACTACGCGCAATGGAGGGGGAGAGGGGCGATCTTACGGATAAGCTCCTTATCCTTAAGACCCGGCTCAGACGCACACCAAACCTTAACGGACAGACCCCCTATCAATTGATGTTCAACCGGGATGTGAGAACAAAGTTGCACGTGATGTTTAAAGACTCATCTGCCCCGAAGGCATTCGACCCAAACCACACACCGCCTCCCATCAGGGCTTACTCTGTAGGTGAGCGAGTCCAGGCTAGAGCCTACTCCGACCAGAGACGAAGATGGGAGTTCGGCACGATAGTGCGTCGCCTAGGCAGGCTTCATTATGAAGTACAGACAGATGGTGGCGTCGTGTGGCGTAGACACCTGGAACAGTTGCTTTCAGCCCCAGGCGTGGTACAACCAGGAATGGCGGCGGAGGATTGATATATACTAGCCACCAAGGTTACAACGTCTGTCGCGCTGACGGTTGGTGACGTTTTATGATCCTTCATTAATTGAAATAAAACATTATTGTTGTACAAAATGTGTATTTAATAGTATGAAATGGTATCAACAGACAAACAGACCGACAGATGGATGGATTAATATAGACTAACAGACCGACAGATGGATAGATTAGTATGGACATGGTTACAGTGATACAGTCCTTTGACAGACAGATATTTATTTATTAAAGAATACCAACAGCATTTACATTCAACAATGGGTTTAAAAAAATAAAAAATTAATGGGGAAAGGTTTTACTGCTAATGTATACCTACGCAAATTATACGTGTACAAAATATTTAAGGAATAAAAACATTGGGCAGAAGCTGCTTATAACCTAAAAGCAAAACTTAAACAAAGCTTCAACAAATAAAATACGGCCGAATACAAATTAATTAAGGAGATGATCACAACATAACACACAAAATAGGGATGAAGCCAGGGTAAAAGAAAAAAACTAATTAGTCCGCCAGTCAGATATAAAAAAAAATTAGACTCGTATTTTTTGCTTTATCATATTAATAACAAAATACTTAGATAAAACGCATTTTAAGTTGGGGAGTGGGGGTCGCTACGTCACTAGTATGTACAAAATCTACATACTCGTAACGTCATGGTACATTTTACCTCAATGTATCGCCGTAATCTTTAGATTACGTAAAAAAAGAAAAAATACGTGTCCAATTTTTTTTTATAATCTCAAAGACAGACTTTAAGATAAACTATGAAACGAAATGATAATTATCAAGTATTTTTTCCGAATACCACCCAGACACAACATGTTGTAGGTAGATTTTCATGTACCTACAACATGTTGGTCCTCTCCGGGTACGGAACCCGAAAAAATTGCTAAATATGTTTGAAAAAATCTAATCAACAACGTTAACGCAATTATGAACGTGGCAGCACTGTCAAAATGATACCCATTGCAATCGATTGCCATTTTATGTGTGTTACACCGCTAATTAATTCGTTTACTTTAATTAAGTCTAATGTGAGGCATAATTGGCTGATGTTATGAAAGAGTTTGCAATGCTCGTCAGTCATACGTTGCAAGTACAGTTTCATGAAATAGCGAATACCTACATTAATAGTGAGGTTTTTGAAGTGAAAACTTCTTTAGGCGCGTTGAGCACTTTTGGGTGAACAAAAATCATGGAACTCGCGTCATTGTCACTGAACGCTTTCCATGAGCTATATGTAGACTGTGTACCTATAATGTATATGTTTTCACTTCTATCGGCAGTCCAAAAGACTGCCCCGAATGTTTTTTTTTTTGCGAGAGAGTAGGTAACCTTAGAGGGGCTACATAATAACAGCCGCACGGCATTGACACAGTACTCTCACTAAGGACCAGACTCCGCCGAAACGGAGATGTGCGGAGATTTCCGAAGCGGAGACGAGAAGAGATGTTTTGCAGGTAGCGTGTATCCACCGAAGCTCTGCGGAGATGCGTACTGGCTAGACTGGAGCGGAGATATGTGCTGGCTAGAGTGGAACTGAGCTGCGTGTGGCAAGCGATGAACTTTGACCGCTCACATCGCCGTCACCAGTTTGCGAGGCAAAGCTCACATCTCCGCTTTGTACCGCCGCCCAGCTCAATCTCGGCGAGGCACAGCTCACAGCTCTGCTTCAATCGCGCCATACAAATATGATACATCTCCGCTCAGGGTATCCACTGAAGCTGAGTGGAGACTAGATGTGTGAATAAAGAAATTCTATTGGTTGTTTAAAACACATCTCCTCTCCTCTCCTCTCCTCTTCTCTCCTCTCCTCTCGTCTCATCTCCGCTTTGGTGGAGTCTGGGCCTTACAAACCATTCACTATAACTTGTCTCTTGCCGTCATGTTGACACCATTTGCTTGTCAAGCCATTTTGAACTATATTTGTATTAAAACTAAGCTTGACAAGCAATGGTGCCAACATGTCGGCAAAGGACAAGTTATAGTGAACGATCTGTACTTTAACCTTTTAGATAAAACATCTTATTAATTGTAATGGAATTCTGAACTTAGCGCCACTCTATCTGTATCTGAAGATATCTTTATAAACTTATATTGAGATAAGAATACAATACGATTGCTTTTAAATTACTACGTCAGACTTCACTGCACAGCCGGCGCGGCGCAGACTAGGCCACTATTTGCAACAACTGAAGCTGGAGTGAGCGACTGTTGACGGCGGCTTATTAAAAGTTCGGCTCTGCATACATTCTGCTTACATACTGCATAAAGTGATACTTACTTTAATTAAAGAGACACTTTTCCTGCAGCAGAAAGTCACAGTCACCCAAACTATCGCTTTCCACTGGTACATGAAGGACGCGTCCAAGTCGCGCTACAAAAACTAATTCTTCACCTTCTCGATCTAGACTGTCCCAGCCGCCTTTTCAGGAAGTCGTCGTACGTACCACAGCTGCAGATTTTTAAACTATTTATCTATAAGTTAAAGGTTTGGAAACGGAAAAAGTAGGTCTTATTCATAAGAATAAATAATGCAGGTCAGCAATGAGAAACATTAGCTAACATAAACAAAAATACTTAGTCTAAATTCTATTTTCAACTGTAGCTTGTTTGAGGGGCTCGTGCCTAAGTGATGGCCGGACGAGTCGATCGAAGGATAAACTACGCTTGCCGCGGTCGTTTTAAGAATGGGTGACCATCCATTACATATCGAGGCCCTTCTTTGCTTCGGAAAGCACGTTAAGACGTTGGTCTTAGCTGTCATTCGTAGATGTTTGACAGTTATTACGTGTGGTCAGAAGTGGCGATATGTGGCGACCACTAGTCGCTTACTATGCAGCTGCACTTATTCGAGATTAAAAAACCGAACTCGTAACCGAAGCCCTTGACATTCAGAGTTAACTGACAGGGCGTATGATAATAGATAATGTATGGAAATATATGTGTGGAAGAATGCATGTTATTTTACCGGTTTAAATTGGATGAGCGAGTGTGTAACTTATTAATGTTTTATTTTGTTTGCGGCGCAGATTTTCTTTTGCACCAAATAAAGTAGGTAAGTTTTTAAGGAGTAAAATTATGTAAGGTAACATACGAAGTTTTATAAGGAACGAGCGGCGCCCCTTGGTTTTACCGACATAAACGGAATCGTTTCCGTTATTAGGTAAACAGCCTATCGCAGTCCCCTGCTGGACATAGGCCTCTCCTGCCGAATCCATCATCATCAGACTATTTGCAGTAAGTTCTTGTCGTACGCACGCTTGTGAGCACCCCTATGCCGCCGCCTTACCAACGAGATCTTTGAAGACATCAAATTCAAATTCAAAAGACATTTATTCAAACTAGGCTGAGAATCAGCACTTTTCGAACGTCAAAATTACATAAGAGGGTCCTCCAAAACGCCCACCCTTCACCACTTCCTAGTGCATTAGCTGGGAATAAGAAGTGGCGCAACAAACTGCCCAGCAGCACAGCTGTCTGTTCAGTTAGAAGAACAAAAAAGATTCTATCTAATAGTATACAAAATTATTTACATTACGCAACACAAAACATAATTCAAATTATTAGCCATATAGGCAGCTAGCACATGCCAATATACCAAACAAAATCATCGAGAACTATACTCAGGCAGAAATAAAAACTAAACGTAAACAGAACTTAATATCTAAATAAAAGCCTACAGGCATAAAGGGCGTGCCCGCTTACATATAGTTGTAACTGGAAGTTATAAATGATAAACTAGGACCTTCGAGATAAAATAAATAAACAAACAATTAATTACTTATATAAATAAACACAACATCGACAACATCGACTTCTTTTCCGTCTCTGATCAAAAATTTAGAAGTCTTACCTATCTAGAAAGTAATTTTAGATTATAACAGTTAGTTTAGAAAATGTTTTGATGGCCCACTAGTTAAGGCCTCGCCTCTCATGCACGAGGTTGTGGGTTCAAATCCGGGCAAGTACCAATGTGACTTTTTCAATTCATAATTATGTACTTCTGAGTTTATCTTGGACATTACTGACATCGATGAAGGGAAACATCGTGAGGAAACCTGGACTTATAGTTAATATAATCTGAAATCGCCAACCCGTCTTGAGCAAGCGTGGTGATCAATGCTCGTGCCTTCTCTGTATCAGAAGAGGCCTTTGCCCTGCAGTGGGACAGTAACAGGCTGATATTACTATTAGTTAGTTTATTGTTTACTCATTCTCTCTCCCTCTCTCTTTCTCTTTTGTTTTCATGCCTGTCTATGCTTAAGTTCACGCATACCTACATACAATTAATAGTGCTTCAAAATAAAGTAATTAAGTACTATAAAGTCTAATAAATCAGTCACAACTGACAAGAAATAATTAATAATTGCTACAGTTAGCAATAATTGGCGTTTTTTATATGACAAAATTGCTACATATTACATCAAGACAGCCACTTATAGATAGGCGACGCCTGCAATCACAAATATGTATGGCTTGGAGCTATGCAAGTTTTATATCCGTTAACAACAAACGTAAACAAACACACGCACAACATACATAAACACACAAAAAACAAACACACCCGAAAACAAACACAAACAGAAAACATGGTAATCACTTAAAGGTACACAAAAAAAAAAAAAACAAACGACTTGCAAAAAAAGCAATTTTAAGCAGTGACGGCACCATCATCAATATACACAAAGTAGGTTAAATACGTATTATTGAAGCTAAATGAAAAACCACTCACAAGAACTTGACCAAATAAAAACAAAGAATTATCAAAATCGGTCCACATACAAACAGACAAACACAGAACCTCCTATTTTTTTTAAGTCGGCTAAAAAGTTGCCTATCGGAATCGGGAACAGGGTGGCTCCAGAGAGTGGAACCTCTTAACTATGTGAGCCGTGTCCAGAAGTACTGCTTTTTGAACCAAGTCCTTTTTCCAATTACCTAATGAGAACAAAACTCAGACAAAATAAAAAACCAAGACAGCGCTATCAACAGCGACGTGAGGCTGGTTTCGTAAACATGTGTATAATTAGGGCCACAGCAGACTTCTAGCATCGGCTATTTTGCAACTGTATCGATGCATCGCGATTTGGCGACTCATTGCAGTATTAAAATCGGGCGTTTTAGAGATTCTATCGATACTGCATCGCGATTTCGCGACTTCCTGCGTTCGGATGCGGTATCGGAATCGCACGTTTTAGCGACTGCTCCGATGCTGGAGAGGTGAAGGAAAGGGGAGTGCGGGTCTCGCTTTGACAAAATCTAGAGCAGGCGTATTCCGCAGATGCCAAATCGATGCAATCGGCATCCGATCAGCAGCTGCCGCGCTATGTCGCGCTTCCGAAAAGCAACTCAATCGCCGCGTTTGGCGTTTTTAAGTGTGCGGTCTGGAATGTTTTGGTCGTTGCATTTAGCTTCTAAAAAGCGGCTAAATCGCCGATTGCCGGTGCTAAAAGTAGCTAGTCTGCTGTGGTCCTTAGTGAAGTGTAGTTTGATTGTAATTTGATAGTAAATGGTTGTAAATGTGTGCGTGTAAGTGTGTATGCCCAAAGCGGAGGTGTAGTTTTGGCATGCTTCACTGTATTGTTGACAGCGCTATATCTTGGTTTTTTTATTTGGAATGAGAACAACAGTTGTCCTATTTGAATCATATGCACCAAAAAACCTTCCTTGTGTAGATGACGTTATCAAAATACACGAAGCACTCAACAGGAATGAATTATTAAAACATTTCCTTGATTTATCACGTACTTTACTTTGTCATTAATTTATTATAATTTCTTATTTTGAGGTCATAAATAAAATAAGTGTCACATTGAAGATATTAAACAGTACCACAGATTGAAACAGATGGGACACTCCGCAGTTTCGGTATGAAGCTACAAGTACGCGGCGGGCCCGTCTTGTTGGGCCAATTCAGTGAGTGTAACGTAGTTAGAAGATATAAGAGTTACGCGATAGAAAGAGAGGCAACTTCTAGGTGAATATAACTGTAGGTAATTAGCGCTGTGCGACCTGAATTGCACTTTATTGTGTCGTAGCAAAGATCCCTTTTTGTTTTAATGATTTTGCATCTGTGACAGTAAAATTACATTTGAGTGACTTAATAATATGACTACCTCGTTGGTGTAGTGTTTGCAAGGGCTACTGCTGATCATGAGGTCCTGGGTTCAATTCCCAGGTCGGGCAAAGTGTTATTGGGTTTTTCTAGCAGGTATTTCTCAGTTGCAGCCCGGAGTCTGCATTTATGCCCGGTTAATGGCAATAGACTCGCCCCCTGTTACATGGGACTTAAACATAACTGGCGAGTAATCGCTCGTCGCCGTTGTGCACTCGCTGCTCGTTGCTCGTCAACTAGTTTTTAGTTGCTAGCTTATGAGGAGAGTCACGCATGATCCTTTAATTTTATTTAAAAACTAAAGTTTTTCAGTAGTACCTACATGAGTCATAATAAACACAAGTATGTCGGAAATACGTTACTGTGTTGACTAATCGGGACGCCAGCGCAGCCTAGTGGCGCCCGACAGGGTCTATGACATAACACTCGGACCGGCCGGAGCTAAACAGTAAAGATCATCAGTGGCAGTCAACCAGTGAACAAGTTTAAAAACTGTCGCGCGTTCCGTATAGTTGTGTCGTGTACCTACTACATACGCCCACAGTATTTAAAATATGGCTGATAATAAGGAAAGAGACCCATACCCTCCTTCGTTAAGAAAATACATAATAAAAACAATTGACTATTCGAGAGACGCCGTAAAAAAAACTAGTGTTCCTAAATAATAATAAAATGAACGCACCGGCCTTCATTACATAATGTACCGAGATAATCACAACAGCGTCACATTTAAATAATTGAATTATTTATAGGTGTTAATAGGCATCGTGTATTAAGGCTTAATTATATACAATGTCGCCCATGGGCATGTGACCGCCCGTATTTTTCTGAATATTTATGAAAAATTATCGAAAATTAACTTTTAAAGGGGGGTCTATCTTTAATATTTTTCATGTTATTCAATTTTTTATGTTTTTAGTAGCGTTTGCCATATCTTCTATGTTATTGGCTCGATTTGTATTCTGTTTATTATTTCTAATAGCTTACGAGTTATTTTATCGGATTAACTAAACATTTTTAGTAAAATTTGTCGACTATGAAAAAAAAACGGAGGTGAAGATTTTTTTTTCCAAAAAAACAGTTTTTATTTTTTAAAAACATAAGTGAAATTATGTTAATTATACATAAAATTATAGCGGGATACTGAAAAAATAAAAATAAGAAAAAATGAAAAAAAAAAACAATTAAAGATAGACCCCCCTTTTTAAGTTTATTATCGATAATTTGTCATGAATATTCAAAAAAATACGGGCGGTCACATGCCCATGGGCAACATTGTATAGTTACTGTCAAAATGTGTTATCTATTTTAGTATTTACAGGGTGAGCCACTTAATTAAAACTACCTACTACATAATGACTGCCTTGTAAGTCAAGTGTTTGCAAGCGCTACTGTTGAGCATGAGGTCCTGGGTTAGATTCCCAGATCGGGAAGCGTTATTTGGTTTTTTTATCTGGAATTTCTCAGTAGCAGCATCCCAGTCTGGATTGACAATAGGCTCGCCCCCTATTACATGGGACTTAAACACAATGCCCTACCAACCCCCTATAATGTTCCCACTACTGGGACACAGGCCTCCTCTCTGTGAGAGGGAGTGAGCCGTAAACCACCCCGCGGACCCAGTGCGGGTTGATAGATGTCACATGTCTTCGAATTTTTGGTTCTAGGACATGCCGGTTTCCTCACGATATTTTCCTTCACCGTTTTGAAAGCACTGGTGAAGATCGTAAGTCGGGGCCGACACCACTGAGCCACCACGGGTCACGGTCAAAACTTACCGTATCCAATCTGCCTAGCCTTTTCCCAACTATATTGGGGTCGGCTGCCAGTCTAACCGAATGCAGCTGAATACCAGTATTTCACATGGAGCGACTGCCTATCTGACCTCCACAGCCCAGTAACTGAGTAATACGATACCCCTTGGTAAGACTGGTTGTCAGACTTTCGGGCTTCTGACGACCCGTAATAACTGTCAAAGATCCACGAATGACAGCCGAGACCAACGGCTTAACGTGCTTTCCGAGGCACGGAGGAGTCTCGGTATGCAAAGATTGTCACCCATCCACAGACCGACCCCGCGTAGATTAACCTGATGGATCGACCCATGCGGCTGTTATTACTTAGCCACGACCTCTTCCAAAACTTACCGTATGATGTATATCGATAATGAAGGCATAACAAGGAAATACAACCTACATAAACCGTAGAACATTACAATACAAACTTTCGCCGAAGTTCTTGCCAACAATTTTTATCGCAAAGGGCACATTTTCCCGACTTGTTCGAAAATAAAGAGGTATCATGTAGATAACCTTTATAACCATGCAATTGCTATTGGTAAAGGGAATATTACTTGTGACGTTAGCTTGCAGGAAGCCAAGTCTTGTGTTGTGTATGATTTTATTGCGAGATTTTTGTGATGGTTGCACAGTAGCAGCGAGGATATTTTTTGGAGAGAAGCTAGCAATATTATAGATGTGTCCTTTCGCCCCCTATTACACAGGCTTTAAGACGCAGATATATGCCAGTGACCTTGAGTGGTTAGCTTGCGTGTTCTGTACTGAGCTCGTGCAGCCAGTAACAGGACTTGCTCACCAAGGAGCGCTGTCCCAAATTATTTGCATGCATGCATTATTAATACATAAAACAAAAGGTATTTTAATAAAACACGTATACCTACAAAAAGATCAATAATTAAATAATCTTTAAAATGGTGAAGGTTTCAGAAAAATATGCTTGATAGATTTTGTGCAATTCTCCGTGTTTTATCCGCGGTAGATATAAATTTACAAATTAATTTCAGTATTTAATATAAACATAATCTAAAATATACACTGATTAACTTAGTAAAAAAATGCTCTAATTAAACATATATTTTTTCCAAATCATTAACACTACTCGTTTAGACGTGATCTTCAGTATAAAATCATTAAAAGTTGGTTATCGTCGCCTTGAACATAACTGGCGAAATGTGGGTGTATGACACCACTGCCTAATCCATCAGGGAATACAGGTGTTATGTTATGTTATGTTCTTTGATTCCACATCGAGGTCCAAATGTGCGCTTTTATAATGACGTCCACGTCCATAAATGCATGGAAATACGTGCACATTATAACGTTATTGTGGACGAAAATTTAAAACCCTCTTCATATATTTGAATACATTTTACTTCCCAGTGTTATAGTGATAACGTGACGTGAACGTGGACGTCAACGATAACATCGTCACGTTAAAAATTATAAAAGTGCGCATTGAGGTTCACGGAGTTCGAAGTAGAGCCTAAGTTACTCAATCAGTCTGCACATGCCTTTCTTTCGACGAGCCGATGATGCGAGGTGATGCAGATCCGTTGCTGAGCTGATAATTATGTGTGCGCCTTTAAGGGAGAAAGCGACAACGTGCCTCTAAATGGTTTAATTGAATAAATGCTTTGAGTTTGAATTTATTCATCTTATTAAAATCATTACTTATTAATAACTAGGTTTTTGCTCGCGGCTTCACCCGCGTGGAGGTCGGAAATTATCTCACGGGAACGTACTACCGGGATTAAAAGTATTAAATGACCTAACCTAGGTCATGGTCTACCCATGTGACAAATTTCATACAAATCTGTTCAGCCGCTTTAGCGTGAAAGCGTAACAAACAATCAAGCTCACTTTCGCATTTATAATATTGTTAAAGTTAGGATTAGGATATATGTGAAGGAGGAGGTGGAACGTGTGTGGGAGAAGCAAATTTCGCGCCCTCACACCCCTAGCCGCCGCAGGCGATTCCCGGCCAATGTAGGCACGAGCTTGCGGACGGTGAGCAATGAGTAGCTCGGCGTCCGATAAGGACCAGGCCCGGATCGACGGCGCATTGTATTCCAGGCGCGCCTCACAGAGATGACAGCACAACGGACGGGGTCCGCTAGGACCGATGCCTGCCGGGGTCGCGGGAAGTCCGAAAGGGATACCGTGGCCCCTGGCAACGTACAGGCAAATGAAGGAACACGGGTAGGTTTTAGTCAGTTCTAGTCCGACACGCCCTCTCGCTCCGCGCAGAGCGGGAGAAGTTATTTGATACTCTCTCACCCAAAAAAAAAACGGTTTGGGATACCTATAGTTTGCGGTGTATTTAAAAACCCAGGTCAACATAAGTAGACTTCATTGTCGCTATCGTGTCGCTTCTGCTGGAGGCAGGTCCTGAATGCGGACCAATAAATTTAATTTGAATGTCCCAATAACTGTGGGTGCTGCTGGGATCGACTTGTCTAAACGATCGCCGTTATTATCGTGCTAGCCTTACTGAGGTTGCATTCTGATGTATGTAGGTATGTCGTCTAGTTACTGATAACGGGAGGCTGTGTCTGTATAAACATTTTGTTAAAAGTCTTGTATATTCATAGATGTTTGTATTTGTTGACCATTTCCTATTTTGTTAAGTACCTGGTACTTGTTGACAGGCCTACACAGTCCTCCCATACCTATTAACACTGTAATTTGAAAACATTTTAAAAGCCTCAGACCAAATGAACAACCAAGACAGCGCTGCGAACAATACAGTGAAGCATGCCAAAGCTACACCTTCCCTCTGTGCATACACGCTCTCACGCACACATTTACAATCAAACTACACCTCACTAAGTGCACACATGTTTACGAAACGCCTCACGTCACTGATGACTGGTGTAAAAGTCAATTATTTTAAAAGAGTAACCGTTTAGTTTCTAGCCGGCTCTTCTTCATAGGAAATGACCAATTGGAACCGTGCACCTAGCTTCTGACGTTTCATAAGTGCCCATGTAGGTTTATGTGAATCAAAATATTTTTATTTTCGTCGGTTTAAACCAAACTACCTACCAAATTTAATCAATCTGCCTAGCCTTTTCCCAACTATGTTGCGGTCGGCTTCCAGTCTAACCGGATGCAGCTGAATACCAGTATTTTATTTGGAGCAACTGTCTATCTGACCTCCACAACCCAGTAACTGGGTAATACGATACCCCTTGGTTAAGACGTTATCATACTTTCGGGCTTCTGACGACCCGTAACGACTGCCAAAGATCCACGAATGACAGCCGGGACCAACGGCTTAACATGCTTTCCGAGGTACGGAGGAGTCTCGGTATGTTAAAATGATCACCCATCCACAAACCAACCCCGGCAAGCGTAACTTAACCTAATGGATCGACCCGTGCGGCTGTTGTTACTTAGCCACGAGCTCCTGCTATTTCCTATTTTGTCCTGCCATACCTATTAAGACTTTAATTTGAAAACATTGTAAAGCCAATTATTAAAAAAAAAGTAACCGTGGAGTTTCTTGCAGTCTTCTCCATAGGAAACGACCCAGTTGGAACCATGCACCTAGCTTCTGACGTTTCATAAGTGCCCATGTAGGTTTATGTGAAACAACATATTTTAATTTTTCTCGATTTAAACCAAAGGAGCGAACGCTTATTCTATGACTACGAAATTATCTTTCTATAAACAGTGATGAGCGTTCTTTCGTTTTTCTATCCATACTAAAATTTTAAGAATCAGAATACCAGTATTTATTAGTACCGGTATTTATATCGCAGCATTATGCTGAGATAGGAGTCTTTTTGGCCTCGCACAGGTCGTCATTATTTTTTTATTTCGCTTAATCGAAAAATATGTTTGTTTTTTTTAGTTTTAAATGCTCCCTTTATTACTGTTTGTATTTCCTGTGCGTGTGCCAAATAATAGTAGATTATTAACCAAGGGGATAAAGCAGTGTCTTCTGTCGCGGGTGACGATTTAAATCGCGAGCGTAACGAAGGACTCGAGGTTTACTCCCGAGCGTAGCGAGGGTGTTAAAAACTTAAATCACGAGCGAAGCGAGGGATTTAAGACGAGTCCTGAGTGTAGCGAGGGATTTAAGTTCACCCAAGACTAAGACAGCTTTATCACCGAGGAAAATACTCTACTTTTCGTACCATTTGCGAAAAAATTAACACAATAATAATATGAGATAAGCATTTATTAAAAATAATGACAATTAAAAGTAAAAGTTAACATTCGAAACATTGATCCGATTATTGATAGAGAGAGCTACATTTTTGTTTGGTACATTTATTGTTGATGAGTTGATTTGAGTATTTCTCTGTTCTTACGTCTGAGGAACTTGCGTTTCATTGTAGATAGTATACGTCGGAGATAGTGGTGGTGGTGCATCGTGAGTTACGGACGAAGATAAGATGCCGAGGAAGTTGATGGTTGTGGCTCTGATGGATTAAGTTTTATATTTTTGTTAATTTGACTGCTTAATATGGTTTTATTCGCCATTTAGCTTTCGATATAACCCTCAGCTACTCCATCAGAGATCCAACCACCGTGTCTTTTTATTGACGTAATATCCGCCCCTGAATCCGCCAAGAAAGTCGCCGAAGTTCTTCTAAAGCAGTGACCGGTGTACAGTTCAACATTTTTAAGTTTTAAATATTTAGCAATTTCCTTTGGCATATTGCTAATTTTATTTTTGCCGATGGCTTGTCGAGTACATTTCCCATTCCGATAGTTTATAAAAAATCTATTGTTTACCATATTGGTGGGACGTAATGCTTGGTATTTATGAATGATTTTAGTATATTGTCCTTGTACAATGAATGACCGATTTTTCTTTGTCTTAGTTTCCTTTACATTCATCAGCAGCAACTCATTGGAATGATTTTCAACGTCCTCCACCTTTATGTTTACAAGTTGACATCTGCGGCAAGCACCATTGAGTCCAAAAATTAAGGCCACCTATAACAAAGATAAAAAACAGGTAAATATATAGAATAATTACCATTACTAAGATACGAAATATTCATAGTTAAATCATGTATACTTACTTTTGTGGCCAGAAAAATATCGTCAGGAGCTTCATTAAGAAATTTTTCCACATTTTGAGTCGTAAAAATTTTAGACTTCTTTGCGCAATGCCCTTCTGATTTTCTTTAAAAAAAAAGCCAGTAATTTCGTGAATCTATTTATTTCAATGCTGTGTTTGATGTTTATTGTAGCTTTCAGTTTTGAGTATATGCACCAAAGTGTATTCGGATTCTTTGTCTTGGATAAATAATCAAAATAGACAAGAAGTACTGATTCTGAAATTGATAGGCCTTTCGCACTTCTCCACGTTGAAATTTCTTCATAAGTTTTTAAATAATTTTCCTTGGATTTTGTCGGAAGCAAATTCTTTATAATTGCGGCAGCATTTACACTGATGGAATCCGACAATTCACTGTCACTGTCGCTTTGATTTAACATCGTAACGTATTTTTAGAACATTAACTTATTTATAAAAATAAATTAAAATAAACTTAACGTTTATGTATTTGAAGAAAACAAAAACGCGGCAAATTCCTAGACTAATATATTTTTGTCGGAAAAGCAAAGGCATCAAGCTCATACGGCCTCGTCGGTTTTCGTAATTTTATTTAATAATCATAACTGCATAATAAATGCGTATTCCTTTTTCAAAAAGATGTATAATGCTTTATATACAAACTCAATGGTGTAAACACAGATGTAGTTCAGTATAAATTTCGGTAAGTATTCCAAATTTAAATCACATTCTCCCCCTAGAGGATGAATGAAATTCAGTACAATTTTCTTTCCCTGTTTTTAACAGATTAAAAATGACTATTGTTATGTTCGCTTTTTCTGGCATAGAATGTCACTTTTTTGAGCAAGTGGTACGAAAAATATTATTCTTTCTTTATTTATTTCTTTCTTTCCTTCTTTCTTTCTTTCCTTCTTTCTTTCAAGAATATCAAGAAAATAATGCTCTTGCAGTTCTATGTTCGTTTAGTCTAAAGCTACGATTTCCTAGAAGAGCGGTTACCGCCACATAACGTCCACACTTTACCGACGAATGACGTGACTGAAACGTTATTTATGAAAGTAAGTTGGTGTGTTTTCCTAGAGAGCGTTTTTTGACATCGTAAAGTAAAACCCTGCTGTTCAGCCGTCACGGCCTCTATGTGGCGGCCACCGCTTGTCTAGGAAACTTTAGCTAATCCAAATTTCCCCTTTTTTTTAAATACTGCTTGGTGGCACAGATCGATACCGACGAAATTAGTTCTATCTCATCTGAGGTAGAACTAATTTCGTCGGTTTCGTGGTACTGGCGTTATGTTATGTGCTATCTGTCTAGATAGCATGTAACATAACGCCAGTAATCCTCAAAGTTTTATTCATAAGTGTACCAATAGCATACCAACATTTCACTAGTTACATTAATTTCTCAGATATTCATAAGAAAATCTACCTAGCTACTACTTTCTATTCCCTCTTTTTAATACAGGATGTTTGGCGCATGGACCGACACAATTTTCATATTATTGTTATTATTTTAAGTCTGTTTGCATATACCATACTAGCTTTTGCCCGCGGCTTTGTTCGCGTGGAGGTCGGAAATCATCCCCAGGGAACGTACTACCGGGATAAAATGTATCCTATGTGTTAATCCAGATACATTTTATCCCGGTAGTACGTTCCCTGGGGATATAAACTATCTGTCTGCCTCATCCAAATCCTATTAGTTGCATAACATAATGATTGAAATACTATCTTGAATTCATGCAAGCCTAGTACTTTTTGTGCCAAGTTTCAAGTTTAATAAACTTGAAACTCAAGGAATCACGTTGTCCCATACAAACTTTGCCCCACTTTTTCACCCGTTTAGGGGTAGAATTTCAGAAAATCCTTTCTTATTGGATGCCTACGTCATACAAAGAACACACCCTCCAAGTTTCAGGTCTCTACGTAAACTGTGCGTTGATCCGTCAGTCAGTCAGTCATTCAGGACAAAGCATTATAAATGTATAGATGTAACAAAAACCCTGTCCGATCCGAAATGGCACATACATACAACAACATTACAAAAAGTAATAAAAAAAAAAATGTTATTGCTATATATAATTCACGTGTTTAGTACCAAAATTATCCCAATTCTAAATTTTCAGCAGGGGTATTAAGTTATGACTTGTCGACACCCACTAAATGAGCACGGTAATAAGCCCGGTAAAATTCTCCAAAGATTTTTTTATTTTTTTTTCTTTTTCCTGAAAGAAAAAAGAAAAAAATACACAAATATAGTACATAAATATATAGTCTTAGTACGATTCTTAACAACACCCTCACGGATCGGACAGGGTTTTTGTTTTACACGTTGTATATTATGTAAATAAATTATATTCCGAAATAAAATTATTATGTCATGCATATAAATCTATGCAAGTGGCACTTGGAGTTCTCTAAAAAAACAGAATCACAAATAAATGAATTAATCACAAATAAAAGCTAATTCAAGGTGATTTAGATACATACTTATGTGTGATCAATGTTTTTTTTGTACTATATTTAGTACGTACTTGTTACGAGTGATCTTATAAGTGCATCACAAAAAGTAGGTACTCTTTATATCGCACATGTTGATGTTGGAAATGGAGTGAGCACACATGGATGAGGCAGTATTCGGTATGAAAGGCAATTTCTGTTATTATTTATTATTTAATCGTGCTTTTGTATGTTGTACAATGTCTTTTGTGTGCACCAAATAAACTACCTATCTATCTATCTATTGAATGTTGCTACAAGTTTGTTCTAAGTGTACCTACTTAGCAGTTACAGTGTCTGTCACAAAGATGTACAACAACAAATCTGCCTAGCCTTCTCTCAACTATGTTGGGGCTGGCTTCCAGTCTAACTGGATGCAGCTGAATACCAGTATTTTACATGTAGCAACTACCTATCTGACCTCCACAACCCAGTAACTGGGTAATACGATACCCCTTGATAAGACTGGTTGTCAGACTTTCGGGCTTCTGAGGACCCGTAACGATTGTCAAAGATCCACGAATGACAGCCGGGACCAACGGCTTAACGTGCTTTCCGAGGCAAAGAGGAGTCTCGGTTTGTAAAGATGGTCATCCACGGACCAACCCCGGCAAGCGTAGCTTAACCTGATGTATCGACCGGTACGGCTGTTATTACTTAGCCACGAACTCCTCTCCTCGGTGTTTCGCACAGGTGGATATAGGACTGCTTTGTTGAGGAAAAGTGTTTTTGGTATGGCACCGGCTATTTTTAACCACATTCCTAATTCCATAAAAGACGAACCAGTAACTACTTACAAAAAGAAACTAACTGAAGACAAAGACAAAGACAAAGACATTTATTCGTCGGATATGGTACGTACAAGTTGGTTAGGTGTAATATGTTCAAGACACATCCGCCGCTAAAAGCGGCATACGAATATTTACATTTACATGGTCATAAAAACCTAACTTATTACTACGAGTACATAAACTCTATTAACAATACGAAAAACTAAGACTATAGATATAAAGATACATTTATAATCTATTAAAATAAAACACAACAGCAACAATATTTGTAGGTATTATAAAACTAAATAAATCTATAATTTATTACCCTTATATTCAAAAAATTCTTTCAGTGTATAAAAATTATTTTGGAGAAGCCATGTTTTTAGATTTCTTTTGTAGTAATTAAATGGTAGTTCTCTTATTACTTTTGGAAT